>JBCFYV010001001.1:29012579-30287579 GCA_039000515.1 Timema cristinae | reverse complement strand
TAGTACCGCCCAATCCCCCGACCTAGGTTTCATTCTATCGGAACTCATCCGGGAGGAGTGTGTAACACTCAACACAACTTCCTAAAAGAGGAGACAAAAAACAAAACAAAAGGGAGAGAAAGGAAAATGGCGATGAATGTTAGGACACACAGAGAGGAATGCGTAACAGGAATAACTTAAAGGAAGGGTGTGTTAAAGTTGAATTCATTAATTACAAGTGCATAAGTATTTTGTTAAGTAAGATTAATTTTTGAAAATTTCATTAATGTAGATTTTTCAAATACAGTAGTTTCATTAGTTTGAGTTTGACCAGGACCAGGCCAGTCTCAAATTGTCAAAAACTTGAACTAGACGAAATAACTGAGGAGAAATGAAAATTCTTACATGTTTTTTTAAGTGTAAAAACTACAAATAACTAATTTTTGAAAAGTGTCCTTTATAAAATTGATAAAAAAAAATATTTTTTCTGATTAACAATATAATATATTTATTTTTATTATGAAAACATACTTAAGAGTATTTGACTGAATATCTATATTTGAAAATTTTGTGCCAAGCTATAATACTCTCACTATATGAGAACGTCTGTACGATTGTGGTTCCGGCTTGTAACCACACAACTCCTCCGATGTACAAGTGCATGCAGCAGCCATATTTACTTCTACTATCAAACTATCAAGACTATTGTTGATCTAACTCACTGTGTTGCAGGTTTCAAACAGGAGGCAGTATTCTCGCAGGAAAACTAGCATTAGAAAGAGGATGGGCAATAAACATTGGGGGTGGTTTTCACCATTGCAGCAGTAACAAAGGGGGAGGTTTCTGCCCCTATGCTGATATCACCTTGCTCATTAACTTCCTGCTCAAATATGAACAGCAGCACGTCAAGTCGGCCATGATAGTGGATCTGGACGCTCATCAGGTGAGGCCAGACGCAATTGGAACCAAACGACAAGCTTTTATTTTCTATTTTATGTTTTTTTCTCAAAGCTATTTTGTTTATTTACACAAGCAAATATAAATAATATACTTGAATGCGCTCATTAACTCAAACACATGAAGTGCTTCTTAAAACTTAGCACTTGTTCAGGCTCTGCTCCATCACCACCCCCCACCTTACCCCCCACCTTCCACCCCTCAACTTCTGGTACAAACACATGAATGCATAAAAGTTTACGCCAGCGGTAATTGCCTCCAGCCGAATGTAATCTTTATTTTGCATGCCGTCATCCTCACCACTTAATTCTCTGTCACATCTGACAAACTCTTCTTCATTCTTCTTCACGTGTCTCCACTTACCTCTTCCTGTACACCTTAAAACACCAGACCACACCCAAATCAAGAGGATGTATCACTCTGGTGCAGTTAGGAGGATAAAAACCATCTTTACATTCCTCAAAGAGGATGTGTCCAGAGAATTAGCACCACAATTGCGCAGTTATTGATACCGATGTGTACTAACATTTGTGTGTCTTAAAAACAATACACTTTGGATTAACTTTTTTGGGACTGAAAATTCTGACCAATAAATGCAGAAAAATGACAAGTAAAGGAAAATTGGTCACAGTGTTTATTTCCATATTTAAACAGGACTCATTCAGGGACTATAGAAATTGAAGGATGGATTCGGGAACAATGGATCAAAGTCATTACAGACTAACAAACTCTTCACTTTATTAATATAGAAGATGAATAACAAATTATATAAACACAGTATTAAGATTGTATGGAATGTATCACTAAGTGAGATATAAACACACACCACGGTTTTTGAAAACACAAATTATTGTTGAGGAAACCGTATTGTTATCAAAATATTTCAAGGATCCTATGAACTCTAAGTAACTTTTTTTAATGACTAATCTATTCTTATTAAGATAAGCTGTATTTATTTTCTATGTTTTTTTAATGTTTTTCTTTGTATTTAGTATTTTTTTAAATGTAAATACCCTCTTTTGGGGCTGCATGGTCTAAGGCATCATTCTTGCAATAGACTAGACTGCCGAACACAGGGATCGAGGTTTGAATCCCGGTCGGGTGTACTGAGGGAGGTTTTCCCACTCTCCTTCCACAAAATGCTGGTACACTTCCTCAAAAGTTAAAACCGTTCTCATCCCTAACACATTTGCATGGTTAGTACATACATCTAATTCAAAAGGGTAGTAAGACCGGGTGACAACATTTTTATAATATATTTTAATTGACATGAAATGTTTGTGAAATGTCTATATCAGAGCGACTGATGTTTGTGTGCACAGGGAAACGGCCATGAACACGACTTTCTCAAGCATCCTAATGTTTATATATTTGACATGTATAACTGTGGTATCTACCCTCGAGACGTTCAAGCCAAGAACGCTATCAGTCGCAAGGTTGAGCTGTATAATCTCACACAAGACACAGAATATCTTTATAAAGTTGACAGGTTTGTATATAATATTATGTAATGGTATTTATCACTTGCAACAGTGCATAATTTACTGTTTATCTTCGATTCTAAGAAAAAAAGAAAAACAGCTATCTTATATCTAAGAAATATTTTTATTACAGAATTCAATTTACTAACAACACACTACAGTTAATTATCCTTATGTAGTATCACTTCCTTCAAAGTCTGATTCTTTTGAGCCAAAGTGCAAAGTGCCCAAAAACAATCAAGAAGAACTGAGATTCTAAGACGCACCCCGTTTTTCTAGATGTTTAGATTGCATAAAAAGTGTCGCTTAGAATCGGTCAGGTGTACTGAGGATTTGTTTTCCAAAATGGTATTCCACTCTTTCTCTACACAAATGCTGGTACACTCCCTCTAAACATAACCGTGCTAGTCCCTAAAACCATCAGCGCAACGATTACATAAGACGTAACCCGAACGGATAGTAAGACGCAGTGCTAAAAAACTTTGTAATTCTAAACCTAGTGGAATATTACCTACATTTTATTTTTATGTATATCTTTTTTTGGTAACCAATTATGAAAGGTAAGATTAGTGCATGTGGTTTATGAGAGTTTATAACATAGTACTGCCACACCATCAGGATGACAAACTTGCGAGAGAAAGCATGGTGTGTGGTGTAACGCTAAGTTCAAGTTAGTTATAACAGTGTTTAATAATTTCCCTGAAATCCCAGACACCATTTTTGACACCCCTATATGTCTATGAAACACTTCATATTTGTGGATTTTTTAAGGATAAGCAAAGGGTGAATGAATGCACTTGATTGAAAATGTTTTTGCCAGGAACTTAGAGGAATCACTTGGAGAGTTCCACCCAGACATTCTTGTTTATAACGCAGGAACAGACATTTTAGATGGAGATCGTTTGGGTCTTATGGCAATATCTTCAGAAGTAAGTTTAATCCTAGTTACTTAAAAATAATCCACTCTTCATTTGTATGTGTACTTGATAAACACACAATTAATTTAATTAACCAGGTAAATTATTTAAAATTCTATTGACAAAATTCAAAAGTAGTTCTATAAAACTATTTTTCTATATACTATTATATTCTTTTAATTGAAAAATGACACCTGGACACGAGAATTGAACCCAGGACTTCTGACATAATACGTCAATGCTCTAACCACTGAGCTATCCAGGGTTATTCTTCACTCATATTTTAAGGCAGAGTCTGTGATGGACGTGTAGAAATCGTTGGTCATAAATGTCGGACAACACAGACTATGCTTCCATTAGTACAATAACAATCCTACCAATGTGCATGTCATTATAGTTGTGGTTCTAGTGCAGTATAAAGTCCTCGCAGGTCGAAGATGGCTGCGTTATCTGCTAGCTCGGGATCCTAACTGATCACACTATGTAGCCTACGATTTCCACATGTCCATCACAGACTCTGTCCTAAAATATGAGTGAAGAATGACCATGGGGAGGGACGACTCTTGGTGGTTGTCAGTGTCAATCTAAAGAATATGATATTTAAATGCTGTAACTAACAAACATGATAGCTTGGATATTTATCCAATGGCAATATTTTCGCCATTGACAAATATTGCCAAAATTAGTATTTGAGAGTGTGCAAGAGAGAGGAGAAGAATGGTGGAAGGACAGGAAGATGGAGCCATTTTACTAAACTGACCCGACGATAGGCTGGAAACAGTTGTTGTTGATTATGATGATGTTGTATGCTCACCTTTGAAATAATGACGGTTTTAGGGGATAGTTCGTCGAGATGAGCTGGTGTTCATGAAAGCTCACCAGCGCAAGATTCCTATAGTGATGCTGACGAGTGGAGGATATCTCAAGAAAACTGCTCGCATCATTGCTGACTCCATCTTGAATCTAAATCAAAAGGGTCTTATCTCCAAAACACAAACTTTTTCACGACATAATGAAATGGTGAGGATATTGGAATAGTAGAATAGTACACGTATCTATTCACATCTGCATTGTAATTAATGACTGACTTGTATAGGCAAGTTGTAAGATAATATTAGGTACAAATTGTAATAAGCAAGCTGTAAGATAATATTAGGTGCAAGTTGTGATAAGCAAGCTGTAAGATAATATTAGGTGCAAGTTGTAAGATAATATTAGGTACAAATTGTGATAAGCAAGCTGTAAGATAATATTAGGTGCAAGTTGTAAGATAATATTAGGTACAAATTGTGATAAGCAAGCTGTAAGATAATATTAGGTGCAAGTTGTAAGATAATATTAGGTACCTTAAAGTGTGAAAAGATATTTACCATGTAGCGTTGTTGACTAGTGTTGTAAGTTTGAATTATCCACAAAGTTAAGATAACTTTGGAGCTAAGATGTTTTGACTGATAAACTGTTTATTGAAAAGTTGGCTGTACTGAGGTTCTAAAAAGTTGAACAACACTATATTAGACCAAATTGTATAATGGCTTGTAGAAACATTTTTCAAATTTCAAATCTCATACATGAATGAGCAGGATGGAAGCATATTTCAAGCTTGTGATTACTGTAAGAGTGACAAGGAAGGAGAGGAAACAGTGCAGGACAGGTTAAGGAGAATGGAGGAGAACAAGACCAAGGGAGTGTGGAGGAGAAAGAGGACACACCGGAGAGGTTTTTGTTCCAAACAGACTCAGCCACTGGCTGGAAGTGTTTTTATGACGATATGTATCAAGTATCTTTACTAAACATATCCAAACACACACACATAATTGACTAAACCTAGGTTCATATTTATATCTGAATTTCTGGAATGTTAAAATAATTTTAACCAAAAAAATAAATACAACCTTACTATCAATTATTATTACTACTACTACTCCTTACCAAATAAACATGAATATTATTAGAAAAAATAAAAGTTTGATGATATTATTATGACTATTCTCAGTTGGTTGCTTGGACGGGTTGACTATGCAAGAAAATTTCAATTCACTATATTTGCATTATTTGTTTCCTTTTTTTATATATTAATTTTTACATTTTATTTACGTTCGTCCTAAAATAGAATCTTGTAAGCTATTCAGTGTCTATACAATATGTTAACTCATTATTTAAATTACTTATTTTATGGATTTATAGAGTAAAACTATTTAATATCTTAGTGATAAAATAAGAATTTAATCTTTTCCTTACATTTTCATCGTCCATAACAAGATATTACCACAGTCAGTCCACACGCAACTAGCTCAACACACATTACAACATTTAACGTTTGATCAATATTGGCTCATTAGCAATAACATCACTTGTTTAGTATTCAAATGTTTGTTTAGAGTGTTTGTTCTTTCTGCCAATTTTATCAATGTTTGTATTTTTTAAAAGTGTCTTGCCAGAATCCTACTATAGACATTGTTCTTATGACTGACATGTAATTTTATAGGTACATAATTTGTGATCTTGTTACCTGGTGTAAAGATACATTTCCCTAAGTTTATATGTGACATAGCGATGTACATTTAGCCAGTATTAATGTACTTGAATAACTATGATACACACATCTCTAATTTATAGAGAATAAAACAAGTGTCAATAAATAATTTGTAATAGTTTCATTGGATTTTTAAATAGTAATAGAAATGGCAATAAAAGAACTCTAAAATTAATTCCAATTGAAAATATAAATAAATATTATATTTTTTGGCTCATCAAATCTTGAAAATTCTGAGAGATTCAAAGGTCCTATTCCAAGCTATTTTAATCTTTATGCAAGTTTATACATAAACTAGATAGCTGTTGCCCGCGGCTTTGCTCGCGTGGAAGTTGATTATATACAAATATGAAAATATACATATGTATTTACAGATTAATTAAAAATATTATGTTACGTTGATGACCATAACTTGATCTCAGTTCAAAAATAATGCAAATCCGATACAAACTTTCACCCCCTTTTTCATCCCTTATTAAATAAAATTTCCAAAATTCCTGAAACACGTATTTATTTGTTTTACGTCAATAACCGAAATACAAAATTTTGTTTATGTAACTTTCAAAATGACGATTTTCATACATATTATCATCCCCTATTTTGACCCCTTTGGGGTGGAATTTTCTAAAATCCTTTCTTAGTGGGTGCCTACATAACAAAATGAATATACAGTCCGAATTTCATGCTTGTAGCCTTGATAGTTTGCGCTCGGCGATGATGAATCAGTCAGTCAGTCAGGACATGTTATTATAGTATAGAAACAACTTTTTTTAAATAAAATATGTCTTAAATCTTGATTTAAATAGGGACCAAGGGTAGGATTTAGGGGTGTGCAAAGGTTCAAAACATTAGACTTAACTTTGTTAAAAATTTTTTTGTAGTTTTGTCAAAATAAATAGTGACATCTAAAATGCTCATTAATTTTATGTTAAATTATTGCCATTCTAAGCTGTTGTGTATATTACGAATAACTACACAATTTGAGACAACCTCTGGGTTACTGTTTGCGAGTTCGTGACTAAAGATCCATTGGTACCAGGTTCGATCCCCGGCACTTCCAAACTGTATCTGTGAAGCAGTTGGTTTGGAACGGGGTCAAACTCAGCCTCGTGAGATAAATAAGTAGCAGCTCCGATTTAGAAAACTGAGATATAACGATGGAGAGCCTGTTGTGCTGACCACATGACACTCTCTAGCCACAAATGTCGATACAGCACACCATGGCAGGGTTTATGTGACTTGACTTGCATGTTGTGACGATAACTGGCTTTATCAACCTATGATGGAATATTAAAATATCTTTTCAAGCATAAAACAACTGACCAAAAATATTCAAACGCGTATTTGACTTAAAGAATATTTCATATTCGGATTTGCTTCGAATTAAAAAGTGGACTTGGCCCACCCCTGGTGTGATTCACTCTTTCATTTGTTCACAACTAAATTAAATAACTTAAAATTGTGCTTATAAATGTAATTAAACTATGTATGTAGTATAAAGTTGAAAAGTATGAAACACTTCACATTCATTTGACCTTAGAATAAAATAATAAATAAAACCCATTAAAATGTTTGATAATGTTCCTTGTGATGCAGTTTTATCTGGTGCTTGTGTTGAACTGCGCAAAATACGCTGGCGTGGGCTCATTGGTGAATACTACACGCTCAACATATTCTTGGTGAGACTTCTGCTCCTTGGATAAAAGCTTGTTTTGTTGAAAGAGTTGTTTGTTCAACTCTCTGGAACAATCATTCAGATTAATAAACATTAGTAGAGAGTATTCCTAGCGAAACAATGAGATTATATAATAAAATGAACTAATCAAGTGAAAGTTGAGTGAAGAAAGCCCACCAACAGAGAGAGAGAGAGGGGAATAATCTAATGCACTACTATGACACATTCTTCTTCCATAGTAGTAAGGTCATACACACGCACATTGAAACACAAACAAAGATGGTTTATTTCAGTCTTCAAAACAATTAGAGAGAAATATAATACCTACCTACTACATTTTGAATTTTACAACACTGTCTAATACCTGGGTGTATTTTACTCACTCAATTTTCAATTAATTTATCTCATTTTCGTTGTTGTATAGAGACTAACAAACTATAACAGTCGTTATAATTTACATCGCCAAAGGAAGCGTGCAAGTAAACAATGTAATCCTGCCCAGAAATTAGGTTTTATTTTTTATGTTCTTGAAAATTTGTGAAGTGCATTTTATGGTTTTTGTTAATATCGAGGCCAGAAGGTTTACAAACTCAGTTGTAACATTACATTCTTATATTCTCTTTCATTGACTGTAAGAGAGACAAGGAGAGTGGAGGACATGGGAATGAGAGATAGGAGGAGCAGATAACAGAGTGTGCAACTGAGAGGAGAGGAATGGTGGAAGGATAGAGAGAGACAGAGGCATTTTAATAAAACTGATCCGGCCACAGGCTAAAAACAGTTCATGATGATGAAGTTATAACATTAATCTCTTACATGGACATTTTGAGCACCTTTTATAAAATACTAACATATTTTTTGTGCTCAACATTCATAACATTTTACTATATTATTAGTTTTATTTTATATCTATTGATAATATCTATCAGAATTGACAGCTGCAGATCATACGACTTGATGTATGAACACATAAAAGTAATAAAAATAGATATAGTAGCTTTTTCTAGCTGTCAGATGTTTCCATTCGTAAGAAAATTTTGAGTATCGTAAAATTGTGTATTGATTCAATGATATGGTCCCATTTCCATAAGAAGAAACTTATATGTCAAGTCATGTGATCTTCAGCTGTCA
This sequence comes from Timema cristinae, assembly GCA_039000515.1. Classification (NCBI taxonomy): domain Eukaryota; kingdom Metazoa; phylum Arthropoda; class Insecta; order Phasmatodea; family Timematidae; genus Timema; species Timema cristinae. The sequence goes on along the minus strand of JBCFYV010001001.1, from coordinate 30,278,906 downwards.
CTTTTAATACATATTATAAACACGATTAAATAACAAGAATAATATAATAAAATGTTGTAAATATTTACCACTAAAAGTGTGAAGGTTTGTTCCTACCTTTGTTTCCTCATGAGCTCTCGATCTTTGAGCACTATATGTCGAGCCATGCCTGTAGCAAGACTGTCCCACTCGGCGTCTCTACGAGCCTCCGCTTCCCTCTCAAGCTGGAACATAAGATCCGTTTCCCTTGAGAATCAAACATTGTAACTGGGAAATTGTACGCTATGTTTGTCCGATGTTGGAGCTATCATGTTCCGCCAATACACTTTACAATATGTACAAATAATACAAGAACCAGTTTATGTTTACTTTTATTGTTAATAAAACACATTTAATGTTTGTGTTCTCTCACTGGACTAATTTTAGAACATATCCATTAGCACAAGACAAGCTGACAAGAATTAACTTACCCTCTTCTCTTCTATTTGCTTCAATTGATGTCGACGGACTTCTTCCTTTTCTTCAGGGCTCATTCCCCGGTACATGTACCCAACGATACGCTGTGGCCCCAGGTTACTCCTGCAAGTTTCTGGGTTTTCTGTCAACATGTCACATGTCACAATGTTGAACATTTCCGCACGCTTGTCCTCCAGTTCTTTCTTCTCTTCCAAGCGATGTTTGGACTCTTGTTCTTCTGTCTGCAACATTACAACATTACAACATGTCACAATGTTGAACATCTCCTGCACGCTTGTCCTCCAGTTCTCTCCTCTCTTCCAAGCGATGTTTGGACTCTTGTTCTTCTGCCTGCAACATTACAACATGTCACAATGTTGAACATCTCCGCATGCTTGTCCTCCAGTTCTCTCCTCTCTTCCAAGCGATGTTTGGACTCTTGTTCTTCTGTCTGCAACATTACAATATTACAACATTACAAAATGTCACAATGTTGAACATCTCCGCAAGCTTGTCCTCCAGTTCTCTCCTCTCTTCCAAACGATGTTTGGACTCTTGTTCTTCTGTCTGCAACATTACAACATTACAACATTACAAAATGTCACAATGTTGAACATCTCTGCACGCTTGTCCTCCAGTTCTCTCCTCTCTCTTCCAACGATGTTTGGACTCTTGTTCTTCTGTCTGCAACATACAATATTAAACATACAAATGTCACAATGTTGAACATCTCCGCACGCCTGTCCTCCAGTTCTCTCCTCTCTTCCAAGCGATGTTTGGACTCTTGTTCTTCTGTCTGCAACATTACAACATGTCACAATGTTGAACATCTCCGCACGTTGTCCTCCAGTTCTCTCCTCTCTTCCAAAACGATGTTTGGACTCTTGTTTTCTGTCTGCAACATTACAACATTACAACATGTCACAATGTTTGAACATCTCCGCAGTTGTCCTCCAGTTCTCTCCTTCTTCCAAAATCCAGAGAGTATTGATATTGTTGTTCTTATAACATCGCACTCACTACATTGCGATGTACAGTGATCATTATAGGTGTTGGTGATGGCTCGTCAAGTACCCACCAGCGCCTTGTTGAACCTGAGGGTGGCTTCGTTCAGTCTGCGCCTCGTCTCCTGCTCCATTCTGTCCAAGTCGCAGGCCCTCTTTCGCGGGCAACTAGCGCTGCTGGTAAGCTCCTCGCTGACTTCTTTCGTTCTCCGCCGCCTTTCGTTCGGCCATCTGCTGCTCTAGCCAGCCCGCTGTTGCTCGACTGAGTCTTGAACGTTCTTTGCTCGACAGGTCTCGCCCTCGAACCTTGACAACACAAATAGTCCAGTGCACAACTACTTGCAGTGAGTATCTTTTGTACATCACAAAGTTTAAACGAATTACCAGTAGATGGAGTTGAATACCACTACCCTCATAACACAAAATTACCAGTAGATGAGAGTAATACCACTACCATCACTAACACAAAATTACCAGTAGATGAGAGTTGGATACCACTACCATCACTAACACAAAATTACCAGTAATGAGAGTTGAATACCACTACCATCACTAACACAAAATAACTATTATTTATATTATGATTTTTAGCACCGCGTTTTACTGCCCATTCAGGTTGTATGCGAATGTACTAATTACGTTAATGGTTTTATGAATTAGAGAAGCTATATTTATAGGAAGTGTACCCACATTTGCTTGTAGTGAGAGCGGAAAACCATTTAGTAAAAATCACCCTTAGTACAGCCGACAGAGATTCAAACGTGGATCTTGTCATGAGCAGTCGCAGTCTACTGTGAGAGTGGAGCATTGGACCGATACTATTTGGAAATACAACTGTAGTTATGTAGTTCACAAACATTCACAACAAAAACTGGTTGGTTTTTAAAAACAAGTGGCATAGCTAACTTTTGAGCAGAAGATAAGCCACATCGAGGGTCGTCATCAGCCAAACGACACGGAATATCCTTCTTTAGTCTATCTGGATCATAAAGATCAAATTCACGCCGATTCTCTGGCTTCTGATACACTGTTCGGAATGTGTTAATTTCTGAATTCATCCGGCGCTTATCCTGAAAAATAAACATTGACTCTATTACAACTCTCTAAACACTATTTAACATTTAAAAATAACCTGCTTTGGTGGTCGCATGGTTTAAGGTATCACTCTTGTGTTAGACTATAATGCCGGTGACAGGGGGATTGAGGTTCAAATTTGGGTCGGGTGTATTAAAAATGGTTTTTACAAAAGGTTTTACACTCTCCCTCCATGCAAATGCGGGAACATATTTGTAAAAATGATTATTTAACTTAAAATAAATAAAAAGTATCATGAAAAACACTAATAAACTAACTCACCTCCTCAATTTTCCGCTCTAACAATGTTGCAAGTTGTGCATCACGTATTCTTTGTTGCTCGAATGCTTCATTTAGTCTTTGTTCTTCTTCCTCTTTTAATTTGCGCTCTTCTATTTGTCTTTTTAAAGTGTCTTCATCAACCTTAAACAAATTATAAATTACAAAAAAATTATAAAAATAAAGGTTATTTATGACTAAAATCACAATAATTATTGTGAATCACTTGAATTTTACTTACCTTTGTTCCACTGAGATCTAAACCAAGAACTCCGAGGCCAGAGTCAATTGAGCAATACTAAAATTGAGATGCAGTTATATTTTTGTTACAAGCCAAAGAAACCAACAAATGTAACTTTGACTCAACTCCTGTAGATAGAGTAGGATTCTGTGCAGCTTACAGCAGTAAGTTAGTTATGGGATAATACTCGACATAACATCGCATGGAAAGTTAAATCTGAATAACTTGCTTCAATATCCAGTAGGTACAAAAACTGATTAGATTTTGCAAATTAATTAAATATGTAAACTGTTATTTTTTTAAAAAACATTTTGAGTATCTACTAATAAAATACATGAATGCAACTGTCACTCTAACCAATCACAACTGGGATCCAAACACAGTTAATATATTGATATGGTGTCGGAGATATTTTATCATGCAATAATTAATATGTCTAGGCAGTTTTTTATGAACTATCCCAACCTAACCAAACCTAACCTTTGATGCATCAATAAGGAAATTTTATAAAAATTGCAGTTGGTGTTAAAATAAACTATGTATTTAAAATTTTTGGAAATTTCTTTTAATGAGAAGGAAAGTAATAGAATGGTGTTCATGAGCACAGTATTTTATAAAATACATTTCGTTGATGCAATAAAGGTTAATATTTGTTAGGTTGGGATAGTTTATAATAATAAACATACTATCTTTTGGATAGGGCTACCAATATACTTTTGGTGCCATGTTGGGACATATTCATTCCTTTAGATATTTATGTTTTTCTTTGATTTAGTTGAGCACAATTTTTATTTTCTAATACAATAATAAAACCCTCACAAACAACCTTATTATTGTTTTTATTCAATTTTCTTTGTTATTGAAAATAGTGTGGGTGTTTTTTATATGAAGACAATTTTACTTTCTTAAATTTCCCAGCAATCAAAGATAGATTGTTTACCCTCGATCCGATTCATGACTCGATTCTTTTTCTAGCGATTTCAAAAAGATTGAATTGAAAGATCAAAAGAAAACACACCACAAAATAGTTATTTGTCTTTTGTTAAAATGAAAGTATAATGAAGTGAATAATATGCTTATCTGCTCTCCAATTAGTTTCGAATTGAAAAAGTGGACTTGGAGCAATATAACTTTCGTGTTCTAGACAGAGCTAACCTATGCGCCACCTAGGGTGCAATAGGCCTAGGGAAGTATTACAATAAAACATAATTTGTTTTTAGTCCTTAGAGAAATAATTATTTAAATTATATAAGCTAATAACTATTGTTAAATAAAGAGGTAACATCTAATCATAGTCTATCTAACTTTTATGGTTTTATGACATTCAAGTTTTTGTGTTGGCCAATCACTTTAATGTTTGATTAGAAGCTACCGAAAATACAAACATAAAAGGGGATAATATTTTTGCTCACAAGGATTAAGGGGGAAAAGGGATGGGTTCTTAGTTTTATTAATTTATCTCTTTTTATGTTTTTTTTATGCCTGGTACTTTGGCACCCTACTGTATTATTTTAATTATTATTATTTCTAGCGTCACGCAAGGTGTGCGGCTTATTTTTTAAGCCTATTTACAATCCAACTGGGGTGAAAATTTTAAGCGTCGCCAGCCACCATAAGTAGATTTCTTCGTCCAATACTGTAGGATGTAGGTTAGTGAATTTGAATAAGCAACCTTTATATGAATCGTTGGATTTATCTTGGGAAGATCGATTCAATGCTCTCGATCTTTTGCCTGAATCGATCCAGAGAATCGATTCAAAGACCATGGATCGAACATCCCCACCCAGCATCTTTCCCAAAGATTCTTTAATAGAAACAAAAAATATTTTTGGAATTATATTTTGCTATTTTATTAGTTTTGGTTAATAGATAGATTCTGATATCTATCAAAAGTGAAAGCTGCTAATCACGTGACATGACTGAATCAGTGAAAGCATATACATACTAACTTAACTTGTTGGTCAGCAAAGGTTTATCCTTTAAAATTGGACTGGGTAGGCTTAAGCGATATACTTACCCCTAAAATTCTTTTTCTAGCATTAAATATTCTACATTTTCTATCTTCCTCATATCTGCGTCTTCTTTCTATTGCAACTGCTTCTTTCAAATCTTTTGGGAGCATCAGCATTTTGAAATATAAATTATAATACAAATCTGATGTGAAATTTTTAAATAGCTAACTTTTGTTTTGAAGAGAAAAGAAAGCATTTGGTTGCTATGGTTACGAGCGCGCTACGATTGCGAGTCCGACAAGCGGATGCGATAGTCTGTAGACTGGGCCTGAATTACGACAAGCTTTATTTAAGGTTCGTATACATACAAAGGTCTTTCAAAAAAGTAAGAGTCAATATTTTGATTTTTCTGTGGTTTTATGAATGTGATTGTATGGTATAAAACTGCTATAAAATATTTGGGCGTAAAAACGGAATTGGTTTCTAATCTCTAGTGACAAAATTAGTAACGAATGTTAATGCGGTTGTTTTGTTCCCTCATAGAGAGCTCTGCTGCTCTCTAGTGTTAGTACGCAGAAAGTTCAACCTCAGTATATTGTCAGCAGGCGTTAGTGTTGTTAGTTGTTCAGTTAATCGTTGAAATTACTTCTTGTATTTCGAACGTTTGCTTGTGCTTTCGAGAAGGATTGTTGTTTTGACATACAGACTAGACCACGCTGTTTATATTCGTCTTTAAAGTTTATAAATAATCTAGGTTGTTTATGGAGTTTTTAGGATGACTTCGAAGAAAACATATGGTAACAGAAAGTTCTATTCTCTGCCAGAAGAATATCCCCTCCGTGGGGCGAAACTTCGATCTACACACGGGTCTAATAAAAAAGAGGACTCAAGTAAACTTTTAAAATATATTGACGACAATGTTATTGGCAAACATGCTACTTTCTCTGGTCCCTATGGACGCCGTAAAGGTAAGTTTCTATTATTGTTATTATTATTATTGCATTAATGTAGGCTTACCGGTACACTAGAATTGGCCGGCGGCTCTTATTGCCGGTAAAGTTGTAAGATTGACTATCCTTATTTTTGTTGTTGTTGTTGGGATGATAAACCTAAGGCAATAGCCCTAATATACGGGTGGATCTAGAGGGCGGTTGGGGAGCAGGGGGCGCATACTATTCCCACTTTTCTTCTATTAGACAATCATATTGGTCCGAATATAAGACAGCCTTGCATATAATAAAACCTCAGGATTTTGAAGGTGCTTTTCATGAAAAATAAAAGGTAAATGGGCTGCGCATAAAATAATATGAGTACAGTTTACGGAAGGACATTTTTAGAAGAAAAATATCACACGACATTCAGGCCCCAGTAATTAACTTGCCGACTTAACAAGATAATGTGTCATTCTTTTTTCTAACATTGTTGCGACTTGGACCTCCAAATTAATTAAAATTCCACCCATATAAACCTAATCCTTATGAATGTATTATATAATTCTTTAAATTTTTTATTATCATATATGTAAGGAATTTCCCTGGAATTTGATGGACTCCTTATGAAGGGGTTCCATATATTCATATAAATAATAGTGCCTAAAATTACAGTAACATTTTCTAGCTTGAACCCTCTTAGAAAAATAACGGTTGATAGTGTCTAAACCTTGGCACATATGCCTCTGAAGGGGAGGTGGGTTAAAAGTTATGTAGAAAAAATATTATATTGAGGCAATTCCATTTTATGAGTATAAAATAATACATTAAGTGAAATGTTGAACAAATATAAAAATGAATTGAATTAGTAGGTAGGTAATGTTTATTGATTATTTTAACATTATAAACCTCATAGTTTTTTTTATAAACAGACTAATTGTTATTTGTTGACCTAAGTTGGTTCACCTTTCCTTTTCTATGTGACCTAAGTCAACCGAAAGAGAAATCTATACTTATAAAATAACATGTCCTGATTGATTGACTGACTGACTGATTCATCATCGCCGAGCGCAAACTATCAAGGCTACAAGCATGAAATTCGGACTGTATATTCATTTTGTTATGTAGGCACCCACTAAGAAGTATTTTAGAAAATTCCACCCCAAAGGGGTCAAAATAGGGGATGATAATATGTATGAAAGTCCGTCATTTTGAAAGTTACATAAACAAAATTTTGTATTTCGGTTATTGACGTAAAACAAATAAATACGTGTTTCAGGAATTTTGGAAATTTTATTTAATAAGGGATGGAAAAGGGGGTGAAAGTTTGTATCGGACTGACTGACTGATTCATCATCGCCGAGCGCAAACTATCAAGGCTACAAGCATGAAATTCGGACTGTATATTCATTTTGTTATGTAGGTACCCACTAAGAAAGGATTTTAGAAAATTCCACCCCAAAGGGGTCAAAATAGGGGATGATAATATGTATGAAAGTCCGTCATTTTGAAAGTTACATAAACAAAATTTTGTATTTCGGTTATTGACGTAAAACAAATAAATACGTGTTTCAGGAATTTTGGAAATTTTATTTAATAAGGGATGAAAAGGGGGGTGAAAGTTTGTATCGGACTTGCATTATTTTTGATCTGAGGTCAAGTTATGGTCATCATCGTAACATAATATTTTAAATTAATCTGTAAATACATATGTATATTTTCGTATTTGTATATAATCAACTTCCACGCGAGCAAAGCCGCGGACAACAGCTATCTAGTACAGTATAGAATGGATATTTCACATCTAAGTTTTGCATTTAAGTTTTTATATAATATGTGATCAACCCTCTTTAATTGATTATTATTACTAGGCCTAAAGTTCCTGAGATCCTGCGCGGACCTCACTTTGATAAACACCATGTAGGCTACACATTTAAAATGATGAATTCACTATTAATTCTCAATATTGGCCTATCACTCACAGCACAGTCAACTTATATGTCATGATTCTAACAACAACAACTTTGGTTTAGCTCTATTATCACTTTTTGAACAAGTTAACAAGCTCAGAGCTTTGATCAACAGTCGAAAACAAACATATTTATTAGTAACAAATATTTAATTTGCCTACAACTGTGTGCACACACTTACTGGGAAGTACAAGAATAAAACCGCAGTTCAAGTTCAGCCAACAATACTATTTCTAATCCTACCTCAGCAGGTTCAGCTGCTTTTCTGCTCTTTGCTCTGATAACCTTGTAAAGCTTCCGTTGTTTTAAATCTGATTTGATTTTTGAAAAGGCAAGAGTCATCCATAGATGTCGAGCTATCTTGTAAAAAGCACATCCTAATATCTTAAAAGTCTCCTAATGTTGAGAGAAAGTAGACCTAATTGGGTTTTTTTACTATCAATAATTGTTTTTAATATGTTTTCACTCCCTTAGTGGCAAGTTTCCAACCCCTTGAATTACCTCGCGCTTCTCCCTCCAGTTCTTGGTACCAACTTAAACAAACAAAATTAAATTTGTTGTCTCAGGTACAATTTGACAGCACGAAAGCTGAATTTCGGGCACATACGAGCACAGCAAAAAGGCACAGTTAAAAACGCAATGCGTTATAATTATGTAGAAATGTGACGAGCCAGCTTGAAACCAAGTTGTCGTTATAATTCAGGTAATTAGACAGCACAAACGCTGCATGTTATGGGCACAACAGACTGTACGTATTTGAATCTGTTTAGAGAAGTGGTGGGCCAACTTGATGTACGTCACAAAATACCAAGTTTGACCCCTTATAACTTGTGAACTATAATGATTGGAAATTATTGAATCACTATTTATAGCTTATAATCATACCCTTGTTAAAACTGTGCATTACAATTCTTACTGTCGAATGATCTCAGCCCATTTGTTTCAGTTTAGTATACTAATCTCATTTCTTAAAGTAAACGTGTCATGGTGATGAGCATGTGGGAGAAATCTACATTGATATGAAGAAGACACAACGATAATGTTTCATAACAAGCTTTAAACTCTACAGTCGTAAGGTGATATTTCAATGTCTCTAAATGATCTCACTGAACTTATACCGCCGTGAGGTGACATTCCAATGTGTCTAAATGATCTCACTGAACTTATACCGCCGTGAGGTGACATTCCAATGTCTCTAAATGATCTCACTGAACTTATACAGCCGTGAGGTGATATTTCAAGGTCTCGAAATGATCTCACTGAACTTATACAGCCGTGAGGTGACATTTCAATGTCTCGAAATGATCTCACTGAACTTATATAGCAGTGAGGTGACATTTCAATGTCTCGAAATGATCTCACTGAACTTATACAGCCGTGAGGTGACATTTCAATGTCTCGAAATGATCTCACTGAACTTATACCGCCGTGATGTGACATTCCAATGTATCTAAATGATCTCACTGAACTTATACAGCCGTGAGGTGACATTTCAATGTCTCGAAATGATCTCACTGAACTTATACAGCCGTGAGGTGACATTTCAATGTCTCGAAATGATTTCACTGAACTTATACAGCCGTGAGGTGACATTTCAATGTCTCGAAATGATCTCACTGAACTTATACAGCAGTGAGGTGACATTTCAATGTCTCGAAATGATCTCACTGAACTTATACCGTCGTGAGGTGACATTTCAATGTCTCGAAATGATTTCACTGAACTTATACAGCCGTGAGGGGACATTTCAATGTCTCGAAATGATCTCACTGAACTTATACAGCCGTGAGGTGACATTTCAATGTCTCGAAATGATCTCACTGAACTTATACAGCAGTGAGGTGACATTTCAATGTCTCAAATGATCTCACTGAACTTATATCGCTTCATAAAGTGACACATTATTATTACATTTAGTTGCGCTCTTAATAAAATAGTTTGACTGGACACCTTGAGGGGTCTCCGACTTGGAGAGACATTAGTTCGATCTCCGGCCGGCTCCACTCAAATTGTCTCACACCCTCTCTACAGAGACATTTCTTGCTCATCCTGCTCCCTTTGAGTAGATAGTGTTTCTCTCTCCGCATCCGGGATATACTAATTTTTAAATACGTTAGCGGGTAGGATATTGAAGGTATAATTTAGAGGAAGTGTATCAGCATTCGCGTGGAGAGAAAGTGTGGAAAACCACTGTGGGTGCACTCGCCCGAAATTCGAATCCCACATCCCTATCACCGGCGAACCAGCCCACATGAGTCTGACATCTGGTCCGCGGGCTCAGAGGTGCGTGTGGCTATCCCAATGACTGGGTGGTCAGTGAAGTCAGACCCGGTTCGAGCCTAGTTGCTGTTGTCTGCGAGTCCATCTTAACCTACAGCTATAAATCACGCCGCTTGATCCTATGTTTGTTTGTAAGTCGTAAGCTGGTACCGCTCTGTTTATGAAGTGGCTGTGTCTGTATATTTTAGTTGGCCTGCAGCTATCAAGGCTGACTACCCACACCTAGAGCAGCTGTTTGTTTACCTTACATTAGTTCGCGCGGTGTCTTCTGGGAGGGTTTCAAGTGTTGCCGGGTAATTTAGACGAGTTATCATAGGAGAGGACTTTCCATACTCTCGCTCTTGCCCGCGGGTTTGGGTAACTTATATCTAGTATTGTGTTCTGTCTCACGACAGGACCATTCCTTTTGTCAGTGAACTTATACCTCTATTGCGTCCTCTCCTCTGCCTCCTCCTTTAGCTCCCAGAATGTTATTCCCTCCTTCAAGTCATCCGATATTTGATCCTCCTCCTTCCTAAGCTCCTCTGTTCCTCAACCTTTCCTCCTGAGGATGTGTCCGACCCAGTTTGCCTTGTACCTAGAAATCGCATCCAAAATTGTTCTCTTCTCACCCATCGTCATTTGTCACCCTGTCTGTCTGTCTGTCCGTCTGATACTAGTTTTATTAAATTATGTTGTTTTTTACCACCACTCCAAGCTATCACTCTACGGTATGGCTAAAACTCCAGACAGAAAATAAAAGATGACAATATGTAAACTTACCGTGCTAGTACGATTTGTTGAACATTGTTAAAATTGGACGAGTTTTATTGTATATTGTACTTCATAATGTTCCTTATTGTAAACATTGGTTGAAGGTAGCTCATGTTCATCTTTTCGGAAATACATTTTATTTGCAAAGTGATACTGTATGAGTTTGTTTGTCTGTCATGAGTAAAATTGGTAGCCCAAAGCTGGAATTCTACCATTTTGATTACATTTTTAAAAATTAACTATAAACCAGCCCGGAATCAATAAAATGAATAGATATTTATTCTGTCTGTTTGAAGCAAAGTAAAGCTTTGCCAGAAACTTGTAATAACACTTTCAGCCCATGTTTACAATAAACTGCCTTCTGCTAGCTGTCACTTAGACCTTTCCTCTTACAATAGAGAGAGAGAGACGAGGTTATTCTGCACGCTCCGTGTAGTGGTGGGGGAAGGGGGAACTCCCTCTTCACTGGATATAGGGCTAGTACAGTGGACTTACGACTTCTATGGTTTTCGATGACAGCTAGCAGAAGCTAGCAGATGGTATCAGTCGCACCAACATTGTCTAAAATAAACTTTTGTCACCATATTTGGAAATAATAATTATTTGCTAATTACTACTATTATTATTACTAAAAATATTATCAATCACCATTAACAATACTTCCCCAAAGATTACAGTATAATTTTACTTTCCATAATCAAATTAAAGAAAAAAAGTCTAGTAATTTCATTTTAGTTTTTCTTTTAACTCTTGTGGTAATAACAGGTTAAATAGAGCGTGAAATTTTACATTTAATGGTATTATATTCAGTTATTAATATTTTTATAGCTGCCCTCGTATATCTTTACATAAACAAATGGTTTGTAATAATAAAGAAGAAAGAACATTCAAAATGTTTGTGAAATAATATAAAGTTTAAATCTTGTAAACAAAGAGTATTAATACCTTTGCCGCGTAACGGACAACGGTCCTTTTTTTTCTACGTCATCAACCGGCACCTTTTATTCAGTGGCCATATTTATTTTCAGCTTAACAAGGCCACTTTTAACGTTCTCTTGCTTTTAAAAATTAATTTGAATTAAACAGCAAAAGAAAACTTCAATATTAAGCAACTAACAAAACGGTTTTCTTATAACCAAAATCCAACAATTTTAAAATGCAGTATAACATTGAATTATCGTATAAAATAAATTTAATAAAACCATGTGCGTGAATCAACAAGTTGAAGAACAAAATATTTTATAGTTGAGTATTATTGATTTGTATTTAGGCGTGTCTTTTCTACCCGTTAATAATTTTATTACAAATTTGAATAGTACAGTGTCTTTTTTAAATACTAATTAGGCTATTTATTAATCTGTGTGTTCTTTTGTGAATATTATTTTGGTGTGTGAGCGTATTATCCTCGGGAAATAAACGGTTTTTTTGGCGATCTTTGAATAATTACTTATCTAATATAACATTAAAGTGTGTGATAAAATAAAAAAAACGAGTGTTTCTCAGTAAATATTCGAAAATTTAAGTCTATCAAGACTATAAAATAAATCTTTTAACCCCAAGATTGTGTTGTGTTGCCCTCTAGGCTAAAGATCGTGTTTTAAAAATTTTATGTTCCGAAAAAATATGTGAAGTGAAATAAAAATACTTGCGAGTCTTTCTCCAGTATTGATTAAATAAATACCAGGTAAGACTTCAAGTTATAAGTTATTGTATTTTTATTAGAGACTTTGTTACAACTGTTTAAGAGGAGTGAATCTAAAATAGATATTCGTTAATTAGGATAGCTTTTGATTTGGCATTGTCATTTATTTTATAGGCCTAAACATATTTTATAAAATATTGATTGATACTGACTTTGTAACAACTGTTTAAGAGGAGTGAATCTGAAATAGATTTTTGTTAATTAGGATAGCTTTTGATTTGTCATTGTCATTTATTTTATAGGCCTAAACATATTTTCTAGGATATTGATTTTTGTTTATTGAATTATTTAAAGTCATTATAAATAGGCCTACATATTAAAACAATATAAGTTCTTGCGAACCCCGTTGGAAAACACTTGACTGAACCAAGATAAGGATTATATTTTATAAATAACATAATAATTATTAATTCTTCAAAACGTTGTAACAAGAACATTTTCTTAACTTTATTAACCACTTCTTTGGGAGATGCTAACCCACAAATTCACTTTTATAGCATAATTACAACACTGTAGATCTTTAAGTGTTTTTTTTCACTAATTTGTTGTATCAAAGTTTTGTTACTAAATTTTAATATGTTTTATGTGAATTTTTGACTTGTCGTAAACCCATATTTTTATTCTATTTACGTTAATATAAATTTATTGAAAATTTTTATATATGACATTTTGTAGCTCATTAAAAGCAAAATAAAATCAATCTTTTGGATATTAAAAGTCAATCAATCCATATACCAAGTTTTAACTTTATTACCACTCCTTACTTTAAATTACTTTAGAATGTTTTCTGATATCTATCATCATCATCATCATCATCATTATTATTATTATTATTATTATTATTTATTATTATTATTATTATTATTATTATTAGCACAGCGTCTTACTACCCTTTCGGGCTCTACGCACTTACGCTAATGTTTAAAGGAAGGGTGATTGTGAAATGAAATGGAGGACCTACAGTTTAACATGGGATCCGAACCACGGTGGAGGCCTGGCATTCCACCAATTCACAAGTTTTGATTAATACACATCTTGTCAGAGGTCAAGAAAGGGTTTGGCAATCAAATAAATTTGTGCTGCGACCGAGGAATGAACCCCGGACTCCAGTACAGAAGTCTGACACCTTAACCCTATAGCATCAGGTCACCAACATGTTGTAATACTCTTAAAAATTTTTGATTGTTTTTTTCTATGTGTAGTATGAGATATTCAGATTTTTCACATTTATAATGTTAATAATATTAATACTAACCAAAAAAATTGGATTTTTTTATCATTTTCTAAATAATTTTTTATAAGAAAATTGGATTTTTTTTTATCATTTTCTGGATAATTTTTTATAAGAAAATTGGATTTTTTTAAATAAAACTTATTTATTTATTACAATAAAAACTTATATGGGATTAAATTCTATTTAGAAAAAAATTATATTCTTGAAAAAATTAATAATTAATATTAGGCCATCTACATATATATAGAAATATATAGAAAATAAAAGTCATATAAGTTTCTTGTTGAGACCTAAAATTTGACTGTCAGAAGTGACAGCTGCTAAACACATGTTTTTGCAGATCATATGGTTCGGCGGAGGGATACATAATTTGGTCTAGTTACTTTTCAGAGCTGTCAGATATCAGCTGTGAGCTGTCAGTCAGCACCAAAGAAGTGCTGTGGGACCTATACGAGTCGCTGATCACTGAGCACAGCCAAGTTGGAGAGGAACTATTGCTTGGTCAGGTCTACACTAGGAGAGGAACTATTGCTTGGTCAGGTCTACACTAGGAGAGGAACTATTGCTTGGTCAGCTCTACACTAGGAGAGGAACTATTTCTTGGTCAGGTCTACATGTCATCTAAACTTAAACATGAATATTTATAAACAAAACTGATTTCAGTAAAAAGGAATACACTAATAATAATAATTTCTTTACACGTTCCTAAAATACAAGAATTACTGAAACTACTCACATTTGTCAAATTTGGTGATATTCACTGTGTATTTAACAGGGTGTCCAGTGATCTGGAAAACAGGGAGTATGCTTGTTTAGGGAGAATGTAATAATTAAACGCTAGCCTGATAAGAAATGTCTATACGCCATCGTAAGGGTGATATTATTTAATAATTAATTATATTATTTTTAAATTAAAAGTTCTGGTGTTGTTTTTTATAGTATTTTATTTTAATTTTAAATGAATAAAACTGTTTACTTTTAGCTAGATATCACACGCATTTTATATTTTGATAAAAGCCCGACTATTGCGTTAAATGAATCTTAGCTATACGTGTTCTTGTCGAGAAGGAAGGATCATCAGCAGTGAGTAGATGTGCGCATTCAAGGGGTATATCAAGCGACATTTCCTTCTCGAAGCTTCCTAGAAGAAAAGGGGTGAGGTCATCCAGGTGCGTCTCTTTCCACGGAAAGTGCGTTGTCTTTTTAAATAGAGACGTAGAAGGATTTCACCACACCTTACAACTCGACAGTTCTACACAAATAAATCTTACAGCCCGCTCGAATATTAAATATAGTAATTTTGAATATAGATTTGAATAATAACATATTGATATGTATAATTTCATATCATTACAGTTACCCCCCTAATTGCTGGAAAGATTGAACGTGTGTGATATCTAACAGCAATTACATAATGTACAAGTTTCTTATAAATACACTTAAAATTGAATATACAGAACAAAATTATTTTAAGTACAATTGTTAAGTTAAGGTTTGTCCTCAACCATACTTTCTCTCTTGAATTCCTTTGTTACATACAACAAAACAGAAAAGTCTTTTTTTTTTAACAGTGTCACACTAAAATAATTTTTTTTATTGTGTTTTTTTTTTTAGCATTATTCAGAAAATCTTAGTTCTAAAATATTTAAACAAAATTATATTTTATTTACTTAATACAATATATTTGACATATTTAATATAATGTTATACAATGTAGATAAAACCCTTAATTTAATTGTTTTATTACACAATGTTTTAAATTATCTATCTCAATATTCATTGATCGATCCTCCTTAACATCATGGTTATTATCCATTGTTCTTTAACAATGTTTTAATCAAATCAATTTGATTTTAATTAAATTAACTTTATTTTATACGACTTTAATTAAATCAGCCTTTGCTCCAGCTATTTTTTATTTTATTTTATAGGCCCAAGACAAAATATTTGACATTCTCCTTTACTTCACCGTTGAATACTTTTATCTAGTTTTGTTATTAACTATATTGTTTTAATTTGTTTACGAAACACACCAGAAAATCTCATCAGACAACTTTAATTCCTTCCCTGGTATAGGTTTAAACAAAATGAATTACGTCGACTATTATCTTACCTTTCTTCAATGACGTAGACTCACATAAATAGATTTTATGGGGCAATTCTTCCCATATATATCTATTTTTATTTTGAACGACTTAACTCACCTTAATGTATATTGGATCAACGACGGAGCTCACCTTATTTGGTGCAATTAGGATCAACGACGAATTCTTCACCTTCAACTGGTGTATCTTCCAAGAAGACTAGATATTAGACCTACGACTATAATTCATATCATTGCATAACTACCTATCCATACCAAGCGAATTTAAAACATAACCTCCTTTTCTTTAGACATCTTGCATTTATGATGGTACTTTACCATGAACGATCATTACTGGGTGTCGTAAACAAATATATTTAATTCATATCGATCATTTAGATCGGTCAAACAATTTTTTTTTTTTAACTCTGTATCAAAGATTCTTAATACTCGTTCATTTCTTTGGCCTATAAAATTTTTTACAAACTTCAACATTTTTATTGTTTTGTAATAGGTTCATACCTTGACCCTTGTTTGATAATGCATTTAAATTTTATCTTTAAAATTTCCCGACTGTTACTGATGAATCGATATTTTGAATATTATTACTTTTAAGGCACTTTTAATGAATTACATACACTACATTTCTATGATAAGTCCTTGATAAATTATTATTATTTATCTAAACACAGCTTGTATAATAAAGATGACACACTTATATAATAACATTGAAATGCTTCCTTGTTTAATACATTATTAATACAACACAAATAATTC
The DNA here is from genome assembly GCA_039000515.1 of Timema cristinae. Taxonomy (NCBI): domain Eukaryota; kingdom Metazoa; phylum Arthropoda; class Insecta; order Phasmatodea; family Timematidae; genus Timema; species Timema cristinae. The sequence goes on along the minus strand of JBCFYV010001001.1, from coordinate 30,262,193 downwards.
CATTTTAATCATTATTGCTTAACACATTGGTAGTACAACACATAATTCAATATTAATCATCTTTGCTTAATATAATATACAGAATACATAGAATTTAATATTCATAGAACCTTGAACTAATTTATTTATTATCCTTATCTCATTAAAATTATACTTAAAAGTTTTACAAAATTTATGACATAATTTAAGACATGTACACAGAAAAAACTATTTTCTATTACAATATAGTAAGAGAAAGAGATATGTGAGAGAGGAAAAAAAAAAGTTTATTTTTGTCACTTTCATGTAGAAAAATGCTACCTGCCTTACTGGCCATTATAGTTGTTTACTTTAAACATTTCTTTGTCAAAGAAATCCTTTTCTCTGAGAATTGAATATGATGGACAAGGGTTACTCTCCATCTCTTTTTTCTTTTTCTGCTTTGTAACAATACATTTTCTTAGAAAATATACGTCACATTTCTAGCAACTAAAAAACCTGCGTAGCATTTCTAATAACTACAAACCTAAGTCGCATTTAGTTACAAGGTAAATTCATTTCTTCTTTGTGTACAGACAGACCTAGGGTTCAATTCTGAACACCTATTACATATTAAAATTATATGATATGAAACTCTCTTTATTTGGACATAACAATGAAATTTGCCAGGCGATTGTGGAATCAATGGACAACATTAATATATATTAATATTGATTTGCTCATCTAGCGTCTAAACATAGCCTAACCCCCCATCTTTTTTTTCCACAAATATTTTTTGACAGTTTTTCTAAAGTAGTGGCCCTTTCTCTAACTTGAGTGGCTGTCATTGTCGGGCAACTCAATTACTTGTCTGACCATTTTTTTGTAAGTTTTGTCCCGGTTCTTCATGAACAATGACATGGGTTTTTTAGTGGGTGTGGTTCTATTTTTTCAAGGTCTGTGTTTATCAGCTGATTTCTTTGTTGACTAACGTTACCCTTGTGTTCTTTTCTTTGGATTAAGTTTTATTCTATCCCTGGTGGTCTAGAAAAATCTCCCTTGTAATTAGGATTAGAATAATTTCCCTTTTGATTAGGATTAGTGTAATTAGGATTAAAATTGTTTCCCTGATTATTGGAATTTTCCCAAGTTCGATTTCTCGACTCCTGGTTCGATCTCTGGATAGGTCGTGCCTGGTTATATCTACTCTCCCTATTTAAATGGTTTCCTCCATTTTGAAATGAGCTATCTTGCATGTGTGGTTTCGACCTTTCTCTCCTAGAGCGCTCATCAAATATTTCAAGAATTTCTCTCATTTCAACGCTAGTTTTTACTCTAGCAGCTATAAGAGCATCTTGTATTTCACGTGGGAAGTGATGCAATAACTGATTTACTAATCTTTCCTCGTCAATAGGGATGTCCAAATTCCCTGCCTGCATGGCATATCTATTGTAATAGTCACACATAGGCCCTCGATGTGGATCATACTGGCCTGTAAAAATATCATTTACTAATTTGTCCTGCTTATACACGGACCAAAATCTTTTACGAAAAGGTATCTTTATTGCTTCATATGATGTATATTCAGCCTCGTGATTATTCAGCCACGCTTCAGCATCACCAACTAACTTTGAATTGAAAAATGCTATTTTTGTGCTTCAGTGAGTTTACTATTTTCAAAAGTCTATCCATCTTTTTCAAAAACTGTACAGCATGCACCCTATCATTATTTCCACTGAAGGTGGGTACAGATTCCATTAGTTGATTCTGTATGCCCGTACTGGGTAATACTAAGGCACCAGTGGTAATTAGCGTCCCTTTTTCTACTACCTCGTCATATTTTGACTTAGCCTGTTCTAATTGTTGTCGCATTTGTTTGACTGTTTGTGAAGTCTTGTCCACAGTCTCAGTCAGGTTGTCCTTAAATTTGTCCAATTGGTGGTCAACTATTTCCTTATGTACACATCTGGTACAGTGTGTCCATCAAAGAGGTCATTTTGGAATTTAAGGTTATCACTATATATTTGTTGCTCTTTTTCAACAGTCGCAAACCGTTCTTTTAAATTTTGCACCTGTTCTAGAATTTCATTTTTATTTTTTTCGCAACTTTCCTGAGTAGTTTTTACCTTAGAATTTAAAGAATCCTGTCTAACTTCAAGTTTTGCTGGCCTTGAGGTCTCCTTGAGTCATTTATTGATCTCGCCGTCATGCAATTTCTCACTTCTACAAGCTTTCTTCTCATCCGTCCTTGAGTAGTGTTTTCTTCTCCATTATACTAATTTTAATACTTTAGCGGGTAGATATTAGGTATAATTTGGGAAAGTTTTTCAGCATTCCTGAGAAAGTTACCTCTGGTCATCGCTTCGAAATTGAATCCACATCTATCATCGTTAAACCAGCCTCAATGAGTTCTGAATTATTTTTCATTGCTGTCTTCATGACTTTCATGTTAAGTCATCCTGTTCGGCTAGTTTTTGTCTGCGAGTCCATCTTAACCTAGCTATAAATTACGCCCTTGATCCTATGTTTTTTGTAGTCTGTACTAGGTTATCTGTTCAAATCTTTCTGTATATTTTATTTCAGCTATAAGCTGACTACCACCTAGCACTGTTTGTTTAACCTTATCATTAGTTCGCGGTGTCATTCTGGAGGGTGTTATGTTGAGGCTATTAACCATATCATAGGAAACATTTCCAACTCTCGCTCTTAAGCCCGTTTTCTTATATCTATATTGGGTTTTCAGACAACCTTCCTTTTTAGTGATTATACTTATTGGTCTCTCATCAGCTCTCTTTACATCCCAGAATGTTATTCTCTTCAAGTCAATATTGTTGATCTCACTCTACCTAAGCCCCCGTTTCTACCATTTTCTATGATTGTTGACGTTTGTGTACTAGAAATTCCTCCCAATGGTATCTCTCTCACCAGTCTCACTTGCACCTTCTGCTGTCGCTTACTGTTATTGAAAGTTCTTTTTGAACACCTCAGTATTACTTCTTCTTCTAAAACTCCAGACTAGAAATTGATACATATGTTAAGTTACCGTGTTTTTTGTTACTTGTTTTGGCAGTTTTTGTATATGTACTTCATAATTGTTGCCTTATTTACTTGTTGAGGCACTCACTTTCATCTTTTCGGTGAAATAATTTTATTTGGTGATACTGTATGATTTTTTTTTTCATGCAGAAAAGTAGCCAGGGAATTCTCCAGTTTGATTACATTTTTAAAATTAAAAACGCAGCCGGAATAAAAATGAAGAGATATTTATTCGTCTGTTAAGCGTAATAAGCTTTGCAGAATTTAATACATTCAGTTTTACAATAAAATGTTCTGTAGTGTTATTTAGACTTTTCTTTAATTAAAGAGAAACGGGGTTATTACCTCTGTTAGTTTGGGGAAGGGGAACTCTCATCTTGATATATGGGCTGATACAAGCGCTGACTATGAGCTAAAGTGGAGAGGAACTATAGCTTGGTTCAGTCTAATAGGAAGGAATCATTGCTTGGTAGGTTAATGGAGCGGACTATTCTTGGGTTACAAAGGACTATTTGCTTTCGGTACTTCATAGGAGAGGAAACTATGTGGTCTCAGCTCTCATCAGGAAGTACTTTTCTTGTGGTCTAATTATCTAAACTAAAGAATTTTACACAAACTTTAAAAAAGTTACACAAATAAATCTTTACACGTCCTAAATACAAGAATTATAAATATAAGTCAATTTGGATATTCACTGTGTATATTTAACATGTAGTGATTGGAAAACAGGTATGCATTTTAGGAGAAGTCGGGGAATTTAATCAAATTTCCGGAGTTTTTATACTTTATCAAAAACAAAATTGATTTACAAAAGTCCCCGTAGTATTTTTGATCCGTTTTAATTACCTTTATATAATTACACTACATTACCACAACTGGCCTGCTAACAAATACTAATTTATTGTATTATTAGCGCCGCGTCTTACTACCCGTTTGGGTTATGCGTTTATATACTAATAACGCTAATGGTTTTGGGGATTAGAAAGGTTATATTTATAGGAAGTGTAACCGCATTTGCGTGGAGGGAGAGGGGAGAACCCTCAGTACACCCAACCGATATTCGAACCTTGATCTCCCCATCATCGCCAGTCTAGTCTATTGCGAGAGTAGCGCCTTAGATCATGCGGTCACCGAAGTAGGTCTTTGGAGAAATAAACTGAAACCTAAACTCTAAAACTTTTAGATATATTTTTGAGATATTATATTGGTTGCATTCGTTCCATTTAAGTAGTTGGGAATTCTTTCAAAAAATAAATAATATAAAATAAATGGTAGGGCGGGCGCCCCCCACAGACTTTATCTTAAAATAGACATTTACTAGAACTAGTAACATTGTGAAACGATATAATAGATGTATATACATTGTTGTAGAAACACTCCAACAAGTATTATAAATGAAATAATACACACTGTTACTTTCTCTATGGAACTAGGAACTAGGAGCAGTGTTACTTTCTCTATGGAACTAGGAACACTGTTACAGAGAAAAGAGAAACATCTTTGTCAAACAAAGAACATAAGAATAAAATTCTTGTTCAAAGACATGAATATAAAAGTAGACCTACACATATTTGCTTAGAGCTCAGAAATTATTGGTTTCATAAAAATATATTTCAAATAAAATATTTGTATATTTAACAGTACTACAATTTTACAATAAGTTATTTCGTATCTCAAATACTTGCGGGCAAATAAAGAAAACTTGAAAAGTTACCCCCGTGTAAAGTTTTCATGAGAAAATTAGAATGATCATCTTGTTTATAATTATAAACAGTGTCTAGATATAAAATTTAATAAAAATCGTTTGAGCGAATTAGAGAGAATCGATTTATTTGTTCTCTTTTTTGCCCTTATTAAACTACCCTTAAATTTAAGGTTAGCTATCTAATTCCATAAACCCCTCGGGGGCACCTTATGACAGCCCCAGATACCAAGTTATCCCAATCGGTAAAATGGTTTCGGCTCTGACCAGAGGTACAGACGACATTGCGAAAGTTGGATTCTTTCGACGATCACAATACTTTCTGTATGCGGTGTACCGATACAACTCGCCCGTCCTTGACCTCCCCTCCCCTCCCTACAACCACTCACACTGCTCCGTAACTTACATCTTTTTATTTGGTAGATGATAGTTATTGATCTGCGCGGCCCACAAATCTCTTGTGAGAGATGTTACCCTGGTCGTGTCCTTGAAGAGGCTCTAAAGTCCGTCCAGTTTATCAACAAGGTGCCACAATCTAGTTTCAACTGGTGGCGTGGTTAGACTGACCAGTATCAATTGGTTTTACACATCTGTATTTATTCTTACTACCCATTCGGGCTATACGCCTATGTAATAATTACTCTAATGGTTTTAGGGATTAGGAAAGATAGAGGAAGTGCACCCGGATTTGCGTGGAGATGGAGTGGAAAACAATTTGGAAAAAAAACCTCTCAGAACACCGGACCGAGATTCGAACCTTCGATCTCCCCGTCTTTGGCAGTCGAGTCTAGTGCGAGAGCAGCGCATTAGACTATGTGGCCACCGAAGGGGTTATTGTTTTATTAACTTTTGTTGCTGTCAGCTACAGTAGGATTTTGGTGAGAAGACCCTTTTAGAAAATAGCTTGTTGCTATCGACATTAATTCCATTTTACTATTTTATTATTGTTATTTTATTGATATTGACAATATATTAAAATCGACAGCTGCAGATCACATGACTCGACGTATGAATACGTGAAAGTCGATCTAGAGTAACTTTCTCACCGGCCAGATAAGGTTCTTCTAATGTAAATTGGACTGTATTTATTGTTATTTAATCATCGCATCAGAGCGAGACGAAAACAAACAAACAGTTTGATTGTCTAGTCCGGCCAATCCGGAGCAACCTTGAAGGAAGACTGGTCCGGACCACGTGACATTCACCACGGGGACGTCTTATTCCCAACCCCTGGGTCGCAAGTTGTTCCGGATGTTCTATAAATACTGTCAGAAACAATCGAAACCTTCCTGCGCCCGGAATGTTTGTACCCAGCGAAGTTGAGACAATATAGCGCAGGAACAAGGAGTTTCAGGTATTTTCCCGATCAAGATCGTCAGAATGATCTGTGGTGTTCTCTGTCCATCGACACAGCACTCAACCTGGAACAGCTCACCTACAAACCGAGTCAAATTCTGTTTTCGTCACTAATTTGACCATGAATAGTGATTTAGATTTGTAGTTTTATTGTTCTTAGATAACATTATCGACACTAAATGCAATAGTAATATAGTAGCTATTGTCTTTTTTGTTCACTTACAGAACATTATCGACACCAAATGAAATAGTAATATAGTAGCTAATGTCTTTTTTGTTCACTTACAGAACATTATCGACACCAAATGTAATAGTAATATAGTAGCTATATCTTTTTTGTTCACTTACAGAACATTATCGACACCAAATGAAATAGTAATATAGTAGCTATTGTCTTTTTTGTTCACTTAAGAACATTATCGACACCAAATGAAATAGTAATATAGTAGATATTGTCTTTTTTGTTCACTTACAGAACATTATCGACACCAAATGTAATAGTAATATAGTAGCTATTGTCTTTTTGTTCACTTACAGAACATTATCGACACCAAATAAATAGTAATATAGTAGCTATTGTCTTTTTTGTCACTTACAGAACATTATCGACACCAAATGAAATAGTAATATAGTAGCTATTGTCTTTTTTGTCACTTACCGAACATTGTGACAAAGTCACATTTTTATTTTAAAAATTTGCATTACATTTGTTTGATTATAGGGTTATTGAAATATGGTTTTTGAGATTCTAATTAATTCAACTAAATTAATTTAATAAACACTAATATAAAAATAATAAGAAATAGAAACTACATTGAGTCGTCAGACCGAAACAATATATTTACGCTCGTGAACAAAGAGGTTTGGGACACGCTGCTCTCTACCCTCATCATTGGGCGAGCGAGAAGGTCGGGTGCACTGGTTGTTTTATCGTGGTTTTTTTTTAAAGCTAATGTGAGTGCATTTTCTCTAAACCACCCCAATCTCTTCGATAAAACCGGACAAAAACTTTGTTGGTAAACTTGTGAATTAGTATTGTTGTCAATTACTCTGGAAAATAGCGCAAGATCCTCCAATTATTTAATAAAACGTAAGTGTTGTTTACGTTTAAATTATTTTAACTACAGGTAAATAACTCCATTCTTTGAAAAGGCCAAAAGCTTGTAACAAAGTTCCATTAGCCTCTGGGTTTAATAGTTATTATTCTTATTTATTTTCATGTCTTTTTTGTAAACTCTGCACGGACCATAACACTATTTTAAACATTCTTCAAGTATGTTATAAACTTCAAGCTGAACCCATACTTACCTGGAAGACTAATTACGATCTAATATTTTCACGCGGTATTATGAGTAATCATCCGCGGTCAATACCCCCCTCCCCTACCACCGATACGAGACAGAACTCTTTTCGTACAGGGGAGTGAGCATAATGGACATATGGTTTGGGTGGATGGACCTGAAAATTGGATGTTTTTGCCAAATTGTGACCCTTTGACCTTATTTACCATTCTGATTCCCAACTTTATTAAATCCGCTTCATTGCTGTCGTACTTCCTGTTCCTGTTTATTTATCTTTTCTTAGGAATTCTTACTATTTAACTGACAAGACATCTTGTGAATGTGGGGAATGCCAGGCTTCCACCGTGGTTCGGATTCCACGTTAAACTGTAGGTCCTCCATTTCATCTCACAATCACCCTACCATTACACATTAGCGTAAGTGCGTATAACCCGAATGGGTAGTAAGACGCGGTGCTAATAATATAATAAAACTATTTAACTCACCTGTTTTTTCAAATATTTTATCTTCTGCTACTGGAGGGGCCTTATGATAGCCCGCGGAATTGATGCGAAGAGAAGACTGGCGCCAGAAGTTGCTAAGGAAGATGGTGTGTTGTAGCGGTGCTTTGAAGTAAAATAAAGTTTTAAGTGGACCGGCGCTGAAACGAGGCTCTGGAGGAAGAAAGGACGACAGTCTTCGCCGAAGGACAATTCGCTGCCATCCTCGTCGGCTGCTCAGTAATTCAGGGTGATATACCACGCTTCTCCTCACCCAACCTCGGCTAAATCATTAGTTTTTTTCATTATCATTTGATCCAGTGCTAAATCACTCTAAAGACACTTCATAAACTCATCATTATTTTCTTCTCTCTCTACCAGACCGCTCTATATTTCCATATTCTCACCGCTAAGTTACCCTCCCTGAGGACCCACGGAGTTCTGGACCGTGCAAGGCTAGAGTTTTTTTTGTCATGTTATAATAATTTTTCCACCTAAACTAAGAAATCTAATCTCCGGTTTTATGTTTAGAGTACCTTATAAGGGTTAGAATTATAATTTACCATGACGTCTGGTAGGCGGGGCAACAATTTATTCTCGCCTATATTAAAGGTCTAGGTTATAACCTAGAAAATACTATCCCCGGTATATTTTTTTGTAATTTTTTTATACATCTATTAGTTTTTATTGTTTTTTTAATCACGGCATATTCTTTGATCGGAAACCCCTTGCCGCTCACGTGGTTGGCGAAGATCTTGAAGATCACCGTGTTAGACAGTCACCTGGACGAGCCGTGGAGATCCGCAGCGCCAAATCAGGTGAGAGGTAGAGGGGGGGGGGGAGACTTCAAAGTACAGTTTGTTAACATAGTCCCTTACCCAGTTCAATCCCCCCGAAGGACACCCCGAATATTTATTATTATTTTTATTGAAGTCTCAATGCACTGTCTATTTCAGTAGAGAATTTATTATTACAAGCTTAATGTCAGCTCTATAACACCACGTTGATAAGGTGAACTGGCTTTTATATAAAGGTCCCGGCTTTTGATCTCGGACAGGAGCAAAAATATATCTTTGGAAAATTGGGTTTGTTTATTTCACTCTATGCTCTTTATTTATACATCTATGTATGTTTGTGTTTGAATCCGATATGGACCGCCTCCCGTGGTCTAATGGTCAGAGTTCCTGGATACAGACAGATCCAGAGGACCCGGGTTCGATTCCCAACAAGGTCAAACTCAGCCTCGTGAGGACAAACCAAGTAGCAGCTCCAGTATAGAAAACTGAGGTTAGTGGCACGTCGTGCTGACCACATGACACCCTCTAGCCACAAATGTTGGCACTATCGTTAACAGCGGCGGCCAATGGAGTGTTTTTAATCCACAATACTAAGGGAGTAAGATTGGATCTCATGTATAGAAATGTTAGGAAATGGCATAAAGTTATTTGTTTGTATCAACAGGGGATATCAGATCTTCATTATTATTACTATCATCTCTATTAGCACTGCGTCTTACTACCCGTCCGGGTTATACGCACTTACACTAATGTCTAATGGTAGGGTGATTGTGAGATGAAATGGAGGACCTACAGTTTAACGTGGGATCCGAACCTGACACGGCCTAAATACTCACTGCTGTATTAGGGAAATAAGGGCTTTTCCCCTTTCGCGATGACGAATTAACGTTAGGCCTGGAAAATGGTATTAGTTGTGTCATTTAGAAATAAGTTAGTCTGTGAGTCGTGCGCAAATGTAATTTATTGGGTGATAAATAATCATAATGAAAATAAATGACATAAACATCTTCATCCTGTAATATTATATATGTGTTAATAGCCCCCTACGTCGATGTGTAATTAATTATATACGGATATGGAGGGTAATTACGTGCCCAGATTCTCCATACTGTTAAGAACCTGTTATCAGTAACCTAGGTCAGTAATACAGTTGAAACCAGCCGTCGCGTGGTTTACTTTAGAGCAGTAAAACATGGACCATATTTTAAAATGACAACAAAACACTGTCACACTTTCCTGGCTCGTGTAGGCAACAGCCCGGTTGATCAGTCCTCCTGGGGTGGAGACTCGAGACCCCCCTCGGGGTACAAGAGTTGCGCTGTTCGCACGATATACGGAGCCTCACATGTGTCGGATGACCTCCGAGACTCGACTATAAGAATCATATGGTGCAGGACGCAGTACTCGTAATTGTGAATTAAACCAAATTAAGAAGTTGGAAGACCCCCGACCAAATTAGATGCCTCGTGCAGGCTGTTTGGAACTTATTTCCCAGAGATTAATAAAACAGTCGGTGCGCTGTAGACCTACATTACCTAAGTTATACTTTTATAACTCGTAATATATGGGAAACTAAATTATATAGATTGTTACACAAACATAGGACTAGTATCTTAAGTAAGACAATGATATAGACTAAACATTATTTTTATTAAGTTTTCTTTTCTTTTATATGAATGAATAAACATTTCGATTGATTAAAAATAAATTTTGAAGCAAATTGAAGGAAAATTCCAAAGTTAAAAGTACATAGTTAATTTGACATTCTCAGTTTTAAATCAAGATAATGATGATGGTGAATCCGTTTACGGCGGTGACATAATTTCTTGATTGACGCCATTAGAGTCAACAAGTCGAGTGTTGGGACGTCCAAAACAAGCGACCTTTTCTGATTGGCTGAGAGCTATTGAGGAGGGAAACCACAGACTCGTTACCGACTGATCAACATTATCACCATTGTTGCAAATATATGGGGGGTTATTTTTGGAGCAATAAGAAACTAAAGCTCCAACTATTTGTCCTCTTGTTATTTTGCGGGTCTATGATCATACGCGGGCGGTTTGGTTTGGATCATGGATGCCCTTTTCTCGAACCTCGTGTAACCTTGTCGGTGTTGACCCTGGTCGTGGTTTTATGGCCGACATTAGCTTAGTTAAACAATCGGTTGGACGGTTGTGTTTTATCTACCTGCCCACATTGCCGCGTTCTTGCAATAAATGATGTGGTAAACACTGGATGGCTGGCTGGTTTGCAAGCCTACTTCTTTTTGCAGAAAGAACACAGTACAGTGCGCTCCAGAAGTAAATACACAATCTGACAACTCGTCTCAGGTATCTTAACGTTTTATGTGCCTCTGACATAAAAAATGTTGGTTTTACGATCATGTGTGCTTATGTCTGAGACTATACAACCTAAACTGTTAAAATAAATTCAATTCAAACTTTAATAGTGAGATAAAATCGTGATTTTAATTCTTGCTCGAAAATTAAGAGTAGTTTACTAATGAATGATTTTTCAGAATAGAAAAACCATAATATATAATAAACTCTCGGTGCCAGAGGGTTAACAGGTGGTCGCATGGTCCAAGGAGTCACTCTCGCAATAGACAGGACTACTGATGACGGAGAGATCGGGGCTCGAATCCCTGTGGGGTGTATTGAGGGTGGTTTTAACTAAACGGTTTTCCATTCTCCAACGAAAATACAATCTTCCTCATCCATAACACACCAGCATGGTTGGCTCGAACGGGTAGTAAGACACAGAGGCAATGTAAACATGTTTTATGTTTCATGGTAAGGAAATGTTACACCACGTTTCGGGGGGCGATGTAAACTAAACAGAAAAATTAAAATTAAGTTCTGAATAGTTTTTTTAAACTGTTTTCTTTTACTTTATGAAAAGATCAAATTGCTAAACATATATGGGCCACCTGTTTATTTTAAACCACACGTTGAGTATCCACACCGGTGGGCACGCAGACCAAGACGGTATGGTTTGTTGGTGAATGGAAGGTCATGGTTCAAATCCCTAACGACTGTATTAGGGTGGTTTCCTACTTTACCTCCACGCAAATGCGTGTTCACTTCCTTCAAATTATACCTTCCTACGAAAAAATCTTCAGCTATGTTATGTATTTTATTTTTTATTTTAATTTACTTATAAACAATTTTCTAAACATGTTTTAATTTTAATGTTTACCATCAATTAATGTTTGTGTTTTTTAACTGCGATTCGCCGTGTTTTCTTTAACGCCTCGTTAAAAAACAGTAACGCCCTCCAAGTTAACTCGACACCAAAATGAACTTTGTCTCTCTGTAAGTCATCTTGCTATCATCTGGAATCCAGCCAGAACCATTCAGAAAGGTGATCTCAGCCGAGATACAAGGTCATCCGGCAAAAAAGTTGATCAAAAACATGTTTTTCACAACAAACTCAATAAATAATAGCTTAACGATCTTTTTTTTACAGTTAAACATTTGTACAAAACATTTCCCCTAGATGTCGCTACATTTTTCGGGGTATTTAAGTGGATTTTTAAATGCAGTTTGTGATATCAGCATGACTTACAAACTAACTTATTTCTAGAATATAAAAATCATCCAATTCATCAATGTGAAAAGGTAAGCTCAAATTTAGCGATGACACATTTTTCAGCGTGCTTGGGAATCGAATTAAGGACCTTTAACTTTGTATACAGATGCGCTACACTGTGTCTTACTACCCGCTTATGTACTAACTACACTCGTAGTATTAGGGAGGTTATATGTATAGGATGTGTAGCTGCATTTTCGTGGAGGGAGAGTGGAAAACCATTTTGTAAATCCACCCTCAGTACACCCGACCTATATTCTAACTTTGACCTCCCCGTCCTCGGCAGTCGTCTACTGCGAGAGTAGCGCCTTAGACCATGCGGCCACCGAAGAGGATGTCATTGTTCGTTTCATAAATTTCTATGAATAATTTAAAGTGTTATTTTGCTTTTAAACTTTTATTTATCGTTGAACTGTTTACATATAAAAAGGTTCAGTCCACACACTAAGACATCTTTTATAGAAACGGGCTCTCCTTGGGAGAGATTTCCCTCGCCACGCCGCCGAGAAGTTGGGAGACGTCCAACAAGTGCTTAGTGCTCGTAAGGACGTGTGTCAACAGCGCGACATTTTGGACAAGATGGAGAAACACTCGCACACTTTCATCAAACACTATTATTATTGATTTGAAAACTACTGTTCCATAATTTAATTTGAAAGTTCATCTTTTAAATTGATTTTAGTACGCGACCTAAACCCGCGTTCGGTGGGTCAAGGTCATTCTGTCTGGTTTGCCGGCGACGAAATAGCTAACTAACAAGGTAGAGATTAGGAAGGTGTTGGACCATTCGTTTTCTAATACTCGCCAAATAGGCGACTGAGAGGTCGGCGTTCGAATCCTAGCCTGCGCTCGTGATTTCCCACGGATAGGGTATTTTCTCTCTCTTCTACCGTCCTAATCTCTACCCTGTTAGCGTTAGCTTAAAATAAGAAAGTTCACGAAAAACTCTTTAAGATTTGTGAAACGAAATAATTAGATATTGTTGAAGGAATTTTCAACCAAACAGCATACTTTATATAATATACCCGCTTCGGTGGTCGCATGTTCTAAGGTGCTACTCTCGCAGTAGACTATACCGCCGATGACAGGGAGATTGAGGTTCGAATCTCAGTTGGGTGTACTGAGGGTGGTTTTTTTTCAAAATTGTTTTCCATTCTACTTGCACGCAAATGCAGATACACCGCCTCTAAATATAACCTCCCTAAACCATTAGGGAGCTAAATAATGTTGATATCGCCGTGTGAAGAAAACTAAGCTCTAGGTTTCTACCGGAGCCATGTTTGATATATTTGGTCCTTAACTCACGTCCTATAGGCCTACACTCCCGCCATGAGGTGGTGAGAGAGTAGTATTGTAATACTTGGCCTGGCTATTTGAGTTGGAGTGTCCGTCTCAACCTAACTTGTATCTTTTCCTCCAACACAATGACGTCACTCCACTCGTTGGAGCACGCCCCAAAAACAAGCGTTCGCTGTTTCTCCATTAAAAAAAAATTCGCAATGTTGCTGACCCGGCTTCCATTATATAATTACAGTGTGTATGTAGGTCAGCCAGACGCTATACCGGAGCCGCGTTAGGTTAAAACTTTCCGATGGCGTGATGGCTGGTCTAGCCGCCTGCAGGCTCGACTCAAGTTTGGACCGAACATTGTAGCTATACACCAGCCTTCACTTGTTGAACCTTCAAAGCTGCCTGTAGCTTTCATTGGAGAGCTCGGGGTGAAAACATGATCTTGCGCTACAAGTGGCTTTTATAGTCACTCGATATAACACAACCAGACATCATGATACGTTTTGTTCTTGCTTATAGTCGAACTATCCGGTCCCGTGGTGTAGTGGTCAGTGCACCTGCCTACGAGTCTAGGCTGATACCTTGGGTATGTTTACTGAAAGGGGAATTACTTCAACAGTTCCAAGGGTTGCTAGGTTGATTAGTTTTAAAGTTAGGTTTTTAAGAGTTTCCACTGGTCCCACCCCGTCATACTCACCGTCACCCTCATACTATCACCAGGACACGGAAAGAATGTACTATTAAGATTCCCAGGCCAGGCCAGTACTTTGCACCACAAGTAGTATTACATATCATGAAATGTGATACTCGAGCTCACTGGCGTCCTTTGGTGGAATGTGTCTGTGATTGTAACTTGCCGCGGTGGAATGTGTGTATTCCTGTAACTTGCCGTGGTGGAATGTGTCTGTGATTGTAACTTGCCGCGGTGGAATGTGTATGTTCCTGTAACTTGCCGTGGTGGAATGTGTCTGCTCCTGTAACTTGCCGCGGTGGAATGTGTATGTGATTGTAACTTGCCGCGGTGGAATGTGTCTGTTCCTGTAACTTGCCGCGGTGGAATGTGTCTGTTCCTGTAACTTGCCGCGGTGGAATGTGTCTGTGATTGTAACTTGCCGCGGTGGAATGTGTCTGTGATTGTAACTTGCCGCGGTGGAATGTGTCTGTTCCTGTAACTTGCCGCGGTGGAATGTGTCTGCTCCTGTAACTTGCCGCGGTGGAATGTGTCTGCTCCTGTAACTTGCCGCGGTGGAATGTGTCTGTGATTGTAACTTGCCGCGGTGGAATGTGTCTGTGATTGTAACTTGCCGCGGTGGAATGTGTCTGTGATTGTAACTTGCCGCGGTGGAATGTGTCTGTGATTGTAACTTGCCGCGGTGGAATGTGTCTGTTCCTGTAACTTGCCGCGGTGGAATGTGTCTGTTCCTGTAACTTGCCGTGGTGGAATGTGTCTGTTCCTGTAACTTGCCGTGGTGGAATGTGTCTGCTCCTGTAACTTGCCGCGGTGGAATGTGTCTGTGATTGTAACTTGCCGTGGTGGAATGTGTCTGTGATTGTAACTTGCCGCGGTGGAATGTGTCTGTGATTGTAACTTGCCGCGGTGGAATGTGTCTGTTCCTGTAACTTGCCGTGGTGGAATGTGTCTGTGATTGTAACTTGCCGCGGTGGAATGTGTCTGTGATTGTAACTTGCCGCGGTGGAATGTGTCTGTGATTGTAACTTGCCGCGGTGGAATGTGTCTGTGATTGTAACTTGCCGCGGTGGAATGTGTCTGTGATTGTAACTTGCCGCGGTGGAATGTGTCTGTTCCTGTAACTTGCCGCGGTGGAATGTGTCTGTGATTGTAACTTGCCGTGGTGGAATGTGTCTGTTCCTGTAACTTGCCGTGGTGGAATGTGTCTGTGATTGTAACTTGCCGCGGTGGAATGTGTCTGTGATTGTAACTTGCCGCGGTGGAATGTGTCTGTGATTGTAACTTGCCGCGGTGGAATGTGTCTGTGATTGTAACTTGCCGCGGTGGAATGTGTCTGTGATTGTAACTTGCCGCGGTGGAATGTGTCTGTTCCTGTAACTTGCCGCGGTGGAATGTGTCTGCTCCTGTAACTTGCCGCGGTAGAATGTGTCTGCTCCTGTAACTTGCCGCGGTGGAATGTGTCTGTGATTGTAACTTGCCGTGGTGAAATGTGTCTGTGATTGTAACTTGCTGCGGTGGAATGTGTCTGTGATTGTAACTTGCCGCGGTGGAATGTGTCTGTGATTGTAAAGGCTACTCTGCGCATTGTTGCTTGGCCCGTGGTTCCCTCGTTTTGTTGTTATCAGATCTTACCACACGTCTGCTCTGTGAGACAATCAAAACTCTTAATAAGATACTCTGATAAGCGTCGCACTATTTACATTTACTCTAATTACAAGCGAAAACAAATTAAAACATCATGCGGGATGTTTTTTAAAGTTATTAATAATTATTTAACAATTACAAAGTAAAACAGAACTCAAGAAACTGTAACATTCAAGTTGTCTTTGGAATTGATAATCTTGGTTTATCTTGTGCAGTGTGCTTGTTATTTTTCAAAGATTATCAATTGTTTGAAAACTCAGTAGAAAAGCTGTTTGTTGATTGTTCTAAAACAATCTTTGTCAAAAACCTACCACAATATTTGTGTTTTCTTAAAACAATTTCTAGCATATTCATTCACATTTACAAACGCCTCAAGGTCTCAATCAATAACAATGGAAATATCGGGAAGATCCCATCAAAGTTTGTTTAAAACATTTTTCCGTAAAGATTAAAATAATTTTTCAACAAGAATAAAATGTTAAAAATTGGTCAAAAGCGGTACTGATTGATTTTATACTTATCTTTTTAAAAACCAGGAAAATTCTAAATAATATTTATAGAAAGGAATTTATCTTATAAGATCAATATTTATGTTTATTCAAATTGTTGGCCACGCTGAGTTTACTAGCGGAATATTTTCATTGTCGGACTTAGTACGCCCCAAGTGTGTGTTTAGTCAAGCGCCGCACTACGAAACTGTCCCCTTAGCTTAGTCTGTGGTACATTTGACCCGGGTTTGATTCCTAGAATGGCCAAAAACTTTTATCATTGATAACATTGGGAGTTTCTCCTATCACGATGATAAATTAACGGTTGGGAGACTAGATGTTTCAGTTTTAGAGCTAATTTAGTGTGTAAGTCGTGTGCTTATATCGTCATTTGGTCCATAGTGACAATAGGAAGGTGGGGTTGTAAGGAAAATACCAGTATTTTTGTAGTGTTTACAACAAAACTTTGTTAGGTCGAAATATTTCCCCAGTAGAAAACATCTAGAATATAATTTTGTTCACACGATGATATCAACAGTTGTTGAATATCTGTTGATCAGCATGGTGGCATTAGATGACAAACCTTTTAAATGAAGAGAAAATGTTGTCATTAAATTCCAGAACAGCCTCAACAGATATTCAACAACTGTTGATATCATCGTGTTAAGAAAATTAAACTCTAGGTTTGTACTGATGAAATATTTGAGTCTAACAAAGAAAAATGTTTTGCTATAAAAACTGCAAAAATACTCATTTTTCTCGAGTCCCCTAAATCCCCACCTTCAAGGCGTACAGACAGACAGACACATGCGACTGTCTTTTGATCGTCCTGGTAAAGTGAGTGTAGATAACCTTGTGATATTCCAGCGACAGCAGACCTACCTTGTATGTAGGTCGCCATTAAGGGTTGCATAGCGTGACGGGGAAATTCGGCAAGGATCAATGTATAACCATGAGGCACAGCGTGTCGCACATCAACTAATTATATAATAACAGGGAGCGGGAAATATTGAAATGCTCTCGAATGTTTCTAAAGAAAATGAAAACTTTTTTTTTTTCAATAATACAAAAACCGTGTAAGATGTCAAAATCATAATATTAATTTTCGTTCCTTCTGATTTACGGACATAAGAACACTTAGTCTTTATTTTATTTCATAGTTCTTTTAATAAAAGGTTGCTCAAATAAAAAATGAAATGTTAAATGCGAGTTGGCTCAAGATGCTAATTTCCATCAGATAGTTTTACTTCAAATGAATTCTCAAAGTCTTTAACATTCATTATTTTCGTCCTCTTCCTGTTGTTACTCTCATTAACATTTGCATTTTTGAATTTTTACGAGGGTTTAGTGATAGGTTTGTCTATTCAAATTTTATTTTGTGGATCTCCAAAAGCCTCGAGTACTAAAGCGTACAGAGCTCTTAACATAAATATTAATAATTATAGATTGCGAAGGGTGGTTAGTTGGAATTGCACAACAGCTGATAAGTGACTGATCCCAGACGACCTGACCTCCCTGTCACTTGGTTACTCTCCTCTGGTTGGTGACCTTAGTGCACATGCAACTCTTGATCCGAGGGACCAACTGGCCTCTTGGTTGATTGTTCATCTCTTGTATATACAAAGCAACTCTTGATCCGAGGGACCAACTGGCCTCTTGGTTGATTGTTCATCTTTTGTATATACAAAACAACTCTTGATCCGAGGGACCAACTGGCCTCTTGGTTGATTGTTCATCTCTTGTATATACAAAGCAACTCTTGATCCGAGGGACCAACTGGCCTCTTGGTTGATTGTTCATCTTTTGTATATACAAAGCAACTCTTGATCCGAGGGATCAACTGGCCTCTTGGTTGATTGTTCATCTCTTGTATATACAAAGCAACTCTTGATCCGAGGGACCATCTGGCCTCTTGGTTGATTGTTCATCTTTTGTATATACAAAGCAACTCTTGATCCGAGGGATCAACTGGCCTCTTGGTTGATTGTTCATCTTTTGTATATACAAAGCAACTCTTGATCCGAGGGACCAACTGGCCTCTTGGTTGATTGTTCATCTCTTGTATATACAAAGCAACTCTTGATCCGAGGGACCAACTGGCCTCTTGGTTGATTGTTCATCTTTTGTATATACAAAGCAACTCTTGATCCGAGGGACCAACTGGCCTCTTGGTTGATTGTTCATCTCTTGTATATACAAAGCTACTCTTGATCCAAAGGGACCAACTGGCCTCTTGGTTGATTGTTCATCTCTTGTATATACAAAGCAACCCTTGATCCGAGGGACCAACTGGCCTCTTGGTTGATTGTTCATCTTTTGTATATACAAAGCAACTCTTGATCCGAGGGACCAACTGGCCTCTTGGTTGAGTGTTCATCTCTTGTATATACAAAGCAACTCTTGATCCGAGGGACCAACTGGCCTCTTGGTTGATTGTTCATCTTTTGTATATACAAAGCAACTCTTGATCCGAGGGACCAACTGGCCTCTTGGTTGATTGTTCATCTTTTGTATATACAAAGCAACTCTTGATCCGAGGGACCAACTGGCCTCTTGGTTGATTGTTCATCTTTTGTATATACAAAGCAACTCTTGATCCGAGGGACCAACTGGCCTCTTGGTTGATTGTTCATCTCTTGTATATACAAAGCAACTCTTGATCCGAGGGACCAACTGGCCTCTTGGTTGATTGTTCATCTTTTGTATATACAAAGCAACTCTTGATCCGAGGGACCAACTCGCCTCTTGGTTGATTGTTCAACTTTTGTATATACAAAGCAACTCTTGATCCGAGGGACCAACTGGCCTCTTGGTTGATTGTTCATCTCTTGTATATACAAAGCAACTCTTGATCCGAGGGACCAACTGGCCTCTTGGTTGATTGTTCATCTTTTCTATATACAAAGCAACTCTTGATCCGAGGGACCAACTGGCCTCTTGGTTGATTGTCCATCTCTTGTATATACAAAGCAACTCTTGATCCGAGGGACCAACTGGCCTCTTGGTTGATTGTTCATCTCTTGTATATACAAAGCAACTCTTGATCCGAGGGACCAACTGGCCTCTTGGTTGATTGTTCATCTTTTGTATATACAAAGCAACTCTTGATCCGAGGGACCAACTGGCCTCTTGGTTGATTGTTCATCTCTTGTATATACAAAGCAACTCTTGATCCGAGGACCAACTGGCCTCTTGGTTGATTGTTCATCTTTTGTATATACAAAGCAACTCTTGATCCGAGGGACCAACTGGCCTCTTGGTTGATTGTTCATCTTTTGTATATACAAAGCAACTCTTGATCCGAGGGACCAACTGGCCTCTTGGTTGATTGTTCATCTTTTGTATATACAAAGCAACTCTTGATCCGAGGGACCAACTGGCCTCTTGGTTGATTGTTCATCTCTTGTATATAACAAAGCAACTCTTGATCCGAGGGACCAACTGGCCTCTTGGTTGATTGTTCATCTCTTGTATATACAAAGCAACTCTTGATCCGAGGGACCAACTGGCCTCTTGGTTGATTGTTCATCTTTTGTATATACAAAGCAACTCTTGATCCGAGGGACCAACTGGCCTCTTGGTTGATTGTTCATCTTTTGTATATACAAAGCAACTCTTGATCCGAGGGACCAACTGGCCTCTTGATTGATTGTTCATCTTTTGTATATACAAAGCAACTCTTGATCCGAGGGACCAAATGGCCTCTTGGTTGATTGTTCATCTCTTGTATATACAAAGCAACTCTTGATCCGAGGGACCAACTGGCCTCTTGGTTGATTGTTCATCTTTTGTATATACAAAGCAACTCTTGATCCGAGGGACCAACTGGCCTCTTGGTTGATTGTTCATCTTTTGTATATACAAAGCAACTCTTGATCCGAGGGACCAAATGGCCTCTTGGTTGATTGTTCATCTCTTGTATATACAAAGCAACTCTTGATCCGAGGGACCAACTGGCCTCTTGGTTGATTGTTCATCTTTTGTATATACAAAGCAACTCTTGATCCGAGGGACCAACTGGCCTCTTGGTTGATTGTTCATCTTTTGTATATACAAAGCAACTCTTGATCCGAGGGACCAACTGGCCTCTTGGTTGATTGTTCATCTTTTGTATATACAAAGCAACTCTTGATCCGAGGGACCAACTGGCCTCTTGGTTGATTGTTCATCTTTTGTATATACAAAGCAACTCTTGATCCGAGGGACCAAATGGCCTCTTGGTTGATTGTTCATCTCTTGTATATACAAAGCAACTCTTGATCCGAGGGACCAACTGGCCTCTTGGTTGATTGTTCATCTTTTGTATATACAAAGCAACTCTTGATCCGAGGGACCAAATGGCCTCTTGGTTGATTGTTCATCTCTTGTATATACAAAGCAACTCTTGATCCGAGGGACCAACTGGCCTCTTGGTTGATTGTTCATCTTTTGTATATACAAAGCAACTCTTGATCCGAGGACCAACTGGCCTCTTGGTTGATTGTTCATCTCTTGTATATACAAAGCAACTCTTGATCCGAGGGACCAACTGGCCTCTTGGTTGATTGTTCATCTTTTGTATATACAAAGCAACTCTTGATCCGAGGGACCAACTGGCCTCTTGGTTGATTGTTCATCTTTTGTATATACAAAGCAACTCTTGATCCGAGGGACCAAATGGCCTCTTGGTTGATTGTTCATCTCTTGTATATACAAAGCAACTCTTGATCCGAGGGACCAACTGGCCTCTTGGTTGATTGTTCATCTCTTGTATATACAAAGAAACTCTTGATCCGAGGGACCAATTTGCCTCTTGGTTGATTGTTCACCTCTTGTTTGCAACGCATCTCTTCATCCCCATAATCGATTTACGGGTTGGTTTTCAGTTTTTTCCATTTTTTTGATCCTTTCTCCACGTATTTGTTTGCATTTATCCTTGACTGTGTCCCTCCTCATCGTGTGCCCTTAGCAAAGTTTGAGTTGATGACAGGCCGGAAGTGCTGTTATTCTCTTATCACCTTAACAGCACATTGTGATTGAGGGTAGTGCTAGGGAATATAAGACATCACAAACCATTGGTCTGGTTTCCATACCTGCTGGTCAAAGCTCTCTTGGTTCAACAAACTGTTTGTGTGTGTTCTAGGGGTAACTCATGCCTCATATCAAGTACAATAGCTATATTTGTTGATAACTGAATTGTTTTATCTCAAACATGTATATACTAAACAATAAATATAATAAGTGCATTAAAATAAATTAAGTAGTTTAAAACCTTAATGAATTAATCAAATCATTATAAATAATTAGATGTAAAATCAAACAATTAGTGACCTCAAGTTTGCTCATAAACTATACATATTTTAATGATCAATTAATGCAACGGAGATCAAGTATTGATCATTAAAGTTGGCAAAAAGAGAAAAAGTTTTGAATGTTCCACTCTATTTCTTGGGTGAATGTATTCTCTTGTTTACTAACGTGTTGTGTTGTTTACCAAACCAATACTCTCCCTCTATGTTTTGATAACATTTACTAATGTTGTTGACCTGGTGGTCTAGGGGTAAGGTGTCAGACTTCTATGCTGGCGGCCGGGGTTCAATCCTCGGTCCCGGCAAAGATTTATCTGATTACCAAACCCTTCCTTCACCTCTGACAAGACTTCTTGTGAATGTGGGGAATGCCAGGCCACCACCGTGGTTCGGATTCCACGTTAAACTGTAGGTCCTTCATTTCATCTCACAATCACCCTACCATTACACATTAGCGTAAGTGAGTACAACCTGAACGGTTAGTAAGACGCGGTGCTAATAATAATAATGTAATGTTTATTAAGTTTTTAAAAAAGAGGACAGTTTTGGGATAAAATGGAATATATTTTCCCAAACACACAATTCTCATTGATTCATTAGATTGCGTGGTGGTGTCTTGCCATTTGAAAAAATTCAAGACTTTATGCTTATATATTTTGATATTTTTTTAATTCTCTCTAATCTCGATTACTATAGGGTTAAAGGAATCGACCCTCCAATCTCTAGTTCTTATCCCCATGAGGGTGTTTGACATACTATTTCCTAACACAAATTACCAACTAACTTAAACTAATGCAGCAGGTCTAGCCCTCGCGCTTAGATATTCACTAATTGGAAGGAGGTTTAACGTCCATACAAATAGTTTTTTCAAGGGTATTTAATGCATACTTTTTGAACCTACTGATTATATCTGTCCACGACTTACAAACCAACTCAATGCATCGCTCGTCGACCAAATGTTTTTCGGGTTTGCCGGGAATCGAGCCCGGGGCTCTAAACTCAGTAGGTGGACGCGTTACTGGTTAAGTCATGGTGTTGGACAGTAGTAAATATTTTCGTCAACACTGCCCGAATTGAACCAGGATCCTTCAGATTTCTTGCGACCACCAAGCCCTAGGATAGGGCAGTGTGAAATATACAACTTTAACTATTAATTTTTGTATACATTTCCTGTACACTAATTTATTATTATTATTTAAATATTAACCAACCAGAGGCACTCTTTTAAAACTTACTGTTTAACACTAGCTCTGTTAACACTTCAATTAAAAACTAGTGGTTTTTTTTCCTAAATACATAAATAGTTGGTTTTGGCACCGGGCAACAAAGGATGTAAGAAAGAGGCAAATAAATAATGTTATAATAATTTTGGTACATATAAAATAAATAAATACAACCCAAAAAAACACATACATAAAACTAAACAAAAAATATAGCCTACATCCACAAAAAAAAACGTCAAATTGATAGTGGACCCTCCCTGTAAAAATATATTTATATCCAAACCAAGGATCACAAAACTTATATTCGGTTTTTAATCAAAACAATAATCATTATAGCTATTTAAAGTCTCTGAGCTAGGTGAAAGTTTATCACGCCTGACCGTTGACATGGAAGGCTCATCAAGACCAGCTGTAGTCAGTCGTGGTTCGACCTCTGTCCGAGTGAATCCTGGCGGTGCGGTGCTCCCATAGGGACTTATAACTTCCATTTTGGCGGAACCACCTCTTGGAGCTCTGTAACTCTCCTCCTCCTCCTGATTCCTAGGATTACACGGTTTGTGGATAGTAAGAACACTACCACTAGAAAAAACCAAGTCTTAATACCTGCCCAGGTTATTCGCATAAACGGTAATTACTATAAGGGGGTATGGATGAGGAAGGAAGCGTTTTAGAGGTAATCTACCAGCATTTGCATAAAAGGAGAGTTGGAAACCAGTTAGGGTAAACCACCCTTAGTAGCCCCGACCGAGATTGGAACCATGACCTCTCTGTCTTCAGCAGGCCAGTCCAACATGATAATGACGCCTTAGACCATGTGGCCACTGAAGCGGGGTTTAGAATGTTAACAATAAAGTTCAAGATGAGCCGTATCTGTAGTCATGCAATTGCACTATAAAATAAAATAGCGTTATTTTGAGAATCCTGAAATCGCAAGTCCTCGTCGCTAACGGAGTACCCCAAGAAACTTGCTCTCTCTGTTTGTTCTAGCTGACAAATGCTGGTACATTCTTTAACAACTTATTCCCATCGCTTGTCCTTAGTGGGATTAATATTGTCAAAGCAATGTAAGCCGGCCCTGTTGTTGTATAGAACTAAGATATACATCTTCCTCTTTTATGGCCAATAGCTGTATTCACACATCTCCTGGATATTTTTATCTAGAATTTATAAATTGACGAGAAATAGATATTTTTTTAAATACGATTATCAGAAAAATCTAATTTGACTCCCCAAAATATAGCTCAATAGATTTCAAATTTTATTTCCAACTTGATAAGAAATGACAATTTCTTTACGTATCGATTTACAACTATTCTTTTTAGATTAACTTTTTGAAATGATGTCTTGCACATAAAAAGTTTAAAGAGTTTTTGATGTGAAATAACCTAACCTAAATATTATGATAAAAAATAAAATATAATAAAATATAATTCTTAACAGGATTATGGGCCTAGCGAAATTTATTGAGTGACTCTCAGAAAAAAAAAGTTTTCTCAGCCCTGATTTAAACGGTTGCCCAAACAAAGAATTACAAACACTTGTTTTAGGCTTAACTTTAGTACGTTAAAAACTATAAGTAGTTATTTAAAAAATAATGCCTATTGTGAGAATAGCATGAAAATTTTGTTTTGCCCTAAAAACTCGTTGGTTTCTGAGCTTATATGCTTGTATCGTACTATTTTAAACGGAAGCACAACAAACACGTGCTGGTGACAACTGTGAAATATGTGTCACTGAGCAGATAAAGCACACCGCAATGTTCTGGTAGATAACGTCATCACGTCTAGTCCGCGCGGCCGGTTGGCCAGTCCGAGGATCAGCTGTTGCCACGCTGTCTGCCGGCTCCGCCGCGACCTAACTAGCTTGAGAGGAGGATCGAGCCCGATTGGCGGAAATATTACATCATTGGTCCGTTCAATTAACGATGTAAAGAGAAACTATGACGTAATTCATGAGGAAGCTTTTGATATCTTTCTGGTGACATTTTTACTAATAAATCAACTAAGATATATTTCAAATTTTAGTGACTTTCAATTAATATTGATGGTTGAAAGTGGGTTACATATAAAAATCAGGGTCTAGATCTACTTTCTTGTATTCATACGTCATGTCTGCAGCTGTCGCCTTGATAAATGTTATCAATTTCTATGAGACAAGACTCTTAAAATAGTAAAATGTTTCATTGTGTTTTCTTCTTCTTGACATCCCTAGCGTCTGCGTCTTACTACCCGTTCGGTACATAATGTTTACGTTAATTTGATAAGGACGAGGAAGATCGAATTTTTAAGGGACTTTACTACTCGCATTTGCGTGGAGGGAAAGTGGAAAACCAACATCAAAACACCCAATCGGGATTATAGCCTCTATCTCACCGTCATAGGCAGTCCAGTTTATTGCGATAGTGACGCCTTAGACCATTCGACCACAGAGGCGGGTATTGTATTTTCTGAACGGTCCTTTCTATGAACATGAGGGTTTGTTCGTCTTCTCCGTGGGTGCATTATTCCTATTCTCGCCCTATCTCCAACACCTGGTCTAACATCATCTCGCAATAGACTTCCTCGTGCTCTCAAAGTGTGTTGTACAGACTTGACTCATTCTAAGCGCGGTGCCAGAAGTTGTTGTTCTATCAAATAGTGTTTGTAGTTTGAGTACTTGACAGACAGCCTCTACACTGCTTTCATTGGCAGACACTCTTTCCTCATTCCTCGGGGAGTATAGTCAGCCACAAAACAACAAATAAATAACTAGATCTAGCTCTTCTTTTACCAACCACCTTCTACCTTCTGTAGGGGGGGGGGGGGGGCAGTGGACCAAGGCGTAGGTTTCCTATTGTTTGGTGACGGGGAGGTCATGTGTACTGAGGTGTATTTTTCTACATGGTTTTACAATTTCTCTCCTCGCTAATACTGGTACATTTCCTCTAAGTGATTCCCTACTCGTGCCTACCAGATCAATATAATAGATACCAGTGAACCCTTGCGAAACTTTCGCACATTTAACCATCCCCCCCCCTAAAAAAGATTTAGTCTTTTGTTGGGTTGTTGAAATGAAATACTCAGCGAAGTGTTTACACATAATAGCAAGGAGAGTTTATTTATGGTAATTGATACAAACATATTGTTGGATTTATTTTAAACAAACATGTCTTTTAACATAACCTGAGTGTGCTGTGTCAGAGGTCGGTAAAAGGGATGTTCACAACAGAGGATATGACCCGATGGGTGGTAAGTAGCGGAGTAAGGAGACATAAACAGGTGCTATTTCACTAATAATATCAATTTGCTCGGGACAATGACTAATACGAATAAAACGAGGAGGTTGAATTGTTGAAGAACTGCACCCGATTCACTTGGGAAAAGAATCATAAACTAAACCCGCCTCGGTGGCCACATGGTCTAAGACGTCACTCTCATCTTAAACTAGACTGTCCATGACGGGAGATCCAGGTTCGAATCTCGGTCGGGTGTACTGAGGGTGGTTTTTCCAAAATGGTTTTCCACTCTCCACGTGAATGTGGCTACACTTGTATAAATATAACCTTCCTGATCCCTGAAAGCCATTATCTTGGTTACATATCTAGTGGTCCCGGTTAGGATCGTTTCCCGACCCTCCGATTGGTCGCTCTCTGTGCCATTCTTAGTAACACAACAATCACTGTCTCGACACGGCTCTGCTCATAGCCATACATCACATCATTAATGTTAATACGTCATCGTTTGGCCGGGCTGACGGACTTGCGGCCTATTCCGGCGTCTTGGGTTCATCGACCGCTCGCTGTCCTGTCGTGTAGGGCTTCAACCACCCGCCTTAACCGCTTAGAGGGGTTGGAATTGAAAGTTACACTTGTATATTAGAAAACACTTATGAAATTGCTTTTATTTTTTGTACGTTTTCTCTTCCGGGCTTTGAGGAATGGACGTGTTCTCAATATTTCACTCCCGTCATGAGGAATAGATGTGTTCTCAATATTTCACTTCCGTCATGATGGTGTAAGTTTATTTTCCTATCTGACCCAAGAAACAATACACAGGTTGCTACAAAGTGAGTATTTCCCCCTCTCTTCGCGCAAATGTAGGTACAATTTCTTTGAATTCAACCTTCCTCATACCTCGCTCAGTAGTGCAATTAGTACGTGAGCATATAACCTGAACTGGTAGTAAGACGCGGTGCTGAAAAATAAATAAGAGGTGACTTAAAATGAGTGTAAAACAACTCGCATTGCACCCATCAGGAATTGAAACCCCACCCTCCCTTTTAATGTTGACCTAGGAGCTTTCCGTGGTCCGGGGCCGCCTCTTTGTGTCTGGGCGAGACAGCGACCCAAGTGCAAGCTTTCAGGAAGGTAGAATTGAGAGGAAATGTACCCACTCGCGCAGGAGGAGAACATTGACTGGGACTTGAGCCCCGACCTCCGCGTCACTGGCTCGACACTCAGACCGCGTGCTGGTTGCTTTAATCTCAGTTAAAATGGCGAGAGTTAAACGTTCAACCTATTTTTTGACTCAAGGTTGTTTCGGTTTACATTTCTAGAAATTAACTCTATCTAGGACAGCGCATCCGAACCACCTCCTAGCAGACTGTCTTACCAAGGTCATTTGACTCGCGTGTCGGGATTGTGTGAGACGCTCCAATCCTTGCCTATTGGTGACCTTTCCATACCGGTGGGCACATGGGTCGAGACGTCAATCTAATCTGGTTTGTGGTTCGGATACTTACCAGGGAACATTGAGTGTGGCTTCCTACTTTCCTGACGCTTGTACCCCATAGTGTGGATATGCGGATAGCCTAGACAGGCAGGAGCAGGTCTGCACACACAGCGACCTATCCTAACATTTCTACAAACTCAACCACCAGACTTGAGATATTCAATGTACACATTTTGGTCGGCAAACAAATCCAATTTGGACCGTTCTTGGACTCGACCCGTTGACTCCTAGGTCCTGGGACACTGATTAGAAGCAAGCGTTTGACAATAGAGTTGAGGAGACTCTTGTTATCCTCATTCTGCCATGTTTTAATAAAACATCACCAAGTGTTCTGACCACTACACCACTGGCCAGTTAGGGTCCAATGTTACAACTCTCTGTTCCTCAGGCTCACAGCCAAGTGTTCTGACCACTACACCACTGGCCAGTTAGGGTCCAATGTTACAACTCTCTGTTCCTCAGGCTCACAGCCAAGTGTTCTGACCACTACACCACTGGCCAGTTAGGGTCCAATGTTGCAACTCTCTGTTCCTCAGGCTCACAGCCAAGTGTTCTGACCACTACACCACTGGCCAGTTAGGGTCCAATGTTGCAACTCTCTGTTCCTCAGGCTCACAGCCAAGTGTTCTGACCACTACACCACTGGCCAGTTAGGGTCCAATGTTACAACTCTCTGTTCCTCAGGCTCACAGCCAAGTGTTCTGACCACTACACCACTGGCCAGTTAGGGTCCAATGTTGCAACTCTCTGTTCCTCAGGCTCACAGCCAAGTGTTCTGACCACTACACCACTGGCCAGTTAGGGTCCAATGTTGCAACTCTCTGTTCCTCAGGCTCACAGCCAAGTGTTCTGACCACTACACCACTGGCCAGTTAGGGTCCAATGTTACAACTCTCTGTTCCTCAGGCTCACAGCCAAGTGTTCTGACCACTACACCACTGGCCAGTTAGGGTCCAATGTTACAACTCTCTGTTCCTCAGGCTCACAGCCAAGTGTTCTGACCACTACACCACTGGCCAGTTAGGGTCCAATGTTACAACTCTCTGTTCCTCAGGCTCACAGTCAAGTGTTCTGACCACTACACCACTGGCCAGTTAGGGTCCAATGTTACAACTCTCTGTTCCTCAGGCTCACAGCCAAGTGTTCTGACCACTACACCACAGGCCAGTTAGGGTCCAATGTTACAACTCTCTGCTCCTCAGGCTCACAGCCAAGTGTTCTGACCACTACACCACTGGCCAGTTAGGGTCCAATGTTACAACTCTCTGCTCCTCAGGCTCACAGCCAAGTGTTCTGACCACTACACCACTGGCCAGTTAGGGTCCAATGTTACAACTCTCTGTTCCTCAGGCTCACAGCCAAGTGTTCTGACCACTACACCACTGGCCAGTTAGGGTCCAATGTTACAACTCTCTGTTCCTCAGGCTCACAGCCAAGTGTTCTGACCACTACACCACTGGCCAGTTAGGGTCCAATGTTACAACTCTCTGTTCCTCAGGCTCACAGCAAGTGTTCTGACCACTACACCACTGGCCAGTTAGGGTCCAATGTTACAACTCTCTGTTCCTCAGGCTCACAGCCAAGTGTTCTGACCACTACACCACTGGCCAGTTAGGGTCCAATGTTCAACTCTCTGCTCTTAGGCTCACAGTCAAGTGTTCTGACCACTACACCACTGGCCAGTTAGGGTCCAATGTTACAACTCTCTGTTCCTCAGGCTCGCAGCCAAGTGTTCTGACCACTACACCACTGGCCAGTTAGGGTCCAATGTTACAACTCTCTGTTCCTCAGGCTCACAGTCAAGTGTTCTGACCACTACACCACTGGCCAGTTAGGGTCCAATGTTACAACTTTGTTCCTCTGATCCCAACTGACCTATTTTCCTAATAGCGTGCAGGTGCACAACGGGTCCTCTTCCAAGAATCTTGGCGCAGGCTGTCACTCGGATTGATACGTCGTGCAAGTCCGCTCTAATTATTTCAATTAATGAGGGGGGGGTTACACAGACCATGTGTAAAAGGTCCGGGTAGGAAGGGGGGGGAGGCAAGCTCAACATCTGCTT
Organism: Timema cristinae; assembly: GCA_039000515.1. NCBI lineage: Eukaryota > Metazoa > Arthropoda > Insecta > Phasmatodea > Timematidae > Timema > Timema cristinae. Next base: position 30,232,578 of record JBCFYV010001001.1, on the reverse strand, counting down.
GAGTTAACAATTTGTTTTCCGTCGCGCGCCATTTAACAAGAGTCAAATAGGATTTGTCGTTTGTTTTTACGAAATAGTTCATGGAAGGGTAAAGAAGTGTCCTTTGAGTACTCGTTGGACGATTCATCAAGACTGGGTTCTTTCTATTTTTACTCTTGGCTCGAAATGGCTTTGATTTTCTTGATCAGTAAAAGCTAAAAGGATTTCATTGAAGAGGTTTGATGTCACTCTGTCTTGGAAATTAGACTTATCTTACTTCCATCATCAATGGGGAATTTTCTGGTAGACTCCAATTTTTATTTAAAAAAAATACATGTATACAACAAAAAAAACAAGACAGTATATTAATAAAATGAAGATTTTGTCTCTCATGAACTTTGCGGACATTTTCAAATTGCTAGTGCACGAATATCTACACCGCGAAGCTGAAACTTTACATTTTTTACTAGATTTTTTAAATTTTGTAAAAACTATGTAGTAAGAAATAAATAGTAGATTTAGCGCCCTGTTAATTTGAAGCAAAGTTATGTGCTCCACTAGTATTATATACAGATTAGTTATCCTCCAATGAAACACAACTTGGTGAGATTACTGATGCATTTCAATATTTCATCATTTATTTAATGTCGGGTGTAAGTTTAGTAAGTGAGATTATTAAAGATGTCTGTGTTTTATACGAATGGTATACTCTTCTATAAGAATAGTAATATGTATTTTTAGCACTAATGTGTTTTGCTTTGATAAATAGTTGTAGTTTGTGGGCCGCATAACAACGCGTGACGGGCCCGTGGGCAGAAGTTTGCCCAGGACTGGTCTTAAATCTCAAATCGCAAGCATTGTTTTTCCTCCATCACGCCTTACTACCCGTCCGGCCTGTTTGTATTTCAATCACACTAATGTGGTTGGCGGGGGCGAACCCAGACCTCTCTCTCACCGGCAAACCACATTAGATGAGCCTGACATGTAATCCGCAAGCCCCGTATGCGGGTTACATCTCTCGACATGTTTACCAGCACTTGAAACACAGAGTAACGCTTATCGAAAACTCAGTGTAAAAAGCTGTCTATAGATAGCAGGGACTTTTGTTTTGTTTGTTTTAGATAAGAGGTAATTTCTTATGTTCAAGGTCATGACAGTAACGTGCAAAGGTTAGACCAGTTGTGTCGTTTCTATTCCAATGTACGCCATTTTTTATCTATGCCAGTTTGTCACGTGATCATGACATTTTTTGTCCTTTAGTTTAGGTCTCAAATGTTTTAACATAATTACAAAATTATTTAATGGCCTAACTATAGAGTGGGAATGATGAGGGATGTTTTAGAGAACGTGCGCCCGCATTAGCAGAGAGGGAGGTGCGGGAAATCAAAGTGATAGAATACCAACCTCAACGCACCGATCCGAGACTTGAACCCTTGCCTCCCCGTACCCGACAGACCAGTCCAGACGAGGTGGAGGCCTCGGTTCTTGTGTTGGTGCGAGAGTTGAGCTATTGGCACCTTGGACCTACTGGTCCGGTCGACTCCAAGTGGAGCTGGGATTCAAACCCACTACACCTGAGAGGACAGTGCTGGTCTCCAGCCGAGAAGACACCTCCTATCCATATATTACACCCTATCTCTATAATACGGACTAATTTACACAACTAACGAATAAGTTAAAACGAACATATTTCCAATCCAACAATGTCGGGGTCGTCCTTCCTGTTACGACATTGTTTTCGATCTTTCTCCCATCCAAGGTTATCTAGTGTCTGTGGACACAGATGGGTGTGGAGGTGACGATCTCGTCCCTGCAGATAAGACACATTTGCTGTCAATATTGACTTTGTCTGCGCATTCCTTGTTTGGTTGTGGCAGGTGATCAATCAAACATTTGTTTCCCCTCTCACCGGCTTTATTTGTCACGACCTTTAATTAGAGGATTAATGTCGCGGTTTAAGGCGGCATTCGTCCAATACACAATATATCGTAGTGTGGATGAGTAAGCTATGGCCCTGTGGTGTTTGTGAAGACCAGGTAGCACCAGTCCCGTGGCTTCTTTGGTTCTCACTGCTGACGGCTTTGAAAAGTTACCAGACCAAATTATGTATCCCTGATCTGCAAAAACATGTGTTTACCAGCTGTTGACTGTCAGAAGTCAGCTGTGAGCTGTCAGTCAGCATCAAAGAAGCCACGGGACTACTGTAGTTATACGAAAAATTGTGCAGAATAGAAGGAAACGGAGGAAAATTTGGGTGTCCGGATCTTTACGAAGACGTCAAACCCACGGAGGTTTTAAAGGATTTCCTTTGACTACTCAGAGCAGTAGGAGAATATTTCCTAGCAAGAAGACACTAACTACAGGACTTGCTCTTACAATTTTTGAACCTTTATGAAAAATATCCGGCTATAAAATGGAATTCAGCCCATAATATACATATAAATAAGAATTAGCTATATGATACTCGGAAGTGTATTAAACAATAATTTAAAAACCTTAGAAATATATTATTTAATGGCAACGTTCAGAACATGTCTTAAAATGTTAAATGAAGGCTGTCGCAATAATGGTCCGTTTCAGGCTCCAGCACAAATGTTCGCCTTCCCGACAGCTACATTCTGGACTGTGATGTGTGCTCGTCATTCGACAAGTAGTTCTCAACTATGTTTTGTTCTAATAAAGACCATCTCTCGCCCCTTGTAAACTGGAGATAAGAAGCTACAGGCTGTTTAACTATCGGTGACCTGGTGGTCTAGGGGTAAGGTGTCAGACTTCTGTGCTGGCGGCCGGGGTTCAATCCTCGGTCCCGGCAAAGATTTATCTGATTACCAAACCCTTCCTTCACCTCTGACAAGACCTCTTGTGAATTTGGGGAATGCCAGGTCTCCACCGTGGTTCGGATTCCACGTTAAACTGTAGGTCCTTCATTTCATCTCACAATCACCCTACCATTACACATTAGCGTAAGTGTGTATAACCCGAACGAGTAGTAAGACGCGGTGCTAATAATAATAATAATGTTTAACTATCCACCAACCCACCAAGGAATAAAGAGGAGGTGCTTGTCACGTTTATTTAGGGCCACATAGATTGGTCCTAGTCCTAGAATACCTGCCAGCTGTCTTTTGACAAGCCGCGTCCAATGTGTTGTTGCCCAACGAAATGGCATCTGGGTCAGCGGGCACTGACGGAACTTTTGTTCTCCCGCTCCTGAGACAGGTAGAGCTAGCGCTCTGCTCGGTGATAAACAATACTAACTGGTAGAACTAGCGCTCTGCTCGGTGATAAACAATACTAACAGGTAGAACTAGCGCTCTGCTCGGTGATAAACAATACTAACTGGTAGAACTAGCGCTCTGCTCGGTGATAAACAATACTAACTGGTAGAACCGTTGAATATATACACTCAACGGTAGAACTAGCGCTCTGCTCGGTGATAAACAATACTAACTGGTAGAACTAGCGCTCTGATCGGTGATAAAACAATATTAACTGGTAGAACTAGCGCTCTGCTCGGTGATAAACAATACTAACTGGTAGAACTAGCGCTCTGATCGGTGATAAACAATACTAACTGGTAGAACCGTTGAATATATACACTCAACGGTAGAACTAGCGCTCTGCTCGGTGATAAACAATACTAACTGGTAGAACTAGCGCTCTGCTCGGTGATAAACAATACTAACTGGTAGAACTCACGCTCTGCTCGGTGATAAACAATACTAACTGGTAGAACTAGCGCTCTGATCGGTGATAAACAATACTAACTGGTAGAACTCACGCTCTGCTCGGTGATAAACAATACTAACAGGTAGAACTCACGCTCTGCTCGGTGGTAAACAATACTAACTGGTAGAACTAGCGCTCTGCTCGGTGATAAACAATACTAACAGGTAGAACTAGCGCTCTGATCGGTGATAAACAATACTAATAGTTAGAGCTAGCGCCCGAATTACTGATGAAAAACAATTAGCCCAGATCGACTATCGTAACAAAGTTACAATCCAATTTTTATTTGATAGTAGAAAGGTAGCTCGAATATATTTATACGTCAAGTGATGTGATCTTCAGCTGTCACTTTTGATAGATATTATCAATACCTATACAATAACAATAATGAAATAGTAAAACATGATCAATGTTGACCGTAAAAAATAAATTTGTCTTTTCCAAATGTTTCTTCTTATCAAAATCATACTAAAGCGATGTTTGGCTTCCTAAACCCATGCTTTTTATTCCGTTATTTTTGCACCACGCCTTACCACCTATCCGGGCTATCCGCGGCGCTAGATTGAGTGCTTGGTTTCCAACACCAAAACACGGACAATAAATGTTGCGGCTGATCTATCGACATTGAATATAAACTAGCAGACTGGCCAGTACCGGTTGGGGCTACTATCTATGCTCCCTCCCCACACGTACATTCATCTTTACCACTTTAGTTTGATTAAATGCAAAGATTTCAGTCGAGAACTAAGACGCGAGCCAAAAAAACAAACGGAGCTTTCTTTCTGATGAAATTAAACACGTCCTACGTCAAACTTTCGCTTTCATTTGCAGGAAGTAGATGTTTAGTGTTGCTGTTCTTATGAAATGTGACCTTGAAATTTGGTAGACACTCTGCCGCCAGCTCGGAATGTTCCCTTCCAGCTGTTATCTCTTGGGTCGCACAATGATATGATTCATAAGCGAATGAAAGACCGTATTGTCCTGTTTATTTCCATACTATCCTTTGTTTCTAGTCATTGATCATCTCGGAGGTTTAGGACACCAGGAAGTGTGTTGGCGAGGTTTGGCAAGTTGTAAGTAGTTCGTTGCCTCCTAGAAGCCTTGCAAGGAGGTGACGAGTGGGTCAACTCGAGCCACGTGCGCACTAGAGCCGGTTCAAGGACACGCCCAGTTTACATCAGGAATATCACTTGCTCCCAGGCTACACTCCCTTTCGCCCTTCACCTACAACCACCCTTTGTCATGCTTGTTATCTCAAGGTGAAAAGGAGACGCCCAACGGATCGAGCTAAGATGTTTGGTCTTCATTTCACTAGAGGTGTTATATATAATACCACACGATTCACAAACTAACTCAATATAAGACCCCGCATCAAACGGTAAGGATCCAAAACTGAAACAAGGGATTTGAATAGCTATGTAATGAAATGGACCTATACAAACACACCACGTTCTTGGAGACACCATTTGGGGTCGGGCCAAAGTCCCTAGAGCTGTAGTCTGCTTATTTGGCTATTGAACCAAGGGTACATGTTTATCTAGGACTGTCACCCCCGGTCAGGTTCCCTTGGCTTAGAGATCCTTTCAGAACCTACCCCAACACCTACTAGTAGTGTGGCATCGAGCTCCGAGCTCCCAACACGTTAGTTTCTTACCAAGGGGTCTACATTCTATATAACACTAACATATTACTTAATTTGTAACATAACTCTAATATTTCAATGGTACTGTTTGTTACATTTTGGCTGGTCCGAAACAACGCCTCAACATTTAAACATTAAATGTAGATATGTGTAGTTGTATCAAGTAATTTAAAGTTAATGTTTCCTTAAAACGACCCATTTCGAGCAGAGGGAAACGGGTCGTTTAACGACCGATACTTAAACTAGATTTACTGTTTAGTCAACCGAAGAATGTTAACAGAAATAAAATAAAAACTAAACATTTAACAGTAAATTTTATGACCAAGTTTAAAAGAGGATAGATATTCCTTCGCTGCCATTAGCGTACATAATTATATTTTTCTGGTAGTATTGATAAAAAAAAACCAGGATAGTACCAAAGAGGGAGGTATTAACCCACTTCCTCCCCCTTAAATTACCAACACTACTGTATTACCCAACTTGCGACCACTGGTTTAGCTCCTACAGTATCAAGCTCATTATCAGCTACAGAACCAATTTAACAAATATCAAAATGTTGTGCAAATTATGTTTTAGTTGAGCACTACACTGCAAAATGATCCTTGTAAAACTATTGCTCCAATTTTTGTCCTCCGTCAAAGGTACATTCCGTTTACGTGTTTCCAAAACTTATTATTGATGACATTATGATGTAGTTCAGGGGTTCCCAAACTGTGGGTCGCCCGTCTTGCTCCAGAGCGTCCTGGAAAAACTAAAACTGCAACCCGCATCTCTCTAAACTCCACGTTCAATTTGACACAAACATGTTCCTTCAGAAAAACTAAAACTGCAACCTGCATCTCTCTAAACTCCACATTCAATTTGACACAAGCATGTTCCTCCAGAAAAAGATGAAAATAAGTGTGTTACACTGCTCCACACTGGAGATTGTATCCTCTCCCGGGACTGTTGTCACAGTTTTGTGACAGTGTAATTCTCCCTTGGCGAGGCCTGTCCACAGACTCGATATGTTGTGAAACAAGTTCACCCACCCCATTAAGATTCATACACCCCTCTAAGGGGTAAGTTGTGAAAGACATCCATGCAGTTGTCGCTGTTTCTATGGAGAGGCATATATCGCAACCAATGTGTTTCTATGGAGAGGCATATATCGCAACCAATGTGTTTCTATGGAGAGGCATATATCGCAACCAATGTGTTTCTATGGAGAGGCATATATCGCAACCAATGTGTTTCTATGGAGAGGCATATATCGCAACCAATGTGTTTCTATGGAGAGGCATATATCGCAACCAATGTGTTTCTATGCAGAGGCATATATCGCAACCAATGTGTTTCTATGGAGAGGCATATATCGCAACCAATGTGTTTGTTCTTCCAAAACAGCTTTCATGTAAGAATGTGACTCATTTTTGAATGTTGGGGAAAAATTGAAACTGAAATCATCAAATATAGGATGAGATGTTTCTCCATTATGAACTAACTGTTCACATCAGATTATGTCAACTCTAATTCATTATTTCTTATTCATTTCTGTAATTTTGTTCTAATTTTGTATTTTTACTTTTAAAATAATACAAGCTAGTAATATAAATGAGATTTTTTTTAAATGCCACCAAATTGAATTTGGGCATTTTTAAAATAATAATAATAATAATAATTATTATTATTATTAGTATTATTGAGTAGAGGGGTGTTGTGTCCGACATGTAAAGGGCGGCGTGGTCTCAAAAAGTTTGGGAACCCCTGGTTAGCTTCTAATTTAAGACTATAGTGCTACCTCCAGTGCAGAATGTTCCAGTTATTTTAACGGATTACTTGAAAATATATTTTTTATCGAGACATGCGTGGAATGTGTGCTTGTTACACGTTTATCAACATCCATGGCCCTATCACTCTTCCTGCTGTGTCATAAACTAGTTTGTTTCGACACCTCTTAAGGCAACACTAATAAATAACGTGATTAAACGTGCAAACTTTTTAAGGTCAATTCCTCTTCAGGACTACAGGCTAGACGTTTATATAGGCCTACTTCTAGCGCTAAGATTCTCAACCCTTGTGAAGGTCAATTAGAATATCGTTCGTGGCACCCTTGTTACAATTAGAATATCGTTCGTGGCACCCTTGTTACAATTAGAATATCGTTCGTGGCACCCTTGTTACAATTAGAATATCGTGCGTGGCACCCTTGTTACAATTAGAATATCGTGCGTGGCACCCTTGTTACAATTAGAATATCGTGCGTGGCACCCTTGTTACAATTAGAATATCATTCGTGGCACCCTTGTTACCAATAGAATATCGTGTGTGGCACCCTTGTTACAATTAGAATATCGTGCGTGGCACCCTTGTTACAATTAGAATATCGTGCGTGGCACCCTTGTTACAATTAGAATATCGTGCGTGGCACCCTTGTTACAATTAGAATATCGTGTGTGGCACCCTTGTTACAATTAGAATATCGTGCGTGGCACCCTTGTTACAATTAGAATATCGTGCGTGGCACCCTTGTTACAATTAGAATATCGTGTGTGGCACCCTTGTTACAATTAGAATATCGTGCGTGGCACCCTTGTTACAATTTTCGTAAGTTTTTTTACCCTTTTTTCAAATAGCATAATAAACAATTAACATTGTTTTAATTTTTTTTACTATACTTACTCCTTTAATTATTTAATTGAAAGATATAGATAACACAAACTGAGTGTAATACATAGATACAGTTCTAGAGTATAATAGTTTTTGAAATCACAAACTAGCACAATGTGAGATCAGTAGAGAAACACTCATTATTAATGTCAGGCTTGCGGTTGACGGTTAAAACATCCAACCTAATGATGGTTGACGGTTAAAACATCCAGTCTAATGATGGTTGACGTTTAAAACATCCTGCCTAATGATGGTTGACGGTTAAAACATCCAGCCTAATGATGGTTGACGGTTAAAACATCCAGCCTAATGATGGTTGACGGTTAAAACATCCAGCCTAATGATGGTTGACGGTTTAAACATCCTGCCTAATGATGGTTGACGGTTAAAAAATCCTGCCTAATGATGGTTGACGGTTAAAACATCCAACCTAATGATGGTTGACGGTTAAAACATCCAGCCTAATGATGGTTGACGGTTTAAACATCCTGCCTAATGATGGTTGACGGTTAAAACATCCTGCCTAATGATGGTTGACGGTTAAAACATCCTGCCTAATGATGGTTGACGGTTAAAACATCCAGCCTAATGATGGTTGACGGTTAAAACATCCAGCCTAATGATGGTTGACGGTTAAAACATTCAGCCTAATGATGGTTGACGGTTAAAACATCCTGCCTAATGATGGTTGACGGTTAAAACATCCAGCCTAATGATGGTTGACGGTTAAAACATCCTGCATAATGATGGTTGACGGTTAAAACATCCAGCCTAATGATGGTTGACGGTTTAAACATCCTGCCTAATGATGGTTGACGGTTAAAACATCCTGCCTAATTATGGTTGACGGTTAAAACATCAAACCTAATGATGGTTGACGGTTAAAACATCCTGCCTAATGATGGTTGACGGTTAAAACATCCAGCCTAATGATGGTTGACGGTTAAAACATCCTGCATAATGATGGTTGACGGTTAAAACATCCAGCCTAATGATGGTTGACGGTTTAAACATCCAGCCTAATGATGGTTGACGGTTAAAACATCCTGCCTAATGATGGTTGACGGTTAAAACATCCAACCTAATGATGGTTGACGGTTAAAACATCCAGCCTAATGATGGTTGACGGTTAAAACATCCTGCCTAATGATGGTTGACGGTTAAAACATCCAGCCTAATGATGGTTGACGGTTAAAACATCCTGCCTAATGATGGTTGACGGTTAAAACATCCAGCCTAATGATGGTTGACGGTTAAAACATCCTGCATAATGATGGTTGACGGTTTAAACATCCAGCCTAATGATGGTTGACGGTTAAAACATCCAGCCTAATGATGGTTGACGGTTAAAACATCCTGTAGGCCCGTTGCTTTTCTCCCCAGTTAAGGAACTACTCCGCCGACACACGGTACACCTTGTGGCTCACCTGACACCGGACTAGGTCATGGCTGCGAACACAATCAATAGCCGGGCATTGGTTCGAATCTTGCCTCAAGATAAGAATTATGTAACTTTAGTATCTGCCTACTGGGTTAATTTCCAGGCGTGATCGATAGCGTTATTATTGGTTAAATTGGATCCACATCTTTGAATAGTAAAATGAAACAAATATAATAATGTGTCATTGTTTTAAACAGTTGCTGGTTTTGAAAATAGTACTCTTTCTGTTGTCATGTTACCTCCCTGCTAGCAGACCAGAGATTGGCCTGATGACGTCACCCCTCAAGCTTCTCTTGAACGTGCAGTAAATAATTGAGCCGAGCGCCCCCCGCTCCACCCCCCTGTTCTCTCAGGAGGACAGATCCAGGGCATGAAGCCAACCCTCTCTCTCTCCTATTGTTGATCTCGGGGCTCCGGTCCTTCTGGGACGCTCTTCGACCCCCGTGTGGCCTTGTTGGATTTATCAGGCCTGGTTCCTCCGACGAGATGTACTGAATAGCTTATTTTGATCATCCTTTATGAAAAGCTTGTTCATGGCTGACTTGGACAACAAACCCAAATTCAGTAATGACGAGTTAAAAAAAGTTACATTGACCGGACCCGCCTCGGTGGCATAGTTGGCTAACGCGCTAGACTGCCCAGCACGGGGATATTGAGGTTCGAATCTCGCTCGGGTGAGCTGTAGAGGGTTTTTCCTAAATGGTTTCCCACTCTTCCTCCACGCAAATGCGGGTTCACTTCCTATATATTCAACCTTCCCAACTCCTAACCCCTTAGCGTAATTAGCACTTAAACGTATAACTCTAACGGGTAGTAAGACGTGGTGCCAAGTATTATTATTATTATTAATATTATATTATGTTGACCTACTTCGGTGGCCGCATGGTCTAATGGGCACACCACATGGTCGATACTATTGATTGTGTAGGGTGCCCTTAAGGACTGCTGGTTCAACCTTCCTAATCCTTAACACATAGAGTAATTAGTACATATGCATGTAACCTGAACAGGTATCAAGGTGCGGTGGTGGCCAGACCGAGTCTAGTCTACAGGCGCCAGGCAATATTATTGTATGTTGGTTCATTGAGGGTTATTATTATCGATAGGTTTAGCACACTTGCTACTAACGGCCTGATTTAATTGCTAAGATCATAAACAATATGTGTGTATATATATAGAGGTCTTTACAAATAAGAATCACCATTAGCGTGGAGAGAGGTTGGGTAAACCACAACAATAAATCACTTGTCAAAAACCATCCTCAGTTCACTGCGCCAAGATTCGAACCTTTGCTTCCTCATCAACAACTCAGTCGCTCGCCAGTATTATTATTATTATTATTATTACCCGTCTTACTACACGTATTTAATTACACTAATGAGGCAAAAATTAGGAAAGTAGAAGTTCCGATCATATGTACCCACATTTGCGTGAGAAGAAAGTTTAAAAAAAACTCCATTACATTCGTTTGGGGTTCGAACTTTGTCCTCCTTGTGACGAGTGAACCACACTTGAAGAGTTCTCACATTACATTCATTTTATATCGTATTATCCGCCTCGACGGTCGCGTGAAACCAAACTGCCTTTGACGGGGAGGTTTGGGTGAGCTGAGGGTGGTTTCATTCAGTGCCCTCCTCATCCTTACTCCATTAGTGTAGATGAGCGTATTCCCGGACGGGTAGTAAGACGCGCCGCACGAGAACCAGCCTCTTGATACAAAGAGGAGTGTTTACATATAGAATTGAGAAGCTAGCTCTAGTGTCCTGCGTCACTCTTCACTTCCGTGAGCAGGTTCACTCACCTTCGAGCGGGCTGTGCGGTAGGCCCGGACTCTACCATGCGTGTGTCTTTATTGGCAGAGACGGCGACCACCCTCCTCTCTCGGCACTGGCTCTAGGCCTAAGATTGTAATTCAGCAAAATGCAAAAACGTTAGTGTTAGTTTTACAACCTCACTGATACTGATATACATTTAATAGACCCACGTGACACATTCACTCCACCGGCTGTGTTTAGAAGGTCCGTGTAATACTGTTGATGTTGCTCCTATAGCTTGTCTCACGGTACAACTACCGTGATGATGTTCCTGTACCTTGTCTCACGGTACAACTACTGTGTGATGATGTTCCTGTACCTTGTCTCACGGTACAACTACTGTGTGATGATGTTCCTGTACCTTGTCTCACGGTACAACTACTGTGCGATGATGTTCCTGTACCTTGTCTCACGGTACAACTACTGTGTGATGATGTTCCTGTACCTTGTCTCACGGTACAACTACTGTATGATGATGTTCCCTCAGTATGCGACTTGAGACACGTCATTAGTTGACAAATGCTAGTCCTTGAAAGCAGGTAGTTCCGAGTCAATACTAGCAACCCAGCAAGTGTCGTAAACACCCAGACATCTTCTCCCAGAGGTTGTTTTTGTTTTTTCCCTCCTTCACGTCTTGTCATTGTTTACATGTTTGTTGAGATACAAACCCGGTAGTGCTTTGTACAAACCTCGTTTGTTTGTCATTCACCTTGTAGTTTCAAACAAAACAAACTACAGACTAAGTTGCTGTTTTAGGTAAGTGCATCGTCTCGGTCACAGATCCCTACTTATTTGGCTAAATAACTTTTATTTCTGGTGATATTTACACACCTAAACGTTATCTCATTTTTATGCAGAGTAGGGTAGAATTGAGGGTAAATACACTCGCATTTGCGGAACAAATACTTTCAGTGCAGTTATCCGGGATCAGAGCCCCGACCTCCCCCTCACCGAGAATAAGATAGGGTGAGCTTGACGTGAGTGTCGTCTTCTAATCTTGGTCGGTTAGTTTCAATTTAAACTTTATCGAGGCTGGCATGAGTGTTTCTTTTAGTATAGTGTGAGCAGGAGGTTTTAAGGTGGCCGATATGCTACGACTAGAGACAGGATTTTGCCTATTTGCCTTTATCGTAAAACATAGGCAGTTGAGATATATAGGTGTTTCGTGTTATTACAAGTACAATATGTCAATTTTATAGTGCATAGAATTGCCTATTCTGTTGCTTTTTGCCTATTTTAGGAATAAGAGCGTTAATTGCGCCTATTTTATGAATTATGAATAAGAAACTTTATTGTGCCTATTTCAGCCTTTTTTCTTATATATAGTTTGGAAAAGAGTCTAGTTTATAAACATGAAAGTTTGGGTTAGTGGGAGGGGGAGGGGAATATGTGACTAGGCCTGACTTTGACAGACTATGTTTAGAACACCACGCCCAATAATAAGGGGTATTAGGATGGGAGAGGGTGGTGTGACGTGGTCCAACAGCCTTAGCTTGACTGATGTGGAGATTAGAATAGTTTACCACTCGGTTTAACCATCATTATGTGTCTTTTAGAGTCAACTTCTGTCTGGGTGGGTTTGTTTACTGATTTTATTTGTAACACTTCTTGTGTTAACTGTGGCGGAAATGCCCAAGGGGGAAAAAAAAGAAGCAAAAGCGCTTTATTTAAGTAATGGATAGGGGGTGATACTAATTTCACAACAGATGGAAAAATCATCTTTTGCCAATTGTGTACCAAAAAGTTTAATATCCATTTTATTAAATATAATAATAGGATTCAAAATAGGTTTGCGATATTTGAAAAATAACTATAATTCCATTTATTATTTGCTTTAAAATAAACAGCATTGGCTATCCATAGGTTTTTAAATACAAGTAAACTACTTTTGAACTCTTTCATGGATTTAAGATTTATACTTTCTGATATATATTTTAACGGCTTTATGGCTATTTCAAATAGTTACACGTAATAAATTAGGTTGGTAAAATTACAAATTATGTAAATTTTTTCACGTATTTTAGGTAAAATGTGACAAGAAATATCATTTATACCAACACAAACAAACAGAATGCACTGCAAAAGTTTAAAAGAAAAAACTGTCAGGCAATTATTAATTTCGCAAGTTGTATTTCCTGAACAATTGTGAACAATTTTACTCTGAATTGTGCGCTCCGATGTAGCCGCGAATATACCATGGACGAAGCTAAACAATCCCATTTTAAAAGGTTTCTTCACAAAATATACCAACAAGCAGATCCCCGATGAATCCACATTGAGGAAGAATTACTTACATCCCCAATATTATCCGTAAGTTTTTTGTTTGTTAATCTATTTATTTATTTTTTACATTTTAATTTCAAATATATTTTAAATTAATTGGAGCTGTGCACTTTCGTTTACTTACATAATTATTTGTTTCGAATATTAAGTGAATTTTTACTCCTTTCCAGACCATTGAGAAGATAAAAGAAAATATTGGCGATTCCTACTTTTGGGCAAGTGTCGATGAGACAACTGACAGTTGCGGCAGATACATCGCAAATATCGTGGTCGGTAAACTTGACTCCACAGGACCCAGTTCTCCGCACTTGATTGCCTCAAGAGTGCTTGAAGTCGCTAACAGCTCGACAATTGCCAGAGTTGTTCGCGATTCTCTGCGTAAGTTGGATTTATAGGAGTGCTTTGGCCATCAGAAAACAATGACGAGAAGTTTATGGTGCTGCTGACAGATAGCGCAGCATATATGCTAAAAGCTGGGGTGAGTTTGAAGGTGTTCTACCCAAAGCTAATTCACGTTACCTGTCTAGCACAAGCCGTTCACAGAGTCGCAGAACACATTCGTGCACAGTCCCCGAATATAAATGCTGTAATTTCAGTTGTCAAAAAAGTATTTCTGAAAGCTCCTTCGTGCATAGCAACATTTAGGGAAACATTGCCGAAAACACCTCTTCCACCACAACCAGTTCTAACACGTTTGGGGTACCTGGTTACAAGCGGCAGTGTACTATCTGACCACATGGACAAAATTCAAAGGGTACATGTATATTTTTAAGAAAACAATTCTGGACCTGTTGCCTCGTCTAAACTTGAACAAGTACTACAACGAAATCCCGGGTGGAGAACAATGGTAGCAGTATCAGACATCTTGGGAGGGCAAAGCACGCCATTGCAGGAGATAAGTTTAAACTCTTCAGAATTGTCAAATTTAAAATTTTGTCCCTTGACATCGTGTGAAGTTGAGAGAAGCTTTTCAAACTATAAAAATATTCTATCAGACCACAGAAGAAATTTCACTTGTGAAAATCTAGAAAAGTATATAGTGATTTAGAGCAATGTGAGTTGCTTGTAGATACATGTAGTAAGTAGCTTGTAGTAAAATAAGTTTTACATTGATTATTGTGCCTATTTTGGTGCCTATATCCTATTTTTAGTGCCTATTTTAAACATTTTTGGTGCCATGAATCCGATCCCTAGCTATGACCAATCAGTCGTGTGTTTGTCAAGTCCCAGCAAGAGCTGTTCTTCCCACACGATAAGACGAGGATGGTGGCCTGGACTATGGTCGACCCACTTTCCCACACGAGTTTGATGGTTGCAGATTATCAAACCTCTCCACTCTCTCTCTCTCTCTCTCTCTCTCTCTCGTGTTTACTTCTCGACAATTCTCTCTTCGTGGCGCAGTCAGGGGGCTGTTGTATACCAACCTTCGAATACCTTCTCCTAATTCACACCCACAATCCACCAGGCGCGGGGACCAAAGGGCGATCATGTTTAGTCTAGTTGGCCTGTGATGAAAAATCGGGCTTCGCATCCCTACCGTGTCTAATAAGGGTGTTTTCAACCCTCCTGCCACTGCTGGTACATCTTTCTAAATTCCACCTTCCTCATCCCCACCCCATTAGTTTAATGGCGGATAGCCACGGGTGTTGGCAGGGGCAGAAGCCCCGGGGAATTTGATGCCCCCTCGGCCCACAAATACGTATAATAACTTTGTCACAGTAACACGTTGTATCGACCAGCCTAATACGTCCTTGCGGATAGTAAGTTGTTGTGGGAAAATAAACTCATCTTGCTCCACGACTTACTTTTACACATAATAAGGTAGAATTTCATAGGAAATGTACCCGCAATAGAAATACGTAATTGAGTCGTGCACATCGCCGAGATTAGAACCCCGACCTCACGCGACCAGCTTCACGAACAAGACGTGAAAAGCTCACCACCAAAAGGAAACACTTAAATAACTTAACTTGGCAAACTTATAATTTTATGTTTCGTTGATCAATCTTGCTCTACTACCCCTCCCTCCCATATAGCACCATGCATACATTGTAGCCCCCCGTAGTTTGGTGTTGTTACCACAAACACCACAAACACCGTGTGACCTGGGGCGTGGTGGGAAATGTTGCGAGGCCGGGGAGGTGTCAGGAGATGTGCCTGCGTCACTGACAACCCAGGACGGGTAAGGGTAGGGCAGGCCAGTATCGATCCCAGGCCTCCGTCCGGGCGTCGTCAGGTCGCCAGCCAACACACTGTGCGTCACACTCGGACTGCTGTTGACGGGGAGATTGGAGTTCGAATCCTGGTCGGATGTTCTAAGGCATCTTATCCTAAATGGTTTTCCCACTCCAAACGTAGAACACAAGCTTATAACCCTAATGGGTAGTAAGACGCGGTGCTTGGTATAGAATTGGACTGAGTTCGGTTCTTGTCGCGGAAATGTCAACATTTTGTACGAGATTGTTTGACTTTCCATCCAGATGTCGGTGCAGTTCCTCTAGAGTTCTAGTCCTCATTTCTATTACATTAGCGAGAAGCGAAATAATCGGTGAAAAAAGGAGTTATTCTTGTTTATGACGCGCAGGTCGGTGTCCGAATCCCGGCTGTGTGTACCTATGTGTTTTCCCCTCCTAAAATGGTTTCCAACTTCCCTCTCTTTCAAATGCTGGTACACTTTAAAAATTCTAATCCCTACTCTATTAGTGTAAAATAATAAAAGTAAATACATAAGATTGTTTTAATGCACCGTGTCTTACTACCCAGTCAGGCGAGACAAAATGTTGTTCTGTAGAAAACATTTAAACAATATATTTTTTACCAACACGTTAGGCCTACTACGGCTAGACGCATTTTGATTATAATAGGACAAGGATGATGAAGGTACATATTTAGAGGAAATCAACCCGCATTAGTGTGGAGAGAGAGTGGAAAACTATAAAATAACACCTTGAGCACAGCTGAGATTTGAACAACGACCTTCACTTCCTGTCCTCGGCTGTCGAGACTTGGTGAGTCGGACATTCAGTCCACGTGATATTCCAAACAATTTCTCTGCATCCTTTCCAATAATCCTAACGTAAGTAACAATTTAAAAAGTTTGATAACACAAGTTGACAATTCAACTACATCAAGACTCGAAATGAACCAGAACTATTTCAGGGAACTGCATTTCTCTTCTTCCTTTTTTCCGTCCGTGGTTGTTATTCGCCATGCGACAAGATACATTGGAGGCCATGATACAAGATACATTAGAGGCCATGCGACAAGATACATTAGAGGCCATGATACAAGATACATTGGAGGCCATGATACAAGATACATTGGAGGCCATGCGACAAGATACATTTGAGGCCATGCGACAAGATACATTTGAGGCCATGATACAAGATACATTAGAGGCCATGCGACAAGATACATTAGAGGCCATGATACAAGATACATTGGAGGCCATGATACAAGATACATTGGAGGCCATGATACAAGATACATTGGAGGCCATGCGACAAGATACATTGGAGGCCATGCGACAAGATACATTGGAGGCCATGATACAAGATACATTGGAGGCCATGTGACGAGATACATTGGAGGCCATGCGACAAGATACATTGGAGGCCATGCGACGAGATACATTAGAGGCCATGCGACAAGATACATTAGAGGCCATGCGACAAGATACATTGGAGGCCATGATACAAGATACATTGGAGGCCATGATACAAGATACATTTGAGGCCATTGCGACAAGATACAATAATTGAGGCCATGATACAAGATACATTAGAGGCCATGGATACAAGATACATTAGAGGCCATGATACAAGATACATTGGAGGCCATGAACAAGATACATTGGAGGCCATGTGACAAAATACATTGGAGGCCATGCGACAAGATACATTGGAGGCAATGATACAAGATACATTAGAGGCCATGCTACAAGATACATTGGGGGCCATGCGACAAGATACATTGGAGGCCATGGATACAAGATACATTGGAGGCCATGCGACAAGATACATTGGAGGCCATGCGACAAGATACATTGGAGGCCATGCGACAAGATACATTGGAGGCCATGCGACAAGATACATTGGAGGCCATGCGACAAGATACATTGGAGGCCATGCGACAAGATACATTGGAGGCCATGCGACAAGATACATTGGAGGCCATGATACAAGATACATTGAGGCCATGCGACAAGATACATTGGAGGCCATGATACAAGATACATTAGAGGCCATGCGACGAGATACATTGGAGGCCATGCGACAAGATACATTGAGGCCATGCGACAGATACATTGGAGGCCATGCGACGAGATACATTGGAGGCCATGCGACGAGATACATTGGAGGCCATGCGACGAGATACATTGAGGCCATGCGACGAGATACATTGGAGGCCATGCGACGAGATACATTAGAGGCCATGCGACGAGATACATTAGAGGCCATGCGACGAGATACATTGGAGGCCATGCGACAAGATACATTTGAGGCCATGCGACAAGATACATTAGAGGCCATGCGACGAGATACATTGGAGGCCATGCGACGAGATACATTGGAGGCCATGCGACGAGATACATTGGAGGCCATGCGACGAGATACATTAGAGGCCATGCGACGAGATACATTAGAGGCCATGCGACGAGATACATTGGAGGCCATGGAACAGATACATTGGAGGCCATGCGACAAGATACATTGGAGGCATGATACAAGATACATTGGAGGCCATGCGACAAGATACATTGGAGGCCATGATACAAGATACATTGGAGGCCATGCGACAAGATACATTGGAGGCCATGAACAAGATACATTGGAGGCCATGCGACAAGATACATTGGAGGCCATGCGACAAGATACATTAGAGGCCATGCGACAAGATACATTGGAGGCCATGATACAAGATACATTGGAGGTCATGCGACAAGATACATTGGAGGTCATGCGACAAGATACATTGGAGGTCATGCGACAAGATACATTGGAGGTCATCGAACAAGATACATTGGAGGCATGGACAAGATACATTGGAGGTCATGATATAAGATACATTGGAGGCCATGATACAAGATACATTGGAGGCCATGTGACAAGATACATTGGAGGTCATGATACAAGATACATTGGAGGCCCTGATACAAGATACATTGGAGCCATGATACAAGATACATTGGAGGTCATGATACAAGATACATTGGAGTTTATGCGCAAGATACATTGGAGGCCATGATACAAGATACATTGGAGGCCATGCGACAAGATACATTGGAGGCCATGCGACAAGATACATTGGAGGTCATGATACAAGATACATTGGAGGCCATTGCGACAAGATACATTGGAGGCCATTATACAAGATACATTGGAGGTCATTACAATATACATTGGAGGCCTTGATACAAGATACATTGGAGGCCATGCGACAAGATACATTGAGGCATGATACAAATACATTGGAGGCCAAGAAAATTGCTAAACATTTATTTAAAACAAAGTTGGGGAATTTTATAATTATTTCAGATCCACCCGCCTCGCTGGCGTAGTTGGCTAACGCGCTTGTCGTGTAGAGCCCGACTGCTGAGGACGGGGAGATCGAGGTTCGAATCTCGGTCGGGTGAACTGAGGGAGTTTCCTAAATGGTTTTCCACTCTCCTTCCACGCAAATGCGGGTTCACTTCCTCTAATTTGACCTTCCCAATTCCTTAGCCATTAGCGTAATTAGTACTTAAAGCGTATAACCCGAACGGGTAGTAAGATGCGGTGCTAAATATTATTATTATTTCAGATCTGCAGCCACCCTGAAAACTAAAGAAATCTTTATAAAAACCGCCACCGCAATAATAAAAGTCCTTTTCTCAATCTTGTTCTATTCCAAGGTCGCCGTTGTCGACGTCACTAAATGACATTTTCGAGGACAAACAACTGTATTTTAAAATATGTAAATATATGAGATTTATTATAGGCTCGCCATTCTTAACAATTACGAGTATAGATGCTAAACGTTAAACGTTAGCAAACCGCGATCTTGACAGAACCATTCTCTGTAAATTATATAAATATCAAGTTTTATGGTCACATAAATCAAACCAAGCCAATATTTCTTCTAGTAAAGCTCTATCGCGGGTGGATTAGCTACTCGTCCCTCTAAACTAGGCTGATATTTACAAGGTACTTACATGCCAACACGTGAAAGAAGATCTTGAAACTGTTCTAGCTTCTTCCAATGAACATCTTAGTAAATGGTCTGTCGAGCGAGTACTAAATGTGCCCAGTCTGGCTCGTGTAAAGGTCACATTGACAAGTCTAGAGGATTGTGTAAAATCTCTCGAAGGTCCGACAGCTGTTTTTATGCCGCAGTCATATGCACTGAGTACTTGGCGGGCCTGCAGTGGCGGCTCGTAGCTGAAATTAGTGGGGGTGCTGCTCCAGAAAATGTTTAGCCTTTGTTTTAAAATTGTGTAAGAGGAAAAAAAACATGTATAAAAAGAAAATTTATTCAGGAACTTGATAAAATCTTAACAAAAAAAAACATGTTTTACTTACTTTAACTTAAATTGTTACAGTTCAAGCTTGATATATTCATTTAAAATTGAAATCCATTCTTCTTGTATTTTGCGCAAAAAGTTCCATAATTTTCTCCTTGATCTCTGGATGACAATTGAGGAAATTTTTTCCATTGAAAGTACTGCAGGTGCATTTAGTATTTCTATTAAATAAAATAACCGAAAAAAAGAATAAAATAGAATAGCTGGAAGCAGAATAATAATCTAATTCTACACTCTTCTACACTTTATCACATTCAAGAATATGGTACACGGTTTTTAAGCACAACACACGCTGAGTAAAAAACTTCCTTCATCACGCCAGAGCCGGCACTGTGAAGCGCACAGTTCCATACACAGATTTTTTTTGTATATTTTTAATAAACTGGAGGATGGCTACTGAAGTACTGATATTAACTTAAGGAATATATATTGTAATACAAAAATAAAGAAAAAAGGACTCATTATATTAAATAGTATCGATAAAATCAAGTGGAAATAGGGGTTGCCGCAGTGCCTATACACGAGCCGCCACTGCGTGCCTTCCAGCATTTGACAGACACACCTCCCTCTCCACCTCCACCACCTTCACTACATCCTGTGATGTTATTGTCCACAGTTCATGTCCCACGGAGGGAAATATATTTGTTGACATGGTCTCACTTGGCCTATATCCACTCTTTCGTGTTGATATTATACTGATTAGGTTTATGTGGCTTATTATCCTATATATTATTTCTGTTGTCAACATCCATTTTTCTCAACTGATACAAAGCCTATAGCGATGAATGAGGTATCAGTGGAGTGGATATGATTTTTTTTTACCGACTTCTAACACAGCATTCTCAGTGTACGTTAAAACACATTGTTTGTTTAGAATTTAAGTTAACTATTTTTGTATCAATTACCGAAAATGACAACAACAACCAAATTCAAGATGTTTGCATTCTGAAATCAAATATTGTATACAAAGAGGTATTGTAAATTGTAAATGGTAAATACGTTCACATTAATAAACTCTCTTTGCTATTCTGTGCCCTTAAGTAATTAATTTAAACAACCCAACAAAAGACTAAATCTTTTTTTGGGGGGGGGGGGGGGAGGAAAGTTGAGTGTCCGAAAGTTACGCAAGGGTTTACTGGTCAGGCTATAATTGGAATCTTTATCTAAACATAATTAATTATTTACTCAGTGTCATTGCTGTATCAGACCTGGAATACTTCTCGGAGACTATTACGCGAGTATCCCCACCCCGCCCGCCGTGACTTGGCTTCTAGAATGTTCCAGTAACGGGATGAATTTGTCGCTTGTCTTTCGAGAAGATATCGCCTGGCTGACCGATAGCGACGGAGGGATGTGGCCCCAACTATATATTTACTCCGAAATATAATAGTTACAACCCGACCGGCATTCGAACCCCGATCTCCCCGTCATCGTCAACCCAGTCCCTAGCTAGTGTGACACCTCAGACCATTCGACCACTGTCTTGTGCACTAGAGGGAAGGCTATGTTTGTTAGTGCCCAAGGGAGATGTGATAGGTAATTGTCTCAAATACATGGCCGATGCTTACTTACTCAATTCGGTGGAGAAACTTGTACTCGAATGGTGATGGAAATGATATCCAGGGAAGTACGAAAAATACGACGCATATTCGCGGGTCATTGTGTTGATCCTTGTTTGAGAATAGTTCAGGCTACCGACCAAAATGAAATTACATTCATAGAATGGTTCGTGTAGTATTTGTGTACATTAAAAGTTTACTTTATATTTTAAAACAACTGGTATATTGTTTTAGTCATAAAAATAAATTTGTCTTCCATTCTACCTCAGTGTGTGCACATTTTCAACAAACGGTAAATACAACTTTTGTTGGATTGTTTGGTTTAACTTCTATTGTCTTTTGTTACTAATTGGCTGTGCTCATGATTTGGCCTGGAGGAATGAGGCAAAATGAACTTGGATAGTACCGCGTATCTAGCGCGCGTCTGGGAGAGGAAGTTGTGTGCTTCTCTGGTTGCGCCTGAACTCCCAGCTCTCTGCTCCCCGCACAACTCGGGTGTAGTGCTGATTGCATATCAACCTCCTGTTAGTAACGAGTTGGAGGATGGGACAGTTATTGCCGTGGAAATGGTATGTGTATAACCGACCCCAATGCACCCTACTGGGATGTGAACCCTGACCTCTCAGTTGATAGAGAGAGATCAGACCAAGTACAATGTGAGCTTCCTTACGGGACAAGTATACTAGTCAGTCGTTTTTTAGCATCACATCTTTTCTAAAGGTTTTATTAGAGGTAATATTTAAAAAAAGAAACATGTTTGTTTTTTAAATTAATATATGCACAAAATTATCAATCCAGCAAATTTTCTAGCACCGAACTAGAAACACAACTTCTTTATTTATATAAAAGCAGTCACATTTGTTCCTAAGGTGTCTTAAAGTAAATACGCCATAGAGTTACTTATTATGTATTTGTGTATTTATTGACCCTATACTGTCAACTTTTAAAATATATTTACAAACTCATTAGCGATTGTTTCGAAGTATCAAGTAATCTGAGAAGTATGGAAATAAATCTAAATTCAAAGTAGGCCTAAGTGAATATCAAGGTGGGATTAAATTACACGTTTGTGATGGTCTGTGTTTACTAAAGTAGGGTTGAGTAAATCAGCTAATCAGTCACTTTGTTCCAGCAAAGAGGCAGATTCTGCTCTGAACTTTGTATTGAATCACACGTGCTCTCTTGTCTTGTTTTACCTGATATAATTAGTATGGCGTGCGAGAACTCTACTAGAAGTATCTGAGTATTCTGAATTCTTGATCTTTTTCTCGAAAATATCTGGTTTATTAATTGTATTCAATTTTATAATATAATTTCATAACAAGTATCTCTATTTCCTTTTGTCTCTTAAAAAAACTACAATTATATTAGATTTATCTAAAAATTTGAATTTGTGTTATACATTTTTTCACAAAATAATGTTATTCCTAATAAATAAGGCTTGTACTTTTTGATGGTTTATTGATGGATCTATAATATAAATTCAACTTGAATATTTCATGTACAAATATTGCTTTAGACTACTCTTAACTCGACTGTAAGTCGAGATGCTAACTTTCACATCTTTAATTACCACATAGACCCATCTTAACCTCCCGTACATCATCCTACTACCCACCCTCCGCCAAGCGGGTAGGAATAATTAAGCTAGACTTTGGGGCCGTTCAAAATGTCAGTACACCTGACCCGGTTTCGAACCTCGATCTCCTGCCATTCTCGATCCACTCTATAAGACTATTCAACTACTGGAGCAGGTCTCGTGGAAGTTAACAGAAATGTTTAAAAACAAATATTTATATTAATTTGACATACAATAAAATAATAGTTGTCGTGGCTGTGTTGAGAGTATGAATGTGGATCAGTTACGAAGGAAGTATATGAAGGTAGAGTGTGTGTATCAAAAGGAAGGGGTAGGTCATGTGTGACTCGATGTATGAATGTTGACGGAAGGACAGGGAAGTGTGGAGAAAGTTAGTGAGGATGGATTAAAGAGCTATATGTACAGTTTCTTGCCTGCACCATAAGCCTCAGAGGTCGGCAACCTTTTGGGGTCCCGATCCACTCTTACATGTATCAAAGGTCCTGCGACCACCCTTTGTTTCTCCATTCTACTTTTGATTCTTGTTTTTCTATCAATCTATACATATCACTGAGTTTATAGAAAATAGATGAAATGTACACTCCGTTTATCCTGAAAGGTAGCAAGCAATCTTACCTTGACTGATTACACTATGACCCTATCTTATAAGCTACACCATAGTGGAACCAAGCAAGGTAATCTTTCTGTTTCGTGACTATATAGGTTTCTTACGTGATCGACTTTTTAAGTCTGCGAGGTGGACAGGTCCCGGGTTTGAGTCCCGTGTCATGTTTTAATTTACCGCTGGTCTTCTAATCCTGCCGACAACCCCGACCTAGACCAACATCCTGGAACGTGTATCGTACACACACTGACTGTTGCCACCTTCTCTCCTAAACTCGCCGCTAAAAGTTTGGCACCCATTCGGGTGGGTTAGAGATAAGAAAGGTTTAATTTAGAGGGCATGTACCCGCATTTGCATGGATAGAGCTTTGGGAAACTATTTAAGAAAAACCACACTTAGTCGGCCTACACCCGACCAGGATCGAACCACGATCTCCCCGTTATCGGCAGTCCAGTCTATTGTGATAGTAACGCCTTAGACTATGCGGTCGCCGAAGTTGGTGAAACACTGTTTGAAACACATTTTTCTACTTAGAAAATGCAAAATAAATATTAATTTATTTGCCTCTAGAAAAAATTAAACATCACATTGTGTTAAAAACAACAGTAAATCAGATCAGCGATAATACTCTACAATCCTCGCTTGGAAACTGGTTATAGTGATCTCCGAATGGCTGTGGACAGTTTTTCACTGGCCATTACATCTTAAATGATTTAGTTTACCGGGAATGGGATGTTGGAGTTCGAATCCGGCCAGTTGTGTTGAAGTATTTTTCCATAAATGATTATCCACTCAACATCCACGCAAACGCAGATACCTTTCGTCTAAAATTCAACTTTCCTGGTTTCTACTCTACAAGTGTAAATACTTCGGCCCGCCCAGACAAGAAGTAAGACATGTGGCTTGGGAGGGGGACTTACAACGCTGTTGCACGCAAACATGTTTATTTTAAAACCGGTTCCAGTCGACGCCTCAATTATTGAATGTGTTCTATTTCTTAACGCGCAATCGCCCATTAACCTTGACGCGATTCAGGTCCACCCGGCGGCAATTTGTTATGAACCGGCCCTAAGTCGGACGTGTTGTTTGCTAAGGAGCGCTGATGTACGGCCCTTCTCGGCTGGCGGCCAGCCATTTGGCGCCATCTTGAGGCTCAAGGCTTTCATGGTTCACGGTTGTTTTTATACTTTTAGGCACGTTCCTCTCTCTGCCGGTTCTGGCAATAATCGACTCAAACTATGTCTCACTTAAGCCAGTGATACATTTTAATTCATCGTGCCCTTGGGGACAAGATGAGGAGTTTTAATTTTATAAATATAAATTATATTAGAATTTCTTATAAGGCATGATGATAAACCGCGTTTTGTAAAATTAAAAAAAAAAGTCCTGGATAACGAACCAGATCCTTCCAGGCAGGAGTCAGGCATGCTAACTGCTCCCCTTAAATCTGTCAGCACAGTT
Source organism: Timema cristinae (assembly GCA_039000515.1). Classification (NCBI taxonomy): domain Eukaryota; kingdom Metazoa; phylum Arthropoda; class Insecta; order Phasmatodea; family Timematidae; genus Timema; species Timema cristinae. The sequence goes on along the minus strand of JBCFYV010001001.1, from coordinate 30,207,255 downwards.
ACAATCCAATGGAATGATTTGATTAGTATAATCTCTACAAAGTACCTTTAAGAGGAATTTGTTGAGCTAGATTTTTTTTAAACGTTTTAGACTTATGAAAACTATTGCCACTGATTTGTTCGAGATTATCGGAGATAGTTTTGGAAGATAACAAATGAGAGCCTAACTATTGGAGCTATAAACCGAATGAATGAAAAGTATATAGATCGTTAGTATTAAACTACATATTAATGATTGAATAGTCTGGCCAAAGGAATGTAGGTCTAGCCTTTATTTTGACAGCCAGTCCTATCAATTGAAAAGTGGACCTTTACAATGCTTTATTTATTTAAATATTGCATAGTTAGGTGGAAAAAACAACTTTTACTTGCATTTTTATTTCCCGTTTCGAGCACTTCATAAAGGTCTGGCCATATTTGTATCAAGTCCTTTACCCTGCACTTGAAACATGAACTCACATATTGACTAACCTCCACTCAAACAGTAAACTACGTTAACCTGAAGTTTTAACTTGAGGTTATATTAAACCTCAACTTAGTTAACTAGTACTTTAACCTGACCTTGAAACATTGGCCCTTACTCTACTTAAAGGAAGGACAAACTCCTCGTGTTACCAAAATGTCGCTGGAAATGGTCAACATTATCTCACTTTCCATTACTACTTTTAATAGTAGAAATACTCAAAATATTGACCTGCACGATAAATATCGTTTCAAAATGGTATTCTAGAAATACTCTTAAAGCATTCTTGAAAAGAGCAGTAGTGCCACTAATCATCATCATCATCATCATCACATCATCATCATCATGAACAGAAAGTATAATTCATATATCTAGTAAAGCTGTAAGATGCCATTATAATACTCTACTGTCCCCGCTGTTCCCTGTATTGTCACCCATCCTTCCGACACAAGTGTAACTTGTTCTATTGGCATTCCCCTTCTCCTCACCTCTGCTCTCGTATGATGTCGCTCTGTTTGAGGTTGGCTCGACGATGGGCGCTCAACACTTCTGTGAAATGTTTGAATATCTCCCTCCATGCTATTTGTTTTTTAGATTCAATATGAGAAATGAATGTACGGCATTAAATATTTGCGACCCGCTCCGGTGACCGCATGGTCTAAGGCGATACTCTCGCAGCAGAGTGGAATACTGAAGACGGAGAAATCGAGGTTCGAATCTCGTTCGGGTTTGCCGAGGTTTTTTTTTTCCAAAATGGGTTTCCACTCAACCTTTACGCAAATGCGGGTATACTTCCTCTTAATATAACCTTCTTAGTCCCTAAAACCATTGTGGTAATTAGCACATAGGCGCAGGACCGCTTTAAGAAAATGTGAGGGCCGCGGTAAAAAACTCGGACGGCAGTTTCTCAGTTTCAACGCCAAGCCAACGTACTCCTTGCTTATGTTTTATTGAATATTGATCAACCCATTAAATACAAGTTAACAAGAGTAAATTGCACTGTTAGTTGTCCCTAGACCGACAGAGGTAGCATAATGGCGGCGTATTCTACTGAACTGCAGCCCATTACTAGAGTAAAGTCATCTTAAATTACATAAAGTTAGGATTTTCAGGAATCTGGAATGGAATCCTATCACTGAGCGAATATTTGATGAGAAATTTAGAATAATAACTGTACTTGAATTTAATAACTTTTTGGGGAATGTGAGGCCCGGGGCAATTGCAACCTTTGCCCCCTCCCCTCTAGAGACGTGGCCCTGCATAAGCGTATAACTTGGATGGGTAGTAAGACAAGGGGCTAACTATGTATATACATTGCATTATGCACCAACAAATTAGGTATACACAAAGTTGAAGAGAAATTATAATTAGGAGTACACAAACAAAAAAAAGAGTGAATATCTGTGATCTAGATGATCAATACAACGTGTGTGGTGGTTTCTAGAAATCAGGAGCTTTCATGTGTGGGACATGATTTTATATTAGCATTTGAAGGAACTCAACAGATCGAACGTCAGATACTTGGTGTGAAACTTGTCGGGAATGTTGCTTCCTTTGGAACTTTGCCACAAGCCGCCACTTTACGACCGTCTGTCTGCTGTTCCATGTGGGAGATATTTCCTCAATATAGTCACTCCCTATTTCGGTCCTCTCATTTCCCAAAGGTGGATCACTTATTGCATACACAACTAATCACACCATTCCCTTTCAGGGTGGGCAATATCCACCCTCATTTCCCTGTCCTTGAATACTCCCTTCAACATCCATACATGCTCTTTTATCGTTAAAATTCTCCTTTTCACACATTCATCAACAACATTTAGCCTCGTCTTCAATGGCGGCTCGTGTATAGCCACTGTGAAACTGCAGCACCCCCTCTTTCCACTTGATATTATCGATAACATTTAATACAATGAGTTCTTTTTTATTTAATTCTTTCTTTATTTTTGTAGTACAATATATATTCCTTAAGCTTAGTGTCAGTACTTCAGTAGCCATCCCCCAGTTTATGACAAAGATACAAAAATCTTTGTATGGAACTGTGCACGTCACAGTGCCAGCGACTTGGTGTTTGACTGCTGTGCGCATGCACACATAGGAGGTGGTTGGGAGGAAGGTGGGACTGCCAGGTATAGAGAGCACTGTTGCTATTGCAGTGCCGGCTCTGGCATAATGGCGGAAGGAAGTTTTTTTTTACTCAGCGTGTGTTTGCTTAAAAACCGTGTACCATATTTTTGAATGTGATAAAGTGTAGAAGAGTGTAGAATTAGATTATTATTCTGCTTCCAGCTATTCTATTTTATTCATTTTTTTTACGGTTATGTTATTTAATAGAAATACTAAATGCGCTTGCAGTACTTTCAATGTAGAAAAATTTCCTCAATTGTCATCCAGAGATAAGGAGAAAATTATTGAACTTTTTGCGCAAATTAAAACAAGAAGAATGGATTTTATTTTTAAATGAATAGATCAAGCTCGAACTGTAACAATTTAAGTTAAAGTAAGTAAAGAATACATTTTTCTTTTCCTTTTACACAATTTTAAAATAAAGGCTAAACAAATTTGAAGCAGCACCCCCACTAATTTTAGCTACGAGCCGCCACTGCTCGTCTTACATAGACTACCCCTTCATTTATTTCTCGGCTATCTCATTCCAACCACTTCCACCTTGCTCTTGTGTTTCTCCTGACAACCCACCCTTCACATCCATAAAACAATGTTGGTGTTAACACACTTTTATATACCGCCATCTTACCCTCTTTCGATAATACTTCATTCTGTGCAATAATCACTTATTTATTAAATTTAGCGTTTATGGTCCGATAACTTAGGTTGGTAGTGAGTCATTCTACTGAGCTAAGAGTCTCGAGTTTAATTCTCGATATGGCCGGAAAAAATAATTGGTTTAATTGGGGCGTCCAGTTTCATATGAGTACTCTCAGTTCATGAGTCTGACCCTCAGGTCCAGTTTCATATGAGTACTCTCAGTTCATGAGTCTGACCCTCAGGTCCAGTTTCATATGAGTACTCTCAGTTCATGAGTCTGACCCTCAGGTCCAGTTTCATATGAGTATCTCAGTTCATGAGTCTGACCCTCAGGTCCAGTTTCATATGAGTACTCAGTTCATGAGTCTGACCCTCAGGTCCAGTTTCATATGGACTATATCTGACCTCTGTCCCGTTTCATATGAGACTCTCAGTCAGACTGACCCTCAGGTCCAATTTCATATGAGTACTCAGTTCATGAGTCTGACCCTCAGGTCCAGTTTCATGAGTACTCATCATATCGACCCAGGTCAATTTCATAGATCATTCATGAGTCTGACCCTCAGGTCCAGTTTCATATGAGTACTCAGTTCATGAGTCTGACCCTCTGGTCCAGTTTCATATGAGTACTCAGTTCATGAGTCTGACCCTCAGGTCCAGTTTCATATGAGTATCTCAGTTCATGAGTCTGACCCTCAGGTCCAGTTTTATATGAGTACTCAGTTCATGAGTCTGACCCTCAGGTCCAGTTTCATATGAGTACTCTCAGTTCATGAGTCTGACCCTCAGGTCCAGTTTCATATGAGTACAGTAGATCTACCCTCGTCCAGTTCAATGAATCAGTTCATGAGTCTGACCCTCAGGTCCAGTTTCATATGAGTACTCAGTTCATGAGTCTGACCCTCATCCCCGCGTCTTACTACCTGTTCAGTCTAAACACGAATATAATAATTACTCTAGAGGTGTAGGGATGAGGAAGGAAGCGTTTTAGAAGTAATCTACCCGCATTTGCTTGGCAGGAGAGTGGGAAACCATTTAGGTTTCCAACTCGGATCTCCTCGTCATCAGCAGGTCAGTCTAACACGAGAGTGACGCCTTAGACCATTCGGCCACCGAAAAGGGTGGTTCCTATGGGGTATATTTAAGTTATGCTTAAAGCAAGTGCTAGCTTTAAAACCCGCCCAGGTTGTCTGGAAAACAGGTTAAGTCGGTAGATTCGACATCCAGGGACAAATTTCCAGGAATTACACATTATTAATTTAGCTCAATTCTACCTTCCTCGTCTTACACCATTAATGTGATCACATGCGGATGGCCCGGATGGTTGTTAATATGCAGAGAAAAAAAAAACCCAAGGTGGGTTTATTTGACAATCATAAGAATTCTCGAACGTTTGGAAAATCGATCTTTCTCGTTGTATTGTGAAGTGACCCGAAGCGTTTTCGAGCTGGTTGAATCGTTCTCTCCCAGAACAGCTATATTTATCTCGAGACATGTACAGGACTACTAAGGTCTAAAGTAAACTTTGAAATCCTGACTCCGTTCTAACGTGAATGAGTTTCTCTCTTTTGAAAAGAAATCTTTGTTCTCTCAGTATGTAGCTCAACTCGCTATCTCCGAGAAACTTGTTTTCCTCAACTAGAGGAGGTTTACTGCCCCGCTCCTCGTAAAGACTTGTCTGGGAACAGCTACACCCAGATACAAACAAATCCATCTCGTTATTTGATATTTTTAAAGGACAAACATTTTCACACAAATTTGTAACAATTTTACTCACGGATACAATATACAGTAGCCCCATGGCTTCTTTGGTGCTGACTGACAGCTTCACTGCTGACAGCGTTGAAAAGTTACCAGACCAAATTATGTATCCCTACGCTGAGCCATATGATCTGCAAAAACATGGTTTAGCAGTTGTTGACTGTCAGAAGTCAGCTGTGAGCTGTCAGTCAGCACCAAAGAAGCCACGGGGCTACTGTAAGTATACATATTATTATTAGCACCGCGGTGACTGGTGGTCTAGGGGTAAGGTGTCAGACTTCTGTGCTGGCGGCCGGGTTCAATCCTCGGTCCCGGCACAGATTTATCTGATTTCCAAAACCCTTCCTTCACCTCTGACAAGATATCTTGTGAATGTGGGGAATGCCAGGCCTCCACCGTGGTTCGGATTCCACGTTAAACTGTAGGTCCTTATTTCATCTCACAATCACCCTACCATTACACATTAGCGTAAGTGCGTATAACCCGAACGGGTAGTAAGACGGGTGCTAATAATATATATTAGCACCGCGTCTTACTACCCGTTCGGGTTATACGCACTTACGCTAATGTGTAATGGTAGGGTGATTGTGAGATGAATGGAAGACCTACAGTTTAACGTGGAATCCGAACCACGGTGGAGGCATGGCATTCCCCACATTCACAAGATTCTTGTCAGAGGTGAAGGAAGGGTTTGGTAATCAGATAAATCTGTGAAGTATACATACAAATGTGTGTTTGTGTTCATAGACCGGAAATTGAATGGTCGCAAAGATCACTACTGGTCTTTTTTATTGTCAGAGCCGTGCAAATATTTCACAAAACATTAATTAAAATACTCGTTAAAGCTGCTCACAGACACCTCCATCCTTTGTCGATAAGAGGTTAGAGATGTACATCTAGCCGTATTTGCTTGGAGGGAGAGTGAAAACTTTTAATTTAAAAATCAAACCTCACTGTGCCCGGCTGGGATTGAAATCCTGACCTTCTTGACATTGGTGAACTAGATATGACACCACCGATGCAAGTTAGTGTTCTGTTCTAGGTTTGTAGAGCCTTACAATATCTTGTCAGTCTGTCCCTGGGATTACAGACAAAACTGTTTCATGGATTTCCTTAAACTCGGGAGGTTTTTAATTTAATTTCGATTTTATTCCTTAAACTAAAAGCAGTTTACTGATGGCAGATTTTTGAAAATGGCTTTAACGATTTTGTTGTTTAAAATGTATGACATTACAAATAAAAGTGTGTAGGTCTACTTGTTTTTCGGGGAGGGGGTGGTAGGAGGGGGGTCGTTTAAGGGCTGTTTACAAATGACTTATTTTTGAAAATATGTATCAATCGAGTTGGTTAAAAATGTGTATCTGGAAAATGTTTACATATCAAATAATTGTATACATCTTTTGTTTTTAATTTTCAAATAAATATATATTAAGGGCAGTTTACAGACAGTTTTTGAAAAATTTGAAATTTTTTAAAAATCGCTTTAAACGATTTAGTTAGAAATCAATATCCAGGAATTTCTGACATGGTAAATAAGAATCTTTTTTATTTTTCCAAAACAAATTAATTTAAGGGTAATGTACTGATTAAAGATATTAGAAAATTTGAAATTCTTCTAATTGGCCTTTACGATTGAATTTAAAATTGATTTCCGGGATCTTTTTATATAATAAATAAGAATATATCTTTATTGATATAGTCTTAGAGTAGTTTACTTATGGCAAATTTTTTTAAATAATCATGGCTTGAACAATTTTGTTTAATAATACAGCCGTATTTTAATTGTTGCTCGTCTCGTTTAAAATGTAAATATCCGTTGGTTAGTAAAGAAATAAAACCCTAACTATTCCCACAATATACAGTACAATCTAAAGACCGTGAAGTGAAGCCGGGCCTATTTTCGCACTTTGACCGTTCAGCCACGCCTGTTTATCTTAGCTAAGATGAGATTGTTTCCAACTTTACTGAGCTCAACATAACATGTCCGGACCACGTGACAGGGGCTAGTACAACTTGTCTAGACTGTACCTATGAAATGTTTTACTATCGCCTCGCCTTCAAAGCTCTACACATATATGATAATTACTATAATGGGGGAGGGATCAGGAAGGAAGCATTTAAGTAATCTACCCGTATTTGCGTGGAAGGAGAGTGGGGAGACCATTTATGAACAACCGCTCTCAGTGGGCCCGACTAGGACTCGAACCCCCATCTTCCCGTCATCAGCAGGTAAGTCTAACACGAGAATGACGCCTTAGACCATTCGGCCACTGAAGGGGGTGTGAGTGACGAGAACAGTTGTTATAGTTTCAAGCCAGTGTTTCTCAACAGCTGTGGGAAGATTCCGTTCTACGACTGTAAATACGTTATCATTTGAAATCTAGAAAAAAATATGTAATTAGTAAGTAATAATGTTGTTTTTTGTGGCTTTTTTTAACACTATCATTTTTATCATATCATGAAAATTGAAAAATTACACCTGGACAGGGGAATCAAACCGGGTTCGATTCCGTGACCAGGTGTCTTTTTCTATTTTCAGAATATGATATCTAGATGGAGTGATCCTCACTAAAAGGATAAATAATAGCTTTGGCTATTTGGTTCTTATCATTTTTGACAGATAATTGCTCACATTTGTTGACATAACTCTCATTTCTAGGCGACTTGTGTCCACCGAGGAAAGAAATGCATTGCTAGTTAATCTTTTCTATTTCCCATATTTGTGTTGTATGCGATCAACCTTGTTTAGTTTATTACTAAACTCCCTGGGATCATGTGGGCCCCGCTCTGAGTTCCCGCATGTTCTGAACATTTTCCCGGACTGGACACTGCCCTCCCCGCCCGATCATGATCGTGGACTTTGAACACACTCACAGGGTGAGTTGCTGCTCTGAGAGGACAACAAACAGCATCTCGAGGCCGCATCGGTGGGCGAACTAAGGGCCTGTCCACACTGGGTAGCAGTCTTTATTAAGAAACGACGAGGAACTATTGTTTCTGGTGTTTCCAAACAGACCACACTCGGACAGTCCACACTGATTTCACGCCTCGGTGATTTTCCACTCGCTCCACGTGGTGCAAAAGGGGCGTGACTAACCCTGACCAAGGGGGGAGGGGGGGGAGGTTTCACGAGGCGGGCAATCTGCGACGACACAAGTATTCTGTGGTGACGTGTTTTTAAAGTTTATTGTTTATACATCCACTTTATAATCTAGAAGAGGGAGGAAGAGGAAGCTTGGTCGATGGAAAGTTCCAAAAACTGAAACAGTTGAAATGGGTTTCTTTTCGACCATGGAAAGTTTGTGAAAATACCTTTCCATCAAAATTGGTTGGACCTTTCGCTCACGCCCTTAGAATTTCTCCTGTGATATAATCACTTGGTTCATAAAGTGCACGTTAAAACCTAAAATAAATAAAATAAAAGTTTATCATTTAGAGAAAGTATTGTGATCTTGACCAAAATTCTATCATGATGGATTTCATTAAAATTAAAGATAGCCTGGTGATTACTGATTTTTGAAAATTTGAAACTTTAAAATATTTTCTCCAAAATTGGTATCAAGGGAGTCTATTACATAATAATAAGAATGTATGCTACTCTTTATATAAAAAGCATATATATTTATGAAAGTACTTTACTGGTAACTGTTTGTGTACCTCGTCTTACTACCCGTTACTATACTATATGTATATTTATACTATGGGGAAGGGGAATAAAGTTAGGGTTTAGAGGAGAAATGCCTGCATTTGTGTGGATGGAGAGTGAAAATCAGTTTAGGAAACACACCTAATCACGCCATTCCCTTACGAGGTAGGCATACAGCTCAACAGCTCCGTACTTGATCCATCCTCACTAACTTTATCCACTTCCCTATCCTTGCATTCTCTCTTCAACGTCCATACAACGAGTAATACATGCTCTTTTATTACTAAAACTATTAATGTTTCTATTTTTCACACATCAGTCTACAACATTTAGCCACGTCTCCCATGGCCCACCCCTTCCTTTATTTCTTAGATACCTCATTCTAACAACATTCACCTTGCTCTTGTGTTTCTCCTGACAACCCACACTTCACATCCATAATATCAATGTTGTGTTATACACTTTTATATACCGCCATCTTACCCTCTTTTGACAGGGAAAAAAAATCCTTACTACACCCGATCGGGATTCGAGCTCCGATCTCCCTCTTCTCGACAGTCCACTCTCTTACGAAAGCCTTAGACCATGTGACCAGTGATAGCGGGTTGTCGGTAAACGTTTTCGAAATTTTGGTCACAAACTATAAAATATTATGTACGATTGTGTAAAGGAAATGGCTACCTCGGGGGGTGAAGTGTTGTAACCGGGGAACACCCGATGAACCGTGGAGTGGCCTTCAGACTGAGTCATCTCCTGTCGGAGCAGTTAGCAGCAGCTGATGGTCGTCATCCGGTCCTCTCGGGGGGACACAATCACGGTCAGGGGGTAGATGATTGCTCCAATCTCGCTACGACTGTGACGAATATTGACCAACTAAACAACTGGATAGCTTCGGTGGCCGAATGGTCTCTGGCGTCACTCTCGCAATAGACTAGACCGCCGATGACTGAGAGATTGAGGTTTGAATCCTTTTAGGTTGTACTGAGGCTGGTTTTTCCAAAATTGTTTTCCACTCTCCCCTCTACGCAGATGTGGGTACACTTTCTAGATTCAACCTTCCTCAACAGTAACGGACGTAGAAGGGGAAGTGAGGGGCTAAAGGTTATAGTAATATTTCCAAGGGGACCCTCCTTGAACGCTCTTGGAATGAGGTTAGCCTACTCTTGCACAGGAACCCTTCCCCACCCCCTATTAAAATACAAGGCTATAAGTTAATTATGAATTATTGTTCATACTGTAAGCGATCTTCAAAGTCACACAGTCGTTCAAGGTATGTTCATGGTCTGTGACGTCACTAGTTATATGGCATGAACTGGTCTGTATGTCAATACCCCCCTCCCTAGCCGCCCTTTCCCCGGATTGAAAGAGAACACCGGCAGTTCCAGGAATGTAAACAGCGGTGTCCTTGGAGGGGCGTGAGCCAGGAAATGGTCACAACTTTCATTCATCTTACGCTGACCCTCCAACTTGTTTATAACACTCATCTACGACAGCGAGACTTATATAATATTACCTCATCAGTGGTCACACGGTCTAAGAGTCAGGTTCGCAAGAGAACTGAATTGCCGATGACTGATAAGTCGAGTTTCTTATCTCGGCTGAATACACTGAACGAGTTTTCCATATTTATCTTATCGTTGTTATTCTATCCCCTCTGCGTGCTAATGCGACTGCATTTTTTCTCAAACCACTTCTCATTCCTAATATTAGATCATGGCGCTAAACCCTCTCCTTAAAACGTTTGAAATGTATAAATAAAAAAAGAAAAGAAAGAATGTTAAGTCACTAAAACGTCATTGAAACTGGAGCAGACGTTGTGCATGTTCTTGTAAGCTGTATACTATGAGATGTTCTTGTAAGCTGTATTAGTATGAGATGTCTTGTAAGTTGTATTAGTATGAGATGTTCTTGTAAGCTGTATTAGTATGAGATGTTCTTGTAAGCTGTATTAGTATGAGATGTTCTTGTAAGCTGTATTAGTATGAGATGTTCTTGTAAGTTGTATTAGTATGAGATGTTCTTGTAAGCTGTATTAGTGTGAGATGTTCTTGTAAGTGTATTAGTATGAGATGTTCTTGTAAGCTGTATTAGTATGAGATGTTCTTGTAAGTTGTATTAGTATGAGATGTTCTTGTAAGCTGTATTAGTATGAGATGTTCTTGTAAGCTGTAATAGTATGAGATGTTCTTGTAAGCTGTATTAGTATGAGATGTTCTTGTAAGCTGTATTAGTATGAGGTGTTCTTGTAAGTTGTATTAGTATGAGATGTTCTTGTAAGCTGTATTAGTATGAGATGTTCTTGTAAGTTGTATTAGTATGAGATGTTCTTGTAAGCTGTATTAGTATGAGATGTTATTGTAAGCTGTATTAGTATGAGATGTTATTGTAAGCTGTATTAGTATGAGATGTTCTTGTAAGCTGTATTAGTATGAGGTGTTCTTGTAAGTTCAACGCCGGTAAGTTTTTGAACAGATGTTTAAGACGATTCCTCTCCGTGTCGTATCAGCGCGGTACAGTTCCTGAATACGTCACTACCACGGGGCAATATAACTTTTGTCGACAATCTCAACCCGCCTCGGTGGCCGCATGCTCTAACTCGCAGTACACTAGATTATGAATTATTACGGGGAGATCGAGATAATTTTGGTCTGGTGTACTTACGGCTGTTTAAAAAATTGTTTTACACTGTTTCTCCATGAAAATGCGAGAACACTTCCTATAAATTGAACCTTCCTTATCCCTAAAACCATTATTATAATCTACAACTCATGAGTCAACATTAGTTTAATATCACTAATTATTTTCTATTATTATAAACACGCTGTGCCCCCCCCACCGTTCTACCCGGCGACAAATGCTACAAGGAAGAGCCTCATAGAGAATTGAAAATATTGTACTATCATTATTGTTATTGTTATTGTTATTTGATAGGTATTGGTAATATCTATCAAAAGTGACGGCTGCAGATCACATGACATGAAACCTAGGCTCTTGTTATCCCATCTGAGACGTGCTGGGACCACGTGTTTTCTCACGGCTCTCCTATCTTACACAACTTACAAGCTAACCTATCAAGTACAGTAAGGACCGCTTTAAGAAAATGTGAGGGCCGGGGTAAAAAACTCGGACGGCAGTTTCTCAGTTTCAGCGCCAAGCCGACGTACTCCTTGCTTATGTTTTATTGAATATTGATCAACCCATTAAATACAAGTTAACAAGAGTAAATTGCACTGTTAGTTGTCCCTAGACCGACAGAGGTAGCATAATGGCGGCGTATTCTACTGAACTGCAGCCCATTACTAGAGTAAAGTTCATCTTAAATTACATAAAGTTAGGATTTTCAGGAATCTGGAATGGAATCCTATCACTGAGCGAATATTTGATGAGAAATTTAGAATAATAACTGTACTTGAATTTAATAACTTTTTGGGGAATGTGAGGCCCGGGGCAATTGCAACCTTTGCCCCCTCCCCTCTAGAGACGTGGCCCTGAGTACAGTACCCCACACATCATGTACAGTAGCTATATTGAGTCGCTCGTATCGATTCGCGGTAGCGCGTCACACCCGCTCTGACCTAGTTCTCGTCGGCCGACCTTGGACGGGGTCAGGAGGAAACTAACCGAGAAGAGCGATCATGATCATGAAGACGTGTTTCACGATCACTGGGTCCGACCAGGAACGAAACTCGAGTAGGTCCGCCGGGTCACTTGAGAGAGTACCACAACATTGAGAATTTCACTCTCATCATCCTGTTCAGGCTATAAGCATACATCAATTACGCTAGTGGTGTGTGGATAAGGAGGGATTGAGACGAAATGTACCCGCCTTTGCTTGGTGCGAACAACCCTTAGTACACGTTACCAGGATTCGAACCTCGCTCACCGGCAATCCAATGTCACAAGGGAGTGCCGTTAGACCATGTGACCATCATGTGGGTACACCTTAATTAGTACATATGTATGTAACCTGAGCAGGTAGTAAGACGCTATGAACACAATACTATCTCCCGCGACCTTGTTTACCACTGCCTGCCTCTTGAACACAACAGTGTTCATTATCTCTCGTCCTAATCACGCACCTTGCGATAGATAAGATCGCGCCCACCTCAACACCCTCACCTGTGAACATTGTGCGACTGTAGCAGTATTTTGGTAACATTTCAACATGTTATCTATACAACATGACTGTAGCAGTATTTTGGTAACATTTCAACATGTTATCTATACAACATGACTTGACGTATGATTGAGTGAAAGGAAATCTAGTAGCTTTTCTATGTCGAGCTCGGGGTGTTGGGGTAGTGCGCTCGCCTCAGGGCCCGATGTTTGTGGTTTCAAACCCAGCCGGGGTTGTAGCGCAACTTCTATCGGTCCCATATCAATTGTGGCGAGTAGAATAACCCGGAGGGTATGTGAAATACCTTTACCGGCAAAATTGGCAGGCCCTTTAGCTCTCGCTCGTAGAAATTCTCATGTCGGTTCATAAAATGCCCGGTAAATACCTCAAATAACTTCCATCTGTCAGATAAGGCTCTTTGGACTGCTATTATCCACGGCCGAAGAAGTAGTAAGACGCGATGAAGTAACCGCGTGTGTCGTGAGTCTCCGTCCTCGCTAGAAATAGCGACTTATCTCACGTCAATTCAAGTGTGCGCTATCTCACGTCAATACAAGTGTGCGCTGAAGACTCGCCGCGACTGTTCGATACGTCAATCAATACACGCTGTAATGTGGAAGAAGAGTGGGACTCGAACCGCGACCTCCCCCATCAAAGGCGAGTACAAGGCGTGTTTAGATTGTCGCTCTCCAAAGAAAGGAGCATATGACGGCAAAATCGAGCCGAGTTCAACAACAACGTACTACACCTCAGGCCACACCTACCACGGCTCCGAACGGTAACAGGAACATTTCACACCCTACAACTAGTCGCCCTGTTGCACCCCCACGGAGAGAAATCATCTAAAATTAGTGCTTGGATAATAAAGTTGTAATAATTAAACGCTAGCCTGATAAGAAATGTCTATACGCCATCGTAAGGGTAATATTATTTTAATAATTAATTATATTATTTTATAAATTAAAAGTTCTGGTGTTTTTTTATAGTATTTTATTTTAATTTTAAATGAATAAACTGTTTACTTTTAGCTAGATATCACACGCATTTTATATTTTGATAAAAGCCCGACTATTGCGTTAAATGAATCTTAGCTATACGTGTTCTTGTCGAGAAGGAAGTATCACCAGCAGTGAGGAGATGTGCGCATTTGAAGGGGTATATCAAGCGACATTTCCTTCTCGAAGCTTCCTAGAAGAAAAGGGGTGAGGTCATCCAGGTGCGTCTCTTTCCACGGAAAGTGCGTTGTCTTTTTAAATAGAGACGTAGAAGGATTTCACCACACCTTACAACTCGACAGTTCTACACAAATAAATCTTACAGCCCGCTCGAATATTAAATATAGTAATTTTGAATATAGATTTGAATAATAACATTGATATGTATAATTTCATATCATTACAAAGTATTATTTAAATTATGGTTTAAAATTAATATCTCGCGAGTGTGTTACATGATAAATACCACTGAGTACTTGTTTACTGATCAAACTGCCGAAAATGTTGTTCCTAGCTTTAATAGATTATATAAGTATGTACAGTTGTGTCAAACCACATATATATGACCCACTCTACACTACACCTAGGATATATACTCCCGCACTTGCATGAAGGTAGCCTGGGTCGCCATATTGGAAGACATTCACTGGCAAACCAGACTAGATGAGTTTGACGTCTATCCGCGTGTCCACCGATGTGTTCGCTCAAGATATTTTCAAAAGTATTATATATGGTTGTTAACGAGCTAACCATAATTTCAGAACAGATACAACAACCAGTCTCCCGATCATGTATTTATCTCTGTAAAGAGGAAGCCCTGATTTCATCACTGATAAATTGCTCGACTATCCCGGGAATCGAACCTGGTATGTTACTAAACAGAAGTCATTCGACCGTAATGAAGTGCAACCATTTTCTGTCCAAACACATCTCTTCAATACAAGCAATGTATGGTATATACTGGAACATTGAACATATCTACAAGTCTTGGGGACCGCTGGAACATTGAACATATCTGTGGTAAATGTATATCTACAAGTCTTGAGGACCGCTGGAACATTGAACATATCTGTGGTAAATGTATATCTACAGGTCTTGGGACCGCTGGAACATTGAACATATTTGTGGTAAATGTATATCTACAAGTCTTGAGGACCGCTGGAACATTGAACATATCTGTGGTAAATGTATATCTACAAGTCTTGAGGACCGCTGGAACATTGAACATATCTGTGGTAAATGTATATCTACTGGTCTTGAGGACCGTATAGTCATGTTCTAGTGACATATTTACTTCTCATCCATGACCATGACATACATTCTGTTATCAGTACTCTTAGTCCTGTGCTGATTATTAGCGGCTATCAACATCCACCCACTATTTTAGGAAAAGCTCCAGAATTCGCTCGGACCAGTATTGCCAACTAGCGTTTTTATAACGGGTAAAATATTTTGAGGTTTTCTTAGTTAGAAAATAATTTAGTTTGGTATAAGTGGTTCTACTGCTCTTTTCAAGTGGGCTCTGAAACTATACAACCTCTCAGATGGTCGGGGTGGTATACCAGTCTCTAAACTATACTACTTTTTAAATTACGTCTTACTACCCGTTCGGGGCTATGTACTTATTACGCTGATGTGTTATAGATGAAGGTTGAATTTAGATTAAATGTACCTGCATTGGGGTAAAACCACCCTATGCACCCACTTTCGATACTACTGTGAGACTGACGCCTTAGACCATTCGTCACGACCTTACTCTCCATTATTGAGAGATGTGTTTACAAGTCAATTGTTGTGGGAGAACTACTGAACTTTATTATTATTATTATTATTAGCACCGCATCTTACTACCCGTTCGGGTTATACGCACTTACGCTAATGTGTAATGGTAAGGTGATTGTGAGATGAATTGGAGGACCTACAGTTTAACGTGGAATCCGAACCACGATGGAGGCCTGGCATTCCCCACATTCACAAGATGTCTTGTCAGAGGTGAAGGAAGGGTTTGGAAATCAGATAAATCTGTGCCGGGACCGAGGATTGAACCCCGGCCGCCAGCATAGAAGTCTTGACACCTTACCCCTGGACCACCAGGTCACCCTGAACTTTTTTAAATTAACAGTTCATATTTCTGAAGAATAAAAATACATGTTTAGGATTTGGGCATAACCCTCGATAAAACTCTATAGAGGTTGATATAACCGTAAAAAATAACGTGGAAGGCTTTCAACAATATTATTATTATTATTATGAATTCGAAGTTTCAGAAATGACAGCAATAATTTTTCAAAAAATCTTAGATCCTATGTTAACGTTAAAATTAAGCCGAAAGGGGTAGACGTAGCTTTAAGGTCATTCGACAAGTACAGCTGACGAGCTCTCGGGGGCCAAACTTGCTATCTGATGCTTTGTTAAGTAATCAGTGTCATTAATATAACTAGATATTCATATTAGGATACACAATGAAATATTTATTGATAACAATAATACCAGTGGCGCAGGAACGTTTTTATTTGGGGGGGTAAATATAATCATGGGCTTTTATAGGGAATAACCTTTTTTAGATTTAAAAAAGACCAATAAAATGTAATATTTAATAGACCAAATGTGTTTTTTTCTCATTAATTATGGGCATGCCAAACATTAGAATGAATACACACAAAATTAATTAAGAAATAATATATCTGATGCTGCTCAACTCAAAATGATTAAAAACAACAAAATTAAAGTACGTTTCCAAACACCTTTGCCCATATTCGCTACTAGCTATAAAACCACTAACTAGTTTCGCAATGTCAAGTTTGTCGAGTCTCTTAGGGTATGCATTAAGCAGACACAGGTGATTTAGTCTACGTTGCCTCATCGTAGAGCGAAGATAGTTTTTTATGCGTCCAAGCATTGAAAAACTTCTTTCTGCAGTAGCTGATGTAGCTGGTATCACTATCAGAGTTTTCAAAATCTCTTCTCTGTGAGGAAATAAACTTCGTGTTTCCTCGTGCAGGCCTTGAAATTCGGGGAACGTGCTGGAGATGCTAGAAAAATGAATGATTTTGCTACACAACGTCAGCTCAGTTTTCAGCTCTTTTGAGCAAATACTTCTTTTGTTCAAAACTTTCATCATGGGTTCAGTAAATTCATTTGACTTCGAGAGTAAGATTTCCTCCAATATGCAGAACTCTTGAAAATCTGGTTGGTTGAACCCGTATTCAATTTCTCCACAGATTGTGTCCAAGGTTTCATAGTATACCGACTTCATATTATCTTTGGGACTTGCCCATGTGTGACCTTCTGTTTGTGTTTCATTGTGTTCGAGTCTTCTAGGAACACGACACACTCAAGTCACCCCTCCCCACGTGAATGAGTGAATACCAGACGGTATTTACAACCCCTACCTCTCTTCTGGCTCAACCCCTCCCCCTCCAAGACCTTGGCACAAGTCACAAGTGGACTTGTAAAGTAACATAGCAGCACTGTCGCGCCTAGCAGAAGGGCGTGGTGGAGACTGGTGATTGCTGTCCCAAGCACTAAGCAGTACCTACGATAGGTCAGGACTAGCCAATCAAACCACTCGAAACAGGATTATATTTTAATTTTAATATGTTACCTTAGAGTGAACTGTGTATCTTGCCTCAACAAGATCTTTCTAGTATCTAAAAAATTTATTATATTTGTTTGAGAGCGGAGGGGTAAAAATTATACTTTTTACCCCCCTCCATTTCTTGGGGGGGTAAAATTTACCCCCGTACCCCCTAGTTCCTGCGCCACTGAATAATACTAAATGTCATCAGCCCCATACACTAGTATTCAGAGGTCCCGTACCAACTAACGGCAGTGGGCGGGCACCATTTCAGTCCTCTGCCCCTCCAAGTTGATGAAAACAAATATAACTAGTGACCACCATTTTGGTGGTACTATCGTGCTATTGTGTGTGTCTATCAGGCAACAAAGTTGGCTAGACCTAGACAAAATATTGACAAATAACGAGTGTGAGACTGCGCTGAGAACACATGGGGGGGGGGGGGCTAAATCCCCAACTTCTTGACAACAGTATACCTGGAGATAAGTATAAATTGCTTTCTGTCGGAAAAGTAACAGCTGATTAAAACTGTTTATCAAAAACGTATCAATTGTAGTGAAAAAGTGGGGGCGCGGGTATAGGGTTGGGACCCCTGTATTAACTACTTCATTAACAATGCCACGCAAAAATGATAAAATAGCAAGTTTAACCCCTGATAATTCGTGAACTTTCAAATCGCTATTTATAGCTTGTTATAAAACACTTGTTTGGTTATCATTGCGTAACAAATTATTTTACCGTCGAATGGACTTGAGGTGTCGGGAGCGAGACCAGCGCTAATATGTCTTGCTCAAAACAAAGAACTACGCCTTCCTTGCACGTGTCCCGGTGTCCTGTATGTGTGGAAGGTCACGTGGTCATGGCGGTATCGCCAGCTCTCACGCCGTCAAGGTTAGCGCATACCTGTCCTATCGCCTCGAATAGACTCATTCCCACATTGTATTGTATTGTACAGTAGCCCCGTGGCTTCTTTGGTGCTGATTGACTGTCAGAAGTGACAGCTGCTAGACACATGTTTTTGCAGATCATATTGTTCGGCGTAGGGATACATAATTTGGTCTGGTAACTTTTCAAAGCGGTTATCTGTGATCTGTCAGTCAGCACCAAAGAAGCCATGAGGCTACTATATGAATAAAGTCTGCCCGCGGCTTCGCTCGCATTTAAGTCGGGTGATTAATATTTTGTTCATCGAATCATCTAAATTCTAAACCAGCAAAAACAGGATTTTATACAACGTCTGAGGTGAAGAAGTGTTTTATATAGCAACGACGGCACACGTTAACCCGCAGTAAGGAATCAAAATAAATTGTTTTAAAGTTATGCAGTCCGTCCATCAAGAAATACAAACACCAAAACAAATAGTTTAAATCTCAGTATTCAAGATATCTAAGATCAAATGACAGATAACAGGTTTGTTTATTTGTGAAAGAAATGTGAACGCATAAAATGACAGAAAACATACCTCCAAAATACTCGTTTCCTAGGACATTAATAATTATTAATCTGTTGATATTTCCGAACTCCTTGTTTCCAAGGAGACTTGCAAATAAGATTACATATACTTCATTCACGGTAGGAATTACTCTCTGAAAGGTTTTTTTCCCTACCAATATCCCACTATATAATAGATCTCTGGTAGGGAAAAAGGCCTTTCAGAAAACAATTCCTACGGTGAACAGACTTTAGATATACATTAAAAGTTAAATATTTGAATTGTTACGAATGTAAAGCAAATAGCGAGTTGGCTTACCCTGTTCTATGGAACAGTAAGTAAGTAGATAGTTTTTACTAAAGTAAGAACACGCCAGGAAAGGCGGTATCCGACAGTCATCACTAAAACTTGGAGAGAGCATGGAAAAGCAAGTGGGTAATACACCCTGACCTACTCAAGAGTAAACTTGTTATAGTAATTGCTGTTTTCTAAATACCACGACTTGCAAACAAGCTTATTCTAGTTCGGTACAACCTACACACCAATTTTATTAGGAAGAGCCTTTTAGAAAACATAAACATATTTTTTATTTCACTATTAATAACATTTTACATTTAAATCTATTGATACTATATATTAAAGGTGACGGCCTTAGATCACATGACTTGCCATATGAACACCTGAAAGTAGATCTAGTAACTTTTCTTTCTGTCAGATACGGTCTTTCCTATGAAAATTGGACTGTAGTCCTAACGCTGAGGTGGATATCAAGGCGAACAATGAAACACGACAAGAACTACTGTGACTCAAACCAAGACCCTCTCTATGTGTGCTCGTGTTGACCAGATCTGACCACTCCATTGTCCGATCAACCTTGTGAGAAATGTCCGGGACGAATTCTATTGGTTTTATTAGCAAACCCTTCTTTCACCTCTGACAAGACATCTTGTGAATGTGAGGAATGCCAGGCCTCCACCGTGGTTCGGATTCCACGTTAAACTGTAGGTCCTTCATTTCATCTCACAATCACCCTACCATTACACATTAGCGTAAGTGCGTATAACCCGAACGGGTAGTAAGACGCGGTGCTAATAATAATAATAATAATAATAATAATAATAAAAATAATAATAATAATAATATTGGTTTTATGCAATCCTCGGTGATATCCTCGGCTGTGGACAAGCGTCTTGTCCCCGTGACCCAAAGTGACTAGTTCTTTGGGGACACACACTCTACGAACATAGATGAAAGCCACTGAATGTTGGACAGTGTCAATAAATTATGTTTATGAAATGTAGCGATTGTGTTGGTCTTTGTACAGTCAGCAAAAAGTCAAACTGAGTGAGAAATACTCGTCTCTCGATATGATGTGCCTTGTTGCCAGATTGACTTCTCGATATGATGATGTGCATTGTTGCCAGATTAACTTCTAGATATGATGTGCGTTGTTGCCAGATTGACTTCTCGATATGATGTGCGTTGTTGCCAGATTAACTTCTAGATATGATGTGCGTTGTTGCCAGATTGACTTCTCGATATGATGTGCCTTGTTGCCAGATTGACTTCTAGATATGATGTGCGTTGTTGCCAGATTAACTTCTAGATATGATGTGCGTTGTTGCCAGATTGACTTCTCGATGTGATGTGCCTTGTTGTCAGATTGACTTCTCGATATGATGTGCATTGTTGCCAGATTAACTTCTAGATATGATGTGCCTTGTTGCCAGATTGACTTCTCGATATGATGATGTGCATTGTTGCCAGATTAACTTCTAGATATGATGTGCGTTGTTGCCAGATTGACTTCTCGATATGATGTGCGTTGTTGCCAGATTAACTTCTCGATATGATGTGCGTTGTTGCCAGATTGACTTCTCGATATGATGTGCGTTGTTGCCAGATTAACTTCTCGATATGATGTGCCTTGTTGCCAGATTGACTTCTCGATATGATGAGGTGCATGTTTGCCAGATTAACTTCTCGATATGATGTGCGTTGTTGCCAGATTGACTTCTCGATATGATGTGCGTTGTTGCCAGATTAACTTCTCGATATGATGAGGTGCATTGTTGCCAGATTAACTTCTCGATATGATGAGGTGCATTGTTGCCAGATTAACTTCTCGATATGATGTGCATTGTTGCCAGATTGACTTTTCGATATGATGAGGTGCATTGTTGCCAGATTAACTTCTCGATATGATGATGTGCAATGTTGCCAGATTGACTTGATTGAAATATTTTCTATTCATTCTATGTACACATTTCCATTTTTTTAGCACCGTGTTTTATTACCCATTTAACGCTAATCTACTAGGGATTAGGAAGGTTTAATTCAAGGGCAGTGTACCCCCATTCGCGTGAAGGCAGAGTAGAAAACTACCCTCAGTACACCCGACCTAGATTTGAACCCTGATCTCCCCGTTATCGGCAGTCTAGTCTGTTGGGTGAGTGACGCCTTAGACCATGCGGTCACTGAAGTGGGGCAGATTTTCATCAATTTATTTAACAAATAGGGGGAAATATCGGTCCAGGACAATGGTATTATTTCGGGGACTTTAGCTGAAATTTGAGAACGAATGGTCACCTTGGAACTAACTTAACCTAAGGCAGCAATCCTACCACCACACGCCAGAGCCTGGCTGTTAGAATTATAGTGATATCGTTCTCGTGTGTTTAGTGTCGATTAGTGTATCTAACGATCGTGATCAGCCCGTTAAAAGAACAAGGTTGATCGTTTTTTACGACGGAAACTTACAAACATTCTTCCCACCGAGTGTGTTGCAGTCTCAAGGACATGTTATCCTGCTAGCTCACAGATAAGCTACTAGATTTACTTTCATCTATTCATACGTCACTGTGACTGTCACTTTTGATAGATAATGTATCAATTTTTGCCGCAAACAAAAGCACAACATATCAAGGAGGGGGAGGGGGTGGAGTATTTAATGTGACCTAAATATACCGGTACAGGACTTACTACAGTAACAATTTAATTGCAGAACCCGCTTAGCTGGCTAACGCGCTAGTGTCATGTTGAGTTAGACTGCCGAGAACGGGGAGTTCGAGGTTCGAATCTTGGTCGGGTGAACTGGGGGTGGTTTTCCCAAAATGGTTTTCCACTTTCCCTCCACGCAAATGCGGGTCCACTTCCTCTATATTCAACCTTGCCAAGTCCTAACCCATTAGCATAGTTAGTACTTAAGCGTATAACCCGAACGGGTAGTAAGACGCGGTACTAAATGTTTAAAAAATGCAGAATTTTTACAAGTGTATAATAATAAGCTATAAATAAATATTCGATGGTTTCAAATTATTACAGTTCATGAATTATAAGCGGTCAAACTTACTATCTTATGATTTTCCCATACCATTGTTGAATAATTAATGTATTATTGTATAGTGTAATAGTTGTTACTATTCTAAATATTCCCTTGTGTGCACCTCTCATGAATGTCTAGTTAAAACACAATACATTAACTACTTTAACTTAACAATGGTACATACAATCATAAAATAGCGGCTCGCGAACTGCAATGATTTGAAACCATTAAATCAATATTTATAGCGTATTACTGTACACTTGTAAAGGTCAAATGGCCATAACTCCCGCTCAGACACACGACATCCAGCTCTCCAGCCGTTGATTTATCAATATGAAAGGGGGGAGTGCTATTAATCCATGTTAGCATGTCCTTATCTCAGTAAACCTCGTGATGGCTGCTGCAAGGTCCTCCCCGGTCCTTTTTAAAATACTAGAGCTTCGCCATCACTCTTGTCACACATCTAGAGCCCACCATCCCCCTCGTCACACATCTAGAGCCCACCATCCCCCTCGTCACACATCTAGAGCCCACCATCCCCCTCGTCACACATCTAGAGCCCACCGTCACTCTTGTCACACATCTAGAGACCACCATCCCCCTCGTCACACATCTAGAGCCCACCATCCCCCTCGTCACACATCTAGAGCCCACCATCCCCCTCGTCACACATCTAGAGCCCACCGTCACTCTTGTCACACATCTAGAGCCCACCATCACTCTTGTCACACATCTAGAGCCCACCATCACCCTCGTCACACATCTAGGGTCCATCTATTGAGTACTAACATAACATATTGTTGTTCCAGTGGTGTACTGCGACTACACGGCCAGTGGTCGCTCCCTGCAGTTCATCGAGGACTATATCCTGAGGGAGGTCCTACCGTGCTATGGCAACACTCACACCACCACCAGCATCACCTCGCTACAGTCGACACTGTACAGGTACAGTCACTACACCACCCTATGGCTGATAATTACACCACATAAGTCGGCCACGTACCCAGTAACCCCAAAATATGCATTTAGAAAACTTGAGCACAAATTGTATGGAATAATTTGTCAGGGGCTAGAAATGGATATATTCAAAACTAATGGTTTCATTGCTCTGTGAAAGAATAAAAATAAGATTTTATGTATTTGAAAAGGTTAGGTTCAAGCATTTATAAACTTATTCTCTTGTTGAGATAAGTGTAGTTAATATATAATTGTACTTTACATTCTCAATCAGACAAGCAAAATATCATGTCCCAATTCATCTAGCTTTATAAACAATGTACGAATACACTATTGGAATGATGATATGTGAAAATTGTCCTTTATTTTGGGAAAGCTATCAAATGAGCTGGTTTAACAAGTTACAAACCAAGAGATTGGTCCCCAAAAGTTGTTCAACATGAAATATGTGCAATGTTTGCCAGCTTTAGTATGTTTTCTCTTATGGAAAGAACAAAACCTGGTAAATCATTGTTTACTGACACACACTTATGACAGTGACATCATCACAAGATTTATAGCAACCCCTCACATCATTATAGTGTTGCCAAATAAAGAATACAGAAAACTAGACTTCACTAGGTTTTCTGGCTACTTCAGATGAGATGAGCAACCTGCTCAGGTTGGGTCGGTTCTAGACTTCTCAACATTGGTGTGTCAGTCTACACTTGTATTCCAGGCACGAGGCGAAAGACATTTTCCGCAATGCGGTCCAGCCTCTGAGCATGATGCTGTCATATTTGCTGGTCACGGCTGCACAGGGGCAGTGCACAAGTTGATCCATGCTCTGGACCTAGCTGAGCCTCCCATCGTGTTTGTGGGGCCCTGCGAACACCACTCCAACCTACTCCCCTGGAGAGAGAGGGGGGCCAAGGTATGAAACTACTCGTTATTATTATTAGCCTAGTACCCAATTGGCGCACCTGATAAACTCCAATATTCAGGTGTAACTTTGCAACTACTGTATATTTGAACAAATATCAAGTAAACAGTCGTGTACTGTGCATCTATTCCATACACTTTCCAAGCAAATGCTGGTGCAATGTATAGTTATAAGTCACTGATAGATTATTGGTATTTACATAGGTATCAGATAAAACATGAACTCGTACATTTAATAAAATGGTTATTTACTGTTCCATAAAGGAGCGTTTAGACCAGAGCTCATAATTATTAGGGGGTTAAAAACAAACAATTTTAGCTTTAAACTAGAAAATAAAAATTATTTTGTGCCAAATGAATAACACAAATATTGTAATGAAATTAATGAATAACACAAATATTGTAATGAAATTAAATCAATGTCATGTCAAAATGTTGCTCTCAATCTATTTTATTCATTGCTCCAAATTTTGGACTTAGAATCTTCTGAATAAAACAATTGACAGTTTTTTAAACAGTTCTAAGAGTGTTCCTTTCTATAATATTATCAGGGGGAGGGGAAGTAGCCCCTGTTAACAGACAAAGCTCATGATTTGGACCAGTTTGCTTTATAGAACAATTTGTAGCCACATTTGTCGAGTAAGTTAAACGGGAGTGTCGATCTTACAGATTGTACGCATAGCGGAAACCAAAGAGGGTTTTCTTGATCTGGATGACCTTGAGCATCAGCTGCAGATGAACCACAATGAGAGGAGACAGCTGATCGGCTGTTTCTCCGCCGCATCCAACATTACAGGCATTTTGTGTGATGACATAGCCACGACACTACTGCTGCACCAATATGGAGCCCTCGCCTTCTGGGACTACGCTGCCGCAGGTAAACACACCCCTCCCCCCTTACTTACCTAAAGAAAACACTCTAATTAAATATAAAATAAGAAGAACTGAACAATTTTATCAAAATATAATAAATGCCTTAAATATAATTCGTACAGTGATAAGATTGTAGACAAGAACTGACTAACAAATAATTTGAATGGAGGTTGGATGGCTGCTCTAAGTTGGTGAATATACACTCTCAACCTTTCCTAGCCACATCAGATATACTGCGCTTTGCGCTTGTTTTGTGGACCAAAACAAATACCTCGGAGCTGTGTATATCAAACCTTCCCTGATAGCGCACAGACCATCCCACATGTCCCCTTAAAGAAGCAAAATGAAATCTGTTTTTATTAATTTTTTAGTTTTTAAGCACTCTTTTTATGCTTATGTACTAAATACGCTAATGAGTTGAGGAAAGTTGAATTTAGAGGACGAGTACCCACATTTGCGGGGAGAGTGTTTCCATTTAGGAGAAGGCACCCTCGGTACAAGTGACCAGGATCGAACCACCAAAGCAGGAACACAGATCTATTGATCCATCAGTTCTTGTTATCCACACTAAACCTGTGCCCTGGAGACTGCTCACATTGACGGCCATGACACAACCACTTGACTCATCCCACTGTTTGTAAAACAGTTCAAACAAACTCCCAATATTTCACTATTTATGTACATTACTTGCTAAATAACCTTCTAACTGTTAAGTGCACTTAGGATCAAGGATAAATACATCATCTTAACAACTCACATGCTAGGATGTTTTGTTAAATTTTAAATCGGGTGTTTAGGAAACGATACTTCTTTACAAACAAGTTAGGCTCATTCCACCATCGATTTGAAAATGGCAACAAGATGTGTCTTCACTGAGTATTCTTAAAGAAGTTAAGTTTGATTTAAAACACTCTCCTTTGCAACACCACCACTTTACTCCACAACTTATAGTTTTTAATTATTGCTCTACAAACTTGATTTCCTTTTGAAAGAACAACGTGACTTATTTGTTATTGTTTCAGCTCCGTACATCAAGTTGGATATGAACCCCTTCCTCCCGGGTGTGGACGAGCAAGCTGTTTTCAAGGACGCCATATTTTTCTCCGTACACAAGTTTATTGGAGGAGTGCAAACACCAGGTCACAAACATTCTGTAAACATATTAGTTCTATTTATCTAGGAGTTAACAACTTGTCTTTAGGCAAACCAGAAACATCAGATATATTTATCTAGGAGTTAACAACTTGTCTTTAGACAAACCAGAAACATCAGATGATATTATCTAGGAGTTAACAACTTGTCTTTAGACAAACCAGAAACATCAGATGATATTTATCTAGGAGTTAACAACTTGTCTTTAGACAAACCAGAAACATCAGATGATATTTATCTAGGAGTTAACAACTTGTCTTTAGACAAACCAGAAACATCAGATGATATTTATCTAGGAGTTAACAACTTGTCTTTAGACAAACCAGAAACATCAGATGATATCTATCTAGGAGTTAACAACTTGTCTTTAGACAAACCAGAAACATCAGATGATGACGACTGTTTCTGCTGCAATTGTTTGTTATTTTATTTATAAAGGAAATGGCACCAAACAGTTATAATAAACTAAACAAAGAAAGGAGGAGGGATGGTCCAGTTGGTGTTTCAGTGAGTGTGAAGGCCCTTCCAATGTCTCGTTATCGTACTTGTAGGTGTGCTGGTTGCTAAGAAGGCTCTGTTCAAGAACACTGTCCCTAACGGCTGTGGAGGGGGCTCAGTCTTCTTTGTGTCACGGGACGGACATCGTTACCTTCAGGTACTTTATTTATATAATTTTAATCTTACATTTTATTATAAAAAAAGTTGTATGTCATGTATATTACACCATAAACAACATATATAACACTTTTTATGTAAATAAATTACCTTTAGACAATTTTTAAAATTCTACTATCCAAGAGTAAATGGATTGTACATCAACAGTTGAGATCTTACTAAAGGATTTTTATGACATGTTTTGAAAAACCTCAAGATATTAGTTATTTAATATCTGTTAAGAGTGTCAGGTTGTTAATTTACTTCAAACGTACATGACACCAGCCATGCTATAACATATTTTAGCTCTAAATTGTAATTTTAAACCTTATAAAAGCATTATTCTTAGAAGATATTCTCAGTAAAACGTGATGAAAGGAAGCTGCAAGAGTTTGCAGTTTAACTGACTGAACTTTTACAATTAAAAGTTTAAAATGTTGAGAATTGTAGTAACGTGAGTATTAGTATGTGTGAATATATTGTGTGTATTGGTGTTGACCAGGACACGGAGCTCCGGGAAGAGGGGGGCACAGCGGCTGTGGTGGAGTCTGTAAGAGCAGGACTAGTCATGCAACTCAAGGAGACTGTCGGCGTTCCTTCCATCATGCTGCGCGAAGATAAGATTACAAGGTCATAATAGATCAGCTTCATTTAAACTGTAATCTTTAGTAAATTATGATGGCAGATATAACCGTGCTTAACAACTAAAGTAGCTTGGCTAATTAATCCAACATCTATACAACTTTAGGGTAAAACATAAATATATTATTTTGTGTTGTTTTTTTGTTAATAAATTTTTGCATGTGCTTTATATTTCTTTATTTAAAAATAATGTTATTCCAATTATTTCGACATTTATTGGGACTTTATTATTATTAGCAACAAACTACTTGAGGGGATTTTGAGAACTGTCAACTTGCGCTCTTAAGTACTCGGTGAGCTATATATGTATATTTGCCACAGAAATTATTTTACTATGAGTGACGAGAATCATCTCTGTCGTTGCAGGATGGTTTTGTCTCATATGCGCACCATCCCTGAGCTGATACTCCTGGGTTCAAACTCCGGCTCCATCAAGAGGCTGCCTATCTTCTCTTTCATGGTCCGTCATCCCCGAGGCGTGTTCCTGCATCACAACTTTGTGTGCGCGGTGCTGAATGACGTGTTCGGTATCCAGGCGCGAGGCGGTTGCGCCTGTGCGGGGCCCTACGCGCAGGACTTGCTGGGGATAGAGGAGGAACTAGCGCAAGAATATGAGACGGTTCTGATGGAGGATAGGTGAGTCTAAATACCAGGTGGAAGATAGGTGAGACTAAATACCAGGTGGAGGATAGGTGAGACTAAATACCAGGTGGAGGATAGGTGAGACTAAATACCAGGTGGAGGATAGATGAGACTAAATACCAGGTGGAGGATAGGTGAGACTAAATACCAGGTGGAGGATAGATGAGACTAAATACCAGGTGGAGGATAGATGAGACTAAATACCAGGTGGAGGATAGGTGAGACTAAATACCAGGTGGAGGATAGGTGAGTCTAAATACCAGGTGGAGGATAGGTGAGACTAAATACCAGGTGGAGGATAGGTGAGACTAAATACCAGGTGGAGGATAGGTGAGACTAAATACCAGGTGGAGGATAGGTGAGACTAAATACCAGGTGGAGGATAGGCGAGACTAAATACCAGGTGGAGGATAGGTGAGACTAAATACCAGGTGGAGGATAGGTGAGACTAAATACCAGGTGGAGGATAGGTGAGACTAAATACCAGGTGGAGGATAGGTGAGACTAAATACCAGGTGGAGGATAGGTGAGTCTAAATACCAGGTGGAGGATAGGTGAGACTAAATACCAGGTGGAGGATAGGTGAGACTAAATACCAGGTGGAGGATAGGTGAGACTAAATACCAGGTGGAGGATAGGTGAGACTAAATACCAGGTGGAGGATAGGTGAGACTAAATACCAGGTGGAGGATAGGTGAGACTAAATACCAGGTGGAGGATAGAACTAGACTGATAGAGCAAACATCTATCATCAGCGAGAGAGACTTCAACCCAAGCTAGTCACGTGTAGAAAAAGAACTAGTTCAATGGAGGTCCTTAATGGTGACGAACATGTGTTGCTGTTGCTAATCCTCTAGAGGAGTATTCTATCGAAAGAATTGAGTGATAAACACTGTGATAGTTAGTGGTATAAACCCGATAATTAGATAATTAACTACCACTTAGTTGAATGCAACGGCCGCCTTAGGCTCCATAGTACTTGCCGCCGGTTTTGACTTATCTTATTAGAAAACTAATGGACCCTATTCATAAACAAAACTTTTACGCATGCACTTCCATTTACAATCCACCCCTGATTTGAATGTGGATTCACTTGATAACCAAAATGTTTACATTTAGCTACTATTTCTCTATCAAATTAAGAGCTAGGGTAAAAATCGCAACTAAGGAAATGGTAAGTGTGGGAACACAGGCCAAGGCGTCATTGTTCCCTACCCTATTTGGCCGGTGACAGGGAGGTTGGGATTGGAATCCTGGCTTGGTTTACTGAGTTAGTTCTTCCTAAATGATTATTCTACTTCTTCCATTCAAATATGGGTACAGTTCTTCTAAATTTACCCTTATCATCCTTGAGTTTCTCAATTGTAGATAGAAGGGATGAGTAGTGGTAAGATTTGCTGGACAGGTAAAAATAATAATAACGGAGGAAGATTTGAAATTTGGATTGAAGACAAGAAGTGAACTTGACCATACTCTGTTCTTGTGTTATCATGAATGTGACTTTAAAGCCAAGCTCTCCAACCCTCTGCACTATTTAGTAGGGGTGTGCGAAAAAAGTCAAAGTCGAAACTACCTAGGAATTTAGGTTGCTGTATTTAACGATAATTTTAATTTTTAAATTAATTATTTTTATAGATCTTGTCGGTAACAAGGGCCAGGAAAATTACCTTATTTGTTACCTAAGGACTATATTAATAATTAATTCACACAGGCTTACTGATAAGCTTAGTAACTTATCATTTAAATTTAAATTTTTACTTACATCATAGAGTTTATAATATTATTTTGCAAACTTTACATATGCATGTCCTTTCATCTGCATTTCTCTGATAATAATCATAAATTAAATTCCGTTTTCGTTTCCTACTTTCCATATCAGTCATTCTAAATAATAAAGAAAATGCGAAGATCTATGAAAAACTGTGTGTCAAAATGCACTTGTAAATTTGTCACAGATAATTCCAAAGAGATAGAATATTAAAGACTAAACATTAGACGCAAGCTGCGATGATAGCACAACTAAAGCGCTTTCTCTGCTTCATACCAGTGACCATGGTGTTATTTCTCTATAGCTATTTTTATTTTTTACAAAATTATGTTGGCAATAGTGAATATAATATATTAACATTTACTTACTCGTTTTTGGTCCATTCTTATGTTGTGTTAGTTAAATTACTAGTCATTGTTAAAATTATGTGTAACAGTTTAAAATTTTAATATTTAGTAAGATAAGATTAAATCATTTGATAAATTATTGAAGTTTTATTCCTCCCTTCGAATATGCGAAAGTTATTGTAGATGTCGAAGTCAAAGCCAAAGGAGATTTGAACTTCGACTTCTACTTTTCAAAGCGTCGCACACCACTACTATTTAGACACAGTAATATGTCGACTCCACCTAAACTGGTGTAACGTGCGCAGCCGTTTGGACCGCACTCATCTTCGTCGTCATGAAGAGCACTCTAGCTACGAGATGTTGCGGCCAGGGTTCGCCAGGATCAGTCTGCCTTTCTTCATGGCCGACAACGAGGTGGCTTACGTGCTGGAGGCCCTCAAGATGGTCGCCACAGAGGCTTGGAAACTACTGCCACAATACATCCTGAACCCGAAACTGGAGAATGGAGGCACCACACCAACTCGGTCAGTCTTACGCTCAAACTCACAAGATTATGTCTAGCAAGACATTTTGGATTGATACATGTGCTTGGACTTCTCCGCCAATTGACGAGTTCTATTTGAATTGTATGTTCAGGTATTTCGAGATCGCAAATGGTTGGGGTCGATACGTTACACGGATGGCAAGATGTCGGTAAGCGAGAGGCGAGTGTCTGGACAGGGGACATTCCCCCAGGACTACGGAGAGATTCTTCAAACTGCGAGAAACATCTTCAACAAAGCCAGGAAGGTAGGAAATTAATATTATCCAGCTTTACACTAAAATGTTCACTCACAGTTTTCTTGTGTGTTTTGGGTTTATGAAACTAAAAGTGATGATTCTTTATTTTGTAAAAATTCAGGCAAAGAACAATTTATAAAATATGATTTGGTTAAGGTAATGAATTATGGGAGTATCTTTAACCACGAGTAAACACTAAAAAGATAATATTGACCACATGACCTGGGACACTTGAAACCTTTATACTGTGTTAAGTTTAATTTCATCCCACTTCAAAGTTTACAGTTACGGTAACCAATAAATTGGTTAAATAAAATAATGCATTATTTATAAGTTGAGTTTTTGTAATGGATCCATGCATGAAGCATGAATTTAGTACAAACAAATTTTTTAATAAATTTAATATATTTGCACTTTTTTTTTAGTTAGACAAAAGAAAATATCGAGAGACTCACTTTGCTATGATATATCTTAAAATTGAATAAAATAAATCAAACTAGAAATTTTCAAGGAAAAGATCAAAAGTTCCGAGTACTTATATTTTTCAAGTCTTGCTCAAGCAGTTACTAAAACTCAACTCGAATGTTTGTGTACTCTCACACCCCTAATAAAATGGAACATACAGTGATTTATTATAGCAGTGTATAATATTTGTTGCTCACAGATGGCCCAGCGCTACCCTCTGTCAGACCAATGTGTGATGTTCGACGACCGTACAGACCGTCTGCGCTGGTTCATGCTACCCAGTGAGGCACAAGACATTCTCCTCGGAAACTCTCAGAATGTGAAACATGATGTTCCTTTTGACCCCATCCAATACTCGGGCTCTCGCGGTAGAATAACCGAGAACCCCAACCCTACGCTCGTCCCGATACTATACAACACCGTGCCGCTGATGAGGGCCAGCTCGTTTGAGCTGTCTCGGCACAACAGCCTGCCTAGTGTGGACAGACAGTTTCAGAGACTATGCACGACACCCCCTATAGTGTCTGTCGTTCACTCTCAGCCTGACTTGGTGTGGAAGGAGGGGACAATTCACAGCAAGAGAATATCTGCCTACGAAACACAAAGTCAGGTTAATTTTGCTGTCGGAGAAGTTATGAATCCCGCGTCAATCCAAAACACTACTATGGCAGAACAAACGTTCCCAGTTGTTGTCGGTGAAGACACATACGCTGGTCGAGCAAGGTGCTATAGCTTAGGATCCTCAACAATGTCCCCTCCTGTTCTCAGTCCTCAAACTCTGTGCAACCTAGGAATGTCAAACTCTGAATATTCCCCTCCTCGACATCGGCATTGTAGCTGCAGCAGTCAGACTGATCTCAACTCTCTTGACCTGGATTCTGCGGGTAACTTTTCTCCGTTGCCCAGTTTGAACATGCTACAGTTGAACACTGCATCAGTCAATGATTGTAGTCTCTATGGACAGAGCTCCTCCCCAACTATCTCTACACAAAGCCCCGAATATCTTCACGCTTATGTTAAAGAGAAAACTAAAGAGCTAGCAACAGAAATCAAGTCTGAGATCCGTGGGGTCATTTCTAAAGTTGAAAATGTTTTGTCAGAAAGTGCTGACAGTTCAAACGATAATTACACCTACCAAAATGGGTCTGTCTCTGAGAAACTTAACGAAAGTGTACGAGGTACATCAGTATCTTCAGTCGATGTTGCCGAATATTTATTGGAAGTTTCCAAAGGTATGGCTTCTGAGATGAAGACTGAAATAAGAGAAATGATGAATGCTGTGGACATTATGATGTCTTCAGACGCTATGTCCCCACGGTCACACAGCATGGAAGAAAAAACATCCTCCTCTCTTTCGCCAGACAATTCCGTTGTCGACAAGCATTTCATCGGCCCCAGCGGGAACTTTTTGACGTCCAAGTTGGCCGACTTACCCGGTGAAAGAACACAATCTAGTGAATGCTCAAGTGATGAAACAGTCATACAAATTTTAAATGTGGACAAAAAACAAGGAAACGTGGCAGTGAATGTTAAAGACAAGTCGTCCGAAGAAGAGGATCTTGAAGAAGAAGAGGCACAAAGCTTTATGGGCTTTGAAAACAAGCAATCTTTATTAATGAGGTCTACCATCAACAGTGTCAGCTCCCAGGACAGTGGCATCAATCTCACCTTTCAGGTAAGGCTAGTGTAACATAGCCACTTGAACGTAAGTACACCACAGTTTGCTCGTATAACTTCTATATTATTATTATCACAGGAATCTGACTCGTCCTCTCACAGCAACTGCACCTCAAAGAGTGACGACAGACAGAATGTCAGATATCGCAAGCTCAACACCTCTCTCTCAGAGTCTAGTGCCGGCCAGGTGAGGTCCACGGAGCTTCCCAGGAGCGTGTCTGAGGTGGTGGACAGCTGCACCTCGGGAGATCATGCGGACAGGGCTTCAAGACCCAACACGGAGACAACAGAGAACAGCTCCGTGGTCAGATGGCATTGTCCGCCAAAGTCTATTTGGAAACCGGCGATGGAGGTATGTATTCACACCCACAGACACTCAAGGGACATAAAAAAAACCTTTGTGTATCTTGAAAAACATTCAGGAAGCACATTAAAACATATTTATTTTAATATAATATCTTTAGAGAATCCTATATATTCATTTAAAAAAATTAATCATGTGTTTTATAGCTTTAAATCACATTTTTATTGGTATTTGAGGAGTTTTGATATTTATATATAAATAGATAATTAGAGCCTCAGACTAAATAATTGAAAATGAAAGGAATCTGACCTTTGTGGAGGTAAACTAGCTTTGAAACTCTTGTAAAAACACAAGAGTATATTAAGTGTAGTTACGAACGCTTTGCAGGCTCTTCATGAGTTTGACATGATTCGGGACGGAGACAGAGTGATGGTCTGTTTGTCTGGCGGCAAGGACTCGCTCAGCTTGTTACACACACTGCACCAGTACCAGTTCTACGCTCGAGCTAAAGGAATCCAGTTCACTCTGGGGGCAGCCACAGTGGACCCAGGGAGCACCGCTTACAACCCTCGACCACTCATACCCTATCTACAGGCTCTAGATGTGCACTATTTGTACGAGGAACAACGTACGTACCGGTACCTTAGTTCAATGTCACTCTGCGTTACACTGGTTTGCAATTTAAATAAAAATGGGGGGGGGTGGGGGGGTTGAGCCCAAGTGTTTCGAGCGAGTGTCCCATGTAGCCACCTAGTATCGAGCAGAGTCTAGCTTGGGTTGAGTAAATATATAATTTTAAAATTGTGGTCAGTTTTTATTCAAGTCTTATGTTCTCCACTACCGGCCTGTCGTAGCCTCATATGTCTTATAATATAACTTAGATTAGGCCAAGCACAACATCCAGTCCCCATCCGTTAATTCATCACTGTGAAAGTATAAACCCATATTTTCATCAATGATACATTTTTCGGCCATGTGGGAATCGAACCCGGGACCCTTAGCTCAGTAGACAGACACACTACCTACCATCTGAGGTTTCTTACCACCTGCTCAGGTCATACACACAATATGATAACTACTCTCATGGGGTAAAAATGAGGAAGGGAGCATTTAGAGGTCATGTACCAACATTTGCCTGGGAGGAGAATAACCACCCTCAGTACACCTGACCGGGATTTCGAATCCCTGATCCTCATCATTGGCAGTTAAGTCTATTGTGAGAGTGGCCTTTAGACCATGTGGTCACTGAAGTGGCTAATATTTATGTTATGTATTCAATCTAATGTATCAAAATTATCTTTGATTCTTTGTTTTAAAGACAAAAATATTGATTTGCTAGAACTTTAATGTGTGCACTTAATTGATTATTTTTATTAATATTTAATATGTTTGTTTTCTGAAAAGTTTTATGTCGAAACATGAGTTTTTTCTCTCTTTATTTATTTAGTTTTTTCAACTACTTAATTTTATTATCCATTGAAAAGAACCTCTTTTATTGTAAAGTTAATTCAGGTGTGAAATATTTTTTATAACCTAATTTAAACATGAGATATAGTTTGCGTTGTTTGACCTCCCAACTTGATGCAGGGACCTTGGTTTTACTCCACAGCTATTCTTCAGCAAGCCTCTGAGCTGGATAACTGCACATCAGTGTGCAGTTTCTGCAGTCGCATGAAGCGCGGCCGCCTATACTCAGCGGCACGGTCGAACAATTACAACGTTCTGGCGCTGGGCCAACATCTGGACGACTTGACAGAGAGTTTTATTATGTCTGTGTTTCACAACGGCAGGCTGAGGACCATGAAGGCTCACTACAACATCAGGTGGGTTAATAACTAACATCATCACCATTAAGATTATAACAATGGTGAAAGGATAGAGGAAAATGGAAGCATTTTAATAAACTGACCCGGCCACAGCTGGAAACAGATGATGATGATGATAAGGAAAGAAGAGTAACTGATCCTCCTACATTGACAACCAGTCTCTTGATGTTAACATTCCAATAATCCATTGTCTACACATTACCCTCATCCCAACTGTCACACACAACATCTAGACAAGAAGGTAAACAGTCACCCATTAGAGCAAAGATACGTCAAGCTCGACATTTTGGGTTAGAAAATGTGAGTGCTTTCAGATCAAAAAGTAACCATAAGTTGAACAAATCATTGCCTGGAATTTACCGTTTATTAATATAATCTAAACACTATGTTTCAGGGAGCGAGATTTGCGTGTGATTCGTCCATTTGTGTATGTACGTGAGAAGTCTCTTCGACAGTTTGCAGAGAGTCGAAATCTTCCAATCATTCCCGAGAACTGTCCTGCTTGCTTTGAGGCACCAAAGGTAATGTTACTTATTGCAAATATCTTTGCCAAATTCAAATAATTATTTTATTAACTCTCAATAGCCACTTAATATAGCAAACTATTAGATTGTGTAAAAAATTAGGATCTAAAAGATATTTTGCGTATCATTTTTAACAGATAAATTAAACCATACATAACTAGTGTTGAGTAAACACAATTTGTGGTTAAGTAGCTTATGAGTGTGTGGTTGTTACATTTCACTCCGGTCTGAAGAACTCTAGAACATATGAGTATAGATTGTTTTGTTTATAACAAATTTTGCTTCAAATAAAACCATATAAATTCCTTTTTCCTAATTTTCTCGGTGATGCGTTGCTTCGTTTTAGATAATCATCATGTCTGTTATAACTGGTTGTTTTTCAGGAACGCCATCGCACCAAGCAACTTCTTGCCCAGCAAGAAATCCTGTTTCCTCGTCTGTTCTGGAGTCTTCGCTCAGCACTTCACCCACTCATGAGTTTCCGACACACCGGAGAGGAGAGTAGGGCGTATATGCGACACCGCAAACACTCCCAGCCACAGCAGACAGTGCTTACTATTAAGGAACCTGACGAATCCAGCACGGAGACCGATGAGGAACCGGCTAACTGAACACAGATGAACCAATTCACGGCGAGGAACAAATTGAAATAATACGAATAGCTGGACCATGACTGGCAACATTATTGAATTAGTAATATGGAAACAGACTAAGAGAGCACTTTATTGCTAATGTGCGCTTATTGACAAATGTTGCAACACATTCTGGCCAAACCTTTCCAGTAAACATCAACATTGACAGAAGTAGAACATATTTCAAACATGTAAACTTTACCTTGTATTTGTTCAAAAATTTGTCTGAGAATTGAGGTCCGCGTATTTTCAAATATATATTTTTCTAGATATGGATAATAATTTTTGTTTGTTCATTTATCTACAAGGTAGGGAACTAATTTTGAGATGTCACATTATAACGTAACTTATGTGTCGGCCATTTTATATATATCTATTAGAGGGAACGAAATGCACTTGTCTGTGATATTCTTTCATTTGTAACAATTTATTATGTTGTGCTATCTATTGTGTTGTGTTGTGTTTTGTATGATAAAACTGTGCCATATTTTTTTTATGGAGATACAGTAACTGTTTTGGTTCTA
This sequence comes from Timema cristinae, assembly GCA_039000515.1. Classification (NCBI taxonomy): domain Eukaryota; kingdom Metazoa; phylum Arthropoda; class Insecta; order Phasmatodea; family Timematidae; genus Timema; species Timema cristinae. The sequence continues at coordinate 30,170,486 of JBCFYV010001001.1, read as the reverse complement.
GTATACCATTTCCCTTTATGTTTTATTTTTAAATTATTTCTTTACCACACACAAACTGGACTCATCTCATTTCATGACAAATTATTCAGCATCTGAAGTCGTATTTCCCATAACTGTGGCTTTGTCTGCTTGTTGAACGTGTCATGTTTTAATAACCTCCCAATCGTGCTCCTAGTTGATGTCATTGGATTTAGGTGGGCACTTGAAAATAAACTTAATTTACACTTTTATTGGATAGTTATTTAATCATATTGTCATATGAACAACTTTCTGTTTTATAAAAGTATACATAAATTATTCCCACTTTTTACACACACACACACACAATGCTGGTATGTGTGTGGTAACTTAGTGAACAATCTAGTGTAACGTTGTAAGCCGGAACTTTCTTCCTTTTAAATCAGCTAACGGTTAGTTTTATATGTATATGTTATGTTTGATGTTTCAAGTAATTCAAGTGCTAGCGAGATGATGACAAAGAATGAACATTGTTTCAAGACCAAAGTGTTTTACTTGTTTAGTTTTAGTTTAACTTGTACAATAGATTACCTCGTCGGTATGTACACTACAATATGGCAGCTATTTCACACGTGTATTGAGTGTTGTATTTTTTTCATGCCAAATGTTTTCTTTATAAAGGTCGGCAACTATTTAGTGTGAGTAATTAATTATGACCAAAAAGTGGACTCATGCTTATTTTTAGCTCTAATATTTATTTATCAACATACGGTTGTTGTTGTTGTTATGCTTGAGAATGTGTTGTGTGCATTATTTGAACTATGTCTGTACTTGAACAGCATACACGACAGATGTTTGAGATGGTTTATTAGTTTTTCAAGATGTTCACAATCTCACATGTCCCTGTTTTTATTTTGTTGCCTGTCGACAATATAATACCTCATTCAGAGGAATAGACAGCGAAGGAATATTTGTAGCATTTGATGCAAGTGATGATTATAGAATATCTTCCATTCTTGTGAATGTCATTGTACATATATTAACAATTTTGTCTGAAACTTTTGGTTTGTGGGACCTTTCATCCCATTAGTGTTGTTTATTTTAAGTCCAAACCCAATATTACTGAAAGTCAAGAAAAGCTTTTTTTGTAAAATATGTTGTTTTGTAACATTATTTATAAATTGACTGTTTCATTACTATTAAAATATGATTTATACCTCTTACAGTATAGATGTGTAAAAACAATATTTACGATTGTTGTAAATATAAAGTACGTGGTTTCCTTTAAAATGAAGCTGACTACTAGAATGTAACAGTTTAACAAGAGCTACCTGTGTTTTACTGAAGGTACAAGATAATGGGCTTCATTTCTCAAAAGGAAAATGGCATCTCATATCACTTATATAAGTGTCTATCCAGTGTAAAAGAGGGTTAGTTTTTATTTTTGACTTTATATAGTTTACATTTTGCTCTCTAGTGTACAGCGCTCTCAGAGTGCTAAGTACCAGATTGGAGTGTTTTGAGACCTAAGTGAAATGAAACCCTGTTTGACTGTGTGTCAATGATTTTGCATGTAAATCTTATCACCTAATTTATCTATAGGTGATGTCATTTAATTTGAACTAGTATCAAACCTTAAATACATGTAATCATATTCATACTCAACATGTTGCTCATTAAAAATATTTATAACTGTTTTATTTTGTGTTATATAAAACAAGCGATACCTGATATAAAAGAATCTTGTTTTTCATTTACCAACCTACTTTTCATCTCTCACCTTTATGATAACAAACTAAAATGTTATCCACATCTTGGTTTAGTGATACGATTGGGCCACTCTCACCCAAACATATCTAGTCAAATACTATAATATAAATGGAAAGCACGATAGAACAGAAGTTTTTTTTATTGTGAAAACACAAAAATTGTTCACACTCTCCTACACTGCACAAAGCGTAAATAATTTGTTTCTTTCCAAAACATCAAGTTAGACTATTAGTTTTTTAAACCATATTTCTGTCTAAACTTGTTCTATATTAAAAAATATATTTAAGAAAATTTTAATTGACTGGGGGTACTTTCTTGGGTGAAACAGTTGAAAAGTTGATAGATAAATGCTGAAATCTATAATTTGATGAAGGTTTCAAAATGATATAATATTTGTGATTATCAAATATTATGTCTGAAATAAAGTGCATTGAGCTACTGATTATTGATTATAAAATTAAACTGGATGATCTAATGCACTTTCAATTGTAAGGCACATGATGACAGAGTGTTTATTTTAACCAAAGCGTAGGCGGTCATGAAAATCAGGCCCATTCCCTCCAACATGGTAGCTGTCCCAAGGAGAAACAAGGGAACAAGATGAAGTTTTGTTGGCAAGACTGAGATGGTACAAGGTAACCTCTTTTAGGTACCAGAATATAATGTTGTGTACCTGTGGAAGAAGGGTAGAGACAATGAAACAAAGCAAGTTTCACAAGACATGTGGGTAAGAAAATCTGTCATTATTCAATTCTAGCCCTTTTCAAATCCTCTATTTCCTCATGTTCCATGTATTGTGTTAAGTCCAAAGCCACTTGCTTAAAGTTGCAGGTTACGCCATCTTCTGAGTTCTGCCATTTTTGTTATCTACTCTTACAAACACTCGAGCAAACAAAAGCTACAAACAAGGACACTGAATGTAGAGTGGAGGAGAGGAAACTGAATGTGATGGAGGAGAGGAAACTGAGGAGGGTTTGTAGTGAGGATAGGGTGGGAAGAGGAAGTCAAGTGGATAAATGATCAAGTGATAAAAGTGATAATTATGGGCAAAGGGTAACAAATTTTACTACTGCAGGTATATGCGCTGGGGGCCCCTAGGGGAACACAAAAAGTTTGAGGAAGAATCAGAAAGGCATTTGGCAAAAGAAATAAAAAGGGGGATGAGAGATTTAAATGCTAAAGTTGGGAATGAAAGAAGAGGTTTTGAATAAGTGCTAGTAGGAGAAGGGTGTGAAAAAAACACATGAATAAGACTTGAAAAGAGCTGTGTGCAGGAAAGAGGAAACCCATTCAAAAAAATACTAGTGTTAGATAATGATTTAATTCATATGGATATATAAATTAATTATAATATAACCCATTTATTTAAAAAATAATTGGTATTTAATTAAATTCATTAAATCAAAACCCCTTCAAATTAATTTTAACGATTTTAAAAATTAAACTTAATACATAATACCGGTACCCCTAATATAATAATCAACCCTTGATTTAGTTAAATTTATCAAATCAAAACACCTATAATTTGTTTTTTAAAGGTTTCAAGAAATATATAGCAGGTTAAGTATTTCAACAATTAATTTCTTTCAGTGTAGATGAATAATAAAAGTTATAGTTACTAAACTAGCAGTATATCACACATGTTATTTTTGCTTAAGGAAAAAGCAGGGATAGTTATTATTATTAGTAAGTAAGTTTATTGATTTGAGGCTTATTAAAATTGTAATTAGGTCATTATTTTCATTGATTTTAATTATATTATATATTAATTAGATAATGATCCATATTTTTTATACTATTGGTAAATATTAAGGTATATTTAAGGTGAGATAAGTTGTACAAAGTATATGTACTGGAAAGTTAATTTCAAAATTGGAACTTTAATTATAAAGCATGCCTATTACACTGGTGAAATAGTTGTGCAGTTCAATTTATTTTGAGAAAATAAGTTTAATATTTATTTTAGTTTAAAATTCTTATTTCAGAAATATATTTATTAGTTTTACACTTTGGTATGATTTTAATAGTTTGATTTATAGTTGTTTATGTTGTGAAATATAATTTGAAATAGTTTGACAAATTTTTAAAATTTTAAGTAGATTTTATTTATTGTACCTTTTGTATCAGGGTAGATTAAAATATTAATAGATTTATTTATCTTGATTTAGTAAGCGCTAATAGTATATGACTCTGGTGGTTATAGCCTAATGCAATGCTTAAACCCCCCTCAGTGCACCTAACTGTAATCAAATCCTGATTTCTCCACCTTCAGCAGTTCAATTTGTTTGTTTGTATGTTTGTATGGATATTTATTTAGTAACTTTTATATTGACACTTAACATGTATAAACATTGAATAAAAGACAGATACGACAAACACCAGCCCCGAGGGGGCTCTCTAAGGTCAACCGTATTAGAAATAACATAGAAACACTTAAAAAGAAAGTCATTTGTCACCCTGGCGGGCTGATATTAAATAGTCCGTAGTTTCATGGGTGGGAAAAATTTACTAAAACCCGTCCTGTCGCCGGTATTTGGTCGACAGGGACCTTAAAAAATATATAAATACACATAGAAAGGGAACGACAGGGTAGAAAACATTGAAGGATAGGTGACTGGATGTAGATAGGACATTCTGAAAGTGAATCGGGAGATGATCATGGTAGGCTGAAGATGAGATGGGGCACCGGGAGAATAACAGGTCGAGAGACAAGGAAACTAGACGGGGGCACAATGGCCCTTTGGTGGAGGACCGCCAAGGACAACACACATTACTTTACTAGACAGAAAACTCACGAGCACAACATAATCACATACATTTAACATGGAAGAATACCTATTGATATTAATTAGTTTCGAATGTTAGAAAATGTTCAAAGACAGTTTGTGAAATATTTATGATTGTTAATAATAGTCAGGTAGAATTTGGGATATTGCTATAGACTGTAAGTAGTAGTAGATAAGGTTTGAAGCACAGATCGACCAACACCCACCAGCGGGTGGTGGGGTTGGAGCATAGCACTCGGACACACACGCACACGAGGAGGGCTGAGCGCCAACCGGGAGAACTCGCGTAGCACTGGAGCCGCGTCCTGATGAAGTCGGCCTAAGGCCTTAAACAGGAGCAATCGCTCCTCAACGCCACAGACTACCTCCCGGGTCATCCGTGCCTGCAGTTCAATTTATTGCGGGAGTACCTACCACCTTAGACCACGCAGCCACCGAGGTGGATAGTATTATACTTAAATTGGAAGGAGGTAGAAGATGCTTTGAAAATAATGAGGATTAGAAAGGTATTAGAATGGATTACCTTAAATTTGGTTTTACAGTAATGCTATAAATGAAGAATTTAATAGCAATGCTATGGTATAGTACAATTTATGCTTGGGTTTGCAAGTGTATATTATTTAGTTTCACATATATTAAGGGTTTTGAGTAAATATCTCCATTTTCAAACAATAGAGCGAGAAAGTCTGTGCGGAGTTCCATACCATTTATTTGTTACTGCCATCTCTTGACTTTACTTGGAACATGCCTTTTATTTAGTGTAGAATAACCTAGATATATAGGAACGCATCGAGGTTACTCTAATTTAGTGTAGGTTGACATGCTCTCTAGCGGGTTAACTCATAACTAATGGTTTTATCTGGTTTGAAATATTTATGTTGTCACTCTGAACATATTCTGTTTTACACTAGAATAAACGAAGGCTGTGTGATACTTCCGACTGCTTGTTTATTTTCAATTTTGTGTAACAGGTTAGGTTATATTTTTGACAAGCCGCTACAAAAATAGCAATGGGTCTTTTGACAGATCCTGGAGCCGGCAGAGGAAAATTAACTCAAATCTTGGTGATGTATTATAATAAACTGTGTATCGTTTTATACATAGCCGGATTGGTATGGTTTGCTTTGCTAGCTCATGAACATTTCAATGCAGGTATAAAATGTTCTCTATTATTTTTTTAAAATTTAATTTTGTGTATAATTTTACTGTATGGTTCCCATCAACGAGCCAACTAGGCAAGCTCATGAAAACGGTTTTATATAGCCTATAAATAAATTTAAAAAAGTAATAAAATAATTTTGCTTTAATGAACCCCTTTTAATTTTGCAATGGTAGATACAATTTTATCATGATTGGTATTTTTTGATAGGAAGATCCATTGTTTTTTGTATTTTGACATTGTACAGTCTTAGCCTGCACCAACTAATCTATCAAAATGTGGAAAGGAGCGAGGGTTTGTAGAAAATGCAAGGCACCCTGTTCAGTCTGTTAGTGCAATTATACAATAGTTTAATACCTGTGGTAAGTATGGACGACCGTTTCCTCCCCATACAGGTTTGCCAGCCTTATTTAGATGAACGGGGGCAATTTAATGCTTATAGCAACAATATAATACTATTTTAGCTCAAAGGTCCACCGAATCAACAAGCCCTGTGGGAAACAGGGATGAGGGGGTAGTAGTACAATTTACTTGTCCAACTTTAGAATATTTTCATTGTCATGTTACACCGTTTGGATATTTTATTCACTTTTTTAAGCACACTAGAGTAATTGAATGACATCAATATTTATACATTTTGTACATTTTTAATAAACACTACATCCAAACAAAGAAAAAGCCGAAAATAGGACGAATAATGTGTACTATCTCCAACGAGGGTCTGGCTAGCAAATATCACGCCTTTATACATATATTTTCCCCAACAAAAAAAACCTACCCTGAAATATTTTAAGTTAACCTAATGTTATTTAAAATGAATATTTAATTACAAATAGCTTAGTCCTTTTAAAAAATATTGTTGTTAAATATAATTATGTTGTGAGTGGTGCTTTTGTTTTTAGGACATTATAAGAAGTAGTCTGAGTAAGGTCTAGAGGACCTTGGTTCTATCCCTATGTGTATATTATGTGAGTATGTTAACTTACATGGAGGGCATCCATACTACCATAGATAGCGTATGACGAGCCCTCACTCCCCTGCCAACAGCAGTCAACTGTTTAAACATCTTAGACTGTTTGGTCACCAATGTACAGGAGCAGCTCCATTGGAGGGATGCGTCCAGGGGAGGCTTTAGATCATGAGAAGGATTAATCCTTTTTTTTTCTTTCTTTAATTATATTAATATCTTAGACAATGCGTCCACCGAAGCGGGTGTGAAATTATAAAATGAGGGGCATGTGGTATGGATTTTGGTGAACATTAAAAATTGAGTGTGAGTTCAAGGTCAGGAACCACAGCTTTGGAGTGAATTATGACTTACTTGATTGAAAAGTATTATATTCTTAGTTTCATCCCGACTATCTCCGACTGCTAAATTTAGTTATTTGGTTTACCAACTTGACACAAGCTGCCTACGTATTGTCTCCACCAACTAATATCCGCCCTAACCTCGTTTCCTCAATTGTAAGTATCCCACGTGTCGTGCCTGTTGGATCGCACCAACGTGAACAAGCTCGCTTGTTTCAGGAACATATTTCTCTGAAAACGCTCTCCTCCCGGGACTGGTGAAGGGCGACTTTGATGAAGACATGACTGCAAAGAATTATCAGTCTGAGCTGTTGGAGGAATCTTCAAGGTATCCGAACAGCATGCCGTATCCATGGCTTCTAGCAAAGTTCCGACAGTTGAGTCTGGACGTCTACACACACAACTTCACTTTAAACTATCCACTTGGATATGGCACGGTAATGTCGTGCTTGTGTATTATGATCTCGATGTGCACTACCACTAACTAAACCATGTTTTATAATTACAGATGGCTATTTTTATAAAGTTACATAGATGTAAATGTATTACATTTCAGAAATACACCGGTAAGAATGTTTATGCTATCTTACGGGCCCCGCGCAGTGCAAGTACAGAAGCTCTGGTGCTCTCTGTTCCTTACCGTCCGCCTAGCAGTGCTCACCCTGGGACTATGCCTTCTATTGCACTTATGTTGTCACTGGCCAAGTTCTTCAGACGTTAGTATCAAAAAAAATATTGCCTAAAAATAATTTGTTAGTTTATAGTTTTGCATGAGAAATAATTACTTAGTTTAATGCCTTGGAAATCCTCGGAATGTGCCGAGATATCTCATTTGGAATATTTCACAAACTTACCATAACATATTGTTTTAGTTTTTAAAGTATTAGAATATTTGAGGAAAAACCTATTTGTTTGGATTATTATTAATAATAATAATATTTAGCACCGCGTCTTACTACCCATTCGAGTTATACACTCGTTTGGATTATTAAATCATCATAAGTTTACAAAACAACAGCTCCGTACTTGATCCACCCTCTCTAACTTTCTCCACACTTCCCTGTCCTTGCATACTCCCTTCAACATCCATACACCGAGTCTTACATGCTCTTATATTTGTCCACAACATTTAGCCACACTCTGTCCACACGAGTTTCTCCACACACATTTCTTAGCTCTCATTCTATGATATCGCATTCACCTTGCTCTTGTGTTTCTCCTGACAAACCCACACTCCACATCCATAAAACAGGACCTACACTTCAGTGATTATTTAATAAAATGACTAAAATGTTTGGAATTGAATCAAGTTAAATTTATATTCTGATATAATATAGTTACAGTCCAAGGGGGAGGTTACAATAAGTTTCTTATATTGGTTTTGTTAACTCTTTACATTTCATAGAGAACTAATTATGTTTTAGTGCTGTGTGTCTTTGTTTACAGCAATTTAGTTGTTTTGAAGAGGAGTAAAACACAAAACTATTTTAAAATAAAAATGTTTTCCTTTAAAAGTACCTATTTTCAAACAATCTCTCTACTTTCCCCAATTAATTGCAGTTTTGGTGGAAATGATAAATGAAAATATAGTTTAATGAATATTTATTTAGATTTAGCGAAGGGAGCAAGCTTTGCTATGATTGAACATGCTAGGACATGCTACATGTTTATTGGTCTCTGTGTTGTGGTAGGTCAGAAGTACTGGGCGAAAGATGTGATCTTCCTAGTGACAGAACATGAACAACTGGGAGTCCAGGCGTGGTTGGAGGCATACCACCAGACCACATGTGGTCGCTCCGGGGTGCTTGACCACGGTGACATGACAGGAAGAGGGGGGGCCATTCAGGTGGGGACCAAAATACCTCATAGAAAACTATTTTATTTAGATATTTAAAAAATAAATAACAAATAAGTGACATCACCTAAAACAATTAACACGAGTTGTACAAGTTTTAACTGTACGGAGACTGCATGTGTACATGTTATATTGACATGGATAACAATTGCTTTTCACACAGATGGATCCACCCCCATTAGAGTTCAAAGGAAACATGATTGAAAAACAAAATAAAGTCTAAATATGAGGTTAGTCAAACCACTGACACTATGTAGTTGTGGTGCTCCTTGTCGTTTAGGCGGCCATCAACCTTGAGCTACATGCGGAGAAGATTGGCCATGTTGATGTGAAGGTGGAAGGACTAAATGGTCAACTGCCAAACCTTGACCTTGTCAACTTGGTCCACAGAATGTGCTCCAAGGAAGGAGTGAAGCACACCTTTAAAAACAGGGTACACCATTGGCGAGCATTTAACTCTAGTTAATTTAGTGTTGTGTTTTATTCATGGGAAATTGTTGGTTGAGATTATCTTTTAATAAAACTATCGACTTCTATATTTCAACTCTCATATATTATTTTATTTTATAATTTTTTGTATTAATGGAAATATGACAAAAATAAACACGTAAAAACAAGATCTAGAGTTGTTTTGTAAAATTTAGTAATAGATATTTGATTAAACTGAATTTTGAGTTCACGGTACTTGAATTGGTGGTTCATTAAGTACGATATGGCTAAAATCTAATTATATTGCAGAGTAAAGAGATCTTTCTTTGACCTAAATTATATACTGCACAGTAAGATAAGCAGCTTGAACAGTTGAGACTAAAAAAGAGATTATTTCAGTAAAACTTGGTTGGTGGTCTCATATTCTGTTTGTTCTTTGTTGTCAAGGAAAACTCTAACCATCGAGACCCGATGAAAGAATGGTTTCACCAATTGAAAACACTCATGGCTATGGTTACCACTCAGGCCACAGGGATCCCCAATGGCAACCACGGTCTCTTCCACAGGTCAGGAATGAAATCTACACTACCAAATTGCAATCCTGTCCTTTCATTGAGAAGTACAGATTGTAGGAACCCTGACACAAGCGAGTTTGTTCACAAGAGACACTTCGTCATAGCAGCAGTAACATGAACATTGAATGTAGGAGAGACTAGGAGAGACTAGGAGAGCATGTTAACTGTCACCAGTGACCTGACCACAGGCTGGAAACATTTGGAGGATGAGGATGAGAATATGCCACATACACATCAATGTTATCAAACACCACACACACACACACTCATTAAAAGATAACATATTTTTATTTAAATTTAATCAAAAATTGACAACACCCTAGCTCAGTCAGTACCATGTCTGTCTAATGAGCTAAGGGTCCCGGTTTTGAATCCCGGCACAGCCGAAAAATTTATCTTTGGTAAAAAGTGAGTTTACCCTTCACAGTGATGAATTAACTTCTGGGGACTGGCCGTTGTGCCTCTCCTAGTCTAAAGTTATATTATAAGGCATATGACGCTACGACAGACGATATTTCTCCAGAAAGAGCGATGTTTTAGCTTGTCAGACTTGTTTTTACTTGATACAGAAACGAGTCATAACTTGGTTCACAGGTTTGGAATTGAAGCCGTCACTTTGGAAGGCTTCGAGAAGAAAGAAAAGGGAAGCCCAGCGGTTTTTTACCAACTAGGACGGTAAGACAACGGTCACTCTATCATTTCAACCTGTGTATTCGTTGTGAAATACCATCTTCAAGTCTTGTTTGTTGTAGGTATTCAGAGACAGACCCACTAAAATCACTAAAACCTTTCTTCTACGTACATGTAAGTGTTTTAGGGGAGGGGGAAGGAAGGGACGGAGTTAGAACGCTTGTCGCAACAGCTCAAAGTAAATTGGGGAGGTGCTCCAGCTTCAATAATGACAAGAAATAAGAATAGTCTCCATTCAGGCGTTGTAATAATCAAACAACAATGAGTGTTACTCCCACTCAGCTTCTGGCGGGACCGTCAGCCTAAAGTCACAACAACAACAATTTATAGTCTTGGGCTACAAATGGGTTACTTCACCCCTCAGAACCTAAATAAGTTGAAAGAGAAGAGGAAAAAGCAAAACGGTGCAACCCGCTTTGTTGGCCGCGTGGTCTAACGTTCTACTCTCGCTAGACTGCTGACGACGGGGAGACCGTGGGTCGGGTGTACTAAGATTGTTTTCACCCTCCCTCCACACAAATGTGGGTATATTTCCTCTAAATATAACCGTCCTAATCCCTAAAACTGTTTGCCTTACTAGTACATAAACGTATAACACAAACCTTTGACCTGGCTGGCTTCATAAAAAAAAATATCAGCTTCGATTTTTCTTGAAAAAAAAATCTAGCTTAGACAATTACAAAACTTAATCAATAAAAATATTAACAAAAATAATTATGTTTAATTACTACCATTTTGAGCTGTTATGTATTACAAATAAATATATACATGAAAACAAGTATTTGGATTGCATGTAATAGAAACTTGGTTTATCTGTGTAGAATGAAATATTATAAACAAATATGTGATAAAATATTGCCTTAAAGATACTGATACTTATCTGATTGGTGTTGTGTTGTGTTATGTTGACAGTGTGATGGAAGGCTTGTTCCGTAGCTTGAATAACCTCTTGGAACGCTTCCACCAATCATATTTCTTCTATTTGCAGCCGACCACAGACAGATATATCTCTATAGGTAATATGTGAATACATTATTAGTTTAGTCCACAAGATATCAGTAAAATAAATATGCTTTAGAAATAATATTCACTTTTTAGTATTTTGAGTAGTTAACTATACATATATGTGAGTTGATAAAAAATAAATTCTAAGGAATGTTATTTAAAGATAATATTTATTTTTAAAATAATATTTAATGACATGGAAACAAAGTAAAATATGTAAAAAAACTTAAGACTGGTAACAAAAGAAGAAAGCTCACCTTCTAATTAAGAAAGTATAATCTTCAAAACATAACTTACGATACACCGTTATTTCTTGCTCCTTTTTGACAAACAAGAACAATTAAGTAAGAAAACACATAAATATCAATCAGCTACACCATTTTGAGAAATAGTGATAGGTCGCTTGTTAGTAACTCTTAGGTGAAATTTGTGAATGAACATATCTTGTAGAAATGGGCCGATGTCGATCCAATCCGAACATCGGTAGAGCCAATGATCATTTATCAGTTCTTAAAACCAATTGTTTGAACTGTGTATCATGTTAACGCGACCACCGCGCATGTCAGACACAAGTTTGAACAGGCAGTGACCATGACCTACCTCTAGCGTAGTCTGTGTGATACTCTCCTCTGCTGGAGTAGGACTGATAGGTGTTATTGTTGTGTGATACTCTCCTCTGCTGGAGTAGGACTGATAGGTGTTATTGTTGTGTGATACTCTCCTCTGCTGGAGTAGGACTGATAGGTGTTATTGTTGTGTGATACTCTCCTCTGCTGGAGTAGGACTGATAGGTGTTATTGTTGTGTGATACTCTCCTCTGCTGGAGTAGGACTGATAGGTGTTATTGTTGTGTGATACTCTCCTCTGCTGGAGTAGGACTGATAGGTGTTATTGTTGTGTGATACTCTCCTCTGCTGGAGTAGGACTGATAGGTGTTATTGTTGTGTGATACTCTCCTCTGCTGGAGTAGGACTGATAGGTGTTATTGTTGTGTGATACTCTCCTCTGCTGGAGTAGGACTGATAGGTGTTATTGTTGTGTGATACTCTCCTCTACTGGAGTAGGACTGATAGGTGTTATTGTTGTGTGTTGATTGGGAACTTTAAGGTCTCCAGTTTTCTGATACGTGGGTAGGCCTTATCCTTTTATCTTCTTTTCAATGTTTAATCTAATTCATCCATTTGTTTACATTTTCCCTCTCTTTACAACTCTTCTAATTTAATTTTATCCATCGGGTCTCATTTTTAAACATTTTCTGTTTTTTGGACGAAATTCACTCACTCTTACAAATGATAATTGTTGTAAATATTTTTTGCCACGTGAAACAGATTGTTTTTGTCCCAGGGATGTACATGCCTCCCTTAGGCCTGCTTTGTGCAGCCCTACTAATCAAGGCGTTTGGCCTATGGCTGAGGATGCAGAAGGATCCTGCGGACAGTGCATCTGCTCCAACCAATCAGAAAAGTGACGAGGATATTCATGAAGTCGACAAGGCAGAACAATCCGAAGAAGGGGAGGGAGCTTATTCTGTTGAGCAACAGGTACAGTACGTTTCTCATGTTAAGACAACTAACTAAGTTACTAGGTATTATTCATATATTCATACAAAAAGTCATGTAATCTGCAACAGCTTATTTTGGTAAATAATAATATTAATATCTATAAAATAACACTAATAAAATTGTAAATTATTGTTATCAATTTCAGTTGCAAGAAAAAAAATAAGTTTGTAATTATCAAAAGGCCCTTTCCATGAAAATTGGCCTGTAATTTAGTCTCTATAAGCACTAATACCTACATAATTTGTATTACAATTAAAAAGAGAAAATTCAAGATTACAAGTACCTAGACTGATTACAAGCAGCTGAAAATAAAATTTGTCAATTCATGTTATTTGGTATCGCACTCGGCTAAATCATGGTTACAATTATGAGGGATATTCAGCACAATTACCCGTGTAGTGCTGGATAGAACAATAAAACACACAAACACATTTTTAGGCTGCGGTCACTTTGGATGCACACTTGCACAAGTAAACTGTATGCGCAAGCGTGCACGAAGAAACAAAATTCTAATAAACCCATCTAAACCAGTGGTTGCGCACCCGAGCTGGTCACACTGAGTGCGAACTGGATGCGCAAGCTTATACAAGCTTGTGCACGTGCAACCGCGGATCAAATAGATTAGTTTCTTCATGCACGCTTGCTGTATCGACGTGAGAGTTATTTTATTTCCCTTGTGTTTTCAAGAGGTGATAGGTTTGTTCTTGTGTGTTTGTGTTTGTGTTTACGATGGAAATCGATATGCTAATAGCATGCGTTGAAGCAAGAAGGGCCATCTGGGATGCCTCTTCTAAGGACCATAGCAACAGAGACATTATAAAGGAACTGTGGGCGGAGATAGGAACCATATTGGATACTCCAAGTAGGTAATGATGGTTTTGAAAAGTGGTGTAAAAACTTTATTTCAACTTAATTATTATTGTTTTAACGATCACAAAAATCACAAAATAATATAATTACCTATTGAATAGTTATGCTTCATTATTAGTAGTTAGCCTATGAAAGTTTGAACAATGTTTGGGTTATTTGGTATTGAAGTAGTGTTTAAAAGCATCTCTGATTTTAATTGCCTTTTCAGTAGCTGTATTGTATCTACACAAGTCATCATTTGGCCGGTAGTCTCGAAGCAGCTGTGTTTAGTTTTGTGCAACATAACTATCCACTTCTACACTGCCTCTATCAATAACAATGTTATGCAACAAACATACACATTTCAGAATAACGTCTACATTGGCCGGCATACACTGAATTTCAGTTTTAAGAACTCGCCACTTAGCAACTAAAACTCCAAACGCGCACTCAATCACTCGACGAACAGAGGATAGTCTATAGTTAGTTGGTCTTTAGTTGAAGTTTTGCTGCCATATGGTTTCAAAAACACAAACACTTCTTCATCCGATGACTCCATCTTGACCGCTCGCTGTAAGTGATTACTTGCACCTAGTTGCAGCCAATGTGATTTTTAAAATGTCAATAAAGCCAAAGGTACCCATAACAGATTATAACCAAAACTTGACCATTTAAATGTTTCAAATGTTTGTCATTCAACTTTCATTAATTTATATTTATTTATTTAATCTGGTGAAGTTAAAGCATAACAGCTTGTCATACACTTAGCCATGTTTCAAAATCATTGATAATTTTTAAATATTTTGAATTTAAAATAAATAAATTACAGGATGAAAATATTAATAAATTCTTACAAATATCAAAATCAATCAAACTCATAATCATTATTATCTATAGATTATTACAAATTTTATCTCACTCATACAACAACGTTTATATAAATGCATACCATTACAAACAATTAATTCTAGAAAAAACATACACATTTATCATTTTAACTTCATAATTATTCAATGCAAAAACTAAAAGCTAAATTCTTATTTTTATAAAATGTAGGTAGTTTTTTTTAAAGTTATTTAGCACGTTTAGCAACTAAAGGAGGAAGATGGAGATATTTGACTAAAGTGACCGGACCACAGGCCGATGATGAGCTCACCTTTAAACTCTGTATTAATATCTCCATTATGATAAATCACTGCACTGTTGTTGTCAGGTTGTCAACTTCAATCTGGTGCCAGTTGGTGTGGCCGTGTTGGCAACACACATTCTGGGAGTGGCACTACTGTCTGCTCCTCGCCCCTTCACTACCCTGGGATTGGAGTGGGGAGGGCTGGCCACAGAGACGTCTATCTATGTTGGTTATGTGGTCGCAGCGCTTGTCATGATATTGATACCAATACTCGCCAGCAGGTAAGTTCGCTCATGGTTCTACCAACACTCGCAGGAATGTGTGAAGGCAACTTTTTTTAAATCTGAAACTAACTCGAATCAAATCAATTAATATTTTTAATTTGTTGTGTCATGCTAAAAAAATATATTATGCTGATTTTTAAATAACTTGTGTGTTTGGCTGAGTTGTCTCTGCACACTGTGAGGTGTTTGGCTGAGTTGTCTCTTCACACTGTGAGGTGTTTGGTTGAGTTGTCTCTTCACACTGTGAGGTGTTTGGCTGAGTGGTCTCTTCACACTGTGCATTGTTTGGGATGAGTTGTCTCTTCACACTGTGCTGTGTTTGGATGAGATGTCTCTGCACACTGTGAGGTGTTTGGATGAGTTGTCTCTTCACACTGTGCATTGTTTGGCTGAGTTGTCTCTTCACACTGTGCGGTGTTTGGATGAGTTGTCTCTTCACACTGTGCTGTGTTTTGATGAGTTGTCTCTTCACACTGTGCATTGTTTGGATGAGATGTCTCTGCACACTGTGAGGTGTTTGGATGAGTTGTCTCTTCACACTGTGCATTGTTTGGCTGAGTTGTCTCTTCACACTGTGCGGTGTTTGGATGAGTTGTCTCTTCACACTGTGCTGTGTTTTGATGAGTTGTCTCTTCACACTGTGCATTGTTTGGATGAGTTGTCTCTTCACACTGTGCTGTGTTTGGATGAGATGTCTCTGCACACTGTGAGGTGTTTGGCTGAGTTGTCTCTTCACACTGTGCGGTGTTTGGATGAGTTGTCTCTTCACACTGTGCATTGTTTGTCTGAGTTGTCTCTTCACACTGTGCGGTGTTTGGATGAGTTGTCTCTTCACACTGTGCTGTGTTTTGATGAGTTGTCTCTTCACACTGTGCATTGTTTGGATGAGTTGTCTCTTCACACTGTGCTGTGTTTGGATGAGATGTCTCTGCACACTGTGAGGTGTTTGGATGAGTTGTCTCTTCACACTGTGCATTGTTTGGCTGAGTTGTCTCTTCACACTGTGAGGTGTTTGGCTGAGTTGTCTCTTTACACTGTGCGGTGTTTGGATGAGCTGTTTGTGATGATTAAAACAGCTCTGGATGTTTCATTTTGTGTAGTATTGGTGGTAACTTGGAGAGTTGGACTCTGTTGAACATTGTGGCACTTCTTGAGTTGGCAACATTGCTGCTCGCTGTTTCGATGCACAATTTCTCTCTTGCGCTGCTTGCTGCTACTATCTATACGCCGCCTGCACTTTGGATGACCCCAGCTAAAAACAGGTGATTATTATTTTGATAGTTAAGGTAAGTAGTATGCCTCTGATGAATTAATATAAAAAATAAAGTAGGAGAGGGGGAGGGGTGTAACAGCCACTTTTTCTATTACAAATTAAGTGTAATCTAAGTTTTAATATTTGATAAAAATTGTACAGATTTGGTCCAAAATTGATAGATGATGCAACTATTACATGTTATTCAATTACTACGAGCTTTGATCATTTACGTATGATAGTCATTATCAGTTTTTAACCTGTGACTGAGGCAGTTTAGTAAAACACCTTCATCTTCCTCTGACCTTCCACCATTCTTCTTCTCTCACTTGCACACTTTCTGTTATCTGTTCCTCCCATCTCTCTCCTATCTCATGTTTCTCCTCGTGACAGCTAACAGGCTCATCCCATGTCCTCCACTTTCTTAGTCTCTCTAATTTATAGTTGATGACAAGAATACTCACCATTTGACATGAACTTGTTACCTTGTTACCTTGTTACCTGTTCTCACTCTGTATTACAGCCCTCTCTCTTCCCCTCCGCCATTCTGAGCCAACACACCCTCATGACATCAGCTGGACAACATCCCTCGGGAAAATAAACTAATGGTTCTCCCCTAACCTCCTGCCCACCAGCTCACCGCGGCATCCTGTACTCGCCCCAAACCCGCCACCTCAAGATCTCCTATTCAGAGCTACCCCAATCTATCCCTCACAGCCTTACTAATGAGCTGTAACTAAAGTTCCGGTCAGAAGAAGAATGACAGCCTCTACCTAAAGTAGACGAGCACCCCCAACCTACTTCCTCTCCAGACACCTCGGGTACTTCCCAACCAGCTCTCTCTGGATGCTAGCTAGACCTTCTCACCACCTCACTCACATCCCTCACCTTTATGAACCCTGAACGAGTTGTTCTACGGCCCAGAGCGACAGAGTACAGGACTAGTGTTTGTTTGTTGCAGGTTTCTGTCGGCCTTCCAGAAGTTGCTATGGCTCCTACTACATCCTCTACTTCTACTCACTATTGTCGTCTCTATCTTCACACTCATCACCTTCTCGGAACTTCCGTGGGACGAGGTGTTGGACAGATCCCTCGGGCCACCAAACAAGCCTTGGTGTTTGCCATCATCGACAGCTCAGTGTACGGCAACTGGGTGTTCAGTGTCGCCACCGCGATACTCACTCCTAATTGGCTAATCTTCTGGTTGGTCCTCAACTCAAAGCCCCTCTCATGTCACAAAGTGAAAGACTGAGCTAAGAGCTAAACAACTCTAATTATTCGCTATTATAGTCCATCAGTGGGCTTGCAATAAAATGTTTTAATGGTATTAACTATTTGTGTGGACTTCAAGTTTCCTAAATATTAGTCTTGAGAACACAAATTAATTAACAAATATACTTACTTTATCTCAAAAAGTTTTTTTTGTTGTAAATTTGTCTATTCATTCATACTTCATTACATAATTCCATATTACTGACATATACTGTTAATGATTATTCATGACATCTCATTCCAGATTTATGAATTATTTTTGTTATAAGTAGTTTCAGAAAACTGTAGGCCTCAAAGTTCACAACTAAAAACAATAATTATAATTGTACACTTGGCACATAAAGCTCTCCCAAGTAAAAGGTGGCTGCGTTATCTGAAAGCTCGTGATATTAACTGATCACACTATGTAGCAAACAATTTCCACTCGTCCATCACAGATTTTGCCTTGAGATATGAGTGAAGAATGACCCTGGACATGGGACATCTTCGAGATAGCTCAGTGGTTATAACATTGGCTTACTAAGCCAAAGGTCCTGGGTTCGATTCCTGTATCAAGCTGTAATTTTTCAATTTAAAGAATATGATATTTTGTTGCTGCTATAACAGTAATTAACAAATATAAAAGCCTTGTTATTTAATCCATCGTAAATTGCTAATGTTTTATCTTCACTACATTTACCCTGAACAGATGCAGTCTTATCTTATAACCTGCGATAGTGGATCCGTGTGAGGTAAGCCTGCTAGCCTGCAATTGAAGTGTACATATTACAAAAGAACCCATTTAATTGGTATAAATTGTAAGTCATACCATTTTAACAATAGTAACAGAACTAAAGTTTCCACTCTTAAATGGTATGAGTTTCAATCTCTCTGAACAAGGCTTGAATTCTAATTGGTTTTGGGGCTGTAATTTTTCAAAATATATTGGTAATTCAATCCCATTGTGACGGTTGACCTTCTAATATCAATCACAAGAGAAAAGGAAGATTTGGAGTAGGCTCTATACAATAATATTTAAATGAAAAACAAATAAAACAATATTTACTGACTTTCAAATGTTTCATTTCTAAAACAAATATTTCACATATTTCAATCATTTAATTGATATAATAGATTAAAATCTTTAATCACAAATATATTTGGTTGTATAGTTTTTTCTTTAATATCTGATCTTTAAATATTTAAATCCACTAGAATTTCAATACAGTATCTTCATAACACAAGTGATAACATATTTTAAAATTTTGACACATTAAATTCACTGTGTTTGTATACGAATAGTATCAAAAATGATAATTTCTGATACATTGTGTTATCACATTGTTAAATACTTAGATTTATTTCATATGTTATTATTTGTAAAAACTGTGACCATATGTGTTAAAAACAATAGATGCAGGTCTTGTCTACGAAAACACAGCACATTCTGGATCCTTATTATCACTAGTTCACACCTCTAAAAGTCATATAAATGTATTAAAATATTATGAACCACAACAGTTATTAAAGTTGCAAAAACCAATATTAACTTTAAGGAAGACCAATACTTATCGATTAATATAATAAATGTTTTGAGATCAACGAAATCATCTTTCTTGTGTTGCAATATTTTACAAAGTATTTAATATTCATTTTTCAATACACAAGGTAGGCACGCACAATTTATTTTTGAGCTAAATTTTCATCAACTATTCTATTCACAATTATGTTGTCATTTCCATTGTGTACATAAATATATTTACACTATAGAAATGTAGGGGTTCAGGAAAGTTTTTGGTTTGGAGAGGGGCTAGGCCCAAACTGAGCTTGTGGGAGCCTTGTAAATGAATCTGGCTCCTTTAATAGATTTTAAAACACTCCCGACAGTACAAGGCAATATGATCAGTAATTGTCTTTTATCTTTTTAAAAGAATCAGTGGGGGTCCCAAGTATATCAATAATTTTTGTAAAGGCAGAGGGGTTGCGGCCCCTCCCTTACTCTCTTTCCTGCACCCCTATATAAATTTGGAAAAAATTTGCAATAGCAAATTACACAAATTAATGTCTAAAATACACTTTAAATAACATTTTAAAATATCACATAGCCATTGTATTGTTATTTAAATGTGAAGCTTTCATTTGGTTCACTATTTCTGTCCGTGCGTGTAAAAAGAATTCCAGTTTTGTTTTGTACTTTAATAAGGAGTCTATAAGTAGTTGAATTTTGAGCTCATTATCTGGGCTGATGGCTTGGGTTTTGTGCAGATCAAGTTTGAAGGTTTGGGGTTGTTGGGGACCATAACAAAAAGGGTACTGTGTCGCAGATGACCATTTAAATATCAAGGCCAACAAAGGAGTAAACTGGTTTTATTGATGAAAGGAAGCGATTATGAGGCTTAAGTTGTGTTGTCTTAGCTGTGACAGTTACCTGCGGCTAGAGTTCTGGCGACAGTGTTGTAGTGACAGGAAATACTTTAAGAAAATTTTGTTCGGATATTCATGTAGTTTATTAGACGCCAGTCACTATTGATCACAACCAATGTCTGCGCCGGTCAGTTTTCATTCCTTTGTCCTAGGGATGTTCGATCTTGGATCGATCTTTTCGAAAATCGATTCTTTGCCCTCGATTAATCGATTTATTGGATCGATTCAAAGGCCTCGATCTGATTTGCGTATCGATTCGTTTTCTAACGATTTCAAAAAGATCGAATTGAAAGATCGAAAGAAATCAAAACTTCGAATCGATTCAGGGGAATTTAATTTGGTTGGTTTTAGGAAATGTTTTTGTTGACTATTAGTACTAGGAAAAATTCGAGTTTTAGTAGTTATAGAATGCTTACATCTACCATCTATACTTCCACTAAACTAGTGAGTTCCAAGTTTTGAGACACACCCTCCCACAAAAAGGTGTGAGGGTGCCTCAAGAGGGATGCCAACAAGTGTATTTAGTTTTAGTTCAATCACTGGTTCTCGAACAATTAAATTCAAACAAATAAGGTGGACTGAATTCACAGTTTCTGAAAGATTGATTCACTGTGACTAAGGCAAGAATAAAGTGCGCTCCTCTCTGAGGTCTAGTGGTTAAGGTTCTGCTTTGTCTCCAATATATAGCCTGATTTTCTTAAGAATCTTCTGGATCCCCAATCTGCTTTTGGTGTTGGAAGGCAAAAACTTTTTTGAATACATAATTTTACTAACTACCTCTTTCCCCTCACATAAATATTGTTACCCAATGATTATTCTCTTCGAGTAAAACATTAAAAGTGCTCCAAATTGCGATTAAAATTATATAGTAAGATTACCACTACACACAAGTGCACCTCAATTTACAAATTGGAAAAAACAACAGAAACAAGGTGTACATTGAATGTAAGGCCACACACATTATTTAAATCCCTGCCCTCTGTGGTTAACACAAAAATTAATTAAATATCTTCCAGAGGCATTTAATAAGTCATAATACATCTTTGCTACCTCCCCCCCCCCCCCTTCGTGATACATTTTTATGACCATCCCTCCCCAAGACATTTTGCTGCCCCCCCCCCCTACCCTGTCGGTGTAAATTTCTAGGTGCGCACTTTTGATAGTTATTCAAATAAATAAAACTTTATTTACATGAAACAAGAAATCTTGTGAATGTGGGGAATGCCAGGCCTCCACCATGGTTCGGATTCCACGTTAAACTGTAGGTCCTCCATTTCATTTAACAATCACCCTACCATTACACATTAGCTTAAGTGCGTTTAACCCGAACGGGTAGTAAGACGCGGTGCTAATAATAATAATAATAATATTTACATGAATCATTAGATCAATCTTTGGAAGATCGATTCAATGGAACTCGATCTTTTGCCTGGATCGATACTGCACCTCTTGATATAGATCGATCCAGAGAATCATTCAAAGCCCATGAATCAAACATCCCTACTTTGTCCATCTGAGGATCTGTGTAATGAAAACGGTTACAGGATTGCAGGTAGGTTTAGGTTTCACTCACTAAATTTTGTTTATTATTTTCGCATTAAGTGTCAATAAACAAGCAGACGAGGCTAATTAACAATATTAATCTGTCAAGAATTTAGGGAGGTTTTAGTTGTACATTTCTTACAACGCGTGAATATATCCATTTTATATCAATAAAAGTAAACAATGTTAGTCTGCGGTGAATAAGGAGTGAGCTTGCAACGCCATCTATTAACACTGAAATAAACTGGCAACCTTGGTCGAAAGAGCCACCGTGATCGGTTGACATAATTAACATAGAGACCGCCAGGCTACAAGGACAGCACGTTAATCTAGTACTCGCAGATGAAAACTGTTTTCAAAAGGTTAAATCTAAAATATTATTCGAATAAAATTTTTGCCCTCGCGGCCATCAAGTTTTTCCCATCTCATTTCCCAAATTCATCGAGAATAATTTTGAGAAAATACCTGCCCAGACAAAAATTAAATTCTCCAATAAGGCTCTTCCAAATGTTAGACAGGGTTATATAAAATAAAATAAAATCGATGGAGGTGAGAGGATTAGAACACGGACCATTTTGCTGTGCGACCTACTCTATACCACTCGGCTATAGTGATTGTTAAAGAATCAAGGGCTGGTTATTATATTTAAGTTCTGTTTTCATAATGGACTTGGAATTATTCTTAGCCCGAGGTAATACTTTCAGAATGATTTTGGTCGGATATTCATGTAGTTTATTAGACGCCAGTCCCTATCGATCACAACCAATGTCTGCGCCGGTCAGTTTTCATTCCTTTGTCTATCTGAAGATCTGTTTAATGACAATGGTTACAGTACTGCCAGTAGATAGTTTGGTTTCACTCACTAAATTTTGTTTATTGTTTTCGCAAAAAGTGTCAATAAACAACGACGAGCTACTTAACAGTTTTAATGTGTCAAGATTTCCCGGTTGAATTTAGTTGTAAATTTTCCAACAACGAGTGAACATATCCATTCTATATCAATAAAAGTAAACAATGTTAGTCTGCGGTGAATAAGGAGTGAGCTTGCAACGTCATCTATTAATCACTGAAATGAACTGGCAGCCTTGGTCGAAAGAGCCACCGTGATCTGTTGACATAATTAAAATAGAGACCGCAGGGCTACAAGGACAGCACGTTAATTTAGTACTCGCAGATGAAAACTGTTTTCGAAAGCTTAAATCTAAAATATTATTCAAATATGTTTGACCCTCAGGCTATCAAGTTTTCGCCCATCTCTAAGCTAAAATTACTATACTAGTTAAAAACATTCAAAAATGGGTTATAAAAAGTTCTCAAAAGAATTCTGTAAAGTTTTATTACACTCTGTACTTTACATATAAAATACTCATTTTTGGTCAAATTAAAAAGTTTTGCAGTATAAATTTCTTGAATTGGTCCCTTTTTCTTTCTACCTTACCTATTTTATTAGTTTCATTTGTGTCAATTAATACTTATCTAAAACAAATACTTGTAATTTAATATTTTCCAAACTATTTTCAATCCAGTTGTATGTGCACGATCTTAGTAATCTTTACAGATTGTCGACATTTGTACATTTATTCTTTGTGACAGCCCTACAAGTAAGCCCTAACATAAAAACAACCCTTTCTTCTTTGACTAACAAGGCAGAGTTTAGACATGTTCAAATATGCTCGTTATTGTGTTTACAGATCAGTTCAGCAGATATTAATTCTGTTTGTTTGATAACAGTTGTGAGTAAAAGTTGAGTTAAATAACACTCAAGGGTGTAAACCGAACGGGTAGTGGAACGCTGGCAAATTAAAAAAACAAAAAACATTGCTTTTGATTAACTAACCAACATTTATTTAATGAAGCTTTTACCTTACCTAGGATAAAAATAGGTTTGGAAAATCTCGTATGCTGATTTAAAAATGGTGTAAAAATAACATTCTAGTCATGATTTGTAAGATGTAAAGTATGATAACCAGGTTCAGTACGACTACTGTGTACTGACAATACTAAAAGTTAGTCCTTGAACTTTTTACTTTTACAGAATTTAAAAAGATTCACAATTACCAGTTCTAAACATCTCAAATTCAAAATCATGCCTAACAAATGAGTACAATTTTCTTTACAAAAATATTTCACTTATATTAAAATAATGCCTCTGTTAATGATAAATGATCAACAACCTTTGTATATTTGTTTACAGTTATACAGTGATGCCAAGTGACTTGTAAATTATAGCCTCCCACTCTGTATTCATTCCACAAATCAATAAAAACACAATTTCATCAATTACTAAGTTAAAAATGCCCATATTTACAGTGACATTATCCAAACAAATGAAAAAAGCCATTTATAAGTAAAATCCGGTCACGTGAGTGGTGCCCATCTGTAAAAAAGTGGACTCAACAGAGCCAAACATATATTCTGCTTTGATGCCTAATTAGCACCTGTGATGATATTCTAAAATACTTTATTAGGAAGTGTATTACTGAATACAACCAATACAATTTTAAACTGCATTACACCTCCAACCAGGTTCAAACGTGAGGTACAGATAAATGCAACAGTTCATCAAATTATTATGTATATTTATTTTTAGATATTTGCATATTTAAATACATGCATAAACTTTCTGCAGTTGTCTTATGTGGATTTAATAATACATTAATCTGAAAGTTTAATTGTTGAGCTTTTTTCATTTTCACAATGTATGTTTCCGAATACATTTTAAATAGTTTTTAATGAACTATACAAGTTTACATTTTTCCTTGATTATTATTAGAAAATGTAATCAGTCCTGAAAACTTTATTTAGATAGGATTATTACCTAAATAATTTAATTACTGCAAACATTCAATAATGTTTAATTAATTTCAAAATGTCAGTCTATTATTGTGTTAAGTTAGTCAATACTCGATATTAGTAGAGTCCAAAAGTTCTAGACGGGCTTATATTGAACATGTCAGTGAACATTGGTGAATCGCCATAAAACTGAGCATCGTGTGAAAGCTCTCATTCAGCTGTATATAGTTGTTTGGTGTGGAGCGCCACGGCGGTAAGGAGGAGAAACATTCCTTGGAGCGCCACTGGCTCCATGTACAAGGGCTCTAAGTGTATAAAGATAGAAAGAAAATGAAGTAACAAGTGAACATAGAAAAGTGTTTAGTTTTTTCCGCAATACTTTCCAAACATTTTAACTATTATTATTATTTTATTTTCTCCAACAGTATATTTTTATTGACAAGAGATTGGTTGTCGGTGTTATTTATAAATACTATAGTTTCCATTATTTAACTAATTAATTTGATAGAAAAATGAGTAAAAACTATGAAATATTCATTTAGGAATGAACATTCGTGAGTATTGTCTTCTTAGTGAGCTTTCTTTCGATCTGCATCAAAGAGTGTTATAATCGTATTTGTATGAACTATAACACAAAATGTCTGTTCAGTTGTCTATCTAAAATTCGAAAAAATATCTTATAATATGCCATGTAACATTACCAGCCTCAAAACATGTGTAGTATTCCTAACGAAATATAAATATCGTACCTTGGCAGTTGGTTACTGCAATACTTATCTAATTCACAGCCTTCTCTAGAAATACCCTTTCAACTAACACCGCCAGTCGATACCCAAATGTCAAAACTCAAAACGCGCTTTCAGGCTAAAACTTGCTATCTTTACTCCCATCTATGAGGACGGGGTTAACCAAACCGTTCTTAAAAACTCTGCTGTTTTCATCCATGCTCACTATGGGTAATACCGCACTGTCTTGCCGACCGACGATGCCGTCTATTGGCGTCTCTCGGTACTTCTCGTTAGTTGAGTTGAACCCCATCTTGAGGTGAGGGAAAGCATCCAGAACATCCCAACGGTCGGCCGAGAGCCAGTTCTGCTCGAAGATGATCCTAGCGATCGTGCTAGCCAGCAAGTGTGAGACCAGCGCACACAACATGGAGAATGTTTTGAAGGGAAACCTCTGGATATTCGCACTCTCGTCATAAAATGGGAACTTTATGACCACCGGAATACCCAGACCTAGCTCACCGCCTGAAATGGAAAATATTACTAGCATGAGGTTTCCCCAAGAACGTAATTCAATGTGTGATGAATATGTAAAGTGACTAAACTATAAATGGCATGGTGTCGATACTGATTGTAATTTGTTTCAATCAACTCACCTAGTAATCTAACGACAAGACCGACTGCATAGGCGGTGAGACTGCCGTACTTATTGACCCCATTTGGCCAATGAACTACTAGAAGCAGCTGTGGGAATAGGATGACATAGACGAGGTCTGAACACAGGTATCTACACAGAAAAACACGTCAATCAATATTTCAGAGATTTTTAAT
This sequence comes from Timema cristinae, assembly GCA_039000515.1. Lineage (NCBI taxonomy): Eukaryota > Metazoa > Arthropoda > Insecta > Phasmatodea > Timematidae > Timema > Timema cristinae. Next base: position 30,144,309 of record JBCFYV010001001.1, on the reverse strand, counting down.
GTTTAAACACCAATAAACTAATCTAAACGGTGGGAGACTGCAACGGAGATCTACCGACAAAATGGCCGCCGTCGTTAGCAATGATAGTGCCAACATTGCGGATAAAGGGTATCATGCAGTCAGTATAAATAGACCTTCGGCCTGTACTTTCAGTTTTATAGATCTGTTTGGATACTACTAGGTTATTTAACTACAGTACTAAGAGCACAACACACACTTGAATAATGTTTACTCTTATTGGATAGCACAAAGTTTAAAAATGTCTACATGTTTTCATTTAATGTATTTAACATGCACTTTTTGAACCGAGTGATTATATCAGTACACGACTTATAAACTAACTTAAATCTAGAACAGACAACATCCAGTCCCCATGCCGTTAATTTATTACTGTGAAAGGGGGAACCTAAATTTAAGCAATGATAATTTTTTCAACCATGCAAGGAATCGAACCTGGTACCTTTAACTCAGAAGACATTCATGCTACCAGCTGAGCTAAGGTGTTGCAAAAAAAACCAGTTTAACTTTAGGGTCAATTATAAAGTTCCATTCCTGGATTAGATATAGTTTTGATAGATAAATATTACCATTACACACAAGGTTTGTCACATGAAAAAAATATATTTACCTCTTCAATTCATCTTTTATGCACATGAGTCATATTAAGATAATACACTGAATTATAATGTTGTTTCTGTGGTTGTTGATTCACAGGGGTGTCAATAAAACATTCATGTGTAACACACAACATACTTGTGATAGTTTATTAATATGTGGTGTGGACTACTCACGAGAGATAGTAGATGGAGCCAATGAAGAGAGCCACACAGGCTGCAAGAGTAGATACCGTGACGAGAGCTGCTCTCAGTACCCAGATACCTTCCCTCTCACTCGCCTACAAACAAACATTGATATAGATATCTCCCTCTCACTCGCCTACAAACAAACATTGCTATATATACCTTCCTCTCACTCGCCTACAAACAAACATTGCTATATATACCTTCCCCCTCACTCGCCTGCAAACAAACATTACTATATAATACCTTCCTCTCACGAGCCTACAAACAAACATTGCTATATATACCTTTCTCTCACTCGCCTACAAACAAACATTGCGATATATACTGTAATGCAATAGATTTGACCCTAAGGAGTATTTGAAAGCATTGACCATTTATCATTCTAATTATTTATATATTCAAAAATATTTTACATATAATTAAACATATTTTACTTTATTTAAATTTTACAACCTATTACGTGGCGCTTAAATCACGTCTTCCTCTAAATTATTTACTAGTTAGTTCGCGCCTCGTGGTACGATGGCAGCATCTACTGGAGCTAAACTTAAGAAATGTTAACGTCTTTTAACGTAATCCAGACAAGTTAAGATCTTTTAAAGTATTTCCTCTTCGAGAAGATTCCACACGCAATAGGTATTTTTGTTCTGAGTTTGTAGGTGTGTAATTTACCGTTAGAAAGGTTCCTTCGAGAAATTCTATTGAACTCAGATATATGTGACTTTTTGAAACTTCGTATTTTACTGTGCAATCAGTCGTGGTCTTGAATGGACGTGCTTTAAGCGATCGGTGATTATAAGTTGCTAAGGCCCTCGACATGATCGTGTTTCGATTAGAATATTAATAACATTTTGTTTTCAATTTAAGGAATAAATAATATCAAACTTTATGTGATATATTATCATTTATTAAAGTCTAATGATAAGGACGAGGCATTATAAGTAAAGCACATAGTTGCGTAATAGAAACGATGATTTACGGAGTGACTCTTAAATGATTCTGTTATGTAATATAACAAATAGCATTCTAACGTGGGGAGGAAAAATATAACAAATGACTTCCAACGAGGGGCTGAAAAGAAGTATAACAAATGACTCCCAATCACGGGGCTATTATACGTCAATAAAAAGAGAAGTATAGCAAATGGCGACACAACGTGGGGGTTAATATGCAACTATTAACACTTGCCGGAACACGAAACGTAACAATACCTTCCCCCTCACTCGCCTACAAACAAACATTGCTATATATACCTTTCTCTCACTCGCCTACAAACAAACATTGCTATATATACCTTCCCCTCACTCGCCTGCAAAACAAAAACATTACTATATATATATACCTTTCTCTCACTCGCCTACAAACAAACATTGCTATATATACCTTCCCCCTCACTCGCCTACAAACAAACATTGCTATATATACCTTTCTCTCACTCGCCTACAAACAAACATTGCTATATATACCTTTCTCTCACTCGCCTACAAACAAACATTGCTATATATACCTTCCCCCTCACTCGCCTGCAAAACAAAAACATTACTATATATATACCTTTCTCTCACTCGCCTACAAACAAACATTGCTATATATACCTTCCCCCTCACTCGCCTACAAACAAACATTGATATATATACCTTTCTCTCACTCGCCTACAAACTAACATTGCTATATATCCCTTCCCCCTCACTCGCCTGCAAACAAACATTATTATATATACCTTTCTCTCACTCGCCTACAAACAAACATTGCTATATATACCTTTCTCTCACTCGCCTACAAACAAACATTGCTATATATACCTTCCCCCTTACTCGCCAGCAAACAAACATTACTATATATACCTTTCTCTCACTCAACTACAAACAAACATTGCTATATATACCTTCCCCCTCACTCGCCTGCAAACAAACATTACTATATATACCTTTCTCTCACTCGCCTACAAACAAACATTAATATATATACCTTCCCCCTCACTCGCCTTCAAACAAACATAACTATATATACCTTTCTCTCACTCGCCTACAAACAAACATTGCTATATATACCTTCCTCTCACTCGCCTACAAACAAACATTGCTATATATACCTTCCCTCTCACTCGCCTACAAACAAACATTAGCTATAGATACCTTCCTCTCACTCGCCTACAAACAAACATTGCTATATATACCTTCCCCTCACTCGCCTGCAAACAACCATTACTATATATACCTTTCTCTCACTCGCCTACAAACAAACATTGCTATATATACCTTCCCCTCACTCGCCTACAAACAAACATTGCTATATATACCTTCCCTCTCATCGCCTATAAACAAACATTGCTATATATACCTCCTCTCACTCGCCTGCAAACAAACATTGCTATATATACCTCCCTCTCACTCGTCTACAAACAAACATTGCTATATATACCTCCCTCTCACTTGCCTACAAACAAACATTGCTATATATACCTTCCTCTCACTCGCCTACAAACAAACATTGATATACTTATTATATATATATATACCTCCCTCTCACTCTACTACAAACAAACATTGCTATATATACCTCCCTCTCACTCGCCTACAAACAACCAATGCTATATATACCTCCCTCTCACTCGCCTGCAAACAAACATTGCTATATATACCTCCCTCTCACTCGCCTACAAACAACTATTGCTACATATACCTCCCTCTCACTCGCCTGCAAACAAACATTGCTATAAATACCTCCCTCTCACTCGCCTACAAACAAACATTGCTATATATACCTCTCTCTCACTCGCCTACAAACAAAAATTGCTATAGATACCTTTCTCTCACTCGCCTACAAACAAACATTGCTATATATACCTCCCTCTCACTCGCCTACAAACAAACATTGCTATATATACCTCCCTCTGACTCGCCTACAAACAAACATTGCTATATATACCTCCCTCTCACTCGCCTACAAAGAAAAATTGCTATATATACCTCCCTCTCACTCGCCTACAAACAAACATTACTATATATACCTCCCTCTCACTTGCCTACAAACAAACATTGCTCTATATACCTTCCTCTCACTCGCCTACAAACAAACATTGATATATATATATATATATACCCCCTCTCACTCGCCTACAAACAAACATTGCTATATATACCTCCCTCTCACTCGCCTACAAACGACCATTGCTATATATACCTCCCTCTCACTCACCTGCAAACAAACATTGCTATATATACCTCCCTCTCACTCGCCTACAAACAAACATCGCTATATATACCTCTCTCTCACTCACCTACAAACAAACATTGCTATAGATACCTTTCTCTCACTCGCCTACAAACAAACATTGCTTTATATACCTCCCTCTGACACGCCTACAAACAAACATTGCTATATATACCTCCCTCTCACTCGCCTACAAACAAACATTGCTATATATACCTTCCCTTTCACTCGCCTGCAAACAAACATTGCTATATATACCTTTCTCTCACTCACCTGCAAACAAACATTGCTATATATACCTCCCTCTCACACGCCTACAAACAAACATTGCTATATATACCTCCCTCTCACTCGCCTATAAAAAACATTGCCATATATACCTTCCCTCTCACTCACCTACAAACAAACATTGCTATATATACCTCCCTCTCACTCGCCTACAAACAAACATTGCTATATATACCTCCCTTTCACTCGCCTACAAACAAACATTACTATATATACCTCCCTCTCACTCGCCTACAAACAAACATTGCTATATATACCTCCCTCTGACTCGCCTACAAACAAACATTACTATATTTACCTTCCCTCTCACTCGCCTACAAACAAACATTGCTATATATACCTCTCTTTCACTCGCCTAAAAACAAACATTGCTATATATACCTCTCTCTCACTCGCCTGCAAACAAACATTGCTATATATACCTCCCTCTCACTCGCCTACAAACAACCATTGCTATATATAACTCCCTCTCACGCGCCTGCAAACAACCATTGCTATATATATACCTCCCTCTCACTCGCCTGCAAACAAACATTGCTATATATACCTTCCCTCTCACTCGCCTACAAACAAACATTGCTATATATACCTCCCTCTCACACGCCTACAAACAAACATTGCTATATATACCTTTCTCTCACTCGCCTACAAACAAACATTGCTATATATACCTCCCTCTCACACACCTACAAACAAACATTGCTATATATGTAACGTTGATTTGACATCAACGTTACAGACATGAAAGATATACGAGTGAATGGACACTATTTGAACAACACCTAGAATAAACAACCTTGTACTCACCAAGAAGTGCCCCGTTTCTCTGCTTGTGTGTCTCGACTCTCGTAAATCAACTTTCCGGTTCGTGAGCACTTTTACTGCACCGAGTGTGAAAACAGACTAAACGAGTTAAAGGTGTGGCAAATTGAGCGTGAGGTCGCCCATTGCATCATGGGAATAACCTCGTGATAGACACGTGACGTTCTACACGCCCCTCCAATGATCTGGTTGTTTCCTTTGGTAACTTACAACCCCTTCCCTCTGTTCTGTGTGATTGTTCTTTGGTGTTCTTTTGTTTCCCCTATGTTCCCCTCCCCTCAGATAATAACGGCTTATATACGGGTTCTGTTTGTGGTGTGGACTCACTTCTTGATTCAACTGTGTCATACGACAATCACATTAGGACAGGATGATTCTAAGGTATAAATTCTATTTCGGCCTGTACACATCAAAATTATCTTTCGAACTTGTATTATTCATTTAAAAGAAATCTATGCTGGGTACAAATTCTATTTCGGCCGGTACGATTCAAAATTAACTTTGGGACTAGTATTATTTATTTTTGGATTACCATTATATATTGTATTTTGTAAATATGTTAGATCACGAGGAAAGGTATGCCCGGCATGGCATAAAATATTCTAACTATTAATGTAGGTAATATTTGTAGAATCCCTTTTTTGCCCTTCTGGATCTACAAATAATTGTCATTTATGGTGAACTTTACCTTTTGTAATGTCACTCTAAATCTACGTAAGGCGTGTTGCCTACCTAATGTGGGAATTGTTATAGCCCGTACGGCTATGTAACTTTTGGTATTTATTGTATATTTAGTTAATCTTGGAGGATCACTCTTTGTATTGTGGTAAACTTTGATTGCCAATAATAATTTCAAGTTAGTTTTATACAACTTCGCTATTGTTATGCGGACGGTTGGCCTGTGGTGGCTAGATGTTGTATTCATTGTATTGCGGATTGCCGCAGAGACCCTAAGGGGCCATGGATTTAACTTGGTAATAATCTTTAGGTCGTATATAACCTTTGTTATGACAACGGTATTATTATGGGCATAACCTATGTCGTTATGACAACTGTATTATCATGGGCATAACCTATGTTGTTATGACAACTGTATTATCATGGGCATAACCCAATCTTCTACATATATATATTTAAAAATATCTATTTATTCATTGTTGTTACTTACATTTGCATATATCAATTGTTATCTTTTATAATAAACATTCTTATACTCAATGCAACCTTTTAATTTACTAATTCTAGGTAAATGAGTTATATCTTTAAACATAAGATTCTCGACCTCCTCCCCATTGCTCATAGTACCAACATGGCGGATGATAGTTAAAGAGAGTTCATGGAAGCACAATCGCTGTATAAGCCAGAGAGAAAATTCACTTTTATGCAGTCCTGTCAGCTCCTCTGCAATTTATCATTTGTTATTGTTTATATGTTTATTTTGCTCTTGTGTAATGTGCGCCTGCCCTTATCTATTAGAGGATAAGGAGGGCGGTACATATATACCTCCCTCTCACTCGCCTACAAACAAACATTGCTATATATACCTCCCTCTCACTCGCCTACAAACAAACATTGCTATATATACCTTCCTCTCACTCGCCTACAAACAAACATTGCTATAATATACCTTCCTCTCACTCGCCTACAAACAAACATTGCTATATATACCTTCCTCTCACTCGCCTACAAACAAACATTGCTATATATACCTTCCCTCTCACTCGCCTACAAACAAACATTGCTATATATACCTCCCTCTCACTCGCCTACAAACAAACATTGCTATATATACCTCCTTCTCACTCGCCTACAAACAAACATTGATATATATACCTCCCTCTCACTCGCCTACAAACAAACATTGCTATATATACCTTCCTCTCACTCGCCTACAAACAAACATTGCTATATATACCTTCCCTCTCACTCGCCTACAAACAAACATTGCTATATATACCTTCCTCTCACTCGCCTACAAACAAACATTGCTATATATACCTCCCTCTCACTCACCTACAAACACAAACATTGCTATAGGGCAGTGGTTCCCAACCTTATTGAGTGGGAGTAAATTCAAGGACCCCATTTTCTAAGATTTGTCCTTTTGGTCCTATTAATGGCAACATTTGAGTTATAACAAAAAAGTGCCTTGAGCTAAGAAATTGTTGGTAAGATTTTCACATGGAACTTTACACCACTTTATTTACAAAAAAATAATCACATTTCAAAGATGGTGAAATATTGGTGATACGTGCATATATTTGTAATTATTGAATCACTTAATGAGACGGTGGCTGAAGTTAATTTGCTTTCAAATAAAAATATATATGGTTGATGCGATGACAACTTGGCGCCATTTATTTAGAATACTTGGTGTGTGTCAAGGTATTCAATATACATCTACAACTCATAGTTTTCTTCCTTTTTATACAAATAACTCACATAAACACTCATTGACTGAATTAAACTTCCACTAATAGTGTTGTACATACGTTAGGTCTGAAGGCGAGCTTGTAGACGTTCCTAGTGAACATGGCACTGGAGCCCAGAATACTGGCATCTGCAGAGGACATGACGGCAGCTGAGATGGCTCCAAGGCCGAAGAACGACACCCACTGAAAACAAAGGAAAGTTTAATTTCAATTCCATATTAGCCAATCTCTGTTATCACGTTTGGTTTATTTAGTTTATGATTCTATTCATCATCTTATCTCAGTGTGTAGCGTATTTGTCTACCAAGCTATGAATCTTGAGTTCGATTCATGGTAGGGCCGAAAAATTTACCATTGGTGAAATTTGTGTTTTCCCTGTCATGAATTAACATCCAGGTGTTGTCTCTGCTAGATTTAAGTTAGTTTATGCTCATATAATCAGTCGTTCAGAAAGTGCATGTTAAATATCTCAAGCAAATGAAAAATGATAAAATTTAATTATCTAGAATGGGTTACAGTCAATTTATTGTGTAAAAAATTATTTTTGTCATAAAAACTTTAATAAATGGTACTACATAATAGTGGAAACTTTCTCAGGAAAATATACATATTGTCTGATTAGTCATAATAAACACTCTTGATTTATTAATTAAAAACAAATTATTCCAACTATTTAAAAAAAATATCTTGTTTATCATGTAACATAATTTCTAAATAGGTGCCCAATTTAGACTAAATAACAACAAAAAAATCAACTCATAAAACAATTCTAATTTTCTGAACTTTCATAAGTAAGTAAACTACGCTTTAATTATTATTATTATTATTAGCACCGCGTCTTACTACCCGTTCGGGTTATACGCTTTAATTAATTTAATTCATGAAAATGAACCTACATTATTATTTATTATGAAAAATAATTTCCATTTATCAAAACAAAATAATTATGAATAATTTTTTCAATGTCTAAAAACTAGTTATTTGTTAGAAACTCTTACTTTCCAGCCCACCTTTGCATACTTTTTTTAATTACAATTACATATAAACTTAGTAAATATAGATTTATCAACCAAAATCACAAGTACTAATTATTCATTTGTAAGATGATATTTATGTCATGACAAAAAAATAAACTACATGCATTATTACTGTAAAGTGAGTTATTGTAATTTTTTTGTTCAGCTTTGGAGAAATGTATGTCTCACATATCGATTGAACTTGCTCTGGTTACCATTACACTAGACTCTCGTCAACCAAAATTGATATTATTAATTTGGGAACGCGATGACCATTGAGAGCCCAAACTTTGCATGTGATCTACCCAAACTATTAATCGAATCAGCCCTCTCAAGAGATGGCCGAACATGTTTTGGGTCAAGTTAATTTATTATATAGGTTTAGTTGCTCACACTGGGCGTTAGGAACCGAAGGACTAGAGGCAGGACGATTTCTCCTTCATTGGTTGTAATGTTTGTGTTGAAACCATCCACCTTCTCCCAGTCTACAAAAACAAAACAAATAAGTCATCAGCAACTTTCAATACATACAATTATTTACAGGAAGTGCGAAGAAAACTCTAAGGTCAACATTTTATAATTATTATACCGCACTATTTGTTTATCTTTATTTTAAAATACAACTTTTGACAAATTTCTTTGTTGGAGTTAAGATTTACAATAAAATTACTATCCATAAAAGCTCATTTAATTGTTTATTTTGGTAAGCTAGAGTTCCGTTGTTGGTGTTGGATGTCTGCGACCAACCATCCATATTAATGTTCTGAAACTCCACAGTTATTTTTCTGGAAATAAGATAGGAAGCCACACCATGGTCTGTTGGAGGATCGAACCCTGATCTGACTCAAAACTGTGTATTGCCTTTGAATGTGCATATTTTCACTAAAATAACTAAGTATTTAAAACGTATCCAAGCCACTTTGGTGGCCTCATGGTCTAAGGCGCTGCTCTTGCCTGAACTAGACCGCCGATGATGAAGAGATCATGGTTTGCTCTCGTTGGATGTACTAAGGGTGGTTTGTCCCTAACTTATCAACATAATTAGTATATAAGTGTATAGTGTATAGAAGCAGTGCTAAAAAAATGTAACACATGCATGGGTCACATTCTTAGTTACAATTGTGTTGGTGTTACTTATCCTTCAAATTGGAGTGCTCACGAAGGAGTTCTATATATGTGAGCTCCACACACGCCTAGACACCAAGAGGTGCTCCTGGACTCACCCGTGCCCCTGGCGATGATACCAGTGAAGGCAGCAGGGACTGCCATTGCTATACAACCTACCATGGCCACCACCGACAACATCTGAGCGATACGAGTGCTCCTGATGGACAGGACTCGCTGGAAGTAGCTCTGAAACACACATACCTCATGTTCGTCGAGGAGAAACAACGTTTATATTCTAGATGGTGGCTTCAAACGGATTAAATCAACTCAGAAATGGAATAACTTGTTGGGCGCAATAGATAACAGGCCCCGTGGTGTAGTGGTCAGTGCACCTGGCTACGGGCTTAGGGGTCCCGGCTGGTATTTTTCCCGAAAGGAGAATGATCCAGGCAGTCCCTAGGGGTTGGTAAATTAGGCTCGAGTTAGGTTAAGACTCACACTGGCTCCACACCTTTATAATAACTATCATCACAGCCCATTACCGGTACGACACACAGACAACCCCTCTGTTGTACCCTGGGTAACACTGTGATCCACCAGAGCGGGTAACAGCCCACACATAAAGTTATGCACAGTGGCTTTGTTTGACCATGATATTTGGTGCCTTAAGGGCTTACTGCTTAGCTTGTGGCTTGATTCTGAAATCAAGGCAGTTAATTGCCGGTGGTTTCTTTCCACAGCTCTGCTACCATGCAGTTCGGCGAACACAATCACTTTCAGCTTGAAGCCCGTGGAATAGTTTTTATATCTACCCATAATCGGGGGGGAGTTGCCAGCCGATCACTAGTTTTAACTCGCGTGGGAAGATGCGGTTCTTACCTCATCGTGTGACTGACGCTTGGTAGCTTCACTCCCCTTGCTAAAAACAGCGCAACTCGACTTTCGGAAATAAACTAGGCTCACAGTGCACCCAAGGTCAATAGCTATAGCTTAGTGGTGTGGGAGGAAATGAGGAGGAAGTAGCCTGCTTCAGTTTATCTTTTAACCTTGTCTCAAACCCCGTGAGATAAGAGGTGTTACCAGTGTAATATCTACCTGCCAAGGTATGCCACCAAATATGAGCAGCAGCAAAGTGTCAAGCCAGATGCCAACATCCTCTGGAGCGAGCGTTCCCACCCAATCAACAGTCTCCAATGAGTCGTGCTTCACTGCAGGGTGGTAATACGCGAACGGCACAGATATCACCTGTAGAACAACGTCAAGAATTTAGCTATAGAAGAACTACACCCGAACAGGGATTTGAACCCTCTACCAGCAGCTATCTGGGATCATCGCCATGTCAGTATCATTCAACCTCTTGAATTGGGGGAGTGGAGATATTGGTTAGATCAGTTGGTAGAGCAGTAGGAGTGTTGAGTGGGATGGCCAGAGTTCAAATCCCTGTTCGGGTGTCATTTCTATTTTCACACGATCACTCCATCATAATGTAATCTGAGAATGTGGGTTTGTTTAAACATAAAATTATCTTCTCTCACAGGACTAATTGCAGCAATCTATGATCTTGTCTCAATATTTTACAATTGACGGATATTAATAAGCAGAAACAAGGCTAAAGAGGAGCTAATATTATCACTAGGATGCGGATTTATATGTACAAAAAAACTGGCAAAACATGTATGTATGAACTTAAATCTGAAGAAATAAGCAAGAAAAATATATAAATATGCACAAACATGAAAATGAAGATCGTAAAATGTCTCCCCTTTCCTCCTGTGTCCATCGCCGATGACAAACTCCCTCCCCAAGAATAGATCCAGAAGTTGGTCCATGCCCCGCCCACCAGAATCGCTAAATGTGGTAATTTGTAGATATCCCACATACATGAAGTATTACTAACTTCCTCTGCTAAGGGTTCTAAATTATATTGACAGTTTAGAAAATGTTATTTTAAATATTTAAACTACTGTCCTATTCATGTCTCTCACCAGTCCTAGGACAATGCACACAAGCTGAAGTACGTCTGTGTATGAAACACTGTAGAGTCCTCCAACCATCGTGTAGGACGCAGCAAATATGGTGCTCACAATCACTGACGTTGTGATGTTTATCTCCAGTATCACCGTCAAGGAAGAGCCTGTCGAAAGAACATATTCATTGAAGATGGTCGTGACAACAAACAGTGCTCTTCATGATGTAGGCTATACTATACAGCCCGACCCGCATATACATGTGTCTGGCTAAATCACTCAATGCCCAGTTTGTCGGAAGATTAGCCAGTACTAATGTACTAATAGTACATCCTTTCTGTGTCCTGATGAGATGAGGTGATGGTGAGTATGAGGGTGATAGTGAGTATGAGGGTGATGGTGAGTATGAGGGTGATGGTGAGTATGAGGGTGATGGTGAGTATGAGGGTGATGGTGAGTATGAGGGTGATAGTGAGTATGAGGGTGATGGTGAGTATGAGGGTGATGGTGAGTATGAGGGTGATGGTGAGTATGAGGGTGATGGTGAGTATGAGGGTGATGGTGAGTATGAGGGTGATAGTGAGTATGAGGGTGATGGTGAGTATGAGGGTGATAGTGAGTATGAGGGTGATGGTGAGTATGAGGGTGATGGTGAGTATGAGGGTGATGGTGAGTATGAGGGTGATAGTGAGTATGAGGGTGATGGTGAGTATGAGGGTGATGGTGAGTATGAGGGTGATGGTGAGTATGAGGGTGATAGTGAGTATGAGGGTGATGGTGAGTATGAGGGTGATGGTGAGTATGAGGGTGATAGTGAGTATGAGGGTGATAGTGAGTATGAGGGTGATAGTGAGTATGAGGGTGATGGTGAGTATGAGGGTGATAGTGAGTATGAGGGTGATAGTGAGTATGAGGGTGATAGTGAGTATGAGGGTGATAGTGAGTATGAGGGTGATGGTGAGTATGAGGGTGATGGTGAGTATGAGGGTGATAGTGAGTATGAGGGTGATGGTGAGTATGAGGGTGATAGTGAGTATGAGGGTGATGGTGAGTATGAGGGTGATGGTGAGTATGAGGGTGATGGTGAGTATGAGGGTGATGGTGAGTATGAGGGTGATAGTGAGTATGAGGGTGATAGTGAGTATGAGGGTGATAGTGAGTATGAGGGTGATGGTGAGTATGAGGGTGTGAAACCAAAAGAAACCCTTAAACCTTGTTAACAGTTGCTGACAGTTGGGATAGTTCACCTTTCAGGAGAATTACAGATATATATATCAATGATCAATAATAAAGTGGCAGTTCCTCTCCAAAGGAGTGAAGCCCGCCCAACCTTCCTCAGCGCTATCTCTGCCCTCGTTTAGAATGTGTCGTACATCCACTCGGGTGTAGCTAGGAACACCTCAACATACTCGACATAGGTGACACTCAACTATCGTACACAAGTTACATAGTAGTACTATTCAAGACGTGGGTTACTCACCGAGAGCATTGAGGATGGCACCCACCCAGAATAAATCCCCTAGAAGAGCTGGAAGGAACAGAAGAGCCCCCACCCTGGGACCATACTTCACCTGGAAGGGATCTAACATGGTCACATATTCTGCTTCCCTCATGGGCTTGATGAACAGCAGACAGCCTGGAAACAAAACACCATGTTCAAACACAACCACTACCCACTCCCTTGTGAGCTTGATGAACAGCAGACAGCCTGGAACATAACACCATGTTCAAACACAACCACTACCCACTCCCTTGTGAGCTTGATGAACAGCAGACAGCCTGGAACATAACACCATGTTCAAACACAACCACTACCCACTCCCTTGTGAGCTTGATGAACAGCAGACAGCCTGGAACATAACACCATGTTCAAACACAACCACTACCCACTCCCTTGTGAGCTTGATGAACAGCAGACAGCCTGGAACATAACACCATGTTCAAACACAACCACTACCCACTCCCTTGTGAGCTTGATGAACAGCAGACAGCCTGGAAACATAACACCATGTTCAAACACAACCATTACCCACTCCCTTGTGAGCTTGATGAACAGCAGACAGCCTGGAACCATAACACCATGTTCAAACACAACCACTACCCACTCCCTTGTGAGCTTGATGAACAGCAGACAGCCTGGAAACAATAACACCATGTTCAAACACAACCACTACCCACTCCCTTGTGAGCTTGATGAACAGCAGACAGCCTGGAACATAACACCATGTTCAAACACAACCACTACCCCACTCCCTCATGGGCTTGATGAACAGCAGACAGCCTGGAACATAACACCATGTTCAAACACAACCACTACCCACTCCCTTGTGAGCTTGATGAACAGCAGACAGCCTGGAACCATAACACCATGTTCAAACACAACCACTACCCACTCCCTCATGGGCTTGATGAACAGCAGACAGCCTGGAACATAACACCATGTTCAAACACAACCACTACCCACTCCCTTGTGAGCTTGATGAACAGCAGACAGCCTGGAAACCATAACACCATGTTCAAACACAACCACTACCCACTCCCTTGGGCTTGATGAACAGCAGACAGCCTGGAAACATAACACCATGTTCAAACACAACCACTACCCACTCCCTGTGAGCTTGATGAACAGCAGACAGCCTGGAACCATAACACCATGTTCAAACACAACCACTACCCACTCCCTTGTGAGCTTGATGAACAGCAGACAGCCTGGAACATAACACCATGTTCAAACACAACCACTACCCACTCCCTTGTGAGCTTGATGAACAGCAGACAGCCTGGAACATAACACCATGTTCAAACACAACCACTACCCACTCCCTTGTGAGCTTGATGAACAGCAGACAGCCTGGAACATAACACCATGTTCAAACACAACCACTACCCACTCCCTTGTGAGCTTAATGAACAGCAGACAGCCTGGAACCATAACACCATGTTCAAACACAACCACTACCCACTCCCTTGTGAGCTTGATGAACAGCAGACAGCCTGGAACCATAACACCATGTTCAAACACAACCACTACCCACTCCCTTGTGAGCTTGATGAACAGCAGACAGCCTGGAACCATAACACCATGTTCAAACACAACCACTACCCACTCCCTTGTGGCTTGATGAACAGCAGACAGCCTGGAACATAACACCATGTTCAAAACACAACCACTACCCACTCCTCATGGGCTTGATGAACAGCAGACAGCCTGGAACATAACACCATGTTCAAACACAACCACTACCCACTCCCTTGTGAGCTTGATGAACAGCAGACAGCCTGGAACCATAACACCATGTTCAAACACAACCACTACCCACTCCCTCATGGGCTTGATGAACAGCAGACAGCCTGGAACATAACACCATGTTCAAACACAACCACTACCCACTCCCTTGTGAGCTTGATGAACAGCAGACAGCCTGGAACCATAACACCATGTTCAAACACAACCACTACCCACTCCCTCATGGGCTTGATGAACAGCAGACAGCCTGGAACATAACACCATGTTCAAACACAACCACTACCCACTCCCTTGTGAGCTTGATGAACAGCAGACAGCCTGGAACCATAACACCATGTTCAAACACAACCACTACCCAGTTTCTAGTGCTAGGGGAGAGGGGGGTCAGCAAGTAGGACAGCTCCCCCTTCTCCTTTCCAAGATCACTAACAGTTTTAATAATGAAGAACAACTATAATAATACAGAGCATGTCTGGTGAGTACTTGAGCTACATTTTAATATCAGACTTTTGACTTTATATTGAGAAGATCAGATGGAGAGATGAACAATTCTTAAGAACACTGGGTGGGAAGAGAACCATTTTGGATGTATTCTTCGGTACAAAGCAAACTGGGTCGGACACATCCTTAGGAGGTAATAACATCCTGAGATCTGAAGGAGGAAGCAGAGGACAGGACACATTGGCGGTCTAAGTTTCACTGACAAAAGGAATGAACCTGTCGTGAGACAGAACACCTAATAATAGTAATAATAATAATAACTTAAATGGTTGTTGCTATACATATTAAAAATTTCATTTAAATTACTATTTAAAAAAGTACAAATAAAAGCTTGAGCAAATAATTCCTGTAAAGTATATTTCTACCAAAGTGTGCCAATGCATGGTTTCCTATAATTATATTCAAATACTGTAAGAAGATTCTAGTGTTTTCTCAGTCAAAGTAAATAGTGTGCTATGTATCAAGCTATGAGAAGTGATGGTAGGTACCTAGCAAGAGACTGAGGCTGTATCCTACAGGGACTTGGCACCACGCCAAGCCCCCTGGTGAACATGGCCTCTGCGGTGCCATTGATGTACCCTCCTCCGACCCACGTGGCTGGAACACATCACCTCCATTATCACAGACATCAACTGCTACCATATATATGGTATGATCCACTCCAATGTTTATAACAACAGTCTTTTACAAATCACAATAAACATTATTCATGGTATATTTAAAAAAAACACTAAACTGTTCAAATATTTTTAATAAATATCAAACTTTCAAAAATGAGGTATTTTTTTAACTAGATACTCTTAAAATATTACAAAAATAAATATAAAACATATTATTATTCATCATCTAAAACAATTCAGTAATACCTATTTTGAGCCAAATCTTCAAGACCATTTTCCAAAAATTTCAAATTTTCTAAAATTTGAGTAAACAGTACTTAAATTAATTTATTTAGAAAATGTAAGTTATTATTTTTAATGTAAAATCGATTTCAGATGCCAACATCGAACAAAATTGTTGTAGCTATTTTCAAAAAGTTTCAATTTTATTTTTTTAATCACAGCAGTGGGAGCGATAGATAGATAGAGAGACAGACAGACATGGGGAGAAATAGATAGCTAGAGAGACAGACAGACATGGGGAGAAATAGATAGATAGACAGAACGACAGACATGGGGAGAAATAGATAGATAGACAGAATGACAGACATGGGGAGAAATAGATAGATAGACAGACAGACAGACATGGGGAGAAATAGATAGATGGACAGACAGACAGACATGGGGAGAAATTGATAGATAGATAGACAGACAGACAGACAGACAGACATGGGGAGAAATAGATAGATAGACAGACATGGGAGAAATAGATAGATAGACAGACAGACATGGGGAGAAATAGATAGATAGACAGACAGACAGACATGGGGAGAAATAGATAGATAGACAGACAGACAGACATGGGGACAGATAGAGTTGTTAATTTCACTTTTGTTGACTGTCAGAAGTCAGCTGTGAGCTGTCAGTCAGCACCAAAGAAGCCGCGGGGCTACTGTATATGTCTTATACAAGCCACTTAGCAAGAATAAGAATATAATGTGTGGAATGCCAGGCCTCCGCCGTGGTTCGGATCCTACGTCCATAAAATATAAACATTCATCATCATCATCATCATCATCTTGAGGCAGAAAATTTTCACAATTACAATTCCCTCTCTTTGGAGGAGAAAGTAAAAAATACCATGTTGAAACGTCGCGTTGAGGGAGAAAAATAATTGTTTAATGTTGGGAGCCTCCAATTTTGTACAGCACTAGGGCCCATACATCAATACTTGTTAGCTTGTTACTGGAACAAGGGAGGATTGGTTCTTCTGAGAGTCATACATCAATACTTGTTAGCTTGTTACTGTCTAGAACAAGGGAGGATTGGTTCTTCTGAGAGTCATACATCAATACTTGTTAGCTTGTTACTGTCTAGAACAAGGGAGGATTGGTTCTTCTGAGAGTCATACATCAATACTTGTTAGCTTGTTACTGTCTAGAACAAGGAAGGATTGGTTTCTTCTGAGAGTCATACATCAATACTTGTTAGCTTGTTACTGGAACAAGGGAGGATTGGTTCTTCTGAGAGTCATACATCAATACTTGTTAGCTTGTTACTGGAACAAGGGAGGACTGGTTCTTCTGAGAGTCATACATCAATACTTGTTAGCTTGTTACTGTCTAGAACAAGGGAGGATTGGTTCTTCTGAGAGTCATACATCAATACTTGTTAGCTTGTTACTGTCTAGAACAAGGGAGGATTGGTTCTTCTGAGAGTCATACATCAATACTTGTTAGCTTGTTACTGTCTAGAACAAGGGAGGATTGGTTCTTCTGAGAGTCATACATCAATACTTGTTAGCTTGTTACTGGAACAAGGAAGGACTGGTTCTTCTGAGAGTCATACATCAATACTTGTTAGCT
This sequence comes from Timema cristinae, assembly GCA_039000515.1. NCBI lineage: Eukaryota > Metazoa > Arthropoda > Insecta > Phasmatodea > Timematidae > Timema > Timema cristinae. Next base: position 30,126,449 of record JBCFYV010001001.1, on the reverse strand, counting down.
TGTTACTGTCTAGAACAAGGGAGGATTGGTTCTTCTGAGAGTCATACATCAATACTTGTTAGCTTGTTACTGGAACAAGGGAGGACTGGTTCTTCTGAGAGTCATACATCAATACTTGTTAGCTTGTTACTGGAACAAGGGAGGATTGGTTCTTCTGAGAGTCATACATCAATACTTGTTAGCTTGTTACTGTCTAGAACAAGGGAGGATTGGTTCTTCTGAGAGTCATACATCAATACTTGTTAGCTTGTTACTGGAACAAGGGAGGGTTGGTTCTTCTGAGAGTCATACATCAATACTTGTTAGCTTGTTACTGTCTAGAACAAGGGAGGATTGGTTCTTCTGAGAGTCATACATCAATACTTGTTAGCTTGTTACTGTCTAGAACAAGGGAGGATTGGTTCTTCTGAGAGTCATACATCAATACTTGTTAGCTTGTTACTGGAACAAGGGAGGACTGGTTTTTCTGAGAGTCATACATCAATACTTGTTAGCTTGTTACTGTCTAGAACAAGGGAGGATTGGTTCTTCTGAGTCATACATCAATACTTGTTAGCTTGTTACTGGAACAAGGGAGGACTGGTTCTTCTGAGAGTCATACATCAATAGTTGTTAGCTTGTTACTGGAACAAGGGAGGATTGGTTCTTCTGAGAGTCATACATCAATACTTGTTAGCTTGTTACTGGAACAAGGGAGGATTGGTTCTTCTGTGCATGAAAACAACTGCTGGTGTGTATTGGATCAATAGCTGTCGTCTGATTGCTGTCTGACAGTGTCTGACAAGGTTCTGGAGGGATGAAACTGACAATAAGAATGCTAATTCAATGTCGTCCATTTATGGTGGAGCGTCGGGAATCCCAGCACTCGAGAGAAGGGACTCTGGTTCGTTTACATTGGGACCATTCAGAAATGGCGTCTTCTTTCATTTACCAGTGTAATAAACATGCATACATCCCTAATGACGCCGTCCCCTCGACAAGAAACTGTGGATATAGTTAAATAAACAACAACTCCTCACTTAATCCATCATCACTAACTTTCTCCACACTTCTCTATCCTTGAATACTTCCTTTCAACATCCATACATCCAGTATTACATGCTCTCTTATTATTAAAACTATTAATGTTTCTATTTTTACACATTTGTCTATCACATTTATCCACATCTTACATCGCCTACCCCTTCCTCTAGGTCCACACACTCTACCTATTATAAATTACAGCTTTAATTACTATAGAGACAATATGGGTCCAATGCGAGACTTAGGTGTAACACATGAGATCTGCCTACATTTGCAGATAGAGTGTGTCAGTCATGTGCTAAGCGCGACGAGCCCTCCAAATGTTAACCCCAGTTTTCTATACCAGAGACACTACCTGTTTATTCAATTAGCTCCTCATTGGTCCTTGTGAGGATAAGTTGACCCCTCCCTGACGCACTGCTCTACAGATAAATATTGGAGGTGCCGGGGATTGAAAACACGACCTCTGAATCTGTAACCAGGAACGCTCTGACCACTCGACCATAAGGATAGTTTCAATACCGGAGACACCTTCCCAAAACGTACTTTTTCAATAACAGACATGGAGACTGTTATAATAAGGTACCATTCTCTAAATAGCGAACAAACACCATATCTCTAACAGTAGGCTCAACAGATGTCCTGCAGATCGAACGGTCTAAGGTGTCAGTCTCGTGTTAGACTAGACTAATGATGACGGGGACATCGAGGTTCGAATCTCGGTCGGGTCTACTGTGGGGGGTTTCCAAACTGGTTTTCCAGTCTCCCTCCATTCGAATGCGGGTATAGTTGTCCTTGTTTTCTGCTAGGGATAACGTACTGACCTGACCGACTCCTTTGTGTAACTGGACATCCATCACCCAATGGTTGCCAACATAAGAGCTTACGTAAGTTGGCACTTGCGGCTTGAAGGCCAGATCTCATTGGTACGAAACAATAGAATGGGTAAAAACGACTCATTTTATATAGTTTGTGTACAGTTTCGTGAGCATTGTGTTCGAAATAAAGGTGGTATTTCAATTCCAGTGAATAAAAATCAGTCTGATTGTTACAAAGTAAAGTTATTGTTTGTTGTATTCAATTGGTTTGTTCTTTCTAAACAAATCTTACCAGTGTTTTGATTAATAACAGTCTAGTGTCTGCTATGGAACAGAGGACAATAGTCTGCTATGGAACAAAGGGACAATAGTCTGCTATGGAACAAAGGGGCAATAGTCTGCTATGGAACAGAGGACAATAGTCTGCTATGGAACAGAGGACAATAGTCTGCTATGGAACAAAGGGACAATAGTCTGCTATGGAACAGAGGACAATAGTCTGCTATGGAACAGAGGACAATAGTCTGCTATGGAACAAAGGGGCAATAGTCTGCTATGGAACAGAGGACAATAGTCTGCTATGGAACAGAGGACAATAGTCTGCTATGGAACAGAGGACAATAGTCTGCTATGGAACAGAGGACAATAGTCTGCTATGGAACAGAGGACAATAGTCTGCTATGGAACAGAGGACAATAGTCTGCTATGGAACAAAGGGACAATAGTCTGCTATGGAACAGAGGACAATAGTCTGCTATGGAACAGAGGACAATAGTCTGCAGCAAGTGGTGGTGTAATCGTACGGAGGGTAAAGGGACACTAGCACCCTATTTGTAAAGAGAGCGTGGCAAAAATAAAAGTTATTTAATGGACTTGTCTTCCACCGCCGCGAGCTGTCCCTGATAAATGTTTGAAAATGGGGGGGGGGGGGGGGGGGTTGCTATTTGAAGTGTCTTCCTCTGCTGTTTATAGGACTTGGATCTTATTATTCCAACTTTATTCCCCCAATACTGACTGAGTGACGCCAGGGAATCATGGGTAATCTCAAACATTTACTCAGATGACCTGTTAAAGAACAATAGTAGCCATACAGACGTGTGTGAGGTAGTGATTTCGTTGGACACATAGACCAAGGCATCAGTCCTGTGTAGGCTGTTAGTTTAAAAATAACACCTGGACACGGGAATCGAGCCTAGGACCAAGGGCTAACTTTTCTAGAGGAGGTCCCCTGGTATAAACGAAATTATATATTTTATAGACACCCTGTACCCTCAAGGGGGTCCAGCCCCCTCCCTTGCCTGGAGCTATCCCGTGCTCATGGACATTCAGTTCAAGACAGAGTCTGTGATGGACGTGTGGAATACTCACGTACTTGAGCCACAACTAGCGACTGCTCGAGATCAGTTTTTATGTCTCAGAGAGTATCCTCGGGCCGCCCTGAGAGAGAACAGTCCTACCTTGACGGATTACACTATGACGGAGGGCGTTAATACCACCGAGTGTTTGATTGTTACCAGCAGTTCCCGGATGATTGTATTCTTGAGATGGGAAGGGGGAGTAGAGCTAACCCTGGCGTCTTCAACCACTACCACAACAATGTAAATAAATGGTAGGGCGGGGCGCCCCCCACAGACTTTATCTTAAAATAGACATTTACTAGAACTAGTAACATTGTGAAACGATATAATAGATGTATATACATTGTTGTAGAAACACTCCAACAAGTATTATAAATGAAATAATACACACTGTTACTTTCTCTATGGAACACTGTTACTTTCTCTATGGAACTAGGAACACTGTTACTTTCTCTATGGAACTAGGAACTAGGAGCACTGTTACAGAGAAAAGAGAAACATCTTTGTCAAACAAAGAACATAAGAATCTAATTCACTTTCAAACAACTGAATATAAAAGTATAAGGGCTTATAGTTCAGAAATTATTGGTTTCATAAAAATATATTTCAAATAAAATATTTGTATATTTAAGAGTACTACAATTTTACAACGATACGTTATTTATTATCTCAAATAGTTGCGAAGAAATAAAGAAGTTGGAAAAGTTCCCCCCGTGTAAAGTACCCTTACACCGGTGGTGTAGTTGGCTAACGCGCTTGTCGTGTTGAGCTCGACTGCTGAGGACGGGGAGATCGAGGTTCGAATCTCGGTCGGGTGAACTAGGGGTGGTTTTTCCTAAATGGTTTTCCACTCTCCTTCCACGCAAATGCGGGTTCACTTCCTCTAATTCACGCTTCCCAATTCCTAACCCATTAGCGTAATTAGTACTTAAAGCGTATAACCCGAACGGGTAGTAAGATGCGGTGCTAAATATTATTATTATTATTATTACCCTTACACCTTTTTTATAGTGATAAACAGTTTCCAGATTTAAAATTTAATCAAAATCTTTAGAGTGAATTTCTAGAAAATATATTGTTTTCCCCTTTTTGCCCTTCTGTAACCCCTCGGGGGCACCTTATGGAAACCCCAGATATCAAGTTTTATCCCAATCGGTAAAATAGTTACGGCTCTATCCCAAGGTACAGACAGACAGTGTGACAGATTAAAATAAACATTTAATTCTCTTAAGAAACACTGACCAATTGTTGAAACTTTTGTGGGTTATTATTATTATCATTATTGTTTCCCTTTTACTACATCCCAAACCTACCTAAGGATATCCGAATAAATATAAGGCTAATATGACAAAATAAAATATATGGTATTACATAAATTCTTAAACAAAGTTAAACAATTAAATGAACAATCTCTGAAATGATTAAATTTAGGAGTTTTAATATATATATATATAATAATAGAGTGAAAGAAAATAATATATGTATAGGCTAAACTTTTATAGAATATATAGTTTTGAGTAAGACAAAAAAAAAGGTATTGTTGAGGAACAAAAAAAAAAATCAATAGAATTAATATTTTTACATAAAAAATAAAATATTAATCAATTCCCTGGAATAGATAGAGTCTGAGTGTATTTAGTCCTTTCTGAAAGTTTTTGCATGTATCATAGCTTGATAAATAAAAAAAAATGAGAAATAACATATATTTAAAATTGAAGATTTGGCTGGACCTCACCAATGAATTCATCCATGTTGAAACCAGAATGTCTGAAGTCTGTTTCCTTTTATTTATTCTAACTCGTCCACCATTTGAAGAAATAAACACTCTAGTTCGTCTCCAGACACTTAACTTTCCATTTGAGTACTTGTACTTTTACTTTCGAACCATTGTTCCACTTGAAAACTAAATTTAATTAGGAGCTATATAAATTTGCTCCATGTTAAATGACACTCCGGAAGAAAAAAAACCTCATCCTCTTCAAAATATGTTCTCAGTTTTAAACTTAAAAAACGTTCTATTTTCTACTAAGTCCAAAGAGAAAACTAATACAATAAAATAAAAGATAAAGTGTTGGCTATGAACTGTTTATAAAATAAGATACAAATTTAGTATCAAGATTTAAATATATGTCAGTGTTTCTTAAGAGAATTAAATGTTTATTTTAATCTGTCACAATTGAAATGCGCGCTATTTTGGAACGTCTTTTTTTTTCTCTCTTTTTTTTTTTTACTACTTTTACAAGCACGAGACTCGCCACTCACTTGTTCATCATATCTGCGCATGCGTTAGAATAAATCATGGCTGACATCCAAAATAAATAGAAGAGTCAACAGACCTCTTGGAAGGAAATTAATATGTTTTTAAAAAAAGTAAGTGTTCTTCCTTAGGTCAAAATTAATTGTTTAAATTATTTAAAACAGTGTTAGATGTTCTATATTCTGTCCTTTTAATTTATTTTAATGGATGCAAATAGTATTATTTGTCACGCCGGCGACACAGCATGTTTCAAACGAAAATAAACCTGAAACTATTTACAAAGCTTGGGAAAAATATAAGGAAATAAATGGTAGGGTGGCAAATAACGTTACAACAGACAGACGACATTGCGAAAACTTTTGTTTTGTTTCAGGGGGTTATGAAACGTCGACATTTATCAAAATCTCGAGTTAGATTTTTTTAACAATCACAATACTTCTCTCTCCGAGGTTTCGAGAGTAAAAACATACTAGTCATAATGAAAAATGAATGTTTTAGGGAACTTTTGTAATATTTTAGAACCGACTGCCCTGTTTAGAGGAGGGGGTAGGACCAGGTGATGGCTGATAATTGATAAACTTTCCGATAAATTTCTCGCGGTGAGGGCAGGACGGGGGGGCGCCGGGGGGAATTATTTTGGGGGGCCTTCAAAATTGTTAACGAGATATAAATTCAAACAAATAACGGCAACTTGAGATGGACATTTTCCAGATCATTGAATCCCAGGGCAGGGGGGGGGGGATGTATTTGTGACACATTCAACCGCCGAGCGCTATAGTCGATACCAGGGCGTGATGACAGCGCTGGAATTGTTATAATTTTATCGGAACTCATTTCATGTGTCTGATGTTTTTGGAAAAACAATTTTGAACATTTCCCAAAACTGAAAAAAAATCTAGGGAAAATGTTCACAAAAGAAAGTTCCCTAGTATATCTCTACTTAGTGCGGAGGGCAAGGGGTAATTGTTTGGATCTATTAAAATGGGACAAGTCAAATTGTGAACCTACGACCGTTTGTTGTATCTACAAAGTGCGGCACTCGGATGACAGAATGACAGAACCCATACGTGCAATGGCTCCAGTCTTGGCGTATGAACACTCAAATGTACCTAAAATACTTACAACAAACATATAATCTGAGGAAGGCAGTTAGTATCATTGTTACAATCTTGCGTCTTGTCCACCTTCCGGTATATACAGACCTTTACACTAGTCGAGTAATCTCAGAGCATTGACATGGGACCGACGGCTTTACTCCGTAGGAAGTTGTGCTACGGATTTTTATCGTTCCAGAGAAATCCATTGACCCTAGCTGGGTGTTAGCCCACGAAATCAGATCTTGAGGCGAGCACTTCACCACAAGAGTACCGGGGTCGACTCCTATATCCGGTTCTTTACCAACAAATTAGATGTTGGGGTAGTAAGACAGGTGTACTGATATTTAACTAAACTGTGCTCGGGAGATATGTTTGAATATTATTATCATCATCATCATCATCATACATCCAATTTATTTACGCCGAGTACAAGAGTTGTTTCTATGTTGGTTCGAACCCGGATGGGGCCGACTAATATTTTTACTATTTATACATAAAACAGGTTCATTCTGCTTCCCAATTAGCTGTTTTTCCACCACGTCTTACTACCCGTTACATTATGAGGCTTACCCATGAAATTCATATTTACAACGATGGTAAAAAAGCAACATTTAATTCGGGTTTTATATAATAAAATCTTTGTGTATTCGAGGCCTATATACATTGTTAATTTTGAGTTGTAGTCATTTCGAGCCCAACTTAACGATCTTTATTACCCCCCCCCCCCCCCCCCTACGCCCTCCCCATATGCCAAGAGTGTAACTAAAGTTTGTAAAGTTCCCTAGCGTAGGCGATGTGTTGGATCGAATATCATCTTCCGCTTGAAGAAATAGTCACGTGACGCAGAGAGTGTTGCGCGACCTCAATTATTTCAACTATGCGAGTTTTTGAATGTACATTTTATCGGGTTTTTATATTTTGTATTTAAATTTATATTTTTGTATGTATATATTGTGTAAACATAAAATATATGTGCTTATATTTTGAGGTTATTGGCCTATTTTGTGCCAGCTGCTTAGATACTGACATAAAAATGGTTAGTTTGAATTTAGGACAGCTCAAATTTGTTCACATATTCCTTGAGCTTCAAACTAATAAAGTTATTCTGTATGAGTGTCTATACTCTAGAAAGTATACGTTACCCACCTTTTAAAAACAGTCTAGATTCACATATGGCGTAACAATGGAATAGCCTACACGTTTTAAAATTATTTACCGTAAAAGAACCGACAATACAAGTATTTAATGGTTCTACGGTTTTTCCCATGTGTAATAATATTATGAAACAATGACCTTGAATGTGTGGGAGATTGACCATCACGTGAGCTGCTACAGACCAATGCAGAGGACATACAGGAATAATAATGAGTATTATTATAGTTCATTTAAATGTTTGATTAGTAAACAGCGAGTGAACTTTGCTTGGTTTGATGTAGACTTCAAAGCAGGCTCAGACATTTTGTTACATCGGCCACCTGTCCTAATAGCGTCCATATTGTCTGCGATTAACTTAAATTACATATACAGGGTGTATCTGTATATGTGGGACATAGCTGGGCTGTGGATAATAGACCTCAAAACAACACTAAATGTCCTTATGAACATATCATTGTGGCATTAACTCACCAATAAGAGTGAGTACACTGTGATATTGACTCACCTATAAGAGTGAGTACATTGTGATATTAACTCACTTATAAGGGTGAGTACATTGTGATATTAACTCACTTATAAGGGTGAGTACATTGAGATATGATCACTATAAGGGTGAGTACATTGTGATATTGACTCACCTATAAGGTGAGTACATTGTGGCATTAACTCACAATAGAGTGAGTACACTGTGATATTGACTCACCTATAAGGGTGAGTACATTGTGATATTAACTCACCTATAAGGGTGAGTACACTGTGATATTGACTCACCTATAAGGGTGAGTACACTGTGATATTAACTCACCTATAAGGGTGAGTACACCGACCACCATCCCAAGATTCCTGCCGGCCAACATGACCTCTTCCTCCCCATTGTTCTTCTGTTTAGTGCCGGCCATATGCCCACTCCTAGCACAGCCACGTAGAACACCAATATCCCAACTAGTCCGGTCACAAACACGCCATCTGAACAACGCACAGCCAGTAGAACACCAATATCCCAACTAGTCCGTCAGAAACACCGCCATCTGTAACAACGCACACCGCTAGAACACCAATATCCCAACTAGTCCGGTCACAAACACCGCCATCTGGAACAACGCACAGCCACGTAGAACACCAATATCCCAACTAGTCCGGTCACAAACACCGCCATCTGTAACAACGCACAGCCGCGTAGAACACCCATATCCCAACTAGTCGGTCACAAACACGCCATCTGGAACAACGCACAGCCACGTAGAACACCAATATCCCAACTAGTCCGGTCACAAACACCGCCATCTGTAACAACGCACAGCCGCGTAGAACACCAATATCCCAACTAGTCCGGTCACAAACACCGCCATCTGGAACAACGCACAGCCACGTAGAACACCAATATCCCAACTAGTCGGTCACAAACACGCCACTGGAACAACGCACAGCCACGTAGAACACCAATATCCCAACTAGTCAGGTCAGAAACACCGCCATCTGTAACAACGCACAGCCGCGTAGAACACCATATCCAACTAGTCGGTCACAAACACCGCCATCTGGACAACGCACAGCCGTTAGAACACCAATATCCCAACTAGTCCGTCACAAACACGCCATCTGTAACAACGCACAGCCGCGTAGAACACCAATATCCCAACTAGTCGTCACAAACACCGCATCTGGAACAACGCACGCACGTAGAACACCAATATCCCAACTAGTCAGGTCAGAAACACGCCATCTGTAACAACGCAGAGCACGTGAACACAATATCCCAACTAATCAGTCAGAAACACCGCATCTGTAACAACGCACAGCCACGTAGAACACAATATCCAACTAGTCCGGTCACAAACACCGCCGTCTGGAACAACGCACAGCCACGTAGAACACCAATATCCAACTAGTCGGTCCAAACACCGCCATCTGTAACAACGCACAGCCACGCAGACACCCATATCCTATGCCTACTTAACATAATGTTATCACCGAGTATGTTCTGTAGTTAAATGAATATCTAGCCAGAGTAGCTACGAGGGTCGACATAGCCTTGAAAATGGTTTTCTTAACTCTGGTCTAAATGTTATAATAGTAGTAGGATTGGTTACTCGTTAATACAGTTACAATAATTTTAAAAAGATATATTTTTACTCCCCATTAAAAATAACTAAATTAATTTTGTCGTAAAACTATTAGTCTATAACCATGTCTTGTACTTTCCCTTTGAGACGGAACAACGGAGGCAGGCGCGAGTATGCAACCCGCAGGCCATACGTGTTGCTGAGGGATGACTATGTTTGTTTCACTGGAAATTGGGACATTTCGGACATTTGACAAATCACCGAAAACAACTAAGCGGATGTCCTTAAATTGATTTCATAGATTATATTATTCGTTTAGTTAGTTTTATTCATAAGGATTGGTAAAAAAAGCGAGTAATAAGAAATTTTATAATACTTTAATTGCAGCCAATAAGCATATATCCCGAACGGATAGTAAGGCGTGGTTTTAAAAAATGGCAGTAAATAAATTAAATAAAAACTAAATTTTATCTTATTATATTTATCTACTGCAAAAAAAAAATCTTTTACAATAAGCATCGATTAAAAAACTTACCTACCTCCCACTCTAAAAAAGCTTTCATACGTTAAATAAACCTATAATCCAAGGTTACATGATGAGAAGGGCTGATTAAAATAGTAAATTATAATGTTTATATAAAACATCCAGGGTTCCTTAAATGATCGTCTCCTCAAATCTTATCTCCCTCTGAAATTGCTATTAAGGTTGACCGTTGCTTTCTTGCCTTTTCCATTTTGTATTTTTCTTTCGCCGTATATTAGTACCCATTTGGGCTGTCCGCTAATGAAATAGATATGAGAGAGGTAGAATTTTAAAGGATATGTATCCACATTTTCATGAATAGTGGGAAACTACTTAAGAAAAATACACCCTCAGTACACCCGACCGGAATCGAACCACGATCTCCCCGTCATTGGCAGTCTAGTCTACTACGAGAATAGCGCCTTAAAACATTAGTAAAAGTATCGAGTAAAAAAGCATTGGTAGGATAAGCAAAATATTAATACTTTCCCTACAAGCGTACGATGGCCTTCACAATGACTGATAAGGTGAGTCAGGGCCTAATGTATCTTATATTCCCCCTGACATAGCTCACTACGTATCTTATGACTGATAAGGTGAGTCAGGGCCTAATGTATCTTATATTCCCCCTGACATAGCTCACCACGTATCTTATGACTGATAAGGTGAGTCAGGGCCTAATGTATCTTATATTCCCCCTGACATAGCTCACCACGTATCTTATGACTGATAAGGTGAGTCAGGGCCTAATGTATCTTATATTCCCCCTGACATAGCTCACCACGTATCTTATGACTGATAAGGTGAGTCAGGGCCTAATGTATCTTATATTCCCCCTGACATAGCTCACCACGTATCTTATGACTGATAAGGTGAGTCAGGGCCTAATGTATCTTATATTCCCCCTGACATAGCTCACCACGTATCTTATGACTGATAAGGTGAGTCAGGGCCTAATGTATCTTATATCCCCCTGACATAGCTCACTACGTATCTTATGACTGATAAGGTGAGTCAGGGCCTATTGTATCTTATATTCCCCTGACATAGCTCACCACGTATCTTATGACTGATAAGGTGAGTCAGGGCCTAATGTATCGTATATCCCCTTGACATAGCTCACTACGTATCTTATGACTGATAAGGTGAGTCAGGGCCTATTGTATCTTATATCCCCCTGACATAGCTCACCACGTATCTTATGACTGATAAGGTGAGTCAGGGCCTATTGTATCTTATATCCCCCTGACATAGCTCACTACGTATCTTATGACTGATAAGGTGAGTCAGGGACTATTGTATCTTATATTCCCTGACATAGCTCACTACGTATCTTATGACTGATAAGGTGAGTCAGGGGGTATTGTATCTTATATTCCCCCTGATATAGCTCACCACGTATCTTATGTCTGATAAGGTGAGTCAGGGCCTATTGTATCTTATATTCCCCCTGACATAGCTCACTACGTATCTTATGACTGATAAGGTGAGTCAGGGCTTATTGTATCTTATATTCCCCCTGACATAGCTCACCACGTATCTTATGACTGATAAGGTGAGTCAGGTCCTATTGTATCTTATATCCCCCTGACATAGCTCACCACGTATCTTATGACTGATAAGGTGAGTCAGGGCCTATTGTATCTTATATCCCCCTGACATAGCTCACCACGTATCTTATTACTGATAAGGTGAGTCAGGTCCTATTGTATCTTATATTCCCCCTGACATAGCTCACCACGTATCTTATGACTGATAAGGTGAGTCAGGTCCTATTGTATCTTATATCGCCCTGACATAGTTCACCACGTATCTTATGACTGATAAGGTGAGCCAGGGCCTATTGTATCTTATATCCCCTGACATAGCTCACCACGTATCTTATGACTGATAAGGTGAGTCAGGGCCTATTGTATTTTATATACCCCTGACATAACTCACCACGTATCTTATGACTGATAAGGTGAGTCAGGGCCTATTGTATCTTATATTCCCCCTGACATAACTCACTACGTATCTTATGACTGATAAGGTGAGTCAGGGCATATTGTATCTTATATCCCCCTGACATAGCTCACCACGTATCTTATGACTGATAAGGTGAGTCAGGGCCTATTGTATCTTCTATTCCCCTGACATAGCTCACTACGTATCTTATGACTGATAAGGTGAGTTAGGGCCTATTGTATCTTATATCCCCCTGACATAACTCACCACGTATCTTATGACTGATAAGGTGAGTCAGGGCCTATTGTATCTTATATCCCCCTGACATAACTCACCACGTATCTTATGACAGATAAGGTGAGTCAGGGCCTATTGTATCTTATATTCCCCCTGACATAGCTCACTACGTATCTTATGACTGATAAGGTGAGTCAGGGCGTATTGTATCTTATATTCCCCCTGACATAGCTCACCACGTATCTTATGACTGATAAGGTGAGTCAGGCCCTAATCTATCTTATATCCCCCTAACATAGCTCACACGTATCTTATGACTGATAAGGTGAGCCATTGCCTATTGTATCTTATATCCCCCTGACATAGCTCACCACGTTCTTATGACTGATAAGGTGAGCCAGGGCCTATTGTATCTTATATTCCCCCTAGAGCTTCCTCTAGTCCTGTGCCCACCAAGCGACCTTCATTGTCTGAGACTCAACTATCCATCTATCTTCCTGGTCCTGACCAGTAGTGACAATACTGTGACGTATACGGCGCAGCTGTTCCAATAACCGACATCATTGCAACCCTTGACCCTCGACGGATATATTGGACTTGACTCTTGAACACGTAACATAGCACGGCTGCTTGAAAATACATATTTTGTCTCAATTTGTGTTCACAAAATTAAATGGCTGTTCGATTACTTACAATCGCGTATAACCTGAACAGGTATTAAGACCCTGTGATTATATAAACGAGCACGAGATTATTTTTAAACTATACTGGGGTTTCTCATTCTTTTTAAATTCAAATGTTGGTGAATTCCCTCTAAATTACCCTCCTAATTGAACCCCTTTAGATAAAGTCGCTAATAACCAGTGTTTGTAACGTATTAATAATAAACTACAAGTTTTTGTGGCAATCCATATTTCTGAATATTGAAATTGTTTATTGCGCGGAACACTACATAAACTTTTGCCTGTAAATTCTGGCCGGGTCCCCTAAGGGCTGTTTCCCAAACCCTCTTTAATGCGGGTATACTTTAGAAAAACTAAACACACCGTTTCATACCCCTTAGATCAAACCATTAACGACCTTGTTATTTAAATAGTACCATTATTGTTCGTGAAAGTAGAAACGAAAATTTTATTTAAATAGTTACGTAATTTTATCTTTCAGCTTGATATGAAGAATAGCAAATAATATTTCAAACTTAAGCCTGCTTATAATATACAGACTTATTTGATAATTTGTGAGAGCAGCTCAGCTCATAGCTAATCCTTCATTTTAAAATGAATATATTGCCTTAGTTTGACTAACATGTTTTGGAACAATGAACTCTGAGAAAAAATTTGTTTTCCATTAACAACAAACATTTTGTCATCAATTGTTAAATTCTTCAGTGGTAAGTGCAGCGCACTCAACAATGTAGTTAATGCAAGGATGTTAATTAAACAAAGGTCTAATTTTAGCCAAAGTGATCAAGTGAAGACGTAATGTAGCCGGTCGGTGTAATGAATCGATAATTACTGGTGATTGTCGACTAATTGGTTGATGTTCAACAAACAAGCACCACAGCATAGGAACTGTCGAGATCGACCTTCACACACACTTTCAGACAATACTCTCTACAGTCCAGGGATGGCCAAGCTACGGCCCGTCGATAGGGATGATTAGTTGAATATGTGGCGTTGTGAGGTAACGTGTTTTAAACACAGCAAAACTAGATTTGTTACAATACCATGCCAAAATAAACATAACCAAACTTGGTAAATCATGTTCAAAAATATATGGCACTGTTTGCATCCTCGTATTGACGCGAACAAGAGTTTTAAACAATGAAACACAGGACAAATGATCTTAGAAAGAGACTTACTGATGAGCATCTTTGTTCTGAGAATCATCTCACATTCCCAGCATATTCATCTTGTGGACGAACTTACACCAAGCCACTGAGATATTTATCATTGTTTTACATTCTAAATGTACTTAATGTACCCGCATTTGAATGGAAAGCCATTCAGGAAACAACACCCTCAGTATATCCAACCAGGATTCGATCCCTTATCTCCCTGTTATCGGCAGTCCAGTGTATTGCTACCCTACCGCAACCACTGCTGTTATGGCTAGAAAGGTCGCGGGCAGGTCATTTCGGTCAATATATATTTATTTGGGATAGGATTCTTGGACCCTCAAACCTTTAAGAATATTCCAAATTCGAAAAAATAATATCTATAAATGTAAAATGGTAAATTGTTTTATATTGCTAATACTGCTTATTTGTGGTTCATACCTAACATGATTCTTAGGACGACCCTAAAACCCAGACCCCAGACCCTTAAATTACCACTTAATCGATGCAGATATTAACATTTAGTTACTATTTCTGTTTTTAATACTCTATTTTATTTCTATTCTATTTTGTTTTTCGGTTAAGAGGTTGGTAGTTAATAAATATTCGGGTCTGTACAATACTGTACTGTATAGTACAAATGTACTAGCTGGTGAACCGACAAAACATGTGATATGATAACTCATTTAGTTTCCTTCACGTTACTAGAGTGTCTGCCTTATTATGTGTGCGTGTGTTCCACTTTGAACCTCTAACAACGCCCGTGATTGTCCAACAAACTAGATACCATCTACCTTAGGAGTGTCGGTGAAGATCAGTACTGCAAACACTTGTTGGAAGTCGGTAATGTGATACTTCCCTAAGGAACTAATCAAAAGAACAAGATGTATTAATAAAGCTTGTGCCAACTAAAGATGATATATATATATATAGCACATCAAATAATAAATAACGAAGGAGGCCTATTATATTCAAACTTGTATCTTGTTATAACTGAACACCAAAATAAATACTTTTTTTATAACGTAAAAATAGAGTGATACAAATATTAAACACACGTCCTATAAAACACAGCATAAATATGTTATCAACCACTTCCGTTTCATCATTTAGAATCAAATTTTTTGTTCGCTGTCGACAATGATAACATTTTGCTATGTTATTATTGTTATATTAAAGGCATGGATAAAATCCATCAAAAGTAGTTCAACACATGATTTGACGTATAAATACGTGAAAGTAGATCTAGTACCTTCTCTACCTGTCCTATGTATTTGGCCAAGCTAGAAATGTCCACGGTTTCTTTATCTCACGATTATTCTGTCCTCTAAGGACGCAATATTTACGGATGTAACTCTTTATTGAAGTTTTAGTAGGAAGACTCAATTAAAACATATTTACTGTCTGTTTTTACTTTCAATAAAACTAAAAAACCATCATTTTTTAAAATAATTGTTTACTGAGTGCATACGAACCGCCTTGATGTAACATAATGTCGCACAAGATTACCGCCAGGCTTCGTATCCCGTCTAGTTCGTTCTATACCGTTAATATGGCAGGCAGAGAGATATAAGTTCGTCAGAAAGTTCACAGGGATTCCCATCCTTTCTGTTTGGAGGAACCTTTAGAATATTTAACTAATCTTGGTGAGTCCCAACTTGATTGGTACGTACTGGGTTCGACAGGGGCAGATTACAAAACATATGTGTGAACCAGTAGGCTCGGTAAATAGTGATTAGCTCATGTCTTTGAATAAAAATAGTTCTACCAACAAAATAAAAGCTTTAGTAAATTCTCGCGGAACTCATGTGTTTCCCTCTTTTTCCCTAGTACCCATTAACTGAAAATTCATGACAGGTTTACTGTTAACATAAATTTTCTTAGCACCGCGTCTTACTACCCGTTCGGCTTATACGCTTATGTTCTAATCATGCAAATGGTTTTAAGAGAAAGTGTACTCACATTTGCGTGGAGGGAGAGTGGAAAACCACTATCAGTACACCCGACAAATATACGAACCTCGATCTCCCCGTCATTGGTAGTCTAGTCTACTGCGAGGATAGCGCCTTAGACCATACGTCCACCGAAGCGGATGTACATATAATTGACAAAACTAATAATACATTTCTAAAGTTTTTAATTTGATCACGATTTTTGTGTTTTAACTCGTTATAATGATTGCTACTGCTTGTGGCGTCAAAGTCTGGGTTGTCCGTCTTTACTATACTTGGATTATGATAGAAAGGACCGTTTAGAAAATATAAACATTTGATTATATCATTAATGTTATTTTATGGGTATTGATACTATCTATCAATAACAACAACAACTGAAGATTACATAAATGACGTATGAATGAATAAAATAAGTTTTAGTAACTTTTGTTACTGCCATATAAATTGCTTCCTACCAATACCCCAAATAGTAAAATATGTCTTGATGAAACAAAAACATTGTATTGCTAGTCGGAAATAACAGAAAATAACAAAACGTGACATACCCTCGACTGTCAGATGTTTCCTCCGGTCAACGGTTTGTGAACAACAACATACAAACGGGCACGTAGCTCTAATAAACGGCGATAACAAATAAATGAAGCCGCGGTCGTAAAAGGAGCAAACTATAATCAGTGCAGCGAGTCGGCCAAAGATTACACCAGGTCGAGTTACCTTGGTGGACTGAATTGTGGCTTGCAGGTAGCGGCTATACCTAGTGCTACATTTCAAGGTCAGGTCGGCTCCGATGTTAATTATTGTCGCCGACCCTCTACCCTTGTTAGATTACCATGACGTCTTCTGCAGAGCTGCTGTAAACTGCAAACCAAACACCTATTTACACCGTTTAGCAGTTAATTACGACTTTATTACAGGGCCTTATCCGACACCTAGAGATGATACTAGATCTACTTTCACAGCGCCTTATCCGACACCTAGAGCTGTTACTAGATCTACTTTCACAGGGCCTTATCCGACACCTAGAGCTGTTACTAGATCTACTTTCACAGGGCCTTATCCGACACCTAGATATGATACTAGATCTACTTTCACAGGGCCTTATCCGACACCTAGAGATGATACTAGATCTACTTTCACAGCGCCTTATCCGACACCTAGAGCTGTTACTAGATCTACTTTCACAGGGCCTTATCCGACACCTAGAGCTGTTACTAGATCTACTTTCACAGGGCCTTATCCGACACCTAGAGATGATACTAGATCTACTTTCACAGGGCCCATTATCCGACACCTAGATGTTATAGATCTACTTCACGGCTTATCCGACACTAGAGATGTTCTGACTACTTTCACAGCCTATCCGACACCTGAGCTGTTACAGATCTACTTTCAGGGCTATCGCACCTAAAATGATACTAGATTACTTTCACAGGGCCTTATCCGACACCTAGAGATGATACTAGATCTACTTTCACAGCGCCTTATCCGACACCTAGAGCTGTTACTAGATCTACTTTCACAGGGCCTTATCCGACACCTAGAGCTGTTACTAGATCTACTTTACAGGGCCTTATCCGACACCTAGAGTGTTACTAGATCTACTTTCACAGGGCCTTATCCGACACCTAGAGTGTTACTGATTACTTCCAGCTATCGACACTGATGATATATCTTTCACAGGGCCTTATCCGACACCTAGAGCTGTTACTAGATCTACTTTCACAGGCCTTATCCGACACCTAGAGTGTTACTAGATCTACTTTCACAGGGCCTTATCCGACACATAGAGCTGTTACTAGATCTACTTTCAAGTATTCTTTCGCCAGGTCATGCGATTTTCGGCTGCAATTCTTGATAAATTATATTATCAATAACTAAATAACGCTATTAAAATAGTAAAATTACATCTATTTTGGCAGCAAAAAAAGTAGTAATTAAGTTGTTAGATTTTTTAAATTGGGTCGGAAGAAATAAATTAAAGAGTTGTTTTTGTCTGTTTTAAGGAAAGAAAATTGTTGCCAGGGGATACTCTGGTAAGTATTATACAAAGTGTGACAGAAATAACTAGACCACTTGTGCTGAGGAGCTGAGGTTTGACGTCCGGGGAGCTCACCTGAGTGATATTATCTTCAAACAAAGTAGTTTGTAGTTTGTTTTTATCTAGCTGGTGAGTATTTACTTTCCAATTTAAGTGTTAATCTTCAAGTTACTAACTGTCTAATTGTTTCGGTTTCACTCTGTATAAATAGTAGAGATTCTGAGATCAACTGATCCCCCATTCGACCTGGATTATTCATTTTATGTGCTAATCAAGCTAATGGTTTTAGGTATTAGAAAGGTTATATTACTAGGAAGTGTACACACCTTTGCGTGAACGGAGGGGGGGGGGAAACCACCCTCAGTACAGCCGACAGAGATTAGAACCCTTGATCTCCCATCATGGACAGTCTAATCTACTGCGAGAGTAGCGCGCTAGACCACGCGGCCACCGAAGCGGATGGGATGTATGACTGGTTAGTAAGCCGACATATTGTCTGTCTGCAGACACCAGACTGGACTGTAAATACCGCCCTTAGTACCGAGATCTTTTCAGGGGAGTCTCCCTAGCCACCATAATCAATCGTGAATAAGTGCTTCAAATTTACAGCATTAACAATGAAAATCGAGCACTAGCCAGCACTAACCAGCACTAGCCAGCACTAACCAGCACTAACCAGCACTAGCCAGCACTAGCCAGCACTAGCCAGCACTAGCCAGCACTAGCCAGCACTAGACAGCACTAGCCAGCACTAGCCAGCACTAGCCAGCACTAACCAGCACTAGCCAGCACTAGCCAGCACTAGCCAGCACTAGCCAGCACTAGACAGCACTAACGTAGCACAAACGATGGGCGTTTTCAAAAACCGGGTGGCCAGGGTGACACATTACTGAATGTAGGGAAATAAAGACATTTCAAATGTTGACAGAGCTAATTGTACAACCTGCATCTTGAAGGCGAATATTAAAATAATAATTAACCAGTATTTATGTTTGATTACATACACAATTAAAATTGTAGTAAAAGAAAAACTATAACCTTAAGTTTTTATTATATGAAGATATTATTTAAGAGTGGTCCAAGAAATCTTAGGGGGTTAAGACCCCCTCCTTTCTACCCCCTTGCAACCCGCCTCGGTGGCGCAGTTAGCTAACGCACTAGTCGTGTTCAGCTAGACTGCCAAAGACGGGGAGCTCGAGGTTCGAATCTCGGTCGGGTGAATTAGGGGTGGTTTTTCTAAATGGTTTTCCACTCTCCCTCAATGCAAATGCGGGTTCGCTTCCTCTAAATGCAACCTTCCCGATTCCTAATCAATTAGCGTAATTAGTACTTAAGCGTATAACCCGAGCGGGTAGTAAGATGCGGTGATAAATAAATAAACAAATAAAATAAAATAACCCTTGCGAATGCAAGCGTAAGAAAGAACATTAAGTTTAAAAATAATCAATTTTGAAAATAGGCGCCTCATTCTTAATCTTTTGTTAAACAGTTTGACACCACAGGTCAGTCTGTGGGGCATCTACGTCCCTAGCTCGACCTTTCGAAAGTTGTTAGATTAAAGGGTTGAATTCTGGTTGTTGTGTCTGCCTTACATACGCTGAACATGAGTCCCCATGGAGTAGTATAGTTACTTATTTCCATGACACGAAGGAACTTCAAAACGTGACAAAGGAGTTTCCCCTAACCCAAACGTGAAATTCCTTCCATCTACCAACACTATAGTGTGACGTCAGAGAGGTTCTTCTTTAAGAACTGGATCGAACGAAGGGAAGGAACAAGATATTCCAGTTGTGATCGTTAGAAATGGCGAGGGCCATTCACGACAAGGTACACCGGTCTAGACGGACCACAAATAAATAAAATAAACTCATTTCTTACACTCGAACAAATCACGCGGCCATTGTTCGGACAGAAACATGAGATTTGATATTTTCTATGAAGAAAGAATACTCGAAACACCAAAGTGACGAGTCGCAGTCATGTTTTATTATAAAAGTTGTAAGTTATTAGGAATAGAGTATAGAAGGGGTTTTCTCTTACTATCTCTCGTGTGGACAGGAAAATATTAAAAAAACTGGACACAATTAATTTTGACGAACACGCGAAGCACCGTTAATAGCACACCAACACAATATTATCCATACCAGGTAAGTAGAGAGTGCTAGCACACCAACACAATATTATCCATACCAGGTAAGGAGAGAGTGCTAGCACACCAACACAATATTATCCATACCAGGTAAGTAGAGAGTGCTAGCACACCAACACAATATTATCCATACCAGGTAAGTAGAGAGTGAGTGTAAACAAACCGTCAGGAGGATAATGGTACACCTGAGGTTTAGATCACGTGATGGCTTTCAAATCTCAGGAGACAAGATAAGACCGAACTATGAGGTAATGCACCAGCATTCGTCCGTTTATTATGTATTTTAATCAAGCACCACGTCTTACCAACCATCTGGGTACTAACCAGTCTAATATATTAAGGATGAGGAAGGTTGAATTTTGACGAAGTGCATCCGGTTTCGCGTCAAGGGAAAGTAGAAAAACATTTCGAAAAAAACAACCCAATTTAAATACATACTAAGAGGATCGAACCTGGATCTCCCCGTCATCAACAGTCTAGTCTACTGCGAGAGTAGCGCGTTTGACCACGCAGGCTAGGACATAATCTAACCCCTCCTTTCTATTCTGTTTAGATCGCACGACGTCAAGATCTGTATCAGTTGTTTATCACATATATTTGATAATAAACACAGATGGGTGAATATAGCTCGTTGCGATTTTTCCTGTCCTGCGTTTTAATACCCGTCCGGCCTACCCTAATTTAACTATGATAATGAGGCAGGTACAGTTTAGAGAAAATGTTCTTGCATCAGCGCAGTAAGAGTGATGTCATTTCATAAAAATAAAATATAAACATTTGTACACCTAGCCGATATTTGAACCCTGAACATTAAGGGTGTAGAAGGGGGGTGGTCCGTACCCCCTAGGGTAGCTGTAGACAAACTTTTGTTGACTTAAGGTCACATTTTCTAGGGAGTCCCTTAGATAAATCATCTGTCTACGTATTTGCGAGTGAACACCATGCCACGCGCCCCGGTTTGAGAACTATTTCTCAAAGACACCTTGCAGGTACAGTACTTGTAAGAAATAGTAAGGGAACCATGGTAAAGATATTAACAAACACATGTTTCGAAGTTTCCATCAAGTTACCTCGATAATCTCTCTCAAAAGTGTGGATTGCAACCGGCACTTATATTGTCATATTTACAAGGTGTTGTAATAAGTGTTGTTTTTTGTCATATTTACAAGGTGTAATAATGTGTTATATTGTCATATTTACAAGGTGTAATAATGTGTTGTTTTGTCATATTTACAAGGTGTAATAATGTGTTGTTTTGTCATATTTACAAGGTGTAATAATGTGTTGTTTTGTCATATTTACAAGGTGTAATAATGTGTTGTTTTGTCATATTTACAAGGTGTAATAATGTGTTGTTTTGTCATATTTACAAGGTGTAATAATGTGTTTTTGTCATATTTACAAGGTGTAATAATGTTGTTATATTGTCATATTTACAAGGTGTAATAATGTGTTGTTTTGTCATATTTACAAGGTGTAATAATGTGTTGTTTTGTCATATTTACAAGGTGTAATAATGTGTTGTTTTGTCATATTTACAAGGTGTAATAATGTGTTGTTTGTCATATTTACAAGGTGTAATAATGTGTTGTTTGTCATATTTACAAGGTGTAATAATGTGTTGTTTTGTCATATTTACAAGGTGTAATAATGTGTTTTTTGTCATATTTACAAGGTGTAATAATGTGTTATATTTGTCATATTTACAAGGTGTAATAATGTGTTGTTTTGTCATATTTACAAGGTGTAATAATGTGTTGTTTTGTCATATTTACAAGGTGTAATAATGTGTTGTTTGTCATATTTACAAGGTGTAATAATGTGTTGTTTTGTCATATTTACAAGGTGTAATAATGTGTTGTTTTGTCATATTTACAAGGTGTAATAATGTGTTGTTTTGTCATATTTACAAGGTGTAATAATGTGTTGTTTTGTCATATTTACAAGGTGTAATAATGTGTTGTTTTGTCATATTTACAAGGTGTAATAATGTGTTTATTTGTCATATTTACAAGGTGTAATAATGTGTTGTTTTGTCATATTTACAAGGTGTAATAATGTGTTGTTTTGTCATATTTACAAGGTGTAATAATGTGTTGTTTTGTCATATTTACAAGGTATAATGTGTTTATTGTCAATTTACAAGTGTATAATGTTGTTTTGTCATATTTACAAGGTGTAATAATGTGTTGTTTTGTCATATTTACAAGGTGTAATAATGTGTTGTATTGTCATATTTACAAGGTGTAATAATGTGTTGTTTTGTCATATTTACAAGGTGTAATAATGTGTTGTTTTGTCATATTTACAAGGTGTAATAATGTGTTGTTTTGTCATATTTACAAGGTGTAATAATGTGTTGTTTTGTCATATTTACAAGGTGTAATAATGTGTTGTTTTGTCATATTTACAAGGTGTAATAATGTGTTTTTTGTCATATTTACAAGGTGTAATAATGTGTTATATTGTCATATTTACAAGGTGTAATAATGTGTTGTTTTGTCATATTTACAAGGTGTAATAATGTGTTGTTTTGTCATATTTACAAGGTGTAATAATGTGTTGTTTTGTCATATTTACAAGGTGTAATAATGTGTTATATTGTCATATTTACAAGGTGTAATAATGTGTTGTTTTGTCATATTTACAAGGTGTAATAATGTGTTGTTTTGTCATATTTACAAGGTGTAATAATGTGTTATATTGTCATATTTACAAGGTGTAATAATGTGTTGTTTTGTCATATTTACAAGGTGTAATAATGTGTTGTTTTGTCATATTTACAAGGTGTAATAATGTGTTGTATTGTCATATTTACAAGGTGTAATAATGTGTTGTTTTGTCATATTTACAAGGTGTAATAATGTGTTGTTTTGTCATATTTACAAGGTGTAATAATGTGTTGTTTTGTCATATTTACAAGGTGTAATAATGTGTTGTTTTGTCATATTTACAAGGTGTAATAATGTGTTGTTTTGTCATATTTACAAGGTGTAATAATGTGTTGTATTGTCATATTTACAAGGTGTAATAATGTGTTGTTTTGTCAGATTTACAAGGTGTAATAATGTGTTGTTTTGTCAGATTTACAAGGTGTAATAATGTGTTGTTTTGTCATATTTACAAGGTGTAATAATGTGTTGTTTTGTCATATTTACAAGGTGTAATAATGTGTTGTTTTGTCATATTTACAAGGTGTAATAATGTGTTGTTTTGTCATATTTACAAGGTGTAATAATGTGTTGTTTTGTCATATTTACAAGGTGTAATAATGTGTTGTTTTGTCATATTTACAAGGTGTAATAATGTGTTGTTTTGTCATATTTACAAGGTGTAATAATGTGTTGTTTTGTCATATTTACAAGGTGTAATAATGTGTTGTTTTGTCATATTTACAAGGTGTAATAATGTGTTGTTTTGTCATATTTACAAGGTGTAATAATGTGTTGTTTTGTCATATTTACAAGGTGTAATAATGTGTTGTTTTGTCATATTTACAAGGTGTAATAATGTGTTGTTTTGTCATATTTCAGACACAACTAAGGAAACAGGTCTTACCTCAGAATGTGACGGACACTGTGGGATATAGGCCAACACTACTCCAGACCTTGAACGGGACGGGACGCAAATCTATCGTCGACTGTTCGACTCTGAGTTCACTTCATTGAGTGGTCAGTTACATGTTTTCACACAACATGCTCTCTTCATCGAGTCAGGCTGAAACTTGTACATCAGGCACAATCAATACACCGAACGGTCTGAATTAGAAACATTGATTTTATAACACTCCAAGTATTGGTTAAAAATTGAAAACCTCGAAAGTCATTTATGTGTATAGTGCATGCGTTTTAAAGTTGTTCGTCAAATAAAGGCAAAAAAAACTACTACTCTAAATTTCAAGAAATTATTACAATAGGTCGCATAATAAGACGAATTCACCAACACGTCAAAATGACGCAACTTAAAATTTAGTGACACTGTAATTTAATTTGTCAGAGAAAGAATCTATAATATTGACTTAGACATATGTTTAATTGATTTGTAAAGTCTTGCTTCTACCGTATTTCCCATGTTGGCGTTTCGTCTCCTAGTAAACTACCTCTCTCTCTCTCTCTCCGGCCGGCCGGCTTGTTACATGGTAGCCTGCAGAGTTGGAGGCACGCAACACACACGACAGCCACGCTAGGCGGGACGACTCGCGCAGGCGTCGTGAGGAAACTGTCCTGTGGTTGGTCGAGACAGATCACACCACGCGGCTGGTGTCGCCAACAGTCTCACAAATAAAACAAGATAGACAGACTTTCAAGATCCAGTTCAATTCTCATATGAAGGGCCTTATGTGACATCAATCAAAAATATTTTAGCACCACGTCTTATTACCTGTTTAGGTTATACGCATAGTTACTAATTACACTAATGTGTCAGGGATTAGGTAGGTTGAAATGATAAAAAGTGTACCCGCATTTGATGGAAATACAGGGGAAATCCAATTTTGTAAAAACCAGCCTCAGTACACACGACCGGGATTCGAACCTCGAGCTCTTCATCATCGGTTATGTAGTCTATTGCGAGAGTAACGCCTTAGACCATCCGGCCAACGAAGAAGGTTCTAGAAAAGCTACTAGATCTACTTTCACGTATTCATACGTCAAGTCGAGTGCCCTGCAGCTTCTACTTTAGATACATGTTATTATTACTACAGTAATATGTTGTATTTTCCAAAAATTGAACTGTAAAATACTTGGGCCAATACAAATCAAACTTGTGTTTGTTTGTGAGTCACGTGACGCAACTAGTCCCTCCCCGGCAATGTTCCAGTCACGGGTAACTTGTGTTTGTTTGTGAGTCACGTGACGCAACTAGTCCCTCCCCGGCAATGTTCCAGTCACGGGTAACTTGTGTTTGTTTGTGAGTCACGTGACGCAACTAGTCCCTCCCCGGCAATGTTCCAGTCACGGGTAACTTGTGTTTGTTTGTGAGTCACGTGACGCAACTAGTCCCTCCCCGGCAATGTTCCAGTCACGGGTAACTTGTGTTTGTTTGTGAGTCACGTGACGCAACTAGTCCCTCCCCGGCAATGTTCCAGTCACGGGTAACTTGTGTTTGTTTGTGAGTCACGTGACGCAACTAGTCCCTCCCCGGCAATGTTCCAGTCACGGGTAACTTGTGTTTGTTTGTGAGTCACGTGACGCAACTAGTCCCTCCCCGGCAATGTTCCAGTCACGGGTAACTTGTGTTTGTTTGTGAGTCACGTGACGCAACTAGTCCCTCCCCGGCAATGTTCCAGTCCGGGTAACTTGTGTTTGTTTTGTGAGTCACGTGACGCAACTAGTCCCTCCCCGGCAATGTTCCAGTCACGGGTAACTTGTGTTTGTTTGTGAGTCACGTGACGCAACTAGTCCCTCCCCGGCAATGTTCCAGTCACGGGTAACTTGTGTTTGTTTGTGAGTCACGTGACGCAACTAGTCCCTCCCCGGCAATGTTCCAGTCACGGGTAACTTGTGTTTGTTTGTGAGTCACGTGACGCAACTAGTCCCTCCCCGGCAATGTTCCAGTCACGGGTAACTTGTGTTTGTTTGTGAGTCACGTGACGCAACTAGTCCCTCCCCGGCAATGTTCCAGTCACGGGTAACTTGTGTTTGTTTGTGAGTCACGTGACGCAACTAGTCCCTCCCCGGCAATGTTCCAGTCACGGGTAACTTGTGTTTGTTTGTGAGTCACGTGACGCAACTAGTCCCTCCCCGGCAATGTTCCAGTCACGGGTAACTTGTGTTTGTTTGTGAGTCACGTGACGCAACTAGTCCCTCCCCGGCAATGTTCCAGTCACGGGTAACTTGTGTTTGTTTGTGAGTCACGTGACGCAACTAGTCCCTCCCCGGCAATGTTCATCACGGTAACTTGTGTTTGTTTGTAGTCAGTACGCATGTCCCTCCCGCAATGTTCCAGTCACGGGTAACTTGTGTTTGTTTGTGAGTCACGTGACGCAACTAGTCTCCTCCCCGGCAATGTTCCAGTCACGGGTAACTTGTGTTTGTTTGTGAGTCACGTGACGCAACTAGTCCCTCCCTGGCAATGTTCCAGTCACGGGTAACTTGTGTTTGTTTGTGAGTCTACGTTGTACGCAACTAGTCCCTCCCCTGGCAATGTTCCAGTCACGGGTAACTTGTGTTTGTTTGTGAGTCACGTGACGCAACTAGTCCCTCCCCGGCAATGTTCCAGTCACGGGTAACTTGTGTTTGTTTGTGAGTCACGTGACGCAACTAGTCCCTCCCCGGCAATGTTCCAGTCACGGGTAACTTGTGTTTGTTTGTGAGTCACGTGACGCAACTAGTCCCTCCCCGGCAATGTTCCAGTCACGGGTAACTTGTGTTTGTTTGTGAGTCACGTGACGCAACTAGTCCCTCCCCGGCAATGTTCCAGTCACGGGTAACTTGTGTTTGTTTGTGAGTCACGTGACGCAACTAGTCCCTCCCCGGCAATGTTCCAGTCACGGGTAACTTGTGTTTGTTTGTGAGTCACGTGACGCAACTAGTCCTCCCCGGCAATGTTCCAGTCACGGGTAACTTGTGTTTGTTTGTGAGTCACGTGACGCAACAGTCTCCGAAGTTCCTCTTTTGGCTCCCCCCCGTCAATGTTCCAGTCACGGGTAACTTGTGTTTGTTTGTGAGTCACGTGACGCAACTAGTCCCTCCCCGGCAATGTTCCAGTCACGGGTAACTTGTGTTTGTTTTGTGAGTCACGTGACGCAACTAGTCCCTCCCCGGCAATGTTCCAGTCACGGGTAACTTGTGTTTGTTTGTGAGTCACGTGACGCAACTAGTCCCTCCCCGGCAATGTTCCAGTCACGGGTAACTTGTGTTTGTTTGTGAGTCACGTGACGCAACTAGTCCCTCCCCGGCAATGTTCCAGTCACGGGTAACTTGTGTTTGTTTGTGAGTCACGTGACGCAACTAGTCCTTCCCCGGCAATGTTCCAGTCACGGGTAACTTGTGTTTGTTTGTGAGTCACGTGACGCAACTAGTCCCTCCCCGGCAATGTTCCAGTCACGGGTAACTTGTGTTTGTTTGTGAGTCACGTGACGCAACTAGTCCCTCCCCGGCAATGTTCCAGTCACGGGTAACTTGTGTTTGTTTGTGAGTCACGTGACGCAACTAGTCCCTCCCCGGCAATGTTCCAGTCACGGGTAACTTGTGTTTGTTTGTGAGTCACGTGACGCAACTAGTCCCTCCCCGGCAATGTTCCAGTCACGGGTAACTTGTGTTTGTTTGTGAGTCACGTGACGCAACTAGTCTCTCCCCGGCAATGTTCCAGTCACGGGTAACTTGTGTTTGTTTGTGAGTCTCGTGACGCAACTAGTCCCTCCCCGGCAATGTTCCAGTCACGGGTAACTTGTGTTTGTTTGTGAGTCACGTGACGCAACTAGTCCCTCCCCGGCAATGTTCCAGTCACGGGTAACTTGTGTTTGTTTGTGAGTCACGTGACGCAACTAGTCCCTCCCCGGCAATGTTCCAGTCACGGGTAACTTGTGTTTGTTTGTTAGTCACGTGACGCAACTAGTCCCTCCCCGGCAATGTTCCAGTCACGGGTAACTTGTGTTTGTTTGTGAGTCACGTGACGCAACTAGTCCCTCCCCGGCAATGTTCCAGTCAAGGGTAACTCTCGGTCCAATGTTTCACCGGACCTAACTGGAGGATTGAAACTGCTCTGATGATACATTCAAAAAGTCACGGATCAAGTACTTTTCTATAACTTCCTTTTAATACTTCATTCATAGAGAATCACGCGTTTTGAGAGAGAATTTCAATATACTATATAATTGGCATAAAACCTAATATCGTAATAATTGCTGCTCAATCGTGGGGCAATAATAGTACAATAAATTTCATTCACCATAATGCAAAGAAAAGTCAGTTTCCAAGATAAGGATTCAGTTGTCTTATGAAAAACCTTACCTGGGATTATTACGGTTTAGTTTCATCATCAACTGTTTCCAGCCTGTTAGTAAAATGACTATCTCCCTCTCAATTGCTGCTATCTGTTCCTACCATCTCTTCCCTACATACTTCATATCTATTAATATTCTTAGTCCTCTCCCCTTTCATCCTCATTCCTAATCCTATCTCTCCTGGTGACAGCTAACAAGCTCCTCACATCTTCAAACAATGGCCCCACTTTCCTTGTCTCTCTTTTATCAAAAAACAATACCAATGTTACATTCAATTATAAAATTTTCAAGTTTATTTTCATGTTGGTACAAAATATAAATTTTGTTTATTTAAACTAAACATTGATAGGAGGATATACGAGCAAGAACTACAAACTTACCAGGAAACTTTAGGCCTCAAAGGTCACAATTAAAACACGTAATTATGTAATTTTTAGGGTACATCTGTCCCTTCTTCAGCAGAAGCCGTTTGGTGCTATTTTTATTTTGTTTATTTAAGTTGATATTGTTTCATTTTTAACTATTCAGACAATATTTTCAGCTTTTAACATAAAAATGACAAAACAGATGTTTTTCATAAACTGGTTTCAAAGTTAAGAGGTGAAAGGAAAATGCTCTTAGTTCAGGATAGAAAAGTCACAGTTCAAGCAGTCTACTGATGGCCTTAACCAATCATATCAAAGGTCACAGGTTAGCAGTTTGACAGAAAGTGTTAATATTTCCAAACATCGTCCCACAATTAATGATGTGGAACTTTACTGTTGTAGGTTTTGGTACAAAGTTCAATAATTAGGCCTGATTACTTAATATTTATGGTGATTTAAGACAAGAAAATGAACACATTATTTTTGGACTCAAATGTCATGCATTGTATAATTTACTATTTTTAATAGAATTGTTAGTTCGCTAGTGTGAGGAACCATTTAAGAATAACCACGCTCAGTGTACCCGACCAGAGTTTGAACCTAGAGCTCCCGCCATTGGGGGAGGGGCCGCACATAGGACGTTTGTCATATTCTGGGACTATCCTAGCTGAACTAGCTTGGTCATTGGACTTTGGGACAGTTGTTAAAACCTCTCTTAATCTTACCTTGTGTGTTTGTTTATCCAGTGTCTGCTCAGGTGTTTGTCGGTTGGGTTAGGTCAGCGTATATGAAAGAAAGGATTCTGTTTGATTTCAGTCCATATATCCTATCTCTGTTGGTCCAACGAGACCTCCCATACTGTGCTAAACACCCTCTATATTGATTGGTCTAAACGGGCCGCTTTATGGGGGTGGGTATATGTCTCATGTCCTACAGCTGAAGAGTCCTCATCCTTCCTCCCCCTCCCCCCATGAACATAAATGTAGTTTTTCTGTAATATATTTAAATATGACAATGAGTTATTGTTTGTTAGAATCTGGCAGTAGAATGACACCAACTAGCAAGTAGATTTGGACTGTTCTACTGTTGCCCTCCATAGAGACAAATTACCTAACTAAACAGTTGCTGTTACTTCTTTTATAATAATCTATCTATCCTTCCTTATAAATATAATACAACCCCCCTCAAACAGCGAAAAGAGGTTTTCCTTAAAAGGATATATTATAATAAGTGTTGCTAAAACAAGGCCATAGCCAGGTAGGAAGACGGCAGGGGGGTTAACTTGACAAAATTTAATGAATACTGCTTTATTTACTGGCTTAACATTAAAGGAATAAAGGTATATAAAGTGTCCATCCTGATGGTTTTAATTAATGCCGGCAGAACTATCAGATTGTGGATTAATCCTCTTGTGAAATGTTGCAGGCCCTGCCCTTCAATGTTCAATCCAAAGTACTTTAACAACATAGGATTTAATTATTGAATGAAAAACTTTGACCCCTACTATTTATAGAATCATACAAAATAAATATCAAAATAACAACAAACATTTTTTTATTTAAAAAACAGGTAAATATTTATTATTTATATAATTGAGCCTCATTTCACTTGACAACAGCTTTGTGGAGTGCTGGATCATCAAAGATTAATTTTCTTTCGGAAGGTTTAGGGTCACTCTCAGCTGTAATGAACAATTAAGGAAAACATTAAATATTCTGAACTAAAATTAAAAATAACAGACGTAATAAATTTTCAACATTGTATAAATATGAAATAATTTTGTATATTATTTCTGTTGTCAACATCCCTTTTTTCTCAACTAATACAAAGCCTGCAGCGATGAATAAGGTATCAGTGGATAGTACTTTTTACCGACCTCTGACACAGCACACTCAGGTTATGTTAAAACACATGGTTTGTTTAAAATGTAAGTTAAAAAAACAGTCCAACAATATTTGTATCAATTACCATAAATAAACTCTCCTTGCTATTTTGTGTAAACACTTCGCTGAGTATTTCATTTCAACAAAAGACTAAATCTTGTTTTAGGGGGTGGGGGATGGTTAAATGTGGAAAGTTTCGCAAGGGTTCACTGGTTAAATGTGCATTTATTATATGAATTATGTTAAGTGCCACTCTCTTAACAAAGTGACCCAATAGTTTTTTTTTATCAGTTTAGATAAGTTTTTTTAGAGTTGGGTCGAATCCTGAATCTCAAATCAAAATCTGAATCTTGGAAAAATAATAAAAATAAGAGGAACAAAATATTAACTAAATAACTAAATTATTAAATCGTTGTCGAGTTCATCCTGTAATTATAATTGGTTCTAAACCACCAATAAACAGTATTAGAGCTCTTGAACAAATTTCACTCGTGGAGTCTTGAATCCTCAAATTTCGGGTGTGCGTGAATCTACATTTCATTGCAATAAGTTATTGTAATGCCATCTATCAATGAACCACTGAACTTTTACCCAGTCTGAATACTTCATATTGAAGCTAATTGATGGGACTACCAGTTCAATGCTATATAATGATCACTAATGAAGAAAAATGGCTGCCGGGCCTGCGTAGATCGCTGTACTCAACATGTGCCAGGAAATGGGCGTTTAGGGTTCTATCCCAAGGAATGCACTAGTACTCGTCTGAAATACAACTTTAGTGTACTGTACTGTCATAGAAATGAACCACGACCTATCAGACAAGAGTCAAGCGAGCCAGTACACATCTGACTGCCAATCACAATAAGTTGGGGCTGTGAGACAGATATATTGAAAGAATAAGGTCCCAAAGAAACTTACAGCTGCACCATCTTGGCACGTTCTCTAGTGTGTGCACCTAATTAACTAGGTCATAAGTTTGAAACAAATATTATTGATGAAACAGGATGTTTTATAAGTGATAAATTAACAGCCAGATGATTTGTTGTTGTGTCTGACCTAGAATTAAGTTACTCCGGTGTTGATGTAAACAAATGGTTCAGAAATTCTATGTTTAATCCATTTAAAACCACACAAATGTGCTGTGATCTAAGATTTTTAACGAGGGTATTAAAGGATATTTATGAAGCAGCTTGAAGATCCCAGTTCCGATGGCCATGGGAATCCCCATGATGATGGACTCACTAACTCCTGTGATGGCATCCTTCTGGCCAAAATACGCAGCATCAAACAGGTGGTCAGCGGTCTTCTCAAACTACAAACACAACAATCGTGCTTTTACAACTCGCTGTTAAACATGTTTACTGGAACACAAGCTATACTCAGTTCTGAACAAGATTTCGAGGATGAACAGATATTTATTCTTAATTAGGAATGTGTGAGACTCAAAAATATCTCGATCTTGTCTCGAAAGTTAAAATGAATTTCAACATTTTTAGAAATTTGGGGAAAATAATAATAAAAATAATGAAAAAGCAAATAAATGCCATAAGAGATCTACAAACCAAACCGGGAATTTATTATTTCTAATAATACCGCCAGGACCTGAAAGTAGGTCGCACTTTTCCCCCCAAAAACTAAATTAAGTTATAAATGGTTTACATTGCAACTATTATTATTTATTAGTTACATTTAAACTGTGTATGAGTTGTCTCTCGAGTGTTTGAATGAACTTTAAGATAATACAAAGCAAGCACCAGCCCAACTTTAGCGCTCTTTAAACTGTACAATATTTACTTTAATATACACAATTTACATTTTTGTACTTTCTAGGGAAGTTTTCTCATCTTGTGTCTCAATATTTTTTCATATTCTCGTCTCAAATTGAAAAAGTGGTTTTTGCACATCCCTAATTATAATGTTTAACTATTTGCACCAGCAATTGCCAAGATGTATCCTGTAGTGTTTTGGACCTGTGGAATCATAACATTTTGAGCTATTTTTACTAATATAAGTATAATGTGAAAATGTGTGCTAAGCTCGGCAACGACGGAATCAGTAGGTCCAAGGAACAAGATGAACCTACCGAGGCGAGGTTGAGCACAGACTCCTTCATCTTGGAGAGTCCATGTCTGGTGATACCGAGCACCTCACCGCGACTCGTCATCAGGTCTGCCACCAACATGGGATGGCGACGGTCAATACTCATACCGTGGTTCTCCATCACAAGCTTGATCTCGGTCATGATGGTAGCTCTGAACGTAATATAACACAACACACAAGCACCATTAGCTCGCACAACTATGAAAACTAGAAATATATCTTAGAATGAGGAAACTAAAAATAACAAGATATCAGTTTGAATAAAAAGAGAATATGAAGGAATATGATGATCGATTTTCTACAAGAGGCAGCCATTACCTCTTTGTAAAGTATGAACTGTGTTCTTTTCGCTGTAAAATACATTTTTGTTCGATTCTTTTACATGTTTATATCCACCTTTCCTGTACCTTCTAACAAATATAATACAATAATTACCTCATAGAGGGAAAAAATGTTTCCCTTATAGAGATTAATTACTTTAATAAGTACATTAAATGTTACTATATCTTAAGCATATCGTTACCAATTTGTATTAGTTATTTATAGTCATAGACTGAATGAGTATACAGGTAAGTGACAAAGTATTTCACCTCGCGGCTTCTATCCCGAGCGTGGTGAACACCTCGTACGTGTTGTTTGAAGTTGTCTTGGTTCCCTTGACTCCAGGGGTGGCCATAACATCTCTCAGATTGTCTCCCTCAACAAACAACTTGTACTTGGTCTTTCCGCCAGAGTCGTCATTGTGGATCACAGCCCGGTTCACTGACGAGAGGCCCTGGGACACGCAAGATAAATCATTACATGTAAAATAGATAGAGAACATAAGAAAAATGGATAGGCATTTGAATCCTTAGGGATATTAGAGATTCGAGGATTTGAGAAAATTTCAAATTCAAGACTCGGCTATAAACAAAAATTATTATTTTTTACATTTATAATTTTTCCCAAGATTTGAATTTGAATTCATAAAATAGTAGATTCTAACTTATAAAAATTACATATAAATAATACACACACAATAAAGATGAGTCAAGTTCTATTTTTATTAATATTCCTTTTTGAATCGGAAATCCAAATTTGAGTATTGAAATGTTTAAAAATGTGTAATTTTAGTAAAATGGAAACATTTGAAAGCTAAACAATAAATGATCAGAAAATTAAATTTTATTTATTCATAAATTAGTAACGGTGCACAGATATTAGAGATTTACAATTGACTACCAACCTCAAATAGTTGTTGCGAGTGCTCGAAAACTTGAGTTTGAAAAGAGTTTTAGCAGATGCTTGAACTTGCAATTTTTACAAAACTTGAAAAATTTGAGTACTAGAAATTTTCAATCTTGTTCTTGAAAATACTTAGTTTGATTAATTTGAATCAATTTTAAGAATTTCATATCAAATAGTATCTCCCAATATTTGACTAATTAAATACAATTGTACAATAATTATATTAGATTTATTTAAAAAATTGAATTTGTACGATTTTACATTTTTCTCAAAAATAAATTTAATTCTAATAAAAAAAGTATGTTAATTTATGGTTATGCATGGCTCTATAATATAAATATTTCTTGTAAAAATAATGCTCTATACTACTCGAACTCGAAAAATAAACTGTGCCTTCATTGAGACCTCTCCCCTCCAGCCCCTAAAATCGAGCAATATTTCTGCATTGTTGCCTTTATCAAACAAAAAGAAAAGAGGCAATACATTTCTAGTCTCAGATTTCATTCTTTCCTTAATCATCAGATACCATTTGTATTTAATACTTTTATATAAGGTTGGGTGAGCGGAGAAGAATGGTTGGAAAGGTAGACGGTTTTACTAAAGCGGCCCGGCCACAAGCTGGAAACAAACAATGATGATGACATAAGGATAATATAAATTATTTCCAGATATAAGTAGCGTACAATGTGGCACCAAAATACCTTGATGACAACTTTTGGGACAGTCTCCTTAAGGGCCTGTAGAGCATAGTTGATACTGGCGTGAGCTTTGTTGGGTTTTACTGTTATGATAGAATCACCAACAACTCTCACCAAATCAGGTTTAATCTTCAACCGAGATGTGCAAATACTGAAACAACAAAACGGCAAACAAGACTTTCACATCCTTTTATAACTGAAAAAATATACCTTGTTAGTTACAGGCTTACCTTGCATTATTACACTATGGTACGGCAGATAGTGTCATAGTATAATCTACCAAGGTAAGACTGTACCTTTTGGGGTACACACTAAGCTACTTGTAAGTCCTACACTATCCTGTCTTTATGACCCCTATGGTCCTCCAACAATCAATTGGCTCAGTTTCTGTCCATTTTCACACGACTTTCTATATTGTGTTCTACCTCCTGTAGACCCGTACCCCTGCACATTTTACAACCCACATCCCCACAAGTAGCACCAGATTCACAATACAAGGCAATCTGTCAGCCAGAGCCTGAATGTCCATTTAAAGCTCGCAGATCTCTAACAAAATGTTGTGTGAAATTCAAAACTTTTCTAAACTATCCAACCTGTAACGGATGGACTCGGCATCCACCTCCAATTTTAGTAGACGGATCCGTTCGATGTCCAGTTTCAATAGAAGGAAACTGTCGTCTGGTAGATAGTTCTCCTCGATGTACGCACACACCTGGGAAACAATAGTATAATAATTTACAGCATGTACGCAAGTTTTTAACAAGTATTATTAAGAAAAAAAGGTGAGGGGGGGGGAGGACAAACATAACAAAAAGTATAATATGCAGATAACATCTGGGACACACAAAAAAACACAAAAGGAAAGTTGTAAAGAATGCTAGGATGCTTAGATAGGAACATGTAAAAGGAATAACATACATAATAAAATACAATTACCTCATGAAGCAAATCAAGGCTTTCCTTATAGAGATATGTTGTGTATATTCACAAGCATAGTATTTATAGTATAACATGGTTTACACTATTACTATATTACTATGCAATACTAAGTGAGGCAATGATTGCCATTACCAAGTTTTGAAGGACATGTCCAGAGCTTACCTCTCCTAGTGTGGTTTTCTCAATACGACCCTTGACCCTGCGAGCAAACTCGGCATCAGTGTCATTCTCCAAGTAAGCTGTGATGATAGGAGTGCTTATCTGCTTACTCGCATTGATGATTTCCTTGATCCTGACAAAACACAAGGTTGGTCTTATTTGGTTGCTCTGATAACCTAACCTGCCTAGATGCCGGACGATGATACCACAGCTGACCTGAGGAACAGGTTGAGTGAGCCTCTCAACAACAAAGTGACTCGCCAGTGTTTGTGACGGGTGGACGGGAGAGAAGGCACGTTCAGTAGTGACGTCTGCTGAGGACTTGACGGTATGAGGGGGAAGGGAAGAGGAAGGGAGTACATGAGATAGTAGAGGAAGCAAGACCGAACTGATATGGGCTAGTAATGATGATGATGATGATGATGATGATGAATGTGTAAACCACTCCTTGACAAATTTGTGCAATTTTATCAAAGGCTAATTCAAGGTATGTTGCGGTAATGTCTAGCTAATAGTATTCCTGTTATAATTTTTACAATTCAACATATACGAGAATAGAACCAAAGTTTCCTCAAGCTGAGATGTTAGATGGGGTAGGTAAATCTACAATAGGTTAATTGCACCAACATTCTCTGAGTGCAGAATTGGAGCTTGCCTTAGAAGCTTAGAGGTACACAGATCCGGTAATTTCACCTGGGAACTCCCTGAGTGATGTTCATCGAGGCTACGCCAGCAAAATGGAAGGTTTTCAAGGTCATCTGTGTGCCTGGCTCCCCGATACTCTGCGCACCCAAGGCACCCACAGCAGTACCTAAACAAACAATTAAGAATCTATGGAGTTGGGTAGAATCCACTATGTTATAGGCTCAAAATCTCAAATACGAATCTCCAACAAATCTTGGAATATTTATGAACATAAACGGAAACATAAATATAATACTGTATATCTTCAATTCTAAGATGCACTTTTTATGCAATTTAAACATCTATAAAAAACAGGGTGCATCTTAGAATCGCAGTTCTTTTCAATTTTTCCCGCGTTTTGCACACAGCACCACACATTTTGTTTTTACACGGAAGCCCTACCTCCATGTGTGACCATCTAAGAATTACTTGAGAAAGGAATATGGATCCTGGCTTTTGACTGACAACCTTCCGCTGACATCTTCTGGAAAGATTAAGAAAGCGCTATCATCAA
This sequence comes from Timema cristinae, assembly GCA_039000515.1. Classification (NCBI taxonomy): domain Eukaryota; kingdom Metazoa; phylum Arthropoda; class Insecta; order Phasmatodea; family Timematidae; genus Timema; species Timema cristinae. The sequence goes on along the minus strand of JBCFYV010001001.1, from coordinate 30,089,478 downwards.
AATTGGCAAAATGGGTATAAACAGCTCGGAAGATAAGCCCAGAAAGAATGGTTCAGTATTAATTTAAAAAAGGTTGCATCACCAATGCTCTTGATGACTCATAAGACGAGGTATTATGGAGACAGCTCCGAAGAACCAGACTGATACTGATTCAGAAGGAAGTGATACCACTTAAGGATAAATAACTGTAGTGTGTTGTTAGTAAGTTGAATTCTGTGATAAAAATATTTCTTAGATATAAGATAGCTTTTTGATTCTTTTCTGTTGGTGGTACTGAAAAATTAAGGTGCATTTCACAATCGATGGCATCTTAGAATCAAAGATATATGGTAGAATAATATAAAATACAAATAGTAACTAAACGTTAACATTATTTCTTATATTCTATTCATTATAACCTTCATACATTCAGTTAAGTGTTAAATTACCGGTCTGGGGTCTGGTTGTTAAGTTTATTCTACAACTATGATTGGTTCTGAACTACCAATAATAATCAGTATTAAAGCTCCAAAACCTATTTTGCTTAAAAAATATTTTCTTAAGGATTTTAGTATTGAATCCATGATTTTCTCGAATCCTTGAAGTTCTTTGATTTGAGGGCTTCAAAGGATTTAAGGGTCCCATCCCTAGTTTTAAGTTGTTATGAACAGTATCAATTTATTAAATTAATTTAGTTTTGTATGTAACATGTTTATTCATGTATTTCTCTACGTACTATATATTGTTAGCACAGTTACTATTTCTACTACTACGTACGATACCTGGCTCTATTTTAGCTCTCATGTATTTCTCCTTGCATGTATGGAAGAACTCTACCAGCTGAGTCACGGTCAATCTCTCCAGCTGCAAGATAACGGAGGGGAGCGTAGACGACTCCGAATAACCCAGTTTGTAGCGCAGGTGTGTCACCCGAGATGCGAACGACTCCATGAACGCCCTAAAACCACAAAAGTAAAACCTCACTGTTATTACAACAAATTATTTTAAGATTGATTTGTTCCCTTTTAATCAGGTATTCTAAAACAGTGAATTGCAAACCTAGGGTCACAATCCCATTTGGGGGTCTGGAGTTATCAAGAGGTCATCAATTTTTTTTTATGGATGACAAAGGTATAAATCGTGTTAGGTAAGATGCAACCTTTGTAATCCTGTAAGAAAAATTATGTGTAATGAAATTATGTTTCCTTTAGACATCCGACAGCCTTAAAAACATATTTAAGGCACCAACAACTGACTGTAAATGTGAGAAGGTGTAAGCAGGAGAGAAACATTAATGTTACTCACATGTTCTTCTGAATAAAATAATCCTTCAGTGGAGGGGCTGTAGCCAAAGAAAGAGTGAGGACTGTTCTAATGTATGATAGCTCTAAAAACTTGATCAAATAAAAGAAATGAAACGAACGTTTACACCAACCTGAGCTCTTCTTTGAACTCTTTGCTGCAGCCATCAAAATCGTCAGTCTTGAGTATTTCCTCGGCGGCCTTGTTGATGCTCGGACCGTCCAGTGGCTCTTCGTCTTTGGCGGGACACTTAGCCCGCACGTGGTCCAGTACCCGCTGACAGTCTACCGGGCAGTCTTTGCCTATAACAAAACATCTTGTAAATAAATATTACTTTAGATTCAACTTCACACGCCTCTGTCTAAAGTGAGCTCTGTACTATCGTTTGGACCCTGAACTGTGGTGAATAACAAGCATTTTTTGGGGTAAAAATTGCAAATAAATATCTTTGCAAACTCAAGTGGTAGTCGTTATATTAGGGCTAAATCTCAAATATTAACTTTTGGTCCCAATATGACTCATAATAGCCAGATCAATCTCATATTTTATTTGGTCTTTACCAATGTTCTTGGTGGAGTAAAATAGTTCTTCTTGAGTGTAAAACTTTGATTTGTTTAAGGAATAAGAAGACAATTGTAATAGAACAGTTGGTACTATTTATCCTGGCAATTTTAAGCCAGGAACTCGGCTACTAAGTAAAAATGTGTATAGTTTGATAAATTACCATTATTCACATATAAAAGGCCACATTATCTATTTCATAAAAAAATTCAATTTTGATTTATTTCGTGAATGTATGAATGTAAAACATTCAAAAATGTTACAATGAACTTTTAAAACGCCAAGTATAAGTTTGTAAAACAGGTCTCGCGATATTTCAATGCCCCTAGTTATCATATCCTAAATAGCTTATGTAGACTACAAATAATAACATATATCTAACTTTCCAAATATTTTAAAACATAGTTAGACAAAAGCTGACCAACTAGTGTCCGTGGCTCATGAGTGTACCTTCCATGTACGTCGGGTCGAGACCATCTCCTCCGTACATAAACTGCACAATGTCGCCGATGGAGTTCCTCACTGTCATGTCATAATGCAGGCACAAGTCTTCCAGAGACTGGAAAACAGTCATCATGCATGTTGCAGGCTCGCCAACATTCAAAATAAAATAATCTTAAGCTAAATTATTTGTAATATGTATTTAGAAGAAGGTACAGAAAAGGTTGATAGAAACACAAAATGGCTTTTACAGTGAAAAGAAGAACACAGTTCACACTTTACACTGCTGCCACTGGACAAAGAGGTAATGGTTATCAGAACTCGTCAGGAGGGAGTGTGAAACACGCAACGCAACTTCCAAAAAGAGACAAAAGAGAAAATTGGAAGAAAAAAGGAATTGGTAGTGGATGATAGGACCGCCAATTTCCAACTAACAATTTTAATATAAAATTTGTATCTTTTTATTAAAGGAAAATGCATTACATATTTGAGAAAAGTTTTGACACGAGACTTATCTCAACAAATCGGGAGGTGACAGCGGCAGCAGTGTATTCCTCGTGGGAAAGCTGTGATGAGTTTGTGCCTATTTATTTCTATCATTCTAGCCATGATGCCATAATTCAGTCCGTGTTTTACTCTCGTCTGCTCCAGGGGACAGATGTACCCCAAAAATACCATAATGTGTTTTAGTTATCAACTTTGAGGCCTACAGTTTTCTGATAAGTGTGTAGGCTTTGCCCTTAAATCTTCTTTTCAATGTTTAATTCAAAAATAGCTGTTTGGCACCATTTTTATTGTGTTTATATTGTTACTGGAATGGATATGGTTAAAACATTCAAACACACACACACAAACACATTTTGTCACAGACAACTGCTTCATAATATCTACTCCAGTATCACTAAGTTAAGCCATGATTAAGCCTCGTGTTATATTCCAAATATCTTTATTTTCTCTATCTTACAAGTAAGCCTGTGTTATCAAAGCTTTTAGAAAAATGTTTTCCAAAATATATATACTGTATTAGAATAGATGTGGCTTAAAAGAAATGAAAGCAAATCTTACTGTCAAAATTCTACAGAGTCCTAGACACAAATAGCTATTATCTATTACTGTACACTGAATTATCTTTCACTCTATCAGGTCCATAACATAATACAAGAAGGTACCAAAGTTACATTCAATCTGAGTCTTAGAGAGTGAAGGTTATTAGCTGATTGAAACCGGAGCCCCACCTTAACCAACCTTCGCTGCATGTACCCCGTCTCAGCGGTCTTCACCGCAGTATCTACCAGTCCCTCTCTACCGCCCATCGTGTGGAAGAAAAACTCTGTCGGTGTTAATCCAGAGTAGAAGCTGTTCTCAACAAAACCTTTGGCTGCTGGAATCTTTGCTGCAATGAATCATCCGGTATATATATTTCTCAGAATGGCAAGATATTTTAACATAAATTGAATACTTGACCTGACCTATCTTTTATTGGCTAATCTTTGTAATTATTGCAGAGATATATATTTATGAATCCAATTTGACAATTTACTTTCAAATTTCAAATACAAATCTTTAGAAAAAACAACAACAAAAAATTGTGCAATGAAAGAGGTTTCGAGTGATTTTAGTGCAACTTATATAAATAACTAAGATAATGTTTTTTCAATCATAAAACAATTTGCAAAGAATATTAAAACTATGACTGAGCTTCTAGAATATCTTATATAACATTCAATTCAAGGTCCTTTATCTGTAGTTTAGCTATTAAAAAAAGAGCCACAAGACTGCACATAAACACATAGAACTATTTATTGTGATACTTACAATGTCGCTCAAAATGTGGCAGTGCCCGGTCTTCGAACCCGTTTGGCACCCTGTGTCCGCTGATAGCCTGCTGGCCGACACAAGCTATCATCTGGGAGATGTTGATGAAGGACCCTTTGACAGTTACAAGCTTTAAATAACTACAAGGACAGCCTTCATCACTTTTAAGACACAACATGGAAGAAACCATTAATCAAATTGACTTACAAATACAGTCATTGTTTGGAGACAATTTATTGACTTTTAAAAAAATTTAATTTGATATTATCATTATGAGTTATTGTTTAAAAATGAGGCTGAAATCACTAAATAATTTTATAATGGAAATTGATAAAAATAAAGAAAAAGGGGAAATAAACTAATAAGGGAAATTTAATGATGAAGGAAAGAGGGAAAATGTGGGAAGAATCCATTGCACAAAGGTGACATCTTCTTCCTTTCTTCTGTCTTCTATAGTAGAAGTAGTCACAAACATTTTAACACAAATAGAATATATTTCGACATTGTTGCCTTTATCAAACACAAAGAAGAAAGTACAAATAACACAAACACTGGATTACTCTATTTTCAATTTCAATTTCTTTGCGTTTGATAAACATTTCTCTTATCTCTGTCAGAATGAAGTTTGTGAAATGAGCAGCCAGCAGCCGAGTCGATGCATAATCCAGAGTTTGACCCATGCTACAGTACTAGAGTTATATAATGAGTCCTCCACAATATCCAGACTTAGATAACCTTATTTCCTCTCCTGCCCAGCAGGCCTACTCACGCCAGTCAGTTGTTTCTATATAAACAAGTTTGTGTTTTACTCTACTCTGAAGGAGGGACTGATGTACCCTGAGAATTACTTAACTCTGTGTTTTGTTGTGAACTTTGAGGGCTACAGTTTTCTGGTTTTGTTTAAAATATCCGTTTGGAACCATTTCTACAATATTAAATTCTTACAGTGCTTGGACACTGCGTTCGTATATTTCTCAGCCATCAGACAATTATTAAATTTATAGTAAGTTTATGAAATTAGACACGATATTCTAGGAAACTTTTAATCTACTAAAGATGTAGATGAACTACCTTTGGATCCACTGAGTGCCATAACCAGTGGACTGTTACTGGGGTGCAGTTCTCGAAGACAGGCCTTCCCCGCATGGTCTCGGATCACAGACAGTTCCTTCAATATGACGGCCTCCAAGGTTTCCTCCTCACTGCAGCCGGGTTGGCACTGGAGCTTACCTTCTTGCAGCGCTTGAATGTACTGGTCGCACTTTGAGTAGCTGAACAAACATATGTGTCTGATTGTTTGGGTTGTATGCGACTTACACTAGCGCAGGACACAGGAGGAGGACAGGGAATTAGAAGAAGAACACAGTTCACACTTTACACTGCTGCCACTGGACAAAGAGGTAATGGCTGCCTCTTGAAGAAAATTGACCCCCGACCTAGGTTTCATTCTATCGGAACTCATCAAGAGGGAAAGAGAAACGTAATTAGTTGGTAATGTGTGTAACAAACATATGTGGTTGTAGAGATATTTTCCCTACTGGAATCTAGCGATAAAATTAAGAATGGATGGCAAATACAAACATCGCTAGCATAAACTATTGTTAATAAACACAGATTCTGTTTAAAAATATGAGAATTGGTTTGAAAAACTTGAAATTTTGTAAATAATTAACCTTTATTGCTATTTTGATGAAAACATGAAATTAAAAATGTGTAATAATAATTACTTTGGTTATTTAAACAAATTTTTGTGGTTTGAAATGAGATTTTTTAACATATTTAATGAAAACATAGTTTGTGAAAAGTATGTTTCTTCGGTTATTAATGGATCAATCAACTCTGATTTTGAGTCAAGAGCACCATTTTTTTTAAATCGTCAGAAAAATAATTTTAAGAGGACATTGGACATGATTATGCTGTAACTTGAGCTGAACTATCTCTCCAATAGAATGAATGACCTACCCCGCATCGAGTAAATCATGTTTAGCCTTCAACAGGCCATGTCCCGGGGTGACGTCCCCAATGCCGATAGAGAATCCTCGGTGCATGATGAAGTAAGAAGTCAGCCTGGCAAGTCGCCACATGGCCTTGGCGGAGATGTCTTCCCCCCAATCACACAACAGCACATAGAAGATGTTGCTCTTAGAACCAGAGCCGAGAGTAGACTTGTCCATTGAACCGGCCAACAGTTCCGAGTTGCGGATTATAACGTCTGGAATGGATACAAATACAGACTTAGTGTATCTTTAACAATGGATCCGGACAACTGGGCCCAAGACAACTGGGTGCCAGCAGGCCTCAATATTTTTGTTTTAATGTTATAGTTGTAAGAATTGAAAACAAGCAAAGAGTTGCCGGTTAGGTCAAATTAGGTTAATTCATCTTTAAGTGGTTTATTTTATGCAAGATTACTAATTTTCATGGTTTTTTGTGTTATAAAAAAATCAAAATTGTATAAAATTAAGTAGTCAAACTTTATAAATATATACAAATTTAATTTCCTCTGTTATTACCTTTTTTAAAAAACCACTCCGAAAATGAATATTTAGTGAAAAACAATCATCACGTTTTTATACTGACGCCCAGTTCACAAGCACCCAAATGGCCACACCCGGTTCACAAGTTGGCCTAGTTGGCAGCGCCCAGTTGTCCTAGGCTGCTTTTAAGGAAAACCTCTTTGATGAGGCGCATAATATTACATACGCGAGAAGCTCCGATAAATAAGGAGAAAAACCAATGTGGCTTTCTTCAAGGAGCAGGCATTACCTCTTTGTCCAATGGCAGCAATGTAAATTATGGCCTGCGTTTCTATTTTTCCTGTAAAAGCCATTTTGTTTTTCTATAATTTGTTCTTATTCACCAGAATTATACATTGGAGAATATAAATTCCATTATAGATAGAAGCATGTAGTCCAATAACATATCTTTATTTGTGTTTTGTGTGTTTTTAATGTGTCTCTTCAAATGATAAAGAAATATTTCTGAAAATTTAAAACAATGTGTAAATGTAGAAGTGTGAAGTGCAATAGTTTAAGAAGACAATAAATGAAGAGATAAGTGTTTTTTTCTATCTAGGCTTAACCTAACTGTCCTTCCAGGTTGGACTTCCTTCACTATCAATTTCGTTGCAGCATTGTACGTGTAAATATTTGTAAATTAGTAAGCACAAATCCATGGAAATACAAAATAACTTAACTATTGTCAATGCGCTTTGATAAAACTCATTAAAGCAAAGACAAACAAGCGTTCTGAAGCTACCACCTCTTATAGTCCAACTCTAAATTAGTAAAATAAAATATTTAAAGGACAGTCTAGGAGGTGAATTTCGAAAAATGACATCTGGACACGAGGATCAAGCACGATTTGACTAACTAAAGATTATTTTGATCCCTCAAGTTTCGCTAGCAATGTACGACTAATTGTTAAAACATCTGCGTTCTCTCGATCTAAGGAGAGACAAAGAGTTAAATAATAGCATGAACTGTAATGCTCACAAGAATCATTGACACACAATTCTTCGTTCTTGCTGTAAGCTCGGCCTTTAGTTTGAAGGTTCGCCTTGATGGGACAGCTCTTATTGGGTCGAAGAATCAGGCCAAAGATTTGCTTCCCCGTCCACAAGGCCATGGGCTGAAATAAGCCAATCAGATTTGTTGTTCTTAATGTGATATTGAGAAACTTTAATCTATATAAAAATATGAGTTAGTTCCAAATACATCATTTAACCTAAGTCTTAGTCTGTCTTAACTTTGATCATTAAATATAGGTCTATGACAAGTCTGATAGAAAGACTCAACTGAGTTTACTGTGTTTATCAGTTCAGGTGAACAACTCAAAGGGTCGAAGCTGGGATCTATGTTGATCTTTCAAGATACAAGCCAAGTGGAAAGATAGCTCAATATTCTTAAAAAAAAAAAAAAATGTGTGTTTAAATATGTAGGGGTTGAAACAAAATTTTAACACACAACAACAATAATTAATACCAAATAATAATGAAAATATGAAAGAAGATTTAGGAAAGTAATTATACCAATTATTAAAACATATAATATGGTTTGCAATATGTAAAGAGAAATAGTTCCTGGTTTAGAAAGATGTAAATAGAGAAAGAAAAAATTAAGTCAGAGTTTGATGAGGGGACCGATGAGTTTTATTAAAATGTATTCAATTTGTTAATATTAATTTGTGATTCTAGAGTATTTACTATTTAGTTAAAGTAATAGTTTCTATTAAGATGGGCTGCTAAAATCCTTGAATCCTATGGGAGCCAAGATAAAATACCAAGTATCTCAAATACAATTATGAAGTTCTTAACTTCAAATAACAATTTTAAACAATTTTATAATAAAGGAAATTGATAAAACTAAAGAAAAAGGAAAAATAAACTACTAAGAATAAATTTGATGAAGAAAGCCCACCTAGGGAAAGAGGAAAAATGTGGGAAGAATCCAATACACAAAGGTGACATCTTCCTTTCTTCTGTCTTCTATACTAGAAATATTTCAAAAATGAGGTGGCCCAATGGCCCAATGGTAGAAATAGTCGCACACACATTTTAACACAAGTAGAGTAATATTTCGACATTGTTGCATTTATCAAACACAAAGAAGAGAGTACAAATAACACGAACAATGGATTACTCCATTTTGAATTTAAAGAAAATCTGTTATACACTAGGAGAGCTTTCTTCCTCTAATTTACTCTTATTAGTTTAATTCCCTTTTTGTTTAGTTTTATCAATTTCCATTAATATAAAATCAAATAATATTTCCTTAGATTCTGTATTCAATTCAAAGTAAAGAAACCAGCTGCAAAGATGTTGACTATTGGTCTAACTTACTTTACGTATGGCTGGCGGTGGTAGTTCTATGTTCATGGCAATGTCATCCCCTGCCAACAAACACGCGGCCAGTTGGCAGGCCTGACCTCGGTCCAGGAAGTTGTCTTTCTGGGTGAGAAGGTATGCTCCCGTAATGAAGTCCTGTGTGGCCGCAATTAGCAGTTCACCGTTACGAGGGGTCACGAGGTTAGACTTGTTCTAATGAGAGAGAAGATGGGGCAGTTACAAGTGTTTCTAGGGGGCTACTTGGGGGGTCTGTGACAACTTAATGTTGAGTTTTAGCTCAGACTACTATTACTAAGTACTACTAATTGTAAGCCAAGCCATTTTGAGTTTGCATAGTGAATATTCAATATTTACTTGAGCTGCTACGGTGGCCGCATGGTCTCACGTACTACTCTCGTAGCAGACTAGACTGCCTTACAGGGAGATCGAGGTTTGAATCTCGGTCGGGTGTACTGAGGGTGGTTTTCCCAAAATAATTTTCCACTCTCCTCCACAAAATTAGGATACACTTCTTCTAAATATAACCTTCCTGATCCCTAAGACCATCAGTGTAATCAGTACATAGGCTTAGTATATAGGCGTAAAACCCGAAGGGGTAGTAAGACGCAGTGATAAAAAAATCAACTTGATTCTGTTAATCAAAAAAGTTATCTCCCCTAAATGGGTTTCTATCCTCTTTCCCAGCTGTTTAACACGTACCCCCATGAGAACCAGGGCCTCGGCTCGAGCCTCCTCTGTCTGTGGCAAGTGTAGATTCATCTCGTCTCCGTCAAAGTCCGCGTTGTAAGGAGTGCACACGCATTCGTTGAACCTGAAGGTCCTGTGCTCCAGGACCTTGGCTTTGTGAGACATGATGGAGAGCTTGTGGAGACTGGGTTGTCTGTTGAACAGCACAATGTCTCCGTCCCGCAAGTGTCGCTCCACAATGTCACCCGGCTAAACGACAACACACCGTTAGATCCAACAAGTGCTGAGGACGCAAATCCTTTAAATTCTTCTCTCTTTTAACAATGAATATATTTTATAATGATAGTCAACAATATTAAATGTTGTATTTTGGCCTTCATCCATGTTTGTTTTTTCTTCATTTATTTGAGGTATTTAACGTGAACTTTCTGAACTGACAGATTATATCAGGACACAACTTATAAACTAACTTGAATCTATAACAGATACAACATCCAGCCCCCTGACTGTTATTATTATTATTATATTAGCACCGCGTCTTACTACCCGTTCGGTTATACGCACTTACGCTAATGTGTAATGGTAGGTGATTTGAGATGAAATGAAGGACCTACAGTTTAACGTGAATCCGAACCACGGTGGAGACTGCATTCCTCACATTCACAAGATGTCTTGTCAGAGTGAAGGAAGGGTTTGGTAATCAATAAATCTTTGCCGGACCGGGGATTGAACCCGGCCGCACATAGAAGTCTGACACCTTACCCTAGACCACCAGTCACCCCCTGACTGTTAATTTATCACTGTGAAAGGGGATCCACATTAACCATGGTAATTTTTCGGCCATGCCGGAATCAAACTTAGGACACTTAACTCAGTATACAGACACGGTATCACACCAGGAAAAACAACACAAAACCTAGACCGGCTACGGTTAGAACCAGGCCATACTTTTACTAGCGCGGCTACTCTAATGGGGCTATCATTTTACGTGCAAGAATCAAAAATATCCTGCAAAAATATGCACTAAGAAATTAAAAAACCAAACCGGGTATTTATTATTTCTAATAATATCGCAAGGACCTGAAAATAGGTCGCACTTTTCACCCAAAAACTAAATTAAGTTAAAAATGGTTTACATTGCAACTATTATTATTTTATTAGTTACATTTAAACTGTGTATGAGTTGTCTCTCGAGTGTTTGAATGAACTTTAAGATAATACAAAGCAAGCACCAGCCCAACTTTAGCGCTCTTTAAACTGTACATATCCCTGTTTAATTTTTGTTGTGATTCAAAATTTTGCAAAATTAATAACTAGATCACAACAAAACTGAAAAAAATGATGGAAGAGTCCTTCTAATGTAATGTTATTATTTTTTTTCATATGTGAGACTGTATTTCCCAACATAAAACTCCTAATAATAAATTTTTAAACTAAAATAAAATTTATTAGAAGAGAAATTATTTTGTACAGCTGTAGCTCCAGGAGTAAACAGACTACATGATCATTTAACTACTGCTCAAATCTCTATGTTTGGGCTTTAACAGTGAAATTGTTAAATATAAATCATCAAGCACAAAGCACAGCAATAGTTTATGCCTTGTCAAAATACCTTATGAATTCATTCCGTAAAACCCTCTCTGGTATTAATCCCGCCACAGTCAAGTGAAAATGAAATGAAAGCCAAATATCTCATTTACCACAGATTTAAAAAACAAATCTCTTATAATAACAGGACTACATAAAATTGTTTGTTGAAACTAGTTTTCCAAAGTTTGTGAGAGACAGTTGCGAAACTTACTCTGAGTTCCTGAGCGACCTTACTACGGTTGGTAAACTTGAGGAACTTCTTGAACGCAACTCCTCTCTGCTCCACAAAGTTGGCTCCCGGGTGAACGTCTGGGCCATTCTTCACCAACTGCTTCATGAGTGATAAGTTAGCCTTGTTCACTCGCTCAGGGTAGGTGAGAATCTTCGCCACATGAACAGGCACACCAACCTAAAACAAAAACATGAGCACTGAATGCACAAATAAAACGTGGTGGTGGTGGTAGTGATACAAAAATATTCAAAATAAAAAATTATGAAATTAATTTTTTTAAATATAGATATAGATTAACTCCAGAGCCACATCCTACTCTAGGTTAATACTTTTAACATTCACATCACCTGTTCTATGCGCAGGTTTGGGTCCGGGGATATGACTGTTCGACTGGAGAAGTCCACTCGTTTTCCCGAAAGGTTACCGCGGAAACGACCTTGCTTGCCTTTCAATCGCTGTACTAATCCGCGGCTAGACTTCTTTGGCTGAAATATTTACATTTTAGACAAATCTTATGAAAAAGTTTATAATATTTGGGAGAAGGGATAACAAAGATGGATGGAAACACAAGATGAATTTTACAGTGAAAAAATAACACAGTTCACACTTTACACTGCTGCCACTGGACAAAGAGGTAATGGCTGCCTCTTGAAGAAAACCTATCATTACCAACCATTCCCCCTACCTAGGTTTCATTCTATCTGAACTCATCAGGGAGGAATGTGAAATGTGTAGCGCAACTTCCTAAGCAAGGAACTAAAAATACCGTATCTTACTACCTGTTCAGGTTATACGTGTATATGATAATTACTCTAAAGGGGTAAGGATGAGGAAGGAAGCATGTTATGGGTAATCTACTCTCAATAAACCCGACTGAGATTCACACCCCGATCTCCCTATCAGCAGGCCAGTCTAACACGATAGTGACACCTTAGACTATTCAGCCACTGAAGCAGGTAGGAACAAATAACACAAAGAACAAACACAGGAAATATAAATTGGTTGTGACTATATAAAATATATTTCTTTATAAAAAAAACTGTTTTGTGAACACGATATTGTGTTTGTTCCCGTTAATGCCTGCCTATCCATCTTTTGTGTACCTTGTTCCATTTATAACAAGAGAATTCCCTTAAAGAGAGGCAAAAAGCTTATGAAATATTAAAAATGTTCAACTATCAAAAATAGATGGGATTTTGAATAAAATATGAACTAAACAAGAACATCATACAAATTAGAAAAAATAGTTGTTATCAAATTTCTAGCAAAAGTCCGTCATAAGTAATAAATCTTCAAAATTGTGTATTGTGGATAAAAAACTGAATGAAAATTCCCTGCTTACTAAACATTTCACACTCCTTCCAAAAGAGTTCCAAATGAATGAAACATAGGTCACGAAAATGATCGTTGATGATAGGCTTTCTAAAAGATGCCCCTTTCTTTGGTTAGCTCTGTTCCTCTTTTCATGGGAAAAAACATCTTTTATTTGTTCCTTTACTTTTCCTGTACATTCTTTCATGTAAAAATCACTTAAATAAGATTATATTTTGGAAATATTTGTTGTTTGACGCTAGTAATACGCCCCAATATGTCACTGTTTCAAAATACACCATCAATATAGTTTTAAAAGAGTCAGGGAAGGATTTTAAATGGCAGCAATGGGAAGTTTTGTTCACCTGCATATTGAGGGGAATCCCAGAAGTTTCACTGTTGATGTACAAGGCACAGTGAAGTTGCAAGAAGTCCCAGTCCTCGTTAATCATCTGGACCTTTGCCCCGACTGTCGGTGTTTCATTATCACGTCATTGATGAACACAATCTCTGACAGCTTCATTGTCAGATCATCTTCATTACTGCCAACAATCATTAAGAGACGTTTTGACTGGTCAAGTTAGGTCAATTGTGACTCAACTGACTTTAATCCGATAGTCTGAGGTTTGACCCTAGGTTGAGTATACTACAACATGGTCAGGTAGCCCACGCCCCAACCTCACCTTTGTAATAAATTCTAAATTATAATTTTATTGGATTCATTTAAGTTCAACACATAATTTTATCAACATAAATTTAAAAAAACTGTAAATGTAGAATTTAATTTCTTGTCACTGTTGACAAGAAAATTTTAAGTTTTGTACGATACCACCTTGAAATTTGTACCAATTGGCTACAAGACAGGTTCCTTTAAGTATGAATTTTATGAAAATTTAAAAGAATTCAGTTATTTTTAGAAAACTCAAAATAAATAATTTTGAAGAGTGGGGAATCTTTTAAAAAAATAAACAATTATGTGATGCTTTCTAACAAATTGTAATGTAATTGATTTGCCCCTGAAAAGTATGTGAAAGCATTGACAAGAACATCGTCCCAATTTTATAAACATATCTTATTTCATTTAAATTATGTAGTATATTAAATGGCGCTTAAAGCACTTCTTCTTCTAAGAAGGCAAAAGCCACTGAACAGTGACGTCACGCACGTGACACCAGCCAAGTCAGTTTGACAATATATATTTTTCAAATAATAACTTCCTCTTCTCGATGGTTCGAAGAGAGATTTTAAAATGTAACTTGAGTCATTTTCCGGCTCTAGAACCTCCCAGTAAGACCGAGATGTTTTTGTCTTGTATTTTGTTTTTCTAAACTAAACCTTCTCGAAGCTTCCATGTGCAAGGAATATATACAAAGTGTGGTGCAACATAAAGGCAGTGTTCAGTTGGCAAGTGTTCAGTTGGGAGTTTGGCGTCTAGCAACACCTGTCCGCGCTAGCCCGCGTATAGTTCAACATGATCTATTTTCGCATTAATTAAACTGATTCAGCAATAAAAAACAGGTCAAAATGAAAAGTGTATTAATCATAATTCTTCAATAGGCGCCCATCGCGGTAACGTAATTCCAGAACGTTACAATTGGCTTCCCAACTTAGGGGCACGAATTATCTCCCCGAGATACAGCACGAGATACCTCCCAGAGATACAGTACGAGATACAGCACGAATTACCACCACGAGATACCTCCCAGAGATACAGCACGAATTACCTCCACGAGATACCTCCCCGAGATACAGCACGAGATACCTCCCCGAGAAACAGCACGAGATACCTCCCCGAGATACAGCACGAGATACCTCCCGAGAAACAGCACGAGATACCTCCCCGAGATACAGCACGAGATACCTCCCCGAGAAACAGCACGAGACTACCTCCCCGAGATAGCCACGAAATACCTCCCCGAAATAAGCAGCAGAGCAACGCCGAGGACCGAGACAAGCAAGAAGCAACACCGAGGACCAAGATAAGCAGTAAGCAGCGCCGAGGACCGAGAGAAGCAGCTTACCATCACCAAAGGAGACAAGGGGTGGAGACGAGTCTAAAGAAGATATCACAGATAAGTCATCAACAGAAACTTAAATTAAATAGTGAAAAATATATTTGTCATTTGTGCATTTTGGGGGTGGAACAGTATAATTTTTTTTTATGATTTAAAGTAAGGGAACAATAATTAAAAAATGGCAGATTCAAATGATAATAGTGACGCTAGTAGCTATTCTGAAGAGACAGCTGAAAATAGACCTAGGAATCAGTTAGTTCTAGAACAATCAGATGAGGAAATAAGAGAAAGTGAACAGGACAATGGAGAGTCATTTGCAGAGGGAGAGAGAGAAGGAGATAGGACAGAAAAAGAAAGAAATGTTATAGTAGAAGAGGAAGAACTAGAAAAGAATAAGGAAGAAACAATGGGGCAACCTATAGTAGATTTAAATCAACTTATGAAAATGTTACAAGAAAGTAATCAGAAAATGTTACAGCAAATGGTAGCGAGTAATGCGGAAACTAAACAGGAAATAAAGAAAAGTAGCCAGGAAACTAAACAGGAAATAGAGACAAGTAGACACGAAATTAATCAAATAATATATGCAAATACACAGGCAATTAATCAGAAAATAGATACAAATCAGACTAAACTTGAACAAATTAATAAAGAATTAAGCGCTAAAATAGAGTTAAGTAAGGAGGTTTGTGATCAGAGATTTGGTTATGTAGAGCAAAAAATAGACCAATTAGAGACTGTTCATCAAAACTTAGCAGTACAGTTAAATGAGGTAGACACAAAAGTGATAGAACAGGAAAAAGTAAAACAGATTTTGATTGAAAAGCATGAAAACTTAAGGAAAGGACAGTTCAAGTTAATGGAACAGATTTCAGCCAATAAAAATAAAATAGAAATAGTAGAACAAGAATCAATTAAAGGGTTAAAGGAACAGGTAGAACATACACAAACTAACGTTAAGGTAGTCCAACACAACCTTGAAAAAGAAATAAATGAGGTAAAATCAGTTCTTGATTCTCAGCAAGACACGAATAAAATTTTAATTAAAGAACAGATAGATGGGATCGTTAATAAGGCAGTAGAAAAACTAGATAAAAAACTTACCGATTTTGTGGTTGAAAATCAAACAAATCTAGGGGAATCTAGTAACTTACACGATACTACCAACTTATTTGCTAAGGGACTAAGAGAAACGTCATTAGCACTTATTCCAAAATTTAAAGGAAAGAGAGGAAACATTTCAGCAGTACAATATATAAATAAAGTAGAAAGAGTATTTAAAGGAGAAAGAATAAATGAAAAAGTCAAAATAGAGATATTTTTATCAGGCCTAGAAGATGAGGCGAAATCCTGGACAGATAGTATAGAGAGTGAATGGGAGACATACGAGCAGGCTAGGGAAATATTTTTGGAAAAATATTGGTCTCAAAATATGCAGGATGATTTTCTACAATTAATTTTTAATGGAAAATATAACGACAAGGATGGTACTATGAGTGAATATTTCAATAAATTTGTAACACAGGCGAAATATTTGCGATACCCAGTAGTAGAGGATAGATTGATAGGTCTTCTAATGAATCATTTTCCAACTCCAGTACAAGACGTTCTCATTAGCATAAATAAACAGAACATCAAAGAAGTAGAAAGAGTATTAATGGCATTTGACGATAGATATCAAAGAAACAAAGAAATCAATGATCAGACAAACAGATATAATATTGATAGGCATAGCCAATCAACAAACCCTCAATTCAAAGAAATTAATAATGGACAAGATAGGCAGAGATATCAAAATAATTATCCAATACCAGAGCAAAATAGAAAATATCCGCTTCCTAGAATAGAATATCGACAGGATAGGAACCAAGGACCTCCGAGGCAAACAAATTCGAGTGATCGACAAATTAATAGAAATAACAATACAGGTAACCCCAGATTCACAACCAATCAAGTACATCAACCTCCAAATTTTAATTATGTACCACCATTTCCAGGGACATCATATTTAAATGAGTACGACTCACAAAAAATATTTGATCCAGGAGGCAATTAAATAAACTTTAAATTTCGGATTATATAAATGTAAAAAATTAGCAGTTTAACTAAAGATTTAAATTTTAAATAAGTAAAATAAGGGTAACTATAATCATTTAGTCGTAGTAAGAAAAGTTTAAAATAGAAATTTAAGTAAATTTAAAAGGTACAAATTCAGTGAAATAGAAGTAATATTTCCTGTGCAAGAGAAGGTTGTGCGTATTTGTAGAAATTGTAAAGTAAACAATTATAAGTAGCAACAAGCAAGGTTAGAAATAGATCATCAAACTAAATTACATCTTGCAGTAAAAAGATTAAAAGATACAGCAGAGAAACGAACCCTGGTACCATGATAAAAAGATTCTTAAACCTATTGAATACGTAAATGGCCAGTTAGTTCTTGTAAAAAATCATCAATTATCATCAGCTTTGAATAAGGAAGAAAAAAAAGTTCTTTTTACTATAAGAAGGACCATATCAGGTAAAATATCAAATAGGTCAAAATGTATACTTAATTCAAGACCCTGAGACTCTTAAGATTAGAGGTGTTTTTGTCACAGAATTAAAACCCTATTATAGCAAGACAGATATCTAAACATTTTTTCAGCTACATTAATTATAAAGGATAGGAACAGGATTGTATTTACATGATTAAATAGTAAAATGACTATGCAAGAGTTCGAACCTGGACCTGTAGCACAATAACTAGCAAAAATACATGTTGAAAGAGTCACCTCTTTCTGAGGAGATACGCAGTGGTTAAAATAAGCAACTGTAAACACCAACTCTGCAACTGCGTGTTATTTTGAAATGAGTAAGGAGGGTGACACACCTCAAAATATAAATTGTAAAGAAACCATAAACGACCAAACATGAAAAGTGAGACTAATCTTTTAGTTTCTGAAAAGGAAGTTAAACCTTCTTTTGTAAAAATTGAGAGGGTTGTAAAACAAATTCTATACATTCATTCCTACGTCGCACTTAATACAGGTGGTCGGTCATCTATTGTCATTCCTACATCGCAAAGCTAAGACGACAACACAAACTGACTTTGGCCATGAAAGATAAAATTACTTTTTTTTTTAGTTCAATAAGTCAAGAGTCAAACCCGGTACATTAAGTATAAAATCTATAAGCATAAAAATATAAATTCTTATCAATTTAGATTAATAACATTTGGACTTAGCATAATTTTAGAAAGTTGTATAAATCAAAATAGGAGAACAGATAAGGAGGGGGCAAGCATAATTTTAGAAAGTTGTATAAATCAAAATAGGAGAACAGATAAGGAGGGGGCATGGACCCTTAGAAGCATGCTAGGGATAACATCGGATAGAAGGTTAGGTGAGGGCTTGGATAAGTTTGTCAGCTAGAGGTGCGTGAAAACCTGAAAACACGCGAGGAGAGATTAGAATCTAAGTATATTCTAAGAGTAGGTCATAATTTTTGTTAATTGTAAACTATTGTTTAGGTAATAATTTGAATAAAAATTAGGCTAACAGGGCAATTTTGAGTTTAAAAAATTTATAATTTCAATTTAAGAGTAAAGTTAGGAAGTTTTATTAATTAATAGACGATCTTGGAAATCTGAATAAATATATTATTTCATCAATGATGCATTTTTTTATAATCAAGATAAGGATTTTAATATTTAGGTGGGGGTTATTTTAATTCAATTAATTAAATGGCAATAAATTCAACGATTTTGATTCAGAGATTAAAGAAATCACAGAGTAGGCTGATAAGCTGAAGAGTAAGATCTAAGATATCTAGAGAGATTAATTTAGATATGCACTTGAGTGCTTATTACAGTATGTTAAGGTGAGTGGAAATAAGAGGCGAGTAGTCTTGTTTAAAAGCATTTTTTTCAGATAGTGGAGTTGAGGTCTTTTCATTGAGGTATATGGGTTTAGAAAGGGGAGTTGGGGATTTTTCAGATAGGGGTCTAGCTATGGAAAACCCCTTTGATCTAGAAAATTTAATGTCGTTATATTTTAAGGATGGCCCAGGGCATCTGCAGTTTTTTTGAGAGAATTGAGGAGGAAGTTGAGGTGATTAACCCATGGACTTAATGTAAAAGCCGATAAATAATTTCTTTTTTTATAAGGGGTATAAAAGGGGATCCCCGTTCAGGTAACAGGTATTCAAAAACATAGGCTGTACAAGCAAAAAAGAGTCATTTTTAAAACAAATGGGGAAAGGGCCTAAGTTTTCCCACTAAATAATATCGATAAAATCCAATGGTTAATTCTGTTTAAAAATTTTAAAATATTGGGGATTTGAAGAATTTTAAAAAGGGGTATTCTGTGTTACGTGATGTAATAATGCTAAGTATTAACAAGGAGAGAGCTAATTATGGGGGTTAGACCTTTTTTGACTAAAAAAATTTTTATTAAATTTCATTTTATCCCAAAAAGGCAAATAGGAATAGTCAAAAGATTTGTAAGAAATAAGAAAAATGCAGGAAAAAGATTTTTTTCACAAAGGAAATTCATTATTAAATTTAAAGGGGGAAAAAAATATTTTAAATTTTATGATTCCAAAATTTACGCTATAATTTCAAGTTTTTTTAAATTTGTTTTGAGGTTAGTATTTCAAAAAAAAATTTTTGGTAAGGTGATTCAGATTTCTGTTATTACCCTTTTCTCTGTCCGAACAAGTAATTTATATCTTTAAGAATTAAGTTATTTTTGTTTCCTTTTTTGGTTTTTAAAAGCTAATTTTTCAGTAAATTATTTTAATGAGGGTCATATAGCGAATTTGGGCCTCAGGCTTTTAGAGTATAATAGTGGCTCAAGCGAATTTGGCAGTCAGGCTTTTTTAAGGGTATGTGTCATTAAGGTGTTTGGGAGTATGTTAAAAATAAAGTAAATGGATCCGTAAGGTTTCCATCGTAAATATAAAATTAAAAGTGGTCCGAAAAGGATCATTGAAAAAAAAAAAAGTCAACGAAGTGTTTAAACCAATAAATATTAAAAGACACTTTGATTATGACAATTATATTCAATTTTTTTTTTATTAACAAGTTTAATGTATTTTAATCAACAAGGCGTAATGCAACGAAATTTTTTTTTTTTTTAATAAAAAATTCTTTATGATTTAAAATTTATATTTTATTTTAAATTCAAATTTTTATTGAAAAACTTAGTTATTTTATTTCAATTAAATTTTAAAATTTTACTTAACAATTTTTATTTGATATTTGATTTACTAAATTTTAAATTTTTTATTAACATTTTATATTTTAATGTTTGCTTTATATAACTTCAATATATTATAATTCTGTAAACTTTTAACAGTCGGAGAAAAAAACCACTTCAAATAAAAATTATATTTTAAGAACAATATTTACAGAATGTTTCCAAATTATTGGGAATTTTTCTAATTTTGGGAAATTTATCAGGATTTTTAAATATTGTTATTTTTGAAATTTTTTAAGGGGGCGAAAAAAAATAGCCGCTTTTTTTTGTCTTTTATTTTTTTAGCAAAAACTATCAAAAAGTTACGACTAGGTCCTTTCTTTCAAATACACTTTGGGGGTATTTTTAATGTAATTGATTTGCCCCTGAAAAGTATTGAAAGCATTGACAAAACAGTCCCAAATTTTTTAAACATTCTTTTTTCATTTAAAATTATGGGATATTAAAGGCGCTTAAAGCCTTCTTTTCTAAAAAGGCAAAAGCCCTGAACATGACGTCACGCACACAAACCCAGCCAAGTCTTTGACAATATAAATTTTTTTTAAATAAAAACTTCCCCTTTTCGATGGTTTTAAGAGGATTTTAAAAAATAACTTTAGTCATTTTTTCCGGGGCCGAATCCCCGTTTGACCGGAAAATTTTTGTCTTTATTTTTTTTTTTCAAACTAAACCTTCTCGAAAAACTTCCATGGGCAAGGAAAAATATACAAAATGTGGGCAACTAAAAGGGATGTTCATTGGCAGTTTCAGTTGGGGGGTTTTTGGGGTCAGAACACCTGTCCGCGTAGCCGCGTAAGTTCAACATGATCATTTTCCATTAATAAACTGATTCAGCAAAAAAAAACAGGTCAAAAAAGAACACGATACTACCAACTTATTTGCTAAGGGACTAAGAGAAACGTCATTAGCACTTATTCCAAAATTTAAAGGAAAGAGAGGAAACATTTCAGCAGTACAATATATAAATAAAGTAGAAAGAGTATTTAAAGGAGAAAGAATAAATGAAAAAGTCAAAATAGAGATATTTTTATCAGGCCTAGAAGATGAGGCGAAATCCTGGACAGATAGTATAGAGAGTGAATGGGAGACATACGAGCAGGCTAGGGAAATATTTTTGGAAAAATATTGGTCTCAAAATATGCAGGATGATTTTCTACAATTAATTTTTAATGGAAAATATAACGACAAGGATGGTACTATGAGTGAATATTTCAATAAATTTGTAACACAGGCGAAATATTTGCGATACCCAGTAGTAGAGGATAGATTGATAGGTCTTCTAATGAATCATTTTCCAACTCCAGTACAAGACGTTCTCATTAGCATAAATAAACAGAACATCAAAGAAGTAGAAAGAGTATTAATGGCATTTGACGATAGATATCAAAGAAACAAAGAAATCAATGATCAGACAAACAGATATAATATTGATAGGCATAGCCAATCAACAAACCCTCAATTCAAAGAAATTAATAATGGACAAGATAGGCAGAGATATCAAAATAATTATCCAATACCAGAGCAAAATAGAAAATATCCGCTTCCTAGAATAGAATATCGACAGGATAGGAACCAAGGACCTCCGAGGCAAACAAATTCGAGTGATCGACAAATTAATAGAAATAACAATACAGGTAACCCCAGATTCACAACCAATCAAGTACATCAACCTCCAAATTTTAATTATGTACCACCATTTCCAGGGACATCATATTTAAATGAGTACGACTCACAAAAAATATTTGATCCAGGAGGCAATTAAATAAACTTTAAATTTCGGATTATATAAATGTAAAAAATTAGCAGTTTAACTAAAGATTTAAATTTTAAATAAGTAAAATAAGGGTAACTATAATCATTTAGTCGTAGTAAGAAAAGTTTAAAATAGAAATTTAAGTAAATTTAAAAGGTACAAATTCAGTGAAATAGAAGTAATATTTCCTGTGCAAGAGAAGGTTGTGCGTATTTGTAGAAATTGTAAAGTAAACAATTATAAGTAGCAACAAGCAAGGTTAGAAATAGATCATCAAACTAAATTACATCTTGCAGTAAAAAGATTAAAAGATACAGCAGAGAAACGAACCCGGTACCATGATAAAAAGATTCTTAAACCTATTGAATACGTAAATGGCCAGTTAGTTCTTGTAAAAAATCATCAATTATCATCAGCTTTGAATAAGGAAGAAAAAAAGTTCTTTTTACTATAAGAAGGACCATATCAGGTAAAATATCAAATAGGTCAAAATGTATACTTAATTCAAGACCCTGAGACTCTTAAGATTAGAGGTGTTTTTGTCACAGAATTAAAACCCTATTATAGCAAGACAGATATCTAAACATTTTTTCAGCTACATTAATTATAAAGGATAGGAACAGGATTGTATTTACATGATTAAATAGTAAAATGACTATGCAAGAGTTCGAACCTGGACCTGTAGCACAATAACTAGCAAAAATACATGTTGAAAGAGTCACCTCTTTCTGAGGAGATACGCAGTGGTTAAAATAAGCAACTGTAAACACCAACTCTGCAACTGCGTGTTATTTTGAAATGAGTAAGGAGGGTGACACACCTCAAAATATAAATTGTAAAGAAACCATAAACGACCAAACATGAAAAGTGAGACTAATCTTTTAGTTTCTGAAAAGGAAGTTAAACCTTCTTTTGTAAAAATTGAGAGGGTTGTAAAACAAATTCTATACATTCATTCCTACGTCGCACTTAATACAGGTGGTCGGTCATCTATTGTCATTCCTACATCGCAAAGCTAAGACGACAACACAAACTGACTTTGGCCATGAAAGATAAAATTACTTTTTTTTTTAGTTCAATAAGTCAAGAGTCAAACCCGGTACATTAAGTATAAAATCTATAAGCATAAAAATATAAATTCTTATCAATTTAGATTAATAACATTTGGACTTAGCATAATTTTAGAAAGTTGTATAAATCAAAATAGGAGAACAGATAAGGAGGGGGCAAGCATAATTTTAGAAAGTTGTATAAATCAAAATAGGAGAACAGATAAGGAGGGGGCATGGACCCTTAGAAGCATGCTAGGGATAACATCGGATAGAAGGTTAGGTGAGGGCTTGGATAAGTTTGTCAGCTAGAGGTGCGTGAAAACCTGAAAACACGCGAGGAGAGATTAGAATCTAAGTATATTCTAAGAGTAGGTCATAATTTTTGTTAATTGTAAACTATTGTTTAGGTAATAATTTGAATAAAAATTAGGCTAACAGGGCAATTTTGAGTTTAAAAAATTTATAATTTCAATTTAAGAGTAAAGTTAGGAAGTTTTATTAATTAATAGACGATCTTGGAAATCTGAATAAATATATTATTTCATCAATGATGCATTTTTTTATAATCAAGATAAGGATTTTAATATTTAGGTGGGGGTTATTTTAATTCAATTAATTAAATGGCAATAAATTCAACGATTTTGATTCAGAGATTAAAGAAATCACAGAGTAGGCTGATAAGCTGAAGAGTAAGATCTAAGATATCTAGAGAGATTAATTTAGATATGCACTTGAGTGCTTATTACAGTATGTTAAGGTGAGTGGAAATAAGAGGCGAGTAGTCTTGTTTAAAAGCATTTTTTTCAGATAGTGGAGTTGAGGTCTTTTCATTGAGGTATATAGGTTTAGAAAGTGGAGTTGAGGATTTTTCAGATATGGTCTTAGCTATGGGCAAGCCATGATCTAGATTAATTAATCGTCGTTATGAGTTTAAGGATGGCCCGAGGGCATCTAGCAGCGTTGAGGAGAATTGAGTGAGGAAGTTGAGGTGTATTAAGCCATGGACTTAGATGTAATAAGCCATGATGAATAATTTCATTTTTTTTATAAGTGGTGAGTCAAAGGGATCACCGAAGTTCAGGTAACAGGTATTCACAAACATAGAGCTAGTACAACGCAACAAAGAGTCAGTTATAACAAATGAGGCAAGGCCTAAGCTTTCCACTAAATAATATGCGATAAATATCCAATGGTTAATTCTGGATTAAAATTTAAAGATATTGAGGAGATTGTGAAGAAGTTTAAAAGGGTATTCTGTGATTACGTGATGTAATAATGCTAATGTATTAACAAGGATGAGAGCTAATTAGGGTGTTAGACCTAATTAGGCTACTATAAAAGATTTTATTATAATTTCATTTTTTATGCCTAAGGCAAATAGGCAATAGTCAAAAGATTGTAAGCAATAGAGAAAGATGCAGGTAAAGATTTTTTTCACTAATGAGAAATTCATTATTCAATTAAGGGGAAAAAATAATTTTAAATATTTTATGATTCCAAGATTATCGTCTATATATTTCAAGTATTTTAAATTTGTTTTGAGGTTAGGTATTCTCATAAATAAAGATTTTGGTAAGGTGATTCAGATGTTCTGTTATTATCCTTTCTCTGTCCGAAACAATGTAATTATATTATCTTTTAAGTAATTAAGTTTATTTTGTGAATTATCCTTTTTTGTGTTTTTAAGCTAATTATTCAGTAAATGTATTTTAAGTGATGGCTCATATAGCGAATTTGGCCGTCAGGCTTTTAAGAGTATAATAGTGGCTCATATAGCGAATTTGGCAGTCAGGCTTTTTAAGGGTATGTGTAGCATTAAGAGTGTTTGGGTAAGTATGTTAAAATAATAGTAAAAGTGGATCCGTGAAGGATCGTCATCGTAATACTAATAATTAAAAGTGGATCCGCGAAGGATCATTGAAATGAATAAAAAGTGCAACGAAGTGTTTAAACCAATAAATGATTAAAAGACACTTTGATTAGTGACAATTATATTCAATTTTTTTTTATTAACAAGTTTAATGTATTTTAATCAATCTTAAGGACGTAATAGCAACGAATTTTGTTTTTTTTAAATAAAAAACTTTCATTAGTAATGATTAAATTTATATTTTTATATTAAATTCAAATTTTTATATGATAAACTTAGATTATTTTATTTCAATTAATTGTAATTATACTTAACAATTTTATATCTTGATATTTGATTTATCTAATTTCAACTTTTTGATTAACATTTTATATTTTAATGTTTGCTTTATATAACTTCAATATATATATAATTCATGTAAACTTACAGTCGGAGAACACCACTTCAAATATTATCATTCAAGAACAATATTATACAGAGTGTTCCAAATTATTGGAATTTATCTAATTTGTGAAATGTTATACAGGATGTTTCAAAATATTGTTATTTGTGAAATTTTATACAGGGTGTGCGAAAAATGATCATGCCGTCTTTTCTCGTCTTTTATTTTTTTTAGCAAAGCGTATCAAAAAGTATACGACTAGGTCTCTACTTTCAGATACACTTTGGGGGGTATTGTAATGTAATTGATTTGCCCCTGAAAAGTATGTGAAAGCATTGACAAGAACATCGTCCCAATTTTATAAACATATCTTATTTCATTTAAATTATGTAGTATATTAAATGGCGCTTAAAGCACTTCTTCTTCTAAGAAGGCAAAAGCCACTGAACAGTGACGTCACGCACGTGACACCAGCCAAGTCAGTTTGACAATATATATTTTTCAAATAATAACTTCCTCTTCTCGATGGTTCGAAGAGAGATTTTAAAATGTAACTTGAGTCATTTTCCGGCTCTAGAACCTCCCAGTAAGACCGAGATGTTTTTGTCTTGTATTTTGTTTTTCTAAACTAAACCTTCTCGAAGCTTCCATGTGCAAGGAATATATACAAAGTGTGGTGCAACATAAAGGCAGTGTTCAGTTGGCAAGTGTTCAGTTGGGAGTTTGGCGTCTAGCAACACCTGTCCGCGCTAGCCCGCGTATAGTTCAACATGATCTATTTTCGCATTAATTAAACTGATTCAGCAATAAAAAACAGGTCAAAATGAAAAGTGTATTAATCATAATTCTTCAATAGGCGCCCATCGCGGTAACGTAATTCCATTATTATTTATTATTATTAGCACCGCGTCTTACTACCCGTTCGGGTTATACGCAAACGTAATTCCAGAACGTTACAATATGAAAGTCCTATTTATAAGCTATAAAACAACAACTGTCTCAGGTTTGTAGCTTTTATAGGTATCTAGTAAATTGTATTCAAGTTGATGGTGACTAACAAATTTGGGGGAATTTAGGCAATTTTGAAAGCCTATCCAATAACTTAAAAATGATATTTTTTTAAACATCTCATGGTAAAATACAAATACACCAAAAAATCAATCAAATCCATGATAAAGGTTTATTTTACATGGAATGACTTTTACCACAACACCAAGTAAATCACTTCGGGTTTCATCATCATCATCATTAGACGTTTCCACCATTATGGGTCGTAATACAGATAACAGCCCAGAAAAGTTTATATTTAACACAAATGAGTATTTGCAAAACTTTGTAACTGTTAAAGACAGATTTGTATTTGAATCAAAGTCAAAGTTTTTTTAGTTTAAAAGCCCTGAGCTGAAGGTGGGTAACTCACGTGCCAGACTTAAGATCAGAGACGACCGAGGGGCGGATACAGAGTGGAGGGACAGGGATCCTTGTGAGGAGCAGATCCTGTGGACGACTGATCGAGGGGTTCATCAGGAGCAGAGGCACATCCTCCTCCGGTATCCTCTCCAGGAGTTGTAGAACTTCCAGAGGGTTATAGATGTGGGCTAGACCCCCGCTCACTGCAGACTCTATTTCCCGATTGTACTCCAAGACATCGTTATACGCAGCTGCAAGGAACCAACGTTACTACTTTGTGAACAGATCGAGGAGCACAGGCTTATAATACAATAGAAATCAGTCATGTGACCACAGACTACAAAGATCACTTACAGTAGTCATAATTTACCAATGGCAGTGTAGTTAAAATGAACACCAAGATGTATGGTCCCTATATCATTGGAAATGTGAAAAAAACATTAAAAAATAATTAAGTGCAATGTTGGGGAAATATTATAGTGGTAAATCGTCTACTCAATTTTACCAATGAAATTCCTGACTTTTTCCCTAATTTCCCCTGACTCAAGTATGTCACACCCTTATCTCCCACCCCACCTTTTTAAATTTATTTCTTTTTTAATAATAATAATAATAATGTTTGAAAATTCAAATAAACGTTATTTTATTTGTATTAACATAGTCTACTAGGAATTATAAAAATAAAACATAACATATATCACACAGCTACCAACAAACAAAAGTTTGTACCCATTGTAATTCACTGATTTAATGATTATTATCCTATATATTATTTATCTTGCCAACATCTCCTTTCTCAACTAATACAAACCCTAAAGCGACGAGTATTTAACTGAGTATTTAATTTCAACAATCCAACATAAGACTAAATCATTTGGGGCAGGGGTTGAATGTGTGAAAGTTTGGCACGGATTTACTGGTATCCCATATTTTGAGTAAAACAATATTTTTCTAGATTTTTTTTTTTACGAAATCCATTATTTATTCCCATTTTCCCTGATTGTAGACATTTAATTGGACAGTATATACTTTGTTTTAAAAACTGTCAACTATAATACAAATGTGGGTTTTTAATAGAATTAATTAAAGTACAGATTTCTTTGTGAAATTTTCATCTTTTATAAATTTTATGAATATATGTTAGATAAGGTATTTAAAAAGGCATATCAATCATAAGATGGCGGCAGTTTAACCGAGACAGAATCTTACCAATTTTTTCCATGACTATGGGGTCACTGCTCTTCTTGTGACGAAACTTCTCGTGTACAATCTTGAGCAGTCCACATTTCTTTACCACACCGTTAGCTTCTCGGCAATATGGACACGTGTTTACTTTCTTCGACTTGTCCAGGATCTGCTTGCGAAGAGCCTTCTTCGAAAGATAGGGCAATGCCGGGTTCATCGCTTTCAGTCGATAAAGTTTCCGATCTTTGTCTGGCAGGAGAACTTTAGAACACGACTGAATGAACAAAGAAGAAACAGTCCAAAGTTATCACCCTCACTCTTAGAGACACAGAGGTCGCAACAAGGAACATGCTAGAGACTGGTGGTGATGGATTGACTATCCCGACTCTCATTGGGCCCCGCATAGACACAAGTTTTGAAGCGGTAACATTGAAGGAGGTGGTACAACTTCAAGTCTGTCACACCACCAAACTCAGAAAGAAGGCATGGGGTCTTTTCATCTTGCAAACCAACTGTTATTTTATATATTTCATGAAACTCAAACTACAGTAGTAGGCTTACACATGATTATAATATCAGTTTCAAGTGTGTATGTGCACACATGCGTGTGGAAGCATTTCCTATTAGGCTTAGTCTTAATCCAAACAGAAATTCATTCACACAAAAACAGCCAGGCAGGCAGATGTATAAAAACTGTCGTGTGCATCTACTCACACACAAAAATTAATATTTTCGGGCAAATGTCTGACTGCGTATTGTTACGCCGAGGATGGAAAACACATACTTTGAACAGCCGTATGTTCAGTGTTCAGTCATGTCTAGACTAGACAAGTCCCACATGACCAGCTGACAGATTTATCATTGATTTGTATTCCTTTGTCTCTCTTTTAGAGAGTAGGATGGTTGTTAGGAATAGGGATTATCTGCCAGTGGTTTCTCTAGCAAGCAGGTGAGGACGTCTCCCCATGGGGCCGATAGGGGAATGCAACGCTCGCCACTACTGGAGAGTGCCCAGTCCTGGAAACTGTGAGTAAGTTGGGAGTGCCAGGGGTGGAGGGTACCGGGGAAATAAAATATCTGAGGCGGATCGACTGGCGGCAATGACATGGGTTCTCCGATAACATCAACACTCCGCTCACGTTAAACAAGAAAAACAAGGCTGTTTCCTCGGAAGGTTTCATAGTTCGGCTGACTTTACCCGAGTAGCGGACGCTGCGCAGGCGCTAAACCTTGGAGAAAGAAGCGCTCTGGGTGATCACATGGTTTTCCCTACCCCCCATATTATCTCCCTCTTGACGTTGTGCGCAGGCGTCAATGAGAGAAACTCACGCTAACTGGCTGATAGTGACATCATTGAACTTGTGTATCCTCCCTCCCATATTTCCCCCGCAGTGTACAACTGAATATAAGCGTGTACCCAGCAAGGAGCACGCACTCTTTGATGTTTTTAGGATGTAGGATCTTTCTACATGTAAGTGTTCGATATGTTGGTAAAACTTTATATGATTTGTAAACTTGGGAACTGTTATGAATATATTTTTTATGAATAATTTTACTAGTTAAGTGTTGTTGGATAATCAGATTTGTTATAAATTGAGACATTTTTTGGACGTATCTCTTTAAATTTAGATTCTATGGTAGTATAATCGAGTCAAATTGGTATATTTCACAATATTATGATTGGGATCCTGTCTTATTGTGCTAGTCGTTCTAAATGAAACTTAAATGTATTGTTTTCTTACTTTCAATTGTTACGCAAGGAGAATTTCGATTAATGTTTGCCAACTGTTATTATACACTCAGTATGTCTGTAAGAGATATATTAAGTCTTTTTGTGTGGGTTTCTCCTCCTCATGTGTTGTTGAACAGTTATAATATCTGTACTTATTTGTATTGTAGCCAGGTGTATAGTTAGGAGCATATTCCTACTAGGTGATATGGATAAGATAGGAGATGTGATACAAATAGACTTTCCAATATACGTGTTTCCCAACTTTCATTTCTTTTCAATAATTGTTCGCTATATTTTAACTTTTGACGCGTATATAAGTTGGTTCTGTCAAATTATTATGAATGTACTTTATACTTGATTGTGCGTTTAGTACTCTGCTTTATATTAATTTCTTGTAAATAAATACATTTATACTCTTCCCTGTGTATATTGTTGCTATTGAGCATAGCCCGCAATCTAAAAACATAATATTGTTAACATTTGGATTATGAAAATAAAACGGCCTCCAGGCCAATGTCTTCTTCTATTTGGTTATTACACTTTTACATCAAGCATACCCTTAAACTCCCATTAACGTGTATAATCAAATATTTCATTTTACTGATAGTTCTCTTCAGATATTATTAGATAATAAGAGCTAGTACCAGATTAGTTAAATAAGGAAAACTGAATGTAATAAACACCTGGAGAAAACTTTTAACAGTAGAATTTTAGAACTCGGGTTAAATATTAGAAACCGAGTTAATATAGTCAGGGTTTAAAATAATCCTTTGTTTCTCAGGCTATGGAGAGATGGTATTTTCAAAAAACCTTGGTCACGATTGATGATTTGTACCTCAGAGCAACAGCTAGTTGAAATATGACAAAGATCAATGGTCTAAAAGTTGGTTTCCTTTATACAGACCTCCGGCCCCAGTATCACCCTGTGGGTGTCTGTCATACATATTAAATTCCTAGATCCAGCACAGTCTTCAAACTTCAAGTCTTGCGGGAGATTTTTGGCATACTCTATCCCCTATGAAAACACTTAGTGGCTTCACCACCGCCTTCATTTACTTCCACTACCAGGTTAAATACACGTAGCCAGCGCAGAGTCAGACAGTTACCTTGCTCAGACATTTCAACTCCCTGTATCAGCTCACGTGCGACTGTCCGAGATATTTTTATGTGGTTTTCGCAGACACAAGCGTAGTTACTCGGTGCATTTGTTGGAGGACATTTGTGTTTGTTAGTGTGGACAAGCTCAGTGCTGGAAAGAAGGGATCCAGGAACTATAGCCCATGGGGTTGTGGAGTTGCTACACAAAGCCTTCGACTCGTCTATGTTTCTGATGTCCAACTCTGTAACTGTAACATTACGTGGTATAATGTTACAACTGGACAACAAGCTTACTACCCGCTCCAATAAATTCAACTCAATTAGGATCCCTACAATAGTATATTTCTCTGTTGTAGTTCTTGTAGGCTAAGAAGACATAATAGAAACAATGCTGGACAATATATTTATTACTCGATCCAATTCTAAGTATTAATTTGTTCGTGTACTTACAATACTAATCTGCTCACAATAGAATCCTGCAAGGCTGGCCGGCACCTGGACTCCTAGATTGGCGAGTGGGTCAAGGGAGATCCAGTGGGTCAACAAAGCAACCCGGCACTCCGACTGTACTAGCGTGAAATAAACCGAGAACTATCTACATCAACTAGAAGACAATCATGTATCCGACCTCTGACGGAGACTAGAGGAACCTCCTTCATAACATCGGGTGATTGGAGATATTCACGGATATTCTGATGGAGCAAGCGGAATCAACAATGGTGTACGTGACTGTTTGAAGGCATCGTTGACGTCATCATATGCGTGTTTGGTGTATCCCCCCTTCTTTCCAGAACAACGAAATCCCTATATAATGGCTGTGCAAGCTTGCCATAATCGACTATCCTACGATCAACGATCAACGACAGACCCTTGTCATGGATCTGGACAATGGCTGGAGAAAACTTGTAAAATGTATCAAAATCGTCGCTTAGACGGGTGGAGTTATGAACTTTAACTTATTTATCAACTTTAAATTTTTTGCATATAATATTCAGTTTCAAAATCTAACGTATTAATAGTTTGATCGTCAAACTATGTCTAAATATTCTATCTTAGATAGGTCGCCGCTCGGGCACTGGACTTTTGCTAATATTTATTCTCGTAAATATCCTCAGTTATGTGCTGATTAGAAGTTTGACTTGATAATATTATATTGTTTGGAATTGTAGAGTAATTTTTTTTATCGAAGTAACTTTTCATATTTAAAATTATGGTTTGAATTAACGTAATGTGATGTAGCTTTTTATTGGAATTTGAATTAGGATGACTTTAATCTTTTGTAACGTAAGTTCTGTTTGAACAGCTAAAGTTTTGTTAATTGATGGAACTGTTTGTTTCCATATTCTAAGTCAGATCTGATAGTCCCGCGGGAGTTTGGCTTATGTCTGGTAGTCAAACCCTCACGTTGTGTAAACTCTGTTGTATAGTCGTCAAATTTAAATCTTTATATTTATATCGTTTTCTGTGAATTACAAAACCTTTGGAACCATATCAAGGTGCCCATTAGGCCCTTATAATTTTGTATTGCATTTAAAGATATTGTCTCTTATAGACTGGACTATCAATATTATGATGGATTTCATGTTTCCTTTTGTTAAAACACTTGCGCAACTTTAATGATATAAAGTTGTTGGCTTCGAGCAAAATTTCCAACTGTACTCATAATGATATAATGAGACCATTTTTTGTTATCTGCGCTATTGTCATTTAATTGAATAAACTGCTCATTTTGTTGAATCCATATATTTTTTATAATTTCCATTTTTTGTATGTTAAGTTCATCCTCTCCCTTTTATCCCTTTTTATGGCCGGGGGGTATAGGACTCAGAGAGGGTGCAACAGCTTTCTTAGCCTACAAGAACTACAACAGAGAAAAATACTATTGTAGGGATCCTAATTGAGTTGAATTTATTAGAGCGGGTAGTAAGCTTGTTGTCCAGTTGTAACATTATACCACGTAATGTTACAAATCTCTAATCACGTCAGTATGGGGCGGGGTCCAGTTGTAACATTATACCACGTAATGTTACAACTCTAATGCTTAAATTATATTAATTGGTAATACAAAATTGAATGCAGTAAAATGTTCCAATCCAAATTACAAATTTTGGTACTCAAGTATAAAAAAGTATAAAACTAAAATGATATATTACAAATATATAGTTATAATGTTATAAATCCTTATTTTGAAACCAGAGTTGGGTCGGTAAATTCCTACCGACTCCAACTCTACCCAGAACTACTCCCAGCTCTGCAGTCCCGAAACAAACCACCAGAGTTCAGAGAGGTCGCTACACCAGGAATCAAAACCTGTCTTACCTTGCATATTGTTTGTAGAACTGTGATGACGGCGCGGAAATAGCCGACATGATACACCGGCAGCTCTAGGTCGATGTAGCCGTAGTGACCGATGCAGTCGTTCAGGCCTTTCCCACACGTCGAACAGTTTGCATCTTTTTGATTGGTTCCCTGGTTCGTATGGATACACATGTGTAACATTAAAGTTGTGAGATAAAACTAGATGGTTATTCAGTAATTATTAAAAAAAAATTTAACAATAAATACATCGCAAAAGACTGGATTGTCGATGACAGAGATCAGGTGTTGGTTGGTTGTACTAAGCGTGTTTTTCCCTGTTTCTCCACACAAATTTGGGTACACTTCGACTAAGCTCAACCTTTCTCCTCCCCAACACATACCGACAAAAATATGAGTAAATAATTGCAAAACATAGTAGCATAATATAAATAAATAAACCAGTAATCAGATGTGGTTTTCAAAGATATTCACCGATCGTTATGAACTGATTACATTAAGCCCTGCTCGAAAATAATATAATACACCGTAGGACTAGAGCCTGATATTATTTAGGACTAGAGCCTGATATTATTTAGGCCTACACTTGAAATTATTTGTTTTGTGCTGCGACTCCAATAACATTACCAGTACCCAATACATTTACTAGAGAACTTGGAGACCAACTTCAATCTTGAACAGGCACAACATCCAGCCCCCAACTGTTAATTTATCAGTCATTTATCATGTCACTAATGATGAGTTTTAAGGCCATACTGGGAATTGAACCAGGGACTCTTGGCTCGGTAGACAAACATGTTAATGTTTCAAACTACACATTTACATGCTATGATTTGCTATCAGATCATTCATTATTAGCATAAGAGAATTGTACTGATTATAAATGCTAAGTGTATTATTTAAAATGAGTAGAATATGTTCTAATCCTCACCATACGTCTGTCGAGGACCCCATAGGGCACGGGTGTGCGCTGGGTGTCCTGGTTATACAAGTTCTTGGCGACAACATGGAGGTGGGCTTGTTGTTGTATTTGGTGAGGGCTGTCTACTCCGAAACAAACATGGGAACTGAAAACAAGGAAAGATGGTAGCCTCTAGGTCTCAGTGGGTGAATATTGGTCAAACAACATGTATAAATATCGTAAATTTATAATCAAACATGTCAGCTGGGTGCTCAAGAAATAAAACAAAGTTAACTTGTTTAACTATATAAATTGTTTAGTTGAAACTCTACTGCTATTAGGAGTTTGAAGGATCGAGATAGTTTAGTAAAATAGGACTCTATATGATCATGCATGAATGATACATACATAAATACATATATACATACCATATATACACCTAATCACGCCATTCCCTTGCAGGGTAGACAAGAAACTGTGCATACTGCTCAAAGAACAACTCGGTACTTAATCCGCCCTCACTAACTTTCTCCACACTTCCCTATCCTTGCATGCTCCCTTCAACATCCATACACAGAGTAATGCATGCTCATTTATTATTAAAACTCTCAATGTTTCTATTTTTCACACATCAGTCTACGACATTTACCCTTGTCTTACATAGCTTACCCCTTCCTTTATTTCTTAAATATCTCATTCCAACCACATTCACCTTTCTCTTGTGTTTCTCCTGACAACCCACGCTTCACATCCATAAAACAATATTGACGTTAACACACTTTTATATACCGCCATTTTTTCTTCTTTCGATACTTCATTCTTTGCAATACTCCACAAACATCCAATCCGACTACTCTCTGAGATGCATTCAACCGTCTGTCTATCTCACCGTCTATCCTTCCATTTGTACAGAACATTCTGTCCAGATAAACTGTAACTAGTTCAAATCTTCCTTTCCGTCTTCTCTTGGCTTGATCCACAGCGCAGTCAGTTGGTTCGGTGGGGTATCTCTGATTCCTCTCGTGGTTATATAATAATTGTGGATGTGGGGAGACTTTTGATATCACAAGAGGTTGAATTAAGTATTGTAATTTTATCCAGCCGACATTACAAAATATTACTATTACACTATCCATTTATCACATGGTAAAACTTTAAGACAGAGTTGTATTGTTAAAGCTATGATAATTCAGCCACATGGGGCATCCATCCACCATGGGGGTCTCGCTTCCCTTCCACACATCTCTAACACCCTAGATCCTAGACGAAAATAACTGCTATTAGTGAACTCCCCCCTTAGCACGTCTTAATAGCTCACAAACTAACGGCAAGTGTGTTGCGTCTGAAGCTTCCCTTCCTCATAGTATCAAAAATAGACGCTAAATCAGATGTGCTGATTGGCTAGCTCTCCCCTTTTCCCTGTGAAGCCACAGGTGTGTCTCACAGTTTCCAGGTACCGATAAAATAGAATAGCACAATGCTTGGAAGTGAAAGGTTAAAGTAATAAATATAGACTTTACAAGAATGAACACTACTAAGTTTAAAAGTTACAGAACCAAAAATGAAGTTAATGGATTGAAATTTAAAATATATATTTTTTACAACTTTGTTTATGATTTGGACAACTTATAATTAACATCAAACGCCACACTTTCTTATAATTAAACATTTGATAGTAATATAGAAATTAAATTAGGCCTAAACGATTGGAAAACAATAATATACTATAAGTTTAGTAGTCTCAGTATCTTGATAGTGTTAACATGATTTATAATAAACTTAAGGGGGGGGGGGTATTTGTAAAATGTTATTAAATGTCTTTGAATAATATAAATATTGGGCACTTGTAAGTCTATTACATAAATGGTGTTTTAAGAATGGTATTAACTAAACAAAATAAACAATGGCAAACTAATACATTTTAGATGAAGAGGTCTAGAGCTAAGGCCTTAAGCCCTGACCACTATACAACACACAATCATTCATTGTTCTAACAGTTTGTCATTCATACTAAGTTATCAATCATTTCCTGATAAAGACAATATTATGTTATTAATGCTTGAAAGGTTAGGTTTTGTTTTTTGAGCTAGCTTATAGTAAAAAAATAATTGGGAAGGTTGAATTAAAGGAAGTGAACCCGAATTTGCGTGGAGGGAGAGTGGAAAACCATTTAGGAAAACCACCCCCAGTTCACCCGACCGAGATTTGAACTTCGATCTCTCCGTCGTCAGCAGTCGAGCTCAACACAAGCGCGTTAGCCAACTACGCCACAGTAAAAAAAAGTTAACCAAACTATATAATTGAATATTTTTGATAACATGTTGAATATTTTGATAAAATAGTATTATTTTACAATGTTAATTTTGTTACAATTGGATATTTGCTTTAGTTTTGTAGCTAGTTATTATTTGACTATTTAAAAAAAAAGAATCTCGCCCTTAACGTGCAACCTGTTCGAGCAACCAACCCCCAAGTTCTACTAGCTAGTTTCGAATGAAGGTCTAACAGTCCTTTCCCCAAAAGTAACTCCAGGAAAACATTATATAATTATAAAATTTACTTACATTTTCCTCGCAAGATTTGTTTCACGATACTGTTCTTTAACCATTTTAGTTTTTAAGTGCAATAATTAATTTCAATTAATAAGTCATGTTCTTAAATTACAACACATTAAAGCTAGAAGTTGTTTCGACAACAAATTGAGGGGGCTGAAAAGCTCCACAGTCCACATGTACAATAAACCAACAACATATAGCCAACATAAGAAGACAAGCTTAACTAGGCATGAATATGGTTCTAAAAAAAAGATATGTGTAAGGCTTAGTTTATATTCATGCATAACTCATAACGTAATAATTAATAGTGCATAGTGTATAGTGCACAATTCATAAGAAAATTACTAAGGTTTATAATGCAACGTAGTGAATAAGACAGTCATAACGAATGTCATTAGTTTGAGAGGTGATCTCCTTGCACACGTGGTATTTTAAAGATACTACATCTATGGATATGTCAAACATTGGTCTTCAAAATAACCCTACTTAAGAATATAATATCCTTGTTCTCTTTAACGCGCCAATTTTACTAGCTGTATTATAATCTGAGAGATAAATATTGGTACTGTTTAATAAATAGTATTGATCTGAATTTGTATATTTAGCATTTAATGGCAGACCATCTAGAATTGCATTTCTGGCTTTTTATCATCACGGGTAAATGAATTTTATAGAACCCATACTTCTATATTTAATAGTATGTTTGAATTATTTATCTTCATTTGAGGACAATATGGTTTAGTGGTTGAATGAAATGAGGCCAGAGTACAAGGGCGTTGCACGAAATGTATTTTTTGGAAGGGGTGTGGGTTTAGACAATGAATTTTCCAACTCCTGGTGTGTTTAAACCATAAAAATTCTCAAGTGACCAAGGCAAGTACAAAAACTACATTAACAGGAGGTGCAGGGTTCCTCCCCCAAGCAAATTAAAACATTTTATGTGGTCTTTTTTTATTGGGTCTTGAAATTAAGTTTTTAGCAACTGAAATCCTAGAATTTCCCAACTCAAGATCTTGACTTTCTTAAAATTCCCAACCTTCAAGCTTTTCACCAACATTGGAGAGGGGGGGGGGGGTTGTACCCCCAGATATCTCCCCCCCCCCCTCAGCTACTGCTAGGGTGAGCATGATTGCTTAAACTAAAAGGGGGACACCTGTCATGCATCCTCCCCCTTTCCTCTCCAAAACTTTTATTCTATAGAATTTTAATTTAGAATACATGAATAGTATTGGAATGAACATTTTATAATCATACAATAAAACAGTAATATATAATAAATAATTGTGATTTAAAATGATTCATTGTCCGACTTATATTCACCTTTGGATTGTTATAGTTGAGTCTTTAAAGAAAAAACGGGTTTTTACATGTTACTATTAAAAATTGGAACCAAAGGCACTTTTCTAAAGAAAAAAGGAGGGATGAATTTGTGTCCCCAAAACAGGACAATCCCAACCAATCGGGATGTATGGTCGACCTATTTGAAGTGTCACTCTTGCTATATGCTGTACCGCTAATGTCGAGATTGAAGTTTAAATCTCACTCGGGTGAACTGAGGTGTTTTACCTAAATGGTTTACCACTCTCTATTTACACAATTGTAGATTCCCTTTCCCTAAACCTATTCTTGTCATCCCTAACCAATGTGTGTTTTTAGTGCACAGGCTTATGACACAAACGGCTAGTCTGTGCCAATTTTTATTTGTTAAAACTAAATAAGTAAAATTCATCTTTAAAAGATTCTAAAACATTTTATCAAACTTTGATATTGTCTTAATTAAATATTATTTGTATTTTAGCTTACCTATATTTAAAGCATAAGAGAATCAGAAGATGGTGTGTAAGACCAATAAATCAAAATCAAAAGGAAACCGGCCATTACAGAACACTCTTCTTGCAAATGAAGGCAAATGACCCTGAACAGTTTTTTGTGTACACACGTATGAATGTGAGAGCTTTTGAAAAACTCTTAGGAATGCTGAGACGAAATTTACTGAAAAGGAGTAATCGAGAACCACTTAATCCAGAAGAACGATTATCTATGACTCTAAAGTAAGTAATCATTTAATTAACATCAAATTCTATTTTATTCTTTAAATTTGAAAAATGCCACCTGGACACAGGAATAAATGCTGGGGCCTTTGGCTTAGTCGCCAATGCTCTCACCACCGAGCTATCCAGGAAAATTGACACTGGGCATGGGACGATTCCCTCAGTGGTGAGAGCACTAAGCGTACTAAGTCAAACGCCCCAGGTTTGATTCCCGAATATGGGTGTCATTTTTCAAATTTATCATATTATGATTATCTCGGTGACAACTATACTCATAAGAATTTTCAGCACAATGTATATATGAGTAGGATTTAAAATTAGATCATGTTTATTATGAACTTTATAATATGAACATCTTGTTTTATTTTAGGTATCTTTCACAAGGAGGAACTATGCAGAGTTTGGCTTGGGAATATAGAGTTGGTAAATCAACAGTGTCCTGTGTCATTTTTGAAGTATGCAACATCACCTGGCGAATTTTGTCCCCAATATATTTGAAAGAACAAACTGTTTAAGACTGGACAAAAATTTCTGAAGAATTTTATGAGAAATGGAACTTTCCAAATTGTCTTGGTGCAATTTATGGTAAGCACATTAGTATACAATGTCCAAGACAAGGTGGTACACAATTTTTCAATCACAAGAAATCACATAGTATTATACTAATGGCTGCTTGTGATGCCAGATACAAATTTATTATGTGTGACATAGGTGGATACGGTTCACAAGGTGACAGAGCTATATTTGGAAAATCTGTTTTTGAAAATGCTATTATTGAAAATCTGTTACATTTTCCCCCATGGAAAGTACTCCCTGGGTCAGCTATCAAATTGCCGCCAGTCTTTGTTGCCGATTCTGCGTTTCTGCTCTTGAAAAACATAATGAGACCCTATCCTGGCAGGCTACTACCAGAGAATCAAAAGGTATTTAACTATAGATTGTCTCGTGCAAGACGAACAATAGAAAGTACTTTTGGTGTTTTGGCTGCAAGATGGAGAATATTTAGAGCTCCAATAGTAGCAGAACCCAACACTGTTGATGCAATAGTCAAAGCTGCAGTTTGTTTACACAATTATGTTATGTCAATTAACAAACCACAATATTGCCCAGAGGATTATGTTGATAGAGAAACTGACAATGGTGACATAATTGAAGGCAGGTGGCGGCAAGAAATTAATGACAACTGTGCCTTACGTAACACAGGCCGCCTCGGATCAAATAATGCACAATTTGGAGCCAAAGACATTAGAAAACAGCTAACAGATTATTTTATTAGTTCTGCTGGAGAAGTTAGTTGGCAATATGATCATGTGTGGGCTGGGTCATAGATAAGAGTATTTACAATTAATGTTTCTCTTTTTCACACATTTGTCAACAATATTTAGTGACATTTTCCATGGCTTACCCCTTCCTTTTGATCCACACAATCTATCTTCATATATTTGCTTTGTC
Source organism: Timema cristinae (assembly GCA_039000515.1). NCBI lineage: Eukaryota > Metazoa > Arthropoda > Insecta > Phasmatodea > Timematidae > Timema > Timema cristinae. Next base: position 30,049,705 of record JBCFYV010001001.1, on the reverse strand, counting down.
ACTCGATCCACACTCATCCTCTCAACATGCCCAAACCAACGTGACACTTCTTTCATTGGATTTCCTTTCAAAACACACTCCTTAAGCACCCGTTCATCAACGACTCTGTTAATAGGGGGCATTCAAGTATTACGTAAACACATTTTTTGGCAATTTTTACTCCCACCCCGCTTACTTAAGATTTATCAACTTTTTCGTTTGTTCACAAGAATAACCATTCTATTTTTCATGCAATTTTGCTTATAGCCTGAACAGGTCGTAGGACATGATAAAATTTTAGTTGAATTTATAAATTGCCAGTAGTTGAGGTTTAAATTAAAATTGCGAAATAATTGACAACAGGTGAAATTGAAACAAGTCATAACATTATACAAATTAAAAAACGTAATTTACTTTTAAATGAAGATATAAAAAAAGTCGTATTAGTGAATACATAAATATATTTATAAAAAAAAACACCCTAAACTCCATTTAATCCGATAACCAAGGTCCTTGAATCCACATCTCAACACACTCAATTATTATGTTTCTATTTAGGGGGAGGGGAGAGGACTAGATCACCAAAGCTTTGGCTTACTTCTTTAGGCTTCTCCACTTATTCCTCATTTAGCCACTCAGAATCTTCATTGCTGCCCGAAGTCCAAGTGGCTTGTGAAGCGCCCTCCTTGAATTCTGCCCATCTTTCTCTGTCTAAGTAAGCATTGTTCTGCCACCCCCCTCCCTCGAAGTGCTTACATAATACTTGAACATCCCTTTACGAGTTTTCCCACATATATTTCTTAAATATCTCATTCTTACTGGATTCACCTTGCTCTTGTGTTTCTCATGACATGCCCACACTTCACATCAATACGACAATGTTGGCATTTATACACTCCCATCTTTACCTCTTTCGATATTACTTCATTGTTTGCAATAGTTCATATACACTCAACTATTAAAACCAAATGTTTAAAAATAAATTTACATATATATAGTGATGTTTTTAGGTCTATGACTCATGTTACACTTAAAAAGGATTAGTAATTTTAAGTGAAATAGTTTTTTCAAAACTTTGCCCTCTTATCTAAGTCAGAACACACATATATTTTTATAGTCAACAGATTGTTTTGGCAAAAAAAAAAAAACTCAAATTGATCAGAAAAAAATTTAACAAAAGAGTAAAATGTATTACTAGTTCAAGTCGAAATACCACAAGTCTGAGTTATATTATGTGAATCCTGACCACACAATAGTTTTTTTTACATGAAGGGAATGTTAAGCTGATCATGATTTAAGCATAAAAGCCATTTAACTGCTGTCTAACATTGCATTGATATTCACACCAACTAAATTGGTGCTATGTTTATGATGTTCTTGTTTATTACATCTTTAATTTGGAGTGTAGGTATACTAATATTATAAAACTTTGTGCCAAAACAGTTTTTTGTGGTTTATATTATAAATGATGAATTGTTATTGATACAAATGTAGGTTAATATTTTAACTTTGGTTTCAATCAAATAATGTTTTTGTAAATTATTATTATTATTATTATTATTATTATTATTATTATTATTATTATTATTATTATTATTATTATTAGCACCGCGTCTTACTACCCCTTCGGGTTATACGCACTTACGCTAATGTGTAAATGGTAGGGTGATTGTGAGATGAAATGAAGGACCTAAATTCAACCATATATTCATTGTCACTCATTTTCAAGTTAAAATCACAATATAAAACTATTTAACGATAACTAAAGCCCAATATGTTGACCAACTTCTAACTTATAATATTTTAAAAATATCGATTTATGTTTTCCATCAATCCTATTTGCTGGATCTTTCTCGTGAACATATCGTTTCACAACTCGTGCATAACGTATAAGAAAAGTTAAAGTTAAATCAACTTTATGCACTGTGAACTATTCCACTATTCATTATAAATCGATTATAGACGCCATCATTTAAAATAATGTATTTCAACTTCTTACGCACTATACACTATACACTATTCGCTATTAGTTACGAATTATGCATGAATATAAACTAGGCCTTAAATGTAAAATTCGCCATTACAGTTTTGTTAGTAAATTTGTCGTTGGTTTTAAAGAAGGAGTTTAACTAGATTTTACATTTGATAACGTGGTTTATTTATAAAATAGTGGCTATAGCTATATTTTATTGAAGAGTTGATTAATTACCATGTGTTTCAAGTGTAGATCACGCTACGAATCTTTTAGTTCAAGGCACTAACGCCGCGAGCGCTAACAATTTGGTTCCACCCGCCAACATTAGAGTGGCATTTCTATACTTATCCCTTATCTATGGTAATATTTAACTTTCACAACAATAGAATAGGTATTCTTTCACAACTGCTAGGTTATTGTTGATATGGCGTTCTTCTGGCCTCTTTTATATATAACCAAGACAATAATTAATTATGATAAATATTGAACCCAAAAAATATGTTTATATTTTCAAGACATTTCTTTCAACCAGAAACCTACAATAGTTAGCCATAAGCGGACTGAACTTTTCCACAACCTCATAAACGTTTATTCTGGTGGAAAAAAAAGATTATGCGCATGGTGACAACTGAAGAAATAACAATATACAATCATTAAAAATAAGTAAATAATTAATAAATGCGTTTAAAACACATGAAAAGTACAGATTATCATACAAATTGAGACAATATTTTAATATGCGAAAAAAAATTAGGTACCTAAGGAAAACTTCAAGAAATTTTTAAAAATTGAAAACTAGTGATGGGTCGAACCAGCTCGTTGACAAGAGCTATCTCCATAAGCTCACTCACTTAAAAGCGTCGTTCATATGAGTAATATCGTTCAACGCATGGCTGGCTCGCTCCTAATCCCTTCACGCCTTCTACGCCCATAATCTCTTCCCTTTCAACTTATGAACGAATTAAGATCTATGTGTAATCTATCCAAAGCCTATTGTTTGATTATTTAATTTTACTACTTACGTATAATACTTATAATAATTAACCTTAGCATAAAGCCTTTAGTGTCTAATTCACAGAATTATTTCTATTGATTTTCAGAAAAATATTAGTTTAATATTGTAGTTAGTACTGCTATCTAGTAATGATAGTAAGCATTTATAGTTGATTTTTTTCGTAGTAACGAACGGAGAACGACAGAAGAGTCTAGAATGACAAACACACGTGACTCTTTCCAGAGCGTATGAACGAGAGAGTAGTGAATAATGTTGACGTGAAAGACTCTCTCGAGCTAGAGTCGTTCTTTTACAGCTCTAGTTCTGGAGCCATTCAATTTAAATGACTCGCTTACGAGTGACCCATCACTATAGCCAAAATATTTCTTAGGTTGGGGTTAGGTGGATCTACCCTCCCAAGTCTTTTAATGTTTTGAATATATTATTTTATGTTTTTGAATTCATTCTCAATGAATAAAAGCTTATTGAAGTCTTACAAAATGTACCTACTTCATCTTAAAACTTTTTATTCATTTCTTAAACATACTTAAGTTTTAACAATTTTTCTATACTGCACCATTCTTATACCTAAATACTGGCTCCAGTTTTATTATAACGATTATATCATAAGAAATTTATATTAGTGATTTTTTCAACACATTGTATTTTAACTCTTAGTTTAGTAAGTAATTTATTAATGAATATGTTAATTTTTAAATTTTCTCAAAATAAAATTAATTTTAAAAGTCAATGTGTAAACATTTTACATTGACATGGTGGTCACAGCTATTCATAGTCCTTTTGTAGTCTTTTGACAAATTAAATTAAGGGGACTGAACTTTTCCACAACCTCAAACGTTTATTTTGGTGGGAAAAAAGATATGTGCGCAAGGTGACAACTGAAGAAATCCGTTTACAACAGATGATCAGTACAAATTAGAATAATATTTTAATATGCAGCAAAAAAAGAGAAGAGGTTTCTAAGAAAATTGAAAACATAACCTCAAATTAAAACTGACTCCTAGCGGGCCAGCACACTTGATGTGGATTGTAGTACTAGGTACTTGCAACAATCCTAGTCGTGGAATTGGATCCTCTGGAAATTTTGAGATATTTGATTTTGAACTTATATCAGACATGCAACTAGTCCTCTAAAATTGCAAAGTTTAAGGTGCCATAATGTCTATATTTAAAATTACGGCACGAGCCCCTTAAACTGGTATATACCTGCTGGTTACAGGTAAGACAATAACGGATAATGAATATTCATGCGGCAGGTGTCCCACCTATGACTGGGAGAGTAACTCTCTTATAAAATGATTGAATGAGTTCCACAGCCTCTTTCTTGGAGGAAGTTTTTAATCATCTCATAAAAGATAACTAGTTGTACATTATACATTGATTAGCCTATGGTTAAACCTCTCAAATAATGCAAAAATCAGCATTTTGGGCTCTGCAGAGGTGGACGTGATGAACTGTGTTTCTGTGCTCACCACAGGGGATATTGAATATCGTAGTCGAATGCTTGGAGAGAAATAGCTTACCTCTGGAGTCGTGTGGACAGAAGGGAAAGACCCTTTCATAACCCAAATATTGAAAGTAAGGGATGATGATGGTCAGTTGTAAGATGAATCAGTGAACAAATAGATAAAAAAAAATTTACCAAGCAAAATGGACATGCTTCCTATTCTAATTGGCTCAACTTTTGCTCACAGTTTGATTGAAGACAAAAAAAAATATATATATATATATATTTTTTTTTTCAAAATAATTTGGTGTGATTACTTTTTCTTTAACTATGTACAGACCACAACAATTGACAGAATGAGAAATGTATTGTTGCAAGTTGTTTATTCATTAAACATTTGAATTGAAACCTTGGTTTCAAGAGTCCAATGGATTTTCTAAATTTAGTTATTTTATAGTATTTTGATAAAGTTGTTTCAGAATAGAACAATTTATGAATGCTCAATATGTACTCATCAGCTAAGAACAATTCTTGAACCAAAATAACCTATACAATCAAAATGTCACATTTGTTTAAATCATATTGAGAATGTTTAATCCTTGCTTTTGTAACTACACTAGGTTAAGTTTTATTTTACAGAAGCAAGAATACACACATTTACAATAAAAACGAGAAAATCACAAATGGCAATACTTAGTTGTAGAAAAAAAAATTGTTTGAATACTGAAACTTAATGCGAATTGATGAGGAAAATTTTTCAAAATAGCTTCCAGCATTTGTGAAACAAAGAAATCAAGAGGAGTAATTTAAAACCCTTGTATGGCAGAAAGAGACCCATGTATTTTCTCAACACAAGACGCACAATATTAATATTACTATACATCAAATATCCAAGTCATCTGAAAGACTTCAGTTTGAATATTTTACTATCTTCTCATGAAGCAGTCAGTAGACTTCCTTACAGATGTCAAGCAAAGTAGCTCCAGAGCCCGCAACAATGAAGCTGAGGACCTTCAAGATGTTCATTGTTGTGGGCTCAGGACTTGTGATTGGAGATTTGTTGGGCAAGTTCTTTGTTCAAACCCTCAAGCTGCTCACCAACATCGAGGAGTTTGTGCATTCACGTGACTGAATGTTCCTAGACATATGAACTATAGTGGACCCATTCAAGATGGATGCAAATTAGTGACGGCATCATCTTAACTATCTTGCTGTAATATTATGGTGCATTTAATTCAATCGGAAGCGAAATTAAAAAGGTTTTTGCTTACATGTTGAATGATTGTATTGCACTATTATGTAATATATTATCTGAAAAAAAATTAACACAAAAAGCCAATTTTTATTTTCACTTCCCTTTCATTTTGCAATTGTTTATAAAGGTTTAATTTAAAGAAGAGTATTCACATTTGCACGGAGAGTGGAACACCAGTTTGTAACAAAATCTCTGTGCTTCCGATCAGGGTCAAACCCCAGTCTTGTCTTTGGCAGTCGTCTTAATATGAGTAGTAGTTCGTTAGACCATGCGGCCACTAAAGAGTCTCTTGATTTAATATCTTTAAACTAGCCCCCTTCCCCTTGAATTTTTTTTGTAAAGAATCCTGTAAAACAAAACTTCAAATCATCCATCATGCAAATATAAAAACAAAACTTTAAAAAAAAAAATACAGTCCTACCATCACTGTATAGCCCCTCCCTTATTTTATATTATTCCTTTATAATTTTGTTTGCTCTAGGCACAAAAGGAATTGTGTATACACCAATCAAACAAATTGTTAAAATCAAATTAATTTTTCATCTTCCTCCACTTTCATTTACTCCCATTTCCCCAAATTTTATCTTATTATTATTAGCACCGCGTCTTACTACCCGTTCGGGTTATACGCACTTACGCTAATGTGTAATGGTAGGGTGATTGTGAGATGAAATGGAGGACCTACAGTTTAACGTGGAATCCGAACCACGGTGGAGGCCTGGCATTCCCCACATTCAGAAGAAAATTTTATCTTAATCTTTTTTTTCATTACTCACCCCTACCCTCCCCCCTCCCCCCTCACACTTCAACAACTTTTTTTTCCAGACTATATAATATACTATCGACATTTTTATGAGGAATAAATTAAATTTTCAAAATAAAATATAGCCTATGTTACGCGCTGATAATGTAGCTTTATATTGGTGAAAGAATTTTTAAAATAGGTCCAGTAGTTTTTGAGTTTATCCATTACAAACAAAAAAAACAAATCTTTCCTCTTTATAATATTAATATAGATAAAATTTTAAGTAAACACAAATACAGGGTTCTTACAAACATATGAAACATAAATTTAAGGACTTTTTAAGGCGTTTTTAAGGACCAAAACTGTTATTTCTCATACTGCCAAAAGCTAAACCCGTCAATAAAATAAATTATCAATCGTACAAACTTTTAATAGATGGTGAACAATAACTTTTCACCAAATTTAATGAATAGATAAGACTATAAAAATAGAAATCTAACTTTGTTGTCACATTCTTCATTCTTCATGGTTTATTGGTTAGTGCAGTCATTCTATATTCAATATTCCACAAGATGAGTATGGATTTCATAATTTAACAATGTTTTCTAGTGGCACATGATTTACATTTACGGTATTTTATATAAAGGAGTCTAAGAATGAATGTTTGTACTAACAATAATTAAAATATCTGTTGTTTATAGGTCCTAGAATCAGCAGAACGAGTAACACATAGTTTAAACAAGGTATCGGGCCAAATAACATTTAAATGTTTTTATATCCATTTAACCTATCAGATAGCTGCTTGTTAATGTCAGACAGTGCAGCAATTTTTTCTCTTGCTGTTCTTCTGAAACTGTTAGACTTCGACACAAATGTTAGATTTCCTGTTGTTTCTGCTTGTTCTGACAGTCTATCAGCAGATTTGGTAAGTGTGTCTACATCAGCCTGAAGCCTTTGTTTTTTTGCTTTGAGTTCATCTATTTATTCTGTGAAACTTTTCCTTTTTTAATTCTTCTGTGCAGTTTCTTTCCCTCTTCAATTCGCCTCCAAATAACTTTGCCACTTTTGTCGTGCACCAGCAACTGAGATAACCATGTCTTTGGTGATTTCAATATTAGTAACACCACCAACTGATGCAATTTGTTGACAAATTATTCCCTGTGCAATGAGTGTGCGCTGTTTCATATTTTCCACTTCTATTGGCTTGTTTACAGAAAAACCTCTCTCAAGTGCTTCTTGACCATGGGAAGATAGAATAAGTACCATTTTCATTACACACCACAATTTGTCATATTTTGTTCTAGGCTTTGCACTAGCACATAACAGTGACTCCAAACAGTTGGTCCCAGGCTTAAAATTTTGGAATTTAGAAGAAAAGCCAAACTCTTCAATAAATTCTTTATATGATTAAATTAATGAATCACAACATTCAGTTTCCTGAAGTATTTTAGCCTCTACTAGTATCTTAAGGAATGACACAAACTTGGTTGCACAGTTAGTATCCACATTCATATCTCGAGGATACATACAACTAAGGTTTCTCACAATTGAGTACTGTTTCTAAGCATTTTCAACATGTCTTTTTCCAGAAATGGAAGCCTTAGCGTATCAGTTTGATACATTGTCAAAAAAGGTTCTACTTGTTTTGCAATTGACTGAAATATTAATAGCTTTATAGGAGTCAATGCATCACTGGTCGCTTCTTTCACAACTGTAAAGGCTTTGTGTTTGGATTGGGAAGTTTCTTATCAGTAACTAACTGCACATATTTAGTTACATTATGCCACATTTCAAGAGAGCGTGTTACAACAGTTAAATTTTCAACCCACCTTATGGCACAAATTTTTTCGGGAAAGACACTGCTATCAGTTACTTTCATGTAATCTTCTCTTCCCGCTGGTGTGTCCTTAAATAAGTAATAGAGGCTAGATAAAACTCGCTCCACATCCCAGGAAGATGATAATGAGCCATGCTTAAAAGCACCATGAATGATATGAAGCCCACAACTGCCAGTATGAATTACTGCCATGTTTGTGTATCTCTTCAAGTGATCACACACCAGGTCATAAAATAGCACCGAGAAAATGGTGAATTCCTAAAGGGTTTTTATTACATGCAAGACTACGATGTTTTTTCCCATTCATGTGACTTGTTAAAGCAGACAACCCCAATTTGTCAATGTCAAATACTGAAGAGCATATGCTACATCTGGCTTTGTTCCTGTCTGGCACTTTTACAAGACATTTATTAAATTTGCGGTTATGTAACCACAAATAATTGAAAGTACAATTCCCCGGCATATCGGCACGTAAATAAAAACAAAACAAAGCAAAAGGCGATTGTCTACCTTTACGTAACACATGGTATTAAAAGTTACAAAAAAATCCATTCAAGAATAATGAAACAACGGTTTATTTATCCATGGCAGATTACTTGCTATCACACGTTAATAAAACTTTTGTGTGGAATTAAACACAGCGGTAACAAAGCAAACTGAACCATTACTTAAGGATTTCCATAGAAATAAAATGCAGTAAGATAAAACAAACTACACAGCTACCATCTAAACACAACATTTCACGGGATAATGTTTACAGACACCAAGATGGTGCAACTATAGATAATAGAGTTATAGAATGGCAACTTCCTGTAGTATGGCTATAACAGAAATTTGAGCGCTAAGGGGGTTGAAAGATGAACTAATAGCTATTGGCCGGTCTTTTAGTGCAAAACTTTAATTATAGGTACGTAAAGTGTTAATAGTTAGTCGCAAATCTTCAAAGAATTATTACAAATGATGGTTTTAAAGCAACTTATAAAAATCTGGCAAATGCACAGGAATTGAGTTTTTAAATATAGGAAATTAGAGAAAACATTGTATTTCGACAGTAGCGCTAATGTGTTTACCAGAGAGGTTAACACTGTTTCCCCTTGCCCCTATAGAAGTCAAAACCCATGGGTTGATGACGCAATAAGATAACAAATAAAACAAAAGAAATGGGAGGAGTAGCGGAGAGTAAAGTAAACAGCAGGCAACAGCTAACGCTTGATCAAAGAGCATGCGCTAGATATTTCATGTCCTTGTATATCTTAAATCATGGTCTTTACAACCATTTCAAAAATTAATAATGAAACCTGGAAATTCCAGGTCTTATTAAGGCCCAGAGTAATTTAAGGACTTTTCCAGGCCTTGAACAGACACACACTAAATTCCAGGTCTTTCAAGGACCGTAGGAACCCTGCAAATAACTAATTTTGAATAATGCAATATTTATGATTTGATTTAGAGAAATAAAACTAAATTGTTTTATACATAAAAGTTATGATAGGACACAGGAACATGTAAAAGGATGAGAATACATAAAATATCTCTCTAGGCAAAACCTCTTTTCACTGGATGAGGTAATTGTATATTTGTATCCATATCCTTTCCCACTCCTGCCAAGTTCAGAACCTAGGTCAGGGGATTGGGCTGTGACAATTGATTTTCTATAAGAGGTAACCATTACCTTTGTCCATTGGCAACATTGTAAAAGCCATATTGTGGTTATCCCTTTTATGTTTCTAACCACCTTTCCTAAACCTTACAAATATTTTAAGTAATTAGCAATAGCTGTCTTAAGATGTAACAGCTCAGCAAAATACCCTTTTTAATGGACTTAACACTATAGATGCCACTCCCCTTTTCAGGTTGGATTTAGATAAAACTGCTTTGCTAACTTCACTAAGAGGTTAGTATTCTTCCATTATCAGATTCAAAATTCAAGTATATTTCCAGTATTGGAACACCTTGAAATACAATAGTCTTATTTTTGTTGAAAATAAGTGCTGGACATGTTTTAAAATATTTTTTTATATTCTATAAAATAAATTACAGGATTTTTTTTATGACAAGAACAAAATTTATAAAATACATTGGCTGCAGCCATGAAAGCATACAAATTTGAGACCACTAAAAGTTTAATAAAACAAATGGAATAACCCTCCATTTCCTTGAGAAATTGTTCTATAATAATTTTCACAACCACAAATGAAAATAAATTCTCCTAATAACAAACACTACACAGCAATGAGTTTGACATTTATTATACATTTATAGGACATTATAAAACTAAACTACTTTGATCTTATATAAACACATTTAAATGCCATGAATAATAAACAGAAAATTATTTTTACAAAAATAGGATAGCTCAATGGAAGTTTGCCAGCCACCAAAATATACAAACATACAATTACTAATTTATTTATTTTCAAATTTTCATTTTAAAAGGCTTCCATTAAGCAAGTACATACATTTCATAAGTTCCTAGATTAGAAAAATAAAAATTAAAAAACACATACAAAAATATTATCAACACTATCAGTGTAAGTAAGAGTAATCAGATTCAATCGAGGGAAGAAGGGAACAAACGCCTATCACTACAGATGTTTGGCGCATTTCCCTTTTCAATGTTTTGTAACAGTCGCCCTGCCCTGACTACATTTTATGATAAAAAGCCAGCCAATAGCAAGCGCTCATGATGCAAGCTGTGTCGACTAGATATTACCATACACAGGATAGCCTCAAAGAGAGCATCCAAAACTCCTGACACTTTAAATGACTACAAATACCTTGCTAATCAAGCATTTGTTTTCCCTTCTTACCACCTATCTAGTACAACTAAAATTCAACATGAATGAATGTGTACAGTAAAAACGTCCAGTCTTTCAAAGTATCACTATAGAAGAGTATTATCAGACATAATTGAGTTAGAAAGAGAAGCCTCCGTCAGGGACAGAGTTAGTACTGCTGAAATCTAGTTGACCATTCACTTCACTTGGAGCTGTATTTGGATCAACAGGTTCCTGGAACAAAATCTTATTAATCAATTTAGATCATTTTATAATAACAGAAATTGATAAAAATAAAGAAAAACTAATTAGAGTAAATTTGATGAAGAAAGCCCAGCTAGGGAAAGAGGAAAATGTGGGAAAAACCCAATGCACAAATCTCTTTGCTCTATAATCTTTGGCGTGTTATTAGTCGAGTTTAGAGGTTTGTTTTGTTTACTTTGTGAGGGAAATTGTGGTTGCAGAATTGTATTTTTAAATTTTTTATTTTATTAGTAAGGTGACTAGATTATGGAGCGTTTTAACTTCTGAAAAAAATACGAGATTATTTAGATGAAAGTGATGGAAAGTTTTGACGATTCAGAATTGTATCCCAATTTTGCATCGGAAAATGAATCAGGTTTGATCAACAGTAAATTTTATCTGGTTTTATTTTGTCACAACTTTTATAACAAATGATTTTTCTTTTGTTTGTTTAATTCATAATATCCATGTTTATGAATGTCATAAGGTAAAATATTGTTAACAAACTAGGCCTATTGATTCCGTTATTGTTCTAAATGTCAAAGTAAACATCTAAATTTTGTTTGTAAAAAACAACAAAAAAACAAACAGTATCTTTGAATAATTCTAGTATTTTTTTTTAAAAGAATATAAGTTGAGAACAACATGTTAAAGAAGAAATTCCAGAGAAAAATGTCAAGCAAGTACCAATTTTATATTAAAAATCCCTTCATTAGTAATATACAGAAAATGTGCAGTTCAGAGCAGTATATAAAGGTTCAGCAGGCTAAGTGTTAAAAACTCTTAGCATTACTTTAGTTAAATTCCCAACTTTTTAACAATGCATTTTATTACCCGTCTAACTCATGCCCCTGTGTACTAACTACACTGACGTGTTAAGGATGAGGAAATGTACCAAATTTGCATGAAGGACAAACCCCTATCATCACTTTAGTCTATTATGAGAGTGACCCCTTAGACAGGGTTAGAAATATGTTTATTTCAATAAATATTGTTAAAGCAAATATAAAACAGTTCTAACTCAACTTGCAATTAATATCACTTCTTTAGCTGGCCATTCAAATATAATATTTGATCAAAGTTTACAATTATTTAATCAATATAATTATTGGCTAACAGTGTTTTAATTACATATGACCACTTAGGTAGTTTCCTTACAAGGTAGGTAAGCAACTCTGTGCCCTTGCATACTCCCATACAGGTTCTGCTTTCGAGCCGAGAGATCATCAAAGCTCGGGATTCAGATCAAAAATTTTGTAGGCTTGTCATTTTCGAGCTTCCTCTTATATGTATAAATTAATTTTTAAACACAAAAGTAGGTATAGAGTACATAATTGAGGAAAATACTACTTACAGATTCTGAAAAGAAGTTATCAATAATGTTCAGAGCTTTTTGGTAAATGGCTTCATTCTCATGGTTTTGAAGAGCCTCCAATTTGTCCAACCCCCCACACTCTTCAATCATGATGGCCACCCGCTCCACTTCATTCATTTTATCGCAGTCTGCGAACAAGGGGAACAAAACAATAGCAACACAAAGAAATATTAAATTAGACAATGAAAGGAGAGAAGGGCAATGGCTATAAATCAGAAAACTGTAGGCCTAGAGTCCACAATTAAAACAAAACACTATGTAAATGTCAGAGTACAGCTATAACAGGTTCATTCCTTTTGTCAGTGAGCTTAGACCGCCAATCCACCCTGTCCTCTGCCTCCTCCTTTAGCTCCCAGAATGTTATTCCCTCCTTCAAGTCATCCAATATTTGAATCCTCCTCCTTCCTAAGCTCCTCTTTCCCTCAACCTTTCCTCCTAAGGATGTGTCCGATCCAGTTTGCATTGTACCTGAGAATCACATCCAAAATGGTTCTCTTCCCCCCACTCCTATTTGGACTTGTTCATATGTCCCCTGATTCTCAACCCTCTCTCTTAGAACTGGTTCCATCGGTCACCCTGTCTGGTCCACCTGATCATCTCACCCTCTCTTCTTAGAACTGTTCCAGTCACCTGTCGTCCACCTGATCTTCTCACCCTCTCTTCTTAGAACTGGTTCCTCGGTCACCCTGTCTGTCGACCTGATCTTCTCACCCTCTCTTCTTAGAACTGGTTCCTCGGTACCGTTGCCACCTGATCTTCTCCCTCACTCTTCTTAGGACTTGTTCATCTGTCCCCCTGATCTTCCCAAGTCTTCTCCTGTATCACAGTTCAAAGCTCTAAGAGTACAAGTTTCTGCTCCAAACTCAACTTGCTGGTCAGCAATGACCTCTTGTTGAAAGTTTCCTTGGTCATGGAAATCCTCGATCTAGCGTCCTTGGTGCAGTAGGGATCTTTTGTAGACAGACTTGCCAGGGACTTGAACTGTGCTATTTTCTTATTTTCATTTTAAGCAGCTCTTCATTTTTTGAAATCCCTATCTCTTTTGACTTATTCCTTTTAAATGTCCCATCATTCTTTATCAATTTCCTTTTTTTTTTTTTTAACCTTTTAAGAAGTTGCGTTGCGCATTTATCACAGCCTCCTTAAGAGTTCCAATTAACTAAACCTAGTTTGCTGGAGTGCACGGTAGCGATTTATTTTCAGAGAAGCAGCTGTTTTACCTCTTGTCCAGTGACAGCAGTGTTAAGTGTGAACCGTGGTCTTTTCACTTTATGTGGATAATAATTTGTACACAAGACTAACAATAATAAAACAGATGAATATTTCAACTGAAAAAAAAAAAAATTAGTTTCAAATCGTTAGCATCAAAGTGAGAATTTGTTCATAATCAAGGGAATTATTGTAGCACTTGTCTTATTCCCATTTGGGTTATCCACTTGTGCACTAATTACACTAATGATTGGGGATTAGGAAGGTTTAATTTAGAGCAGATGCGCCCACATTTTTGTGAAGGGGAAAGGAACCTGACCAGGATCCCCCAGATCTCCTTTTAGGCAGTTTAGTCCAACACAGTGGGTGGAGTCTAACTGTGAAAAAATACCTGCAAAATATTTGACACTCCATCTAGTACAACTTGAACAGTCTTTCCATCCTTACTGTCGAGAAGATTACAGAAAGGTTTCAAAATGTCCAGTTGAAGCAGAACTACCAACTGATGAGGGGAGCTACCGGAGGTATAGTTTGTAACCGCCCATGCGCTTCCTTCTGAGACTTGAAGTCACCCTGGAAGCATTCAGATTAACAAAACAATAACACGAGGCAAGCCGGTCTCGAGAAACATGTACAACAAATGATGGACACTGCACAGGAATGACATTTTTATTGCTGGACGGGAAAGGGCAATTATAAACACCACACTTTTAAATAATTTTGGATTCATGATAACCACATTTCACCAATGATACATTTTTTTATCATGCTGGGAATCGAACCCGAGACTCTTAACTCGGTAAACAGACACTATCAACCAAGCTAAGTAAGGTGTCAGATTTACAAATTGAATAGTTTATTGTGAACCTACCGAGGACAGCACATCGATCAAAGGCTGGAGAAGGCCGCTGTTTACAACATGTTGGATCTGGTCAACATTCCCTGCAGTTATGTTGGAAACTGTCCACGCAGCCTCCTTCATTATATTACTGCGGGAATGTTTCAACAGGTAAGATAACTTCGATAGAGCTCCAGCATGAATTATACTGTCAGTCTGAAACACAACGACAGTTCTGTTAAAACGCCCACAACCAACATTAAACTGTCTACAAACTGCGCCAAATATCCTTTGAATATACTTTAGGTTCAAGTGACACGGAATAATCTAGATGGTTAAATTAGACAATGAAAGGATAGAAGGGCGGGGACTACACACTCACCGTGAAACTGTAGGTCTCGATTAAAAACCAATAATTATGACATCCTTCAGCAGAAGGAAGCATGGTTGATCAACCCTTAGCCGTGCTGTCACAGTCTAGTCCTCAAGTATGAAGAGAATTAGTTGCTAATGATTGTAATAGTCCAGTTGGTTGTCAACTCTCCAGGCAAGTTGTAGGCCTTTTCTTCTATCCTCTTAGCGATATTTAGTTTAATATAACAGTTGGGCACCATTTTTATTTGTTTACATGGAAACCTAGATTTTTAATTGCATTAAGTGAAATAATATATTATTTTTTTTGACAAAAATATAGATTTTGTCTAACCATGAGCAATGATAAAAAAGACCTAACTTAAGATGGATTCTGAACCCTACACCCCCTAGTAAGAAAATATTGGGCCCCTCACAATCCCCAAAACCCCAATGTAATTTAAGGACAGCCCCTTGTAGCTACAAATAAATCTAATACTATTAATAGGTGTGCCTGCAGCCAATCATATAACTCGAATACCAATTAGTTTGGACAAAACACTTAAACACTTGGTAGCATCTTAGCTCTAATTTGTTCGTCAACACCAGACGTGTTACTTGCCTGCAGGTCGTTTCCCGTGACAATGTTGCCAACAGCACGGAGGGCAGGAGTGAGTACGCCCACCTCCTCCATACTCAATAGTTCTACCAACCTCGGCACTACACCGTTATCAACCACAGCCTGGATCTTGTCATTGCTGCCATCAGTCACATAAGAAAGAGCCCAACAAGCATCGGCTACACGCAAAACAAATGTCAACATTAGAATATTACATCCTTCCTGTAGTTACTACTGTCTATGATCATCTAAAAATATTATAAACAGGGATGAGCAAGAACTCAAACATCACACATCCTATTCCTGAGCTGTTTCTCCCCAGTCCAACTCATTACACCCCATCTGCGTCTAGGTCTCTGTCCACTTGGTTTGTGCTGCATGTCCTTCCCACTCTAATTTATTATTTTAACAATGTCTTGATACCAGTACAGGATATTTAACTCATCATTATTTAACCTCTTTCACTCCCCTGTAGCCTCGTCCTCTTTTTTAGGCTCAAATATCTTCCTAAACACGTCTTTGAACACCCTAAATCTGTTTTTACCATGTAAGGTAAGAGATAATATTTCACACTAATGTGGATTAAATAAAGTTAAAATTTAAATCTGTGGTCATAATAACTTTTCACATAAATTTATCATTCTTAATATTTCTAATTTGTATTGGATACAAATTCTTCTCGATATTATAAAAGTTATGAATTTTTTTTATTTTGATGGTTAGTTATACCCAGATAAAAGTGTGAAAATAATATGTTTTAGTTAATTTATTTAGCACCCATTCGGGTTATACGCTAATGGTTGAATGTTACCCAGCACATCCTTGTCTTGAGAGTAGAGAAGTTTGTTGAGCACTGGTAGGCAAGGTTTGATGCAATCAAAGGGCGGAGGAGGGTTCTTGTTGCGACACAGGTTAGACAAGGTCCACACAATGTTGCGCATCAGGCTCTCCTACAAACATCCAGGGCGGCAAAATTGTTAGAAACTTTTATAAGTATTTTCAATTAAAAAAAAAACGGCAAAAAATCACTTAGCCAGAAAAAATATCTCATAAAGTTGCAAAAGATTTTAATTGCTTTATTTTGGGGGTCTAATTAGCATTCTATTTTTTACCCCCAAAACATTTTCCAGTTTTCTGGGATTTTCCCCCAATTAAAACTACCAGACTCCTGACCTAAGAAGGCTAACATCCAAATAAAGAAAAATCTTAGAGGTACAGCCCTTTAAATCTAAATATCAAGTTTGAACAAAATCTATCTTCCGCATTTACCCAATGTAAGACAACACTTATTTTGAGACTATAGAAATTAATATATTATTATTATTATTATTAGCAACGCGTCTTGCTACCCGTTCGGGTTACACACACTTACCTGTGTAATGGTAGGGTGATTGTGAGATGAAATGAAGGACCTACAGTTTAACGTGGAATCCGAACCACGGTGGAGACTGGCATTCCACACATTCACAAGATGTCTTGTCAGAGATTAAGGAAGGGTTTGGTAATCAGATAAATCTGTGTCGGGACCGAGGATTGAACCCTGAACCCCAGCACAGAAGTCTGACACCTTACCCCTAGACCACCAGGTCACCTATTAGAAATTAATAAAAAGGTCTTTTTCCCCCTAATTCAGATCCCCCAGGAGCACCTTTGAGCCCCTCCAATGCTGTTCATTTAAAGTTACAATCATAACTACAGGGTGTCTAAAACAATCAAGCAACTTGTGGCTAGCGTATGGCCTCATGGGTTACTTGACATGCGATGTGTTTGCTATTTTATGATATGTGGGAAATTCAAACCATGACTTTATGACTAAAATATTGAAAATTTGTGACGTTTCAGGGACTTGTGAGCTTTTTTGTAATTAATAACATTTTCGTGACTTTGGTAACTTTTGGGACCCACAAGGTGGCTACAAAACATATTTTACAAAATTCCCTGACTTTTCCAGGCAACATTTTTCAAATTTCCCTTACTACTTTTTTCCAGTTTTAATGGAGGATCATGACTTATGTTATTTTATTCAGGGAGGCTTATTATTATCTTTTGTTTTAGAGTTTAGTTGCAAAATAAATGAGATATTTTAGACATTTAATTCCTTGACTTTCTCATATTTATACACTTTTTTTTCCTACACGGTCATCTATTGACATTAGCTTACGTTGAACTTGGCCATTCTGCAATAGAAATTAAATAAATTTGAAAATCCAAGTCTTGAAACAAATATGTTTTAAACACAAAATTCATGTGCCGAGCGTCACCACACTAATTTATCAGCAACTAACGAAGTCGTGAAGCTGTTAAAAAATGTTGCTATATTGGGTTTGCTGTAGTACTTTATAGCAATATATTTCGATGGGAACTATTTGACGCTTTGTGAAATATCGTGAATGTTAAGGTGTGTAATTGTATTTGTGTGTTTAGAATGTTATGAAAATATATGGGACATGACTAGTCTGACTTGTTACTTCCTCTTTTATATTGCGCATTGGTGTTAAAACCACCCATTGTGTTAGTTGTAGTGTCTAAGTAAGCCATCTTGTCAATTCAAAGCTATCAACTGCGATTTAGAAGGGGGAACGATAATGGTCAATATAAAGTGGTTAAAATCAACCAATGACAATGCACCGCCGTCATTACCGCATTGGCTGTATCAAGCTTACAACAGTGTGGAAAACATTTTACAGTCCATTTTTAACGATAAGATTATTTTCCACTGTATTTATTCGTTGCTTTACAATCTTTTTAACCGTTTCATGTTTTTGAGCTACGAAAGCGGCCAACATGGACTTCCTTAGCATAATACAATGTAATTGCTCAACACACACAAATATTTTTACTATGGAAATATCTTAGATAAAAAAATGCTGGTTTATGTTTGAATTTAAACATTATACGTGCATGCCTTTTCTTCATAAAATAAATATATACTGATATATCAGTATATAAAACATAAACATGTTGACCCTACACCAACATTTTTCTTCATGCGGGAATATAAGACAATCTCAGACTTTTCAAGGACAAAACCGAAAAGAAGCCTCATCTTATATGCGGGTAAATACGTTAATTGTTTTGGATCCGTGGCCAGGGACAGACAGACAGGTGAAATCCACTTTTTGGGGTTTAGTTTCTCATAAAGCTTAAGATTCACCAAAATCTTGTGATAGATTTGTTTATGATTACAATCTCTCTTAATATGAGAGAGTAAAGATGCAAAACTATTTTTAAGGTCATGCTTTCACTACCACACATCACTCTCTTAACCTGAAGAAACTATATGTGGCATTTAAAAATGTTTCAGTGTTTTATCCAAACAAGTTGTGCTCCAGTATTCAGGTTAAGTGTGCTGGCAACCGCTTCTAGCCTAAACAACGATCCTTCAGAATAATATACCCACAAATACAAACAAAAAATATTCATAAGCATTAAAACCAGTCATTTACCGTTTCATGGAGCTATTTGGAGAGCATGAAAATACATAAAAACATACATTAGAGAGTTTAACCATAAATTCAAAAGGTTAGTTAAAACAAGCATTAGATTTTATACTTGCATGGAAATGATTTGACTTCAGCAAATAATTTCCAGCAAGAACAGGACGGCAAATATTTAAAACACAATTTTCTGCTTAAAGGTTAAATTTGGGTTCCAATAATATTATTATTACTAGCCCCACAACTTACTACACATTCGGGTTATACACACTTACGCTAATGTGTAATGGTAGGGTGATTGTGAGATGAAATGAAGGACCTACAGTTTAACGTGGGATCCGAACCACGGTGGAGGCCTGGCATTCCACACATTCACAAGATGTCTTGTCAGAGGTGAAGGAAGGGTTTGATAATCAGATAACTCTGTGCCGGGACCGAGGATTGAACCCCGGCCGCCAGCACAGAATTCTGACACCTTACCCCAGACAATACAAATATAAAAAGTAATAGAATTTAAATCTTATGGGAATTTTATCATAAAGGAATCAAATCCTTTTAGTTAAAAGAAGGGGCCGATGTCAAAGTAAATTTTAAATTGGGTCAAGAAAAGTGACAAAAAAAAACAACACTGTCATCTTCTTACATGAGCAAACTATCTCAGGTTTATTCCTTTCCATTCTTTTGTTATGATTTTCCACTCCAACGATATCTTTACTCAATTTCTCATTGTTTCCTTTATTTAGCCCCCTGGGATTTACTTTCATCCCTCAATGTCCAGGTCCAAGGTTTGGGGCAGGGAAAGGCCCAGTCATGTGAATCTGTACAGTAGCCCCATGACTTCTTTGGTGCTGACTGACAGATCACAGCCAACAGCTTTGAAAAGTACCAGACCAAATTATATATCCCTACGCCGAACCATGTGATCTGCAAAAACACGTGTTTACTATCTTTCACTTCTGACTGCCAAAATTTAAGTATATACCTAAATGTTGATTTCAGTCAGCACCAAAGAAGCCACGGGGCTACTGTAGTTAAAGTCAGGCTACACCAAAGAAGCCACGGGGCTACTGTAGTTAAGGTCAGGCTACACCAAAGAAGCCACGGGGCTACTGTAGTTAATGTCAGGCTACACCAAAGAAGCCACGGGGCTACTGTAGTTAAGGTCAGGCTAAACCAAAGAAGCCACGGGGCTACTGTAGTTAAGGTCAGGCTACACCAAAGAAGCCACGGGGCTACTGTAGTTAAGGTCAGGCTATACCAAAGAAGCCACGGGGCTACTGTAGTTAATGTCAGGCTACACCAAAGAAGCCACGGGGCTACTGTAGTTAATGTCAGGCTACAGGTAATAAAATGACAAATACCAAGTTGAGTAGGGGATATGAAGAACTGCTTGCATTAGCCCAAGAAATAGAAGTGGCGGTATTATATCAAAAATCATTCCAGGACACAGTTTTGTTTGAAGTGAACTCAGAGTTTACAAAACCGTTCAAAGACCAAGTTTTTTTTTTATTGATATACAAAAGGTCATTAAGGGAAGACGGTGACCTGGTGGTCTAGGGGTAAGGTGTCAGACTTCTGTGCTGGCGGCCGGGGTTCAAACCTCGGTCCCGGCACAGATTTATCTGATTTCCAAACCCTTCCTACACCTCTGACAAGACATCTTGTGAATGTGGGGAATGCCAGGCCTCTGCCGTGGTTCGGATCCCACATTAAACTGTAGATCCTCCATTTCATCTCACAATCACCCTACCATTACACATTAGCGTAAGTGCGTATAACCTGAACGGGTAGTAAGACGCGGTGCTAATATAATAATAAAGGGAAGACGACAGGGCAAGAACACAATATGCCTCATGTGAACTGAACATTTTTAAAACCTTTGAATTTTCTTAAATATGTAGTATCAATCCTTAAGCTCTTCAACCATATAAAATGGTTTTCAGGGAAATATTGGGTCCCTTGAGTATGTGCACTTCCTTAGCATGTCTTTGTTTCTGATTAAACTCTGTACACTTTGGTAAAAAGAAGTTGGTCCCTTTTTGTATCCTCTTGCCAATCTCCATTTCTAATATTCACTAATAACTAGCTGGGTTGCCACTAATTTTTAATAAATGAATTACCTGACATTTCCAAGTTTCCCAGACAAAAATATAATAGTTCCAACAACTCAATATAATGTGGTAGGAATGAAAGGTAGCTTAGAATAGATGCACACATGTCATTCAAGAGCTAGGTTTGCCTGGATGACAGCGCGAAATGTTACTAGAAGTAATCCCTAATATATCCCTACGCCAACAGCTGACATCACTTTGGATCACTGTAATGAAAACTAATGGTAATATATTGTTTTATTCCCCTAACAAAATATTAACACCACTTTCACAAAATCTTTTAACGAACATAGGTTCGAAATGGCGACTGACGAATCTAAACCATATGATTGAACATGACGGTAAACAAGTTTTTTACAATGATGCAGACACGCAGTTGATGAAAATATTTTATTCAGTTAAATATTTCAAAACACGATAATATAATCAAAATTATTTATTTTATGTAAAAAAAATACCAACAATTTTCTCTTTTCCAAGTAAATACGATGCCTGTATTAAAAGATATTAATGTGTGCACTATATTACACAAAATCAGTAATGTTCCAAAACTAAAAATAAGTACTTTAAATTATGTTTAAAATATTGTTTCAAGTTGGATAAAAAGAAATTAAAAAAAAAATTAAATAGTATGAGAAAACTTAAGTTTACGTTATTTTAAATGTAATATATAAAAGGTAATTAAAGATCTTTACATTTATAACAAAACTGTGATCTTTTACAAGTGTTGGCAACCTAAACATATGATTTTTGAACCGTCATCCAGGTAAAAAACCAACGTGAATGGAATATAATAATCCTCATTCCCTTCAGCCTCTATAAAATATCTAATGGTTTATTTTGAGCACTATTGTTTACAGGGATTTTTTTTTTAATTCTATGTTCTGGGGAAATATTGGATTTATGAACATATTCTGTGACCCTGTGGCTATCCACCTTTCCTGTATATTCTTCCAAATATAATACTTGTATGTAAATATATGTCTTTGTACATAATTTATTCAAAGATTCGTATTCAACCCAAATTCACTATTAACGTTCAATGATGAAGAGTTGTCTCACGTTAGTGTCGGGTTTGATGAGTTCGATGAGTGCCGGCAGAGCGCCCAGACCCAACACCAGGTCTCGAGCCACTGGACCGTCCCCAGCAATGTTTCCCAGGGCCCACACTGCCTGTTCCGCCACATGCATGTAAGGGGAAGCCAGTAGATTGATGAACTTGGGGACTGCTCCTTGCTGCACCACAGCGTTGGTCTGCTCAGTGGTACCGGAGGCGATGTTCGTCAGCGCCCACGAAGCTTCAAACTGTAGGGACGGACTGTGGACACATGCATTTATTAACGAGGGTGTTTTGAACACTTTGGAAAGTGATAATGTTTACTTAAATTTAGTCCTTTACATACTGCTTTCTTGGATTGTATTATATTATAATTAGTAGGATAGTAGGATTTACTGCCAAAGCTTACAGAATGGATTATGATGAACTAAAAATTTACAGGGGAGGGGAGAGAGAGAGAGAGAGAAAGAAAGATGCTTCAGATTAAAAAAACACTAGAAATGTTAATAAATCAATACCCCAAGTGAAAGCACACAATGTCAAGTTTCATTAATGTGTTTGCAACATTTTTTTTTAAATCACAAGCAAACACCCTCTTCAATTATTTCCCAGGAAAGTTTGTTTTTAAAATATGGGAAATTTGATATTGGAGATGGTCCAGGCCAAAATAAAACAATACAAACATGTTTGTTTGCCGTCAACATTGAGAACATTTACCATATTATCTATCAAAAGTGACAGCTTGATGTATGGATATATTAAAATGGTTTTAGTGACTACCAGATAATGTTCTTCCTACCAAAATCTATGGTTCTGCCCCGACCCCTTAATTTGTTATTTAAAATATCAAATTCGAGATTAGGACAAAGTTAACAACCTGAACCCGGACCAGTAATTTAACTGGATGTATGATTGTTTTAGTCAATGGACTATAAGAAAGAATGCTTACATTCAGTTATAAGTTTATTTGAACTGCCTTCAGAGTACAGTAGTTAACTTACTTTTGGTAGTGTGTGAGAAAGTCAACACATTTTGGCACTATGCCAGACTCGATCATGGCATCGATGGGAGGGTTGCGTTCTCGACTCAGCGTCTTTCTCGCAGCCTGGGTAGCAGTCAGTTGTTTTGTTTCATCACTACTGTCCATTCCTTTAACAAAAACAATGTATGATCAATACAAACTGTCAGTTATCCATCCTATTTTCAATTTCTTTGAGAAAGATATTTCCTGGCCGATGTTACCTTCCATGATTTGCTGAATTGACATGATAGGTGCAATTGTCTGGCCATTGTTCTCTTGGAGCGGGGATCCCATTTCATCGACACAGATATTCCGTCTTTTCAACAGTTGATCATCTTTACGCGCTTTACGAAGTTCTATATTCACTTCATTGCGCCTTCTGCGCATCTCCTGGAAAAGTTGGATTACTTCAGTACACGCTAATCAGCTAAAAACTAATGTTAGTATATGAAGTGCGGGACTACCAGATAATAGAGGCTTGCGCCTGTTTTTCAAAATGTATGATGGAGTTTTCTGTATGGTGTGCTTTGTATTCAGGTTCTATTTCTAACAATTGGATTGTTTGGCGCCAATTTCTCTTTAGATCGCATGTATATTGCCGAGTGTGAGGTTACTACAAACAAATTGCAAAACATTAGCATGAGAGCAAGAGATGGGAGGAGCAGATAACAGAAAGTGTGCAAGTGAGAGGAGATAGTGATGGAGGCATGTTGCTCAAAGTGGGAACACCTCAAATCCCTTTTTTGAAACTCTGAATGATTACCACAATAAACCAACATCAGACAAATTTTAATTTTTTATGTTAGAGCTTTAAAATTCAGGCTTAAAAAAATTATAATTTGATGAATTCCAAGGTCCTAACAATTAAGTTAATATTTTCAAAAATAATTGTAAATTTTAATATGTAATCTTTGCAATCATTTTAATAATGTTGCTTTTTAGGCAAACCAATTTTTTTGGGGGGTATTTTGTATAATATTTGTAAGGTACAGGAAATGTGAAAACATAAAATGGCTTTTGAAATGGAAAGAACACAGTTCACGCTTTACACTGCTGACACACTGCTAGAGAGGTAATGGTTAAGCGTCCTCTCGAGGGGAAAATTGCATCGCACATTTAACACTCCCTCTTGGCAAGTGAAGATAACCAATATCCCTTTGTCCAGTGGCAGCAGTGTAAAGTGTGAACTGTGTTCTTTCCATTGTAAGTCATTATATGTTTCTATCCACCTTTCCTGTACCTTCTTCTAGATATATCAATTGGTGGTAAAAGCTCACGAGAAATGTCAGTAACAAGAAAAGAAGCGACTAAACCAAGAATGAGTGGGATTACATCAAGGACAAGGGTCCTTCATCTCTTGTAGTGGTAGCGAAACGTCAAACTCTGTTTAGAGGTCAAGGAACAAAGCAACTGTGGAAATGTTTTGCAAGAAATCAACTTACATCAACATTCTTGCCCTTGTTCTTGAACGACTGAAGCCTGGAGGCGACGGCATTATTTTCATCTTGAGTTATCAATGGCATCTTCCGTCCGCTGAAACATGTCATTTATTACAACTAGCGGGAAAATACTAGTTTTGACAAATGCGGCAAAAATCCCTTAAATATGATACATAACCTAACTCTGGGTTACCAGGCTTGCAAAAAGAAACACTATTTCTGAAAAGGCTTTTCTACCAGTTCACTTTTAAACACACGATGAATGAAAACTGTTGGTAAAAGATGTGTTGAACACATCACCAAACTTTAGTACTTGATCAAGTATTATTAGAAGTATTTCTACTCAACGCCTAAACTAGCAGATTATTGAACTATCTACTTTAGGGACACTTCTTCACGAGCCGCTACAAAAAGGACCTCTCCTCCCCCCTCCCCAAGTGGATACAACCTGGGATTACTCCACATCCTAAGTGCACTTTTTTGAACCAAAAAGTAAATTATTGCTCGGCTGTGAGTAGAGAATATACAAATGTGCTACGTCCACTGGAAGACTGGCCCTGTGAGTGTAAGGGGGAGTTTGAAAAGTGTATATAAGCTACCCGTGATAACTGTCCAAGGGAAACCCAGGATTTTTGACTTAAGTATAAACCTAAATAATTTCTTAACATAATAAACCCAAATGAAATATGAAACATTTTAAAATCTTGTGTGTTCTGCCACAACAGTCAACAACGGCTGAATAGCAGATTAACAAAAACATTTTTCTCACTAGCTGCTTGGCATTGTCAGTGCATCTTGCAAGATTGAATTACAACATTTTCCTAAATCCTGTAGATTCTAAATATTGTGCGTTCTCGAACATGACAAATTCAAGGATAGTCTGGGCCAAGTCCGGGCATATGCTAACAAGCCTTTGACCATTTCTACACTTTGTTCCTACACTATAACAGAAATTAAACATAATTTTAGACTTATTAGTTGGAGAGACGTTTCTATAACTATCGTTAATGACTGGCCTGTGAAACTCAAGGGAACTACAACCTGATAAAAAAAAAGTTTGGGAACTCTTAATTTAAAAGAAAGCAACGACTTAAATAACGCAAACATTTTCGACTTTGGACAGAAATTAAACCCACATTTCATAAAATATAAAAACGGTATGAAAATTATCCACTTACTCTCCAAAAGACCTTTTTGCAGCAAATAGGACAATGTTAACAAAGAACGCTTATTTCAGTTAAAATCCAAACAGTATAATGGGTATACAAAACAATCTTACGACTAGTAAACACCCATGCAGTAAAAGTTCCTACACAATGCCGAAAATATAAAACGCGATATTGTGGTAAGCCGAATGTATTTAATAATGCAAAGCTTATATAAATTTACCCCCTATCTATTAAAATTAATAACAAATCAATTTTACTGACAACTTACCAGAGAATATAATTTAGTTTAGTTGAAAGAAATTTCGAGAATAATAGTTTCTCGTTGAGGTAGAGACAAATATAACCGTCACGTTCAACGACCTCTCTTATATCAGCGAAATAAAAAATTATAGCCAATCAGATTCCTATGTTTCATTTTAAAATATAAGATTCGAGCAGTGATTGGCTATTGTGTTTTGTGTACTACGAAAATGATTGGAGAATGTTACGATCGTCATTTTCTTTTACATGAAGCCAACACTTAAAAAATAAAGACGTGTCTCACTAAATTTCAATTAATTTAGGTATATTATATTTAATTGGCTTATTACTACAATTTTTACCGTCTAATAATAATACTCTATGATGATTTAAGATTTTTAAAATGTAATAGTTATTATTTTATGGAAGTATTTTCTGTATACAATGTATTATTACTTAAGGAATTATGGTTTCTATACAAGTATCTTGTATAGTTGGATCAACCATCTTTCATTTTAGCTATTCCTAAATCCTAATTCCTATTAACAATTAGGCGATTTGTAATTAAAGTTTCTCGTCCTCGTGTCTATATAAATGGGAATAAAGGATAATAAATAAATATTTTTAGCACAGTTAAATTGAAACAGATTTATAAAATTGTTTATTATATTAAAATGAGGGAAGTAGAGTGGAGATTTCAGGGATTCAAACCCCCCCCCCCCCCCCCCCACCTTGTCTTACAATGTATGTATAATATGATGGGTTGTGGCGGAATAGTACACAAAGAGGAAGGGATTGTTTAGTTTTGTATCTATGTCAAATGAAATATATATGTATATAGCTTCACCATCTAAATCACAAAGTCCAAAAACATGTTCAATGATAAAATTAATAGGCTATTAAAAACCCACTTGATTGGCCAAACAGTTAAAGGCGTCACTTTTGTATTAGAGTGGTGTGCTGACAACAAAGAGATTGGGGTATGAATCCTGGTCAGTTCTACTGAGGATGGTTTTTCCTCTGTCGTTTCCCACTCTACTTTCACGCAAATGTGTGTAAATTACATTTTAAAAGGTGTCCTGGTGGTTCTAGGGGTAAAGTGTCAGATTTTTATGCTGTCGGCTGGGGTTCAATCCTCGGTCCCGGCACAGATTTATCTGATTACCAAAGCCTTCCTTCACCTCTGACAAGACGTGTATTAATGACAACTTGTGAATGTGGGGAGTGCCAGGCCTCCACCGTGGTTCGGATCCCACGTTAAACTGTAGGTCCTTCATTTCATCTCACAGTCACCCTACCATTACACATTAGCGTAAGTGTGTATAACCCGAATGGGTAGTAAAGACGCGGTCATATAAAAGAATAATATTGTAAAATAATTAACTATACCTACTCCGTGGCATTGTGAAGTATGAACTCGAAGATTCATTTTTCCTTATCATTAGCAAAATAAATTGTATATAATTTAAACAAATCAAAGAAAGCTACCTACCTTTAATCACAGAAGAACATTAAAATTTATTATGTAAATATTAAAAATGTCATAACATGGAACCAAAAGTTTTTTAATAACTTATGTAAGTTAACAAGTTTGTAATTATAAACTACCCTCATCTAACAAAACCTAACCTCCAGGTGTAAAAAAAATCGCGAAATTACGGGATCCTGAAATATCTTTCGCTAAAATACAATATTTTCATATTTATCCTGTGATCCTACACAAGTATGGAGCAGAGTCCTGCCTTTTAATGCATGAGAACAAGAAGGGGGAGGGGTTGTTCTTGGCCCCCTTTTCAAATAAATCCTCATAAAGTTGTTTGTTTTGCATTCCAGAGATTTAACAAGGTACCTGCACTGAGAAACGAAAGATGTGAGACCAAATTAAACCTATACATTTTTGTTTCAGAAAGATACTGCCCTTGATAGGCTATTTTCACTCTTTTTCCAAAGGGCAAGGTGTTTTATTGGAACACATATTTTGGTCCAATGGACCTGAGAAAAGGATTCTTATTTGATTTTTTAAATTTTTTTAAATATCAGACTTGAAGGATTCAACATAAAGAACAAAATAATATCAAGAAATTCACTGGTATTTTAATGTTCATGCAAAGGACATTTACCATAATGGTAGTGTTTAAATTTGAATCTAGAATTTAAATTTCAAATTTAGCTGCATGTTTTGAATGTCGGCCACCTTTTCTCTTTCCAATCCACCACTACCATCATCGGTGGGCACATGGTCTAGGGAGTTCTCCCACTTGTACCTTTATCTTCCTCTTAGCTTCTTAGTTAATATGATAATGGTAAGAGCACAGATGGAATACGTCACACAAATGAATCTGAATCAGGTGTGAACATATGAAGAGGATATTATATTGTTTCAACCAACCTTATGTGACTATTTTATCTGCAGAAGTTGTTGGTTGGGGGCTTGAGAAGTTGAATGTTGTAATAAGGGATGTTATCAATTACTAAAACACTTGGGTGCTTGGTTAGAGATTGGTTTGTTAGAGAGGTGCTAACCTGAGATTAGTTTGTTAGAGAGGTGCTAAGTTGGAGATTAGTTTGTTAGAGAGGTACTAAGTTGGAGATTAGTTTGTTAGAGAGGTACTAAGCTGGAGATTAGTTTGTTAGAGAGGTGCTAAGCTGGAGATTAGTTTGTTAGAGAGGTGCTAAGCTGGAGATTAGTTTGTTAGAGAGGTACTAAGCTGGAGATTAGTTTGTTTTATGGTCAATTAATGGAGGAAGTAGGTACATGATTACTCTCAAACTATTAAGTACTCATATTAAAGTTTTTGTTTTCTTCTCTAATCAATTGACAACATTGAACTTGAAACCAATATAATAGTTGTTTTCATTTTACACTATAAATTATTTGTATTTTTAAAAACACAGTTAAAACAATTTCACTGGCCTCAACTCTTCTCTTTTCTAAAGTTAAATAAATAAAACTGCGCCACGATGCGACCCCTGCTAGGAGCTGTATTCCTGCCAAATAAACTCACTAACCCTTGGAGTGAAACAAGCTCTTAACAAGAATATATTAAAACTAATGTGAACACAAGACAATATCATAAAGATAATGGTTTAACGTTATTATTATTCCCTGTTGTTTGTTGTCAGAACTGCTAAGTTGAGGATTTATTCAAGCTTAGAAAAATAAATTTGAAAGACTTTCACGATGAGTTTCACCGTGAGTACACGGCTGCTTTACAAACTTGAGGCGACATTTCATCACATGGTAAGATTAATTCACTAGAATTGCTCATTATTACTATATTTATCATCCAACGGATCTCCGGATAGACCTATGCTAACTAAATCCAGCCTTTCTCAAACGAATAAAAGGATTTAAAATATAATAACAGATAGCGTTAAGATAATTAAGGATTGTTTTAGTTCTTTATAAGTTTTCAGAACTGATATTCTCATTTAAGAAATACCACAGTGGGGAGGATACTTACCTTAAAGTAAGTAATGCCCTTAAACATTGATCAAGATTATGTAACCATATTTAAAATAGTCGAATTTGAAGAAAAATTGGTAAAAACTGTAAAAAATAGAGATATATTATTATCTTAGTATTTTCTGGCTCACACGACCTATAAAATATACTTAACCCTGCACCCACTATACACGAGTGAGATTAAACATAATCAGAGTTATTTATGTACAAATCAATTTTTTGTGTTTGTTGCTTCAAGCTAAAGTATTTTTTCAGTGAAATCTTGAAATCAATATTTTGCAGTACCCACAATACTTCATATAATATATTTACAATCATACAATAGAACACATTTTCATAAATAATAATTTTAGCTTATTTTGGCTATCTTGATGTTTTGTTTATGGTTTAAATTACTTCTTTAGGATGTGGCTTATTTAACATACATATTACTTCATGTTATTTGTCCAGGTACGGTACTTCTATTCCCGTCGAGCTGTTTTATATGTCCCAGGAGATGATACCAGAAAATTGAACAAGGCTCTGTCCCTGGATGCTGATTGCATAGTCATGGATTGTGAGGACGGAGTCGCATCCAATAGGAAGGTGTTTACAATCTTGTACTTTGTGTGATTAGTTCACATGTGTTTGTCATTTTACCGCTGAGCTACCAAGGAATGGTCTTGTGAATGAGACTGAGTATGGTACATTTCCTGGGTAGCTCACTGGTAGAGCATCGGTTTGATTCCCGTGTCATTTTTCAAAGTTACATCTGTAACTGAAAGATCATATCCGTATTCTAAGCTTTGCTGGTGTGTACAATTAATTGTAAAAGCAGTTTCTTGCCTCCATTGCGGCAAGTAGCCATTTTAAAAGTCTGTTTCAATATCTAAGTGCAGAAATATTTTTAAATATATCAAGATGATGTGTTAAACTCTGGTTCTTAGCTTGCAATTGATCACAAATGAAACAATGATCTTGTTGACACTGAACGGTTTCAGGAAGAAGCCAGAGTAACAATTCGACGTTGGCTCGATGAAGGTCGAACGTCCACCTCAACGTCGGAATGGAGTGTTCGAGTTAACTCTGTTGAAAGTGGTTTATGTCGAGAAGATTTACAAACAGTTCTTGGAGGAGCTAATAAACCACCAACTCTTCTTCTACCTAAAGTTGAATCAAAGGAACACATTGAATGGGTATTATTAATACATTTGATGTCAAATACTGCATTCTCAAAATTCAAAATGGTCATTCAATTTACCTTTAATATCCCTTTACTTTACTTCTCCAGTTTTTCCAACAAACAAACTGTAATTTCTTTTTACATTCAATTATTTACAACTTCCGAGTATTATCAATATAGTGTTACATTTTGTTCTTATAGGATTTTTTTTAATATCAAGTTTTTTGATATAAGCAACAAAATAAACCAACATTTAATAATTCAAGGAACACTGTATATTGCTATTGAATAAATTTCTCCCCGCATTTCAAAATGTTTTTTAATTTTTCTTTGTCAACTAAATTTCCTACTTCAGGGTATGCAGTTAGTTGTTAGTGCGAAAGTCGCCCTGAGTTACATAAACTACTCCCCAGTACCCCCCAGTAATACCAAATTTTCAAAGTCTGATAGTAACTCAGCAAGTTTATAGATACCGCATTTAGTAACTACTCCACTGTTCGACACATTCGTAAATTGATGAGGGGATGAAAACCCTGGATGCAGCAATAACCAAAATTCAAGTTCTGTTGAGTCTGGTTGATTTATAAGCTACTGTAACTGGAATACTTGTGTGCAACAACTAACAAAACTAAATCAAAAATGTTTAATATTGTTTTGGAGGTAATATTGAACAAAATAGTGCATAGAATACACATTACTGTGACAACATAACTTCAGCATTGTTATACGAGCGGCAGAAATGCCTGGTTGGGAGCGTGATACCACAGTTTAATCACAATGCTTTGAAAGTTTTTTGTCTACAACAAATTTACGCAAACACAAACATTTACGCTACCCAAAAACATTAACATATTGAGATGAGTTTATTATTTTAGGTAGATATTTAAGTAAGACTAAACAATATTTCATTATAAATAGTTATTCTTGGGTTCAAGACCAGCTGTGGTCAATGGATTTTTCTTGAGCGATTAAAAAAATTCATATCACAACTCCCTTCGTAGGGGAAGTAAAGCTGTCGGTCTCATGTTGGTTGTGGCGTGTAAAAGAAACCTGGGAGGTATGTGAAAATACCTTTACCAGCAAAATATATTAGAATATTTCACTCTCGCTCATAGAAATTCTTATGCGTTGATATAATTAGTCGGTTCAGAAAATATACTTTAACTATGTCAAATAAATAGTTTTCAGACGCACTGTCTGGGCACATGAGCGGCTGCCAGAAGATAAATCTTATAATGTACATAGAGTCAGCGAGAGCAGTGTTGAACCTCCCCCACATCTGTAGGAAAACCGAGCAATTGTCCTCCACTGCACCCTTCAAGCCAGCAGCCCTAGTCTTCGGAAGTGATGACCTCTGCGCCAGTTTAGGTTTGTACACTGTCACGGGAGATGGGTGGGGGAGTATTCTAAATATCCAGACCTAACAACCTTTCATCCACCATGTTTCTAACAGCCTATCATCCACCATGTTCTAACAGCCTATCATCCACCATGTTTCTAAAGCTTATCATCCACCTAGTCTAGGATATATGTTTGAAACTATTATCCAAAAGTCAAATAAACAGTTTTAATAGCCTATCATCCACCATGTTCTAACAGCCTATCATCCACCATGTTTCTAACAGCCTATCATCCACCATGTTTCTAACAGCCTATCATCCACCATGTTCTAACAGCCTATCATCCACCATGTTCTAACAGCCTATTATCCATCATGTTCTAACAGCCTATTATCCATCATGTTCTAACAGCTATCATCCACCATGTTTCTAACAGCCTATTATCCACCATGTTTCTAACAGCCTATCATCCACCATGTTTCTAACAGTCTATCATCCACCATGTTCTAACAGCCTATTATCCATCATGTTCTAACAGTCTATCATCCACCATGTTCTAACAGCCTATCATCCACCATGTTTCTAACAGCCTATCATCCACCATGTTCTAATAGCTTATCATCCACCTAGTCAGGATAATGTTGAAAATAATAAACACAATCAAATAAACAGGTTTTAATGATTTATAATTGAACTAGGTTGTCCTTAACCCATTTAATACAGGTGGTGTGTCTACATTTGATTAGAAACTTACCCGCCATGGTGGCTGCATAGTCTAAGGCGCTACTCTCATGTTAGACTAGACTACCGAATGCAAAGAGATCAGGGTTCGATCCCAAAGTGTATTTACACTCGCTTGACGCAAATTTGGGTGCATTTCCTCTAAATTCAACCTTCCTAAGTGTAGTATAATTAGTACACAAGCTTACAACCAGAATGGGTAGTAAGACGCGGTGCTAAGAGTAATAATTATGAGTGTTAAAATGTCAACAGATGTCACTTTAATAGCTACTTGCTATCTGCTGTTTGTCCAGGAGTGACTCGAAGTGACGATGGAACAGAGATCTTGTACGCCAGACAGAAACTGGTTCTGGTGGCCAAGGCTTTCCACTTGCAAGCCATTGATATGGTGCATATACACTTTCAAGGTACGGAAAGTTTTTGTAAATTATTCTCACGTTAAGAATACCAAACACTGATAACTGGCCCTGTGGTATAGTGGTCAGTGCACCTAGCAATGAACCTAGGGTCCCGGGTGTGATTCCCGGCTGATATCATGGGTAATTTTACCCGAAAGAGGAACTATCCCAACAATCACCAGGGTTTGGTTAGTTAGACAAGTTGGTTTAAAATTGATCAAAACCACTTATATCAAAATATTGGATAGGAACAGAATCGGCCAAAGACATTCAAGACTTCTGTTCAATAGTTCTTGAAAGGAGGTTGATGGGAACTTTGATGGTTAATATATTTAACAAGTAACAGTAAACATTCTCAAACCAAACCTCTAAATATAAATGGCTGAAGTGAATTAGGCTTAGCGCCAAGTGTACAACATTCCGGCCAGATAGTTGACCTGATTCCAGACTTGGATGGTTTGCGAAGACAATGTGAGGCTGGAGCTAGGATGGGGTACACCGGCAAACAAGTGATTCACCGGGACAGATTCCAATAGTTCAACAAGCTTTCATGCCCGCTCCTGCCACCGTGGAGTGGGCAGAGGGCTCATTGCGGCATTCCAGGAGCACCAGAAAATTGGGAAAGTACGATTCTATGCTTATCCGTGTTTTCTTAAATTACATTTACAAGTAATAACGTCTCACCCGCTTCGGTGGTCCGTGGTCTAATGCGCTGCTCTCGCAGTAGACGAAACTGCTGATGACACTGAGATCAAGGTTCGAATCTCACTCGGGTGTATTTTCCTAAATGGTTTTCCCCTTTCGCCCCATATAAATGCAGATACACTTCCTCTAAATATAACCTTTCTAATCCCTAAAACCATTAGTGTAATTAGTACATAAGTGTAGAACCTGGATGGGTAGTAAGAGGCAGTGCAGAAAAAACTTCTCTAGCACAATCTTTTAAAAATAAACCACATCACGGTAAACTCCAGGGTCCGAGCCGTACTGACAAGTGGCTCCTAGTGATCATAGTGCCAATATTTGCAGAGAGAGGGCATCTATGGTCAGCAAAGAGGCCGTTAATCTGTTTTCTAAACCAAAGCTGCCACTCCAATCCAGTAGCTCCTCATTTGTCCTCAGGGGGCTGAGTTTGACCCCATTACAGAGCCATTGCTTCACAGATAAATCTTGGAAGTGCGGGGGATTGAACCCAGGACCTCGTTGTCTGTAGCTCAGGAACTTTAATCAAGGTAATAAATACAAAAATTAAAAACTTGCCATGACATAATATTTAATGAGATAAAATCACAGAGTACAATAATTGACAGTTGAATACATGGAATTTAATTCAACAAACGTGTTACAGGCAATTTTTTTTTTTTTTTTAGAACATGTAATTGACATTTTGAGGTCCCGCCAGTTTGAGTGTGACGTACGATAATATTGTCATAGTATGGACCAATGGAAGAACATTCACAGAGCGTCGACACAAACACACCAACATTCATACAAAATTGCTTTGGTAGACATATTGATAAATAATTGATATGAACATTGTAGAAAAAATATAGTATACCAGTGAATATAAAACATTTCTAGGAAAATAGATATACAAAGTATTGTAATATGGTTATTTAAAAAATTTGAACATACAGAAAACATGTATTATTCATTGTGTTATTGATTAGGTTATAAAAGTTTGTCAAGAGTTGAGCAGGTTTCTCTGATTGGTTTGTTTCCACAGGGAGCGTTTGTTTACAAAGGAAGTATGATAGATATGCCACTGTTGCGCCAAGCTGAGAACATAATCAAGTTGGTTTCGTCAAACAAGCGTGTGTGACGCGGAGAAACTATCAAGGAAAATGGAATGAATAACAGCATCAAGACTTTGAAACATTGTTCAGTCTATCGGTATGGTCATGAAATAATATACGTACATGAACTGAAAGGTTAATTAACAATTTGCAACAAAACTAATTAGAGATGATTTTTAGTCAAATAAATTGTATTTATCACCATAGATGAAATATACTGTCCACACAAGATAAAATGTTTTATTTTAGTTAATTTTTGATTATGATGCACCTCTTAGAAAATTTTAAAATATAAAATATCTAGTCATGTACATTTATGCTAGCGTAACTGCGACAATAACATTATTTTATTGTGACAGGAACAAGTAAACATAACCTTTCCTGTACCCATGAATACATATTAGTGAACAGGTTGTGTTTGACGCACAATAGTTTTTAACGAAAGTGAGGGATTAGTACATAGTTGTGTTTGAATAAATCTTTGTTAAAACTCTTGTTTTTCATTTGAAAACTAGTCCACTCAAAATACACACATTTTAAATTTACATAATATAGAATACATCCAAGGTTGTAGCCGGGTGGGGGTGGGGGTCAAACCCCCTTCCTGAAATTTTATGAACAACATATATATTTGCTTTAATTATGGTTCAAACAATACAAATTAGGGGGTTGTGTTACCATAAAAAGCACTTCAGATAGCTTCTAGAACTGTTCATTTATATTTATTTTTTTCTATCCTCCGGCAATTGGGGGATGTGCCCACCAACTCCCCCTCCCCCCCCCCCCTGAAATTATTGTCCGGCTATGACCTTGAATACATCGAAAGCAAACCAGATTAAAATACTGGAAAAATGGTGCCTAACAGCTAATTTAAAGTAAACATTGAAAAGAGGATATAAGGAAGTGATAAGTGTGCACTTATATCCTGGCGCGTCACCCAACTTAGTTAACGATGATAATGGTAACCTGATGGTGGATACGAGCGAGGACTTTGGTAGAAGGAACAACCACTTGAGGCATATTTTGAATGTTCATGAAGGATCCAATAGAGTGAGGGTGTCAAAATACTTACTGCTGAACCATTAGTACATTAATCTCCAGGTAGAGACACAATTCCAGCCGAGTTAATAAAGGAAGGTGGTGAAAAGTTAGTAACAGGGATTCATAAAGTGCTATGTTCCATATGGAACCATAAGAATGAAAAGAAGGTATTATTATATGCATTTTCAAAAAGTGAAATAAAATGGAGTGTAACGACTATAAATGTATCTCACTACAGCCAAGATGGTACAAAATTTTATCTAACATAATTTTAATGAGAATATCGCCATATGCAGAAACAATAATTGGGGATCTCCAGTGTGAATTTTGATGAACTAGATCAACGGATCAGATTTTTACTATTCGACAAATATTAAAATAAAAGTAGGGATACAATATAAATTATACATGAATTTTAAAAAGCCCTACAATTCAGTTAAAAGAAATAAACTATGTGAAATATTAGTAAAGATTGGGTGGACTAGATAGAATGCGCTCAAGATAGGGATAAGTGGCTAACTTTTGTAAGTGTGGCATTGAACGTTCGAGTTCTTCGTCCCGTGGAGTAAGTATTACATACAAGCGTTCACAAATCTCCTTACCAACTGTGTTTGATACAAAACTTTGGTACAAGAAAACATAATACTGAAGATACAAAAAAATGTATTAGTATTACAAATATTAGTTATTAATAAGCAGTTATAAAAATATTTTAGTTCAAACAAAATTATAGAGATATCAGATTTATAACTTATGTGGACTAACATATTATAATCCATATATCTACGAAGGAAATTACTAATCTAGTCATAATTTCCTCAAGGAAGCACAGATTAATGACATTGTCACTATACAATAGCACAGTAAAAAGTTATTAGTTCTTTTGGAAGTATTTACATTCTTTTAGGGATGTGTGAAGATACTTTGACTTCACTTCAAATATTTGTTCGCATCAACTTTAATTCTTTTTAAAAACTTTTGGCTTAAACAATTATTATGAAGTCTCATCAATAAAAATATCTAAAGTTAGAATACACTTTTAATTGCAAGTTTTAACATTTTGTGCTATTATGTATGTCTTTGTTTACCCCAAAAGGTATCAGTCGTCCCTTGACCCTAAGCTATATCATAGTGGAATAACCCAAGGTTAGCTTACCACCCTACAGCAAATGGTGTACCGTGTGTTCAATAACAACACAAGGTTAGCTCACCACCCTACAGCAAATGGTGTACCATGTGTTCAATAATAACACAAGGTCAGCTCACCATCCTACAGCAAATGGTGTACTGTGTTCAATAACAACACAAGGTTAGCTCACCACCCTACAGCAAATGGTGTACCGTGTGTTCAATAACAACACAAGGTTAGCTCACCACCCTACAGCAAATGGTGTACCATGTGTTCAATAATAACACAAGGTCAGCTCACCATCCTACAGCAAATGGTGTACCGTGTTCAATAACAACACAAGGTTAGCTCACCACCCTACAGCAAATGGTGTACCGTGTGTTCAATAACAACACAAGGTTAGCTCACCACCCTACAGCAAATGGTGTACCGTGTGTTCAATAACAACACAAGGTTAGCTCACCACCCTACAGCAAATGGTGTACCGTGTGTTCAATAACAACACAAGGTTAGCTCACCACCCTACAGCAAATGGTGTACCATGTGTTCAATAACAACACAAGGTTAGCTCACCACCCTACAGCAAATGGTGTACCATGTGTTCAATAATAACACAAGGTTAGCTCACCACCCTACAGCGAATGGTGTACCATGTGTTCAATAACAACACGAATTAAATTGGTATTTTTGGCAGCCATGCGTCCGAAGAATTTATTACTTACTCGTAATTACTAATATAGGTATTAAATACATTTCACAAAATTAAAAACTTTGGCGCAAAGTTAG
Source organism: Timema cristinae (assembly GCA_039000515.1). Taxonomy (NCBI): domain Eukaryota; kingdom Metazoa; phylum Arthropoda; class Insecta; order Phasmatodea; family Timematidae; genus Timema; species Timema cristinae. The sequence goes on along the minus strand of JBCFYV010001001.1, from coordinate 30,011,707 downwards.
AGCTATGGTTTACTCAAATTACTAATGATTTGAATTAAATGTCACCAAATGTTAAATAAGCAAGCAGAGAAAATAAACTTCAACTTATAATATTGGAACATTTTAAGTTACTTCAGGGGGAAAAGAATGAGTGTGTACTTTCCTAATTCTGATTTAGTGCGCAGCCGTCGGCCAAGATGCGGAATACATTTTCCGCCGCCAAAATAAAGTGAGCAGCAAAAAATATGGTATTTTTAAGTGCACTGTGTAACACTGCCCTATAGGATAAACTAAAGCAAAGGTACATCACAAATATATATTTATAATTTTTAGCACTGCGTATTACTACCCATACATCACAAATTAATGTCCACGTGACAAAAATGTAAAATAATTAAATTACATGTTGGGATAGTAATTTGATTTACGAACTTAGGATGAAATATCTTAATGTTTCAATTTAACATTTTAAAATAATTATATTTAATGCCTAAAGTTTATTTTCAATATAAAACAGTATTTTAAATATTCAAAATTCAATTCAACTTTGAAAATATTAGCTTCACACAACCCTACATGCTATAGACAATACTATCTTTTGGAAGAGTTCTATATAATCACTCACATAGTTTGAAACACCAACCATTATAAGATACAATAATTACATTTATAATGTAAGTAAACAACACGTAATCTTAGCTTGGAGGAACCATGTACAACAAATGGAGTACTTTGAAATATCACCAACTGGACACTTTAAGCAGTGAAACAGAGATATAAGGGTAAGGGCTGGCCCAGTCTCTTCTACTGAAGAAAAATATCATAATTATGTGTTTTGTTATGTTTTGGGGCCTACTAGCCTTAACTTATTCTTTAACTACTTTACGGAATCAGCTAGTCCTATAAGAGCAAGCTTACCTTTCTTGGTTCCACTATGGTGTAGCTTATAAGATAGGGCCATAGTGTAATTAGTCAAGGTAAGACTGCTTGCTACCTTTCAGGGTGAACAGAGGGTACAGGAGTGGATTAATTGTTAAAAATAAGTCACTTTTTAACATAACTCAATAAACAATTCATTGTTGATGTTAACAAAAACCTAAGACATCATAAATTCTGAAAGTTTAGTTAAAAAGTAAGATGTGTAGAAAGATACATGATAACTCCAGGCAATTCAGCTACCTTTTATAACTACCTACATGAACTGTGTGGAAAGATCTCCACTCTAACCACTTACCTATATTTACATTTCATATGTACACAAATGACAGTAAGGCACAATAACTACACATAAAGACACAATGATAAATCACGCACAATGTAGTATTCATTCAGTTCTAGACAATACTACTAATGAGGCTCCAAACCGAAGATATTTGTTTGGACTTGTAACACGCACCTGTAATCTTGTTATAATTACTATTTGCTGAAACTGTTTGTTAACTAAAAATATACGGCTTTCACCAACTGTTTACAAACTAAAGTGCTAAAAATAATTCAAGTCAATTCAAATTTCCAGAAGAAAAACAAATTGATATAAGAGTTTCAGAATTGCAGTGAGAGGTATTCACGTGTCTTGCAAACAAGACTTAAGGTGGTAAGAACTGTGGAAACAAGACTTAAGGTGGTAAGAACTGTGGAAACAAGACTTAAGGTGGTAAGAACTGTGGAAACAAGACTTAAGGTGGTAAGAACTGTGGAAACAGACTTAAGGTGGTAAGAACTGTGCTAACACACGCACAAAGAGGTACGAGCCAAGTTCTGACCCAGACAACGCAGGATATGTCGACCAATAGTTACAAAACAAGGGCAGGGGAGATTGAGGTGGTATGGAAGAGGAGAGGGTGGTGGACTGGAGGCCGAGAGGAAGACCCAGGGACAGGTGGAGAGGAGAGGAAGAACACTGGTGGAGGACGGAAGTTAATGGAGGGCCAAATGTTCGAGGCTGTGCATGGTTATGATGAAAATCAACGGAGTTGGAACCAAAGAGTTGAAGCAAAGTGGAGTGGTTTCTTGAGTGACCCTATGGATGGGGTCACCAGAGAAGATCCTGATTAAATACATGAAACAATGTGAGTTACAACTTATTCCTCTCTCTTATATCTGGAAGAAGGTACAGGAAAGCGGAATAGAAACACATAGAAGAGAACAAACGGCTCACACTTTACACTGCTGCCACTGGACAAAGAGGTAATGGCTTCCTCTTGAAGAACAACTGTTTGTTACCGACCAAACCCCCAACATAGGTTTCATTCTATCGGAACTCATCAGGAGTAAATTTGAAAGGCTCAATGAACTTCTTAACAGAGGTTTTCCTTATAGATATATATTATTCCAATCTCTACGATACTCTGAGTTAACTTCAACCATTTTGTTTACCATCAAGTTTTGGCAAGACGCAAGCACGCCTAACGATGACATCGGAAAGCGGTCATTTGTTCATAGACGACTGCAATGGAGATTGTTTCGCTGGTGTTTACTATTTTTTTTAATATTCACCCTCCACATACAGCTGCCTATATTAAATAAATTGCTTTTACTTGGAGAGCCAAAAACAATCGTGTGATAATCTTCTCTTTCCTCCCAAAAAATGTAATCACCAAATCACCGATAAGGAAATATAGTTGCCCGAACATGCTAACAACAGGTTTGGAACCACTGTTCAAACACATTAGTTGATTACATCATTAATTACATATAGCGTTTATTAATATATTTTAAATGAGGATTACTTTAAGCTTATCAACTTAAAATCTCAAAACAATTGAGATTGTTTTGTTATTTTTAAACATACCATACAAAATGTTAATAATGTTCTTTGTGTTAAATGTTTATATAAATAAGGTAACCAGAACCTCAAGCTGTCAATGCCCCTTATAATAAATTCAGTCAATTGATCCATCTACGATTTTTTATAGAAAGTTTGTTTCAACATAATTATAATATTAGATTAAAATCAAGGTTGTGTTATGCCAATAAGTGCTATGCTTATATCTTTATGTAATCAAAAACAAGCATGTACAATATATTTTAGTGTGGTCAGTGAATACGGTTTGATTATGAATATGAAAGATATAACATATTTATATTTAAATTATGTAAATATCTGCGTAATGACGTTTCCTTCAATTAGAGATGAAATTATATACAATCAGAATTTTAACTAGCCCTACACAATTAATTGAATATTATGGCTAATAATAGTGGTGTGAGTTTCAAAATGTCAAAGGTCAACTATCCTTTGTTTTGACTTCGACACTCACAATAAATAACCTTAGCATCTTCTAAACATTTCTTAAAAACATTTATATATTATCAACAAATTTAAAATATCTCACTAAATATGACATATTTTAAGAAGTAATTAGTTTTAGAACAGCTGCTAAATAGTATCTTAATGCAAATTAGTGATTAGGTTATGTCCATACCATGAGAATAAATAGAGCAGATGGGTAAGTAAAAGAAAATATACCGGATTATATTAAATGTAACCAGGATTATTTTGTCCAAAATTAAAACCTGTCAAGTTATAGCACCATGAATGGTTTGAAGCAAAGAAAATATAGTAGAGCTTTTTAGTTGTGCTTGCATTCAGTTTGTAACACACGTATCCAAGATTTAGTCATGTCTTGTTGGAACTATCCATGGCAAATTTACAAGTACATTTTTGTTACAAAAGATAAATACATATAAAGATAATTAAAATTAAGATATACAAGCATAAAAAATTCTTTTTTTTTTCATTTACCCCTTTGTATTTACCTAGATGTAGCCTACTTAATAGATAGTTAAAAAGTAATATTATGTGACAAACAACAAAAACATTATCTTCGTCTTAAGTCTTCACTTTGCCTGATTCAAACTTCGCTTCAACTTCACTTTGCATTTAAAAAGTTACCTTCACACAACACTAGTTTTGGTAAATTATATTTTTAAAGTAAATTTTAAGTTCAAACAAGTTGATGGAGATACAAATATATGCATTTTGCATCAAATTTTGAGAATCCCGTTAATGTCAATACAGGCAATCTCCGCAGCAATTAAATGCAGCTTTGCAGCACTTTTGATATACTGTCGTACAGTTAAATAAATTTCCATTCAATGACAATGTCTACAAATTATCTTTGATACCAACACTATATTATTTATCAGAAACTAGAAAAATATCTGTCAACATCAATAACTGGGACATTGAAGCAATGGCTTCCGGAACAAGACTGTCCCAACTTGTGTCTAATGTCTGGTTACCTTGGATATGAATTTAATATTTCTATTCAGTCTGTAATATCAAAGTAGGCTTTCAATAAAATGGAATTATTTAGTTTCTCTATTATATCAAATAAAACTGCACAGGGTAAATTTAAACAAACAGCTTCAGATAGAATATTAATCAACAAATAAATATATTGTATTAACATCTTTTTTTAAATATATTTATAAATAGTTAACACTAACCTTATTTTGTAAGTGTTAACCCAATACTACTAGGCTTTTTACAATAACACTAACAAACGGAAGACACGTATTTCAACATTATAAACTACGAAGACATAACATTCAATTACGGTATCCTGAAAATCATTCACACAATAGTTTGCCGATCAAGCAAACCATTATTGATATTTGTGTGCTTTGATTTATCATTATTATTATTCTATACAAATTTGTGCATACACACACAAACATATAATAGATTGGCACTATAAAAAATACTTGCCAAACCTTTCTTTGAAATTTCTATATAGATAAATTGACATGAATGAACATTAGGCCACATAAATTATGTTTACTGCTAAGCACAGGTATTTCCTCGATGCCGCACATAGAGAAGAAAATGTATTGATACTCTAAGATGTGACTCGCCAAAAAACAGCTCAACCACCTGAAATAAATAAAGACACAAACAGAGTTGGAAAGATAGGGTTGTTTTTTGTCCACACACTTTAACACATCAGGATTATTAGGGAAGGATTTGTTTAGCACTGGGTTTTACTACCCATTCAAGTTATAGGCTTATGTAATAAATATGCTAATGGTTTTAGGGATTAACAATGTTATATTTATAGGAAATGTACTTGCATTTGCATGGAGGGAAAGTGGAAAACCATTTAGGGAAAACCACCCTCACTACGTCCAACCGAGATTCGAACCTTGATCTCCTCGCCATCAGCAGCGAGAGTAGCGTGTTAGACCGCGCGGCCACCGAGGCGGGTTGCTGAGGTTTATCTTGGGCTCAGGCTCTTACGTCCATAGTTTAATGTGCGGCTATTTAGTACCAATAAGAAACCCAGCCACAGACGAGCAGCAGGCCTGCTCTACCAACGGTGAGACAATGCTCACCTCCAGAGTGGTGAAATGTCATCTAGGCTATGCAGGAAGAGACAGTCTTCTTGACAGCGTCTCTAGCATATGGGATGTAAGAGAGGGAATACCAGGTCATGGCCAAACATTGCAATATCACAAACAGTAACGTCAGACCTGCCTTGCCCAACTGAAATCAACACAAACATTCAAGTACACTTTTCATTCTCACATTAAAATACACCTAAAATTGTTTGACGGAATTTAAAACTAAAAGTATGCTATCAAATTATCCCAGTAGGAATCTAACTGTGAAGCTGTTAATTAGATATCATAAACAAAGTGTAAATAGTTTGACCATCATTTAGAACTACTCAGATGCTCAAAAGCTAACTCATCATCATCATCATCATCATCATCTGTTTCTAGCCTGTGGACAGGTCAGTTTAGTAAAATGCCTCTGTCTTCCTCTCCCCTTCCACCACTCTTCCCCTCTTATACTTGTACCCTTTCTGTTATCTACTCTTCCCATCTACCTACTGTCTCATGTACTCCCTGTACTCCAACTCTTTCCCTCATAACTTCATTCCTAATCTTGTTTCTCCTGGTAACATGCTCTCCTAGTCTCTTTTACATTCAATGTCCATGTTTCTCCTGGTGACAGCTAACATGCTCTCCTAGTCTCTCTTACATTCAATGTCCATGTTTCTCCTGGTGACATGCTCTCCTAGTCTCTCTTACATTCAATGTCCTTGTTTCTCCTGGTGACATGCTCTCTTAGTCTCTCTTACATTCAATGTCCTTGTTTCTCCTGGTGACAACTAACATGCTCTCCTAGTCTCTCTTACATTCAATGTCCTTGTTTCTCCTGGTAACTTACTCTCCTAGTCTCTCTTACATTCAATGTCCACGTTTCTCCTGGTGACAGCTAACATGCTCTCCTAGTCTCTCTTACATTCAATGTCCTTGTTTCTCCTGGTAACATGCTCTCCTAGTCTCTTTTACATTCAATGTCCATGTTTCTCCTGGTGACAGCTAACATGCTCTCCTAGTCTCTCTTACATTCAATGTCCTTGTTTCTCCTGGTAACATGCTCTCCTAGTCTCTCTTACATTCAATGTCCTTGTTTCTCCTGGTGACAGTTAACATGCTCTCCTAGTCTCTCTTACATTCAATGTCCTTGTTTCTCCTGGTGACAGCTAACATGCTCTCCTAGTCTCTCTTACATTCACTGTCCTTGTTTCTCCTGGTGACAGTTAACATGCTCTCCTAGTCTCTTTTACATTCAATGTCCATGTTTCTCCTGGTGACATGCTCTCCTAGTCTCTCTTACATTCAATGTCCTTGTTTCTCCTGGTAACAGCTAACATGCTCTCCTAGTCTCTCTTACATTCAATGTCCTTGTTTCTCCTGGTAACATGCTCTACTTGTCTCTCTTACATTCAATGTCCACGTTTCTCCTGGTGACAGCTAACATGCACTCCTAGTCTCTCTTACATTCAATGTCCTTGTTTCTCCTGGTGACATGCTCTCTTAGTCTCTCTTACATTCAATGTCCTTGTTTCTCCTGGTGACAACTAACATGCTCTCCTAGTCTCTCTTACATTCAATGTCCTTGTTTCTCCTGGTAACTTACTCTCCTAGTCTCTCTTACATTCAATGTCCACGTTTCTCCTGGTGACAGCTAACATGCTCTCCTAGTCTCTCTTACATTCAATGTCCTTGTTTCTCCTGGTGACATGCTCTCCTAGTCTCTCTTACATTCAATGTCTTTGTTTCTCCTGGTGACAGCTAACATGCTCTCCTAGTCTCTCTTACATTCAATGTCCTTGTTTCTCCTGGTGACAGCTAACATTCTCTCCTAGTCTCTCTTACATTCACTGTCCTAGTTTCTCCTGGTGACAGCTAACATGCTCTCCTAGTCTCTCTTACATTCAATGTCCTTGTTTCTCCTGGTAACTTACTCTCCTAGTCTCTCTTACATTCAATGTCCACGTTTCTCCTGGTGACAGCTAACATGCTCTCCTAGTCTCTCTTACATTCAATGTCCTTGTTTCTCCTGGTGACAGCTAACATGCTCTCCTAGTCTCTCTTACATTCAATGTCCTTGTTTCTCCTGGTGACAGTTAACATGCTCTCCTAGTCTCTCTTACATTCAATGTCCTTGTTTCTCCTGGTGACAGCTAACATGCTCTCCTAGTCTCTCTTACATTCAATGTCCTTGTTTCTCCTGGTGACAGCTAACATGCTCTCCTAGTCTCTCTTACATTCAATGTCCTTGTTTCTCCTGGTAACATGCTCTCCTAGTCTCTCTTACATTCAATGTCCTTGTTTCTCCTGGTAACTTACTCTCCTAGTCTCTCTTACATTCAATGTCCACGTTTCTCCTGGTGACAGCTAACATGCTCTCCTAGTCTCTCTTACATTCAATGTCCTTGTTTCTCCTGGTGACAGTTAACATTCTCTCCTAGTCTCTTACATTCAATGTCCATGTTTGTGTAGCATACGTGACAGTGGGTACAAAGTACGCCCTGTATAACACTTCCTTACTCTTTGGCTACCTAAAGCTTTCTAAATTACCTAAATATTTATTTATTTAGAGAACAAGACCATTTATTTAAGAATGTATCTAGAAATAAGGCAGCTCTAATGTGTTTATTCAAATAAGATATCTTTTTACCTTATTCGTAGAAACTTTCTAATTAGATTTAAATTTAAATTGCCGTAAGCTTCATGGAACAATTAAAACACAAGTGACACAACAGATTGTCATAAAATATCTTGGCATGTGCATAGTTAAAACGATGAGATACCTACCCCGACAGCTGCGAACAAGGTGAGACCAAACAAAACTATCACTAATATGGTAGCTATTACTCGTGTCGGGGCAAACATTTTCTTGACTTGATTAAACGGGCCCATCAGGAAACATGTGCTGAAAAGATTAAATAATAAAATAAAACACAAACCTCAAACAGGTGAATTAAATCTAATCACATAACATTTTCATTTTATTTATTTGGGGTATTTAATGTGCATTTTCAAAATCGACTAATGAGATCAGCAAACGAGAATTTCTATGAGCTAGAGCGAAAGGTTTTACTAATTTTGCCCGGTAAGGTATTTTGCATGCCACAATCAACATGCAACCGACAGGTTTACTTATCCTCCAAAGGAAAGTGTGCTACAACCCGGCTGGGTTTGAACCCATGAACATCGGGTCCTGAGGTGAGCAATTTACCCCGAGACCACATATAACTATTTGTAAACATTAGTCTACTTTCTTCACCAAATGATATCCTCCCTTATTTATAGAGCTAGCTAAATGCTTCTGCAATAATTTGTTCTGGTTATAAATTGTAGAATATTTATACCTATTTATACCAAATGGCTATTAAGGAGTTTTTCCCCCTCCACTTTATGATGTTATATCTGCTTTAAGTGTAATCGAGTGCAAGATTATTATCTATGGTTCATCCTATATTCTTGCATTTTACTTTCTACTTACCTTCCGATTGAAATGATGTTTCCGAGTGTGTAGAAAACTGCAAACATCACCATTCCCTTCCCAGAAACATGGACAGTGATCCTAACAAGGAGCAGAGGATACCGCACACAAAACAGATAATGAAACCTTTAATCCGAGTTGACCAGCTAAGGGTTGTCGCATCCATTAACTGAAACAAAATGTGTTATTACTAAACACTACCCGAGTAGAGCGATTGAGGTGGTATGGACATGTGAAGAGGACGGAACAGGGGAGGGGGCTCGAAACGGCAGGAGGCCCAGAGGAAGACAGGTGGTGGGACGACAGAAAATGACATGTCCGAGACAGTGGCAGGAAACTATGCATGATGATGTTTACACCCAAACCACAAATCAGATCAAAGTGTGGTTTTCTTCTTTTGTGTCGACAATAGCAATTTTGGGATCAGTTTAGTAGTTTTGACATATTAAATTAATTACTTTTCAATGTTGTGATATTTTTTAAACATAGTAATAGGTCTATTTCCAATGTTTTTTTAAAAGCAGAACATAAGAAACATACTACGATGCAACCTCTGGCTCGAGCTGTGTTACCTGACTGAGTTGGGTGCTCTCCGGAGGGGTGAGACGGGATTTTGTTTAGCATCGCATCTTACTACCGGTTCAGGTTATACACTGATGAGTTAGGGATCATAAATGAAAACCATTTTGGAAACACTGCAGTCAGTAAGCCCGACCGAGATTTGAACCCTGGTCTCCTCCCCATCATTGGCAGTTTAGTCTAACATGAGCGTAACACCTTAGATGATGTGGCCACCGAAACAAGTAGATGGTGTTGTTTGTTGCATGGTCGAGGTTGATGTTTCTCTCGTATTACATCCTCCAAGGGAAATGGAGTCTCTATTAAAATAAACATTTCTGTTTAAGCTTTATGTTGTTTGGATTGATACGTAGAGATTGATAAAAAATAAGGGAAAATAAAGTGTAAATAATATTGAGTGAAGAAAGATCCCCTATGGAAAGTGATGTGGAATACAAGGTATTAAAAAAGTGATATTTTAGTTCCCAAGTCTTTAACATCAAATAAATTTATAATATTGGATATAATTGCCTTTATCAAACAAAACTAGTGACAAACACATAACTAGAACCTTATTTAATTTTGTTTGCTCAGTGAACTGAACAAACCCCATCATTGCCTTACAAAGGACACATGAGATGGTGATAGAACGACCTGACTCACTCTCTAACAGTCGACAGACATGATTGAGAAAACAACGTGTCAGGTGACTCGGCAAGTGTTGTAGACTACGGAATACTTTCCAAAGGTGCAGCTAGAATCTGTCATGTTTTCTAATTTAATACTTACAAAATGTAACTGTTGTTATTGTGTTTGTGATATTAGTGTGACGGCACCAAAATGCATGTTTTTATGTTGAAAAGGCTCTTTCTGTCTAAAATGTTTGGGAGCCCTGGACTGGACTGCTGATGATAGGGAGATTGGCGTCTGAATCCTGTTGGATGAACCGTGGGTAGCTTTCCTCAAATATTTCCCACTCTTTTCGAATGCAAACGCAAGTATAATCCTCTACATCATACCTTTCTAATTCCTAATCAATTGGTGTAAATATAATGTGTCTAATCCAAATGGGTAGTAAGACACGATGCACAGTTTTTATTTTTTTAATTAATTGAATTGTGCAAGGAAAAACATAATTAATAGGCCGTTCATTTAGTTAAATTTAAATTCGTCAATGCATTCAATGAGACAAGACTTGTAACAAAAAAAATTATCGAAATAATGCCTGGCTACAATATTTTAAAAAAAGTCATTAAATTAGGAATATAAAATTAAAGTTTGATTTGTTAACGTTATGAAATACCCTACCTGAGGCATAATTCCAGCTTCTTCTTCTGCATCATCGCCACTCAAAGCTCGTCTTAGCTTATCCATTTTTAACTCGATTTTAGACTTAGGTTTCTAGATTATGGTGAAACTGTTGTCAAAATCTTTGACGTTTAGCCTTTAATCTGTAACAAACATATTGTCTTTAGAATAGTTTCTTCTCAACATAGTAATATTGAAATAAATAAATAATAACAGCTGTATTAGTACCGTAGTTAAAATTATACAAGTGTAGCTTACACAAACAATTCAACAATTCACAAATAATAAAAGGTGGTTCTAAAGAAATAAAATTTTTGATTTGATGACCAACTACACTTTGCGCATTTCATTATTTTATTGTTAATAAAAATTTCCCAAATCCCAATCATAAATGTAAATTTTATCTAATTTATTTTTAGGTGATAATAAATTAAAGAATACATTTTTTATAATGATAATAGCTTATATATAGATTTAATTTATTCAAAAATTTAGAAACAAAGAGGAAAAATTCAATCTCACATTTCATCTATTGACTAGAAATATTGTTTATTGATATTGGCACCATTTGAACTATATAACTAGACTATTATTACTACTAATAATTATTATAGCTAATGATATTATTAATATATTTTGTGATCTAAATTATGAGCCGTCGTCTAATGATCGTTGTACACAAGCGAAGAAAATCTTAAAATATGTATTTGCCTCCAATAAACTTAGAGACGCGGTGACTTTTGTACACTGTAAACTACAGTATAGATTAACCTTGTTATTTTTAATCTCTAATATATCATTTATGGTCCATGCAAGATTCACATGAAAAGTCACTTTCTTTAAAATGTATCTTTTGAAACATAAAATTAACCTGTATTATTAACTCAAATATTTATTTTAATTTGGGTCTGATTTTATTATCGACTTGAATATTATGTTAGACTTACGTCTCAGTAACGGTATCAGAAATATAAAAGTGCTTCTTGTTTCAATCATGTTTACAATTGTAGTCTTTGACGCTAAAAAAAAGAAACTCGTTTATCATAAACACGAATGGTATTTCAAACATTAACAGAATTGCTATCAAAAATACCAAATTTTCCTTTTATTTTCAATTATACCAGTATGTTTTAGTTAATTTACAAATGTTATTCTGATTAATCTAGTGAACTACTGTTATTGGAATTTGCTTCCTATCAATGCTGTTCTTTCAAATTAAATTAAATTTAAAAAAACGTAGTCAATGACGCTCAAAAGAGAAAATTTCTCTATGGCAAACAGGAATGGCATTTCCAATATGAACTAAAGCTATTTTTTGTTTGCTGTTTCTTTAGGCTTATATCACACTAGAATGCCACGGTAGCTTTGCCAGAAAGGGTGCCAGTTACAAAACAAAGAAACCAATGGTATATCACACACACACACACACACCTGACATGACTGCCAATCCTGGTGACGAGACACTACTAGTGGCAGCACTGCCACTAGAATACATGGTTGTTACGTCGAGGTGGGAGAGGGAGACCACACAAATGCCAACATCGTTGCATTGGCATCTTTTTAGTGTAATATGGGCCTAAGTCGACTAGAGCCTCTTCTCACATTCTTATTGAATGATGAGTCTGAAGTTCATTGGATACTTATGAGCATCTCAGTTATCTCTGTATAGTATATACTATACTGAATGTACATAAAAAGTTTGTTCATATCTGTTGCGATATTGTATGTTTACTATCATCAGTATCTTCTAAGAGTTTCAAAATTTTGCCACATTGACGCTTCATGCGTTTTCACTAGCGCCATCATCGGCTAAGCATTATGCCTATTCACAACACATTCTAATGTATAAGTGCCCAAAGTTATATGAATAAAGTTCATAAATTTATTAAATGGTCAACACATGAAGTTTTCTAATTTTCTTAGTTTTATTCTTTAAATATTAGTAAGTCAATATCATAGATAAACGTCACAAAAACCTAATGGATTTTTTTTAAATCACTAATCATTATCATAGACTCCTCCATTTTGTCTTGCTATTCAGGAAATATAGTTTATCTGTTTATTATTGTCTTTGCTCTCTCGTTGTATTCTTTTAATTTGTTTATTTACTAACATATTTTCGTTTACCTTCAATGGAAACTATATTGGAACAACAAAGGCGCTATCATGAAGAACGGGAACGACTTTTGGATGCGATGGTGAAAGAAATGCTTCATAAGAAATCAGGAGTATGTTTTAATCTACCTTTTAAAATATGTTCCAAATTAATAGGAATTAAGGTCACGTCAAATTCTGACAAATAAAGCATTATCGGGTGTAGTACGCAATTACAAATTAACCCAACCTAACCATGTCTGAGAAAATTAAATGATAATAAAAGTTGGAATTGGTATATCTATTTATTTAGGTGGACATTTGCTGGATCGGGCAGTTAAACGTTTTAGGAAATGCTGAGGAATATGACCCAACAATACCCTGCTATAACTTAAGGGTGAATCAAATCGTGACTGTCAACATTTTGACTTAAATAGTATCTTCCTCCATCTCTTAAAACAGTTTTCCCAGTTGTGTGTACTAATCTCAATTCTGGAAGTCGGCATGTGGTTTACTTGTCATCCTCCCCCCACTCTGCCCCTTGCTTTTAACCAAAGTTTAGTCATAGTCATGCGCATGCAGGAGAATTCAAATATGTTCTAGAATGAAGAAACTAAATAATAATGTCTCACAACACGCTTTAAACTGTACCCTGTAAGGCAATATTTTAATGTCTCAATGAAATCTAACTTAAATCACGCAACACAACAGCCCCTTCTCTTTGGGTTGAGATCCTTTAACCTCCTCATATGACACAATCTTTTAATGTGTGTGTGTGTGTGTGTGTGTCTGAAAATATGATTACATTAAGTTGTAATTTTAATCAAATAAGGTTTGTAATATAAATATTTATAGTAGATAAAACATATTGGCACTGGAAAATGTTGAATCCGGGGAATTTTAAAATACAGTTTGGCTGGACACCATGTTTAAGCATTATATATTCGCAGGGCGCAGTCCAACAAGATTAATTTCTCTTAGTGCTTAGAAAAATAATGATTTCAATTAAATAATATAATTATTTTAATCTAAATTAACAACATAATCATTTTTATGGTGTTATGAAATTTGGGGTCGCCTTGTCTGTGAATCACTTTGATATTTAACTAAAATATTCTGAGAGAGAATATAAAGAGGGAAGAAGGGATAATATTGTTGCACACATTAGTTAAGGTGTGTGGGTTGCGGGAAGGGCGTCTCCACTTATTTTTTATTTATCTTTTTTTGGCACTTTTTTTTTGTATCGCCTAGGAGTATAGTTTATACAGAACACAACTGAGGTGCATATTTTGAGTCTCGCCCAGGTCAGGGCGCACAGAACCCTTGCACTAGCTCTGTTTTTCTGTCACATACATGAAATAAACCTGGTATGTAATAATGAGATAAGAATATTATTTCAGACACATCAATGTGGGCTGGTAGCGATGACTTGACGTAAATGAGTGAGGGATCTATAATTGCTGTGAAGAGAAGATTATGGATTATCTTTGTCATTTTGGCACTTGGGACTTTGGGACTTGTCTTGTCCTGCAATCTTTGTCGTCAATTTGTTTGTGCGAGCTGTTCTACCAATTCATCGCATTCCAATGTTAGCCTGAGGATTGAAGTATTTAATACCTTAAGCATATAATTTTCCTCACCCTACATGAGGAAATGCCACATTTCAACATTTTCCTCGCCTACAAAATGAAATATTACATGTCAACAAGGAGTAAGCTGCGTTAGCAGGAGATATAATCTGTGTTGTAAGTTATAACTTTTGGTGTTAGAGAAGTATATTAATCTCTAACAATTATATGTTTATAAGAACCAATTGTGTAACAAACACTGATATCTAAATGGAATATTTTGATTGTCGACATGTTTAGTTAGACTTGGTATCAAACCATAAAGTGCACTGTTTTAATTACATTAGGCCCTAATGCTTAAGGTACTTGTGTTCAGGCTAGTATTTTTCTCTTTGAGCCAACCTATTTCCAACCCCATTATCAGATAATTATGGTATTCCTTGTAGATACTCTATTGTTATTGTGAATGTTTTGTGACCTCATGAGTTTTCTAAAAATTGTATTATTCTTTTTCAGTATCGAGAAATTATAAACTCGGATCATCGACTAAAAATGTTACTAGATGTGAGTACTTATTGTTTTTGTTCATCAACGTAGTACTGGTAGTTTTCACATTTTAACTGTGATGTAGGCTACAATAATACAACTTGGCCTGTCGGCTTTGTATTTTTATTAGGCCAAAACTTATTTAACGATACAAACAAAATTGCCACGTAACTTTAGTTTGCCATTAAACTAAATTATTTTATATTTAATTTGTTAAAGAGCCGCCTCGGTGGCGTAGTTAGCTAATGTGATAGTCGTGTTGAACCAGACTGCCAAGGACGGGGAGATCGAGGCTCGAATCTCGGTCGGGTGAATTGGGGGGTGGTTTTCCTAAATGGTTTTACACTCTTCCTCCAAACTGTAAATGTTATTTAATTTGGCTAAAACTTGTAATTTCTATGATTCTTCTATGTGACAAGTTATAGGACCCAAAGTGGACCTAAATGGTTAAAACCCATTTTTGAGAATGTGTATTAAATTTTCAATTTTTAAAAATGCTCAGCTCCACCTCTCGTCTTTCATAAAAAAAAAAGGTTTGTGCAAATATTTTAAAATGTAAAGCTGTTGTATCGTTGTATTGTGGCTTATTTTGTCAGCACCACATGGATAGTACGACTAATCTACGAGAGCTGTACGAAGATAAAGATGGCCAGAGAAAAGAAGAAGTAGCGGCCTTGTCCGGCCCCAACGAGTTCGCAGAGTTCTACTTACGTTTGAAAGCCATCAAAGATTTCTACCGACGCTTACCAAATGAGGTTACTTTTGAAATATAATGTTTTATGTCTCATATCATGTGACTAAGGTTGGCGTCATAGGGAGTGAATAGAATAAATCATTTCATATCTATTCTTCCCCTTGTTTCATGATTCTGAGGAAATGATAAAAGTATGTTTACAATATCTATCTTATACCGTAGAGTCCGAACTATCCGATCTAAACGGGGCTGATAGGTGGTTGGATAATACAAAAACAAGGGGAAGGGCTGGAACAAAACAGATCCAAATTAAATGGAAGTGTAGAACAGATATGAAATAAGTGTTAGTAACTACTCCTTAATAAATTACAAAACTATTAATTCATTTGAGAAACAAAACAAAGGATTTTAAATCAATTAAATGCAACTTTTATTAGACTAATTAATATGAAAAATGCAAAAGTCACTGTTTAAAAATTTGAAGTTTGTTTCCAAGCTTTGCTGCTCTTCCTTGCGGCGAAGTACGCCAATATCATTTTAAATATGTCGGATAATCGGCGGTTGGATAGTAGGGACTTTGCTGTAATTTAATCTTATGAAAAAAGCTTATAAATAATAAACAAACAGCAAATTTTTTTAAATTTTTTTTACACTTTTCATGTAATTTTTAAGAGTTTTTTTGACATATTGATTTTTATAAAAAGGAGTAAATCAACAACCAAAATTGAATGGAATGAATTTATTTTTAATTTGTAATAGAAGTCTTAAAGATGATTTTCTTATGTGTTTTAGATAAGCATTCCCATGTCAGTTGAGTTTGAAGAGTTGGCTAAATTGAGGGAGAACCCAACAGAAGAACAATCAAGTGAGTTGTAATATTTGTTATAAAATATCTCTGAATTACTAGGTTTTAGTATAAATTATGCTAATAAATACATACATATTATATACCTAATCACACCATTCCCTTACGGGGCAGGCAAGAAACTGGTCATATAGCTCAACTTGTGCTTGATCCATCTCATCCTCACAACATGCTCAAACCAACGTAAGACACTTCTTTCACATTGACCTATTAAAACAAAATAATTACAGTTAAGTATTACCAGTAATTAAAATATTGTGTTCTTATTTCCTCTTATATTTCTTATAATAGCTGTGCACTTTATTTAATCAAGTTATTTCCGTTTCTCTCCAGACATTGTGGAGTTTACAGATGAAGAAGGCTATGGGAAGTATTTGGATCTTCATGAATGTTATGTCAAATATGTCAACCTGAAAGGCATCGAGGTGAGTTGGTTACATACGTCCTCACGTTGCTCATCGATTGTACATTTACTTGCGTGAATATTCAGTAATAGTTTGTGTTGTTGGTTCCCAGAAAGTGGATTATATCACCTACTTGACAACATTCGACCACTTGTTTGACATTCCGAAAGAGCGCAAGGCGTCTGAGTACCGAAAGTATCTGGAGTGTCTGCTCGACTACCTCCATGGCTATATTCAGAGGATCAAACCTGCTGGACCTCAACACAGAGATGGAACATGTACAGAAGACCTTTGCGCAGCAGTGGGAGGGGGGGACCTTCCCAGGATGGCCCGTGAGTCGCGTCTTTATTGACCAGTTACTCTGATAGTCATACTTTCAATATAAAATATACTATTTAGTTTCAAGTGTGTCTCTTTAGTGTGTTCTCTGGTCAATTGTTTGGGAGAGAGGGGGAGAAGGGGGCAGGTTAGTCAGCTACACTAATTAGTGACTTCATTTTGACTAAAATTCTGGCTTTGGCAATTAACAATTGGCCGTTAGAAATATCTACAGCTAAATTACACATTAATGTTTAGTCAGTTGACATGAAGATGGAAAAAGAGAGGATGCCGAAGAAAATGATGGGGAGGAGCAGATAATAAAGTGTTCAAGTGAGAGGAGAAGAATAGAGGAAGATGGAGGCATTTTACCAAACTGGTCCGACCACTGGCTGGAAACTGATGATGATTATTACTACCTTATTTGAAAACTTTGTCTCCACCCCTTGAATTCAAACTGTTTTGTTTGGTATTGCCCTCAAACACTATTTTTGTCTGGTTTTGGTTTTGTTTAGAAAGAGACGGGTAGTGCGTTGACCCACGTCGGGGCTCATCTCGACTTGTCGGCTTTTTCATCGTGGGAGGAACTGGCGTCGCTGGGGCTGGATAGGCTCAAGTCTGCGCTCATGGCGCTTGGACTCAAGTGTGGGGGGTGAGAACATCACTTGAAATGACAATTTGACTTTTGGAGAGAAGAATTTTATATTTTTATTAACCTGATATGTGTTCAATTTCCAAATTTAAACAAATGTTGACTAAAAAACAAAGTTTAAATTTAAGTGTAGGAAATCTGATACCATGTGACATTGTATACAAAAAAAACATATTAAACATTCTAATGTTTCCTTGATTATAAATTATATTTCAACTGTTCAGTTTCTCTGATACAAGGTGGGCCTAATAAAACCGGCCCTTACTTAACGATTTGAAATGAAACCCTCTCGTGTGTGTGTTGTGCATGAATTAAAATAACTTGATAAGGGTAAAGTGTAAATTACTGCCAGAGAACATTAGGAACAATTCCTCAACCCATTTGTCTTATTTCAACAGATGAAGCATGGTTCCATTTACATTTCTTGGGGCCGGTTTTATCACATCACCCCTATAAGTGCTAATGAAACATTTAACTCTAATATTTTCTCCTAAGTAATGTTCAATACTTATTTGTTATTTGTATTTACTTGTTTGCACATAAACATATTGTGCGGAGCTAGATAGCTTACCTGTGGGGTACACAGGGTTTGTATCGTCTCTGTGGCTCTTGTTGACAGTACCCTAGAAAGAGCGAGCCCAGCGTCTGTTCAGCACCAAAGGTAAGAAGTCCCTGGACCCGTCCTTGTTCACCAAGAACAAGCCGGGCAAGGTTGGCCGAGGAAAAGAGAGCGAGAGGCAGAGAGATGTTGCTTTCCTCGAGGCACAAGTGTACAGGTACATCTTCACCCACATGGTTTCTTTGACGTTAAAACAAGAGTGTGAAGTCCACCTTTTCTATTCATAATGAATCCAAAGTAAATATATAAAATATTCCCGAACCCAAATCAAATAAGTTCAAATATTTGTTGTTTTGCACCACGTTACAGGCTCCTGACATCAAACTCACCAAACATGTAATTATTGTTATTACAGATTTACAGAGTTAGTGTCGGAACAGCGAAACGCAACTAAGGAGAATGTCCAGCGCAAACAGGCACGCACAGAGGGTGAGAGAGATGACTCAGATGCTGATGCCAGCGCTAGTGAGTCAGACGACGATGATGACTCAGATGTGCCTTACAACCCAAAGAACCTTCCCTTAGGTTGGGATGGCAAGGTGGGTGGTTTCAGGAGGAACAATGTAACGTAGACCGACGGGGAGATACAGGTTCGAATATAGGTCGGGTGTACTGCGGGTGGATTTAACAAACTGGTTTTCCACTCTCCCGCCAAGCAAAGTTGGGTACACTTCCTATAAATATACCTTCCTAATTCCTAACGCCATTAGCTTAAAAAAACTTGCATACTATGCTACTTCATAATTAATTATAAATACACACACATACACAAATCAATAGATCAGAGTTGTTAATTGTTTTTCCAGCCAATCCCATACTGGCTTTATAAGCTCCATGGGCTGAACATCAGCTACAACTGTGAGATCTGTGGAAATTTCACCTACAAGGGCCCCAAGGCTTTCCAGAGACATTTTGCCGTAAGTATTCACACTGGTTACATTCTTCACGCCTTTTTTAAAAACTTAAGTCGAAAATTGCGAAAAACTTTTTGAGTTTGAGCATATTTAAAATGTTACCAGTCAAAACACACCCTAGCTCAGTCGGTAGACAGTCTGTTTTGAGCTAAGGGTCCCGGGCTCAATTTATGGCATGGCTGAAATGTGTGTTCACCCTTTCACATTGATAAGTTGATGGTTGGGACTGGATGTTGTGCCTGTCCTAGTCTTAAGATAGGTTACAAGGTATAGGAAGCTAGGACAGGCCTAGCGGTAGTGGAGAATATATGGAGCCAGGTCACAGGCTGGAAACAATAGTGGATGTAAAAACCACAAACATTAAATGTAAACACCACATCTTTAAATTATCAGATTTTAAAACAACACAATGTTCATAAAATGAGAATGAAACTCATTTTTATAAATAGTATATACTTTTTTATAAACACCGGGAATATTGGTCTATAAACTAGAAATAACATATTTTAAAAAATAAGAACAGTCAAATAAAAATATAATAGACACAATAACTAAAATAGTTTCAACACTCATGTCTTTAAAGACATTATAAAACTACACTCACAATGATAAAAACACGTTTATAAAATTTACATTTTACAGAGCTTATATTTTCCCAAAATAAGCATCTGTAACTTTATTTACCATACAAGAAAACATACGATCTCCAGCTGTTAGAAATGTGAAATGTTTAATAGTTTGTTTATTATTAGTCTTTAATATAATAATCCCACATGATCACTTCTTCGTTTCCAATCCCATTCCTCTATGCACATGAGTCTTATATGGGCTCCCATTAGAAATTATCTCACTATGAAATTTATTTAATTCTAATTTTTAATGCCCAGTGGCAGCAGTGTAAAGTGTGAACTGTGTTTTTCAATATTGTGTTTGTTCTATCCACCTTTCCTGTACCTTCTTACAAAGATATAATTTACATAAAAACACTCATAATTATCAAAGCTGAATTTTTTTCACAGTGACGTTGAAGTTTTCAGATATTCATCCATCCCTATCTTTTGTTTATTTGTTTTCCAGGAATGGCGTCATGCCCATGGTATGAGATGTTTGGGGATTCCCAATACAGCCCATTTCGCTAATGTCACGCAGATTGAGGATGCGTTAGCATGTGAGTCAAACCATGCCACATATTGTGGTTAATTTAACTGAACGAGCTATCTTGTTTTAACTCCACGATGTGCATTTGTCTGTCTGTGGTGGATATGTCTATAACGTTTGAACGCATTAATCATTTTATTTCAAATTTGGTACGGTTGTTCTTTGAACCTTTATACAGATCAAGTTCGATGGGAGAGAAAATGGAACAAAGGGTTGGAGGGAAATCAACCCTTATATGTATAGAAACACGGCTTCTAGAATTAATAATTACATCTATTTACCTTTTAGGGCATTTCCTAATAACTTTCCAGCTGAAAATTGGTATATAGATGCAAACTAATGTAATTACATTAAACAAAAATTAAAAGTTTTTTAATGATTGTTTTAAGGGCATATATGGATGAAACCAAATAACTGGGGGGCAAACTTTGTTTTCCCACGACCTCACATCTACTAAGGGTGACCCCGGGGAGAAGTGTGTAAGAGGGAGTGAAAGTATTCCCAAGAGATACAAGAAATAATTATAAACACTCCAAGCAAGGCTTTGTCCCATGAGCCCTTTAGTTCCTACCTGTGTGTTAATTCATCCTGAACTCTTTAACTCGAGTTTTTTTTATCAAACATGGGTTACGTCATAAAACAGCCCGAGTCTACTCCATAGTCAATCCCGAGATGTGTGCTCACGCCCTAAACTGCAACCTCCTAACAACGCAACACCTCGGTTCATATACATTTTTGATTGACTGAACAATGTATTTTACTACAGTTTCCCACCCTGATGTGTGAATACGCTCACAGTTTTATGTTGTTATGTTGGTAGTGTGGGAGAAGTTGAAGTCTCAGAAGCAGTGTGAGCGCTGGCAGCCGGAGCAAGAAGAGGAGTATGAGGACTCTCTCGGGAATGTGGTCAACAGGAAAACTTTCGAGGACTTGAAGAGACAAGGTCTACTCTAGAGTGGAAACTACACGTCTCTGTATATCTGAATGTGTTTCTTTGTTCATGAAGTGTTTTGTATCATTTAGTAAAAACAAGATGTCTAGTAAAAGTTTGGCCGAGCACATTGGAAGTAAATTGGTATATTTTGTTTTTAATTGCCCTTTGAATGTTTACCCCCAATAGACCATGTTGTTAATAAACGCCTGTGTATCAATGTCAATAAAATAATATTCTAATAAAAACTTGATTGTTTAAATGATTTCCTAACCTTTGAAAGAAGTGGGATGGAGTTTGGTTTCTCAATGCAATATGAGCCGCAATCACCAGGACATTTTTGATAAAATACGGCACAACACACAAACTTTCTCGCTTTTATCTTAAAATAGACATTTACTAGAAACTAGTAACATTGTGAAATGAAATAATACACACTGTTACTTACTCTATGGAACTAGGAGCACTGTTACTTTCTCTATGGAACTATGAGCACTGTTACTTTCTCTATGGAACTATGAGCACTGTTACTTTCTCTATGGAACTAGGAGCAATGTTACTTTCTCTATGGAACTAGGAGCACTGTTACTTTCTCTATGGAACTAGGCACTACTGTTACAGAGAAAAGAGAAACATCTTTGTCAAACAAAGAACATAAGAATATAATTCACTTTCAAACAACTGAATATAAAAGTAGGCCTACATATATTTGCTTATAGCTCAGAAATTATTGGTTTCATAAAAATATATTTCAAATAAAATATTTGTATTTTTAATAGTACTAAGACTTTTACAATGATAAGTTATTTCTTATCTCAAATAGTTGCGAAGAAATAAAGAAAGTTGGAAAATTTCCCCCATGTAAAGTACCTTCCAAAGTAATTTTCATGGGAAAATGAGAGTTGCCAACTTGTTATTAATAATAAACAATGTCTAAATCCTATCTATGTTTTCTATTATTCTTTAAAATTTTCCCCCCTTTTGTGTTTTTTGTTGTTTCCTCGTTTAGAAAGTTGCGTTGCGCGTTTCACACTCCCCCCTGATGAGTTCCGATAGAATGTAACCTAGGTCAGGGGATTGGACAGTAATGATTGATTTTCTTAAGAGGTAACCATTACCTCTTTGTCCAGTGGCAGCAGTGTAAAGTGTGAACTGTGTTTTTATTTTCATTGTAAGAGTTAAATTGTGTTCGTTCCTTTTATATGTTTTTATCCACCCCTTCTTTACCTTCTTCCAAATATAATAGTATTAACATAAAATTATTGAAGCTAATTTCGAGAAAATCACTTTCTTTATTTGCCCTTCAGTAAATAAACTACCCTTAAATTTAGGGTTGGATAACTAATTCCAAAAACCCCTCGTGGGAACCTTATGATACCAAGTTATATCCCAATCGGTAAAATAGTTTTGGCTCTAGTCAAAGGTACAAACAGACGCCATTGTGAAAACAGTTTCAGGGGGTCTTAAATTGTCGACATTTATCAAAATCACGAGTTCAAATTTTTTGACGATTACAATACTTTCTCTATGAGATCAAGTATTATTATTATTATTATTATTAACACTGCGTCTTACTACCCGTTCGAGTTATACGCATGAGATGAAGTAAAAATTAACAAAGTTTTTCTTTACATTAGTTACATATTTATTATGATCTTAAAATCACTAAAATTTCTTAACGCATTTGTACTGATTACACTAATGGTTTAAGCGATTAAGAAGGTTATATTTAGAGGAAGGGTAACTGCATTTGTGTGGAGGGAGAGTGGAAAACTTATCTCAGTACACGCTACCGAGATTCGAACCTCGATCTCCCTGTCATCGGCAGTCTGGTCTACTGCAAGAGTAGCGTGTTAGACCACGCGGACACCGAAGCAGGTCAGTTATATATTGACACACTTTAGAGAGTATTGTTTAGCAAAATCATGTCACTATTAACACCTTATAAGTTTCCCTTTAGAGCTTTTAAAATAGGACCACTTTAACACAAACATATTGCATATGTACTAAAACAATCTGATCCCTCGTTCCTTTACTGTTGTTCAATGCGCGTGCCATTCATCGGGAAATGGATTCCATTTTTATTCCATTTGTTCTTGTAGTGTTAACTGTCCCGACTATCTTGAGTCAATATTACCTAAGGAATAAGGCTAATGTATAAATCAACACAATATAATACATTCTTTGATTGAAGACTAATTTTATTAATTATTTGTGATAAAATGTGTTACTTTATGAATAATAATATTTCTCCCGACATGACACATATTGTCCATGAAGCCAATCCAAAGGCTGGGTCAGCGATTAAACTCATAACTTGGGAGACAGAAGAATCGTGGTGTAAGTGTTTCTGGGGTCCCTTGGCAATAATTTCCTAGGGGCAAAGTGACTAGATGACTCTCCTGGAATAAGTAGGTCTATAGGGAGATGAGAGCTAATCCAAGAGGCAGAGAAGAATCATTTTCGGAATAAATTTGTCCTCCATAGGGCTAACTAAATAATTGCGCGTTGTTGGGCAATAGGCATAATCTTAGTTAAATAAACCTCTATCAACTTTAAATTCTCTAATTGCAATCCAAAAAGGATTTTGAGAAGTCCAAGGCGCCTTATGACTCTTTTATCCTCGTAGAATTTTTGAAAATTATCCCACGCAGTTTTGGCGTTCCTATCATAAGAATAACAAGACGGTTTTACCATTGACCTGATTCTAGCTCTTATTTTATGCATCTTTTTTTCCGTCTAGTTATTTTAGATTTACTTCCTTATAGAGATATATTATATATTTGCATCCAATTATTAAAATGTGATATCTCTTCAAGCGGTTCCACAGCTGTGGTAATCTTGCATCTATCTCCCATTGTACTTAATATTTACTTGCACACAAGATTTACACAAACTTCGATTAAAGTATCTGATTTTGTATATTTTACACTGTTCTAGGTTAACAAATTTGAATGGTAAGAATAATATATACTCAAGCTTGGATTGTCTTGCATCATTTTTGACGCGGCAATCTCTGGGTTACGACAATACACTTTTCAGATCGCAACAACATAAATGACGCGCACAGAATATAAATGCGCGTCACGAGACGCCTGTATAAAAGGGCTCTAATATAAGAATTTGAATTTTTTTTAAGGTAAAACATGAGTAATATAAAACAGTGTATCAGACGTTTTCTAATACAGCGATAAATATAGATCACAACAATGACGTTAGATAAGCTAAAACCAAGAGAATCTCAACCGTTCTAATATACATTTTCTACATATTCTGCAAGACAGCGCTAGTGGCGTATAAAGAAAGAACACATCGGATTCCAACAAGTCTTGGCTTGTATACTGTATAGGTTAAATGTATTGGTTAGTGTGTAAGTACTGCTTTGCAGGAGGTAAATGAAATATTTGAGCGTATTAGTCCTGCCTTGTAGGGGTAAGATGAATTGTTTGAGTATGCCGCGCTGAAAGAAAAAAAAGATTACTCGTCCAAGATAAAATTTTAAACTTGGAAGGCTTGAATTTTAAAAAAATATGTATTTTTACTCTTCACCTTAAAGTTTGAGATTTTATTTTAAACTAAGGTTATTTGTTTCCTTCACACATAAGTGGGTTTAACCGACCGATGGTTTTCAACTGATTTTGTTAGAACTTAATAAAATGTAGATATAGGCCTACAATTTCACTTTATTGCAGCACGGATTTTAAGGAAATATTTTATAAGGCCAGCTTCCAACAATTTTATGTTCGTTATTAATTACTTTCAAGTTTTGAAAATATAATTTAGACTTTGGCCCATTTGCTTAGACTTATTTAATACATTTTTATTGTGAATTCTTAAATAGAATATTTAGCTCTATACATAGATTACATTTCCAATTTACTAATAAAGAGCGGGATTTTTAAAAGTTATTTGTGTGTAAAAGCTAGATGATAAATTACTGGAATAGGTGAAGACCACTCTATCACAGTATGTTCACGTTCCAGTGGTTTAGCCTTTATACTAGTGAGAGTTTGATACAGTGGCGTACCCAGAAACTTACTTTAGGGGGTGGAGGGGGTGGGTAGTGAAATAAAGGTGTTTTAAAAAAATATAGGTTTGCCCTCCAACCCAAAAGAGTGTTTGAGGATCCTCTCCAGTAAAAAGTAAAAAAAAAAATGTGGATGCATCTTGAAGCTATTTGGACTGGTCTTGGCAAATTGTTGAAATTAGTTACCTATTAGACTAAAAAGAAAATAGATTAATTCAATTAACACATCTTCAGTGTTTGATTTTATAGTTCAACTTTATGTATTTTAAACTTTTATTAAAATTATTTGGGTCTTGAGAGAGAGATGGAAACTGCCCCATTTGTTCACCCCTGTTATATTATCACAAAACAGAATAGTCTGTTGTTTATTGACATCACACAAACAGGTTCATCGACCCAGCAACGGAGACTGGCAACATTTTGAGCTTTGTTTGACCTGCCATTTTATCTGCTTGGAAAACGTTTGGTGCTATTAGGTTAATATAGTTTTAAAATCTACACTCAAATTAAGAAGGATATGAATGTGCCTTGAGTTGGTTACTATATTCATTATTAAAGTAATAACTCTTTGAGATATTGGTGTGTTTTTTTATGTTTAGGTAGATAGGTACTTAAAGTTGATTAAAATATTTTATTTAATAAAATAATATTTAGACAGGTAAACTTTAAAAGTAGGCTACCTATTTATGGTTTTCAATTTAGTGTTACATCAAAGTTTATTTGGTTGTGTTTGTAATGCCTTATAAATATAAACTTTTTTTTTTCATTTCAAACTTTTACCTACACAAATTCTTCTCAGTTAAAAAAATAGGTCCATGCTATTAATTTATATAATAGAGGTTTAAATGTCCCAAGACAACAGTTTGTACACCACTGAGAGCCATATTTATAGAGGAAACAGATTAGATAGGTCTAGAGACCAGATACAATTGTTTCATTACAAATGTGTTCATAGTTCAAGATCAAAGGTTTTCTCACTATTTTAGTGGTCTTAGTATCTTTTATCAACTGTTTTTAACCACCAGATAGTTCCCGTATACCTCTATCAGAGGCAGTGTATTGATATTTTGAAAATGGTGGAGCCCCTTGTATTGGTCCACGGGGGTGCAGGCGACATACCTGAAAGTGCCGTGGAGGGTAAACTGAAAGGTGTCAGAGTGTCTGTTAAGAGGGGCTACGAAGTCCTTGCTTCCGGGTGGTTCCGTCGTTGATGCTGTTCAGGCAGCCGTGCAGATAATGGAAGACCTACCTGGGTTCAATGCAGGTAAAAACTTACATTTGAAATAACAGAACCGAGATAGTCTCACAAGATACGTTAAAGGATTTGTACTTTATGGCTAATATTATTGCTATTTCCTTAAATGTGTAACTAAAACATTTAAAAACATAGTTGTTTGCCTTAATATTATGAAAAAACATTGTTTTATGGATGTGAAGCAAGTGTTTGTCAGGAAAAAACAGGTGAATACCGCTGAAATGAGATCTCTAAGAAATAAGGGAGGGGGTAGGCCATGTATGACGTGGCTAAATGTTGTAGACTGATGTGTGAAAAATAGAAACATTAGGAAGAGTTTTAATAATAAAAGAGCATGCATTACTCTGTGTATGGATGTTGAAGGGAAAATGCAAGGACAGGGAAGTTAGTGAGGATGGATTAAGTACGGTGTTGTTGTTTTTAGAGCTATAGGTACAATAAGGGAATGGCATGATTAGGTGTTGTGTGTGTGTGTTTATATATATATATATATATATATATATACTAGAGAGAGAGAGAGAGAGAGAATTTTTTATTTAATACCAAACAGTTCAATTTATATTCATACAAACGGTTTAAAGTAAATAGAATAGTTTGATATTTTGTTGTTTTTACAAATATTTGAACAGTTGCAGCTTATGGTTAGGTAGTGGATTCCTAGGCACCAGAATAGGCACTAAAAAAAGCCCACGTAAGCAATGTAAAATTGATTCTAATTCCTTCTATTACCAATTAAAATAGCTTTTTTTAAGCACCACTTCTTATCACTCATTCAGGTTGTAAGTATATGCACTGATTACATTAATGTGTTAGGGGTTAGGAAGGTTGAATTTAGGAGAAAGTGTAGCTGCGATTGACAGAAGGAGGAGTGGAAAACCTCTTAAGTACACTGGACCTAGATTCATATCTCGATCTTCTTATCATTGAGTCTCTGAGAATGACACCTAAGACCAGGAGTTTCAAACTCAAATAACACATTTCAATTAAAATGACATCGCTTGGTTTCTCGTAGGTCACGGTTCCGTTCTGAACCTTGATGGTGAAGTAGAAATGGATGCCATCATCATGGAAGGAGCGACCTTAAAACAGGTTTGTTTGTTCTGATTGATACATTCTACTCAAACAGAAGTAACCGGCGTTAACCCGGCCATGCTTTACTTTGCTTCAAACGGTCAGAAAAAATAACTCCATTTTATTTATTTTGACCCAGTTTATAATGAATTTAAAAATAACCTAATCAAAAAATGTTTAATTCCAGCTTCTAGGTTCACATGTTTGTGTACAGGAGCTATTAATTTTAAAATGTAATTCCCCTGTGTGAGGTAGATATCACACAATGGAAAATATCAACAAACACTCGTTATATTTATTGTTTATTTTAAACAAAAGTTAGTTGTGATTGTGTTAATCAAATAAATTATAGGTTTAACAAAAATTATATACTACTTCTGTAGAATAAATATTTGAGCGATGATCATGTATGCCAACCTCTTATGTGTCCTCTGATTCAATTGTTTTTCACCACCTTGGCGGTAAAGTTGGCTAACGCGCAAGTTTTGTGTTAAGCTAGACAGCCGAGGACGGGGAGATCGAGGTTTGAATCTCTGTCGGGTGAACTGTGGGTGGTTTTTCCTAAATGGTTTTCCACTCTCCCTTCACAGAAATGCGGGTTCACTTCCTCTAAATTAAACCTTCACAATTCCTATTCCATTAGTGTAATTAGTACTTAAGCGTATATATAACCTGAAGGGGTAGTAAGACACGATGCTAAATAATATTTAAAAAATTGTTTTTGAATATTTAAACTGTTCAATTAAGACACAAAAAATCGGGTAAACTAATTATTGAGTTGAAATTTTAAAAATCATCCTCACCATCACCCTCATACTCTCTTAGTACATTAGTACATTAGTACTGGGGTACGAATGATGAGGCAGTCTTGTGATTTCCACCCAGGTTCTGTCGGCGCTATAAAGAACGTGTCTCACCCAGTGGACGTGGCACGTTTTGTCATGGAGAACACCCCTCACGTCCTACTAGTTGGTCAAGGAGCCAAAAGGTTTGCGAATGACATGGGTGTGCCGGACGTGCCCATGGAACAACTGGTTACCGAGTCGGCAAAGAAGGCCCTGGAGAGCGCTAGGGCCCACAAACTAGCGGATAGCACCGAACTAGGGTAGAGTAGAACCAAATAGATCTTTAGATGTCTTACTACCGTTCGGGTTATACACACTTACGCTAATGTGTAATGGTAGGGTGATTGTGAGATGAAATGGAGGACCTACAGTTTAACGTGGGATCCGAACCACGGTGGAGGTCTGTCTTTCCCCACATTCACAAGTTGTGATTAATACACGTCTTGTCAGAGGTGAAGGAAGGGTTTGTAATCAGATAAATCTGTACCAGGACCAAGGATTGAACCCCGGACCCCCAGCACAGAAGTCCAACACCTTACCCCTAGACCGCCAGCTCACCTACAATAATAGATTAATATGATGCGTTGTGTGGTGGTTAGGCTATGAGTGGTAGGTACTATGGTATTGTTGATGTGTACGCTAATATCGGCTCGTCTTCATTGAAGTGTGATGTGTCCGGCTCCGATCCAGATCCACTGCTCCACACATACATTTTGGAAGCATCGGGGATCGAACCTGGGAACAATGGATCTGTATCCAGCCTTATTTTCTGAACAACTTATAAATCTATTTAATATTTATCATATATTTTATGGTGTACAACACAAATATGTAAAAAACTGCACACTTATCTGTTTTGCACTACACATCCACCACAATATACAACTTTCAATAATTAATATGTGTACTTAATAATATATAATAATAGGAAGAAAATAGTTTTAAACAAATGCATCAGCATTCATATGAAGATGGGATTTAAAACTTGTAATGGGAAAAAAAAAATTATTGTGAACTTGATGGAGATTTAACAACAGTCTTTTGGTTCAGTGCCGAGAATTAAAGTCTCAAATAATCCCTACATTAATCATTCCTATATAATGCTCAACTGGTATTGTCATGTTGTAGGGGTGTAGGCACCGTGGGCGCTGTGGCTGTAGATTGCCACGGCCGTGTTGCTTGCGCTACGTCCACTGGGGGCACTTCCGGCAAGATGGTTGGTCGAGTGGGAGACACGCCCCTCCCGGTGAGATAATAAATATAGAAAGTACATAATGAAATGAGTATTATATTATATTAAAAAAATAATAGAAGCTTTGATATAAAACATCATGGAATTTTGTAAATATGATTCAAGAAGTTTATTTATATTCATCAAAGTTGACATTTTAAAAAATAGACAGAGACCGAGTATAAAACTTATTGAATGGTTGCCAATTTGTTTCTGTTAGTTTTAATAGTGATAAAGAAAAAAGAACACGTTCTAACTAAGCCGACGCCATTTAACCGACTGTTTCTAACTTATCCTTCATCTTTTTATTCGACTCAATCATTCAATAATTGAATTATTAAAATATTCATACATTTTCTTGAGGACCTTAGCTAAAAATAAATTTGAACTTTTCCACTGAGGTCTATGATACTTTTCATGGTGCTTACCCTTATCAAATGCACTATGAGTTTTATTTGTAGATTTTTTCATGTTTATTTTACTTATAAAATATATTATCTCTTTCGAAATCAAACTTAAAAAATGCAAATGATTTGAAAAATAACTTATTCAAGTTTATAAATTATTTAACTGTACCATAATGGAACTATTAAATAGCCCATTCATTTTTTTTATTATATATATATATATATATATATATATGTGTGTTTAATATAGAGGAAGTGTACCCTCATTTGCTTGGAGGTATATTTGAAAACCATTTTGGAAAAACCCGCCATTGATTGAACACCAATCTCCCCGTCTTTGTAATTCTAGTCTATTGTGGTGGTAGCGCTTTAGACCCGTCGGTCACCGAAGCAGCTCATTAAATATTGTCCTTTGTTTCAGGATGCGGAGGTTATGCTGATGATAGTGTTGGGGCCGTGTCTACGACCGGTCATGGAGAGTCCATCATGAAGTTCTGTCTCTCCCATGTTATTATCAACGCTATGAGACAAAGTAGGTTATATATTCATGGGTTAACCACAGTGGGGTCCCTACAGGGGTCAAATGGCTCCTTTCCCCTGCACCCCAAGGAACACAAATAATTTAGTAAAAATTTGCAGCATATTAAGTAGGTACCTACGTTATTACAATATAGTGCACTGAATATGTGTGTATAGGATACATTTTTAGATTTACTATTAAAAAAACCCAGCCTTTATACACATTAATAGTTGCCCTAAAGCTTCCATTTGGAACTAAGTAATTTCAGTTCCACTTATATCCAGACCAACATAATTTCTCAGAAGCAGTTGATCAAATTTAAGGTTTGTGGCTTTAGTTATTCTTCCCGCTACACAAAGTCTCTAAATAAACCATTAATACCTTATACAGGTGCTAAATGTGTAAATTATATCTCTTTATATTTAAATGCACCCTATTGGCTTTTACTCACACATGTATGATAGTAAACTAACTAATAAATATAGATCCAGTACGTTATATTTGACTTCAGAACGGACCGCTCAAACAGCCACCGCAGAAGGTTGTAAGACCATGACGCGTCGAGTTGGCAACACAGCGGGTGCAATCGTCGTGTCAAACAGCGGGAGGTTGGTATCTCCTTCACTTCCAAAAGAATGGCCTGGGCTTATCAGCTGAAAGATCAAGTGTATTACGGTATAGAACCTGATCAGGTGCTTCAAGAAAGTGCATAATTTTCAATAAAACTGGTTCGTTATCTTGCCAAACTACCAAGGTTGTACTTAAACAGTCTTCTTCTGTTATTTTAACTACCATTTATAATCATGGAGTGTTTAACTACCATTTATAATAATGGAGTGTTTAACTACGAACTTAAAACAAAAAACTTAACAAGCTTTAGTTGTGCTCTGTGATAAATATGTGTTGAAATAATTATGTTTGTTTGGAACTGGAAACTATGATGTTGTAGGCTTTAATTCTTACAAATATTTGTAGTGTTTGGTGAATTAGATCTATTTAGCTCTAATTTCCAGCCATTTTTGTTTATCTTTTATCAGAGCATTATGTACAACTTCATTCATACGAACAAGACTAATTTGCTCGTGCCTAATGTCACAGCGCTCATACACTTTTCAATAGCTATTATTTTAGTCCAAGTTGTGTGTGTGTGTGTGTGTGTGTGTGTGTGTGTGTGCGTGTGTGTGTGTCTAACTACTTGTCCTAAACACTCCCACACACTAATGATGTAGGGACAAGGAAGTTAGAATAAATGTATCAACATTTGTGTAGAAGGAAACTGGTGAACCAACCAGGAAATATCCCACTCAGAACACCAGGTTGTGATTTGAACCCAAACCTCCTTGTCATCAGTATTCCAGTCTAACAACGGGAGGGGCGCCTCAAACCAGAAGTGTCACGCTCATTTGGCCACGCTGAAAACTGAAAGTTCTGAGTGGGCCGCATTTCAAAGCTCTCAGATTGTAAGTCTTACGACGACACTGAAAGTTAAGATACACACAATATGTTATTTAAGATCCACCCCTCATTTTTAACATAAATATTAAACCTTTTATTTGAAGCAACAATGTAAGTGTTAGGGTTTAAATACTGTCCTAAAGTCACGAATTCTTGTGTGTTGGTTCCTTTTCATAAGAGGAAACTGTTCACACATTCATGTGCTCACAAACATTGCACATATTTGGTGCTCAAGTCTAAAAACTTCTGGGAACCAACCTCTGGTGAGTAAAGAGCACAAATTTGGCAGGATTCACCCAAATAATGGTCAAGGTCACCTGGTCAGAAGGTCACATGTTTGACTTGCCTGCCTCAGACCATACAACCACCGATAAAGGTGTGTTGAATTATTATTAGTTTTACTATTTTATTTCGCTTTCTTATGTACTAGTTTTCACAACATTTTAACTGATAAAAACTAAAGAGAAGATTGCATTAATTGGCTAATGCACGAAGTAAATGGTGATCTGTTAAGTGGATACCCATAATTCCTAAAAAAACGTATTTTAGTTTGCTTTGGAAAATTGTTTGGTTAATTTTTTCCTTCTTATCTTACAAATAACAATGTAGAGTTCAAATAATTTTATTTTGCCTCGGTACATATTCCAAATTTAGTTGAAACTCTTTTACACATGGATTAATTTAAAAGTGATTAAATAATTGAATTACATTAAATTTGAGAGTAAAATATCCATAAATAATATAATAATATACCAGAAATTAATAAAGATACTCAATCAATATTATAAAAATAAACTCTTTCGTATTAAAATATATATTGTTCGTTCGAAGGGGGAAATAATAATAATAAAATCCTACAAACTCAAGGAAACAGGATATTGCTGAGAAATGGTTCAAAGAAACACTACACGCTAAGTTATTTGAAACTACTGCCAATAATATTTTAATAATCACAATATGATGTTTATGTTGATTCTGTTGTCTATATATAAAATTTTTGGATAGTAGAATTTTATACAGATGGATGATTTATTTGCTTTGATTACTTCATTATGAATTATGTTAAAATGTATTATTCATTACTGGTGGTGCATTGTAGAGTTTGTAATTAATTAATTAATAGCCAAGTATATCATAACCAAGGTCATAATATTGAACAGTCATTGTTTATAGAGTTGTCGTTTTAACTGGTGAGTTAGAGAGGAGGATCAATAAAACCAAGCTTGCAATAACTTTGTATCAAGATAGGAGATAGTCAGGGTCGCCACCACGCACCTGGAGAGCCAAGAAAACTGAGCGAACACAACAAATTATACCAAATACTAAAAAAAAAATACTTGAATATTTGTGAATTTAGGATATTAAACTGCATGTAGTCCTTATCAAAGAAGAAAAATAAAGTGAAGAAATAAACACACTGCAATGAAAATATGTCTTATCTCCAAACCATCTCCCTTTTTCCATTTAAATAAATAATACATTTCCTCATCTAAGTAAAATCTTCCCGGTACAAACCAATGTAAAGAGCCAGTCGGAGAAAGATATCCGATTGGCTGAGCCTGTGACGTCACTCGGTACACAAGACAGCGTGCTACCTACACAAAGAAATATGGAAGACAAACTAAGATGTTAAAAATCAGGTGACATTTTGAAACTTTCCATAGTAGATAAACCTTTAAAATACATATCAATGTCCACTTATTCCTAAAGGCATGTATGTGTTGTCTTGAAGGTGTAAGAGATCAGCGCATGTGTCTTGATAAGCTACCCTGTGAAGACAAGTGCTCTCCTTGCGCTAAGATGATTGCTGAGGTGGCAATACAACTGACTACTCCGAGTCGAGAAATATGCTCGGTTATTTAGTAATAATCTACACGGGCTGGCGAGACATCGCATAACCACTGATTGAAGCAACTGGGGAATTTTTGTTCGGAATATCAATTTATATTTATATTAGGAATGGAGTAAAATGAAAACTGTTTTAAAAATTATATACTCCTGTGATTTTTTACATACTTTTCATACTTTAAAAATTTAAAAATCTATAAAATTGTATCAAAAGGGTTGTTTGAGAGAAAGCACATAGAGAGAAAAAAAATGAAGGCTTCAAAAACAACAAAAGTCTTTGAGAAAAATACTGTACGATGACCCGAAACATGTAGACTTGCTACTTCCCAAGCAAGATCTTCCTGGTGGCACCAAAGCTTTGTCCAGCCTGGGTGGCCCCTTTGTTATTCCCTGCCTGTAGTCCTATGATGGTCTCCCCTGCACGCAACTGTTCCTCGGTCCACTCGCGCTTGTGTTCTTCAGAAGGTCTCGGCCCCAAGGATGGGCCCCGCCATTCGGGGTGCTTGTAGGCCTGCAACACACAGTCAGTACCCCAGGATCAGTGTTTGACTGGTTGTAATTCTACAAAATGGTGTGTTACAACTGCCCAGTTGATTTGCTCATCCACACATGGTATCTCTAAGGCACAACTATCGCTGTAGACTAGACTGCCAATGATGGGCAGATGAAGTTTGAATCTCGGTACAGTCTACTGAGGGTGTTTTTTTCAAAAATTGTTTTCCATTCTCCCTCAATGCAAATGTGTGTACACTTCCTTTATATATAACCTTCCTTATCCTTAAAACCATTATCGTAATAATTAGTGCATAAGCATATTACCCAAATGGGTAGTAAGATACTGTGCTAAAAAACTAATTTCTAAATAAGACCAAAACAATTATTTTAAATATTCTGTGAGAGGACCACTTTAAATACCTGTTAGAATAATCTATTTTTTGAAGAAAAAAAATCCTAAGGAGGGCCACTTCAATAAGCTTCTAAAAGATCCAAGATTCAAACATTTGCCTGGGGAGGTCGCCCAACTCTTAAAAAGAGATCCTTTTGCCACTGCCTCTTCCTACTTAAATACAGTTCCGCTACTAAAACTCACAGTTCTGCCGATAGCAAAGATGGTGGTAGTGACTGCTGCGATATTCTTGAAGTCCCACAAATCCACAGTTTGAAACAAGTCAACATCAGGTACTCCATAAGCAGTGCAAGCCTTTTGAAACCTTGGGACAAAACATATCAAGACTTGACAAACTTTCATGATTAATTTATTTTGAAATAAATAAAGGGGAATGGGTAATGTGATGCGATGATAAACAAACTGGTATGTTTAGTAAGAGCCTTTCCCCCACAGAGCTAGTCAAATAGGACTCAAAAGTGACGAGATTAAAACCTAAATTGCCAACCAGTAGCTTGAGCGTTACTGTTATTGTATTTCACGGAGTTACTGTTTGCTAACTGGTTTACGACATGTCCGTGATTAGTGACTGGAAACTCAACAAGCCAGTCATCAGACTACCTCAGTTACAAACTCACTCATAAATGAACAATTAGCTTTCTTTCGACATTCTGTAAACGTTATACATTATGAATCAGTTTGTTGCAGTTTATTTTCCGTGACAAAGAGCCTTCAGTTCACATTCTTTTGATTGTATGGATGAATCCAAAATCTTCTTTGGATATGTGTCTTATGTCTGCAATAATAATAGAGAACAATATCATACCTACACTCGAGTCACCAGACATTGTATTAATAAATATTAAATATTCTAGAAGCCTGAAGAAGGTGTTTACAACTAGATAACATGAAACATTATTAAAATTTCATCACTGGTATCAAATATCTAAACATCTTTCCAATACAAATAAGTGCTATTAACCAATGCCAACTATTGTTGTTCCACACAAGGCTGTAGTCAGGGGGGATTATGAACAAAATATATATGGCTTTATTTATGGTTCGAACAATATAAAAATTAAGGCACAACTACAAATTAGGGGGCTGTATTACCATAGGCCTCACTTCAGAGAGCTTCTAGAGTTGTTTAATATTTCGAATTTTTTCTAGGCTCCAACAATTGGGGGATGTGCCCAACAAACGCCCCCTGAAATTATTGGTGGCTATTTACATGCTTCTTATAAATTTTATTTTGATTGAGCTTAACTGGGAGTTGAACTACTAGGAACTCAGCAATGTAAATTATGTGTAAATGTAAACTACCTCCTATAGAGTTATGTTATCCCAGTACTGTGTCGTAGTTTAGCGACTGTTAGGGGGACCGATTATCATTCGGATTGTGGCGATTGGTAAACTGAAATATTTGTCGGGTGTTTCGCAAGTATTTTCAAATCTTGTTCCATGTTAAAGAGCAAGAATATGCTTCTTAAATACTCGCTACATAGACTCAGTTAGCAATGAGCCTCATAACTTACGACTTGAATAGGGGGAGAACAGGACAATCTAGGAGGTGTGTTTTTTACATAGAGATTATTGAAAGCACATCTGTTTTATTAGGAATGGCTTAGCTAAATTACGAAGACTAAACTATATTACACAAAATCAGTAACGTTCCAAAACGAAAAATAAGTACTTTTAATTATGTTTAAAATATTGTTTCGAGTTGGATAAAAAAAATTATTAAAAAAAATTAAATAGTATGAGTAAACTTAAGTTTACGTTATTTTAAATGTAATATATAACAGGTAATTAAAGATCTTTACATTTATAACAAAACTGTGATCTTTTACAAGTGTTGACAACCAGAACCACATATGATTTTGAACTGTCATCCAGGTAAAAACCTATGGTGAACGGAATATATTATATAATGTATTAGTTCTAGCTGACGGCTTAGTAATATTATGTTAATCAATGAATTTTGTTCACACGACACGTCAGGTTTATAATGAATGGCACATTAAAAACAATCTACTGTATATTTATCAGCTCTTCTTCTTTAAGTTTAAAACTTAGAAACCAAATATGTTTAAAATAATTTGAGCGCACACGTTACACACAACACTGAATTCGTTGTCAAATTTAAAAGTGTTTGCTCAAAGAGTTAATATATTTTGTTTGTTAACATATAAATTACATTGTAACATTGATATTAAAATTGTAAATTGTAAAATTTTATATTGTAAACTTTAAAGTTTAGACCTAAAAAGAAAAGTGTCCAAACGGTAAATGGCAAGTTGGTCACCGCCACCTGCTAGATACTTATGCTTTCCTGGTAACAAGTTTGTTAAATCTGGATCGCGAGGATCATCTCACGCATCGTGTCGTGGTGTATAGTAAAAACTTTTTTTTTTGCTTCATATCACGGCGCAAAATAAGCTACATTCTGAAACCTCTTCAATTCTATGTTTGCCTAGTGTTGGTATAAGCAGTGCGCCACTTGCTCAAATTCCTTCCTCTAGTGTGCGTTGAAAAATGTCATTCTTATATTTAAAAAAAATCTGTTAGTATTTATTGTTTTAGTCTACGCCATCATTAATTATCTTCTTTAGACCATTATTATTTAATAATAGCTATTTTTCGTTTGTGTTCAAGTTTAATTAAATTGTGAACTGAAAATACTACAATATTAAGTTTTGATAAAAAGTATTTCCTGTCCTTTTCCTTTATAATAAAGGCAAAAAAAAGCTGCAAATTAAAAGCGCGTAGGCAGCCAATTTTATTTTATTTGATTGATTTTGCTTTGTGCTCTTCAGAAACCCATGCTTTATTTATAAAAATTAACTTTTATTGAGTCCTCAAGTGTTTAAATGTACATGAATATAATTTATTAAACCATACTAAAAACTATCTGTAAAAAGTTGATAGTTAATCTAGAAATCAGCGTCTAAGCTGAATGGTTGGTTAGTAAGACACGGAATCCCTCTTGAATCTTGCGAACCTCTCTGACTAGCATGTGTCCCTGGTACAAAACAGTGGTGTTCGTACGCGCTTGAAGATAGTATTGTCCGCGCGCGCTCCCACTCAATTGTTTGTTCTCCCTTTCTCTCGCTGCTTGATGTCTCTTATCGATTGAAATAAAATAAAGTAACGCAAATTATTGCTTTTATTGACAATTTTACACTTTGAGGAAGCGGTATGATAAGAATGATAGACAAGAACAAAATCTCGTCCCTTTCTTTCATTCTAAATATTCATCATATTGATATTTGAGAACTAAATTATGGATAGATGATTAAATTGAAATTATTTAATATGTTATATTAGTGATTCAAGAGGTAGACTAAACATAATTAGACTATCACAATGGTAAACAATTGAGTGAACATCATTGTTGTTAAAATGTACTGTATTTACAATTATTTTAGAGGACAGTGAATTAACTTCGCTTTTATAAACAACCGTTTTAAAAAAGTGAAAAAACTTTTTAGAGACAGCGATACAGTACAAAATTAGTGGTAAATAATCCATTTGATAGTGCAAATAATATTAAATAAGTAAGACCTACTGAAGGTAAATTGTACTATTTTGTCAATCCTTACTTTGTAATACATTTTTAACAAAAGTACCAGATGAAATAAGCCCCCCCCCCCCAACTGACTGACATTCTCGTCACAAAAAACACACCAACGTCTTGAATGAAGTTCGCGAGGAGGAAGAAGAAAAAGTGATTGAGGGGGAGGGGAATCAGGTGGGAGGGAGTGGTGTGTGCTAGCCACCCCCTTTCCCCCCCTTGGCTACTTCTAAAAGCGGGTAAAATGGTCCGTCTGGAAGGGATGAAACTCTCGGTAGAAGGGAGGAATACTCTCCTCTTACGTCACATTTCATCTTCGCTGAGAAAATCATATTTTCATTTAAATTATGAATATTCTTATGTTCATCCTTCACTTCGTTTGGGAAATATTTTTTTTAAATTTGTTAAATCTTCTGGTTGTGTAAATGAAAAGTTAGTTCTTATGAAAGAATCAATGAATTCGAAGGAAGATGATAGGCGGGAATGTCCTGTGGTCAGCTTCGCAACTTCTCCACATAGGAGAGGGGCCATGAGGACTTGGAGATATTAGGCAAACAAGAAACTGCAGGAGGTTACATCCAAACACGTAGACTGTCAGGAGAGGGGAACAAGATTAGACAGAGCACATGCGCTGAAGGAAAAGAGAGGGAAAATGAACTTGTTATATTGCTTTGTTCTATTTTACCTATTGTAGGAAAAATACCTTTGATATTTTCAATTAGTTCTCTCTTATAGTTTTAAACAAATCTAAACAAATATTCAGCTTACGTCACATAAAACTTTTAAAAATGTTTTTGATCTTTGTTGGGGAAACAAGCAATAATCAAACAATGATTCTTACTACCAAACCATACCACTAGATCGCAGTAGTAGCAACAATACCACCGCTTTTTCTAAACATGTGGATATCCACGGAATTGTGGTTTTACGTTTGTTTATTTGTAAAAATATTACTGATTCTGAATTTGTATATAATATAAGCCTACCTTTGTTTCCGAAATGTACAGAAATTAAAATAATCAGGGATCTGAATATACTGAAAATGATATTTCACGGAAAGCATAATTTGTATCACAAAAGATAGATAGATATTTTATTATTATTAAATCAATACTATATTTTTTTAAGCTATGAAATATTACTATTAAATTCCAATTTAATTTTACTTTCTATTAAATAAGAAAAATTAAAGTAAACAAATTGTACCTCTGGCTGAAGGGATTGCGCAACCTTTCAAGGGTCCGCTTTCTTCACTTTTGGGGTCAAACAGACACAACATCCAGCCCCCTGCCGTTAATTCATCACTGTGAAAGGGTGAACCCACATTTCACCAGAGACTAAGTTTTATTAGCTACCCCAGGAATCGAACATGGTACCTTTAGCTCAGTAGGTAGACGTGATCTCGACTGAGATATATGTTCACGTGTTCATACGTCAAGTGAGGACTCACTGGCTCAGGTTGTCCATCATCTTGTAGTCTCCTCCGGACAAGTTGATCTTGGGGACCAGGCCCGGCTGCAGCTTGTTCATCAACTTGCACAGGACCACCCCGTTCCTGAGGGCGTGCTCGTAGGACTCCCCCGGCGGGAACCTCTCTCCGACAACCTTCTCGACCCACTCCTGGGCCTCCTTCTCCTGGTCAGGCTCCCTCTTGCCGGCCACCTGCAACACCGCGACCATTAACCACCTGTCACCAGCGGGACAGAGGTACCAATCTCGCTATGACTGACCAGGATAACATGATAACTTCCCATTATTCCTTCTCGCAAATACGAGTACACTTCCTCTAGACTATACCCTTTTCATTACTATCCAATTAGTGTAAAGAACATGGGGGTAGTACAAGCGAATAGTAATACTGGAAACATCTTGTTGTCTCAGGGAAGGCTCCTGAATGAGCATATCGGCGTTCTTCAAACATCTTGTTGTCTCAGGGAAGGCTCCTGAATGAGCATATCGGCGTTCTTCAAACATCTTGTTTTTTCAGGGAAGGCTCCTGAATGAGCATATCGGCGTTCTTCAAACATCTCGAGCAACGATCTCAAGACCACCAAATGGGAACGCTAATGTGCTAGGGATGAGGAAGTTCGGCAAACTAGACTAGACGAACCCGACATTTAATCCTCGTGACCATCGATGTGGATATAAACTCGTCACAGAAGTTGAGTCGTGTAGTCCTATCTAACAGTGGTCGATGATCGTAGGTTCGAACACTCGTAATAGTAGAATGTTATCATTGCTGGCCGCAAACAAATGTTTATATTTTCTAAAAGACCCTTCCTATAAAGATTGGACTATTATTTATATTTTTAGTGGAGTTTAATTTTTATAAGTGACGAAGATAAATATATTTGTACTAGTGTCCCTTGTAGCCAACTAAAAATAGATAAATCTATTGTTGAACTTAAATTTTAACTTTGTAGCACTTTATTTTCAAACCTTATTGATGAATTTTAAAGCATATTTTTACATCTCAACATACTTTTGTCGCCTGTAAGAGAGAAACAACATTACAAGTGTCAAGAGAACATGTTGTAACGTCCCCAGCCTCTCCCTCTGAGTTTGAACTGTTTCCCCAGTCAGTCTACTCTTGGAGTTCGAGCGATGCCAAAACACACCACTTTGTTCAAGATGAACAGTTTCATTAAATGTGTTTGCATTAATAAGTCTCTTTTGTAAGAATAAAAAAATGTAAAAAATGGTAGACACTACAAATAAATCAGAGAAGGGAAAATGAAAGGAAGACAGACTTTAGACACGATATAGAGAGATAGATAGGTAGATAGATAGATAGATAGAGATATCTGTGGAAGATAAGCAACTAAATAACATTAGTATAATGAATTAGATTAATAGTTGTGTGTAGACCTATGAAGATATCAATAAAAGAATAAAATAGCCATATTGGGAATCACTTGGATAGGTAAATACATATATATGTATTATACAAATCTCGAAATATATATATATGCATAGTTAGTTTTATGTATCTTTATTTATATTAATGATAAGGTATATGCCTGAAAGAAATAGTGTGTACTGAGGTGGACTGGATAGAACTAGCTCAAGATGGGGATAGGTGGGTACTTTTGTAAGTGCGGTAATGAACTGTCGAGTTCCTAATATCATAAGTTAGGTATATATATAGACATTATATGAGACAACTCTATTTTATCACCACAACTGTTATTTACTATTGTCATATTTAATATAGGTTCATTTTAATGATATGTTTTTAAATGTATGTTACGTGCTTGAAGTAACTAATTGATAGTAGCTCTAGCTTATGTAATTGTATTGTATGTGTATATTCAATACTTGTTGGATTTATGACCTCAGTCGGTCAGATCTAATGTAACCTATTATAGTACTTGTATCCTTTGACATAAATATGAATAAACTATAAAGTTAGTTAATAGGTAAACATATTATTATGTGAATAGTTAGAGAGGGATATAAAAAGGAATTGGCAGAGAGGCTGTGAGAGAGATAAATCAAAAAAGAAAGACGAATATAAATGTAAAATGAAATAATAGGAAGACGAATAGATGTGTGAAGAGGTCAGTTTGTTGCCAACGTGTGGGTCCAAGAAAATATACAACTTGTGCACCCGGACTTTGGCCAAAGCTGGCACAACAGCCCGATAAACAAAGCTAGGTTTGTTCCTCGCGCGCGCTCTCTGAAATCCTTATCAGGGAAATTAAGTTGTTAGGACTTTCGTCCACGGAATGAATGAGGCTACACTTCCTCTAAATTCAACCTTCCTTATACCTAGCACATTAGTGTAATTAGTGCATGTGCGGGAAATCTTAACAGGGGGTAAGACGCGGTGAAAGGAAGTATAAAACACACCACCCGTCCAATCTACACGCTTATGTAATAATTATTATAATGTGTTAGGGATTAGTAAGTGGAATTTGTAGGAAGTGTACCTGCGTTTGCGTCGAGGGAGAGTGGAAAACTATTTAGGTTTATCTCTAGAGCACTGCCAGCTCCTGGTCCCCTCTCTAGGTTTATCTCTAGAGCAATGCCAGCTCCTGTTCCCCTCTCTAGATTTATCTCTAGAGCACTGCCAGCTCCTGGTCCCCTCTCTAGGTTTATCTCTAGAGCACTACCAGCTCCTGGTCCCCTCTCTAGGTTTATCTCTAGAGCACTGCCAGCTCCTGGTTTCCTCTCTAGGTTTATCTCTAGAGCACTGCCAGCTCCTGGTCCCCTCTCTAGGTTTATCTCTAGAGCACTGCCAGCTCCTGGTTTCCTCTCTAGGTTTATCTCTAGAGCACTGCCAGCTCCTGGTCCCCTCTCTAGGTTTATCTCTAGAGCACTGCCAGCTCCTGTTCCCCTCTCTAGGTTTATCTCTAGAGTACTGCCAGCTCCTGTTCCCCTCTCTAGGTTTATCTCTAGAGCACTGCCAGCTCCTGGTTTTCTCTCTAGGTTTATCTCTAGAGCACTGCCAGCTCCTGGTCCCCTCTCTAGGTTTATCTCTAGGGCACTGCCAGCTCCTGGTCCCCTCTCTAGGTTTATCTCTAGAGCACTGCCAGCTCCTGGTCCCCTCTCTAGGTTTATCTCTAGAGTACGGATAAACCAACAGTCGCAATCGACACGAGGAGCGACGAGTTTGTTTATAAAAATGTTCCTGTTTGGTAAAGATGTATGTTTATTATTTTTTAAATGAACGACGTGATTGTAGTTTGATATAGGAGCGGTGTAAGAGTCTGGGGAGAGATCTCGTCCGAACGTTGTGGGCGTCAGATCTTCCCAGTGACGTCTGAATCTGACCGAACAACCGTGAAAGCGCCCGATCTTTCCCTGACGTACAGTGTGACCCTGTGGTCCACATTATATGATATTATTCTGTCTTACATCCTCTCTCCAGGCAAATGCTGATCTTCAACCGCCTCTACACTCTTTCTTATGTCACACTAGCTGAAGCACCCGGAGCTGCCCGGGAGGTTTGTCTGATCATGTCGGCTTTTAATTAGTTTGAAAATTATTAAATCTCACCCGCCTCGGTGTTGTAGTTGGCTAACGCGCTTGTCGTGTTGGACTCGACTGCTGAGGACGGGGAGATCGAGGTTCGAATCTCGGTCGGGTGAACTGGAGGGGTGGTGGTTCCTAAATGGTTTTCCACTCTCCCTCCACGCAAATGCGGGTTCACTTCCTATAATTCAACCTTCCCAATTCCTAATCCACTAGCGTAATTAGTACTTAAAGCGTATAACCCGAAAGTATAGTAAGACGCGGTGCTAAATATTAAATTATTATTATTATTATTATTATTAGCACCGCGTCTTACTACCCGTTCGGGTTATACGCACTTACGCTAATGTGTAATGGTAGGGTGATTGTGAGATGAATGGAAGACCTACAGTTTAACGTGGAATCCGAACCACGGTGGCGACCTGGCATTCCCCACTTAAATTATTATTAAATCTCGTGTTAACTAATTTATTTGAGCTATTTAACGTGTACTTTCTGAACCGAATGATTAGATCAGCGCACGACCTATTAACTTGAACCTACAACAGACACAACAGACAGCTCCCCGACCGTTAATTCATCGCTGTGAAGGAGTAAACACACATTTAAGCAATGATAAATATTTCGATCATACCAGGAATCGAAACCGGGACCCTTGATTCAATAGGCAGACACGCTACCGACAGAGCCAAGGTGTTGGACTCACATTCAAAACTCCAGCTTCAAGGTGCACGTGTTCGTGCAAAG
Organism: Timema cristinae; assembly: GCA_039000515.1. Lineage (NCBI taxonomy): Eukaryota > Metazoa > Arthropoda > Insecta > Phasmatodea > Timematidae > Timema > Timema cristinae. Next base: position 29,967,450 of record JBCFYV010001001.1, on the reverse strand, counting down.
GTAGATATCCCTCAACGCTCACGACATACAAACAATTCAGTTATATATAATTTAAATATCTGTCAATCAGAACTAGAATGGACAATATAAACAACTAGTTGAATATCTGTCAATCAGAACTAGATTGGACAATATAAACAACCAGTTGAATATCTGTCAATCAGAGCTAGAATGGCCAATATAAACAACCAGTTGAATATCTGTCAATCAGAACTAGATTGGCCAATATAAACAACCAGTTGAATATCTGTCAATCAGAACTAGAATGGACAATATAAACAACCAGTTGAATATCTGTCAATCAGAACTAGAATGGACAATATAAACAGCTAGTTGAATATCTGTCAATCAGAACTAGAATTGCCAATACAAACAACCAGTTGAATATCTGTCAATCAGAACTAGAATTGCCAATATAAACAACCAGTTGAATATCTGTCAATCAGAACTAGAATGGACAATATAAACAACCAGTTGAATATCTGTCAATCAGAACTAGAATGGACAATATAAACAACCAGTTGAATATCTGCTAACGTCCTATTGCCTAGTAAAGTGGTGCCCAACGTGGGCTACGCGTACCCCCAGGGGCACGTGGCAGGAAGTTTGAGGGTACGTGAACATATTTGGATAATGGCGGAAATATGAGAGCGGTGTAAGACAAAAGATCAGTCAAAAGCAATTAAATTAACTCAGCGATATGACGAGGGGTGAGATGAACCTTGAGAAAACGATTTCAATTGAACATAAATGTTTTATAATTAATAATAAATTAACAAATACATTAAACATGTTAGTTTTTAATATAACTTTTGCCTTTTGGATGTATATATTTCAGCTTACAGTGTTTTTTAATCCCATTACTAGCCAATTTATTTCCAGTTGAAACAAATTAATCAGAAATAACTATTACTGTAGTAATTAAGCATTTTGCTAAAATCAAGGGCACATATTATAGAAATGGGCACGCAAGCGAAACAAGATTGGGTATCGGTGGTCTAGTAAATGTGGGCACCACTTTATAAATTGTCTTTACTAAGGAGAAACTACAAGTTTATTGTCTGTTTTTCCTATGCCACATCACACTGCCCATCCTGGTTACATGCAGATGTTAGACTTATTTAAAAAAACAAACACTCTAACTACTGTTATTTAAAAACATTAAATCCCTCCAACATTATGATGAGTGGTTTATTACGTCTTGTTATTATGGAATATCTTTACATCACCATTACTATCGTTAATTAACCGATACATTTTATTGGATTAGTGGGACTCATACTGTGTGAGCCAGTGAAAATGGTTTATATTTTGTTTTTATCTGTTCTATGTTATAACTATTTCATATATTATATTGTATCAGGCTTTTGGTTTCAATACTGTTTTTAATCTCATTGTATTTATGTCTCATCAACTTAAATTCGTTCCATATCACTTCACTGTATATATTTATTTTACTTGTCAATATTTTTATAATATATTTCAATTTAAATATTTAATTAATTTAAACTTTTTGTAAATTGAACATCCTTTAAATTAAATATTTGTTATCCAAGTCTTTTCTAATATCAGGTTAATCATAGATTAAATATCCAAGGTTTTTATATTTGTTAGTTACGGTCGGTTATAGCTCCATCAAAATAATGTAATTGTGTGTGTATATTTAGATAAAAGGTCCCGGAATTGATTCCCGTGCCCAGATATAAGAGAATATAATATCAGGATATCTGTGGTCGCCACATCACATTCATATTACTACCCATCTTCTCTAGATGTTGGATTCTTTCTCCACGTCTTGATACTCAACCGCGATTCTCATATGTTTATACTATTAGGGTAGGAATGTGGAAGGTAGACTTTGGAGTAAGGGTGCCCGCATTTTCGCGGGAGGAAAGTGAGAATCAAGGAAGCATCCAAACCCCCAACCACCCAGTTAAAGGCAAACCAGAATAGAAGGAAGAGACCGAGCCCGGTCTGTTTCAAATGGTCGTTGATCCGTGTTAAAATATAAATATATTTTTAACTTTAATTCTAGGGTACTCCCCCCAACAGTAAACTTCCTATCCGTGTCGACTAGTTTGACCTGTCCCGCCCTTCAGTCTGGATACAAGACAGCCCTAGACCCTAAGCACACCCTCTCAAGGGACGGAAACAGGGCTAAGTCACTTACAAACGTACATTTCAGGGCTTGTATGAGTGAAATAAGTAAGACCAAAACTTCAAAAGGCAAACTGTTGTTTGTTGACAAAATGAAAAATATGAATAAATAAGTGGATATTTTAAAAATAAATAAAACATATTTAAATATAAACTAAGTTTAATATTTGGATATAAATATGTACAGCACAATTTCGACAAGAAATTTTTTTTTTTACAGTTATAACAGTAATTAAAACAATGTTCATATATCCATAAGTTAAGCTGTGTGATCTGTAACATTTTGTCACTTTGGATATCAATATCTATATAATAAAAATAAATAATAATAAATTAAAATTTTATCATTGTTGAGCGCAAACAAAAATTGGTATTTTCTATCAAAACTCCACACACGAATCGTCAACCTGCCAGTTCAATTATCTACTAGATCTACTTTCTTTTATGAACCCATAAGCCAAGCCATGTTTTCTGAAGCTATCACTGTGAAAGTAGCGCCTTAAACCATGTGGCCGCCCTAACTTTTAGGGTGTGGACTGTTGGCTAATAGAGGAGGATGGAAAATGAACATTAGTAGTAGTGGTTTTAAAAATATGATGAAAATGTTAGGCTACATTCCTTTAGCGCATGGTCTAGACTAGACTGCCAAGGACGGGGAGATCGAGGTTCGAATCTCGGTCGGGTGAACTAAGGGTGGTTTTTACTAAATGGTTTTCAACTCTCCCTAGACGCAAATGCGGGTACACTACCTATTGCTAGCCTTCCTCATACCTAAAACCAAAAAGTGAAATGAGTGCATAGACCTATAACCCAAACGGGTAGTAAGAAGCGATGCTAGATAAAATTAGAACAAACACAACATTCGGTCCCCGGCCGGCAATTTATCGCTGTGAAAGGGGTAACCCACATATTTTTATAGATCATGCTGGTAATCAAATCCAGGACCCTTGGCTCAATAAGCAGACACGCTACCAACTGACGATGTTAATGAATCTGTCTGGCGAGAGATAAAAACAAAAGAAACAAATGTGTCACATATGTCACTCTCGCCCTGATATGTCACAATAGAATTATTTCAGCTCAACAAAGTCGAATTTGAGCCTCCCAGTGGTCCGAAAGTCACTAGACAGGTCCTCCTCAACTTCAAACATTCACTTTGTGACAGAAACTAAATGTGCTTCTTATGCCGTTGTGATTCTAAAGTCATCGTTTCTGTGACGCAATAATGTATTTTTTCCCGCGGAGTATCCAAAGAGGAGGGAGAACGTGAGATGTGCCAAGGAGGTAAGAAGTTTCGGCTGTCAGTTGTTCGGCTGCAGCGGTCACAGTAGGCAGTCCTCCAGTGTTCTCAACCTAACTGTCAGTGCTAACAAACTAACAGCTGTCAACATGCCGGTAAGATATAAATTAATAACAACTAATTGTTTGGTAAAGCTGAGCAAATGACGGTCAACAATTTGATTTTTCAAATAAAGAATAAAAATTCAACACTTAACTTTAAACCACGTTAACAATTTCAAACCTGAGTAGAATATTGACCATTTCGAGTAGTTTTTTCTCTCTAAATTTGAGTAGAGAAAACACTCAAAATGGCTCGCCATGCACTCGTAGTGAATATCTGTTTATTCACACTAATTGGGCAGGACTGAAGTGGATAGTACTTGAAAAAATGTACCTGCATTTGTGTCGAGGGAGATTAAAGAACCATCAAGGGAAAATACATCTCATTACTCAATGTATTCACGTTAACTGTTTTACAAAACAATACCTCGTTTAGCTGAATTAGTATTCGGTGTTCTGTCTCACGACAGGTTCATTCCTTTCGCCAGTGAACGTATACCTCCAATCCACCCTGTCCTCTGACTACTTCAGCTCCCAGGATGTTATTACCTCCTTCAAGTCATTTAATATTTGAATCCTCCTTCTTCCTAAGCTCCTCTTTCCCTCAAAGTTTCCTTCTATGACGTACAGAAGACAGTTCCTTCTGAAGATGTGTCCGATCCAGTTTGCTTTGTACCGAAGAATCACATCAATCACTCTTCTTAGAACTTGTTCACTTGTCCCCCTGTTTGTCCACCTGATCTTCTCACGTATTCTTCATCCCCATATTTCAAAGCTCTCCAAGTATTTCTTCTCTATTTTCCTGAAAGTCCAAGTTTCGGCTCCAAACAGCGCGATGCTCCAAATACATTTTAGCTGAATACTCCTTAATAATAGGCTAATTTGTACCCGTTGACATTCAACATTTGACCTAGGGGGTGTCAAAGTCCCCTCTGCTACATCTGATGCTAAATAGAAAGTAATATTTACTATCCGCATGGTTTTTACATTTCAACATTCCTATCCGGCAAGCCGAGGCTCAAATCCCGACTGAGTGCTTTGGGAATATTTGTTTCTTCAATGTGATTCACCCTCCTTTCTCCAGGTGAATGTTGGAACATTCCATAAACTCTCTCACATAATTTCCACCTATGATATATAGCATACATTGGTTGCTATCAAAACACACACAAATCAGCACAAACTGTTGCAATAAAAAGAAGTCTCTTGACCAATTCTATAAAAATCAAGTTCAGTCCTTTATGGATCTAAAATGTGTAGATAAAATTTAAAATATTTTTATTTCCCAAGTTTATACATTAAGTTTTTCTGGGCTTATCATTATTAACAAAAACAAATTAAATAAATGATATATATTATTGTTTTAAACAGATCGTTTTGTTGTGATGGTAACATTTCGTTGGTAATTTTAATAATATATTATTTAATATCTAACACTAAGCTTTTAAGAGCTAGTCCTGTATGCCCCTTGAGGACTAGTTGCATGTTGAATTAGTCCTGCATGCCTCTTGAGGACTAGTTGCATGTTGAATTAGTCCTGTATGCCTCTTGAGGACTAGTTGCATGTTGAATTAGTCCTGTATGCCCCTTGAGGACTAGTTGAATGTTGAATTAGTCCTGCATGCCTCTTGAGGACTAGTTGAATGTTGAATTAGTCCTGTATGCCTCTTGAGGACTAGTTGAATGTTGAATTAGTCCTGCATGCCTCTTGAGGACTAGTTGAATGTTGAATTAGTCCTGTGTGCCTCTTGAGGACTAGTTGAATGTTGAATTAGTCCTGTGTGCCTCTTGAGGACTAGTTGAATGTTGAACTAGTCCTGTATGCAGCTGAATGTTAAATTAAATCTTGTGTGCCATTTCTTATTTAACTTTTTTCTTTAATACATTTTAAAAATCTAAACCTATTAAATTAATATGAAATGTGATGAATAATTTATTAAATTGAGATAGTATAATGACAATTAATAATACCTAAATTTTAGAGAAGGGAAATGTATTAACTTGTCTAAACCTTACATAATCTCTTCCATATTAGTTTGAAATAAGCTGTTGTGTTTTTCTACCCAAGATGTTCGGTTCACGACTTGTGTTCAACCACGCACGAGATGTACTTAAGTACGAGCCAAGACGATCTTTAGCCATTGACTTCATGAAGTTCATTGTGACAAAACAATATTATTGACTTTAGGAGATTATATCACGTTAGGAAAGGTTTTGTGTATATTGAGAGTTGCTTTCCTAAATGGTTTACCTCTTCCTCTACACGCAAATGTGGTACACTTATTTTGAATCAAACCTTCCTCACCCTTAACCTATCGAGCGTAATTAGTACGTGCATCTGAGTACAACCCGGACAGGTAATTAGACGCTGATTTAAGAAAAGGTCTCCATCAACTGATCCCTGTCAGCGTGTGCCGTTTTCTGTCTCAACCTTACATTCAAACAAAGCAGGAGTCTCAACCTTACATACTCACTATCACCCTCATACAAAGTTGCCATATCAGCTCAATTCCACAACAAGCCCAACCTCCAGTATTCCGACAGTTATTTTATCAATGTGAAAGGAGAAGCTTCAATTCCTCCAATAAGTGTTTCGACCAAACTGGCCACTAGAAAGAACTTATAAATATATTATTACTGTCGATTCTATTCAAAACACTCAAAGGTTAAGTTGCTTGTATTGGATTAAATGAAGTTTTCATGCCAACTTCCTATAAACTGGTTCGCTCTCGCCAAACCACCAGACCATTGTTTCTGGACATGGACCAAATATTGGCCAACTTACAAACATAAGATGTAACATTATGGGATGCACAGGACTCGAAATAGTCCGTAGCACATGAAATGGATGAAGATGGTCCTTTTTTAAGAATCGCTTAAACACTTTTCAACTACACTTTAGCACAAATATATTATTATTATCATCACCGCGTCTTACTACCCGTTCGGGTTGTACACACTTACGCTAATGTGTAATGGTAGGGTGATTGTGAGATGAAATTAAGGACCTACAGTTTAACGTGAGATCCGAACCACGGTGGAGGCCTGGCATTCCCCACATTCACAAGATATCTTGTCAGAGGTGAAGGAAGGGTTTGGTAATCAGATAAATCTGTTACGGGACCGAGGATTGAACCCCGGACCCCCGGCACAGAAGTCCGACACCTTACCCCTAGACCGCCAGGTCACCTAGCACAAATATAAAAATATAAACGTTAAATGTTGTAAAACTTCGTATTTTCTTGTCAAAAGTTCTTTAAAAGAATCTGTTTAACCTTTGGGTCAGTTGGTATACACACGTTTGCCTACCTAGTTCAGGGGAATGTATTCGATTCCCGGCATAGCCTAGACATGTATTAGGTTGGGCGATGAATATCGTCTGAAGGAATCATTGAGTATTTGTTTCGTAATTGAGCCTGTGTGTAAGTTTGTGCTAGCACTGCATCCCAACACCTGGTCAGTCTACACGCATATTTACAAACTACGCTAAAAATGTACCCGCATTCACGTGGAGGGCGAGTGAAAAACCACCCTCAGTACACCCGATCTCCCGGTACTTGGCAGTCCAGTATATTGCGAGAGTGACGTCTTAGACCATGCGGCCACTGAAGCAGGTTGCTTGTAAGTCAATAACTTGGTTTTAAAAGGGCTTAATTAAATAAAGTTGCACGTATTTCTCGAACGGCTGATCTCGTAATTTCCCCAATAGATGTCCATCTATAGCTTCACTCCCGTAATTTCCCCAATAGATGTCCATCTATAGCTTCACTCCTGTAATTTCCCCAATAGACGTCCATCTATAGCTTCACTCCCGTAATTTCCCCAATAGACGTCCATCTATAGCTTCACTCCCGTAATTTCCCCAATAGACGTCCATCTATAGCTTCACTCCCGTAATTTCCCCAATAGATGTCCATCTATAGCTTCACTCCCGTAATTTCCCCAATAGATGTCCATCTATAGCTTCAATCCCGTAATTTCCCCAATAGATGTCCATCTATAGCTTCAATCCCGTAATTTCCCCAATAGATGTCCATCTATAGCTTCACTCCCGTAGTTTCCCCAATAGACGTCCATCTATAGCTTCACTCCCGTAATTTCCCCAATAGGTGTCCATCTATAGCTTCACTCCCGTAATTTCCCCAATAGGTGTCCATCTATAGCTTCACTCCCGTAATTTCCCCAATAGATGTCCATCTATAGCTTCACTCCCGTAGTTTCCCCAATAGATGTCCATCTATAGCTTCACTCCCGTAATTTCCCCAATAGACGTCCATCTATTGCTTCACTCCCGTAATTTCCCCAAGAGACGTCCATCTATAGCTTCACTCCCGTAATTTCCCCAATAGACGTCCATCTATAGCTTCACTCCCGTAATTTCCCCAATAGATGTCCATCTATAGCTTCACTCCCGTAGTTTCCCCAATAGATGTCCATCTATAGCTTCACTCCCGTAGTTTCCCCAATAGACGTCCATCTATAGCTTCACTCCCGTAATTTCCCCAATAGACGTCCATCTATAGCTTCACTCCCGTAATTTCCCCAATAGATGTCCATCTATAGCTTAACTCCCGTAATTTCCCCAATAGACGTCCATCTATAGCTTCACTCCCGTAATTTCCCCAATAGACGTCCATCTATAGCTTCACTCCCGTAATTTCCCCAATAGACGTCCATCTATAGCTTCACTCCCGTAATTTCCCCAATAGACGTCCATCTATAGCTTCACTCCCGTAATTTCCCCAATAGACGTCCATCTATAGCTTCACTCCCGTAATTTCCCCAATAGATGTCCATCTATAGCTTCACTCCCGTAATTTCCCCAATAGACGTCCATCTATAGCTTCACTCCCGTAATTTCCCCAATAGACGTCCATCTATAGCTTCACTCCCGTAATTTCCCCAATAGGTGTCCATCTATAGCTTCACTCCCGTAATTTCCCCAATAGATGTCCATCTATAGCTTCACTCCCGTAATTTCCCTAATAGATGCCCATCTATAGCTTCACTCCCGTAATTTCCCCAATAGATGTCCATCTATAGCTTCACTCCCGTAATTTCCCCAATAGATGCCCATCTATAGCTTAACTCCCGTAATTTCCCAATAGATGTCCATCTATAGCTTCACTCCCGTAATTTCCCCAATAGATGTCCATCTATAGCTTCACTCCCGTAATTTCCCCAATAGACGTCCATCTATAGCTTCACTCCCGTAATTTCCCCAATAGGTGTCCATCTATAGCTTCACTCCCGTAATTTCCCCAATAGATGTCCATCTATAGCTTCACTCCCGTAATTTCCCCAATAGATGCCCATCTATAGCTTAACTCCCGTAATTTCCCCAATAGATGTCCATCTATAGCTTCACTCCCGTAATTTCCCCAATAGATGCCCATCTATAGCTTAACTCCCGTAATTTCCCCAATAGATATCCATCTATAGCTTCACTCCCGTAATTTCCCCAATAGATGTCCATCTATAGCTTCACTCCCGTAATTTCCCCAATAGATGCCCATCTATAGCTTCACTCCCGTAATTTCCCCAATAGATGTCCATCTATAGCTTCACTCCCGTAATTTCCCCAATAGATGTCCATCTATAGCTTCACTCCCGTAATTTCCCCAATAGGTGTCCATCTATAGCTTCACTCCCGTAATTTCCCCAATAGATGTCCATCTATAGCTTCACTCCCGTAATTTCCCCAATAGATGCCCATCTATAGCTTAACTCCCGTAATTTCCCCAATAGATGTCCATCTATAGCTTCACTCCCGTAATTTCCCCAATAGATGCCCATCTATAGCTTCACTCCCGTAATTTCCCCAATAGATGTCCATCTATAGCTTCACTCCCGTAATTTCCCCAATAGATGCCATCTATAGCTTCACTCCCGTAATTTCCCCAATAGATGCCCATCTATAGCTTAACTCCCGTAATTTCCCCAATAGATGTCCATCTATAGCTTCACTCCCGTAATTTCCCCAATAGATGCCCATCTATAGCTTCACTCCCGTAATTTCCCCAATAGATGTCCATCTATAGCTTCACTCCCGTAATTTCCCCAATAGATGTCCATCTATAGCTTCACTCCCGTAATTTCCCCAATAGATGTCCATCTATAGCTTCACTCCCGTAATTTCCCAATAGGTGTCCATCTATAGCTTCACTCCCGTAATTTCCCCAATAGATGTCCATCTATAGCTTCACTCCCGTAATTTCCCCAATAGATGCCCATCTATAGCTTAACTCCCGTAATTTCCCCAATAGATGTCCATCTATAGCTTCACTCCCGTAATTTCCCAATAGATGCCCATCTATAGCTTCACTCCGTAATTTCCCCAATAGATGTCCATCTATAGCTTCACTCCCGTAATTTTAGGCTGAGTTTGAGCTTGTTCTAGACCCACAGATACAGTTTGGGAACGAGCCCGGGACCTCTGGATCAGCAGCCAAGAGCTCGGACCACTAGGCCACAATATATTTAATCCAAATTAAACTTAATTCGTCCACAGATCATGATATAAATGAACAAATGGTTGTTTAGTTCTTGCACGTAATTCCACCGAACGTGTGTCTACGTTCACGTACTTTCTTCTCTTCAAATTAAATTGTCCAGAACGGACGTTAATTTTTAAAACTTATTTAACCAGATCTACTTTCGATAACGTTAAAGAACTAAGATTATCTTTCTTTAATAATTCTGGTGTTTGGCCATTTCACGCTGTCATGGTTGCTATGAATGCTTGTTTACAACTTCACATGAACACAGTTGGCACCACTGTCAAGCAGTTGCAAACACGTCGAAATTAATAGACACATCAAGAGTTTTCAAAGATGATGTTTTGGAACGATTCATTAAAATGTTATTATTTTTAGCAAAAAAAAAAAATATTAAATTACTCTTGGTTTAAAAATTTGTAACGTGATTTAAGGGTAAAAATAACTTAATGGAGTAGTTAAAAATACACATAGAGGAGTATTTTCAGTAAAGAGAAACACTTAATCTTCAAGATGTAATTATTATATTCGTTGGTCCAATTCTTCCCGCAAATTATGACTGCCGTAGAAACTACCACGTATGCCAAAAAGCTTTTATATCTAGAACCTTGAGCTAAAACAAACCTAGAATCTAAAATAAGAAAATTAACATTTGAATACATAGAATTGTTTGGAATAATCCAGCCTCTTGAGTCAAAATATACATTTTTTAAATATCAATTATATTCAAATAAAAGGTCTCACAAAACTCGAAAACATTATACCCATCATCATCATCATCATCACGTGACTGCCTTAGGTAAGCTAGAGCACGCAAGGATGACGTAAGAACTCACACTGCCAACTGTCGTGAATCAGCAGTCACGTCAAGTTTTCAAAAACCGAGATTGTTTTGCCAATTAGCATAACACGGGGTGTTGGCAAAACTAGTAGCTTAGGGGGAACACTATTCCTTTGTTGGTATATAACAGTGAGTCTTAGAGCTTTATAGGAGAGGGAGGAGGGGGGAGGGACATCAGTTGTTAAGGGGCTCTTTCAATTAGTTCTAAAACATACATCACATTTATAGTAATTAGTCTATTTCAACAAACAAGATCAAAACGAATGCCACAAGTATTTGCCGCTCCTTACACATCCCACTAAGCCATCCTCACTCAAGAAAGCTCCGGCGAATAGCGACAATAGCAATATCTGAGAAATACAAATTTACACTTGAAATAATATTAGTTTTGGAACTTTTGAGAATTCTAATTTTGTTTGTACAACAATCATATGCTGGTATCTCAACACAGTCACATGTCCAAGAAACACACCCAGCTGCCAAAAGGAAGGAAGGGGTTCAGGTCCATCAATTATACCCACACGGCTCGTTAGATGTCAAACAGGATCTTAGAGGGCAGATCTACAGTGACGGGAGTGCCAACATTATGAGAATACCTCCAACTAACTCATGTTCTACTGCTCCAGTGCACGTCCGCAACCCACACCGTGGCATCCATCGTCCGTGGCTCGTGAAAACATGGTGTGGTTATTATTAAAAATTATATTTGACTAGCATTTGCCCACGGCTTCGCTCTCATATCTTTGAAACTAAACATTAATTATGAATCCTCTTTATTCCCTATCCCGCGGGAATTTAGAAAAATTCAGCCTTATTCCTTGTGTACATCATAAAGGGAACCTCTGTGCAAAATGTCAGCTTTCTAGGTCCAAGGGTTTGGGCTGGGCGTTGATGAGTCAGTCAGCGAGTCGGGACTTGTGAATATATAGAATACAACCCGCTTGTGCGGCCGCGTGGTCTAAGGCGCTACTCTCGTGTTGTACTAGAATGCCGAAGACGGGGAGATCAGAGTTCAATCCCGTTAGGGTGCACTAAAGGTGTTTTTTTCTACATGGTTTTCCACTCTACTTCCGCCAAAATGCGGGTGCACTTCATTTAGATTAAACCTTTCTAAGTCCTAAAACCCTTAGTGTAATTAGTACATAGGCGTGAGTATGACCGAACGGGGAGTAGGACGCGCTGCTAAAAAAAAAGAGAAAAGATAATAATACAATTTTAAAATTGACACACACACTCAAGATCTTTGTATTCTCGTAGCCTTTCTAGCTGACAAATAATGAATGTTCGTCTTTTAAAAAACGGGGACAAGCCGGATACTTTGTTTCTGAATACCTCACTCCTACCAACACCTCTTGTAATAATCGTGTGTTCATACATTCAGCCCACATGCTATTTGAGAATCAACTACTATGTAATTTGCTCATGCTAATTTGAAATTGGCAAGCTCCGCCATCAACACGTGTTTTATTTCTGAGCGCTGGTTGGATTTAATTGCAGCGAGTTGTCAGTGAGTGCCAACATAACAAACACAAGAGAAGTTTAAAATAACGTTCAACTCAAGTTTTATAATATAAGGTGTCAGACATTAGTAGGGGAGTGTTCAGCACACCTGACCACGTTGTTATGGACACTTATCGCGCCAAATGGAACATTTCTTGAGAAAACCCTGACCTATCCACATTTACAAATGGTTAACGTGGTTTACCTCAAGTAAAGTGGACACTGGTTCGATGCCAGGTAGGACTGACGTAAATATGTTCTAGTTGTATATTGGTTCACCGTGCTATGAGACTAAATCGGGTGTGAGACGTTCCGGGTCGACTCGGCTCGTCTTGGGGTAAAGTGATCGCTTCAAGACGCGATGTTCGTGGGTTCACGGATTTTTCTTGAGCGATAAAAATCCATAGCACAACTTCCTTCGGAGGGGAAGTGAAGCCGTTGGTCCCTTGTAGATTGTGGCGTGTAGAAACAACCCCGGAAGGTTTGTGGAAACACATTCCCGGCAACATTTCTAGGTAAGTCCTTTCGATCTCGTTCATAGAAATTATCGTGGGCTGATATAATAAATAATCAGTCAGTTCAGAAAGTGCGCGTTAAATACCTCAAATAAATTAAATGAATAACTATCTGGAAAGAACAGATTATTGGGGGGGGGGGGGGGTGTATCCCCAAACCAATCCCGCCAGTTCCATCCCACATTAAATACCTTTTATACAAAATAAATCTACTGGAGCTAAATAAAGTATGTGTGGATGATTAAGCTGTGTATACCCTAGAAGTAAAACACAACTTGACACGTCCGCCACGCCCCGGCGGAAACAGCTGCCTCTGACACTGCTGCCAACATACACACGGTAAAGATAGTGTTAGTGTGGTTATTTATAGATTCAAGAGAAGCTTTCGACAGCGTGAACCCATTCACTCGCAAAATGATGTAACTCCACCAACCGCATCAGAATAAAGAGGGGGTGGCATTTTGTTTGGACAGAGGAACTGGCCGCCGGGGGATCCAAACATAGACTCCAAACATATGACATAGTTAATGTGGTGGTGTAATGTTCTGTTTACTCAGTCGGCTCTCCCTGGTTTTATTGTTTTATTTATTATTGTCCATCGAACGTCGTGTGATGACAGTGACAGTATTTTTTTCTATTTTTAAAGCAAACATAAATAATATTATTTATTATGTCAAAAAAATTATGTTGAAAAATGATAGCTAGACACGGGAATCGAACCCGGGACCTTTGGCTAAGTACGTCGATGTTCTTAGCACTGAGCTATCCAGGAGTTGTCACGTGCACAGGGTTATTCTTGACTCATATTTTAAGGCAGAGTCTGTGATGGACGTGCTACAAATGAGTGATCAGTTAAGACCACGAGCTATCAGACAACGCGGCCCTATAACTCAGGACAGCTTTTTTAAATATTTTTTTAAATAACCGTAACTAAGAAATATATTAACGTGGCTATTTAATTCATTATAATAAATAAAATACTGACCAGTATCGGTGGGCATGGGGGCTAAGCGAGAGGCTCATGTAGACTGGTTTTATGGTGATGAGAAGGTCAGGATATTGAGCGTGTTTTTCCCCCCTAAATGGTCTACCTCCATGAAAATGCTGGTACGTTTACTTTAAATTCTACCATATTATGGGCCGGACGGGTAGTAAGATGCGGTGTAAAAATAAACCATGTTTTCCCTTGTAAGAGCCAAGTGCAGTAGCCGGCATTGAACTCGGGGCCTACCAAGTGAGAGTTAGGCAGCCTGTTAGAATCGTTCAAAGGTCTTGAGCCGGTGTTGCCCTAACTTGCCCCGTTTGACTTGTTGGCCCATGCACAAGAGTAGTTCCACACCGCAGTCTGGGTATTTCTGGAGATGAGAGTGTTGGTCACTCCCACATCTCTATACAGGGTGTTCCATAACACCGCAGTCTGGGTATTTCTGGAGATGAGAGTGTTGGTCACTCCCACATCTCTATACAGGGTGTTCCATAACACCGCAGTCTGGGTATTTCTGGAGATGAGAGTGTTGGTCACTCCCACATCTCTATACAGGGTGTTCCATAACACCACCAACTGTTGACACGGAGAAACAAGAATTCCAACAGAGTTGGGACATTTCACCCTCTCTCAATGCGAGTGTTGGTGTATTTTATCTTAACTATCTCATACCAGCCCCCTTCCAGTAAGTGGTTGATACATTTTGTAATAATCGTAACAACCACAAAATGTAAATACGTTGCATCCTATCCTTGAGACATTTTAGTTCGTGTTCGTCCCGAATGAGGCTTAACACAGTTTAGTAAGTATGTGTCAGCTAATTACAACACCAAGTTTATACAATATTTATTGTATTTAGGGTAAAGTATCAAAATATTACAAGATTTACGAGCTGGTGGAGGTGTACAGTTTTATAATCAGCTGTTGTTAATATTATTTAAATACGCTTTGACACGAACGCGTTTACTAGCATCATAAACACAAAACTTAAACGACTAAGTGAAGTCCTAAGTTTGATAGAATATAGTCGACTGTGGTGGTCTTGGGGTAGCGCGCTCGTCCGATGTTCAAACCCGGCCGACGTCAACGGATTTTTCTCGAGCTATATAAATACGTAGCACAACTTCCTACGGAGGAGAAGCAAAGCTGTCGGTCCCAGTCGAGTGTGATATCTAAATTAACCCTGTAAGGTTTGTGAAAATATATTTCCCGGCAAAATTGGTTAGCCCTTTCGATCTCGCTCATGGAAATTTTCGTTATAACCAGTCGGTTCAGAAAGTGCACGTTAAATATTCCTGATTTGTAAGTTGGTGTTCTCCCTGCGCAGGCTCGAAACAAGGAGCAGGAAGCAGAGATCCTCCAGTGGATCGAAGATGTCCTGGGTGAGAAGCTACCATCAGGACAATACGAGGACATCTTGAAAGATGGCGTCGTCCTTTGCAACCTCATAAACAAGATTGCTCCTGGCTCCGTCAAGAAGATCCAGACCAAGGGAACCAACTTCCAGCTCATGGAGAACATTCAGAGGTGAGTGAAGAAGATCCAGACCAACTTCCAGCTCATGGAGAACATTCAGAGGTGAGTGAAGAAGATCCAGACCAACTTCCAGTTCATGGAGAACATTCAGAGGTGAGTGAAGAAGATCCAGACCAAGGGAACCAACTTCCAGCTCATGGAGAACATTCAGAGGTGAGTGAAGAAGATCCAGACCAACTTCCAGCTAATGGAGAACATTCAGAGGTGAGTGAAGAAGATCCAGACCAACTTCCAGCTCATGGAGAACATTCAGAGGTGAGTGAAGAAGATCCAGACCAACTTCCAGCTCATGGAGAACATTCAGAGGTGAGTGAAGAAGATCCAGACCAACTTCCAGCTCATGGAGAACATTCAGAGGTGAGTGAAGAAGATCCGGACCAACTTCCAGCTCATGGAGAACATTCAGAGGTGAATGAAGAAGATCCTGGAAGGTACAACAGGACCACTTCCAACCCCCACAAAGCACTCGAATATATTTGCTGCAGTAAGTAAAAGGAAATAGCTCACCCGGTTCGGTGAGGTTGTCACACTTACTCTACCTCTCTAGTGCCACAATTTTAGTTTTGGTTTATTTTAATCAGCAAGTCCTAATTTTAAACAGACCTATTGTATCCTCAATGCAACTTCACGAGGGAAACTACTTACTTATTAGACTGTACGCGTGAACTGACCAAACATGATCAGACTGTACTTGTGAACTGACCAAATATATAGCTCCAGTTACAAATTAAATGCTGTCAAGTGAAGGCTGGTATTACACTCTCACTTCCATTTTATAAAAGTTCTTTGATTAAATAAATGTAATGTAACTTGACGATCCATCAAGGATATTTTATAAGTTATCAAACAAAACGGTGAACTCTGAAATATTAATTAACCTGGATATACGAAGTAGTTAATAACTAGCCTAGATCATATTTTTTGGGGGGAAGGGGCACAGAACTTAGAGACCAAATATATAAAAGTTTACATGAATGTCACCCATTTTTGTAATGACATATATTGTTAACTTTGCATACGGGAAAAGTTTACCGTCTTTGGACCTATCATACAAGCCGCGCCATATTGGAGACAAAAGGCGAGCGTTTAGGGTAAGCAAAGTGTATAAATTATGTGATGGAGCCTACTTTCATAAAACTTTTTTAAGGTGTTTTTTGCCAGGCCTCCACCGTGGTTCGGATTCCACGTTAAACTGTAGGTCCTTCATTTCATCTCACAATCACCCTACCATTACACATTAGCGTAAGTGCGTATAACCCGAACGGGTAGTAAGACGCGGTGCTAATAATAATAATAATAATAATAATAATATAATAATTTAAGGTGTTTTCGACTCTTTTAAAATATATTGAATAACAAATCAAATTTGTCTATTAATAAAATAAATATGTCAGTGTACAGTAGCCCCATGGCTTCTTTGGTGCTGACTGACAGCTCACAGATGACTTCTGACAGTCAACATTTAGGTATATACCTACATTTTGACTGTCAAAAGTGACAGCTGCTAAACACATGTTTTTGAAGATCATATGGTTTGGCGTAGGGATACATAATGTGGTCTGGTAACTTTTCAAAGCCGTCAGCTGTGAGCACCAAAGAAGCCATGGGGCTACTGTAGTAAGAGTCGAACGTGATACAAGTCTACCTTCTCAATACGTCACTGTCTGCTATAACAAGTGTAGCTATGTCGTGGTGTGGTTGTCAGGTTCCAAGCTGCCATCAAGAAGTACGGGGTGCCCGAGGAAGAAATCTTCCAGACAGCAGATCTGTTCGAGAGACGGAACATCGTGCAAGTGACGCTGTGCATTTACTCTCTGGGGCGAATTGTGAGTCAGCATCTGATATTACAACACAATATCTATATGAACAAGGGCCGGTGTCATTGAATCGAGCGATAATAATATACCTAGTACCGCGTATCGGGTTATACGCTTAAGTACTAATTAGGATAATGGGTTAGGAATTGGGAGGGTTGAATATAGAGGAAGAGAACCCGCATTTGCGTGGAAGATGAATGGAAAAAACAATTTAGGAAAAACCACTCCCAGTACACCCGAGCGAGATTCGAAACCTTGATCTCTCCGTACTCGGCAGTTTAACTCAACACGAAACTAACGCGATAGATAACTACGCCATCAAAGTGGGTAATTGAGGAATAAAACATTTTCCAGGTAATCTTAGTGCATAAAGATATATAAATAACTATAAAAAAATATTATTTCAAGCATAAAACAGCTAAGAAAAAATATTCTAACTTCGATGGTTCTTCAAAAATCTTTAGCATATTAGTTTTAAGTTCACTTAAAATTGAAAAAAATTGACTTGGCACCTCCTTATAAATATATAGGCCCTACATCACGTTCTAAGGAGCCAGTTTCATAGTCAGACTTAGTACGTCTCAAGTCGGTCTAGGACAACTGGGCGCCGCCATTTGGGCGCGCGCGAGCTGGGCGCTAAAAAAAACCAATTTTTTAATTAATTTTTTCCTAATGTAATGCAATGCACTTTTTTTTAGAATATAAAAATTACATTATTTTTTCATATATTCTTCAATTAAAATTAAAAAGTGATTAAACATTCACTTTTGGAGTTGTTTAAAAAACCTTAGTATAGGAAACGTAATTAATTAATATTTATAAAGTGAGCCTAACCTAACCTAACCTTACTATTGCAATGCATTAATACAAGACAAAGAACATTTAAATTAAATATGATGTTGCGTATAATAAAAGTACAATTTTTGCTTTAACTCATCACTTTTTAATTAAAAAGAAAAAAGTGCATTGCATTATGATAGAAAGAAGTGATTTTTAAAGAAAAAAAGTGTGGTTACTTTAGACGCCCAGTTGTCTGGATCTGTCCTCAAGTGTGGTGCTATAGTACCTGGAGCAGAATGGAACGGGCCAGTCCCATCAGGCCTTGGAAAAGTGTCGTCTTATGTTTAGTACAGGCACTGGGTTATGACGTAGATGGCGCTAGTGGTAACGTATGAGACGCCGATATGGCAACATTATCAAACTCTTAGATGATACACTTGATAGTAAACGTACAGTATTGCAACAGATTAGACCAAAATAATATTCAAATATGGTTTTCAAAAATTAATACTGAGTTTTACTTACATGAATACCTTTATAAGGGATTAGGCATATATAAAGCAAGTCATGTGACCGAATTAACCGGCATTCAAGTTGGAAATTCAACTTAAGTAAAATCTAAAGATGTAGGGCAGGCATGTGTTGGTTTAACCCCTTATAATCTTATTCCAACACAAAATGAACACTAGAAAATAAATTACAGTGTTGAGATCAAGAGAAATATATTTTTAATGATCACAATAGGAATGTTTGAGTGGTTTTCCCCGTAAGAAACCCCGCAGTGTAGGGATATTTTCCTTAACACCAGATGGTGAGAGTATTCCTAATATTAACAGACACCTTCATGGCATTGCAGACCCAGAAGCACCCTGAATACACCGGACCTCCTCTTGGTCCCAAGATGGCGGACGAGTGCAAAAGGACCTTTACGGAGGAGCAGCTAAGGGCATCTGAGGGCCATTTGAACCTCCAAATGGGGTACAACAAGGGCGCATCGCAATCTGGCCAGGGCAGCTTCGGCAACACCAGACACATGTAAGGGGAGCAGATCAACAAACAAACATGGCGGACAAGTTTCCTTTTTATATCTAAGTTATTCTTTGTAAACTGAATCATTTGATAGGCAATCATATTTCATGTGAAAATATGTTTACTTACATTTGAACAAAAATACATGTAATTTGTGTGAAATTAGGTAAACGTTTTGAATAATTTTAGGCAAAATTATAAACCAAAATAATGCATAAGTTTTCTTTAAAAGATCTAATTATATAAGTAATATGTAGCATTTGTACTGTTTTTGTTTGTGGAGTGTGAATGTAATCAACGTGCAAACTTGGATTAGTTAATGAGAAACTTTCAAGGTGTAAACACCGACCGCAGTAAAATATCACTTCCAAACTGTAAACTTTGTACTGTCATATGTTTCCCAAACAACATCAAATACTCAGACATTAAACTACACACATTTCGTACAACACATGTTACACTGATCACACACACATTAATCAAGAACACTGACTCTATATTACAACACATGTTACACTGATCACACACACATTAATCAAGAACACTGACTATATTACAACACATGTTACACTGATCACACACACATTAATCAAGAACACTGACTCTGTATTACAACACATGTTACACTGATCACACATACATTAATCAAGAACACTGACTCTATATTACAACGCATGTTACACTGATCACACACACATTAACATTATGCATAATGAAGATATTTCAACAACGTAATCCTAAAATATATAGAACTCAAAAACATCTTAAAACACAATTTCATTAGTGAGATATAAAACTGTTCTTTAAATTACCATTTATTTATATTAAACCGTTAGATTATGTCTTTGTTAAAAGCTTTCAAAAGTGAATTTGTAAATATTATAAAGGCACAAGGAATATCCATGAAACTTTGTATTTTGGGCCGTGTTTAAAATCTAGTCTCGCGGAAAGTGCCTCAACAGTTTTAGAAAGTATACACTTGTGTTTCTAGTTTTGATATCAATGTTGGGCCATCACCCATATTTTGCCAACTATTTTGGTGCTCTCTCTAATCTGATTGGCTAAAGATATTTGACTGTTATCAGTGTGATAAGAGAGCCGCCATGCTTGCTATGCTTCCCAACACGTTCGGACCTGTCGCAGTAAACTGACAGATATAGTCGATAGCTGCCAATCCGATTCGTTGACAGACAATATCTGTGAACTATCTCATGATATAACAGGAAAATACGTGACCTGGCCATCGTATAGACGTACCTTGGCTAAATCCAAGTTAGTACAAATCACTCATGACTTAAATTGAGCCCAATAGTTATGATTAAAATAAATCATTTGAACACTAACCCCAAATAGGGGCCGAGTTACAAATTGGAGAGTACCAATCTCAGAGAGTTTTAGTACGATACATTTATCAGTGGCGTCTGGTGACCTGAAATAGGTCAGGGATAACGAGAATACTGGCTCTTGCTGGTTTTCCTTTTGTGTAAGGTGTAAGTTCCCCAACATACTATGTAGGGGATTGTCAGGGTCACAGGTTGTCACCGAACATAAGTGACACACCACAGAGAGAGGTCACAGGTTATCACCGAACATAAGCGACACACCACAGAGAGAGGTCACAGGTTATCACCGAACATAAGTGACACACCACAGAGAGAGGTCACAGGTTATCATCGAACATAAGTGACACACCACAGAGAGAGGTCACAGGTTATCACCGAACATAAGTGACACACCACAGAGAGAGGTCACAGATTGTCACCGAACATAAGTGACACACCACAGAGAGAGGTCACAGGTTGTCACCGAACATAAGTGACACACCACAGAGAGAGGTCACAGGTTGTCACCGAACATAAGTGACACACCACAGAGAGGTCACAGATTGTCACCGAACATAAGTGACACACCACAGAAAGAGGTCACAGGTTATCACCGAACATAAGTGACACACCACAGAGAGAGGTCACAGATTGTCACCGAACATAAGTGACACACCACAGAAAGAGGTCACAGGTTGTCACCGAACATAAGTGACACACCACAGAGAGAGGTCACAGATTGTCACCGAACATAAGTGACACACCACAGAAAGAGGTCACAGGTTGTCACCGAACATAAGTGACACACCACAGAGAGGTCACAGATTGTCACCGAACATAAGTGACACACCACAGAGAGAGGTCACAGATTGTCACCGAACATAAGTGACACACCACAG
Source organism: Timema cristinae (assembly GCA_039000515.1). Classification (NCBI taxonomy): domain Eukaryota; kingdom Metazoa; phylum Arthropoda; class Insecta; order Phasmatodea; family Timematidae; genus Timema; species Timema cristinae. The sequence goes on along the minus strand of JBCFYV010001001.1, from coordinate 29,946,231 downwards.
AGAGAGGTCACAGATTGTCACCGAACATAAGTGACACACCACAGAGAGAGGTCACAGCGTTGTCACCGATGCAAGACACGGAAATTCTTGAAGCTTCTTAGATCCTTTATTTTGTTGTTTTTTGGGCTCTAAAGAGATCTAGACGATTATTCATATCAAAAACAAAATAAATCTTGGCTGTCTCCTACAAGTCCCAATGGACGCCTCTGATATTTATAGTAATTTAAAGTGTATTTATTTAAAAAATACATTACAGAATAATACTAATGGAGGTGACGTGTATTAGGCTTAGGTGGGAGGATGTTTGCATCTATTTAAAGGGTTTTCTCGTCTTTCAAGACAATCAACAATCAACACATATGATACATATTCGTGAATGTATCTACAAACATATGTTTCGGTCTGCATGTTATAACATATAGCACGAAATATAAGTCTAAGAATAATATCAAATAATATTTGGTACTAGTTGGTGAACTATCCTCTGTTAAAAATATTTGTTAACATGTTTTGTTAGAGTAGTTCATCTAAAGTATTAATAGTAGTTTGTTTCCACAACTGGTGATAATACATACATTTAAATAATCACACGAGTGACATTTATAATATTTGTGTCTAACTACCTGTAAATAATTTGAATTGATATTGATATTAACTTATTAAAGTGATCTATGTAAATATCAAATGCCGCACAGTGATTGTTGGAAAGCTGGTAACATACGTGTAACATATTTGGACTACGTTGTAACAGTTATCTCAGTGGCTTGCGGTGTTACCATGACTACTTCCCACATATGAAACATGTTACAAGTTTAATTGTAGCTACTAATAATTTAGTATTAAAAACTGTTCCATTTCTGAAACGTAGCCCAAGTATTACATATATGATAACAGTGTTTTCCTTTACGACAGATAAATATATAAATATAATAAATATAAGAACATAGCTGTGTCAAGTGTTTCCTGGTGCTAGACCTGAGGTTACAGTACAGTTTCATACTCATACCGGCACAGACCTAGACCAGTTTCTATGTTCCTAGGAGTCGTGCTGTATTTAGTTTCAGACCTCACTCCAGGTATGACTATGGAACTGGCCTTTAAATCACAATAATATGTCAACTAATATTGAAGTGCCATAACTGTACTAATGTACTATCGAAAAAATAGAGCAGTATTTGTGTTGATTCAAGTAAAACGAGTGGTTTTCGCTTAAACTATTGATTTCGCTAGGATTTAGCTTGATCTAAGATTAATAATTACACTTATTGTGTGTTTTATTATTTTATTTAAACCCAGTGCCTTGTACAGATGTGATTATAAACTATATATCTTTTTTTCTAGTTATTGTGCGTTTTATTCTCTCCTAATATAACTAAACCAGACCCTCTGCGTGACGGAAAGTAATATAATATTATTAATAATAATGAAGACAAGGTGCCAAAATACCATTCAAGGAAGATATAAATGAATTCAAAATAAGTAGTGAGCTTCTACCCCCTGCCTTAATCAATGTGTGCAAATCTTCTTCCCTTAGTATTTTAAGAAGCTTTTAATTAAATATAAAAGGGATTCGCCGACAAAACGACCCCCAATGTCCCAAAACCATAAAAGTGATTATACTGTTAATCTATATTTCAAGGCTATTTATTTATTTAAAAATAATAATTGGGTTATTTAATTTAAACAATTATTTTACATTTTGTTAGAATGCGCCCCAGGCTGCAGTCCTGTGTTCGGCTAATGGACCCTTCCTAAGATGGATCTCCAGGGTTTATAATATATATATATATATATATATATATATATATATATATATATATATATATATATATTATATATAGAGAGAGAGAGAGAGAGAGAGAGAGAGATACTTGTAATTTGCTAAACAAACAAAATAAGAGAATCATCGCCAAAGTTTCCATTTCAAGCTTGGAAATGTATACTCTTTATTATATATTCCTAGCCGTGCTTGACCGAGCTTTACTGCACTAATTCATTCCATGCATTATTATTAATTACATAATATAATAAATTAAGATATAACTTCTCTTTAGTTTGAATCCCGATGGGATCGAAATTTCTTGGGATTTATGTGATGCTTTTTTCCCCCACCAAGTGTGATTACTCACCCCGCCGTAGGCCTGACATCTTAGACGTTGTGACTACCAGTAGTGGTGATATTAAGTGAACATTCTTCTCATTAAGTTCTATTGACGGTACTTGAATTATTTGGTCTAAAGGAAGAGGACGAAGGAGTATTTTATCAAACGCATTCTTCTTGGGAAAATCTGAGAGTCCATAATGTCAAAACATTAATATAATTGTTAGTGAACCCGGTAACGACCCTTGGATCAGAGTCTGCTATACTAACACAATCAGTAGGATAATATATCACTTTCATTTTTAAACTCTGTTCCCAAACTTGAACCACAACTTCTGTAGGCAGAAAGAAAGAGGAAATACTAGTTAAAAAATGTTAGGAAAAGTAGTCTTGTATTACTAAAATGTGAGTTGAAGTTATACACAACAACGCCCGGAGAACGCAGCTGTAAGTACGTACTTGTACAGCTGGTTGCATATCATTATGAGGGCAGGCGTGCCCGGCCGCGATCAACGAACGAGTTTCAATAACCTTCTGTGTTGTGTCCTCCTAATAATATGCAACCGGCTGTACAGGTACGTACTTACAGCTGTGTTCTCCGGGCGTTGTTGCGTCTTACTTAAACCTATATTTAGTAATACAAGATTACTTTTCCTAACAGTTTTTAATTATGATTTTTTGTTTCATTCTGTTCACAGATTATATGGTTTTAAGTTTGGGTAGAGGGTTTATAAACAGCCTGTATGGAGCCAAAGTCAGACTGTACCGCAACCAGGTGTCTATATCGAGGGGGGGAGATGATTGGCATGCAGTTATTAATAAAACAAGCTCATACCGAGTGATTCATGACGTCACACTTGATAACTGTTGCGAGGTTCTATTGTCTCAAGGATATAAAACTGTTGGAACTTGTCAATCATCCCATCGTACACAGTCTGAGATAATTCCGCCACCAAACTAATATAAATCTAATTGTCAGCACGCTGGCACTAACGACTGCTACGCCGGCCAAATGGGGCAGAGGTCAGTCCTGTGTTTGAATTGGCCAACACCTCGTTAGAACTAATATCCATTCTTGACGTGTCTGTGAGCCGGGGAAGATGGAGTGTGTTTGGAAACAGTCGGGCGCATTGTACCTTTGGCTCTAACCAACGGACCGTGTTCGAGCCCAAGGACGACCTTTCCTTTGTATTATTGTTGGATGTTCAGAGAGGTCAGTTACAGATCAAGACGAACATTGTTCAAACCCGTGGGGGGACCAAAATAATATAAACTGAGCTTGTCCTGTTAACTAAGGTACACTCTGTTGATCCTGAAAAATAACAGCAGTCCCTTGACATATTACATTATGACCTTATGTTTCAAGCAACAGCATAGAGCAGAGCTATTCAACCTTGTTTGTTCGTGTAGAGCCAGGTAAAACTACTCTTCACATCAACATCTAGAATAAGTTAATGGTGCTCACAGATCACATTTTATTACGTCCGGGTCTTGTGGCTAGGCCTAAATACTTATCATGAAACATAGGCGTGCCTTCAGAGGGGCCAAGCCGCCCCCCCCCCCCCTAAAGTTGCTTCAAATATTGTTTTCAATGAAACAAATAGTGTAAGAAATAGTTATTTGCTGAGAGAAGGACGCATTGAACTATAATTACAATTATAAACTAGAGGTATTTTATTAAAATAAGTCTGGTGGGGATCGTTAATAAATTACAGAACCGTCGAATAAAAATAAAAACTGGGGGGTGGACCACTCTAAATAGCTTCAAGGGTTATTCAAATCTAAACCATTTGTTGGGAAGGATCCCTTCGAATGGCACCCAGCCCCTGGGGGTCCAAGTTCTTCAAACCTGTCTTGTTTTGTCCTGGGGGTCCAAGTCCTTCAAACCTGTCTTGTTTTGTCCTGGGGGTCCAAGTCCTTCAAACCTGTCTTGTTTTGTCCTGGGGGTCCAAGTTCTTCAAACCTGTCTTGTTTTGTCCTGGGGGTCCAAGTTCTTCAAACCTGTCTTGTTTTGTCTTGGGGGTCCAAGTCCTTCAAACCTGTCTTGTTTTGTCTGGGGGTCCAAGTTCTTCAAACCTGTCTTGTTTTGTCTTGGGGGTCCAAGTCCTTCAAACCTGTCTTGTTTTGTCTTGGGGGTCCAAGTCCTTCAAACCTGTCTTGTTTTGTCTTGGGGGTCCAAGTCCTTCAAACCTGTCTTGTTTTGTCTTGGGGGTCCAAGTCTTTCAAACCTGTCTTGTTTTGGCTGATATACTCGCCCCATTGATGACAATCATGTTTGGCTAATGTTGCACAAACAATGTTCAACATCTTGAACATAGTCCTGGAACAGTTCATGTTGATCTGTCACTCTGTGCTGTCAGCGCGCCCATGGTACATGACTGTCCTTTCCTCAGGTCTTGCATACGCGAGCTATTTGTTACGGACATTAATAAAGCCACCACACTTGGGCCTGCACGGATAAAATATAAAGGAAGAGCATTCTTGTTAAGCTTCTCAAGATCAGCATAGAACCTTAAGATTCAATAATGAATCCTTTGGCCGTTATAAACATTTAGATTATACTTTTCGTGGTGAGCCTCACATCAAAACTTTAAATACTTGAGAATAGAATAAATATTAAACCCCAGCCGTTAAACAAAGACCAGTAGTTTGATGACAGCTATGACAGCTAGGAAAAATGAAATTAATATGAATGAGTTAATTCTTTATTTCAAGATATTGAGCAATGGTTTTATTATATAAAACAAGCGAAGATAAGAAGTTCAAAGTAGACATGGACATAGATAATATTTCACCTTTATTAAGGTGTATAAGATGTATAAAATAACGTAACAAATATACCTTTTGGTTCACTTTATAGACTAGTTTCAGACTATCGGCGTGGGAAATGTGTTTACGAGATTTAGGAACGCTACCAAAGACCTCCTGTGAATGAGCTATTTATAAACTGATTCAGCTCAAGAGTAGATTTAGATCTACAATAAGTTGAAGCTTCAATTTACCAAACAAACTCCCACGACAAATTTGGAGGTGGATCTAATGAATGAAAAGCTCCAAAGCTTAGTGTCATTATGTATATGTATATGTGTCTGCGAACACAATTCATGAGTGTCAATATAGTTGTGTTAAAGTTTGTTTATTTCAGCCATATTTATTAGCATATCAATAACATGTGGAGCAGGCCCTGGAACTCTCTCAAGTAGATATTTCTGGCTGCGAGAGGACTCCCCAAGGACACGAGTTGCGAGCTATTTCCAGTCGACAGTCAGCAACGAGACGAAGCATCACACAAGGAACAGATAAATAAACAGAAATAACTAAGAACGTTCAAAAGGCCGGATTTCTTTTCTCTCTCTGTATTCTAATTTCGTGTGTATGGAAAGTGATCGTTTGTCAGAGACTACTCTGATAGAAATAAATCACCAACCACTTAGTTAGTCCGAGACTAATTGGTAGAAGATGAACACAGAGGTTCCAAACGTGTGGTCCGTGTGGGTCTCCAAACGTCCCGCGAGTCTATTAAGTTTAGCGGAGTTTAAACAGTTTTTAAATTTGTTTTAATCAAATGTTTCACAGGTGCTTATCGCAAGTTATGTTCTAAGCACCTGCTTAGCTCGGTATTAATATGATAAACCTGTTTGATTCAGTTTGTAATCATCACGCCACTTCAAAAACAAAGGTAGAGTTAAATTTAATACGATCAAGTCAAAGTAGGCCGATGTCAAATAATTTCACAGATCCAAATTAAAGGGTTGGCTGCAACAATCAATCAAGTCCATTTTTTTAGCTATTATTTCAAAGCAAAACAGTAAAGATGGACTTGTTTGGTTGTTGTATCCAGCTCTCAAGTTGCCCGAGGCCCCCCAGTGCCCACCCCCCAGTGGGGGCACTGGGGGGTGGGCAACTTTACATTTCTCCCAGGAAGAGACAAAGGTTGTGGCTCATTTAGGGTCAACACGGGAGGAGTTTCACCAGGGATGAGGACAAACTGTATATCTAGAGTGACCCTGAGACAGACCTAGAGTAGCCTGAGACAGACCTAGAGTAGCCCTGAGACAGACCTAGAGTAGCCCTGAGACAGACCTAGAGTAGCCCTGAGACAGACCTAGAGTAGCCCTGAGACAGACCTAGAGTAGCCCTGAGACAGACCTAGAGTAGCCCTGGACAGACCTAGAGTAGCCCTGAGACAGACCTAGAGTAGCCTGAGACAGACCTAGAGTAGCCCTGGACAGACCTAGAGTAGCCCTGAGACAGACCTAGAGTAGCCCTGGACAGACCTAGAGTAGCCTAGACAGACTAGAGTAGCCCTGAGACAGACCTAGAGTAGCCCTAAGACAGACCTAGAGTAGCCCTGAGACAGACCTAGAGTAGACACCTAGAGACCAGGACCTAGAGTAGCCCTGAGACAGACCTAGAGTAGCCCTGAGACAGACTAGAGTAGCCCTGAGACAGACCTAGAGTAGCCCTGAGACAGACCTAGAGTAGCCCTGAGACAGACCTAGAGTAGCCCTGAGACAGACCTAGAGTAGCCCTGAGACAGACCTAGAGTAGCCCTGAGACAGACCTAGAGTAGCCCTGAGACAGACCTAGAGTAGCCTGAGACAGACTAGAGTACCTGAGACAGACCTAGAGTAGCCCTGAGACAGACCTAGAGTAGCCCTAAGACAGACCTAGAGTAGCCCTGAGACAGACCTAGAGTAGCCCTGCGACAGACCTAGAGTAGCCCTGCGACAGACCTAGAGTAGCCCTGAGACAGACCTAGAGTAGCCCTAAGACAGACCTAGAGTAGCCCTGAGACAGACCTAGAGTAGCCCTGAGACAGACCTAGAGTAGCCCTAAGACAGATAGAGTAGCCTGAGACAGACCTAGAGTAGCCCTGCGACAGACCTAGAGTAGCCCTGAGACAGACCTAGAGTAGCCCTGAGACAGACCTAGAGTAGCCCTGAGACAGACCTAGAGTAGCCCTGAGACAGACCTAGAGTAGCCCTGAGACAGACCTAGAGTATCCCTAAGACAGACCTAGAGTAGCCCTGAGACAGACCTAGAGTAACCCTGAGACAGACCTAGAGTAGCCCTGAGACAGACCTAGAGTAGCCCTGAGACAGACCTAGAGTAGCCCTGAGACAGACCTAGAGTAGCCCTGAGACAGACCTAGAGTAGCCCTGAGACAGACCTAGAGTAGCCATGAGACAGACCTAGAGTAGCCCTGAGACAGACCTAGAGTAGCCCTGAGACAGACCTAGAGTAGCCCTGAGACAGACCTAGAGTAGCCCTGAGACAGACCTAAAGTAGCCCTGAGACAGACCTAGAGTAGCCATGAGACAGACCTAGAGTAGCCTGAGACAGACCTAGAGTAGCCTGAGACAGACCTAGAGTAGCCCTGAGACAGACCTAAAGTAGCCCTGAGACAGACCTAGAGTAGCCCTGAGACAGACCTAGAGTAGCCCTGAGACAGACCTAGAGTAGCCCTGAGACAGACCTAGAGTAGCCCTGAGACAGACCTAAAGTAGCCCTGAGACAGACCTAGAGTAGCCCTGAGACAGACCTAGAGTAGCCCTGAGACAGACCTAGAGTAGACCTGAGACAGACCTAGAGTAGCCCTAAGACAGAACTAGAGTAGCCCTGAGACAGACCTAGAGTAACCCTGAGACAGACCTAGAGTAACTCTGAGACAGACCTAGAGTAGCCATGAGACAGAACTAGAGTAACTCTGAGACAGACCTAGAGTAGCCCTGAGACAGACCTAGAGTAGCCCTGAGACAGACCTAGAGTAGCCCTGAGACAGACCTAGAGTAGCCCTGAGACAGACCTAAAGTAGCCCTGAGACAGACCTAGAGTAGCCATGAGACAGACCTAGAGTAGCCCTGAGACAGACCTAGAGGAATGTAGGACAAACTGTCTCTAGTTATCTGGGCATGCGCAGTGGTCCCCCCCGCAATCTATTAGGGCGCATTCGGGCAGACGGCCCAGTAGCCATCAAATCAACGTCACTTCACTTCTCACTCATCCTTCACTCTTACTCACCCTTCACTTCTCACTCATCCTTCACTCTTACACACCCTTCAATCGTATTCATTTTCACTCCCCGCCTCAGTGACCGTGTGGTCTAAGGCGCTATTCTCGCAGTAATCTAGACTGCCGAGGACGGGGAGATCGAGGTTCAAATCTCGGTCGGGTGTACTGAGGGTGGGTTTTCCCAAAATTGTTTTCCACTCTCCCTCCACGCAAATGTGTGTGTACACTTCCTTTAAATATAACTTGCTCATCCCTATAACTAGCAGCATAATTAGTAGATAAACGTATAGCCTGGACGGGTGGTAAGACGCGGTGCTAAAAAAACAACTAATTCTAAATTTCAATCGATTACAATGGCGGCAGAGAACACTTAGTTAACTGTACTCCAATTAATGCTGGAGAAATTAGAATAACACACGACTTACAAGCAGACAATTTGTTTCAATCTAGAGTGAGCGATGGAGCTGCTTACCTGCTATTGTTGCTAACTAACCAAAGAAGTTTTGTATTCCCCTAAATTCGAACACGTTTCGTCCCTAAATAAGGAGTTTAAGAATATTTTCAAAACCTGTTTTAAATTTTCTATAATTTTTATTTAGTACCACAAAAGTATTGTTGTTTTAAAAACACTCGTATACAAGCAAGAGCGTAGAAAGGTATTTTTTTATATTTATGGGACGGGGTGGGGGTGGGGGGTGCGCTGGAAAGGGTACTATACCCTTTGCCTATTGAAGTACCTCAAATTACAGGGAGACAATCCCTTCAACCTCGGCCTTTGTATCGGTAGGTTCGCGAACTAGGAACGTTTAGATTTAGAACATACAAACATATATACATTTTACTATATTATTATTGTTACTTTATAGTTTTTAATAATAGTATAGTAGTATAATATATATATGGTGACAGCTGACAGGACACATGAAAGTTATAAGGTTCTTCCTATGAAAATGGGACTGTTACTCTGGTGGTTTATTGGATGCCACGAACCTGTTTATTTCTAACTACACATTCGTTCTGTCCAAATAATCACAGAACTAGAGCATACACACATCTACACTAGCACCGTCCCATTTTATTTCGAGATTCAAAGTAAACAAAGAAATGAAAGTCTCTGCTGACTGCAACACTAATCTCGCATAGTAACACTCTTTCAATTAAATGATCATAACTATGGGGTGGATTTTGCTCTAAATACCTTTTTAAATCCTATGCTTTGAAAAGTAGGCTTTTGAGGTATAAATTTATTTTCGAGGATTGCGAAGATAATGTGATAACTTTTATAGTGCCTATAAATGCCTATTTCGGTGTTTAGTGCCTATTTTACAAATGGGAGCCTTAAAGTGCCTCTTTCTCTTCCTCCCACCTCTTTTCTTTCTTTCTGAATACTTGCGGCTGCCCCCCCCCCCCCCTCACTCCACGTGGATACTCGTGTTACGTAGAAGACACACGTGTGTCCAGCGGTCCGATACGTTCAGTCGGGTCAGACTGGCGACAAAGATTACTATGCCTATTTATGTGCTTATTTTCTTCTTTTTAGGGCCTATTTATTTTCTTTTTTACTTTATAATGCCTATTTATGTGCCTATATTTGAGATTTTTAGTGCCTATTTGCCTGCCTTTTTTAAATTTTTTGTGCCTATAAATCCACCCCTATTTATAAGGGTGTCATTAGTTTCAACACCACGTTTTACCACCTGCTCAGGTCATACGCATATGCACTAATTACACTCATATTCTAGGGGTGAGCAAGGTTGGATTTAGAGAAGTGTACCAGCATTTGTGTGAAACGGGAGTGGAAAACCATTTTTTGGGGAGAAACATTCACAAAAGACCCGACCGGGATTCGAACCCCTATCTCCCTGTCATCGGCAGTCTAGCGCTAACAGTAGAGTGATGCCTTAGACCATGCGTCCACCGAAGCAGGTAAGTGTGTAATTAATTAATTGAATGCATAGAAATACAAAATTAAATATGTGAAATTATATTCGGAGTATTAATATTGATAGGTCTATAATGATGAAAAAACACAAGAGCCGGACACGGGAATAGAACCCTGGACTCATAGCAAGACTTTTTTTAAACATAAAAACATTATTTAAATGAATATCTGTGAGAGGCATTTAATGTTAATCTCATTATGTTGAGATTTTTAAAAATAAATTAATAATATCAAGTCCCAACACCTTAGTTCAGTCGGTAGAGTGTGTTTATACTGAGTTTAGGGTGCAAGGTTCGATTCCTGGCATGGTCAAAATATTAATCTTTGGTAAAATACAGGTTTCTCCTTTAGCGATAATGTTGTGTCTGTTCTAGATTTAAGATAGTTTATAAGTCGTATAATCAGTTGGTTTAGAAAGTGCACGTTAAATATTTCAAATAAAAAGATAGTGCTATCAAATGATCTAAGGCTTCGTTCTCGTGTTAGACTGGTCTGCTGTCAATGAGGAGATCGGGCTTCAAATCCAGTCGGATCTACTCAGGATGGTTTCTCCTAAGTGGTTTTCCACGCCAATGCAGGTACACTTACTCTAAATGCAACCTTTCTCACTCCTAACATATTATAATAGTTAGTACATAATGCTTATAGTCTGAGCGGGTAGTAAGACACAGTGCTAAAATAAATCAACGGATAGAAAAACGTGTAAAAGGCAAATGTAGTTGGGTATGATTGTTATTACAATTGTATTTATTTGGTGCATTTAACGTGCACTTTCTTAACCTACTGGTTATATCAGCACACAAGAATTTCTATGAGCGAGAGTGAAAGAGCCTACCAATTTTGTCGGGAAAGGTATTTCCACAAACCTTCCGGGTTCTTCTAGATAAGCCACAAGCTACATGGAACCGACGGCTTTACTTATTCTCCGAAGGAAATTGTGCTACGGATTCTTATCACTCAAGAACAATCTGTTGACCCGGGCTGGGTTTGAACCCACTAACCCCGGATCCTGAGGCGAGCGCTCTACCCCAAGAGAAGACAAGTCGTAGCGATTACAGTAAAAGTATCGCCATTTTATGTAAAAAGTACTTCAACTTATTTTCGTTGGTAAATCTGTTAACAAAAGCAATTCTGTAAAATACGTGTTGTCAATGGTACCAGCAATCTAACCTCAAAGTTTGTGATCTTTTTATTCGTTGGTTAACATTTATGGCTCTTTATTGCCATCATTATTTTATTTCTATCAATAGTGTTGGCTGCGGAACTCTTGACTTGATTTATGAATACATGAAAGTAGCTTAAACAGCTTTTGTAACTGTATTTTCTATCAGAATTCTTACAGACACTTTTTTTTAATAATTGTGCCTAGTTGTGGGCCGGATGGACGCGTAGGATTACTCGACAGAATTCTGTGGTAACATTTAAAAAAAAACTCTGTACTAATACCCATTTTGCGCGAAGCCATTAACACACTCTTGTGACGTCAGCGGGCCTGATTGCTTTACTCAAAAACTCGAACTATTTTTGAAGTTACAAAATATCCAGCAGCGGACGGAAAGCACTTGTGAAAAAAATAAATCTTTAGCACCACATGTTGGGATCTGCGCCCTAGTGCCACTTCCAAATACGCGCACTGGGATCATGTTGCAGCCCCCCCCCCCCCCCCCCCCCGACTATACTGCCTGGCAAGCCAAGAGCTGTGACGTCACACACTGACAAACTCCTTCATGTGTGAGGGTTTCGATAATTTAACAATTTAAGTATTTTCCTTTCGATACCAATACTTCTGTACTCTATACTTCAGTGAAGGTGGAACTGGGGGGTTAGGGGGGCATTAAACCCCCTGGAAATAATTTGCTCCCCTCTATAATAAATTTGCTCCTTTAGATATATTTCAGATCACCTGATATTCTCGAATATGAAGTTGAAATACATGCATTAAACTGCAAATAACTTCTAAATACATTCACTTTTCAAATAATGCAAGTTAAGGACCACTCCAAATTCTTCTAAAAGATTCCTTACGTAGTCTCTGGCGTTATGAGCTCGAAAATTCACTGTCACACTTACAAAAGTACTCCATCTATCGTTAACCTGAGCTGGGCGCTAATTTACAACACTGTAGCTATTTTATTATTAGCAGTACTGATTTAATATAAGGTATAGTTAAATTATATCATAATTCTATTTTTTTAAATTTATTGTTAGAAAAGACGTACAAAACCTATAAGGATAATATAGAGACAAAACATCTACTTTTTATATAAATACTTAAAAAATTATATGAAATTCTTTCGTCCCACATTCCTGGACATAAACTGGTAGCTGCTTTTGCCCCCCACCCCCCTTTTCCCCAAAACCCCACCACCCAAGATGAATTGGGCACTGCTACCTTGCAGTACAATTATTTCCCTCCCAAGGTAGATTAAGCTCGACCTAACCTAACCTAACCTTGATCCTCCTCTCATTAAGCTTAGCTCTGACACGGAGTAGATAACGTTCAGTCGGATGACTTATACTGACCTGTAGTCTGATGGCGATTTATTGTATTAGTTTACCATGACGTGCCCAAACCACCTGGTTTCAAAAGTAGCAACAACTCAAAATACGGTCCCACAGATGATAAGTTTTGGCGAATGGATACAAGATAACGTTTCCTCGCTGTCAGATACCATCTTCCTACAGTGGATTTAAACCGATAGCTAGGACACGTGTAATTAGTCTAACTAATCAAGTTGTGTGTTCTTGACAACCATTTTAGTAACACAGCAGAGCGTCGAAAATTCGGGTCGCCAATAAAAAAAATATTGTTTATAAAAATAACCACAGTGGTATCAATATCAGAAACATGGCTGCCAAAAACCGCACCTCAGCCCTTGTTCAAAAACAATCGGAGACTTTTTTCGTTGTTATATTTTTTTATTATTAAATTCCTTCATAATCTGTGATAAGTTATTTATCATCAAAAAACAATATGTAGACTCGTTTAAATAAAGTGAGAATGTTTCTACACTGAGTTTTGTAAGTATCCCGTCCATGCCTATTTTTTATTTTTGAATAGGTAGTGTATTTTTCTAAAATCCGTACTCGCTCTATCCACGATTAGTCCGAATTATCGACGCTCTACTGTACAAAATATAATATGTAACTTTTATAAAAGTAAAAGGAAAATGTAACTAATCTCTATATCCTTACAATAGCGACCATTTCTAACAATGCCGTACTCTGAGATCTATTGTTGGTGTAAACCTCCCCCTCCCCCCCTCCCTTGGGCCCTCTACCACCACAACAATAGATGGCAAGAAATTATATTAACAATAAGCCCCTTTTGAAGAAATTTAAAATATAATTGGGGTTGTTGCATTGAGAAGGAATAATTAAACAAATAATAATGTTTAGGGGTATCTGAGCCCCCGAAACACCCCCAAAATACCGATTAACGTAATAGTTAATCAATTTATCAGAAAAGCGAATGTAAATAAAAATACTGTGAGTCAGGTGATGAAGACTCAAACTGTGGCTAAAACAACTGAAGAGAAGAATTTTTAACCAAACTTGTTTTCCACTTCCTCTCATCAGACGAATCCCATTGCCTTTTTCCCTTAATTTTCCTTCCAATATCTAGATTAATTAAGTCGCTAATTACCTTTTCGTTAAATATATCAATAAAAAACTAGAGGCTATGTTTTCCCTTTTCATGCCAAAGAAATAAAATGTTCTCGGCTGATGATCGAACTAAAGCTGAGGAAGGTTATTGCTTTGATACTAGATAGCACTGTCAGCGTTTGTTTTGAGGCGGGAGTTTTAAAACTGACACGTTCCATTTCCATGTTCATTCATCACGAAAGAGAAATATATATAAACTCTAACAATAGTTAAATTTTAAGTATATTTGAACAATCCCATCTAAAAGTATGCAAAACTAAAATAAAAATAGATTATACCATTCTTATATGCACACTCCAACGATAGTTTGATAATAATGAATTATATTCTACCACTTTATACATAACCATAAACATGATTTACAAAGGAAGTTTTGCGCATAGCTGATAAAATAAATATAACCTTTTTTTAGTAAATACTTACACAAAATTCATTTTAGAGCAAAGAATAGACATAAGTAGATAAATTTCCTATTTCCTAACCTATTTATCAAACTAACTATCCAAGAAAGACCTTTTAACTTCTAAGCACACGTACAATAGCACATCAGTTAGAAAAACCAACAAAAGTAAATAATAAATGTCAACACATTGTGAAATTAGATTTCAATATAATACTTTAATATAACAATACTAACCTGCCACAATGGACGTCCAGGCATGTTTTAGGTTAAAAATAAAATGGATAGTACAAATTATTCACTAACTTAAAAAGTTTTCACCCCAAATTATTCGAAATTTAAATAAAATGTTCGTAGAGAGGTGTTTTTTTTGCCTTCTTCCAAGGAGTACTGGAACGAACTGTAGAAAATGAAACTACGAGTAGACAGGAGGAAGAAATATAGAGAGAGCAAGAAAGTGTTTCCAAGAGAGAACCGAGTGTGTTAGCCAATCTGCAAGAAGAAGAGAGAGGGAGGGGTATGAATACACAACAGCTCGCGTGCAATATGGCGGCGCTGCGTAGTGCCATTAGGGCAGGTTTGTTTTTAGGGCGGTTGTAGGTGGAATGACTAACGCCTCAAGGCGTCGTCCCGGTGCCAATAAATGTTGGGAAAGGAATGTGGAAATCAGACGCGCGTGTCGGAGTTTATGGTTTTAGACAAACTATTTTTTTACACTTTCTTGATTTTTTTAAACTAAGGCAAAGTAGGTTTTCAACTATTGAACTTGATATTATAAGTTAGGATCTTTTTTCTCGTCGTATCTTACTATCCGTGCGGGCTATCCACATTTAATCATACAAATGGGTGTAAGGATGAGGGAGTAAATTACTTGGGGGAGGGGGGGGGGGGACTTGTTGGACTTGTGTGTGGATATTTAAAAAAATTACTGGTCGTAAGAATCATGATTAAATTATTGCACAGTATTTATTTTTTTAATTTCCCCTCCCTCCCTCAAGCAAGAGATCAGGAAGAAGGATACTATGTACCCATAACCCCCTTTCCCCCTAGTTCCGGTATCTAATGACAGAGAATAACTAAGAGAGACTGACATCTAGCCCTCGCGCCCACTGATGCGGACGAAATAGATGCTAATTTAAAACAATCCATGTTTTGATATCAATTTTTGAAGAAAAGTCGTTTATTCCATTTACAACCTATTTATAAAGTTAGTATGTTTAATAACTTTATTGTATCTTATTATTGTAATATCGGATCTCTCGAGTCTTGAATTGTATCCGCACCCGTGGATACCGGACTAAACACCAAGCTCGTCTGTTTTTATTAGGCCCCGCGTCTTACTACCCGCTCATATACTAATTACTCTAATGTGCTACGGAGAGGAAGGTTGAATTTATAATATATGTATCCGAATTTGCGTGAGGAGAGAATGGCTTCATATGGTCCTAGCTCAAAACATGAATTTGAATCTGGTTCTGGAAATTCGAAATTTTTTGAAAATGGTAATAGCGATTTTGTTCAAATCATATCTAGGGAGTGTTTTACATGATAAATAGCACTGTGTCTTATTTTTTATTTTTTTAAGAAAAATGTATTTAAGGGAAGTCTATTTACTAACGACTGATTTAAAAAAAAAATTGATAATAGCTGTGGCAATTTTATACAAAATGGGTATTCGTAGAGTGTTTTAAGTTATAAATAATGTAACCTTATTTTTCAAAGAAACGTAAGAAAGTGTACGTACAGTTTTAAAGTAAACTTCACATTTATTACTCGGTTAATATGGGCCCAAGTGGGTGACCTGGTGGTCTAGGGGTAAGGTGTCAGACTTCTGTGCTGGCGGCCGGGGTTCAATCCCCGGTCCCGTCACAGATTTATCTGATTTCCAAACCCTTCCTTCACCTCTGACAAGACATCTTGTGAATGTGGGGAATGCCAGGCCACCACCGTGGTTCGGATTCCACGTTAAACTGTAGGTCCTTCATTTCATCTCACAATCACCCTACCCATTACACATTAGCGTAAGTGCGTATAACCCGAACGGGTAGTAAGACGCGGTGCTAATAATAATAATAATAATAATAATAATAATATGGGCCCAAAGAATATTACAAAGTGGACGACCAAATTATTATGAATACTTTCATTTAGTATCAGTGAATAAAATGTTTGTGATTTGAAGATTATATTCTTCAGTGATGTTAAATATAAGTGCACTTGCTAAATAATATTCCTATTGGTTTTTTAAGTTTAGACTATAATAATAATAATAATAATTATTATATTATTATTATTATTATCATCATATCGCAAGGTGAATCAACCTTTCAAATAAGCGGAAAACTTTAATTTTAGAACTACACCCCATCTACGCTAAGAGAGTTGGTAAATGACAGGACGGATAACAGAAGGTTATTTATTGCGAACACTCGCTGAAAGTAACTACTTATTATGAAATAATCATTATTGTCTCATTAATACCACAGTATTGACAATTATTTTCTTAGTAATGATAATTTATTTACGACTAGGTTGGTATTAGCTACTTTCAGCCAATGTTTACAATAAAGAATCTAGATCCAATTGTCTTTACCTCTCCTACCGTAAATAAGGTTAGAGTTTAGTTTGAGGAGAGTGGATCTAATTTAAAGTTTTGCATAATTTGTATACATGATTTATAAATATGGCAGATTATTCTAAACATTTTGTATAAAGATATACAGAAGAAAAACAGTTATAATTAGTCGAACTAGCTTACATACGTTTCTGTGCCTTTTAAAACTATATATAATCAGTTGCAGCCATGTTTAGGTAAAACAGTATTATTTAGTCTACTTATATGATAGTACTCTATTTTTACCCTTTTTGGAAACACTATATAAAATTATCCACTACGTTTACAGCTACCGAAAAAAGTCCTAACACTCATTATATTGTATAATTTAAACAGAAAATCGTTAATAAAATTTATGGATGCGAAAAAGATAAACTAATAACAGAATTAGGTAATTTAAATATGAGTTTAGAAAATATGTAAAAGTTAAAATATCTATTATAATCTAGTCGAATAAATTTGCGAATGCTATAAGTAATGGATAAACAAATACCTTTATAATGGAAAGAATTCTAAAAGTAAACATTTATTCGAACTTCATATTCTTTGGTCAATCCTCGGTCAAGTGAAATAAACTAACGAACAATGCACTCTATGAGAGAAATAAAGAGATACGGGTGTTTGTAGCTCATAACAACCACTAGATATCACTAGTTGACAGAAAAAATAGTCAAGGCTCACTTAATATAGGAAGTTGAACCACGTAGCGGTTAGGGCTTTTCAACAACCAGAAAATAGTTTATTCCAATGGTAAAAAAAGGCATTGCGTAGGGTTCCAAAATGAGAATTTTTCAAACCAGATTTTAACCATCGTTTAAAGTTTTCCCTAAGGAGGACATGACATACACAACTACTTAAGGTTCAATGTTTTACCGGTAGATAGCAGGAAAATTATTTAATTAAATATAAATTAATGAAAGGAAACGAGAGTTTGATAAAGAAATGTCCGGTTTTTATAACAAATATTGTTTGGGGGCACAGTGTACCGTGACTAGAAATTAGACCTTCACCAAGCACATAATTTTCACTCACCCTGTTTGACTGCCAAGCCGAGGTCTCGTACGAAGCCGGTAAACACGCCACGGAACAACATAATTCGCTATCACAAAAAAAACTATTTGGAAGACTGGCACTACATGCAATTGTTTCGCCTAAAGCTAAAGTGTGTTTAACGCGCATGCGCGTTCTGATGAACGCAAGTGGACCTCTGAGTGTTCGTGTGCTCGTCACCCCCACCCCCTTTCATTCTTAGACTCTACGGCGTTGTGCGCAGGCGCCGGGGAAGACTTCTGTGAACTGATTGGACATT
Organism: Timema cristinae; assembly: GCA_039000515.1. Classification (NCBI taxonomy): domain Eukaryota; kingdom Metazoa; phylum Arthropoda; class Insecta; order Phasmatodea; family Timematidae; genus Timema; species Timema cristinae. Next base: position 29,928,184 of record JBCFYV010001001.1, on the reverse strand, counting down.
AGTGACTTCATCATTAGGTCATTTCTCATCCATTCCTCATCCATTTTCCTCCCACTGTTACCAACTGAATATAAGCGTGTCCCCCGACCGGTACGGGCAGGGGTCCCCCAGGGCTCCTGCCTTTCACCGCTCCTGTATTCCCTGTTCGTGCGAGATATGCCCGTCTCGCACGGGACAGCGCTCTTCCAGTTCGCAGACGACACCGCTATCCTGGCGCAGTCCCCGGACGCTAAGGTGGTCTGGACTGACCTCCAAACTGACCTTCGCACTCGGTCCCTAGCCATCCAATCCCAAAAGACGCAGGCTATCATGTTCACACGTCGGGGAACGGGCCCCCTGCAGCCACTTCGCGTGGAGGGTACCGCGGTCCAGTGGTCGCCTTCAATCCGGTGGCTGGGGGTGACCCTGGATGCGAGATGCAGTTGGGACCCGCACCTGCGTTCGTCGGCGGGTAGGGCCAGGGGCGTCATGTTGAAGCTGGCTCCACTTTTGCGCCCGGTCAGTCCGTTGGAATACGGTCACAAGATCAGGCTTTTCCTGCTCTGTGTGATGTCCATCCTTCTCTATTCCGCTCCCGTTTTTTCCTATCTCCGTAGATACAGATACAACCATCTCTGTTCTGTATACCACCGGTTCCTTTGTCTGATCCTCGGGGCTCCGCCCCGCGTCCCAAACCGCGTTCTCCTGACCATGTCAGGCCTCCCATCCCTGGACAGCCGTATCTGCGGGCTGGCGGTACGATTCTTCACCCGAGCGCAGGCCAGCTCCAACATGATCGTCAGGGGCATCGGCGATTACGACGCTCCTGGCCATCCCTACCGCCGAATCAGGGACGGCGTTGTGAATCCCCGGGTCGACGACGGCAGGTGACCTCGGAGTCGAATCTGGGGAGTCGTGACCCCCCTTCTAGTCGTGTGAGACTGGGAGGGGAGGTCAGACAGCGGGCGATGCCGGCCAGTAGGCCGAGTTAGAGGGCAGTGTACTAGTCGCCCAGTGTTTGGTTAAGGGCCCAGAGTGAATGATAGCCGACCAGGCAATATGTGCAGTGAGGTGAGGGCCCAAAAAACCCCACCACAATAGTTCGAGATGTGCCCTATTTGGGGATCCAGAAACAACTTTTATTTTCAATCTATTCGAAGGACTGATATATTAAAGAACCCTTACGGGTTGGTAAATATTATTTCATTTTATGTTTTATTTATTTAATATGTTTGTATATAGAGTATAAGAATGGAAAAAATAAATCACTTAAGAAAGAAAAAGGACTCAATAGGATGTAAGTCATTGTAAAGATGGTGACTCGTACATAAGACTTTGTTTATCTATGATAGAGGTAGGGTTTAGTCTAGTTATTATGTAGCCATCTTTTTGGATCGTTTATACTATGTTTTTATTTATGCTAAATTCCTTCTAAATACATACATATATTTTATAGTCAGTGTTAGTTGATTGTTGATAGTAATATCTTTAACGGACTTATGATTGAAACTAATTTTGTAGTTAACTTGTATATATTTAAGTCTATTTAGGAGCTTTTAGGTCAAGAGTTAGATTGGTAAACTATCAAGGCTGCTAAAATTATTTCTTGTATCTGATGTTAGCGGGCTAATATCTTAATGCCGAGTAGGAAGCATAGAGAGGTAAATTGTTGGTATGCTTTTGTCTATTTCGTATATATTGGATTAACTATGAGGGAGTTGTTAAAGATTTTATTAGTTATATATTTATTTGTGCTGGGTTGCTATATTTAATTACGCATTATATGAACAGCTTATTTCTAAATTATAAAAAGCTATCAATTTGCATTGTCCAGAGGCGGCCCCGGAGCCGTACTTCAATGTTTAGTTATATTATATTATACTCTTTAATATTTCTGAGAACGCAACAGCCATTGTCTTTGTTTTGATTGTCTGATGATTCATATCAAGATTATAGTCAGTATACCGTATTGTATGTTATATAATCCATTGTTATTTATTTTTCTAATAAACAAGCCTTTAGGGGCGACCTTGTTACAGTGTACATATTGTTTATATTAGGACCCTATTATACTAATTTGTTTATTCCCGTTAAAATAGCTTAGTTTACGAGAGAGGGGTTTGTTGTCAAACTGAGTACAGATCATTAAAGGTCCCTAATGATTGGCTCTATTTTTTGTAACTTAGCGACTCACTCGCTGTGGTGGATTCTTGGAGCGTTGCCGAGGGGGATATAACGCTAGCCCCACAGGGAGTACGGTTGAACAGTAAAAATATTTCTTCTGTAGAAACATTAAGTTTAATTTTCTACATATCAAAGTATTATCAACAGCATATCTATCATAGACATAACAAGATTTGATAACTTTTCTATCCAATCAAAATAATAATAAAAGTTTCTAGAAGAACCATAATTATTTAATTGTTGAAAAATATTTTTCAGAATATTGCTACAATACCGATAACCCTATTTAAAAATTGTAAGTTAAGCTACTTGAATGTGGGAAATTACTTGTTACTCTGCCCCATATAGGTGATCAGGCTAATTTAGATCTTGTTTTCGAGAGTAATGTTCTTGTATTTCACATTTTCAAATGCAACTTTATAATGACATTATTTGGTTATGCAACCTAGCTTAGATTTTGTTTTATCCACACCGGTGGCCGCATGGTCTATCAAAGAAATATTACACTTTAATATGGCTTTTGGAGTTGGGTATATCACCCACTTTGGTGGCCGCATGGTATAAGGCGCTACTATTTCAGTACACTATTTTGCCGACGAGGAGCTCGTGGCTCGATCTTGAATAGGTGTACTCGGGTTGTTTGCCCTAAATGGTTTCCCACTCTCTCTCTCTATGCGAATGCGAGTACATTTCCTCAGAATACAACCTCCCTCCCACCTATACCATTAGCATATAACCTGAACAGGTGGTAAGACGTGGTACTAAAAGAAATGTTCATAATGTTTTTACATCCTCTCCACATTCCACACACCAAAGTTCCCTTGTACATCCTCTCTACATTCTACATAGAGACCAGAGACCAGAGTTCCCTTGTACATCCTCTCTACATTCTACATAGAGACTAGAGTTCCCTTGTACATCCTCTCCACATTCCACACAGCGACTAGAGTTCCCCTGTACATCCTCTCCACATTCCACACACCAAAGTTCCCTTGTACATCCTCTCTACATTCTACATAGAGACCAGAGACCAGAGTTCCCTTGTACATCCTCTCTACATTCTACATAGAGACTAGAGTTCCCTTGTACATCCTCTCCACATTCCACACAGCGACTAGAGTTCCCCTGTACATCCTCTCCACATTCCACATAGAGACTAGGGTTCCCCTGTACATCCTCTCCACATTCTACACAGCGACTAGAGTTCCCCTGTACATCCTCTCCACATTCCACACAGAGACTAGAGTTCCCCTGTACATCCTCTCCACATTCCACACAGCGACTAGAGTTCCCCTGTACATCACTCCTATTCACTCCCACCCCAAAATTTTTTCCACCAGGACTAGAGTTCCCCTGTACATCCTCTCCACATTCCACACCAGAGACTAGAGTTCCCCTGTACACATTCCCTACCTCTACATATCCATTCACAGTGACTAGAGTTCCTTTCCCTTACATTTCCTCTGTCCACATTCCACACCACAGAGACTAGAGTTCCCCTGTACATCCTCTCCACATTCCACACAGCAACTAGAGTTCCCCTGTACATCCTATCCACATTCCACACAGCGACTAGAGTTCCCTTGTACATCCTATCCACATTCCACACAGTGACTAGAGTTCCCCTGTACATCCTCTCCACATTCCACACAGCAACTAGAGTCCTGACTTCCACATTCCACCAGATATTAGAGTTCCCTGTTACTCCACATTCCACACAGAGACTAGAGTTCCCCTGTACATCCTCTCCACATTCCACACCGAGACTAGAGTTCCCCTGTACATCCTCTCCACATTCCACACCGAGACTAGAGTTCCCCTGTACATCCTCTCCACATTCCACACCGAGACTAGAGTTCCCTTGTACATCCTCTCCACATTCCACACAGCAACTAGAGTTCCCCTGTACATCCTATCCACATTCCACACAGTGACTAGAGTTCCCCTGTACATCCTCTCCACATTCCACACCGATACTAGAGTTCCCCTGTACATCCTCTCCACAAGAGTGACAACTTTGCTTCGAGCCCATTGATGCAGGAAAGGTCTCAAGATAGATGTTAATCTATATCATCATCATCATCATAATATCATCTTTCATGTTTCCAGCATGGGTCCATATATTTTCCATTACCGGCTTGGCTAGTTCTGTCTTAGCTTCAAACGTCTTATAATTGAACTTAAGACTAAGACTGGCACAGCAACCAGTTCCCAACCATTAATTTATCAATGTGAAAGGGTAAACCTATATTTCACCAATGATAATTTTTTCGGCCATGCGGGAATCGAACCCGGGATCCGTAGCTCACTAGACAGACACGCCAACGATTGAGCTAAAGTATTGGATTTTCTTTAAAATATCATTAAGTGTTATATCTTATATTTGGTAAAAATAAATGGAAAGCTTTAGTAAAATATAATTTATTCCACAGCAATAATATATATATATATATATATATTATATATATATTATATATATATATATATATATATATATTTGATATTTAAAGTTTGCTACCAGAAGTCATCATCCTCGACATCAGCATCCTTGCTATCACGCCCGACAGAAATGGGTTGGTCACTGCTTAGTTCCATGCTTGACAAAGAGACATCGTGTTTGTTAACTTTGTTAGTTTCATCCGACGTTATGCTCTGCCCCATTTGTTGATGGCTACTCTCCGCAGAACTTGTACTGCTGGCCAAGACGTGAGGTTTGGGGACCTGCCTCGGTATAGTCGGAAATATTCGAGGTACTTTTTCTCAGGCTGATCCTCTTGTACAAATCTTTCTGTTAGTACAGGAAGATCATTATCTTCTGGCTCTAAGCTCTGCGCTGACTTTAAAACTTCTTGCGCGGTAGTAATCAGTTGAGCCGATTGATTCTCTGTTGCACCCGTGTCACCAAAATGTGACTCACTTGATGAACCACCCATTTCTTTCCTTGGGGAGTAAATAGTTGCAAGTTCTATCTCGACTTGTGGTGAAGAATTTTGTTCTAATACTTGGTGGCCAGATTCATGTTTTTCTTCCATGAGCACTGATTTATTCTGTAAATTAGTAGTGTCCACGTTGTCCTGGTGTAGTTTGACATTAGATACGTCTGTAGAAATGACTGCTGTAGTAAGGGGCTGGAGGTGATCATTATTTGGATTTGTACCCGAATCTTTGTCAAACCCTATCTGAACCCTAATATCTGGACCAGTTTTCCCATCAATCACACGCTCGGAATACTCGTCTCTCAATGAGCTAAGGAAAGGATATGATGCCTCGGAAGTGTTACCTACTTGGGCCATGTTGATTGTGTTTGAATCGTTCTTTATTTGAGATACCACAGTTTGTGATTCTGAGCCAACACTTTCTCTCTGAAGTTCGTGAACAGAGTTATCGAGCGAATCTGATAAAATTGGGGTTTTATAAATGGTTGTGGTTTGCAAAGAGTCAACATAAGAAACACTAGTATTTGTTGGTTGATGGGTGGCAGCTGTTACATCAGGAATGTCCAATCTCCTATAAGAGGACAGATGCATGTTAGAAGAATGTATCGGTGATGACAACATGCCCATAACGGCTCGACTGTAACGGTTTGATAAACTGATTGATCGTCCTGATGTCGGGGCAAAACTGACTCTCGTCCTAGAAGGAGTAGATATCGGGGCAGATGCTAAGGGAGGGAATCCTGCTCCTCCTAGACTAACTCTGGCCCTACAGGGGAGATCCATCAAAACCGCCGGTCTCTCACTACACACCGAGGTTTCAGCCTGTACCCGGCGGGGGAAGGTAGACTGCCTCAAGAGGTGTCGACACCTCGAAGCAGACCGGTACGGCACAGAAAGGAACAGGCTGTCTGACTGCCGCAGACGGAAGTTGCGGTAGCTGCGATCCACGGCATCGCTCTCTTCTTCCAGCCTTCGCAAGCGGGCGTGGGCCTCTCTTAGTATCTCATCTGTGGGACTGTTCTCCTCCGAGCTGCTCCCAGTGTGTATGATGAACCGTGTCGGAACTCCTCTGCCACGGACAGGTGCACTTCGTGAACCGTCGCCGACGGTAGAGTCCCGCCTAGATGGCAGAGGGGGTGGTAAGGGCGGGGAATGGCGAGCTGCGAGGGCTTCCTGAAGTTGGGCAGACAATTGTGCTGCATGCACTGTTAGTTCGTCTATGCGACGCCTCAGTTGTTGTACGTGGGCCCGCAGCTCTGTGTTCTCTTGTCGTAACTGCTCAACAACACTTGTCATTAGCGCGTTGTCGTTGTCCTAGTAGGAATAAGTACAGATAATAAATAAACAAATTTATAGACTTCCTTACACATTGCAAGTAAATATTTATTTTATATCATAAATGGGAGTACGATTCAGGAAAGAGTGATATTAAAAAAATAGTATAAAGACCATTTGGGTTTCACTTTACACTGCTGCCACTGGACAAAGAAGTATTAATTGCCCCTCAAAGAAAATGTATCATTTACCATTACATACTAATCGTTTTCTTTAATTCTCTTCAAGGTCTGTTTCCTCTTTTAATGGTTCTCAGTACCTGAAAGATTCCAGAAGAATAAAACCAATATTACAGCAGAGGGTGTGTACGCATGGTTCCCTTCAAGACTAGACTATTTTCTCTTTATTTAATGGCAGCAGTGGAACGTAACAGAATATTCTGAGTGTACAATGAACAGTAAAATATCTTGACAAATTACCTGGTCTGTGCGAAACCAAGATTTTAAATCTTGAATCGAATCAATTCTGAATAAGAAACTTTTCAATATCAATATGAATCGAATGTTTGATAACAAAAATGATTTGCATATATTATTTTGTAATCGATTTTTTTAAATCAAATACAACCATAATACGAGGCTATTTTAAAGTACAATTAAAAATACCATAAAAAGAGACTTCAAACCCAGAGTTGTTCAAATAAAATGTAAACACTGGCCTCATGACTTTTATAAAGTGTCGTAATAACGTTGTTTTATGTATTTTAATATAAGATTGAGGTTAGTTTCAATATAAAGTTAGATTACTCAAAAGTTTGATTTTGGATTTTATTTTGAATAACATCCCATCAAATTTGAATCTTGGACATAGTTGATTTGAAATTTCAAATCCTATTTGAATCTTCCAAATAAAATGATTTTAAATGTTGAAGCTTTACTGGAATCAATATACATGAGGACAAGGGTTCAGGACACCGCTATGAGGTCCCCACTGGGCCAATGATACCTTGGGACACCTTGGCGGGCCCTAAGGTTGAGTTCTTGACTTGCCATTGCACAAGACGAGGCCAACTCCCTTGGAGGGTTTTCTCGTGCCACCCAACGAGGTCTGAGTCATCAAGTGACACAAGTTGATGGTCTGAACAACCAAGGGTATGTCTGTGGTGGGTTAATGATACAGCCTGAGGACGGGTTGACCGTTTCCCACGGTGGATGCCAGACATTTTGCCGACTGTGGCATTGGAGCTAGATGAGCGTCTGTAGTAGAGACACACCACGGCCGTCCCGGTCCATTAGACGGGAATTCTCTAATGTCAATCACATCAAGACTACATAATTAGGTGCAGAGTAAGTTTATTACCATCGGCTCAGTTTGTCGACTCCTGTGACTGTCCGAGACGTTCCTGAGCTTGTGCCGTGTGGCGTCTAGTTCCTGCTGCAGGAGGTTGCACTGTTCTTGCAACTCGTGGGACTGAGACAGCGACTGAGACATGCGCTGCACTCTGTTGTAGCTCTCCTCCAACTCATGTTGGACACTTGCCATCGAGTTGCGCTCCGCCTTCAATCTGGATTCATACAAACAGAACGCTGACATTCAAGAGAGTTGTCACTGTATGATTAAGAAGCAACACACTAGTGTATGTAAGTACATTCTTAGCCATTTGTAACCCCTTCACTCCTCTTATAAGAAATAATAATCAAATGTCTGAAACCCCCCACCCCCTCTCCCCTTCTCCTGTTTACGTAAGATTTGTCACCTTTTTTTTCATTTGTTCAAAGGAATCTAACCATTTTGTTTAAATGCAATTTTACCTATAGCCTGAACAGGTAGTAAGATGCGGTAATAAAATAATTAAAAATTCATGGAATTTATAAATTGCTGGTAGTTATTAACATAGAAGTGTAAATTAATATTGCAAAATAAATGACTATTAACACTGGTATTCAACGAATTTAATTGATTGAACATGTGGGATTAAAACAAGTTATAACATTATAAAAGTTTAAAATTTTAATCTACTGTTAATTGAAGTTATAAAATAAGTAGGCCTATTATCAGTGAATACATTTAATATTATATTTATAAAAAAACACCCTAATTTCTATTTAATCCGATGACCAAGGTCCTTGAACTCACATCTCAACACTTTCCATGGATATGTTTCTATTTGGGGGCGGGGGTTAGATCACTCAAGCTTTGGCTTACTTGTTTAGGCTTCTCCCCTTCTTCCTTGTTCTACACACTCGGCATCTTCATGGCTGCCCAAAGTCTTAGCGGCTTGCAATGCGCCCTCCCTCAATGTTGCCTGTCTTTCTCTGTCTTACGTAAGCATTGTTCTGACCACCTCCTCCCCTTATCAGTAAAAATAAACAAAGCTCGAACCCCTTTAGCCCCCTGAGGTGATTACATAATACTTGAACACCATCTATAGACCCTTTTAACGTGGGTTTATGAAGGCCAAACACAGTTCAATGGGACTATGGATAGAGCTCAAGAGGTATCTAAACTAATGTATCTGTGAATAGAGCTCAAGAGGTATCTACACTAATGTATCTGTGTGTCCTACTCTAACAATATTAAAACACAGTTCAATGGGACTGTGGATAGAGCTCAAGAGGTATCTACACTAATGTATCTGTGAATAGAGCTCAAGAGGTATCTAAACTAATGTATCTGTGAATAGAGCTCAAGAGATATCTACACTAATGTATCTGTGAATAGAGCTCAAGAGGTATCTAAACTAATGTATCTGTGAATAGAGCTCAAGAGGTATCTACACTAATGTATCTGTGAATAGAGCTCAAGAGGTATCTAAACTAATGTATCTGTGAATAGAGCTCAAGAGGTATCTAAACTAATGTATCTGTGAATAGAGCTCAAGAGGTATCTACACTAATGTATCTGTGAATAGAGCTCAAGAGGTATCTAAACTAATGTATCTGTGAATAGAGCTCAAGAGATATCTAAACTAATGCATCTGTGAATAGAGCTCAAGAGGTATCTACACTAATGTATCTGTGAATAGAGCTCAAGAGGTATCTAAACTAATGTATCTGTGTGTCCTACTCTACCAATATTAAAACACAGTTCAATGGGACTATGGATAGAGCTCAAGAGGTATCTACACTAATGTATCTGTGTGTCCTACTCTACCAATATTAAAACACAGTTCAATGGGACTATGGATAGAGCTCAAGAGGTATCTACACTAATGTATCTGTGAATAGAGCTCAAGAGGTATCTAAACTAATGTATCTGTGAATAGAGCTCAAGAGATATCTACACTAATGTATCTGTGAATAGAGCTCAAGAGGTATCTAAACTAATGTATCTGTGAATAGAGCTCAAGAGATATCTACACTAATGTATCTGTGAATAGAGCTCAAGAGGTATCTACACTAATGTATCTGTGAATAGAGCTCAAGAGGTATCTAAACTAATGCATCTGTGAATAGAGCTCAAGAGGTATCTACACTAATGTATCTGTGAATAGAGCTCAAGAGGTATCTACACTAATGTATCTGTGAATAGAGCTCAAGAGGTATCTAAACTAATGCATCTGTGAATAGAGCTCAAGAGGTATCTACACTAATGTATCTGTGTGTCCTACTCTAACAATATTAAAACACAGTTCAATGGGACTATGGATAGAGCTCAAGAGGTATCTACACTAATGTATCTGTGTGTCCTACTCTACCAATATTAAAACACAGTTCAATGGGACTATGGATAGAGCTCAAGAGGTATCTACACTAATGTATCTGTGAATAGAGCTCAAGAGGTATCTAAACTAATGTATCTGTGAATAGAGCTCAAGAGATATCTACACTAATGTATCTGTGAATAGAGCTCAAGAGTATCTAAACTAATGTATCTGTGAATAGAGCTCAAGAGATATCTACACTAATGTATCTGTGAATAGAGCTCAAGAGGTATCTACACTAATGTATCTGTGAATAGAGCTCAAGAGGTATCTAAACTAATGCATCTGTGAATAGAGCTCAAGAGGTATCTACACTAATGTATCTGTGAATAGAGCTCAAGAGGTATCTAAACTAATGTATCTGTGTGTCCTACTCTACCAATATTAAAACACAGTTCAATGGGACTATGGATAGAGCTCAAGAGGTATCTACACTAATGTATCTGTGTGTCCTACTCTACCAATATTAAAACACAGTTCAATGGGACTATGGATAGAGCTCAAGAGGTATCTACACTAATGTATCTGTGAATAGAGCTCAAGAGGTATCTACACTAATGTATCTGTGTGTCCTACTCTAACAATATTAAAACACAGTTCAATGGGACTATGGATAGAGCTCAAGAGGTATCTACACTAATGTATCTGTGTGTCCTACTCTAACAATATTAAAACACAGTTCAATGGGACTGTGGATAGAGCTCAAGAGGTATCTACACTAATGTATCTGTGAATAGAGCTCAAGAGGTATCTAAACTAATGTATCTGTGTATGAGTGTTCTACTTTACCAATATTAAAATCTTGGTCGATACCATTGGTTGTTTTATTTCAACAAGTTCTGTCTTATATAAGTTATTTTGTAAGCAGGGCCATATATAAATATTAAACCCCCACCCCCGAATAAATGTATCTTAGTGACATTCTCAGCACAATTGAAGTAGTGACAACATCGATAGTAGTACAGTCTAATGTACAGGTTTTTAAAATTTGAGTTGTCAAGGGCGCCCCAATAAATGATATAGGTAGGCAGGGTCATTGTGGTATTACTATCGCAGGACACCACTTTATATTCTTACGAGGGGATTTTTGAAACAATTGTTTGAACAGGGTCAATTTGAATTATATCTGTCAAGGAACAGCGTTTGACACTTTAACAAATGTGAGTACATAAAACATTCCCTTCCATTTGTGTCAACTTGAGGTCCCTGTCCCTGGTCCCTTTCTGCCAACTCCAGCCCTTTAAACACTAAGAGCTAATAATAATATAAAGCAATAATAGTATCCAGGAATTTAGTGTTTTGTTTCTTCTGTATTTATTTATTACAATTCGTATGATGATGGTTGAGAGATTTTATCTCTAAAGTACCGATCGTGTTGGTAGCAGTGTAGGGTCGAGTGACTCTCGGAGAATTGATATTAGGAGCCGACACTGTTGTGTTTCTTCATTCAAGCAAACAGTGACTGGATTTTTGAATGTTGCAACTTGTTTTCCTAATTTACCTGCTCAGCTCCTGCTCTACGAGCTGCTGCTTCTCTGCGAGTTGTGACAGCTCGTGTTGACTGCTCTCTTGGAACCTTTGTTCCTGTTGCCTCACCTCCCCTCGGTAGTCCTGGAATATATGATATGGGTTCAAGCCTTATTCTGATCCATTTCACACTTGCTTTATGTCTAAACCAGTTTTACTCTAATTCAAATCCTCATTTTACTGACAAATCCTTAAACTTAGAAAATGTGTTAAGCAAAGGAACTTAACTTTTCAAATTTTTTATTCAATTTCAATTTTAGTCACATTAAATATTAAATTAAAGGTCTGGGGTCTGGCTGTTAGGTTTGTAATATTTATTTGGGGTATTTAACATACACGTTCTAAACCAACTGATTATATAAGTACACAAGAATTTCTATGAGCAAGAGCGAAAGGGCCTACTAATTTTTCCGGGAAAGGTATTTTCACACACGTTAAAGGGTTATTTTGCAAGCCACAATCGACACAGGACCAACGACTTTACTTTCCTCCAAAAGAATCGTAATATGGATTTTACTGTTAAAGAAAAATCCATCGACCCAGGCTGGGTTTGAACCCACAAACATTGGGTCCTGAGGCGAGGTCAAGCTCAAGTATTGCACACCTCACCTCTAGCATGTGTAACCTGCAGCTAACTTCACTCTGCTGGTCCTTAAGTCGCTGAGCCATCTCCGAGAGCTGCTGTTTCCTGGCGACCAACTCCGTCTCCATGATCTCTTTCTGTCTCGCCACGGCCTGCTCGGCACGACTCAGCTTAGTGCTCGTCTCCTCCTCGTGGCGTGTGAGCTGTGCTTGTATGCACGCCTCACGCTCCACCGTCTCGTGTCGGTGTCGAGACTCAAGCTCCTCCAATATGTGGCGGTGTGCCTCGTCTCGGCGGGACAGTTCCTCCGAGTGTCTGTCTTTCAGTTCAACACACGCCTGGGACAGCCTCGACTCGTGCAGACTGTGGACGTATTTAGAGAACAGACTCTACAATTATAGAGCTACAGCAGGTATAAGTAGATCTCGCAACAATGTTCTATCTATCGTGTAAGAAAACTACAATGTCACGAAGGCAAGCTCGCCTTTCATTACTCCACTATGGTACAGCTTATAAGATAGGGCCATAGTGTAATCAGTCAAGGTAAGACTGATACATTTCAGGGTAACAGAGTGTACATTTTGTTTATTTTATGTAGTTTCTATAAAGGTAGGGAATACAAGAATTACAAATAGAGTGGCGGAACGAAGAGTGACCTTGAGACCTTGGATATATGTAAAAGTTGATCGAGGCCCCAAAAGGGTTGCCAGCCCCTAAGGTCTGAGAGTAGACATGGGTTTAGTCCTATATCTCTCAAATCCAAATTTGGAATTTTCTTTCAAATCTCAAATCGTTAAAAATGTTTAATTTCAAAGTGAGAATAATTAAAATTGAATTAAAAGAAGTTATTTAAGGCTTGGTATCGCTGACAAATTTTATTTTGTCATGTGCAACAAAGATAACAATTTTTTTAGTAGATTAATTATTGTTAATACAATGTCTTTTTTTGTGATTTTGTTATTCTTACAACTACACAAGTCGATATAATTCCTTTTACCATAAAAAATTGTTATTGGAAGTCAAGGCCTTCATAGTAATTGTATTTGAGATAATTTTATGAAATTTTTTAAGAATCTTGAATCTCTCGAATACTATAGGATTCAAGGGATTAGATTGTCTCATCTCTAGCAGAGTGTGGACCATCGGAACAAATTATTCACCTGAGAAAACATTGTTTGTGTGGACTAAAACTAAACAAGAGACTATCCATCTATCCTATGTAGGTCAACAACCGTCTTATCGCGCAATCAAAAACAGTTAACTATATACACTCACATTCTTGGGGCTTAGGTTTTCAAAAATACCAGTTTGGATAATCTACGTTCAATTGTATTTGTTTCTCAGAAAACAACATTTGGTTTGTTTAGTTATGAAATGAATCCTATTATGGTTTGACAAACAAGAGTTACTGTACTCAATATGTAACCTCAATCCACCCTAAAGGGTAGCAACTTTAACTTATGTGTAAATATAAAAAAGATTCATCCATACACTAGACAGGGATTTGAACCCAGGATATCTGGTTTGATGCACTGACCACTTGAACTGAACTATCCAATATCTGCTCCCAGTCATTCACACATCAAATCCCTGTACAGGAGTATTTTTTATCTTACTCAGTCAGAATATCATCGATCAAGGCCTGACTGTTCAGAGTAGGTATATACAGGTCTAGTAGTTTGCGCTCAGTGAGTGTAGATTAGCAAGTAATAAGCTGTGTACATTATATTGGCGAGTGATCACGTGAACAATGTATGATCTATTTAACTAGGCTGGTTGCTATTCAAACAAACAAGCTACCCTGTGCAGTGATTTAGCACCAAGATGCTAATGATGCACTTCCGAGATAGGGGTTAACTCACTGTTAAACTACGCACCTATGTTCACTCAACATTAGCATTTATTAGCGGTACAATTTTATCAGCTACACTGGAGGATTTTTGTTGAACACTTGGTCTAAAACATTTTATAGAAATATGAACTACATAATTTAACACCATTTTACTAGGATTATTTAGATTTCTTTGTTTGAGGTATTTAACGTGCACTTTTTTGAACCAACTGGTTATAGCAGCCAACGAGAATTTCTACAAGCAAGAGTGAAAGTGCCTACCAATTTTGATGAGAAAGGTATTTTCCCATACCTTCCAGGTTTTTTTTTACACAGCACAATCGACTGACGCCTTACCTCCCCTCCGGAGGAAGATGTGCTACTGATTTTATCACTCAAGAAAAATTTGTCGACCTCGGCTAGGTTTGAACTCACAAAAAGTGAGTCTTAAGGAGCGCAATTTACCCAAGACCACCAAGGTCAACCTGGACCTAAATTAAACCTGTTCGAATTTAAAACTAACAGATTTCTTCACCTCGAATCTAATATCAATCACTGTAAACATGTGCTTTGATATTTTATTTCTAGGTTCAATTGTTTGCAAATTTTATAATATAAATTGCAAGGCTTTGGTGTCAGAGTCAATTTTGGGTGAAGTTGGAGTCTGTACATTTTTTACCGACTTTGACTTCAAAGTAAAAACTTATAGCATAATAACAATTTTATACTTTTTTACTATTCAAGACAAAATTTGTAATTTGAATTGATAGATTTATTTAAATATAAATTCACAATATCAAAGAAGCTTCCCATGAAGTCATCTGTATCAGAGCATTTTACTGCAGTCAATTAATTTATTACTAATTAATAACATTAGCAATGTATGATAAGGGATGTGAAAAAAGTATCATATTTTCCTTTCGATACTAGTATTTTTATACTCAATACTTTAGTTCCATACTTTTACTGATATTATTACTCACACTTCAGTATCGGATTAGTATCGAAAGAAACAACTTTTTTGCTATTTTCACTCATGTTTACTAGGGTGGAGTGTGGGGAAAGAACAAATGACTGTTTCAATTCTGCATGATAAGCAAGAAGCAACTCTAACATTCAATCTCTTTTAGCGTGTCATAGTTCACAGCTGTTCTTCCATCTTTATCAATGAGCAAAACGGTGCCCCAAGCAGACAAAGCAGAATAGTTAATTTGCGAAGCAGGGGAGGGGTCTAGTCTTCTGTTCTTTGTCAATAGTTAATAATCTATAATGATAGAATATATAAATGACGAATGTGGTTAAAAAATGGCACCTCCCAGAAGTGACTTATGGAATTTTTTTTCAAAAGTTTGATAGTGAAATAGCAACTTGTAAAATTTGTTTTAGATTATTAAAACCATGATAATTTTCAGTGTTCAAATAAATATGAAAATTTAATTTTGATGCAAAAGTTAGAATTATTATTTACTAGATAAGAAAAAATATTTTTCAAGATTAAACTTTTGTTTTCGATACCATATCCCTACGCCACAACCCTAATTAAATTGTTAAACCTGAGTCATGGCATCAGTCTACCTGAGTGGTAAAAATCAGGCATGCCGATACCTACCAAGACTGTGGAAACGTGTCTAGAATGCCGGTATTTAACATTTCACACAACTTACTAGACTCACCTTTTTATTCTCTCCAGTAATTTACTAACATACTTATTCTTGATGTTTGTTTCAAGGAGAGCTTTATGAACTTCCTTAACAAACTCATCGTCTCGACATATCAACAAACTATCGCTCTCCTCCGTGGTTGTTTACCGGAGTCTCGGCTGGAACTCGACCGAGTTTTATCGGCTGCAGACATAGTTTCAGAAGGGGAGACTTTACTACGGTGACTTGTCTCAGAGATGGTTCGTATAAAACATGTCAATAAAGGTTCCCTTTTGTACTGGTACAAGGAATAGAGGCCTTTACTTCATCAGAATCGGCTGGGAAACCCAGCGCCTCCATGATGTCGGTAACATCGCGATTTTGGAAGTGTGACAGTCCCTCGCCAGAGTCTACTTTCACAGCGTCCGCTACCGAGCCAAGAGTCACCGAGAACTCGGGCAGGTTCCGGAGTAGTGGCACTTCGCTTGTGAACACGGACAAAGTGTAGTGGTATTCCTGTTGGAGTAAGAATTCTGCTATCAGTAAATTGATGGCATAGCACTTGGGGAAACAGCACACCACAGACGACCCTCCGGACGCGTTCCTAGAGGGGTGTCCTGTAGAGCAGATATCATCTGCTGTCTTAGCAAGGTCTGGAGCTTACCCAGGTAGCCTCGGTCATTAAACCTGCAAGGAGAAAGAGTCGATTGATCAGTCAGTAAGTGAACTGGTTCTTAGAACCAAGACAAGGACTAGATATTTGAGATCCCATAGCCCTCTTCATGCAGCCAACTTGATCATGCTGGGGAAAAAAAACTCTTGAAAAATTCAATGAAACCACAGTTACAGAAGATCTAAATAATAATTAGAGAAGACTCGACCTATTGTAAACTGCAGCATAATCTGGAGTTTGTTTTTACTAGCAGGGTGTCCGACCAAACTATATTTTGAAATTACCTGACTTTTACAGGTTTTCCAGAACCAATTTCAACTTTTCCAGTTAATATAATATTACAAACATTTTATTAAGATCGCAACTGAATGTGATAATATTTTTATACACGTACACATTCTGAAATGGTGTCACTCTTTGAAGGGGTCAACGGACTTTAGCCTCCAGCGATGGAATATGGTGCAATCTAAGTTAGATTTCAGTTAGATCATATTGAAAGCTTACCTTTTACACCAGTACAGTTTAAAATTGTTGCGAGACACATTCTTTTTAAGTTTCTTCTTCCTTTAATGTAAGATTATCATACACGTTACTCAGCTTTGGTCAAAGATAAGCGGAAGAGGAGCAGGAAGCTGGCACAGTTAATCTCATGTTATTATTACTATTATTATTATCACCGCGTCTTACTACCCGTTCGGGTTATACACACTTACGCTAATGTGTGATGATAGGGTGATTGTGAGATGAAATGAAGGACCTACAGTTTAACGTGGAATCCGAACCACGGTGGCGGCCTGGCATTCCACACATTCACAAGTTGTGAATAATACACGTCTTGTCAGAGGTGAAGGAAGGGTTTGGTAATCAGATAAATCTGTGCCGGGACCGAGGATTGAACCCCGGACCCCCAGCGCAGAAATCTGACACCTTAACCCTAGACCACCAGGTCACAGTCTAATCCATTGACCTTGAGAATTCAGATTAGTATTCTCAGTAGGCACAACTGTTTTAAAAGAGAGTAGCGGTGAGTAAATGTAGCAACAATGTTATTTTGATTTTTGTAAATGAAACGTGCATCTTAGTTTAGTGAATATGTGAAAATTCCAGAAATTTGATCAAATTCCCTGACTTTTCCTTGTTTTGCAGGTTGGTGGACACCCTGATTAGCCACCAGTATCTAATACTGTGATGAATTGATTGTTATTTTCATAATATTACCGTGCAGTTTAGCAAATTGAATTTCAATCGCATGTAGTGAACATGTGATAATTGTTAGTTTCAGAAGAGGAGAACAAATAGTGGATCTTGTCTTGATGTTTTACAAAATGAGAAATTGGATTAGAATGTTCCCTGAAGGTTTGTAGAGTTGTGGTCTACCTCTTGGTCAGAAAGGGTTTCCTACTCATTTTTAACATCCAAGAGGACAATACACTCTTAAATGTGAAAACACTTAACTTACACTAGGTACGGTAATAAATATTTCTGATGAATTAATAATTTAGCCCGCAAATACATCTGTGTCTACTAATATTGGTCAAAATGATCATTTTAGTAAGGCGTAAGCCTTTAATGAGTTAAAGAGTGGTGTTTTTTTTAACTTTTATTTTATCTTACCCATTTATTCTTTTTATCAAACTCAAATTGTAGATCTGTTAATGAACTAAGATTAATCAAACTCTCGCACATAGCTTTATTTAACCCTCTTATTATTATTAGCACCGCGTCTTACTACCCATTCGGGTTATACGCACTTACGCTAATGTGTAATGGTAGGGTGATTGTGAGATGAAATGAAGGACCTACAGTTTAGCGTAGAATCCGAACCATGGTGGTGGCCTGGCATTCCCCACATTCACAAGATTTCTTGTCAGAGGTGTAGGAAGGGTAACTGAGCAATCAAAATATTTGAGGGTAACGGACGCTTTTTTGTGTCTTGTGGAATAAATAATATATATTCCCAAAAGGAACTATAAATGTTCTCTACGTCTACTTTGGAATGAGATAACTTGGAAGTTTCGGCTGCAAACTCATATTTGAAAGGGGTCAAGGGATGAAGTTTAATAGAGAGAAGATAAAAAATTAATATCAACACAAAACATTGAAAACATATTTGTTGTTAAATAGGAGATGCAAGGCAATAAGCATTAGATAAAGTTTGGTTGGAATACATTAAAATAAATTATCATACGTTTAAACTATGAAGTATTGATTTGGAAATAAATACTACAAAGAGAAACAAAGATTTTAAATGTAAGTAGTTGATACAGAAATCCCAGTTCAGAAACAAATAACCAAACTTAATTGTGAAACCCACGTAGTTCAGTACTATTAAGTCTATGGCTACACTTCAGTATTTCCTCTTAATATTGCCACTACAGGCTACAACATCCCATTAAATTATAAATGTCAAATAAACATTCCAACATAACCTCTTAGCTTGGTCACTTTTTACCATTTGTAAAGTTTGGATCTAAATTCTTCTGTTGAAAGTTCCTTTGGGCAGTTTATTAGCATTGGAAAATTTTCTTCAGCCATTTTATTTTTTAATATACGAAGCTAAAATTCATCGTTCTTAACAATTAATTTTAAACCGAAAACAAATCTACAAGAAAAAATGTTTTTTTCGAGAACGTCTTTTTTTAAAATTGTTTACTTAGAATTTAGAATAGGAACGAGGAATTGAAGCGCTTGCAACAGAAGGAGCTATAAGTAGTGCGCATGCGTGCAATTCTACGTGGAATTTAATAGAGACTACTCTTATTAACTAAATCATTGTCAGACCTTCTTTTTACTATTAGAATAAAAAATGTCAAGAGAAATATCAGAGTAAATATTGGATTATTGCTTTTTGTAGGGTTAGAGCGTGCTATGTTATGTAAGGCTCGTGTGTAAGAATGTAAAATTAATGTTCAAATGTTTTTGTTTCTTATTCCATTCATACGCATGCGCACAAAATTAATGCACATACCCATCTAAAATTTCTCGCTGATCTTCCGTTAGGGACCACTAACAAAGATTAAAAATCTTTTCAAACTATTTTTCTTGTGACTTTATGTCCAATAAAAATAGAAGCACAACCTGCCTTGTTATGAATTTGAATTTATTATTACGTATGATTGAATTATTATTATTATTATTTTTAGGCTAAAATTCAAGGAAACTACAATTTTAGAGGTAAATTTATTAAGCTGGCTAAACAAAATTACCTACGTTGGCTTATAACAAGTTTTGTTAGGTGTTATTTAGTGGTATTTGTAAATTTATTTGGTCTCAAATGTTTTAAAATTAGCTTAAATATTTATATTACAATGGCTTTATTACACATCAAATCTATTACCAATTGTATTTTTATTTTAACATAATCCCAGATTACTCACAATGTCCCTGTGGCGCAGAGGATAGCGCGTTGGACTTCTAATCCAAAGGTCGTGGGTTCGATCCCCACCAGGGATGTAATCTTTATTTTTAATTCTAATGAAAAGAAAAGAGAGATGCTCTCGCATAATTAAAGCAAAAAAAATAGAAGATACTCGCTTAAATAAAATATTCAATTTTCTATGCTTTTTTTTTAACAAAAGCAACGATGTTCAATGCATTGAATCTTCCCGGCTATTTCGCATTTAACATGTTGATAAACTCAAGATATCGAGGAATGAATAAAATGATTAGATATTGGTTAAGTAAAGGAGTGGAAAAAATTTCAAATTTCCAAAGGGTAATTTTATCTACATGGGTAAAAATAGAGAAACAATCTAAAACCAATTTTCTCAAGCAGATTATTTCTAGATTACAATCATTTTGGTAGATTATAATTCTATAAATAAATAACATAAGCAACTGGACAAATTAACATAAACACTCATTAAATGAACAAGTATATAAACAAAGCAAACTTTACAATACTCTCAAAATAATTATTAATACAGAATAATGTAATTAGCCCAAACTGGTAATAAATAACGCGTGGTGGACTCTTTTTTTTTTTTTTTACAAAAGAGCATCATTTGGTTTTTTCAAAAATTAGATTTTTTTAGACTCGGTGTCTTAGTTAAAGCCTTTTTTATATCGTACATAGTGATTTTGAAAACTTATCAAAATTAATAACTAGGTTAATTGTGGGCAATATAGCTAAGCTATAACGACGAGAAAGCAGTTTGATCCGGAAGGCTGGGCGGGGTCCACTATTGATGGGGGGGGGGGGGTCTGTCACAGGGTTCCTTGTACGCGCTCTTACCTCAATAATTGTCGGTATTTTAATAGGGAAGATTGTCAAGCCAATATTATTTTTGTGGCTGTGACTGTACAGAACACAAATTGTCGGAGCGATGCGAAACCTCAGCTCGGTCAGTAGCGCATCTAGCTTTCTGGTCAGCGTGTCCTGGATTTGATTCTTGGTCGAATTGAAATGTTTTTAATTGTGAATAAAGATGTGTTTGTTACCCTGATCTAGTTTGCTACCCTGATCTAGATTGTTACCCTGATCTAGTTTGTTACCAACAACAAAAGCGAACAATGAATCAGCATTTGCGTGTTCGAAACGTTAGCTCAGATGGTAGTATGTTTTCCCGCCGAGTTAAAGGGCGCGAGTTCAATTCCCGGCATGGCTGAAATATGTATAATTGGTGAATTTGGGTTTATCCCTTTCACGGTGATGAATTAATGACTGGGTTGGGTTTGTTCTGGATTAAGTCTGGTTTTTTTTAGTCTTGTGCTGAAATTATTAGTTGGCTCATAAAGTGAAAGTTAAATACTTTTTTTATCACCGCGTCTTACTACCCGTTCGGGTTATACGCTTATGTACTAATTGCACTAGTGTTGTTAGGGATTATAAGGTTATATTTAGATTGAGTGTACCCACATTTGCGTGGAGGGAGAAGGGAAAAACTTTTGGAAAACCACCTTCAGTTCACCCGACCGAGACTCGAACCTCAATCTCCCCGTCATCGGCGGTCTAGTCTACTGCGAGAGTAGCGCCTTAGACCGTAGGGCCATCGAAGTGGATGTTAAATACAACTAAAACACAATATTTTTATCCTTGCTCTTGGGTTGGAGTCTGTCGGCCAATCGTGGACAGGAGCGGGCTCGTCAGGAAGTCCCAGTTGTGTAATAGCCCGTGAGAGTGCAGCACCCACGTCGTGTCACGTGTGCTGTGACGTAGTCGAGGGCATGGGACACACGAAATACATCTGCCCCCTTCCCCCATCCCATCTTTTACTGTCTTTGGAGTACCCCCCCGCGTCAGTGGGAGCACGGACGAAACGTCCTGCTCGTCTGGTAAGGTTTAACTGGTGTCGACAGGTTGGGGTTCAAATACCGGTTGAGTGTACTAAGGGGGCTTTCTCCTAAATGATTTTCCATTCTATCTCCACACTAAAGCGAGTACATTTCCTCTAAATTCAACCTTCTTCATCCCTAACGCACTACTGTGTGTGTATAACCTGGACGCACACAATCTAAAGAAACTGAGAATATCCCATTTGAGGCTATAATTGGAAAAAGGAGGGAGGGGGCGTGTCTCCCTTCTTTACGATGCCACTGGTTAGACAACCAGAGATTTGAAACTATGGCACAATCCAACTATCATAGTTCTAGCTCTACGGTCATGTATTCCTACGTCAAGTCTTGTTATCTGAAGCTGTCACATTTGATATACATGCACTATTGATATCTTTAACATAACAATAATAAAATAGTAAATGTTATCAATGTTGAAGGCAAAAAAAGTTGTTTTTTTAAAGAGCCAATCTATAACGTCAGATATCCCTCTTTTGTGTCACCATTGTCCTATCTCCTTGCGACCCAGCAGCTCTCTACAGTCACCATTGTCCTATCTCCTTCCCACCCAGCAGCTCTCTACAGTCACCATTGTCCTATCTCCCTATCTCCTTGCCACCCAGCAGCTCTCTACAGTCACCATTGTCCTATCTCCTTGCGACCCAGCAGCTCTCTACAGTCACCATTGTCCTATCTCTTTCCCACCCAGCAGCTCTCTACAGTCACCATTGTCCTATCTCCTTGCCACCCAGCATCTCTCTACAGTCACCATTGTCCTATCTCCTTGCGACCCAGCAGCTCTCTACAGTCACCATTGTCCTATCTCCTTCCACCCAGCAGCTCTCTACAGTCACCATTGTCCTATCTCTTTCCCACCCAGCAGCTCTCTACAGTCACCATTGTCCTATCTCTTTCCCACCCAGCAGCTCTCTACAGTCACCATTGTCCTATCTCCTATCTCCTTGCGACCCAGCAGCTCTCTACAGTCACCATTGTCCTATCTCCTTCCCACCCAGCAGCTCTCTACAGTCACCATTGTCCTATCTCCTTGCGACCCAGCAGCTCTCTACAGTCACCATTGTCCTATCTCCTTCCCACCCAGCAGCTCTCTACAGTCACCATTGTCCTATCTCTTCCCACCCAGCAGCTCTCTACAGTCACCATTGTCCTATCTCCTTGCGACCCAGCAGCTCTCTACAGTCACCATTGTCCTATCTCCTTGCGACCCAGCAGCTCTCTACAGTCACCATTGTCCTATCTCCTTGCGACCCAGCAGCTCTCTACAGTCACCATTGTCCTATCTCCTTCCCACCCAGCAGCTCTCTACAGTCACCATTGTCCTATCTCCTTCCCACCCAGCAGCTCTCTACAGTCACCATTGTCCTATCTCCTTCCCACCCAGCAGCTCTCTACAGTCACCATTGTCCTATCTCCTATCTCCTTGCGACCCAGCAGCTCTCTACAGTCACCATTGTCCTATCTCCTTGCGACCCAGCAGCTCTCTACAGTCACCATTGTCCTATCTCCTTGCGACCCAGCAGCTCTCTACAGTCACCATTGTCCTATCTCCTTGCCACCCAGCAGCTCTCTACAGTCACCATTGTCCTATCTCCTTGCGACCCAGCAGCTCTCTACAGTCACCATTGTCCTATCTCCTATTCCTTGCGACCCAGCAGCTCTCTACAGTCACCATTGTCCTATCTCCTTGCGACCCAGCAGCTCTCTACAGTCACCATTGTCCTATCTCCTATCTCCTTGCGACCCAGCAGCTCTCTACAGTCACCATTGTCCTATCTCCTTCCCACCCAGCAGCTCTCTACAGTCACCATTGTCCTATCTCCTTCCCACCCAGCAGCTCTCTACAGTCACCATTGTCCTATCTCTTTCCCACCCAGCAGCTCTCTACAGTCACCATTGTCCTATCTCTTTCCCACCCAGCAGCTCTCTACAGTCACCATTGTCCTATCTCTTTCCCACCCAGCAGCTCTCTACAGTCACCATTGTCCTATCTCCTTGCGACCCAGCAGCTCTCTACAGTCACCATTGTCCTATCTCTTTCCCACCCAGCAGCTCTCTACAGTCACCATTGTCCTATCTCCTTGCGACCCAGCAGCTCTCTACAGTCACCATTGTCCTATCTCCTTCCACCCAGCACTCTCTACAGTCACCATTGTCCTATCTCTTTCCCACCCAGCAGCTCTCTACAGTCACCGTGACGCTGTGATGCAGCTGTTTCACGCCGCACTGTACGCGAGTACCGCGTGGGAGCGGTTGCCATGACGACGCAGCCTCTCTCCCTTCCTCTGGCACCAGCCCGTCTCCCGCCTCCTAAAGGTCATCGCACAACAGAACATGTGAGTCAGTGGGATCTCTCTCTCTCTCTCCCCCCAGTCTGCCTGTCTGTCTCCCGCGGTGGAGACCGGAGATCAATAGGCCTCGCCACATCCGACTGAAGGTCCTGAGATGAAGTGGCCGTGAGGCTGAGCTCTGGTTAGCGGGCCAGGGGCAAAGCCCCGCTATGGCAGGACCGACAGCGGAACAACCTTTCAGAGCACAAAAATAACTTTAACTACACACTCATTTTCAATGAAAGGGTCTTCAATATAGAATACTAATATCTTTGTCGCGGCCTACATTTATAACATTTCAATAATACCTATTAAAATGACTGTCGCAAATCACATGTTTTTACGGATGAATTATTGTTAGTATGAAGTGTTCTGTCTTACGACAGGACCATTCTTTTTGTCAGTGAACTTAGACCGCCAATGCGCCCTGTCCTCTGCCTCCTCCTTTAACTCCCAGAATATTCTTCTTTCCTACAAGTCATCCATATTAGAATCCTCCTCTTTACCTCAACCTTTCCTCCTAAGGATGTGTCCGATCCAGTTTTCTTTGTACCGGAGAATCACATCCAAAATGGTTCTTTTCTCACCCAGTGCCCTTAAGACTTGTTCATTTGTCACCGGACGTATGAACACATTCAATTATATCTAGTAATCTTTCTAACTGTAAAATAAACTATTTTCATACATTTATGTGTCAAGTAAATACTTATTAAATACCAACACTAATTAATTATAATAATATCGATGCTACCCGCGTCCCACGGTCCAAATGTCAAACTCATTTAGTCTGGTTCACCAGTGAAGGCAGGTCAAGGTTCAAATCCCGGAAGGGTGTATTGAGGGTGTTTTTCACTCTCTCTGCCTGCAAATAAGAATACATTTCCTCTAAAATTCTACATTCACTAGCCTAGTTCCACTAGCGTGTATTAATTGCGTGGAGGGAGAGTGGGAAATCCATGTAGGAAAGAGCAGCTTCAATACATCCGACCGAGATTTGAATCCCGATTTCCCAGCTACCGGAATCAGACTCTGTGAACTTGACATCTTGTCCACGTGCCCACCGCCACCCCACCCCAATTGACACCATCTTTCAGAAGTGATAGCGGGAGAACAAATGACTTGACGTATGATCATATGATAGTGGGTCTAGTAACGTTTTGGACTGCCAAGTAAGGTTCTACCTATAGCGATGCTATTTAAATTTCCTTTATACCCATAACTAGGAACTTGAGGGTGTAAGGGTCTAAGGGTGTAAGGATGTGAGGGTGTAAGGATGTAAGTGTGTAAAGATGTGAGGATGTAAGGGTATAAGGATGTAAGGATGTAAGGTGTAAGATTGGTGTAAGGGTTTAAGGATGTAAGGTTTAAGGATGTGAAATGTGTAATAGTAGATGTGAGGATGTAGTGTGTAAGGATATAAGGATTAAGCGTGAAAGGATGTAAGGGAAGTGTAAGGATGTAAAGGGGGTTTTGAAGATGTGAGGATAAGGTGAAACGATGTAAGGGTGTAAGGATGGGTATAAGGGTAAAGATTGAGGGTGTGAGGATTGGAGGTGTAAGGATTTAAAGTTTTAAGTAAGTAAGGGTATAAGGATGTGAGGGTGTAAGGATTGAGGGTGTAAAGATGTAAGGGTGTAAGTAAGAATGTAAGGATGTAGGGTGTAAGGGTTAACAGTGTAAGGATGTAAGGGTAATATTAAGGATGTAGGATGAGATAGTGTAAGCGTAAGGATGTAAAGGTGAAATGATGTAAGGATGTAAGGTGTAGGTGTAAGGGTGAAAGATGTAAGGATGTAATGGTAGCTGTATAGGGTGTTAAAGTGAAAGGATGTAAGGATGGAGAGAGGACTCTATCCCCTTTATCACTCCACAATTATATTTACTTTTTGGGTTTTTATGATATAGATGTGTATTTGGGATTTGGCTACAATTTGATAAACAACTTCGAATTACAAATATCCAAATTAACGGATAAACATGATAAAATGTAGATTTCTTCCCATTCTCTCTTCAACATATTTCTTTTAATTTTGTTCTGTTCTATAAACTTGGGAAAAATATGTTTCTTTTCAAAGACCTGAATTAAGCAGTATGTATATTGCTTATAGCTCATAAATTATTAGTTTTATAAAAATATATTTCAAATAAGAGATTTTATATTTAATAGTACTGTACTACAATTTTACATTGATAAGCTATATCGTATTTCAAATAATTGCGGATAAATGATGAAAAATTGTTTATTTTCCCTCATGTAAAGTACCCTCAGAGTAGTTTTCATAAGAAAATGAGAATTGCCAATTGTTTATTATAATAAACACTGTCCAGATATAAAATTTAATAAAAATCGTTATAAAGAGTTTTGATGAAATCGATTTTTTTTTCCTTTTTTGGCCTTCAGTAAACTACCTTTAATTTTAGGCTGGGTATCTAATTCCGAAAATCCCCCCGGGGGACCGTATAAAAACCCCAGATGCCAAGTTTCAGCCAAATCGGTTTCAGCCGAGGGACAGACAGACGGCATTGCGAAAACCACTTTTTTGTTTAGTTTCATGGTGTCATGAAACATCAAAATCTTGAGTTTGATCTTTGTGACGATCACAATACTTTCTCTCAGAGGTTGTCGAGAGAAAGTAGAAATCATTACCGGTGGTAAGCTTTGACCTGGCCACACCAAAGATAAATATCACGCGCCGCCGTTGCAGTGTTTCTACAACAATGTATATACATCTATTATATCGTTTCACAATGTTACTAGTTTTAGTAAATGTCTATTTTAAGATAAAGCTGTGCGGTGCGCCGTAACATTTATTTGTATTTCATTGCTACGCAGTCTTGTGCTGTCTTGGCAGTCCTGTGTGTCTGTGCTGTCTTGTGGCAGTCTTGTGGCTGTTACCACTCAGAGTTCAAAGAGCTCTGGAGAATGTTCTGTCTTTGATACTCTTACGTTGAGGGTCTAACTGGGGGGGCTTTTAGCGGCAAGAGGGGAATGTGAGAATCCCCCCCCCCTTTATTTGAGGTATTACGTGCAATTTCTGAACCGACTGATTATAACAGCACACGAGAATTTATTATATGAGCGAGAGTGAAAGAACATACCAATATACCGGGAAAGGTATTTTCACATACCTTCCAGAGCTCTTCTAAATACTAAAATCGACAGGGGACCAACGGCTTTACTTCCCTCCGAAGGAAGTTGTGCTACGGATGTTGATCGCTAAAGAAAAATCCGTCGACCCCGGATGGGTTTGAACCCACAAACATCGCGTCCTTAGGCGAGTATTTTACCCCAAAACCAGAGGTTGACAACGTGAGAAAAGGTCCGTGTTTTTGCAAATTTTGATAGCAAAACATTACTTTGGTCAAAATAACTCAAAATTTCTCCAGTACAAACATATAGTTTAATTTTCTCCACCCGGTGATATCAACATTTGTTGAATATCTGTTGAGGGTGTCCTGGAATTTAATGACAACTGTTTCTCTTCATTTAAAAAGTTTTGATCATCTAATTCTGCTATGCTCGTGACAGATATTCAACAGTTACTGTTGATACTGCTAAGTGTAAAATATTTAACTCTATTTCCAATGGAGCAATATTTTGTTTTTTCTGGTCAAAAAAATATTTTGCTATAAAAACTGCAAACACACTGGTCTTTTCTCGCGTCCCCTTCCACCTCCTTTAAGATGCAACACACACAACACGCTCACCCAAGTCACGATACAGGTAGGTCACAACTCCCGTCAAACACCTGTCATATTTCCCAACACCTCACCCAAGTCCCGATACAGGTAGGTCACAACTCCCGTCAAACACCTGTCATATTTCCCAACACCTCACCCAAGTCACGATACAGGTAGGTCACAACTCCCGTCAAACACCTGTCATATTTCCCAGCACCTCACCCAAGTCACGATACAGGTAGGTCACAACTCCGTCAAACACCTTCATATTTCCCAAAAATACACAAGTCACATACAGGTAGGTCACACTCCCTTCAACACCTTCCTATTTCCCAACACCTCACCCAAGTCACGATACAGGTAGGTCACAACTCCCGTCAAACACCTGTCATATTTCCCAGCACCTCACCCAAGTCACGATACAGGTAGTCAAACTCCGTCAAACACCTGTCATATTTCCCAGCACCTCACCCAATAAATCACACTTTGACAACTCGTGCGTTTTACTCGAACATTCCATGAAGGGCAGAGCATGCCCTCGTAAATACATGATAGGGTGGAACTTTGATAGCCCTTTTAACTTGACTGCCCTTGCAGTTCAAGCCGTGTGACCGTGTGAATGAGCATCTCCTTGGGAAAGAAACCATCAAGGCCTAATTTGATCTGTAGTTCGTGTTCGATTGTATCTTTCTGGTTATTATCGTGGCTGTGGAAAAATACGTCTGTAAAAATGACCTCGTTCGTGCTCTTGCAGATAAAACAAAACCAAAACACTGTCTTATCTTAACTCCTGACAGCTTAAACTTAAGTTTATTTGTGTTTATCCCTAATTCATACGTTGTAAATAAATATTATTGTTTGTTTTAAAATAGAAAGTAATGAAAACAAACTTTTGGCAGACTAAGCAGCTTTGCTTACGTCTATTAACTCATTCGCTAATAATCAGTGATTAGAACTACTTGTTTGTCTACAGATACAGATAAAAAGTTTAGATAAACTACTAATAATAAGCAACTTAATACAAGTTCGACCAAAATTAATATAGAAGCATGTACATTTTGATAAGTGTAGTTTATTTATTTAATTTCTTACTATTGGTCCATGGACTACTCAAATAAGTGTAGTTTTATTTAATTTCTTACTAGTTGGTCCATGAAATACTCAAATAAGTGTTGTTTTATTTATATTTTCTTACTAGTTGGTCCATGAACTACTCAAATAAGTGTAGTTTTATTTAATTTCTTACTATTGGTTCATGGAATACTCAAATAAGTTGTAGTTTAGTTAATATTCTGATGTTAAATTTTAGATGGTAATAAGACTCACAGTTTTATTCAAATACTGGGCCGCTAGAATCGGAAAATATTGTAAGAAATAAAAACAAATCAGACTCGGGGTACATTCAGTTTTGTTTGAGATAACTTAAAACAAAGGTTATTTCTTTTAATTAAAATAAACTACTGGTTCTACAACTTATCCCATAACAGTGGCCTTATCATGTAATCTGCAATCTATAGTGGAAACAAGCAGGTCATAAGATGGTTGTCATAAGATTAAGCAACCAAATAATAATTATTTAATGTATAATTAATCAATTGATGGTTATTTTTAATATAGACTCTGCCATTTGACGGGCTACACATTTTGTGGCATAGTCAATGAGGTTAGGATGAGTAAGGGATATGTAAAAATGTACCCGCATGAGTGTGACGAGGTGATTGTTAAACCACGGTGGCACAGTTTTCACATGGCGGTAAACCACACACCAGGCATCGGCCAAGATTCAGACCTGTACCACTCTGTCAAAGACAGATCCACTTCATGTCGAACTTGGAAACAAACTCACGGCGGAACTAATCACTCGCCATTTCCGCCACACTACGACCTTTCCTAACGGTACTCTTTTTATTGCGCACGACGGTCTTCCGCTGTCGTTTGTTTGCCGAATATTTACATTTATTATCCGTTCTATTATTCTCTGTAGAGACTTTGTTCCCCGGCGTGTCCATTGCGCACGGCAGAATGCGGTACTGTCATTTTTCTAAAACAAACAAAACATGGGTGAGGCTGCTTCAGGTTAGGTTAGGTTAGGTCCGGCTATCTCTAGGACTGCACGTTGTTTGCGCCTTTCTTTTCAATAAACAGGACTCGCACTGGGCTGCTGAAATTTCCTGGTCTGGCTTTCCGGTAAAGAGAGTTCCGAGTTTTTATTCTAACTGATCCCTGTCCTCGCTCTGAGCAACTCTGGGCCTGGATTCACTAACGGGAGCAAATAGTTGCGCCAGCGCAAGTTTCAAATATGTTCCAAATCCTATTCACTAAAAGGAGCAGGCGTAATTTAAGAGCAAAGTTGCGCCTTTTATTTGCCACCACTCAAGAGTAGGCGCAACTATTAAATCATGATTGTCACTTCAATAAATTTAAATGGCGGCATATTGTATTGGCTTAAAATACCATTAGTTACATAACTGTACTCCAATTAATAATGAATTAATTAAATAACAAAACGTATGTCAAGCACAAAATTTGTTTCAATTTAGACAGTGGTAACAAAACAATAACGTACCTTTTATTGTTGGATTTTTACATTAAAACAACGCAATGACATTTCTTGCATTATTATAAAACAAAACTACGAACTGTGTAATCTTCGTCTAGATCCAAAGAGGTTTGTATTTCAAAGTCCAAAGACATCTCGTCACTATATATGGCAGTTAGTATAACCTTAAAATAAGTTTTAAAGTTTCTATAAACATTAATGTTTTATTAATGGAACTTAAACTTTAAACTAATAATATAAATAAATACAAAATAATGTACTAATATTGTACTAATATTGTTTTTGTAAAACATCCAGAAAGAGGCCGCTTCTAATTTTATTGCTAGTTTATGAGCAAAATGTTTAAAAATCTTTGTATTTGCTGTCGTTTTCATTACAGATTTAAAATAAAGTAGCCTTGACTTTGGAAGTAAATTCTTCACAAGGATTGGTCCAAAAGAGAGCAATTGATGACGTTTATGGTGACGTCACCCTATTCCTGCCACCAGTTTGCGCCTTGTTTAGTGAATACGGAAATGGCGCAAATAAATATGGCGCATCTCTTGGGGAGCATCTTGGGCGCAAAGTTGCGCCATTTCTATGCTTGCGCCGGAGCATATTTGCTCCCGTTAGTGAATCCAGGCCCTGGGGTCAAGGGCAGCACGAGGTAAATGTTGCGCCCGGGAGGAATTTCTTTTTGGTGGCCCCTATATATAACCGGTGGATAATATATTCCAGCCACCATAAGAGTGGTGCTAGCTGACAGCTAGCAAAAGTTACCATTTATTCTCTCATGTATTCATTCGCCAAACCAAATGATCTGCAAAATCATGTTATATTTATTTGTCGTGACTTTTGCAAGTCAAAACTTCCACAGCAAACAATTTGTTTTTAACTGTGTTTTACTTTTAACCGTTTGTAAATCCTCTTCTAGCTGTCGGCTACCTCCACTCCTATGGCGACTGGACTCTAGGAGAATATGAACATAATCCCCAAACCTAACAACTCTAAGCCTTCGTAGCCTGGGCGTGATATTAAAATAATCTTAAGGGAGACTCCACAGATTGTGATCAAACTCCAAACGTTCCCCTGCGAGATTGTACGAAAACTGTTATGATTACAAAGAAAACTTTAAGGACATGTTTTGTAGACAATGTTCTTTTCTTTATATTTGATAACTCTTTATAATGAACAGTTTACGCCATATTTGCAACAACAAAAATTATTTTAGGATGCATTAGTATTTGGGTGGCCCAGCTGTAACAGGCCAGAATTAGTTGAATTTGATCACGTGACCACGCCCCCCCTCTCTCTGATTGGCTATTGGTTTCCCCCTTTCTTCCGGCCCTTCTGACCCCTCCTCCTGACCCTCGACCCTCCTTTTGACCCCCTTTCCGGTGTTCCAAACTTGTTTATTCTTGTCCAAACTTGTTTTTTCCTTTTGTGCTCATTGATTATTTATGTGTGTCAATGGTTATTTATGTATGCTCATTGCTTTTTTATTTGTGTTCAATGGTTATTTATGTATTCTCATTGCTTTTTTATTTGTGCTCATTATTTATTTATGTCTGGTTAGGATTGGGACGGGGCGTTGGTTTTTATTTATTTATTTATTTATTGGTGTGCAGTCCACGGCGTCGGGCACTCCTCCCACGGCATCGCTAGTGAGCGCTGGGAGCATCTTCTCTGGTCAGCCGCTTAGCTAAGAATGTGACCGCCGAGCAGCTGACAGCGTATCACGGCCGTAAGGCCCCTTCACTTTTCTTTCACTCCCCACCCTCCTTACATCGCCACGGCACAGAACGAACTAAGTTACACTGACTGCTCTCTCTCGCAAGACTCTGTTGGACTGCCTTTTACTTCACCCCTCCCTTCCCCTCACTTCGTCATACCCCTCTCTTTGTGAGGTCGTCAGATGTCGCAAACTTGTTATAAATTTCGAAAGAGGGTGACAAAGACCTTGTTGAAGAGTCATGAACCCTCAAAGCTGTTTGGTACATCGATCGTGGCTTTCTGAAGGTAACTGGTTCAGATGTGCTTTCCCCTCAGCCCCAAGGCTGCTTGGAGCATCGGTCGTGGCCTTCTGAAGGTCACAGGTTCAGATGTACTTTCTAAATGCCCACTCTGGGACCAATGATTCGATTTCCCCCACCAGGAGCCTGACATTTAGACGGCGTCCACACCGGGATTCAAACCTCGATATCTTTAGCACAGATAATGGCTGTTAGAACGTCCGTACTTCCTTCACCCCCACAATTGTGCTGGTTGACCAAGTAGAATGTGTACCCGAATTTGCTTCAAACATCGATCACTATGTCACCGGTCATCTAGTGACGCCTTACACCATGAGACCATCGATGCAAGTATAAAATGCATTGTGACGGTAGAGTGCTACCCAAGGATTAAGTGAAAACAACCGTTTTATTCCTTGAGCCACTTATAACAACAGAAAAAATAATTTAATGTTAGCAACTGAATTTTGACGAAGTAATATATAACTACATAAATTCATAAGTAATAACAGGGCTGAATACTAATGACTCATACCTGGCGACAGTTTGGCAGTTCGACAAGACAAGTCAGGACCAGCCTTGAATGATGTCGCAATGGGTTTTCCCTGACGACTGGCGCCAGTTTGGTGATTCGAGAAGACAGGAATAGATCGTGACCTTGAAACCGTGAGATAGGTCATTGACTCTGGCAACCCTCTCCTCGGCAATGGGTTTTTCCCGGTGAATAAGTGTAGTGAAGCCCAAACCATTAGTAATAAAACGCAGTGGAAAAACAACTGTTTACATGTATTATTATTAGCACCGCGTCTTACTACCCATTCGGGTTATACGCACTTACGCTAATGTGTAATGGTAGGGTGATTGTGAGATGAAATGAAGGACCTACAGTTTAACGTGGAATCCGAACCACGGTGGAGACCTGGCATGTTTACATGTAGATTCCAATTTTTATACAAAGAGACTTTTAGAAAATACAAACTTTTTTCAGACAACATTTATAAAATAATACTACAGTATCGGTGATATTTTATAGGAACTAATAGTTTATCAAAATAGGTTGCTGCAGATCAATTGTCTTGACGTATGAATACGTGAAATTAGATATAATGGCTTTTCTAATTGTTCCTATGAAAATGGGACTGTAATTCGGTGAGACAGTGCTCAGCTGTCATATTCATCTCTAGGATTTGGTTCGAATCTCGTTGGGGTGCAGTGGGAATAAATCTCAATATTGATATTTTCGATCTTTTTTTCTCTCTTGCGTGCCGGGCCGCCCGCCCGTCTGGGCTATCCGCATATTTATATTAATGAAACAGGAATATATAATAATAAAAGGAAGTGTTTGTATGTGTGTGTGTTTGTTCGTTTGTGTGCGGTGCCCAACCAAAACTACGGCACGCAGAGATCTGAAATTTTTAACATAGGTGTACGGGAGGGGTTCCGAATGCACCTGGTAGCCGGATTTTTAATTAGATTTTTAATTACGCTATTTTTCAACACAATACCACAGTGCATCATGGGCAAAGCCGTGTGGGATTGCTAGTTATGAATAATTTGGAAGGTAAGTGTGCCCTCATTTGCGTGAAGGTAGATAATGAAACCATTTGTTAAATAACTCCATCAACTCATCCAACCATATTTGAACCCCATTACTGGCAAAAAAAGATTAGGTCCTTGAGTAGCAATCTACCGTCACAATACATTTTATACATGCATCGATGGTCGCATGGTTTAGGGCGTCACAATACGGCCAATGACAGAGTGATCAACGTTTGAAGAAA
Organism: Timema cristinae; assembly: GCA_039000515.1. Classification (NCBI taxonomy): domain Eukaryota; kingdom Metazoa; phylum Arthropoda; class Insecta; order Phasmatodea; family Timematidae; genus Timema; species Timema cristinae. The sequence continues at coordinate 29,894,218 of JBCFYV010001001.1, read as the reverse complement.
ATGCGGGTACACATTATACCCGGTCTAGAAAAATCTGGTCAACCAGCTAAGCCCCTTATAGAATGGTGGAGGTACAGGAAGTACGACCGTTCTAACAGACATTAGCCGTGTTAAAGATATCAAAGTTTGAATCCCAGTGTGCACGCCGTCTAAATGCCAGGCTCGTCTAATTCGGGTGGGGGCGGAAATTGAATCTCCACCGTGTAAACTGTAGATATTTCTCCCTATGGAACATGTTCTTAATCATCCTTACCGCACGTTTTGCCAGAAAGGGTACGTGTTACTCATATAGTTATGGCAGGGGAGGTCGTGGGTTCGAATCTCGCTCGGGTGAACTGGGGTGGTTTTCCACTCTCACTCACTCCACGTAAACTCTGGAACATTACTACCTTACTCCTCCAGTCCATGACGGATACCTACATCCACGCATGTAGACGGACGATACCCGACAACCAATTTTAATAGACTTTTGTAGTGGAGGACAGTGGCCTCTAACTGAGGATTCCGATTGTGCATAATTAGAGCTTTTTCAATGCTCTCTAGTTGCAACATCACCGGGAATAACCCATTACCACATAGGGGGTTTCGACATTGCAATGACTAGTTGTGACATGACCGGGAAAAACCCATTGCTGAGGGGAGGGTTGCCAGAGTCAATGACCTATCTCACGGTTTCAAGGTCACGATCTATTCCTGTCTTGTCGAGCCACCAAACTGGCGCCAGTCATTAGGGAAACCCAATTGCGACATCATTCAAGGTCACGATCTATTATTGTCCTGACTTGTCTTGTCGAACTGCCAAACTGTCGCCAGGTATGAGTCATTAGTATTCAGCCCTGTTATTACTTATGAATTTATGTAGTTATATATTACTTCGTCAAAATTCAGTTGCTAACATTAAATTATTTTTTCTGTTGTTATAAGTGGCTCAAGGAATAAAACGGTTGTTTTCACTTAATCCTTGGGTAGCACTCTACCGTCACAATGCATTTTATACTTGCATCGATGGTCTCATGGTGTAAGGCGTCAGTAGATGACCGGTGACATAGTGATCGATGTTTGAAGCAAATTCGGGTACACATTCTACTTGGTCAACCAGCACAATTGTGGGGGTGAAGGAAGTACGGCCGTTCTAACAGCCATTATCTGTGCTAAAGATATCAAGGTTTGAATCCCGGTGTGCACGCCGTCTAAATGTTAGGCTCCTGGTGGGCGGAAATCGAATCATTGGTCCCAGAGTGGGCATTTAGAAAGTACATCTGAACCTGTGACCTTCAGAAGGCCACGACCGATGCTCCAAGCAGCCTTGGGGCTGAGGGGAAAGCACATCTGAACCAGTTACCTTCAGAAAGCCACGATCGATGTACCAAGCAGCTTTGGGGGTTCATGACTCTTCAACAAGGTCGTTTTCAACCTCTTTCGAAATTTATAACAAGTTTGCGACATCTGACGACCTCACAAAGAGAGGGGTATGACGAAGTGAGGGGGAGGTAGGGGTGAAGTGAAAGGCAGTCTAGCAGAGTCTTGCGAGACGAGAGGGAGCAGTCAGCGTGACTTACTTCATTATGTGCCATGGCGATGTAAGGAGGGTGGGGAGTGAAGGAAAAGTGAAAGGGGCCTTACGGCCGTGATACGCTGTCATCTACTCAGCGGTCACATTCTTAGCTAAGCGGCCGACCAGAGAAGATGGTTCCTAGCGCTCACTAGCGATGCCATTGGAGGAGAACCCGATGCTGTGGACTGCACACCAATAAATAAATAAAAAGACTCAAACGCTCCATCCCAATCCTAGCCAGACATAAATAACCAATGAGTCCAAATAAATAAACAATGATCATACATAAATAATCAATGAGCACAAAAGGAAAAAACAAGTTTGGACAAGAATAAACAAGTTAGGAACAATGGAAAGGGGGTCAAAAGGAGGGGTGGGGGTCAGGAGGGCGTGAGGAGAGGGGGAAACCAACAGCCAATCAGAGAGCGAGGGGGCGTGGTCACGTGATCAAATTCAACTAATCCTGGCCTGTTACAGCTGGGCCACCTAACTACTCACATTTTTTCAAGATGGCAAATGTAGAGAGACTTGTTTTTAAGAGTGGCGTCATATTCTGGTTTACTCACCATAAAAACAAATCCTTACCAACTTAATTATTACGCCCAGGTTTTGTAAGGTTAGGTTGGTGTTTTGTTTGGCACGCCCCTTCCCCCTTGGGCCCCCCTGTATGGAGGATACATTTCTTCTAAATTCTACCTTCTTCCTCCCTGCGCCATTAGGGTAAATATATGCCGATGTTCTGGATCAGTAAAAAGACCATCGCACCAAAAAGTATGAATCTTTCTCGTCTATCTATTGAGTTAAGTTTGATTAAAAGATTCTTAAAAGTGTAGTCACAAGTGCTAATAGCCCTCATATCTGAGCTTGGGCTATACATGCCTGGAAAATAAAATAAAATAGGTGAGCCTTATTTCCAAAACTTACCACTAGACACTGCGTTAACTGTCAAAAAAGTGTCATTTCCTCTGAAAGCGATTCTAGCAACTACTACAACATCAGCAGTTTTTTTTTATTTACCGTATAGATTAGATTATTATTATTATTAGCACCGCATCTTACTACCCGTTCGGGTTATACGCACTTACGCTAATGTGTAATGGTAGGGTGATTGTGAAATGAAATGAAGGACCTACAGTTTAACGTGGAATCCGAACCACGGTGGAAGCCTGGCATTCCACACATTCACAAGATGTCTTGTCAGAGGTGGAGGAAGGGTTTGGTAATCAGATAAATCTGTGCCGGGACCGAGGATTGAACCCCGGCCGCCAGCACAGAAGTCTAACACCTAACCCTTAGACCGCCAGGTCACCCTATAGATTAAAACTCCCCAAAAGAGTCCGACATTCAGTCCGAAGATCCGGGTGTGGTTCGGAATTCCAACCTGTTGTTTGGCAACACGAAATCAGACAAGACTCGGACAATAATCTTGTCGTTCCATGGCCACCAATTCACGTCAAATAATTCATATCTCGTCCTTCAGAGCAACATTTAACTTTCTAATAATAGCTCGTACCGGACTGAACGAGTAACGTTTGTTCTCGTTTTATCTTGATGTGCGCTCGAAATGAACTCGAACTTATACCTTCGAGTGTTTTTATCATTGTCACATAAAACTGGTCACGGACACAACACGCGGTTACATTTAGATCAAACAGTAGCCGCGCCGTGGACTATGACGTCACCAAAACTAGCCTAGTCTGGTTTTATAGTGAAGGGAAGGTCTGAGTTCGAATTCCAGCCAGATGTAGTTATGTTGATTTTTCTTCAATTATTTCACACCCTTCCTCCACGCAAATACAGGTACATTTATTCTAAATTATATTTTTCTCGTCCATATCCTGTTTACGTGATTAATATTCATGTGTATAGTCGGGCAATAAGACGCAACAAAAAAAACTTAAAACTTTTATCTTTATTTTTATTAGCATCGCGTCTTACTACCCGTTCGGACTATAAGCTTATGTACTATTTACGCTGATGGATTAAGAATGAGGAAGGCTAAGTTTAGAGTAAATGTACCCACATTTGCGTGGAAAGATAGTGGGGAAACAATTTAGGAAAATACCACCTTCGGTACACCCGACCGAGATTAGAACCTTGATCTCGTCATTGGCAGTCTAGTCTCTTGCGAGAGTGACACCTCGGCCGCTGTCATGATCGTTGAAGCATTTAACTCCATACCTCATCTTCACTTGTGTAAGTTATTCGGAGTTCACTATAAGCGGGGTGACCTGGCGGTCTATGGGTAAGGTGTCAAACTTCTGTGCAGGGGGGTCCGGGTTCAATCCTCGGTCCCGGCACAGATTTATCTGATTTCCAAACCCTTCCTTCACCTCTGACAAGACATCTTGTGAATGTGGGGACTGCCAGGCCTCCACCGTGGTTCGGATCCCACGTTAAACTGTAGGTCCTCCATTTCATCTCACAATCACCTACTATCACACATTAGCGTAAATGCGTATCAACCGAGCGGGTAGTAAGACTATAAGCGCTGTTCAAACTCTAAAGTACCTTAGCTTAGTTTTCTTACGAGGGAGGGGTCAGAATTCATCTCGCGTAAGTTTTTTATCAATGTTTATAGTAAAACAAAATCTAAAAAAAACTGTCCGAAAATAAACATACTAATAATTATAAACTTTCACTTATATTTAATTTACTTATGATGTGTTACACCAAATTTTACTACAGTTTAAGTATTTTAAAATAATTATATCACGCGTTTTATTACCAATCCTTAAGTCTAAAAATAACTAAGCGATTAAAATAATCTGACTTGCAAAATCGTAAAAAAATTGCGTATGGAGAGGTGGGAGGGGGGGGGTTAAAATCATGAAAAAATAGTCCCTTAGCAACCTGACAATCAACTTGCTTGGTATCCTCACCAGTGATTACGGGGGTTAAGGAGTCAAGCTCAAAAATATATTTGATTACATGTGACTCTGGGTTTGAATCTCAGCCGTGTGCATATGAGATAGTTTTACCCAAATGATTTATTAATGTTATGCCTCCTTTCTCTTTTACACGCTAATGCGGGTGCATTTCATGTAGTATCATTCATACCTCGTAGATTGACCCATTAAATAATCCTGTATTAAAAAGTATAAACTACAAAAATAAAACAAAAAGATTATATTGGTCTAATTTTTGTTTTAAATCCTAATTCCCAGACATTATGTTTACGTCATCCGCCAACGAATATTTCTGGAACGAGTTCACCCTCAATCGGTCACACACTTCTCACGAGTGTGACGTCACAGACGGCGTCAACAAACACGACCTGTTATTGTTGTGATATCAGAGTAGAGACATCACTTTGTTAAACAAATCTTGCCTCCGTAATACATGCGGGGTTTGACGTAGTAGCTCTATCTAGTTGGTTCGTCACACAAAGTACAGTCGTTTGTGCTCATATGTGCCCGAACATGAACATTTGTGATGTGAAATTAGGTCTTTTAGAGAACATTTCATGTCGTGGGACAACCTGGGTTCAAGTTATTCCATCACACGTGAGAAAAACACAAACTAACAGAACTAACTGTTCCATAAAATGTCAGTCAACGTACAAAAGGTTTATATTCGGGTTCATTTGAGAACAAACGTTTATTTTAATACTTTTATTTTAGGAAATGTTGTAGGACAATTCTAGTGATGTCATCATTTGTTTTTCTAAAACATTGCTGACGAAATTCTACTATCGATTCTGCTTCCTAAGGTTTTAATTTTTATAGTTTTTGTTGTTGTATTATCTAAATCCCTGGTTCGGATCTTGGTCGGGTGTACTGAGGTTTACCTAAATGTTTTCCCACTCTCCCTCCATGCAATTGCGGATACACTTCATATATAACATTCCTAGTTCCTAAACCCATGAGCGTAATTAGTACACAAGAGTATAACAGGAACGGGTAGTAAGATGCGATGATGAATTAAAAAAAGTAAGACATTCATTGGTCAGGCACCTTGGGAGGTGTGTGATGCAGGGCCGAGCTGTCATTGGTCAGGTACCTTGGCAAGGCCTAGCTGTGATTGTCGTACCTTGGAGTTGTTGTGCAGGCCGGCTTCATGGTCAGTCCTTGGAAGGTAGCTGATTGGTCGTACTGGAGTGTGATGCAGGGCCGAGCTGTCATTGGTCAGGTACCTTGGCAAGGCCTAGCTGTGATTAGTCAGGTACCTTGGGAGGTGTGTGAGGCAGGGCCGAGCTGTCATTGGTCAGGTCTTGCAAGGCTACGGATGGTCAGTACCTGGCAAGCTAGCTGTGATTGGTCAAATCTGGAGCGAGTGTGTACAATTTAAACTAGCTCTGCTTATTCTGAAAATTTAAAAATGACACCTGGACATGGGACGATTCCTGGATAGCTCAGTGGTAAGAGCATTGGCGTACTAAGCCAGAGGTCCCGGGTTTGATTCCCGTGTCCAAGTGTCATTTCTCAATTTTCAGAATATGATATGTAGATGGAGTATTCCTATCTTAAAGCATAAATAATAGCTTTGGCTATTTGATTCTTAGCTCTGCTTACCCTGGCAACCCCCACGTCACGACCTCTACAGGCACGAAACACTTCGTCCACCCCAGTTATTACCATCTGCCCCGGGAAGACCTATTTTCAAATATTAATGTATCCTTCAATAAACAGGATTTAAACGTTTACAGGAAGTTTGCGCGCAGAACATCACGTTGACGACAAGAGCTCGTATCAGGTCTGTCCAAATTTAACTGAGCCTTGCACTTGCGAGTAAAGTCTCTTGTCAGCTTGATATTGGTCGTCAAACGGCAGGGATAAGACAAACAGTGTTTATGTGAATATTTTGGAGCTTTCGACCGAAACAATAGACCTCTACAGTCTACACACAGGATCTAACGACCTCTACAGGCTACACACAGGATCTAACGACCTCTACAGCTACACACAGGGATCTAACGACCTCTACAGTCTACACACAGGATCTAACGACCTCTACAGCTACACACAGGATCTAACGACCTCTACAGTCTACACACAGGATCTAACGACCTCTACAGGCTACACACAGGATCTAACGACCTCTACAGGCTACACACGGATCTAACGAGCCTCTACAGGCTACACACAGGATCTAACGACCCTACAGTCTACACACAGGATCTAACGACCTCTACAGGCTAACACAGGATCTAACGACCTCTACAGTCTACACACAGGATCTAACGACCTCTACAGGCTAGACACAGGATCTAACGATCTCTACAGGCTACACGCAGGATCTAACGACCTTACAGGCTAACACAGGATCTAACAACCTCTACAGGCTACACACAGGATCTAACGACCTCTACAGGCTACACACAGGATCTAACGACCTCTACAGCTACACACAGGATCTAACGACCTCTACAGTCTACACACGGATCTAACGACCTCTACAGTCTACACACAGTATCTAACGATCTCTACAGGCTACACACAGGATCTAACGACCTCTACAGGCTACACACAGGATCTAACGACCTCTACAGTCTACACACAGGATCTAACGACCTCTACAGGCTACACACAGGATCTAACACCTCTACAGTCCACACACGGATCTATCGACCTCTACAGTCTACACACGGATCTAACGACCTCTACAGTCTACACACAGTATCTAACGATCTCTACAGGCTACACACAGGATCTAACGACCTCTACAGGCTACACACAGGATCTAACACCTCTACAGTCTACACACAGGATCTAACGACCTTACAGGGTACACACAGGATCTAACGACCTCTACAGCTACACACAGGATCTAACGACCTCTACAGTCTACACACTGGAACTAGGCTTCCATTTCACGGGATGGCGGCCGCATGGTCTAGGGCGCTACTCTCGTGTTGGACTAAACTACCGATGACGGGGAAATCGAGGTTCGAATCTCGGTCGGATGTACTGAGGGTGATTCTTCCAAAATTGTTTTTCAGTCTCCCATCACACAAATGTGGGTACACTTCCTATAAATATAACCTTCCTCCTCTCTAAACCCATTAGCGTAATTAGTACATAAGCGTATATAACCCGAATGGGTAGTAAGACGTGGGGCTAAAAAACTATTTGAGATGTTTTATTGTAATTAAGGGCGGAGATTTAAATTATTGTCGATCTTTGGGAAGGGGGGGAGGGTCAATTGGCCCTCGTGCCTGTCACAGATAACAGTAATGGCAGTCGGACAAACAAACGTCACGTACACTAATTAATGGCCGTGTTTCCATGAAGGGAAACATCTTGGGCTGCCAATTCTTCCCACGGACTCCCAGAACACATGTGGCCTGAATCCTCGTTCTTCCAGGAAACTCACCGCGCCAAGTTTAGTTTCCACGCCGGGTTTTAATGAGACCAGCTCGATGTTACTGACTGACACTCCGTCACATGACTGATGGAGATAACAACACTTCTCTCTCTCTTTCCCTCTCACCACAGGAATACTCCACTGCGAGCTTTATTACTCGAGCCTCGATTGTTTGGATCTGGTAGGTGACCTGGCGGTCTAGGGGTAAAGTGTCAGACTTCTGTGTTGGGGGGTCCGGGGTTCAATCCTCTGTCCTGGCACAGATTTATCTGATTGACAAACTCTTCCTTCACCTCTGATAAGACGTGTATTAATCACAACTTATGAATGTGTGGAATACCAGGCCTCCACCGTGGTTCGGATCCCACGTTAAACTTTAGGTCCTCCATTTCATCTCACAATCACCCTACCATTACACATTAGCGTAAGTGCGTATAAACCGAACTGGTAGTAATACGCGGTGCTAATAATAATAATAATAATAATATAATAATGTTGTAAAGAGAAAATGCAAGTCAACAGTAATCAAGACGTGTTCTATTATGTTAACTCCACGTAAAAATAATAATGGCCCGTTTACAAGGAACTTTATTGTTCGTACTGAGTTCAGTACAAGTTGATCTGTACCGCGTGAACGACCCACTGGCATAGTTACTGTTAACAAAACAGGTGACGATCATGAGAACTTGTGCGCAAATCGAGGTTGTTTGTTGTTTATCCTATTTCTCAGAGGTGGTTTATTTAAGTTCAAGCGTGGAAGACGTAAAAATGAGCCAACATTGGTAGACCTGCATTAAAACCAACAATGGCGGTTATGTGACGGGTGATTTGCGACATCTAAATAACTTCGAGACAAGCCGGGGATATCAACTTCATCCCAGTGCAGTGGATAAGGTCAGAAATAGAAAGGAATGTATCTCATTTTCGACCTTAACCGCAATACTTGGGTAAAGGTGAATACTATTTGTATAACTAGGCACGTTTCAATACGGATTATATTTAGGTACGTTATTTCGGTCTGGGGCCTGAAATTGGATCGTGGAAATGCTCCAACATTTGAACTGCCTCAGCCTGATGGTTTCTTTTCTACTAAGCTAATCTAACCTAACCTAACCTGTTTATTTCGGACCGCCTCTTCTACCTCAACTAACGCAACCCTTTGTTTCAGTAGCTCCTAGTGATGTGATTCCCCCACCCTTTGTTTCAGTAGCTCCTAGTGATATGATCCCCCAGCCCTTTGTTTCAGTAGCTCCTAGTGATATGATCCCCAGCTCTTTGTTTCAGTAGCTCCTAGTGAAATGATCCCCCTGGCCCTTTGTTTCAGTAGCTCCTAGTGATGTGATCCCCAGCTCTTTGTTTCAGTAGCTCCTAGTGATGTGATCCCCCCACCCTTTGTTTCAGTAGCTCCTAGTGATATGATCCCCAGCTCTTTGTTTCAGTAGCTCCTAGTGATAAGATCCCCCAGCTCTTTGTTTCAGTAGCTCCTAGTGATGTGATCCCCCACCCTTTGTTTCAGTAGCTCCTAGTGATATGATCCCCAGCCCTTTGTTTCAGTAGCTCCTAGTGATATGATCCCCCAGCTCTTTGTTTCATTAGCCTCTAGTGAAATGATCCCCTGGCCCTTTGTTTCAGTAGCTCCTAGTGATATGATCCCCCAGCTCTTTGTTTCAGTAGCTCCTAGTGATGTGATCCCCCCACCCTTTGTTTCAGTAGCTCCTCCCTCCGAATAGCCCCTGGCTCGTAGTGTTAGAACTAGGTCATCTTGTCGCTGCTCGGAGTCTCATTAGACGTTCGCTTGTTACATAGCACCCAACTCAGCGCCTTGTCACGTGGCTCAAACTCCATTTGACCCAAATAATGGAGAACATGTATTTCTTTTGCGCGCTTTGAACGCCAACAAATATAGTTCCGCAAACTTTTATTAGTTCGTTAAAAGCACCCGAGTTTTATTATTAGTACTTTCAGTTTTATTTATCACCGTGTCCTACAACCCGTTTAGGTTACATGCTTTTCTACTAGTCACGCTAATTGTTTTAGGGACGAGGAAGGTCATATTTATAGGAAGTGTACCCGCATTTTCGTGGAGGGAGAGTGAAAAACCATTAAGGATAAATCACCCACAGTACAGCGGACTGAGATTCGAACCTCGATCTTCCCATCAGAGCAGTCTAGTCTCTTAATTTAAAATGTTTGTCAACTAATGCCGCTATGATCTTGACAGATATTCAACAAATGTTGATATCACCGTGTGGACAAAATTAAACTCTTTGTTTTTATTGGAGAAATATTTGTTTCAGCTAAAATAACGTTTTGCCATGACAACGGAAAAAAAAAACAGTGCCCTTAGCTAGCGTTCCCTACATCCCCACCTTAAGTTAAAATACCTATCATTTCGTAGGAGCCGGGAAATGGGAGTTTAATTTAGAGAAAACACGTCAGTAAAGCCAATATAAGTGAGTATCGAAACAAAATATCGATTAGAAAAGTATTGGTATCACAAGGAGAATATCCACCCCCCAACACATTTTTGAAAATTAAATACTACTTCTAAAAGTTCTCTAAAGTGTTTTTTCCGTGGTGACCTGGCGGTCTAGGGTAAGGTGTCAGACTTCTATGCTGGCGGCCGGGGTTTGATCCTCGGTCCGGCACAGATTTATCTGATTATCAAACCCTTCCTTCACCTCTGACAAGACATCTTGTGAATGTGGGGAATGCCAGGCCTACACCGTGGTTCGGATTCCACGTTAAACTGTAGGTCCTTCATTTCATCTCACAATCACCCTAACATTACACATTAGCATAAGTGCGTATAACCCGAACGGTTAGTAAGATGCGGTGCTAATAATAATAATAATAATAATGTTTTTTCCGTGACAAATTTTTGAAACGTGAATACCTCTTTAAGCTATTTGAAGTTTGATACGATGCCATTTTTTATTTTGATACTAAAATCTCTGTAAAATTTGTGTGTGTGGAGCCGGGTTTGAGCCCCACCTCCTACAACAATGAGGCTAATCCACTGCTAGCCCATGCAACTATCCATTGTGTTTAAAATGACCAACCTTATAATTCTACACACGTAATAAAGATCTTGTAACGAAAGAGGTCGTTGCGATCCAACTTTGGCCTCACCGCTCGATAAAACGCCGGGAAGTACTCACCCAAAAAAGGAATCCTTGACTCAATCGTTTAAAAATAGAACGCCATTCAAGGAAATAAATAATAGTCAGCGAGAGGTGTTAAAAACCACAAGGAAATTAATGTGACGTCACAGGGCGAGATGTCTCGGACCCCGCTGAGTTGATGACGTCACACTCGTACTTTCACTCGGGCGAACAATGACGTCACTAGGCTCTGCAAAAAAAATCTCAAGTCGAGTTTTTGCGGATTTTTTGTTAGTGTCAAAATGTGGTAAGAGGTTTCTTTGTACGGTGGCTGGTATCCGGTTGTGCCAGGGGCCATTTTATTAGCAACAAGTCTTACTACCCATTCGGTTTATACGCTTATGTACTAATTAAGCTAATGAGTTAGGGATTAAGAAGGTTATATTTATAGGAAGCGTACCTACATTTGCGTGGAGGGAGAGGGGAAAACCCTTTTGGGAAAACACCCTCAGTACACCCAACTGAGATTCGAACCTGGATCTCCCCGTCATCGGCAGTCTAGTCTACTGCGAGAGTAGCGCCCTAGACCATGCGACCACAGAAACGGGTTTCAGCCCGTGAGTGATTGTTAGACTGAATTGTACTTCTACTAGGTTGATACTGTGAGTACTTGCCGTATGACACTATGTAGGTGTGTGATATTAATCTGACCAATTCCCGGAGACCCTGGTTTGACCCCGAGGGGGCCTAAAGGGTCTAAGTAGGGCCTATCTGTTTCCTGTAACCCAGATAACTTACTATTGAGAGGCCTGTCTAGTTTTAACTGCTAATCTCCTTCATTAAGCTAGTTTGTAATTCTTTTACAGGACAGGTACCGGCTTCCAAGGTGTTGTGACCTTTGTGGTAGGCCCGGGAGGGGACCACTCTGATCGTTCCAGGAGGGGACCATTCTGATCGTTCCATGAGAGGACCACTCTGATCGTTCCACGAGAGGACCACTCTGATCGTACCACGAGGGGACCATTCTGATCGTTCCACGAGAGGACCACTCTGATCGTTCCAGGAGGGGACCATTCTGATCGTTCCACGAGAGGACCACTCTGATCGTACCACGAGGGGACCACTCTGATCGTTCCACGAGAGGACCACTCTGATCGTTCCAGGAGGGGACCATTCAGATCGTTCCACGAGAGGACCACTCTGATCGTACCACGAGGGGACCATTCTGATCGTTCCACGAGAGGACCACTCTGATCGGTCCAGGAGGGGACCATTTTGATCGTACCAGGAGAGGACCACTTTGATGGTACCACGAGGGAACCACTCTGATCGTTCCACGAGAGGACCACTCTGATTGTACCACGAGGGGACCATTCTGATCGTTCCACGAGAGGACCACTCTGATCGTTCCAGGAGGGGACCATTCTGATCGTTCCAGAAGGGGACCATTCTGATCGTTCCACGAGAGGACCACTCTGATCGTTCCAGGAGGGGACCATTCTGATCGTTCCACGAGAGGACCACTCTGATCGTACCACGAGGGGACCATTCTGATCGTTCCACGAGATGACCACTCTGATCGTTCCAGGAGTGGACCATTCTGATCGTTCCACGAGAGGACCACTCTTATCGTACCACGAGGGGACCATTCTGATTGTTCCACGAGAGGACCACTCTGATCGTTCCAGGAGGGAACCATTCTGATCGTTCCAGGAGGGGACCATTCCGATAGTTCCAGGAGGGGACCATTCTGATCGTTCCACGAGAGGACCACTCTGATCGTACCACGAGGGGACCATTCTGATCGTTCCAGGAGGGGACCATTCTGATCGTTCCAGGAGAGGACCATTCTGATCGTTCCACGAGAGGACCACTCTGATCGTTCCAGGAGGGGACCATTCTGATCGTTCCAGGAGAGGATCATTCTGATCGTACCAGGAAGGGACCATTCTGATCGTTCCAGAAGGGGACCATTCTGATCTTTCCACGAGAGGACCACTCTGATCGTACCACGAGGGGACCATTCTGATCGTTCCAGAAGGGGACCATTCTGATCGTTCCACGAGAGGACCACTCTGATCGTACCACGAGGGGACCATTCTGATCGTTCCACGAGAGGACCACTCTGATCGTTCCACGAGAGGACCACTCTTATCGTACCACGAGGGGACCATTCTGATCGTTCCACGAGAGGACCACTCTGATCGTTCCAGGAGGGAACCATTCTGATCGTTCCAGGAGGGGACCATTCCGATAGTTCCAGGAGGGGACCATTCTGATCGTTCCACGAGAGGACCACTCTGATCGTACCACGAGGGGACCATTCTGATCGTTCCAGGAGGGAACCATTCTGATCGTTCCACGAGAGGACCATTCTGATCGTTCCACCGAGAGGATCACTCTGATCGTTCCAGGAGGGGACCATTCTGATCGTTCCAGGAGAGGATCATTCTGATCGTTCCAGGAAGGGACCATTCTGATCGTTCCAGAAGGGGGCCATTCTGATCGTTCCACGAGAGGACCACTCTGATCGTTCCAGGAGGGGACCATTCTGATTGTTCCAGGAGGGGACCATTCTGATCGTTCCAGGAGAGGATCATTCTGATCGTACCAGGAAGGGACCATTCTGATCGTTCCAGAAGGGGACCATTCTGATCGTTCCACGAGAGGATCATTCTGATCGTTCAAGGAGGAGACCATTCTGATCGTTCCAGGAGGGGACCATTCTGATCGTTCCAGGAGAGGATCATTCTGATCGTACCAGGAAGGGACCATTCTGATCGTTCCAGAAGGGGACCATTCTGATTGTTCCAGGAGAGGACCATTCTGATCGTACCACGAGGGGACCATTCTGGCTTGACCCACCATCTTGTAAAATCGCCCTATCAAACGGCCCCTGTGGGAGGAGCTGTTGAATTAGTTTGTTCTCGAACTTTCATTTTGGAAGCATCAGAATTCAGAACAAGCGTTCGGGCATGTCATTGGTTCTTGCTGTACTGTCAGAATAGGAAGACCTCCTTCGCCGCAGCAACAAGCAGGACTATGTTTAACTATCACTCATCGTGAGGTCTGAAGTTACAGTGGGAGTATTTATACAACAGAGCTTTACGATCCTCGCGTGTTTGTCGTTAGATCCACCTCTAGCTATGCGCCCATACATAAGTGATATTGTGAGAGAGCTCTTCTTGAAATATGATTGTACAACATCAAATAACTACCCAAACTAGCGATTATCCGGCCCGGATAACGGGAAAGCTACATATTACGGAATCTGAGTACAGGTTTAGCTTTATAACTTTACATCCACTACTGTTTCCAGCCTGTGTCCTGGTTCATACACTTCCCACTACCGCTAGGCCTGTCCTTGCTTCATCTGTCTTATAATCTAACTTAGGACTAGGACAGCCACAACATCCAGTCCCCAGACCACCAATTTATCAATGTGAGAGGTTAAATTCACATTTCACCAATGATACATGTTTCGGCCATGCCGGGAATCGAATCCGGGACCCTTAGTTGGGTAGGAAAACAAGCCCACGACTGAACTAAGAAGAGAGCATGTGGTTTCCTACTTTTTTAAATCCACACAGAACATTTAACTTTGTTTTAATCAAATCTGCCCATTTTCTGATTACGATGTAAAAAAGGAACAGTAACTGTAGGGAACAGTAAATATTAAACTAGAAAGAAATATTTAAAATCCTTACTACACAGTACTTTATTTTGGAACTGGAACAATGGCTACAAAGCGTCAAATGGGGTACATTATGAATTCAGTGAATGTTTTCTAATGGATATGTACCGGTTTGTTTGTTTTAAAACGCACTTGTCAACACTGAGATCCAGCCCGGATAATACGGAGGGCCGGATAGTCACGACTCTAGAGTATTACAATCACCCTCATCGAGCGAGGTCCCAGATTAGTCTGATCTGGTGTGACGGTGACAGAGAGGTCACAGTTCGAACCTTTGCTGAGTATAAAAATGTTTTCCCATTAAAATCCTCCCTTACTCTTCCTTATTCCGTCAGTGTGAGAATATAAATAGCCCTGACGGGTAGTAAGACGCGGTGATAAAAGAAAATACATCACAAAGTTTGACTCGAGTAACGAACGTTTCTTAAAAGAAATTGACGTTGTACCAATTTGTTGTGTTCATCGAGCCGTCACAAATGACCCAGTTACGGGAGTGTCCCGGCCATTATTCCCGGTTTTTTGTGATCAATCGATTGTGTTTACACCGCCGCAAACCTTCAACATTGTTGTTGATATTCTCCCTTAGTGACTGACGTGACGTCACGTGTCATGACAAGGCGGGAGAGGTGTAAAGAATGAAGTGAAGCCTGAAACACGTAAAACAAAGTCGAAGATGAAGTTAAAGATAATGTATTTATTGTTATCACACAACACAACATTTAATTTTTAAATTGTACATTAACTGCACCTACGGTAGTCCCATGGCTTTTTTGGTGCTGACTGACAGCTCACAACTGACAGCTAAAAGCTTTGAAAAGTTACCAGACCAAATTATGTATCTCTACGCCGAACCATATAATCTGCAAAAACATGTGTTTAGCAGCTGTCACTTCTAACAGTCAAAATTTAGGTATATACCTAAATGTTGACTCAGCTGTCAGTCAGCACCAAAGAAGCCATGGAGCTACTGTAGATAAAGAGAAAGCTTTAAAAAGGAAAAAAAGTCCACTGTATTATTATTATTATTGCTACTAGCACAGCGTCTTACTAACCGTTCGGGTTGTACGCACTTACGCTAATGTGTAATGGTAGGGTGATTGTGAGATGAAATGGAGGACCTACAGTTTAACGTGGGATTCGAACCACGGTGGAGGCCTGGCATTCCCCACATTCACAAGATATCTTGTCAGAGGTGAAGGAAGGGTTTGGTAATCAGATAAATCTGTGCCGGGACCGAGGATTGAACACGGACCTCAGCACAGAAGTCTTACACATTACCCCTAGACCACCAGGTCACCAATAATTTACAGAGTCGGTGATGAATGGGTGCTGAAGGAGTGCAGTTTGAAAGGGAATACAATAAATTATTGTGAAAGAAGTGTCTTACGTTGGTTTGGGCATGTTGAGAGGATGAGTGTGGACCAAGTGATGAAGCAAATATATGAAGGTAGAGTGTGTGGATCAAGTACAGAGTTGAGCTTTATGCTCAGTTTCTTGCCTGCCCCGCAAGGCAACAGTGTGATTAGGTGCGTATGTGTGCAAGTATTATTTTATGCTGAACTTATGCTGACGTATTCAGTGAGATATTTCAAATCTGTTCAGATTATATCCAAGTTTTCTACTTCCTAAGAAATGTTTCGAAGATGCGAAGGTTATTTGTGTGTGTCGAATTCATTGCTAAGGAAATTGGAACTCTGACCTCAACATTTTGAAGCTCCGCGTACTCAATTCTTCGGACCAACACTACAACTAGACTCCACACGGATAATTTACTATTCAACAAAAGTGGAGAGAAAAAACATAATTTACTTAGATAAATATTTGGCTCTTACTGGGATACAAATTGGGACCTTAAGGTCAGAAGAAAAATAATATGGCCTATCAGTTGGGATAACAAAATCGAGTTCATATTATTTTAAAATAAAAATTCTTAGTTAAATGTAGTTTATTTAATTTTATTTAAGTACTTAGCACATTTTATTATTTACAAAATGTATATTCGGGCACTTATTCCTCGGGTGGTTAGAAAGCGAGTAGCCAATTGGAAAGGATAAATCGTTATTAATAATTCATGACAAAGAGAAAAGAAAGAATAATTTGATGAGTTGCACTTTTTTTCGCCCGTTTATCACAGCAATATTTATAAAATCAGGTTTATCCGGGAGGATGTATCTTACCTTGACAATATTATCCACTGCTACCTTGACGTCCTAGATTACGTGATCACTTAAGCGGGGATTTTTACCGCTTTGTATTACGTAATTAATAGGTTTTACCAATGGCTGTTGTGATTTGTTCCACATATTCAGCTTGGAGGTTTGGAGAGACCTGCTGAGGAGAAGAGACGTGCCCTTGAAGTGTTGTACAGGCCACAGGGTGTAAGTTGTACCCATCACACATGAAGTGTTGTACAGGCCACAGGGTGTAAGTTGTACTCATCACACATGAAGTGTTGTACAGGCCACAGGGTGTAAGTTGTACCATCACACATGAAGTGTTGTACAGGCCACAGGGTGTAAGTTGTAGTCATCACACATGAAGTGTTGTACAGGCCACAGGGTGAAAGTTGTACTCATCACACATGAAGTGTTGTACAGGCCACAGGTTGTAAGTTGTACTCATCACACATGAAGTGTTGTACAGGCCACAGGGTGTAAGTTGTACTCATCACACATGAAGTGTTGTACAGGCTACAGGGTGTAAGTTGTACCTATCACACATGAAGTGTTGTACAGGCCACAGGGTGTAAGTTGTACTCATCACACATGAAGTGTTGTACAGGCCACAGGGTGTAAGTTGTACCTATCACACATGAACTGTTGTACAGGCCACAGGGTGTAAGTTGTAGTCATCACACATGAAGTGTTGTATAGGCCACAGGCTGGAAGCAGTTGATGATGATGATGATATGGTTACTACAATAACTCTTGATCGGTGCCCGTCACTTGAGTGCGAGAAATCTCCCACCGACGTGTTCGAGACTGAAAGTGTCTCTACAGGATACAAAGGTTGACGCCCACAAGTTGGAGAGATGATAATCACGAGGTCTCGGCACAGTCACGTGTCAAATACAAACCTCACGAGGTTCAGAACACGTCTGATCAAATAAAACTAATATATCAAGTTCTAGTGACGTCAATCTCGCAATAGACTAGGTGGCTGATTACAGGGGTTTGAATCCCGGTCAAGTGGTTTTTTTTTTTCACTCTTTCTCTCTCGCTCTCCACACAAATGCATATTCACACTAATGGACAAGTTATGAGCAAGGTTGAATTTAAGGTAAGTGCACCCGCAATAACGTGAAAGAGGACGGGAAACCATTTAGGAAAAAAAAAATGTAATCATTGACCCCTCCAGAGAATCAAACCTGAACCATTAGAATAACTAGACCAGACGAGCCTGACTCCTTGGTCCACGTGCCCACTGGTGCGGGTGCTCCAAGAGAGAGTGCAATACGTCAGCCGGAGTTCCCCGCCTTGGTACGATGACCGGCAGGATTGGTCCATTGTTCCAAAGCATCTGGGAAAGTAACGGACCTTCTCATCTTCTGACAGCTGTGTCTATAGGGGACCTCATGTACAGTCTGACACAGGTACTGTACAATGTCTGTAGTGGAGCTCGTGTACAGTCTGACACAGGTACTGTACAATGTCTGGAGGGGAGCTCATGTATAGTCTGACACAGGTACTGTACAATGTCTGGAGGGGATCTCATGTACAGTCTGTCACAGGTACTGTACAATGTCTTTAGGGGAACTCATGTACAGTCTGACACAGGTACTGTACAATGTCTTTAGGGGAGCTCATGTACAGTCTGACAAAGGTACTGTACAATGTCTGTAGGGGAGCTCATGTACAGTCTGACACAGGTACTGTACAATGTCTGGAGGGGAGCTCATGTACAGTCTGACACAGGTACTGTACAATGTCTGGAGGGGAGCTCATGTACAGTCTGACACAGGTACTGTACAATGTCTTTAGGGGAGCTCATGTACAGTCTGACACAGGTACTGTACAATGTCTTTAGGGGAGCTCATGTACAGTCTGACACAGGTACTGTACAATGTCTGGAGGGGAGCTCATGTACAGTCTGACACAGGTATTGTACAATGTCTGGAGGAGAGCTCATGTAGTCTGACACAGGTACTGTACAATGTCTGGAGGGGATCTCATGTACAGTCTGACACAGGTACTGTACAATGTCTTTAGGGGAGCTCATGTACAGTCTGACAAAGGTACTGTACAATGTCTGTAGGGGAGCTCATGTACAGTCTGACACAGGAACTGTACAATGTCTGGAGGGGAGCTCATGTACAGTCTGACACAGGTACTGTACAATGTCTGGAGGAGAGCTCATGTACAGTCTGACACAGGTACTGTACAATGTCTGGAGGGGATCTCATGTACAGTCTGTCACGGGTACTGTACAATGTCTTTAGGGGAGCTCATGTACAGTCTGACACAGATACTGTACAATGTCTGGAGGGGAGTTCATGTACAGTCTGACACAGGTACTGTACAATGTCTGGAGGAGAGCTCATGTAGTCTGACACAGGTACTGTACAATGTCTGGTGGGGAGCTCATGTACAGTCTGACACAGGTACTGTACAATGTCTGTAGGGGAGCTCATGTACAGTCTGTCACAGGTACTGTACAATGTCTGGAGGAGAGCTCATGTAGAGTCTGACACAGGTACTGTACAATATCTGGAGGGGAGCTCATGTACGGTCTGACACAGGTACTGTACAATGTCTGTAGGGGAGCTCATGTACAGTCTGTCACAGGTACTGTACAATGTCTGTAGGGGAGCTCATGTACAGTTTGTCACAGGTACTGTATAATGTCTGGAGGAGAGCTCATGTACAGTCTGACACAGGTACTGTACAATGTCTGGAGGGGAGCTCATGTATGGTCTGACACAGGTACTGTACAATGTCTGTAGGGGAGCTCATGTACAGTCTGTCACAGGTACTGTACAATGTCTGGAGGGGAGCTCATGTACAGTCTGACACAGGTACTGTACAATGACTGGAGGGGAGCTCATATACAGTCTGTCACAGGTACTGTACAATGTCTGGAGGAGAGCTCATGTAATCTGACACAGGTACTGTACAATGTCTGGTGGGGAGCTCATGTACAGTCTGACACAGGTACTGTACAATGTCTATAGGGGAGCTCATGTACAGTCTGTCACAGGTACTGTACAATGTCTGGAGGAGAGCTCATGTACAGTCTGACACAGGTACTGTACAATGTCTGGAGGGGAGCTCATGTACGGTCTGACACAGGTACTGTACAATGTCTGTAGGGGAGCTCATGTACAGTCTGTCACAGGTACTGTACAATGTCTGGAGGGGAGCTCATGTACAGTCTGACACAGGTACTGTACAATGACTGGAGGGGAGCTCATGTACAGTCTGTCACAGGTACTGTACAATGTCTGTAGGGGAGCTCATGTACAGTTTGTCACAGGTACTGTACAATGTCTGGAGGGGAGCTCGTGTACAGTCTGTCACAGGTACTGTACAATGTCTGGAGGAGAGCTTGTGTACAGTCTGACACAGGTACTGTACAATGTCTGGAGGGGAGCTCATGTACAGTCTGACACAGGTACTGTACAATGTCGGGAGGAGAGCTCATGTACAGTCTGACACAGGTACTGTACAATGTCTGGAGGGGAGCTCATGTACAGTCTGACACAGGTACTGTACAATGTCTGGAGGGGAGCTCATGTACAGTCTGACACAGGTACTGCACAATGTCTGGAGGGGAGCTCATATACAGTCTGTCACAGGTACTGTACAATGTCTTTAGGGGAGCTCATGTATAGTCTGACACAGGTACTGTACAATGTCTGGAGGGGAGCTCATGTACAGTCTGACACAGGTACTGCACAATGTCTGGAGGGGAGCTCATGTACAGTCTGTGACAGGTACTGTACAATGTCTGGAGGGGAGCTCATGTACAGTCTGTCACAGGTACTGTACAATGTCTGGAGGAGAGCTCATGTACAGTCTGACACAGGTACTGTACAATGTCTGGAGGGGAGCTCGTGTACAGTCTGTCACAGGTACTGTACAATGTCTGGAGGAGAGCTTGTGTACAGTCTGACACAGGTACTGTACAATGTCTGTAGGGGAGCTCATGTAGAGTCTGACACAGGTACTGTACAATGTCTGTAGGGGAGCTCATGTATAGTCTGTCACAGGTACTGTACAATGTCTGGAGGGGAGCTCATGTACAGTCTGTCACAGGTACTGTACAATGTCTGGAGGGGAGCTCATGTACAGTCTGTCATAGGTACTGTACAATGTCTGGAGGGGTGGCTTGCGGTTCACTAACAAAGCTAGGAAGGGGAAATTAGGGGACGCGATTTAAGGGCAATTTTCATAACAAAACTGTCTTTGATCAAAATAAATCCTGAATAAAAATAAAGTTTAGTTTTCTTCACATGGTGATATCAACAATAATTGTTGAAGGATCTCAATATTATTCTGGAATTAAATAACAACTTTTTCTCTTCATTTAATAAATTTGTCAACCAATGTCGCCATGTTCATGAGAGATATTCAACAACTGTTGATATCAACACATGAAGAAAATTAAACTCTTTGTTTCTACAGGATAAATATTATATCTATTTTGACAAAAAAAAAAAGTGTTGCTATAAAAACAACAAAAATACTGGTCTTTTCTCTCGCCCCATAAATCCCCTTGAGCCTATGACATAATTATATACAAACAGATCCAGAAGGGTGTTGGGAATGAGATATGGCCTGGAAGGAGGGAGGAAAAACATTTTGTTGATACTTATACCAGCCCTTACATTATTTTATTGATTCCTACTGACGAGTACCAGGGGATATCGTAGTACTAACATGCTAGTGACACACTCGATCACCAAGCGCTGTAGTCGAGACTACCTTGCCACACCTGTGGGCTCTATTGAAGCTCTACAACACTAACCGTACTGGTGGACACACGGACTAGATGTTAGGCTCATCGAATCTAGTTATCTGGTAGTAGAGAAGCCATGGTTCGAGCCCCCCCAACCAGTTGTAGTGAGAGTTTTTATTTCTTCCTTCCGTCACAAAATGTATACACGGATCATCACGTGACTAACCTTATTTGACAGTTTATTGTCACTAAAGGGTTCATGTATTCATAGGCCAAGCCACGGGTGTCATTTCTGATAGATGACGTCAAGACACAAGATAAGAGCATAGTTATTGGGTCGATTAGGGCCTGCCAATTTTGTATGTTCATTTTTACAAGTTTTTATATTTTGTTTTTAAATTTTTCTTATTTTTTCATGTATGTATATTTCGTGTGCGTGTTATATATAATATATAAAATATGTATGTTTATATGTAGCATATGTTGAAGTTATTGATTTATCGTGGACCAGCTGCCTAAACACTCTTGAAAACGGTTAGTCAGAATTTTGAATCTTTCGAATTTTTTTGGATGTCCTTTGGACTTGCAATTAAAACGATTCTACTGTATGAGGAAGTTGGCAACCCTGGCGGAAGTGATGCAGACTCCGGTATCGTCACACCCACACCACCAAACTGTACGGTACCTGTGGGGGGAAGGGGGGGGGGTCCCCGTGTTCAGTGACCCACAGTGCACCGCGTGTGGCCGCAAGGCTAGCTGGTGTCACTCGAGGGCCGGGATTGATTCTCAGAGAGTACAGTAGACTGTTTGGAGACACGATGTGACACCTGTTTGTTCCGAGAGCGACGAGGAGTTGGGATCCAAGCACCGACCAATCACCTCTGGGATGTTTAGGTTGAATAGGATAGAAGGTGATATTTTTAACACAACGGATATGTTTTCTTCAACTCAGACACATCCATTTCTGATGACATATTAATATCCTTCTGAAGATACGATTCTGGCCATCTATTGATATGTAATTCTACATACCATATGCTACAGAAGCAATAAAACCCAAAATAATGTTTTCTCTCAACGTTTTGGGGGACACGGAGCGTATTTACCGGATTAATAGCACGGTTCATAATTAAAATACAATGGTCGATAAGGAAACGTAGTGATAAGATCTTAATTTAATCGATTGTTTTCAATCAAAGAAATTGGCCTAACTTTTTTATTCACTAGATAAGGTTTTAAAAATGCTTCCCTAAGGTGTTCACTCTATAAACATCATCATCAACTGTTTCCATCTCGTGGCCGGATCAGTTTAGTGAAATTCCTTCATCTTCCTCTGTCCTTCCATTCTTCTTCTCTCACTTGCACACTTGCTGTTATCGGCTCCTACCATCTCTTTATTAGCCTCCCTTGCGGTCTTTTTCTACATACTCAATAAACAACGTTCATTAAATTATATATTTTGAAACATAAAATTAGTCTAATATAAGTGATGCCTGTTCAATTAAATCAAATTTTATTTTTATTCGGTTATGATTTTATTATTGTCATGAATATTATGGTAGAACTACTTATCAATAAAAAAAATCCAAAAATATAATATTTCCCCTTTATTTTAAATTAATATTTACAATCGTGCCCATTGACCACAAAACAAAGAAAATTCGTTAATATCAAACAAGTCTGGCAACTACAAGGCATTTAAAACGCGAAAAGAAGATATTTTCCATCTACTCTGAATGCTGGCCTTTGATTGGCTAGAAACTCTTCTCATATTCTCATTGGCTGATACGTCTCAATTTAAAGAGTTATCAATTCTCAAGTTCATTCATAAAACGCATTAAATCTCAAGTTAGATCAACTTTATGCATTATTCATAATGTATCGATTATAAATGTTATTATTGAAAATATGTATTTCAATTCAATGCACACATTGTGTTATACACTATTGCGTTTGTGTTGAATATAAACACAATCTAAGAATGAAAACTGTCCCGTCAAGTGTGCAATCATTGAGTCAGAGGAGAATGGGATGTATTTATACAGGTTCTAGTTTCCCATTATATTTTGTCAAACACTCATAAGGTCATTCATACGAGTTCTGAATCACTTTTAACGGTTAACATTTTATTTCAGCCATTTGTACTCCCCAGATTAACAAATTTTTGAATCACAATAAACGCTATTGAGTGAATTTTTCTAAATGTTCATTACTATCAAAGAATACTATTATATTTAATTAATTATTTAATAGTAAAGCCTCAATTCATCTTAATAAACACATTAAAGTTGTTTGTATAACAATGAAAATGTGAAAGAAAGTTACCAACAATGTTTATTTTAGGACAAACTTGTTATTAACAATATTACTTGTCCATATCCCCGTTACCCGAATAAATTAAAAGCTATACAACGTTTCACTAAATATAGCAAGGAAAGATATAATATCTTATTCACACGACGTTAAAGCGACC
The DNA here is from genome assembly GCA_039000515.1 of Timema cristinae. Taxonomy (NCBI): domain Eukaryota; kingdom Metazoa; phylum Arthropoda; class Insecta; order Phasmatodea; family Timematidae; genus Timema; species Timema cristinae. The sequence goes on along the minus strand of JBCFYV010001001.1, from coordinate 29,870,189 downwards.
ACCAAAGAATGTGAACGAGAATTATGCTTTGAAGAGCACACACGTTTTGTAATATTTATCTATCTAGAATAATTTAAACACAACCATTAATAGTGGACCTCAAAGGCGATCGCAACTGTTAAACATAACTATATTTCATTTACTAAATATATCCAACGTCAGAGGAGAAATGTGGTCTAACTTGTGGACATCTCTCAAGGAGGGGGTCGAACTAACCAAACATTTTGAAAAACCACCTGTCCAGGGAGCTTGGCTTGGGTTCATCGTACTATTGAGATATTAAGATGCTTGGCATTCGGTCCTAGGTTACGTTGGTTTGTAAGTTGTGGGACGATCAAACACTGTCTATAAATCGCTCGTTAAATAACCGGGTTAAAAATATCTGGTTGGCGCGACGCCATGTTTCTGTCACCATTTTACACGGGAAGTTCTTTCCGACCTCGATTTACAACTTCGTCAGAAACCTTTTCGCGGTAATTTATTTACAAACCTACCAACTTCTTGGGCAGTTTAGAGAGGTGACTAGGAACTTGTCTAGGAACTGAGTTTGTCTCATAGTGCATTGCCCTGACTGGTATTGAAGTCTCATTCTCATGTCTATGAGTAGAAATATTGTTCTCTATCTCGCCCTGAAGTAGAAGTCTTGTTCTCTATCTCGCCCAGAAGTAGAAGTCTTGTTTTCTATCTCACCCTGAAGTAGAAGTCTTATTCTCTATCTCACCCTGAAGTAGAAGTCTTGTTCTCTATCTCATCCTGAAGTAGAAGTCTTGTTCTCTATCTCACCCCAAAGTAGAAGTCTTGTTCTCTATCTCACCCCGAAGTAGAAGTCTTGTTCTCTATCTCACCTTGAAGTAGAAGTCTTGTTTTCTATCTCACCCCGAAGTAGAAGTCTTGTTCTCTATCTCACCCCGAAGTAGAAGTCTTGTTCTCTATCTCACCCCGAAGTAGAAGTCTTGTTCTCTATCTCACCCCGAAGTAGAAGTCTTGTTCTCTATCTCACCCCAAAGTAGAAGTCTTGTTTTCTATCTCACCCTGAAGTAGAAGTCTTGTTCTCTATCTCACCCTGAAGTAGATGTCTTGTTTTTCTATCTCACCCTGAAGTAGAAGTCTTGTTCTCTATCTCGCCCTGAAGTAGAAGTCTTGTTCTCTATCTCACCCCGAAGTAGAAGTCTTGTGTCTCCCCTGAAGTAGAAGTATTGTTCTCTATCTCACCCTGAAGTAGAAGTCTTGTTCTCTATCTCCCCTGAAGTAGAAGTCTGGTTCTCTATCTCCCCCTGAAGTAGATGTCTTGTTCTCTATCTCACCCTGAAGTAGAAGTCTTGTTCTCTATCTCACCCCGAAGTAGAAGTCTTGTATCTCCCCTGAAGTAGAAGTCTTGTTCTCTATCTCACCCTGAAGTAGAAGTCTGGTTCTCTATCTCCCCCTGAAGTAGATGTCTTGTTCTCTATCTCGCCCTGAAGTAGAAGTCTTGTTCTCTATCTCACCCCGAAGTAGAAGTCTTGTATCTCGCCCTGAAGAAGAAGTCTTTTTCTCTATCTCCCCTGAAGTAGAAGTCTTGTTCTCTATCTCACTCTGAAGTAGATGTCTTGTTCTCTATCTCACCCTGAAGTAGAAGTCTTGTTCTCTATCTCACCCCGAAGTAGAAGTCTTGTATCTCACCCTGAAGTAGAAGTCTTGTTTTCTATCTCACCCTGAAGTAGAAGTCTTGTTCTCTATCTCGCCCTGAAGTAGAAGTCTTGTTCTCTATCTCCCCCTGAAGTAGAAGTTTTGTTCTCTATCTCACTCTGAAGTAGAAGTCTTGTTCTCTATCTCCCCTGAAGTAGAAGTCTTGTTCTCTATCTCGCTCTGAAGTAGAAGTCTTGTTTTCTATCTCACCCTGAAGTAGAAGTCTTGTTCTCTATCTCACCCCGAAGTAGAAGTCTTGTATCTCCCCCTGAAGTAGAAGTCTTGTTCTCTATCTCACCCTGAAGTAGAAGTCTTGTTCTCTATCTCACCCTGAAGTAGAAGTCTGGTTCTCTATCTCCCCCTGAAGTAGAAGTCTTGTTCTCTATTTCGCCCTGAAGTAGAAGTCTTGTTTTCTATCTCACCCTGAAGTAGAAGTCTTGTTCTCTATCTCACCCGAAGTAGAAGTCTTGTATCTCCCCCTGAAGTAGAAGTCTTGTTCTCTATCTCGCCCTGAAGTAGAAGTCTTGTTCTCTATCTCACCCTGAAGTAGAAGTCTTGTTCTCTATCTCACCCTGAAGCAGAAGTCTTGTTCTCTATCTCACCCTGGAGTAGAAGTCTTGTTCTCTATCTCGCCCTGAAGTAGAAGTCTTGTTCTCTAGCTCACCCTGAAGTAGAAGTCTTGTTTCCAATTACACGTCCTCCGTGCACCACCTCACGGTGTTGACTCACTCCGAGGATAGCTATGACACGTCTTGTGTTCAGTTGGAGAACCTAGGTTTGCCTACTTCCACTCTCAACTTAGCTGACATGCAGTGGAGTTGAAGAACCGGCCGTTTCCTTTGAAGATTGCCCCCCTACAAGTTTCCTCTTTCTATCCACCGGCCTGGATTGTTTCCGCAACGAGCCGCCAGGGGACAAGTCACGGGAAGTTAACAATTTACTAGAAAAGTATTTTATCTCCGAGATGAGGACGTTACTCAGAGATAATATGAGGATTACTGACAGAACAAGCAGAGATACTTCAAGGACAGCTCTTCTCTCTCACTGCATCCTCGCGTTCTACCCTAGACGCTTGGCGTAGTTAGGATGCATAAGTATGGCCCAAGGTGATAGGGATGAGGATGGTTGAACTAAGAGGAATTGTACCCACATTTGAGTGTAGAACCATTTAGTAAAACCTGACCTTAGTGCACCCAACTGGGATTCAAACCCCTATATCCCCATAATCGGCAATCGCGTTTATTGCAAAAGTGACGCCTTAGACCAAGGTCAAGCTCATTTGATGTTGGGGGCTACATTTGAAACTAGAAATAATGATGAGACCTAATTTAAAAATATTAAACATTATCCACAATTTAAGTAATAATAAAAGAATAAACCCCTTTTTAAAACAATAAGTCTCACTCCAAATATTTTTACCAAAAACTTTGAAACCTTTTATTCACAGGAATGTTGGGATTGTAAGAGTCACTTCAATTGTTGAAACACGTGACCAGTAAGCCCAGATGTATCGGTTGCCTGGTTCCATTTCATGTGTGAACACAACTGTGTGCCGCCAAACATTTCACACATTAGCCCGAATAATCAACAACTTTCGGGAACTGATCCACGACGGAGGGAGAGCACTAATTGGATAGATGAACCTCAGATTTCTCCAAACTATGCCAAATTCTCAAAGGTTGTATTCCTACGATGTTTATAAAAAGAGAAATATGGTGTCTTTATCTAAGGGCTGATCAAAAGGTGCAGGGTCACACAAGTTCAGGGATAGGCCGCGACCGAAACGGGCCGGATCAGGTTAAAATCCTGGTTAGGTACGTCCAATGTGTTTATTTTCCTATTATCTCACCAGATGAATGCTTGGACATCTCCTTTTATTTTCTTCACCCTGCGTCAACGAATTAGCCGATAGTCTGAGCGGGTAGTAGGACGCAGACCCTTAGTAAAATATTATATGTTGTGATGCTGTGCTCAATTCACTGTGTTGGCTAAATATTATGCCAATGGATAAATTTAATGCGATGTGTTCATAATAATTTTAAGATTTTTTTTACAATTCGACCTTTGATTATCTTGATTAATATTTTAGTTAATTTTGTTTAATAATAAATAATGTTCAAATGAACTTTTTACTAAACATATTTATTTTAAATTTTTATTGTCTTTTATAAGTTGTTTGAAACCAAACACTCTCCCTCATTTGATCAAAATACGACGAATTGAAATCCCAAAGTTGGGCTCGCCTACAAAGCTTGACCTTAGAACGACATTCTGGCTGACATAATAAATGTACGCCGTAAAGAAGGAAATGGAACAATCATTTTGACTGAAGGTCATCGAGACCAATAAATTATAATTACTATTCGCTTATCTTAAAATCTCGGTGCTTGAAACAATGCGAAGGTTTCAATAATTAGATGTCTCTCTCTATAACATACGACTATTTCTTGTCAAGGTTTACTCTGTGGATTCCTTGTGGACTCACGCACGCACGCACACACGCACACACACACAAACTAAACCAGGGGCTCACACATAAGGGTTCGGCCAGACTGCCAAGCGTGCGAGCGAGCGAGCGAGCGCGCAAGCGACTGGGTGGCCAAACTGGCGAGCGCGCGAGCGAGCGAGCGCGTAATTAGCGGACCCTAGTTAGATTATTATTAGCACCGCGTCTTACTACCCGTTCGGGTTATACGCACTTACGCTAATGCGTAATGGTAGGGTTATTGTGAGATGAAATGAAGGACCTACAGTTTAACGTGGAATCCGAACCACGGTGGTGGCCTGGCATTCCCTACATTCACAAGATGTCGTGTCAGAGGTGAAGGAACGGTTTGGAAATAAGATAAATCTGTGCCGGGACCGAGGATTGAACCCCGGCTGCCAGCACAGAAGTCTGACACCTTACCCCTAGACCACTAGGTCACCGCCCCCCCTCCCCCCTAGTTAGAGAAGATGTCTCTGTCAAACACACTTAGTACATCTCTGATCCTCGAAAATTCTTACAGAAAATATTGTGTATTTATAAAAAAGAAAAAAGTAGAAGTGCATCCAATTAATAAATTGAGAAATGCGTATGATACTGTACTGAAGTGTTTTAAAATCAGATTTGCCGCACCAGTGGCAGAATGGTGCGTTGCACTCGATAACTTTTGACTAGGAGGCAAAGGTTCGAATCTTGGCCCAGTGAACTGAAGGTGATTTTTAAAACTTATTTATTGTTGTGGTTTTTTCATACTCTCTCCAAACTAATGGTGATTCTTATTTGTAAAGGCCTACTTTGATTATAATATTGAAGTATTTTAACATATCGGGTTTACATATATACATTATATTATTTATGGTCTTACCAATTAAATTAGGCCATTATTATTATTATTATTATTATTAGCACCGCATCTTACTTCCCGTTCGGGTTATATGCACTTACGCTAATGTGTAATGGTAGGGTGATTGTGAGATGAAATGAAGGACCTACAGTTTAACGTGGAATCCGAACCACGGTGGAGGCCTGGCTTTCCCCACATTCACAAGATGTCTTGCCAGAGGTGAAGGAAGGGTTTGGTAATCAGATAAATCTGTGCCGGGACCGAGGATTGAGCCCCAGACCTCCAGCACAGAAGTCTGACACCTTACCCCTAGACCGCCAGGTCACCGGGCCATTAATAGCAAGTGTGTTAAACCTATCACTGATAGAAAAAAGTCAAATATCATGTCAAAATGAGAAGTTTCCCCAGCACTCAATGAACCAACATACAATAATATTGCCTAGCGCCTGTAAACTAGACTGTACCGGGTCGAGCGCGCGCGCTTGAAAAATAGAATCAGTTCTATCTTTCAAGCGCGCGCGCTCAGTCGCTCGCGCGCTCGCTCGCTCCAGTGTGGCCACCCCCATTACAATCAATGTGTTCTATTTTATATTTTAGTCGCTCGCGCGCTCGCTCGCGCGCTCAGTCTGGCCGTACCCTAACTGATATGGCATTCGAGATTCTTGTGAGTGGTCCATTACAGATGTATGTTTTGAAGCATAACATCTTAAAATAATTGTAATGTAAATCAGTGATATGTTAGAAGCACAAGTTGGCCCTATATAATATTTTGTGGTGACACAAGGGTGCCCGTGTATGTTTTCCGAATGGGGGGGGGGGGGTTGAGTACCTTCTGCTGGGAGTATAGAACCCTCCACCCTCCTCGAGAGAAAAGGAATTTAACTTTGTTGGAGGGAATTTTAGAGCATCCGAACATAATTCTGAACTATGAGTTTCATGAGCCGATCGTTACAAAAAAAAATATATAAAAAAAATCTGAAGAAATAATAAAGCCCACTGAAAAGAAACATTATATTTTCACGAGATTATTGAACAGAACAAACTGAAAAGAAACATTATATTTTCACGAGATTATTGAACAGAACAAACTGAAAAGAAACATTATATTTTCACGAGTTTATTGAACAGAACAAACTGAAAAGAAACATTATATTTTCACGAGATTATTGAACAGAACAAACTGAAAAGAAACATTATATTTTCACGAGTTTATTGAACAGAACAAACTGAAAAGAAACATTATATTTTCACGATTTTATTGAACAGAACAAACTGAAAAGAAACATTATATTTTCACGAGATTATTGAACAGAACAAACTGAAAAGAAACATTATGTAACGTGGGGCGCACGTGACCTGGAAGGGTCACAGGCCGTTCACACGTGAAAGTGTGAACCACGAGTTCTTTTAGAGATTTTGGGGTAGGTTGCCGACCAAACACGAATAAAAAATGCCCACGGAATATTCAAGGTTTTTATTATTAAAAACACTACTTAAAAACATTCACAGAATTAAAAATACAGCTAAACAATTTAACAAATTAGGTAGTCAAATTAATTATCTAAATTAATAAACCAATAAGGACATAATAAATAGAATAATCTGAATAAATTATAACTGAGTAGTTCACTTAGTTAAGTAATACTAATAATTGTCTTTAAATTAATAAACAAATGAAAACACATAAAATAAAATTACACTGGATTAACCATAACTAAACAGTTCTCTGACTAAGGTAATATAGGCAATTGTTTGTAGATCAATACACAAATAAAAAAACATTAAATAGAATTACATCAAGTCAAGTAAACAGCTTGTTAAAAAAATACTGAATAACTAGTTAAATATCCAAATATCAGTTTCTAAAAACGTTCGTTCACTGTAATTTTACTTTCAATGCTAATTACACTCACGGCACCCCTCCACAGGTCCCAGTGCCATACACACTACTCTGGCACGCGCCGCACAAATACTGTACTCGCTGGTTGACACACTGGACTCGCTGGTCCACTCACGGCTCACAGTGTCCACACTGGTCCACACACTCGCACTGGCGACTCCCGGACTCATCAGTCGAGGACCAAGAACTGAATCTGCACGGCTATCGCTGAGCTTGTTTTTATAGCGGTGGTGACAGCTAAGGGTCTAGAATCCTCCATTTCTAAAGTTAAGAGTCCAGAATAAAATGGGTCCCGACCCTTCCAGATGTGTCTCCGCCTTCCTCCCCGCACCCCCTTGGCCCCTCTAATCCCCCAGCCAAGTGAGAATGTCGCTGCCTACCTGCTAGACAAGGAGGGAGACAGAGAGAACAAGGAGCGCAGCTAGGGTAAACAATGAGAGCACGCTGGTCCCACTGTTAAACACTAATCTTGTTACAATTATATTTTCACGAGTTTATTGAACAGAACAAACCGAAAAGAAACATTATATTTTCACGAGTTTATTGAACAGAACAAACTGAAAAGAAACATTATATTTTCACGAGATTATTGAACAGAACAAACTGAAAAGAAACATTATAGTTTCACGAGATTATTGAACAGAACAAACTGAAAAGAAACATTATATTTTCACGAGTTTATTGAACAAAACAAACTGAAAAGAAACATTATATTTTCACAAGTTTATTGAACAGAACAAACTGAAAAGAAACATTATATTTTCACGAGATTATTGAACAGAACAAACTGAAAAGAGACATATTTTCGCGAGTTTATTGAACAGAACAGACTGAAAAGAAACATTATATTTTCACGAGTTTATTGAACAGAACAAACTTAAAAGAAACATTATATTTTCACGAGATTATTGAACAGAACAAACTGAAAAGAAACATTATATTTTCACAAGTTTTTTGAACAGAACAAACTTAAAGAACATTATATTTCACGAGTTATTGAACAGAACAAACTGAAAAGAAACATTATATTTTTACGAGTTTATTGAACAGAACAAACTGAAAAGAAACATTATATTTTCACGAGTTTATTGAACAGAACAAACTGAAAAGAAAGATGTTGAAGAGAGAAAGGGAAGAAATCTATTTCATCAATTTTATCTGTTTGCGCAGATATTTACGATTTAAAGTTGTTAGTAGCAAATTACAGCCAAACACACAATACACCATTTTAATTTTTTCATAAAAATCAACCAAAAAATGTAAATATTGCAGAGGGGTAAAAGGGGGGGGGGGGGTGGACCCAAGCCCCCTTACCACCCATTTATGGGCACCCATGTATATTAAAATACAATAACTTTTAAATCTGTAAGCGTTCCACATCTTGTAAACCTACCTAGTGGGAATAAGTAAAATTGTTATTCAATGTTTAAATTTAAATGTAGGCTGACATGATAGGAATGTCCTAGAGCCACAAGCTTAGCTGACGCTTTGTTGTTAGTCTAGTGGTCTTTCCTGACTTTTTTTTCTCTATTTATTTCCAAGAAAATGCGGGTACATTGACTTTCAATTCCACCGTCACTTTACTTACCCATAGCTTAATTTTTTTAAATTCATACAGCCCAGATGGGTGGTAAGGCTCGGTGCAGAATAAAAGTTCCTGCTGAACTGGTGATGCAGTGTATACAGCCAGTGAACGTCAGTATTGCGTCATCACTCACCAGTGAACTAGCAGGGAAGTCCCTGACCTACTCAACATATCACCGCCCACAATCACCTCCACATACATACATACATACATTCACACATACACACCTAATCATGCCGTTCCCTTACGTGTAGGCAAGAAACTGTGCATATATCTCATAAACAACAACTCGTACTTAATCCATCCTCACTAACTTTCTCCACACTTCTCTATCGTTGAATACTCCCTTCAACATCCATACACAGAGTATTACATGCTCTTTTATTATTAAAACTCTCCTTTTCACACATTCGTCTAAAACATTTAGCCAGGTCTTACATGGCCTACCCCTTCCTTTTGATCCACACACTCTACCTTCATATATTTGCTTCGTCACTCGGTCCACACTCATACCTCAACATGCTCAAACCAACGTAAGACGCTTCTTTCTCATTGACTTGTTGTATTCCCTTTCAAACCACACTCCTTCATCACTGACTCTGTCCATACGAGTTTCTCCACATACATTTCCTAGATATCTCAGTTCATGAAAGAATGTCAACAACTGATTTTCAGCTGTTAGATTTGACATCGTATCTCAAACGTGACGGCTATTTATCATGTTACCTAGCATATTAATATATGAAAGCAGATTTACTGGCTGACTATTTTATATATATATAATGACTCATTAACGCCCAGCCCAAACCCTTGGATCTAGAAAGCTGACATTTTACACAGAGGTTCCCTTTATGATGTAGACAAGGAATAAGGCCGAATTTTTTGAAGTTCTTGAGGGATAGGGAATAAAGAGGATTTATATAATTATCATACCACAGTGGTTCACGGGCAACGCCGTAGGGATTGCTAGTAATGTATTAGTTAAGACTTAGATATTGTTATTTAATGAACTGAAAAGCTATGATTTCAAACAACTTCATGACATATTAATTATATTATGAATGATAGTTTGACCATTTGACTCTTTTAAATGCTCTAATTATTGAGTCAATGGAATATTTTTATATTATAACATTTTGTTATAAGCTAATTGATATTCCAAAAGTATAAATAACTTATCTAGAGTCTTTCTGTTGTATATGAATCTTTTTATCGGTATTCTCGTTTATAAATTCTTAAATTTGAAAATCCTATCTTCTCAACTAATTAGATAACAATATCTAAGTCTCAGCTTATATAATTAATCCACTCCTTACTAAAGATAATGCTGCATAGTAATGTATCTACAAGAATAGGGTAGAAATGAGAACGATAGAACTCTGACCAAGTTTTTTTTATCACCGTGTCTTACTACCCGTTCGGTTTATACACTTATGTGCTAATTACGCTAGTGATTTTAGACATGAGGAAGTTATATTTAGATGAAGTGTACCCACATTTGCGTGGAGGGAGAGTGGAAAACTAGTTAGGAAAAAGACCCTCAGTGCACTCGAATGAGATTCGAACCCCGATCTCCCCGTCATGGGCAGTCTAGTCTACTGCGAGAATAGCGCCTTAGACCCGTGGCCACCAAAGCGGGTTATGACAAGGTTTATTTGTAAATCATGTGCGAGCCACATTTTCTTTTCACTTTCTATCCTTTCTCTATTTGAATGCTTGTGCATTTTTATTAAATTGGCTCTCACATTCCTACACTATTAGATAAAATATTTGATAGCCCTTGTGTTAAACGTTATCAATTAAAACCATCGTTGTGGTAGCATTTTAATTTCTCTCGACCACTCGAAGAGAGAAGTATTATGATTATAAAAAAATTGAATTCGAGATTTGGATTTATGTGAACCTTCCATGAATCCATGAAACCGAAATAGTTGTTTTTCAGGACGTCGTCTGTCTGTCCATTTCTCGCCCTGGATCCGGAACTATTTTACCAATCGCGCTAGAATTTGGCATCTAGGATATAGATGAGGTTTCCTAGAGGATTTAAAAAAAAATTAAATATCTAACCCTAAAACTAAAGGTAAAACTGACGGGTAAAAAAGAGATAAAATCGATTTAATCAAAACTCGTTTTAACAATTTTGATTAAATTTTGTATCTTGGCACTGATTAACATTACATACAAAATGGTTACTTAGATAACGCACGTGTGTATAACCCGAACGGGTAGTAAGACGCGGTGCTAATAATAATAATAATAGATAACGCACATTTTCAATCGTATCTCCGAAACTACGAAATAACTTATCATTGTAACGTTGTAGTGTTATTAAAAATAAAAATAATTTATTTGAAATATATTTTTATAAAATCAATAGTTTCTCAGCTATAAGTAAATATGTATATAATTTTATGAAAGTCAAGATTATTGAAATTAATTGTTATGCTCTCTAAGGCACCGAAAGGTTCCTCGTTTCTGTAAGAGTATATATTATTTCATGTGTGTTCTTTGGTGGAGTGTTTCTGCAACAATCTATATTATTTAGCTTAACAAATGTTACTAGGTTCTAGTAAATTTATCTCTATTAAGATAAAAGAAGAGAAATAATCTGTTCAGCAGAGCGTACTTTTTTTTTAAAACTTTTATAATTATTTGTTGTATTTAATATTCATACTCCCAGCCAAGGAAGTTTTATCAGCCCAGGACAAGACAGGACTGCCAACCTAGGACCGCTATCTCGTCAGTCTAGCCACCCAACCCATACATGGTCATGTTTCATTCATAGCACATCACATACCCCTCAGGAGAAAGTGGTATTCCACTCCCTACTCGGGACAACTCGTCTTAGAAATACATCTACCGGCCTTTTTACACCTTTGGTTACAGGTCTAGATGACTTTGGTTCGATACAAGCCGGTGCTTTCCGTAACCTAGAATTTAAATTGAAAAAATACCAAGTCATGCCCAGAAAGGTTTTTTTTGGAAAGGGAAAACTCGTGGGGGGGGGGGAGACTGCCTCCCTACCTGGGGTGGCTCGTGGGGAATTACCTCAACAGAAGAGGGCAGATCACCCCCCCCCTCCCTGACATTATCTACCCTTTAATCAATTTACAATTTTCTTTAAACATAGGTTTTATTAATTCTATGAAAAATCCAATAAGCTTAATAGCTTAGCCATTGACAAAAGTAATTATCAATAAACTTCAACGAAACTTCTAAATTTTCAACCCGAATTTGAATTTTGCTAGTATTCGTATTCGGTTCTAAGTTCTGAACTGTTTTTTGAAAGATTCTAAATTTAGAATCCTAATGGGTTTCAGATTAGGATTCCATGGAATTTATTCAGAAATCTAAATTTAAAAATCAAACTTTTTACTAAAAAATATTTGCGAATTTTGTAATATTAAAAATTATTATTCATTTTAACACTATTTTAAATTTTAGTTAACACATTTTTTATTGGACTTTGTTCCAAAAAATTATATAATTTACACTAATTTAGTAACATCTAATCACATATTCGATCCGAATTGGATTTGAATTTTTTTTTATTTCATTCTTATTTGATTCGAAAAACTGTCATTTTAAAATATTAGACTCGAATTAGATTTGAAATTTAGAATAATGAATTCGAACAGACTTGACTATTAAAATACTTTGAACCGAAAGGGGTTTTTGATCCCGAATCATCCCCCTCCCCTGGTAAAGCCCTGAATTATCGGTTTTCAAATGGATGTTAAATATTTCAATACACAGTTAAATGTTCTAAAAGTAACTTAATCTATTATTATTATTATCATCATCACCGCGTCTTACTACCCTTTCGGGCTATACGCACTTACGCTAATGTGTAATGTTATGGTGATTGTGAGATGAAATGGAGGACCTACAGTTTAACGTGGAATCCGAACCACGGTGGAGGCCTGGCATTCCCCACATTCACAAGATGTCTTGTCAGAGGTGAAGGAAGGGTTTGGTAATCAGATAAATTTGTGCCGGAACGAGGATTGAACCCCGGCCGCCAGCACAGCAGTCTGACACCTTACCCCTAGACCACCAGGTCACCAACTACAGTTTGTTGATACAATATGTTGTATCTAAACAGGTTGAATAATTACCGGGGAAAATGAAACCGGTTTTTACATAAATAGGGGTGCCGATTATTTCGTGAGAAATTATACCTCGTTTAACGGAAATATGTATAATTATCAGTCGGCGCTTGCAACAACCTAACAGTTAACCTAGTTTCACTTTACTAACCTTATCTACCATTTTTTCTTAAAAATAATTTGTTCGTTTCAGTTCAACCACGAAACCATTTTTAGAGTTTCACTTTACTGTTTGCGGTATCTTATATTTTTTTAATGTAATTTTTTTAGCAGAAATTTAGAATGTCTAGCCAGTCTGTTTATTGTTCTTTACCTACTTTACCTCAACTTGATAACTACTATGATTTATTTTACCTCAACTTGATAGCTACTATGATCTATTTTATCTGAACTTGATAATACTATGATCTACTTTACCTCAACTTGATAACTACTATGATCTATTTTATCTCAACTTGATAACTACTATGATTACTTTACTCAACTTGATAACTACTATGATCTATTTTACCTCAACTTGATAACTACTGTGATCTATTTTATATCAACTTGATAACTACTATGATCTATTTTACCTCAACTTGATAATACTTGATCTTTTTACCTCAACTTGATAACTACTGTGATCTATTTATTCAACTTGATAACTACTGTGATCTATTTTACATCAACTTGATAACTACTATGATCTATTTTACATCAACTTGATAACTACTGTGATCTATTTTATATCAACTTGATACTACTGTGATCTATTTTACCTCAACTTGATAACTACTATGATCTATTTTACATCAACTTGATAACTACTATGATCTACTTACCTCAACTTGATAACTACTATGATCTACTTTACCTCAACTTGATAACTACTATGATCTAATTTACTCAACTTGATAACTACTATGATCTATTTTCCCTCAACTGATAACTACTATGATCTACTTTACCTCAACTTGATAACTACTATGATCTATTTTACCTCAACTTGATAACTACTATGATCTACTTTACCTCAACTGATAACTACTATGATATATTTTACATCAACTTGATAACTACTATGATCTAATTTACATCAACTTGATAACTACTGTGATCTATTTTATATCAACTTGATAACTACTGTGATCTATTTTACCTCAACTTGATAACTACTATGATCTATTTTACATCAACTTGATAACTAATATGATCTATTTTACCTCAACTTGATAACTACTATGATCTATTTTACCTCAACTTGATAACTACTATGATCTACTTTACCTCAACTTGATAACTACTATGATCTACTTTACCTCACGGAAGTTCTGTTTAGTTTTCTTTTGTTTGTATTATACGAATATTTTGAAGCTACCGTTATTTCTAATTGCCTTTTACTATATATCTATACTGATTATCGACATTTTTTAATTACAATAAAGAGGTAAACATTATAAAGTTATAATTTAAAGGAAATGTACTCACATTCGAGTGGAAGGAGAAAGGAGAGTGTAAAACCATTTGGATTAACATTTTAGTTTTATTTAGTGTCGTAATGCTTTTTCAGGATTGTATTTTTTTTATTTGTGTAGCTTGATTTATTACGTTTCATTTTGAGTGCAAAATGTTATTCAACTTGTTTTGTTTTTTAAATTGATAACCCTTTACCTGCTTTATGTGAGTAAAAGATACAAATATGATACTATTAATTAGATACCAAGGGAGTAATACATCTTTTGTCTAGTTGGTAAAAATCATATAAAATTTCGTCACTTATTTTTTCAGCCTTATCTTATAATCCAAAATATTTAGGTAAATTTCAATTATTTATACATCTTATAGTCCAGCATTTTGCATAAAGGCATGACCACTTTAATGAGGATAAAAGGATTCATTTTAGGATTTTAGTGCCAAAGAAACCCTAAGTCTGCAGTGTACAAATTCTCTATTGGCTTAAGACCCACTTAAATCCAAATACATAGGTATTTGATGACTCACAATTTATTTATATATATATATATATATATATATATATATATATATATATATTATATATAGTGTTTTATTATACAAAATGTTGGCAGTATTAGCTAAAAATAAATAATAAGTTGTGGTTTGTCAATGTTCTACCTTGCAAACACCTATTTGCGAGCTGAAAGATGCAGCTTGTATTTAGAAAGGGAATGAATCGATTTCTGTCTCAACCAGATTATCGGATCCATTTCAACAATAAGCACGGTTTTACATAATATTGTTTTAACACCAAATATCAATCAAAGTGTAAATTGTGAAAGACATAATACATTCCCAGCTCAGTCGATAGTTTGTCTGTCTACTAAGCCCAGGGTCCCGGGTTCTATTCCCGGCATGGCCGAAAAATCTATCATTGGTGGAATGTGGGTTTACTCGTTCACAGTGATGAATTAACGGCCGGGGAACTGGATGTTGTGTTTGTTCTAGATTTAAGTTGCTTGACAAGTCTAGTATTGATATAATCAGTCGGTTCAGAAAGTTCACTTTAAATACCTCAAATAAATTATTAAAACATGACCCAAATTTCCCTGTTTGGTCGGGAAGGTTTGAATACTCAGGATGGACTTGTGACCAGAAGAGTAGCTACCCTGTTTTGGGGGAATACAGTTGGTAACCCCCCTAAACGCTTTGACCACAATGCCCACAACCCAATGTTTGGGAAACGGCTGCCTAGATCATTATTAATTTGGACACACATCACACCGAAATGGAGCAAGTTACTCAACCCAGTCGTGGTTGTCCGATGGAGGGAGGACCTGCTTTCCGAGATCTCTTGGAACACTCTGACACGAACGAACCGAACTAGAGCCGGGTATTCATGGGAGGGACCTTTCTCATCTCACAGGGGGATGAGTTTCATTTCTTAGGCCTGCTTCGGTGGTCACGTAGTCAAAGGCGTCACACTCGTGTTAGAGTATACTGCCAATGACAGGGAGATCGGGGTTCGAATACGGGTTGGGTCTCCTGAGGATTTTTTTTTTACAAAAATTGTTTCCCACTATCTGTCGACGCAAATGGAGAATCACTTCCTCTAAATCCGACCTTCCTAATCTTTATTACATAAGCGTATAACCAGAACGGGTAGTAAGACGTGATGCTAATAAAAAAGGATACGTCAGGTGTTTTTTTCTATCCACTATATCTTATAGATGTTACTTTTCCTGACTGACGCTCCTTGCGGGGGAAGGACCACATTGACTCATGGGGGGGAGGGGGGTTACCCCTCAGTGCTCCCACCCTCTGATAAACACAACCGTCACATTAATACGTTGGTCAAATAAAACATGACTTGACTTTTTTCCTGAGGAAGTTGGAAGTGGAATAGTTCTCCCGGCGAGCCGTAACTTCCTGCCGTAACCAGGAGTGGTTAGCAAGCTCAGAGTTTTCCTTCGGGAAGTTTCTCTGTGCGGTTGGGAAGAGGGGGGGGGGGTTGTTAGTACGTACTACTGGCCTGTATTTATCAATGAGGGCCAACAACGTAAGTCACATGACGCAAATACAGCCATTTCCGCTATCCGCTAAGTTTTGAATGGGAAACTATCCGCAGTGGCGGCTTGCGGCTTGCTAAAGGGTCACGGCCATCCAAGTTACATTCGTTCGATTTTTTTTTTATACTTGTGATTTTCTTTTCCACAAGAAATTAATTCAATATTTTCCAAAACGGAGAATTTTCTAGCTCATATCTGTTGCTACGCTATTGGAGTAAGGATGAGACGGATACAATTTGAGAAAATATACCCCACATTTGCGTGAAGGGAGAGTAAAACCATCCAGAAAATAACACGCTCAGTACACATGGCCGGGATTATAACTCTGATCCCTCTATTGCAAGCTAGACGCCTTATACCATGTGACCATCGGTGCGAGTATGTATATATTTGATGAAGAAGCACGTGGTACAACGAGAGATATGTTATTATATGAGCCAGAACAGAACCAGTCTATTTGATATTTCCATGGCCAATACTTTAGTTCCGCTTGTAACGCGTCCACCAGTTCAGTTAAGGATCCCGGGATCGACTCCCAACATGTCTGAAAGATATTCTATTGATGTGATTGGCGGTCCATCGTAAATTGACGACAGTAGGATTGTTTGTTTCAGTTCTAGAGCTAAGATAGTTTGTTGTTTCAGTTCTAGAGCTAAGATAGTTTGTTGTTTCAGTTCTTGAGCTAAATAGTTTGTTGTTTCAGTTCTAAGCTAAATAGTTTGTTGTTTCAGTTCTAGAGCTAAGATAGTTTGTTTTTTTCAGTTCTAGAGCTAAGATAGTTTGTTGTTTCAGTTCTAGAGCTAATATAGTTTGTTTTTTTCAGTTCTAGAGCTAAGATAGTT
This sequence comes from Timema cristinae, assembly GCA_039000515.1. Classification (NCBI taxonomy): domain Eukaryota; kingdom Metazoa; phylum Arthropoda; class Insecta; order Phasmatodea; family Timematidae; genus Timema; species Timema cristinae. The sequence continues at coordinate 29,853,253 of JBCFYV010001001.1, read as the reverse complement.
TGTTGTTTCAGTTCTAGAGCTAATATAGTTTGTTGTTTCAGTTCTAGATCTAATATAGTTTGTTGTTTCAGTTCTAGAGCTAAGATAGTTTGTTGTTTCAGTTCTATAGCTAATATAGTTTGTTTTTTCAGTTCTAGAGCTAAGATAGTTTGTTGTTTCAGTTCTAGAGCTAAATAGTTTGTTGTTTCAGTTCTAGAGCTAAGATAGTTTGTTTTTTCAGTTCTAGAGCTAAGATAGTTTGTTGTTTCAGTTCTATAGCTAAATAGTTTGTTGTTTCAGTTCTAGAGCTAAGATAGTTTGTTTTTTCAGTTCTAGAGCTAAGATAGTTTGTTGTTTCAGTTCTAGAGCTAAATAGTTTGTTTTTTCAGTTCTAGAGCTAAGATAGTTTGTTGTTTCAGTTCTAGAGCTAATATAGTTGTTGTTTCAGTTCTAGATCTATATAGTTTGTTGTTTCAGTTCTAGAGCTAAGATAGTTTGTTGTTTCAGTTCTATAGCTAATATAGTTGTTTTTTCAGTTCTAGAGCTAAGATAGTTTGTTGTTTCAGTTCTAGAGCTAATATAGTTTGTTGTTTCAGTTCTAGAGCTAAGATAGTTTGTTTCTTCAGTTCTAGAGCTAAGATAGTTTGTTGTTTCAGTTCTAGAGCTAATATAGTTTGTTGTTTCAGTTCTAGAGCTAAGATAGTTTGTTTTTTCAGTTCTAGAGCTAAGATAGTTTGTTGTTTCAGTTCTAGAGCTAAGATAGTTTGTTGTTTCAGTTCTAGAGCTAAGATAGTTTGTTTTTTAAGTTCTAGAGCTAAGATAGTTTGTTGTTTCAGTTCTAGAGCTAATATAGTTTGTTGTTTCAGTTCTAGAGCTAAGATAGTTTGTTTTTTCAGTTCTAGAGCTAAGATAGTTTGTTGTTTCAGTTCTAGAGCTAAGATAGTTTGTTCCATTGTGTTTTCCAGTAGGTGGTGGGTTAGGTTGACCTTAAGCTAGCCCAACATTAAATGTTAAATAAAATACCTAGTTTTAGAGCACAAATGTTCATGTTCAGGCACGCATGAGCATAAACGGAGCACAAACTATTGAAATCAAAGAAAAAAGGAAATATTTCCTACAATGTGGCTGGCCAACTTGAATTTACAAAAAATACAGGTCGGTGTATTAAGGTAGGTTTTCAACTCTCCCTCCACGCATGTGTGGGTACACTTTATCTAAATTCAGCTTTCCTCATCCTTAACAAAGTAGCATAATTAGTCCATATTTATAAAACCCTAACGGGTACACTGGGTATCATTTCTGAGGGTTAATATTGGGAAACAGCGTTGTCATTCTCTCGTCTTCGTGTGGTCAATCTCCCCTCAAATAAGACAAGTTTGGCAACGCTGTTTCGTTGATATTGTCAGTAGCTCCTTCTTAACACCTTCAGACATATCTGAGAGCGAGGAGGTTTGGCAACAGTTAAGAGTGAGAGAGAGCGAAGATATAGCTTCTCTCCATAAGACCTGGAGTTCCCTCAGAGGTGACGGTCGTACTGTTAGTTACTCATGTGAAAGTGAAAGCTGGTCCTAGATCATGGCCGACACACTCGCTACATTGTGCCCGACGTAGATCTGCAAACCTGGACCATTGGATAGATAGATGTAGCGCCTAGGAGGATATATGCTGGAGGGGAAACAGCTCGTCATATTGTGTCAACCGTGGCCGCGTATGAATCCCTCACACGGGACATAGCGTCAAGCTCGTCTTATCTGGTTTGTTGGTGAAGAGGTCAGGGTTCGAATCCCGGATGCTGGCTCTATGACAGTGGGGGGCAGGCCTACATCGTACCCGGGCGTTGAAAAGGGGCCTTAAATAAAGTCTAGCATTCACATTTCCACTCTTACTAAAATATTAGTTTAGGTATAATATTTTTTGTCTTAATATTGGTTCATTTTTTTTAGATATAACTTAAAAGTAGGGATATAATTTACATATAATTATTTAGTTTTTTTCAGATAGGATTGATAAACTATTTTTTTAGAGAGGATTAATGTAAAATCGAAGGGTCCACGAAAAAACCTCATAGCCCCTGTTATTATTATTATTATTATTATTATTATTATTATTATTATTATTATTAGCACCGCGTCTTACTACCCATTCGGGTTATACGCACTTACGCTAATGTGTAATGGTAGGGTGATTGTGAGATGAAATAGAGGACCTACAGTTTAACGTGGGATCCGAACCACGGTGGAGGCCTGGCATTCCCCAATTTACAAGTTGTGATTATTACACGTCTTGTCAGAGGTGAAGGAAGTAGCCCCTGCTACATTTCCTTGCAGATCCCCAAGTCTAGCGAGGGAGATTCCAGCCAGTTGTTATGTCCCTGTGATCAGACCCCGTGATCAGACCTTGCCATTGTCGTTCCGTAGCTAATATTGTCACAATTTGTGACGGAGTGTGACTAACCAAGAAACCTTGATGGTCAAGGCTCAGGTTGAACATGTCATGTCACGCAGACTGATAATGGATGTAGCTATTTGGATGTTTGGGTGGAGCTCTGGTCAATTAGGGACATCCTAGGTCAGGGGTCTTCAGCCCGTGACCCACTGACTCGTGAAAATTATTAAATATTTCAAGAGAAAAAATGACAAATACAGATATATCTTTTATATAATCAACTAATAAAATAAATAAGTATTTCACGTTATTTTGTAAAGAAAAGTGTTGCGTTGAAACACAAATATACTTTAGGCCGGATAGTAGCAACTCTAATGTACTTACAACCTTTTCCAGTATAAATAATAAGACGTAATTTGAATTGATCACTTTGTTTGTGACTTTTATACACCTCTCTCCACGCTGATGGTGGTACATTTTCTAAATTCAACTTTCATCTTATGTTTTGAGTTAAGAGAAGTGTATTAGGACCATTAAATTTTTAATTCTCGTAAAATGATTCACAACGAAAAGTTTTCAATCTCTCTCTCAACGCAAATTATGGTACAAATCAACCTTCTCACGTGTGGGGAAGTCGGTTCGAGTCCCAGATAAGTTATGATAAGTCTAAAATCTAGCATGGTTTCTCGGCATGAGTTGGACTAAATCTCCTCCTTCAAGTTTAAAAGACGAGACTAATCAATAGGATACATAGGCCTAACGAACGGGTAGTAAGACGCGGTGCTAAATTACATATCGATATTCAAGATAAATACATATCGAATGTAATATATTTGTACAATTTTATTAAATTGTTCCCTGTGTTAAATTTAAGTTCATACATTCTTCTAAAGCTCATCAAAACGAAAAGAGTTCCAACAATTTGTCTTAGTATTTAATCCAAAAACTATCTGGATCAAGTCCCCGGATAAATTAACCTCGATATTATTTATGATAGCGTTTAGAAAGTTAGACTCGCCGTCCCACTTGCCAGCGCGATTTCGTGGTAGAGCGTAAAGACGTTTGATTGGTTAGTTTTTATATTCAAACAAATAGCTCGAGTTTGCGTGTACATTTTCCAAGCGCTCTTCGAGTATGAGGGTGATGGTGAGTATGAGGGTGATGGTGAGTATGAGGGTATGGTGAGTATGAGGGTGATGGTGAGTATGAGGGTATGGTGAGTATGAGGGTAATGGTGAGTATGAGGGTAATGGTAAGTATGAGGGTAATGGTGAGTATGAGGGTATGGTGAGTATGAGGGTGATGGTGAGTATGAGGGTGATGGTGAGTATGAGGAGTGGTGGTATGAGGTATGGGAGTATGAGGGTGGTGAGTATGAGGGTGAAAGGTGAGTATGAGGGTGATGGTGAGTATGAGGGTGATGGTGAGTATGAGGGTGATGGTGAGTATGAGGGTGATGGTGAGTATGAGGGTGATGGTGAGTATGAGGGTGATGGTGAGTATGAGGGTGATGGTGAGTATGAGGGTGATGGTGAAGTATGAGGGTGATGGTGAGTATGAGGGTGATGGTGAGTATGAGGGTGATGGTGAGTATGAGGGTGATGGTGAGTATGAGGGTGATGTGAGTATGAGGGTGATGGTGAGTATGAGGGTGATGGTGAGTATGAGGGTGATGGTGAGTATGAGGGTGATGGTGAGTATGAGGGTGATGGTGAGTATGAGGGTGATGGTGAGTATGAGGGTGATGGTGAGTATGAGGGTGATGGTGAGTATGAGGGTGATGGTGAGTATGAGGGTGATGGTGAGTATGAGGTGATGGTGAGTATGAGGGTGATGGTGAGTATGAGGGTGATGGTGAGTAGGTGATGGGTGATGGTGAGTATGAGAGGATATGATGGTGAGTATGAGGGTAAATGTGAGTATGAGGGTGATAGTGAGTTATTTCCCCTTTTTTATATTCACCTTTGCATATAAACACATATACTTCAAAAGCACCCGCAAATAGTTGTTTGCATGAAAAGGTAAAGTTTTATCATCAAAAATTTCCCACTCTAAATAATTCTGGGAAATTTTTTTTGACATCACTCTATATGTTTATTAGTAGGGCTAGGATTTTGATGACCTAAAAATGTTTATAAAATGCCCTATTAAAAATGCATTTATAGCCCAAAAATTAAAAAAAATTATCTTTAAAACTAAAAAAAGACCGAAAAGATATTTTGTTTTTCCTTACTAAAACAAGTAAACAAAACCTTAAAATGTAATTTAGTGTTCCGTTTCTGTGCCCAACTGAAAGTTTTTATTTTGTCAACAAAAAATATTCCATATAAAATAAAACAAAGAAAATAAATAAAAATTCAACTTACATTTTCTGACAGTTTAATTCGACATGGAAAACTTAAAAGAGTTTTTATTTCAACATAATTGCAATTCATAACAAAAAATATGTGGAGATTTTTGAAAGAGAATGATTTTCTATTATCTGCTAGCAATACTTTAAACATAGAGAAGCTCCTTTCCACTTCTACTGACACCACAGGGCATACTTGGAATAAACTACGTCGCTTTGTTCAAAATCTCCTGAGATTTCACCAAGGGAAAAGTTTTTCACTGATAGTACAACTGCAACTAAGCACAGAGTTTCATATCCTTCATTATTTTTAAAAAATCTGCTCAATTTTCTTTTGTACGGCCTTTTCCAGTCACAAATCACATTTCAGTATCAAAAAGAAGTTCCTGCGCAACTTTGATTGAGATCGCTTCATTGCTGTCAAATGAGTCGATGATCTTTTCATAACTTGGAAGTTCTCACAGTAATAGTTGCATGCTTCAATCCAAGTCCTCCGCCTGGTTAAAACGGGAGCCGATGGCAAAGGAACGTTCGTGACCTCCGACTTGAATGATGCCACTCGAGATGGTGCCTTCAGAAAAACTTTCTTCGTGCACCCAATCAGCTGGTCAACTTGGATGAATTGCCCTCGTCTCTCTTCAGCAACTCTGTGACAGGCATGTGCTAGACATGTTAGGTTAGTACAGCGCTTTCAGAGCATTAGCAGCCTTTATCATGTAAGGTGCAGCATCAGTCACGAAGAGCAGGACATTGTCGTGTTGGATGCCATAGGGCCATACTATATAGCTCAAGGACCTATCAAAGAGTTTGCTTATTGTAAAAAAATTCACTTTTTCTAAATGTTCACAATTGATGAGAGAATGTTCACCAAGGTCATCTTCTTCCATCGATCCTACCACTGTGTTAGCTACATATCGTCCTAAAGAGTCAGTTGTCTCATTCATAGATACCCATATTTACTTTTCTGTTACTTTTCCTCGTATCTTCTTCATGGTGTTTTCATAGCAACGGCTGACATGACTTTTCCTTAGTGTGGAGACTTCCCAGTGTGCTTTTCTAAAAAGCCGCGCAATCTCGCTCGAATTGTTAACTTTGCCCAAAGGGACCATCAGCCCAAATGAAGGCTTCGCACAGTTCTTCGTAAAATGCAGAATGTTTTGAATACTCGCTGGTTTGGCCAAGGAGCATTTGCTGTAGTTTTTTCTCATCCTGGAATCGCTGTAGACCTCGTTTGTGTTTTTATCTCTTGACATGCTGCTGCACAGTAAATTTATTTTCTGCGGAAACTCTCACATCACATATTTTGCAATATAGTAACTGTCCATAGGTAGAGAATACTTTTCGCCATATTCAGCAAATTTATTTTAGGCACTTTAGGCATGTTGAGTGTTGAAATTCACACAAACATGTGCAGCTTCTGAAAGATATAGAGAGACAAAATGAGCCACCGTTATCTGCAAAACTTGTTCAGACTAGTTTAGACGAGTTAATTTACACCCCCCCTATGCTAGAGGGGAGGGGGAAGAAGAGCTATCCAGCTATCACTGGCTGGAAGGAAGAGACAGGGGTGAGGGGGGGGGGGGAGTAGTCGCACCACCGTTTGTTATGACGTGTGCAGAGATGTTCTAATCATGGGTAGATGAATCAAAAGTAACAAAAAATTACCTAAAATGACCTAAAAACCTTTAAAAATGCCATATTCACGTAAAAACACTAGAAAATGCAAAAAATGCCTTAACAAACCTACTTAAATCAGTGAAGTTTCTTATGAAACACATTTGTATACACTTGAACAACGTTCCAGGTTTGTCAAAAAAGAAGCAAAATCATCATCATGGGATATTTTTCCAGAATAATCTTGAGTAAACGCAAAATCAAACTATGAAGATGATCTAATCTCCGAACTTGGAACAAAGTAGAGCGTCGATAATTCAAACTAACTAGGGATCGACCCAGGCCTGATTATCGAGAGTACAGTATCTAGATACAAAAACATAAAAAATATATCATAGACGGGATAATTAGGACAATTCAGCGTTGAGGTAGAAACATTTTCGCTTTATTTAAACAATGAACTTACACTTTTTTGTTGTTGTTGTTGGTAAATATCACAAATTTTCAAGGACTTTAATAAGGAAAAAAACAATGAAAAAAGTCTTCAAATTTTTTGAACAAGGGTTGAGGTGTGTTTTTTGGCAGCCATGTCTCTGATATTGATACCACTTTGGTTATTTTTATAAATAATATTTCTTTCTTCGTGATCCGGATTTTTGACGTCCGAGTTATTGACGATCTACTGTATAACCATTGGATACTTTCATGTATTTATACGTCTATTCATGTTGATAGATATTATGAATAGCTATAAAATAACAATAACATTATAATAAAGCGTTCTCATTTTTGACCGCAAAATAAGTTTTGTATTTTATAAAATGCCCTATTTAAAAATTGGATCACAACTGCGTTTTGAAAGTAATCTTCTTGAACATAAACAATAATATATTTTCAATGGATTAGTTAGCAACTTTGAATGATAACATTTTGCATCACGCGAATGACATGATTGACGATAATTGTTGTTAATTTACGACCCAACAGTCGTCCGATAAGTTCACAAGAGCTGACGAGTAAACAACTTATGTAGCGGAACAAACAAGTGACTGGGTATAATCATCTCACCAGAGCTTCCTGACACAATATTACATTATTGAGTAGGTCTAAACACCGTTCGATGGTTGGAGAAACCTTTCTACCGGTTGGAAACGTTACTATAGTCAAACAGATGGTTGAAGAACCTTTTCTGACGTTTAAAAACGTTAATGTAATCGAACCGATTGTTGAAGAACAATTTATGCCGGTTCTAATAACTCCACCGGTTGAAGAACGTTTTCTGACAAATTTAGAAGTTATCAGATCTGTTCTCTTTTTAATTTATAATTAATATGACCTGGAATTTGCTCTACAACTCTCATTTTTTTAAATAAATTGTGTTTATTTTAATAACTGGAAGCACTTTATTTAAATAAATACATCGCGTCCCACTAAGCTTTCGAGGTACACGCACATATACAGTATTAATTACGCTGATAAGGTAGTAATGAGTAGGGTAGAAGTTAGAGAACATGTACTCACATTTGCGTATAAAAAGAGGGAGAAACCATTCCGTTAAAACACCTTCAGTAGATCCGGCCAGGATTCGGACCCCGTCACTGGTAAACCAGACTAGATTATAAAATACTGCTATACGTGGGAATCGAACCCGGGGCCTTGTCTTAGGGCACCAATGAGTGAAGGACGACCCTGAGCACCGGATGAATACTGGATAGCTCAGGGGTAGGGCATTGACCCTCTAAAACAAGGGTCCAGGTTTCGATCCACGTGTCAAGGCGTGATGAAATGAAGGGGTGCGGTTTGAAAGGGAATACATCAAGCTGATATGAAAGAAGCGTCTTACGTTGGTTTGGGAATGTTGAGAGGATGAGTGTGATGAAGCAAATATATGAAGGTAGAGTGTGTGGATCAAAAGGAAGGGGTAGGCCATGTAAGACGTGGCTGAATATTGTAGACTGATGTGTGAAAGGAGAGTTTTAATAATAAAAGAGCATGTATTACTGGATGTATGGATGTTGAAGGGAGAATGCAAGGATAGAGAAGTGTGGAGAAAGTTAGTGAGGATGGATTAAGTACGGAGTTGTTCTTTGAGCTGTATGCACAGTTTCTTGACTACCTCGTAAGGGAACAGCGTTATTAGTTATGTTTGTGTGTAAATGAAATGTAATACCCAGTAATGGCTGTATCCATGACCTTACATCATTCAGACGAGATGAGCCAGACGTGTAATCCCCGTGTCCATCGATGCAGGCAGGTTTCAGGCTCCCCCAACGTTTTAATACGGGTACCTTCATTTAAAGTTCCGTGTCCTTATTGTTTGGACTAGATAATTCTCAAGCAAATAACGAGGACCTAAAGTGAGGCCATTGTTCCTAAAACCTTACAACTGCGTATTATTCCCAAACAACGTCCGGTGAGTACCCCCGGATTATCGCAGCTCTATATCATCCGGTTGTTATCAGCGGACTGTGGACTGGTCTGTGTCAACAATGCGGCAAGTTGTATTGTTGTCACAGACCAGAGTCAATGCACACTCAACAAACAAAAACATTATCTTGTTTTTACTCTTACAACAATATTTCATTGTTTGCACACAATATCTTCCTTCAAATATTTCTTTAAAACGCATTGTCTATATACGTTACTATTTAATTACGTGTATTAAGAAACGTTGTCTGGGCTAACGTTTTTTTAGTTATTGTAGCAAAAAGCTATGTTTTATTGGAATTATATGAATAAAAAAAAACATTCGCTTATAGTGGAGTTGCAGGCTAAGCGAGAAAAGACCAGTGTTTTTGTATATATATTTATTATTTATTATTAGAACCGCGTCTTACTACCCGTTCGGGTTATACGCACTTACGCTAATGTGTAATGGTAAGGTGATTGCGAGATGAAATGAAGGACCTACAGTTTAACGTGGAATCCGAACCACGGTGGAGGCCTGGCATTCCCCACATTCACAAGATGTCTTGTCAGAGGTGAAGGAAGGGTTTGGAAATCAGATAAATCTGTGCCGGGACCGAGGATTGAACCCCGGCCGCCAGCATAGCAGTGTTTTTGAAGTTTTTATATCAGAACTTGTTTTGGCCAAGATAAATAAAATACTGCTCAGGTACAAACATAGAGTTTAATTTTCTTCACGTGGTTATATCAACAATTGTTGAATATCTGTCAAGAGCATAGCGGTATTAGATGACAAACTTTTAAAATGACGAATAAAATTTTTCATTAAATTCCAGGGCATCTACGACTTACGAAACTGACTCAAATTGAATTAAAGGTTGTTTTTTTATAACCAGCAGAGTTAACTCTCCTTAACTTTTGACTCGGGAGCCCAAGGTTCGAATATCAGCCAAGTGTAAGTATGTATTTTATTTCTCACTATTCGATTTTCCGTCCTATCTTCATAATAGTGCTGGTGCATCTATTCACAAATATACCCCCTCATCCGGCGTAATTCTGTTGGTTAAATTTAGGTTGTTTGATGCACATTGATACTAACACTTTGGAATTATTTGAACACGTATGTTATTGTTGTGGAACTTGACTAACAGTTCAATAGTAATTCTAAAAACAAATATTATTGTAGAACTTCATCCATTTCCGTGCAGACAACGCGCACATATTAATTATAGATTCACTACTACCAAATATTTCAAACGGTGATACAAATCATGTTAGGTTGTAAGTATCGTCGAAATTCGGCTGTTGAAGCTAGAAATGAAACTGTTGAGTTGGAAAACTCTCCGCAGTGGTGGCTTGCGGTAACGGGGTTAATGGTAGATTCTGTCATATAGGCCTACGAATACACTTCAAAATGTGTGTTTTGAGAGAGGAAGTGAGTTATCAGAATAGGGGGGAGAGGGACTTTAGGTTGGGGGAGGGGGTAGATACGAACCACGGAGGATAGTGGGGGAGATAAATGTCGGGGATCAGCTTCAAAATTATTTTAGTTAACTTAAAAAATAATTAAAGTATCATTTATGAACATAAGGTGTCTATAAGAGCTCGCATTCATTTGTTTCTTTACCACCGAGTCTTACTACCCGTTCTGGTCATACGCTTGTGTACTAATTACGATAATGCGTTAGGGATGGAGAAGGTTGAATTAGAGGATTTGCACACGCATTCACGTGGAGTGAGAGTGGAAAACAGTTTATGAAAACTTCCCTCAGTGCACCTGACCAGAATCAAACCCCGACCTCTCTGTCATCGGCAGTCTAGTCTATTGCGAGAGTAGCGCGTTGGACCGTGTGGCCACTGAAGCAGGTGTTTCTTACTACCACTAATTATTGTTATCAGAAATAATAATTGAGAATGTCCGTCTCACCTCTGGTTGAATGAACAAGATTAAGAGGGCGAAACAAATTAAAAATAATTCATTTTAATTGTTTGCTAAAATCTGTAGAGTTTAAACGGATATTTTATCACATCACGTCATACTACCCGTCCGGTATATATTAATTTTAAATACGAAAATACCCGCTTCGTTGGCAGCATGGTCTAGGGCGTCACTCTCGCAGTAATTTATATGGCCGATGATGAGGAGAGGTTCGAATCTCGGTCGGGTGTACTGAGGGTTGGTTTTCCCTAAATGGTTTTCTACTCTCCCTCCACGAAAATACGGGTACACTTCCTCTAAATATAACCTTCCTAATCCCAAAAACCATCAGTGTAATTAGTACATAAGCGTAAAACACGAACGGGTAGTAAGACGCGGTGCTGAAAAAAAACCTACTCTAATGGGATAGGGATGATGAAGGTAGAATATAGAGCAAATGAGCCCGCATTTGTGTGGAGGAATAGTGAGAAGTCATTTAGAATATAAACACTCATTACACCCAGCTGGGATTCGAGCCCCGATTTGTCGCTCGGTTATCATCTGCCAATAACTAGAATATGGTTTGACAACTGTCACGAGGTCTGTCACTGCTAAAACCACTCCCAAGGGTGAATTGATGGCCGAACGCAACAGCGCATGCTTGCCTTCCACTTAGAGGGTCTTCAGTTCAACTCCCAGCTGGGTGGATGCTATTGGGAGTTCGTGTTTCATATTATTAGCTTGGAGTCATTCAAGAAACCTCGGGCACTTAAGGCGGGCCACTTGCGTCAAACAACTAGTCCTTTCACATACCACAACCAACACGGGACCGACGGCTTTATTTATACTACTAAGGAGGTTGTGCTACGGATTTTTATCTCTCAAGAACAATCCGTCGACCTCGGCTAGGTTTGAACCCACGAATATCAGGTCCTGAGACGAACACTCTGTCCCAAGACCACCCAGGTCGACAGCTTCAAGTCGGAGGTGAACAACTAGACCCTGATTTTGGTAGGAGGCCCATCCTGGAAGGTCTTATTTCGTACTAGAGTCCTTCTAAATACTAGTATTTTGGTAGGATAAAAGGCCTTCCAAAATGAACATCCCTATACCATTCTATAAGGCCATTTATCCTACCAAAATACTAGTATTTAGAAGGACTCTAGTACGAAATAAGACCTTCCAGGATGGGCCTCCTACCAAAATCAGGATATAGCTTTCATCTGCTGTGGTGGCCACATGGTCTAAGGAGTGACTCTCGCAGTAGACTAGACTTCCGATGACGGGGAGATTGGGGTTCATATCATGGACAGGTCTACTGAGGTTAGTCTTTCCTAAATGGTTTCCCGATCTCCTTCCACGCAAATGTGGGTAAAATAACTCTAAAATGCTTCCTTCCTCATCCCTACTTCATTAGAGTAATTACCATATATGTGTACAACCTGATCAGGTAGTAAGACGTGGTGATAAAACCAGACTCTTTAGTTGCAATAGAAAATAAATATATTAACTAAATGTTACCACTTTTTGTTATATAACGCATTCATTGTCATGTTAATACACCCAGCTAAGTGATAAGTCAATGGTCTGGGGCTTGGTTTTTAAATTTGTCCTATAATTGTTTTGGTTAAAACTATAAAGTGTTGTGGAGATAAGTCGCTGTAGCACGGAGCCATGTCACGTGCCAGCACGACACAGAAACGTGCGCGCGCAGTCAGTCGGCAATAGGTTATTGTTATTTGTCGCCGCGAGTAAACAACAGCTGTTTGATCAGTCCGTCTCTCGGGAGGCATGATGGGAAATGGTAATATAATGGAGATTGTTTTCACGTGTGAACTCATGTGGTTCCGTATGCACAACTTGTGATGTAGAGCTTCATCAACAAGTAGGCCCATACTGGCGAGCGAGCGACTGAGTTATTGACGAGGAGGCAAAGGTTCGAATCTTGGCTCAGTGAACTGAGGATGGTTTTTGACAAGTGGTTTATTGTTGTGGTTTACCCAACCTCTCTCCACGCTAATGGTGATTCTTATTTATAAAGGCCTACTTTGATAATATTGAAGTATTTTAACATATCAGTTTTATATATATATATATATATATATATATATATATATATATACATACACATATTGTTTATGTTCTTACCAATTAAATTAGGCCGTTAGTAGCAAGTGTGCTAAACCTACCGGTAATAATAAAAATGTCAACATGAGAAGTTTTCCAGCACTCAATGAACCAACATACAATAATATTGCCTAGCGCCTGTAAACTAGACTATACCGGCTCGAGCGCGCGCGCTTGAAAAATAGAACCGGTTCTATCTTTCAAGCGCACGCGCTCACTCGCTAGCACGCTCCAATCTGGCCCCCTATTCAGAAAGTATCTCTAAGCTCCATATATCTCTAAGCTCCAACACTTACAAAACACTCTAAAACGTCCTACAACAATTGCTATTTAATCCAAGTTTCAAAGCAGTGGACAGTGCCCACTCAAAACAAAGATAAGGAAGTGATGACCCTGATAACGAGTCCAGTCAAGGTCAACCAGACAAGATGTCAATTGTCATATCTTCATTCACTTTCCTCATTTACCAACAGATTGTTTGAGGGGAACGTCAGTTGAGGTACATATTTATTGCACTTTTTATAGCAAACAAACTGTTTGGTCAAAATAAAAAAAGAGTCCTTCTTTAGACACGTTTTAATAAATTGTTTTACAGAAAGTAGTTCCAACAATCCTTGAATATTGGTCGCGGTCATCCTGTAATTTGAACAAGACTTTTAGTTTTTATATTCATTTAAAAAACTAAAATAAAGTTCCTGGATGTTTCTGACAAATATTCAAGGAATACTGATATTACATACAATGTGTAGACATTTCTAGACTGAATCAATATTTCATTTGTTTTGGTCAAAAATGTGTTTTTCTGTAGAAAAAACGGTAAAAATCCAGACATTAATCACGCTCCCTTTCATTCCAGTTTAATTTCCACGTTTAGGGTGATTGAAGATTAATTTTCTAACTTTGTTTAAAATGTGACAACTGACAACTGTATGATATTTAACTATTTCTAATGTCCTAATGAAATGTTTCAACCCAGTGTATGAATGACAATATAATATTAAAAATGGCCGCTATCACCAATAAGTTCAGCTGGGCCGTTGCAAAGAGTAAGGACCAGGAGGGTGAAGGACCAGGAGGGTGAAGGTTAGAGCGTCAAGGATGATAAAGGTGTAATTTAAAGAAACGAGCCAGCACTCGCCTGGAGTGACGATGAGGAAACACCTGTTTATAAACCTACCCCCTCCTCCCCTAGGCCCACTCGCCAGAGCATCTGAACTAAGACTCGAGTCCTGGCCCTTTGGAGCAGAGTCAGCGGGTGTTAACACTATACCAACCCTCTTTACTCAAATCTAATATGTTTCAACTATAATCTGTCCCAGATACTCAACTCGCTGTGTAATGAGTTGTAAATTAGAAATGAACTGGAGATTAATTAAGATGATTGATAGCTCAACAAAGATGTGACGTCTGTTTCAACTGCTGCGCATCGTGTATTTGTTTACATTGAGATAGATATCAAAAGTTAGATCATCGACACAGTAAACTGGTCGCTAGGGTCACCATCGGGTCCTGGGCGGGGCTTGGGACTTACTCTCTATAATGTAAATAACCCACGCACTGCGTGACCAATAATAATAATAATAATAGGTTGATAAAATAACGGAAAATAAAGGATTAATAGATAAAAAATAAGAGGGGATTCCCGGATAATCCCATTTCCATCCATTACTGTTCCCAGCCTGTGATCCAGGTCCATATATTCTCCACTACCGGCTTGTTAGGTATCATCCCTTCTTACCTTCCTTTTCCCTTTGTATTTTAGGAAGCATTTGATTAAATATCAACGTGATTGGCCGAAAAGTCACACCGAGTGCCATAAAAAAATATTATATGTAAATAAATCTTTAAATTTTATCATCATCATCATAATCAACATCAACTGTTTCCAGCCTGTGGCCGGGTCAGTTTAGTAAAATGCCTCTAGCTTCCTTTATCCTTCCACCATTCTTCTCCTCACACTTGAACACTTTCTGTAATCTGCTCCTCCCATCTCTTTCTTAGCCTCCCTTGCGGTACTTTCCCACATACTTCATTGCCAACATTTTCTTTAGCATATTCCTTAATATTAGATCAAACATCTATCGGCTTATTTAATTTAAATATTCATGTTTATAGACACTCCTTGCCAGTGTAATGTTTACAGACACTCCTTGCCAGTGTCGCTATGTTTATAGACACTCCTTGCCAGTGTCGCTATGTTTATATACACTCCTTGCCAGTTTCATGTTTATAGACACTCCTTGCCAATGTTGCTATGTTTATAGACACTCCTTGCCAGTGTCGCTATGTTTATAGACACTCCTTGCCAGTGTCGCTATGTTTATAGACACTCCTTGCCAGTGTCGCTATGTTTATAGACACTCCTTGCCAGTGTCGCTATGTTTATAGACACTCCTTGCCAGTGTCGCTATGTTTATAGACACTCCTTGCCAGTGTCATGTTTATAGACACTTCTTGCCAGTGTAATGTTTACAGACACTCCTTGCCAGTGTCGCTATGTTTATAGACACTCCTTGCCAGTGTCGCTATGTTTATAGACACTCCTTGCCAGTGTCGCTATGTTTATAGACACTCCTTGCCAGTGTCATGTTAATAGACACTCCTTGCCAGTGTCGCTATTATGGAGGCTTGTTATAGACACTCCTTGCCAGTGTCGCTATGTTTATAGACACTCCTTGCCAGTGTCCTATGTTTATAGACACTCCTTGCCAGTGTCATGTTTATAGACACTTCTTGCCAGTGTAAAGTTTACAGACACTCCTTGCCAGTGTCACTATTTTATAGACACTCCTTGCCAGTGTCGCTATGTTTATAGACACTCCTTGCCAGTGTCGCTATGTTTATAGACACTCCTTGCCAGTGTCGCTATGTTTATAGACACTCCTTGCCAGTGTCGCTATGTTTATAGACACTCCTTGCCAGTGTCGCTATTTTATAGACACTCCTTGCCAGTGTCCTATGTTATAGACACTCTTGCCATGTGTATGTTAACACTCCTTGCCAGTGTCGCTATGTTTATAGACACTCCTTGCCAGTGTCGCTATGTTTATAGACACTCCTTGCCAGTGGTTATAGATTTCGTGTAATGTTAGACACTCCTTGCCAGTGTCGCTATGTTTATAGACACTCCTTGCCAGTGTCGCTATGTTTATAGACACTCCTTGCCAGTGTCGCTATGTTTATAGACACTCCTTGCCATGTCTGTAGTCCGCTGTATGTTTATAGACACTCCTTGCCAGTGTCGCTATGTTTATAGACACTCCTTGCCAGTGTCGCTATGTTTAGACACTCCTTGCCAGTGTCATGTTTATAGACACTTCTTGCCAGTGTCGCTATGTTTAAGACACTCCTTGCCAGTGTCCTATTTTATAGACACTCCTTGCCAGTGTCGCTATGTTTATAGACACTCCTTGCCAGTGTCGCTATGTTTATAGACACTCCTTGCCAGTGTCGCTATGTTTATAGACACTCCTTGCCAGTGTCGCTATGTTTATAGACACTCCTTGCCAGTGTGCTATGTTTATAGACACTCCTTGCCAGTGTCGCATGTTTATAGACACTCCTTGCCAGGTGTTCAGACATCTTCAGTTATATGTTACGACACTCCTTGCCAGTGTCCTATTTTATAGACACTCCTTGCCAGTGTCATGTTAATAACACTCCTTGCCAGTGTCATGTTTATAAACACTCCTTGCCAGTGTCGCTATGTTTATAGACACTCCTTGCCAGTCTCTCTATGTTTATAGACACTCCTTGCCAGTGTCGCTATGTTTATAGACACTCCTGCCAGTGTCGCTATGTTTATAGACACTCCTTGCCAGTGTCGCTATGTTTATAGACACTCCTTGCCAGTGTCGCTATGTTTATAGACACTCCTTGCCAGTGTCTTGTTTATAGACACTCCTTGCCAGTGTCGCTATGTTTATAGACACTCCTTGCCAGTGTCGCTATGTTTATAGACACTCCTTGCGTGTCGCTATGTTTATAGACACTCATTCAGTTCATGTTTATAGACACTCCTTGCCAGTGTCGCTATGTTTATAGACACTCCTTGCCAGTGTCGCTATGTTTATAGACACTCCTTGCCAGTGTCATGTTAATAGACACTCTTGCCAGTGTCGCTATGTTTATAGACACTCCTTGCCAGTGTCGCTATGTTTATAGACACTCCTTGCCAGTGTCATGTTTATAGACACTCCTTGCCAGTGTCGCTATGTTTATAGACACTCCTTGCCAGTGTCGCTATTTGATGTCACCAGAACAGGAGAACGTCACGTGGATGTGACATCCTCCCAGAGTTGACATCCGAGAGAGGGGTTTCATGTCAGACATCCGAGAGTAGGGTTTCATGTCAGACATCCGAGAGAGGGGTTTCATGTCAGACACCCGAGCCGTGACCATTGTCTGGGTCAAACAAAAACACAATCGCACACAAAATGTGCTTTCCAACCAAACATATTACATTTTTACTTTCTCATACAGACATAGTATTGTAATCGTGAAAAGTTCGCTCGCAAGATTATTATTTTTATTTATTTATTTGAGGTATTTAACGAGCACTTTCTGAACCTACTGATTATACCAGTACACGAGAATTTCTATGAGCGATGGCGAAAGAGTCTACCAATTTTGCCTGTAAAGGTATTCTCACAAACCTTTAGGGTTCTTTTATCCTCCCCAATCTACTGGGACTGACGGCTTTACTCCCCCCCGAAAGAAGTTGTGCTACGGATTGTTATCGCTCAAGAAAGATTGTGTCCCTTGGAGAGCACTCTACACCAGGACCACCAAGGTCGAGTATAAAGGAAGATGAATGGTGATATAATAATGTCACGTTCATTGAATAAAGTCTGAACTTGAAGAGTAACCTTGGAAATGAGATATTATCTCTGTTACTGAGTGAACGGAATGCTGTATTTATCACTTCGCTCCCAAGTGTTAGATATTATCTCTGTTACTGAGTGAACGGAATGCTGTATTTATCACCTCGCTCCCAAGTGTTAGATATTATCTCTGTTACTGAGTGAACGGAATGCTGTATTTATCACTTCGCTCCCAAGTGTTAGATATTATCTCTGTTACTGAGTGAACGGAATACTGTATTTATCACCTCGCTCCCAAGTGTTAGATATTATCTCTGTTACTGAGTGAACGGAATGCTGTATTTATCACTTCGCTCCCAAGTGTTAGATATTATCTCTGTTACTGAGTGAACGGAATGCTGTATTTATCACCTCGCTCCCAAGTGTTAGATATTATCTCTGTTACTGAGTGAACGGAATGCTGTATTTCACTTCGCTCCCAAGTGTTAGATAAAGATGGGAGATAATATAATATCGGTTCATGGAAACGTGACAGTAGCTGTCGACAGTTCTTGCTCGAGGAAATTCAACACTAACCAAACATGATTGCGTTGAACCAATTTCCAGCACTCGTACATCTGGTCATACGGTCTATGGTGTCAAGTTCACAATATATTAAACTGACTGTCACACAAATGTTGACGTTCGAATCCCGGCTCAGAGCACTGTGCTTTTTTTGATCCACGTGTGATTTATTTATATGTTTTTCTTCATGTTCTTCACACGCAAATTCGTGTACATTTCCTTTCAAATCGTACCTTACTACCCGAATTGGTGGGCACGCAAGCCTGTTTTTCTGGTGACGAGAAAGTCGTGGATTCAAATCCAATCTGCTGTAGTCCATCAAGATTATTTCACCGAAATGGTCACCCTTCCTCTCTCAACGCGCATGCGTCACATGTGCAGATATCTGTGTGAGTTACGTAAAAAACACATTCATTAAACTTTTAACAAACACACTAGATTAACCTATAGCAACAGACCAAATTAACCTAAAACAACATTTACCAATTAACACCCAAACAACGTTGGGAATTAAAATATGCATGTGATTGGACGAACATAATCTATGCACAAATACTGGATTAATTCAGTCCTCGCCTGGGATTGAACTGGAGAATACATAGACTTGTAGCGACCTCCCTGATAAGATACTAGCTAGTTACCCATTGTTCGCACGGAATGTTTTATAACACGAATCTATATCTAGGAACCTCACAAAGCTGGTATAAGGAAAATACGATAAGCAGAAGCTGAGAAAAAGGCCAAAAAGTAGTGTTTTGTATCCGGCATATTAAAAAAAATGGCGAACGTAAATTTTAACTGGTTTTTCTACTAACCGAACATCCAAGTTGTTCATTCAAAATTTAAGAACAATCGGTATAGTTGTTTTTGCCTGAATAACAGCTGAAAATGATGCTAAATAGTAGTGTTTTTTAGCAGCCATATTGATAAAATGATGGGTGTAGGCCTAAATCTTAACTAGCCTATATGTTAGCCGAACGTCCTGGTTATGTCCACAAGAAATGTCAGCACAAGCGATACAGTGGTTTTTGCTCGAAAGAGTAACCTGTAAGTATTGGCCCATGGTTCGACTCCCTGTGGTGCTCTATATACTGTATTATGTGTAGCTATACCAGTAGTTTGGTGTGAAGAGCCTTTTAGAAAAAACAAACCTTTAGGAGTCAACATTGATAACATTATATCATAATGTATTATTGGAGTTAATTAAAGGTATAAATCCTGTCCAACAAAATTGATAGCTGAAGATCACACGACTTATAACTAGATGAAAGTAGTTTTAATAACTTAACTGTCAGATACGGTTATTCCTACCAGAATCCTTTAAAGGGTTGGATGTGTAGTAATGGTTTTCCTAGGTTAAGTAAGTTATTAAAGTCGTGTGATGATAACAGACGTGTTTAGAAAGAACACGCCACAAACTAGATTGATATCAATAGGGACATTACAACATATTGTGCAACTAAAGAATATAAACTCTCGTTAGTTTAATATACAAGAATAGTTTTGTGAACTCGTTCTAACTGGTAACAGTTCAAAGAACTGATTTCAATATTTTATAGTATGATGTATTTTAGGCACATAGTTTAGATAAACTGTTTATTGTAAGTTGATAATAAATGATGTATTTGCATACAGTTTGTGTATAATATAGACATGAGAAAATGTTCGCCCATGGTGTGGTAACAGTGTATAGCTATCTCTCCGACAGTTTTTTTGTCAAAGTTATTCTTAGGAGGCTCTTGTCTGAAAACTCACCTAAAAGAAATACGTCCACACGTGTCTGTTCTAGGAAATGTCAGGTGTTGTTCTACCTTGAATTGGATCAACGAAGTGTTGACAAGAGTGCGTTGCATTACGTAACGATCGTCAGGTAACAGAGCTCTTGCTACGAGACGGGAATATATCACTGGAGGGAATATGGGAATATATCACTGGAGGGAAGATGGGAATACACCACTGGAGGGAAGGTGGGAATATGCCACTGGAGGGAAGATGGGAATATATTACTGGAGGGAAGATGGGAATACATCACTGGAGGGAAGATGGGAATATATCACTGGAGGGAAGATGAGAATATATCACTGGAGGGAAGATGGGAATATATCACTGGAGGGAAGGTGGGAATACATCACTGGAGGGAAGGTGGGAATATATCACTGCCAGTCGAGGCAGGAATACATCATTTTAGGGAAAGCAGATGTTATTCGCATTAACTCGAAGTATTTAAAAAAATCCTAATACTGTTAAATACAAGCCTCTGTTTTACATTATACATTTTATTAGCTTCCAGGTAAATATTGTATTGTTGGAAGCGGGAGCCTGGTTGGGATGCTTGCACATGCGGGTGCATAACCCATCTTTCCCCTGACCTTTTAGTGGGAATATCAGATAGTCACAGCTGGGGCTCACCGCATTCGGCCGCTTCTAGGTAACAATTTATTTTGCTCGGTAAATTAAGATAGAAGCACCCGCAACGGTGAGCACGTAAATAAAAGGCGTTGGTCTCATCTTGTCTGGTTTGTTTCAGCCACGATCCGAATCGCGGTCAGGTGTACAAAGATGCCTTTCAACGTTCTCTCCACGTAAATGCGGGTTCACGTCCTATGACTTCTCCCCTCCTCATCGTTACAGCACTATTATAAAAATTATGCTGATAGCTCAGATAAATATCTTCTTCACACAATAAGTATCCTTGGTGACGTGGTATCGTGTCAACAAATGAGTAACTTTAATTCTCTCTCAAATCGAAAGAAAATAGTTCCGCAAGTTCATTGTTTTCATTCTTATGCAGCAGGATTTGGATGACTCGATATTGGCTGGTTAAAACCCACTACGAGTTCCCATGAAATTTCTATCTACATGGTTGATCTGGCGGTCTATGGGTAAGGTGTCGAACTTCTGTGCTGGAGGTCCGGGGTTCAATCCTCGGTTCCGGCACAGATTTATCTGATTACCAAACCCTTCCTTCACCTCTGACAAGATATCTTGTGAATGTGTGGAATGCCAGGCCTACCACCGTGGTTCGGATCCCACGTTAAACTGTAGGTCCTCCATTTCATCTCACAATCACCCTACCACTACACATTAACGTAAGTACGTATAACCCGAACGGGTAGTAAGACGCGGTGATGATAATAATAATAATGATGATGATGATAATAATCTATCTACATCAATTATAACAAATAACATTTAATTGTAGTTTTGTAAGGAAATATTTGGATAGTTCGAAGCCAGTTATTTTCTTCTAGTTTCCAGTAATTTCCAAACTAACTTAACGACGATGGAACGCTGGCAGATGGGGGGAACATATTCTTGAAGAAGTCAACTGTTTCCAGCCTGTAGTCGGGTTCGTTTAGTGAAATTCCTCCATCTTCCTCTTTATTTCCTCCTGCACAATCTTCCACTCTTCTCCTCTCACTTGCACACTTGCTGCTATCAGTTACCTCCAAGAATCCTCCGAGGAAGAAGAGAGCACAGCCGTCCAAGGAGGAGAACCAATACTATCAGTTTCTGAAGAAAACCCGAGAAGATTCACTCCGAACTGGTGAACATGGAGATTGTATTTATTGTTTCAAGATAAGGAAATTTACAACAAATCAAGGTAGAGAATTTATTGCAAACCTAATGTTGAAAACTAATTTAAATCTTACAACATGTGTGTTTATATGATTTATTGTGCACCAGCTCCCTGGATATTCATACAAATGCTGATATCAAATTCTGGATATTTCTAATATCCCACAAACTTTGAATACATACATTATACTGTATTTCAAGTTACGATTCGCATCTCGAGTTCATTTGTTTGTTTAGCAATGAAATGTTCCTCGTCGCCACCAGATAACGGCGATTATTAGAAAGTTAGAATTGATCCAACTTCTGTGTAATCCTGCGGTTACAAAGGAGTTAGACATTGCTTCATTCTGAAGAAATGTCGCGTCTTACTGCCCATCAGGGCTATACTAACATACTCATAAGTAAGGGAATAATCAAGAGGAAATCACTCGTATTTGAGTGGAAAGAGGGTAGGAAACAGTTTAAGAATAGATCACCCTATTGATCATTCACAGACCACTACTGCTTTCCACGGGATGATTAGGACAACGATCTGACCGCGGAGGGATATGTTGCTGTTCTCACAAGCTACGGACTACAGATACGGGATGAGGTGGGACAGTCCATTATAAAATACGCACTAACATTTCTTGTCGAGATTGAACCAAGGTCCTCTGAGCTAGGGTCAGTAGTGCCCCTTGTAGGTGTGATGGTTCATCCTCGTCATCCTGTCACCTTGGACAGTTCTAGTCTAGTTACCAGGCTCACCACCATGACAACGAACCAACTTCTCATTAGTTCGGTGACGTCATCACAAGATCCTGGACTTCATTTTGAATCTGTGACAACAGCAGTTTCGGTTTTATTAATTGTACTATAATCAATTACCTGTCAATGTTAATTAAGCTTACAGGAGGATTAAAATAATAACGTTAGTTAATTTACCTTATTATTATGTGTTCTGTCTTGCGACAGGTCCATTCTTTTTGTCAGTGAACTTAAACCTCCAATGCGCCCTGTCCTCTGCCTCCTCCTTTAACTCCCAGAATGTTCTTCTTTCCTACAAGTCATACAATATTAGAATCCTCCTCTTTCCCTCAACCTTTCCTCCTAAGGATGTGTTCGATACAGTTTGTTTTATTCCGGAGAATCACATCCAAAATAGTTCTCTTCTCACCCACTCTTCTTAGGACTTGTTCACTTGTCCCCCTGATCTTCTCACCCACTCATCTTAGGACTTGTTCACTTGTCCCCTGATCTTCTCACCCACTCATCTTAGGACTTGTTCCTTTGTCCCCCTGTCTGTCCATCTGATCTTCTCACCCACTCTTCTTAGGACTTGTTCCTTTGTCCCCCTGATCTTCTCACCCACTCATCTTAGGACTTGTTCCTTTGTCCCCCTGTCTGTCCACTTGATCTTCTCACCCACTCTTCTTAGGACTTGTTCCTTTGTCCCCCTGTCTGTCCATCTGATCTTCTCACCCACTCTTCTTAGGACTTGTTCCTTTGTCCCCTGATCTTCTCACCCACTTTTCTTAGGACTTGTTCATTTGTCCCCCTGATCTTCTCACCCACTCTTCTTAGGACTTGTTCCTTTGTCCCCCTGTCTGTCCATCTGATCTTCTCACCCACTCTTCTTAGGACTTGTTCCTTTGTCCCCCTGTCTGTCCACCTGATCTTCTCACCCACTCTTCTTAGGACTTGTTCCTTTGTCCCCCTGTCTGTCCATCTGATCTTCTCACCCACTCTTCTTAGGACTTGTTCATTTGTCCCCCTGATCTTCTCACCCACTCTTCTTAGGACTTGTTCCTTTGTCCCCCTGTCTGTCCACCTGATCTTCTCACCCACTCTTCTTAGGACTTGTTCCTTTGTCCCCCTGTCTGTCCATCTGATCTTCTCACCCACTCTTCTTAGGACTTGTTCATTTGTCCCCCTGATCTTCTCACCCACTCTTCTTAGGACTTGTTCCTTTGTCCCCCTGTCTGTCCACCTGATCTTCTCACCCACTCTTCTTAGGACTTGTTCCTTTGTCCCCCTGTCTGTCCATCTGATCTTCTCACCCACTCTTCTTAGGACTTGTTCATTTGTCCCCCTGATCTTCTCACCCACTCTTCTTAGGACTTGTTCACTTGTCCCCCTGTCTGTCCCCTGATCTTCTCACCCACTCTTCTTAGGACTTGTTCCTTTGTCCCCCTGATCTTCTCACCCACTTTTCTTAGGACTTGTTCATTTGTCCCCCTGATCTTCTCACCCACTCTTCTTAGGACTTGTTCCTTTGTCCCCCTGTCTGTCCCCCTGATCTTCTCACCCACTCTTCTTAGGACTTGTTCCTTTGTCCCCCTGTCTGTCCATCTGATCTTCTCACCCACTCTTCTTAGGACTTGTTCACTTGTCCCCCTGTCTGTCCCCCTGATCTTCTCACCCACTCTTCTTAGGACTTGTTCCTTTGTCCCCCTGATCTTCTCACCCACTTTTCTTAGGACTTGTTCATTTGTCCCCCTGATCTTCTCACCCACTCTTCTTAGGACTTGTTCCTTTGTCCCCCTGTCTGTCCCCCTGATCTTCTCACCCACTCTTCTTAGGACTTGTTCACTTGTCCCCCTGTCTTTCCTCCTGATCTTCTCACCTACTCTTCTCAGGACTTGTTCCTTTGTCCCCCTGTCTGTCAACCTGATCTTCTCACCTACTCTTATTATTATTATTATTATTATTATTTATTATTATTATTAGCACCGCGTATTACTACCCGTTCGGGTTATACGCACTTACGCTAATGTGTAATGGTAGGGTGATTGTGAGATGAAATGAAGGACCTACAGTTTAACGTGGAATCCGAACCACGGTGGAGACCTGGCATTCCTCACATTCACAAGATGTCTTGTCAGAGGTGAAGGAAGGGTTTGGAAATCAGATAAATCTTTGCCGGGACCGAGGATTGAGACCCTGCCGCCAGCATAGAAGTCTGACACCTTACCCCTAGACCACCAGGTCACCTCTCACCTACTCTTCTCAGGACTTGTTCATTTGTCCCCCTGATCTTCTCACCCACTCTTCTTAGGACTTGTTCATTTGTCCCCCTGTCTGTCCCCCTGATCTTCTCACCTACTCTTCTCAGGACTTGTTCCTTTGTCACTCTGTCTGTCCACCTGATCTTCTCAAGTCCGATTAGCACACCGGACACCTGTGAATCAATCAAAAATATGTGATAAAGGAGGTGGTGTGAAAGTTCGCCCGGGCACCAAATCATGCACCACTAGCACCACTGGTTCAAAGTATTCACTCTATGGGTACTAAATGATAGAAACCTGTCTCACAGAATGGTATTATAGATTATGTATATTTTAAAAATCCGAATCTCTTTACCCACGAGCTTATTTATGTTTGGCGGAAATTTGACCCCGATGTGGTCACAAACCTGGTTTATCTATCTGGTCCGCCGAGTGATAAACGATATCACGGTAGTACCAACTGTTCGCAGAGAAACCTGCTAGTCATCGCAAGGCTCTTATAGCAGTATTAATAGTTGTCAGATGGTAGAGCTAGCACGTCATTTGTCCCGTCAGGTCTGAGATAGATTAGTAGGTGGGTTTACTAGAGACAGCCATCTCACAGGAGAGAGAGAGAGGACACAGCCATCTCACAGGAAAGAGAGAGGACACAGCCATCTCACAGGAGAGAGAGAGAGAGAACACAGCCATCTCACAGGAGAGAGAGAGAGGACACAGCCATCTCACAGGAGAGAGAGAGAGAACACAGCCATCTCACAGGAGAGAGAGAGAGAGAGAACACAGCCATCTCACAGGAGAGAGAGAGAGAGAACACAGCCATCTCACAGGAGAGAGAGAGAGAACACAGCCATCTCACAGGAGAGAGAGAGAGGACACAGCCATCTCACAGGAGAGAGAGAACACAGCCATCTCACAGGAGAGAGAGAGAGAGAGCACACAACCATCTCACAGGAGAGAGAGAGAGAGCACACAACCTGTCCCCGGGCTGACCAAACATACCTGTGTGAGGGAACAGCCCAACTTCACTAACGATGCCAGGAATCGAACCCGTGACTCCTTGTCCCAGTAGGCAGACACGCTACCCACTGAGCTGGTGTCTCCACAACTGCTAGAGAGTTAACAACGCGAGTACTTTTTTCCATTTACGAACACGAGCCATTGAACTAACGTTACACACATTAATATAAAGGTACGAGTCTAGGGGTTCCCGGCTGGTACCTGGTAAGGGGAACCACCCCAATGGCCAACAGGGTTTGGTTAGTTAGACCCAAGTTAAAATTAAGTGTTACAACTGATTCCACACCCTAATATTACATTCGGGCGTCCCCTGGACTATGGAACATTAGTACATTAGTACATTAGTACTGGCTAAGCTTTCCACTGCTGGGCTACGAGTGATGTGGCCCAGACAAGCAATATATTTCTACACATCCATACTTTGTTTGCTATTGGTGAATCACATAGTTCCCAAGTCCTCTGATTGGTTGAACTAGGTCGCATAAATACCGCGTGGACATCCGAAAGTAAATTACAGTAGAGTGTCGATAATTCTGACTAACTGGGGATCGACCCAGTCCTGATTTTCAAAAATACAGTACCTGCACAAGCATAGACGGGTACTTAGGAAAACTCGGTGTCAAAGTAGAAACATTTTCACTTTATCTAAACAACGAATCACACATTGTTTATTGTTGGTAAATATCACAAATAATAAGGAAATCTATAAACGCTCTATTGGAATATTGGTACCACTGTGGCTAGCTTTAGAGATAATACTATATTTTCTTGTCGACCCTCTACTATACACCACCCACTGTCCTCACAGGGGCGCGCCCCCGGGGGGTCTCCAAGAGGATGGTGCTGTTACAGGACAATGACTTGGTAAGACTCGGTAAAAACCTCGTCAGTCATGCGAACATACTTTTTACAAGATTACAGGTAACGGTGGCCGGACATCAACAAGTGATTCACCTGAAAGGTGCGATAGGGGTGTGCAAACGATGTGGCCGCGCTGGGGAATGGGGGGGAGGGGGGGGGCACGCTTGCTCAGGGAACTAAGGGAGAAAACAAGTTGTGTTGAGTTCATTTCACGTTCCTATAGTGGTCTCCCTGTAAAGGAGTCAGAATGTAAAAACAAATAAAAACATAGCCGCTGTTCTTTGAGCCTTTATACACGTCAAGGTTGTTGGTAAAGATAATCGAACCCAGGGTCGGGGAGAAAATAATCAACCCTTATCTGTATAGAAACACGGCTTCTAGCATTAATTATCACATGTATTTATCTTTTACCTGCCTTATGTGGCTGAAAACTGATAGTTTATTTTAATAACAAAGTAATCACAAGGAAATCACGAAAATTAATAAAAAATTACAATTATTTATTAAAATCTTAGAATGAGAGGTTAAAATTGCCAGTATAGAGATTACCTATGGTTCCAAATCACATGAGTATTTATAAATAAAATATAGCATGATATTAAAACAATGCACAAGACTATAGTAACAATAGCAATAATAATGATGATGATTGTGATTTACTACCTGTTAGAGATAGGCTACATGTTCGTGCTAATTACACTAAAGTATAATACAATAGGTGAAACCACATTTGCGTGGAAGGAGAGTGGAAAACTATTTATGAAAAGCCACCCACGTACACCAGACCGAGATTCGAACCCGTAGTTCCCCGTCCTCGACAGTTCCGGTTCATTGCAAGAGTGACTCAGCACTACGAGCAAGTGTGCCGAGTGTGCCGTCACGTTCCGGCCGGTTTCCCAGTCACTTGCAGATTGAGGCTAGAGTGTTCTGAAAGGTTTTTTTTTACAAATGTCTTCCCACTCTCTCTTCGCGCAAATGCTGTCCCAGTTTCTCTAAATTCCCCCTATCTCCTCCCTACTCTATTAGTGTAAATCTGCAGATGTTTCAGACGGGCAGTTCTACGTGGAGCGAGACAATATTTGTCTTTGTAAGCTGATTGAAAAAGAAAGGCTGCCAAAGAAAATGATAAAGACCGCAAGACAGGTCAAGAAAGAGATGGGAGGAGAAGATAACAAAGCGTGCAAGTAAGAGGAGAAGATTGGTGTTGTCCATCTGGAGGATGCTGTGTTCTATACCGGCCACAGCTCCAGTGATTGTCTTGGCGGCTGGCGATGAAAGAAGACCAGTTCAGTCCGATAACAGCTGCTCATTGACCTACAAGACAGGATAATGTAATAACTACACTCTGGTTAGCACACAAACACACTTCTATTATAACACACTGCGGTTAGAGCACACAAACACACTTCTATTATAACACACTGCGGTAAGAGCACACAAACACACTTCTATTATAACACACTGCGGTTAGAGCACACAAACACACTTCTATTATAACACACTGTGGTTAGAGCACACAAACACACTTCTATTATAACACACTCTGGTTAGCACACAAACACACTTCTATTATAACACACTGCGGTTAGAGCACACAAGCACACTTCTATTATAACACACTCTGGTTAGCACACAAACACACTTCTATTATAACACACTGCGGTTAGAGCACACAAACACACTTCTATTATAACACACTGTGGTTAGAGCACACAAACACACTTCTATTATAACACACTCTGGTTAGCACACAAACACACTTCTATTATAACACACTGCGGTTAGAGCACACAAGCACACTTCTATTATAACACACTCTGGTTAGCACACAAACACACTTCTATTATAACACACTGCGGTTAGAGCACACAAACACACTTCTATTATAACACACTGCGGTTAGAGCACACAAACACACTTCTATTATAACACACTGTGGTTAGAGCACACAAACACACTTCTATTATAACACACTCTGGTTAGCACACAAACACACTTCTATTATAGCACACTGCGGTTAGAGCACACAAGCACACTTCTATTATAACACACTGCGGTTAGAGCACACAAACACACTTCTATTATAACACACTGTGGTTAGAGCACACAAACACACTTCTATTATAACACACTGCGGTTAGAGCACACAAACACACTTCTATTATAACACACTGCGGTTAGAGCACACAAACACACTTCTATTATAACACACTGCGGTTAGAGCACACAAACACACTTCTATTATAACACACTCTGGTTAGCACACAAACACACTTCTATTATAACACACTGCGGTTAGAGCACACAAACACACTTCTATTATAACACACTGTGGTTAGAGCACACAAACACACTTCTATTATAACACACTCTGGTTAGCACACAAACACACTTCTATTATAACACACTGCGGTTAGAGAACACAAACACACTTCTATTATAACACACTGCGGTTAGAGCACACAAACACACTTCTATTATAACACACTGCGGTTAGAGCACACAAGCACACTTCTATTATAACACACTCTGGTTAGCACACAAACACACTTCTATTATAACACACTGCGGTTAGAGCACACAAACACACTTCTATTATAACACACTGTGGTTAGAGCACACAAACACACTTCTATTATAACACACTCTGGTTAGCACACAAACACACTTCTATTATAACACACTGCGGTTAGAGCACACAAGCACACTTCTATTATAACACACTGCGGTTAGAGCACACAAACACACTTCTATTATAACACACTGCGGTTAGAGCACACAAACACACTGATATTATAACACACTGCGGTTAGAGAACACAAACACACTTCGACCCACCAGAGAGGTCACATATGTTTGGCCACAGCTTTGACCCACTTCAGTGGCCACATGGTCTAAGGCGCACCTCTCGCAACAGACGATATTAGTACATATGCTTATAGCTCGACCGGATATTAAGACGTGGTGACAGAATAACATCCAATGTGTGAGCATATTTGTTTGGATGTGTGCCGGCTATTGTTCATGCGCTCTTCGGGACTATTTCTCGTGAGATCAGCACTCCAGCCAGTAGCAGTGATGAGTGGGACGGCAGACAGGGACTGTGCTGTGTTAGTTTGGGTGTTTGGTGAGTCAGAACTGGCCGCCTGGCTGCTATCGATTGTTGTAACAGTGCTTTTAGCAACTAACACACACACGGTGAACCCTCAATATCGCCACAAAGTGGCGCGTGTTTACGTGTCATTGGTTCACAATACTTTCTTTAACACGTGGTCTAAATGCTACGCTCACACATCCTGATTTGCCTGTAAAAGAAAGGTCCAAGGTTTGAATTCCAGTTCGGTCTAACGAAGGTGGTTTATACTCGATTTTTACCCACTCTCCCTCCACGCAAATGCGGGTAGATTACCTTTAAAGTGCTTAGTCCTTGCTCATCCATACCTCATTAGAGTAATTATCGTAACATGCCTAATACCTGAACAGGTATTAAGAGACGGTCCCAAGTCAGTCGATAAACGAAACACCACTTAAATTAAATTAATATTAAGTTTCAGAAGATACAATTTAACTAACGTTGTTTTTCGAGTTTGCCTTTATTGAAGTATGCATACACACCTTATCTAGCAATGCAAAGAGGTTAGCTCAAATTATATTACTAAAACAATCGATCGAGTAAGATTTTAAACCCTACGTTTCAATACAAACCGTTGTATATTTCTTATGGATTGTGCGCTGTGCACTATTAACAATACTTTATTAATGGGCATAGCCTGGAACCGAATCCTGTTCGCCTCTAGACGTCCACCAGGACTGATGTAGAAGGAAGACACGCTAACCCTGAGGATCTCAGTGTCCTCCATGGTCTGGGCCGAAGGTCCTTCACTGCACAGGTGTACGAGGTCCTGACTATTTACACCGCATAGCCCGAAACAACATCCCGTCACGATCTCATTGTTCTTAATTTAGAGGGAGTAGCCTAGTTAGCTCTTTGAGCGTCAACAGTTCCCTCACGATATGACGAGCAGTGGTGTGCCGTGGAGCCCCGTCAGGTGTGCCGAGTGGCCACAGTCCACATCTCTTACTAATGTTTTAAAAACATCCGACTATATAACAAGTTTTTGCGCCAAGCTAAATTACTAATGGTTTTTAACAAAAATTTTGCAAATGTTAAAGAAGTGGGCACAGAAAGATATTTTAAAAATTTCTTTGGAAGATTTGAAGCTACTCCAGGAAACAAGACTAGGTAAAATTAAGGGTTCCGCGAAATAAAATAGTACAAATTAAAAGTTAAAAATATTGTATATCTGGCAGACAAGACAATATTTAGCTCAGGTCGCTTTTAATGCATCCTGTAATCTCGCAAAATACTTCGTTTCTTCTTCAAGAATATTTTATTTATTTGGAACTGAGAAAGTGGACCCCCCTCCCCCTCTCCCCACTATACTTTCCTAATTCTGATATACCGTACAACCGTTGGAGCGGGTGCGTAGAATAAATACTGTGAGCTTGAGAAATGTTTGCCGACATAGAATGCAGATCTATTCTTCTTTTTACAAATGTCATAGAAGTAGAACATCAGGGAATTAGATATAATTTAACGGAAATCAGGTTTATGAAGTTGGTATGAAAGATTTGTACTTTATTTTTTTCAACAAGGATCAATTCCCGAAAGTTGTTGAATCTAAGCACCAAATGTGCCCAAAAATATGTTAAAATTTGTTTTCTCACATGAAAAAGTACCTAAAGATCCAAAAGGTCTTGACTTAACAGACAAACATTGTAGCCAACAATGATTAAAGCGACTTGGAAACAAGATTTCAAGACCTCATTGTTGCAAATAAATGTTTTTAAATTGCTGCTAAAAATATATTGTAGTGTCTCTATTATTGTTTTGTTAAGGGGTTAATATTTACTTTTTGTAATAATGAGATACTAAGTTGGAATTATTTTTACTCAAGAATACAGGAATGTTGATTATTTGTTGACAATGCAGCCTATTGGCAGCCTTTATTTCAATTTGGCCTATACAATTAAATGAGTTCGACAGCTTGGTTTGAGGGTAGGTTTAGACCATTACAAGAGTTACTAAATAATATATTTGGCAACTGTGCCTGCCTTCAGATGAATATTATAACAAACAATAATAGTTAATTTTGCCATTGTTGGCAGCAACAACTTAGGATGTTCTAGGTTCTAAACATAGCAGTCATGTCTAGAACAATGGTTTTGAATTTGAACAATAGGTCTACGTTCCATTATCTGTAGTGAAATTTTGATAGGAATATCCTTATCTGATTATTAGATCTACATTCATGTATTCATACGTCAAGTCATATTATCTGCAGTTGTAACTTTTGAGTTTGATAGATCTTATCAATACCTGCTGAAAATATATATATATATTTGTGAAATTGAGGCTCACCCTTTCACAGTAATGAATTAACGGCCGGTGGACTGTGTAATGTGCTTTCTTTAGAATTGAGCTAGTTTTTTAAGTCTGCACTGCTCAGCTAGTAAAGTGTATGTTAAATATCCTAAATTAATAACTAAAATATTGGTGCTCTAAAGCTTCAATGAACTTTTCTCTAAGATTTCAGGCTGATTATAGTTTATTTTGATTTATTAGATTAGATTATAAATTTAATTAAAATAAAGTGTTTGATTGTAAGAAATATTGCATATTTTATTATGTTGATAGTTTAAAGTTTATTTCAAAAATATATTGTTATTAGAAGCAATCAATAGCATATTAGAAAATGATGATCAAAAGTTTTTACAAAAAGTTTATAATCATCTTTAGTTGATTGTTATAATATTTTTATTGTACATGTTTATATTCAAAAGTAATTAATATTATTGTATTTATAATTTTTGACAAATGGCGAGGTTCTAAAATAAAAAAATATAAATTGAAAGCTTCAATGTTTTCTTAGTAATTGTATTTATTACAAAAGATATGTTCACATTGTTGAATAAGATTACAGAAATAGTCACAGATGAATAATTGTTGCTACACACAAAACACTGATCTAGATTACTAGAAAATGGTCACAAGAGGCCGTTTTTACAGGAAATTTGAGGTCGATATTGCTTTAAATTAAAAATAGTAGATAAAATATTTTCAATATAATAAAATATAACTTTTATATTAAGTTATGTTTATTAAAAAAGACAAGTAAAATGTAAAACTGGTATCAATATTTTCAAAACTAAAAGAAGAATTTAATTGAAATTTCAATCAAATTAATTTGAATAAAATTTTAATCCTAGAAAGTTTTATTTTTTCCACATTGTAAAGTTAAAAGAAAATGGTTCAAATGGAAAAAAGCTACTCAAATTAAGTTTTTCGAATCGATATCAGATAGTAACAATATTATTTATTGTCTCAGAAGTTTCAATACAAGGTACATTTATTTTAGTTTTTTCCACAAGTCAATATCCAGCTATTTTTTTTCATAAAGAAAAGAGATGGTTCATTCCAATATCCGTTTCTATTTTAAAAGTCGCCGATTATTGTTGCATATTGTCACCTGAGGAGTAAGTTATTGTTTTGAGCTACAACACCGAATGAATTACAATAATGTTACATTTAAAACACAATACTTTTGACAACGTTTAGTTGATTGGAATGGAAACTAACACGAATCTTAAAATATGCTAGCATTTGGGTGAAAGAGATAACGTCATACAAATTCAAATGAAATAATAGGCGTTCTAAAGATATCAGAATTGATACACAGAAGTTTAAATTGTAATTTATAAAGATTTTTTTTTTATGTTGAACCATTTCAAATTGTAAATATCTCGATTTTCGATTACACACGTAAGTTTTACTTGCAAAATAGAGATGCAGGTAAAAAAATGCGAGATTCACCACTTTAAGAGTATTAGCTGCCGGGGAAATAATAAGTTGGGCAACAAAGCGACGTAGAACAAACACTAACACAGAGAAACAATGGAGTAACTCTACGCATGAAACCATAAATTATATATTAGGTTAAATAATTATAATTAATATCACAGACTGGCATGCTAAAGTTGCACTATCTTTATTTTTATATTGTTTACTACCAAATAATCGCACACCCACATATCAAATAAAATGCGAAGACGTGGTACTTTGGGCGAATAAAAGATATTTTTTTCTTCAGAAAATAGAATAGGTAGGTACCACTATTTCCCTCGTAGGTTGTAGTGGGTACGTGAAATGTACTTCTAAAAACTATATTTCTTGAAAAATGTGGGTAATTGTGTGTAAATATATTGCCTTTATCTAAAGTACAAAAATGTTTTCCTAATAATCTTTGGTTATCTAGCATTTTCTTCACAAGATTAAAATTGATATAGTCCACATACACTTTCAGAAGAATACTTTTTATATCACGGTATGAATTGTTGGAAGATGGTATCTCCTCACGCACTACAGGTAAGTAATGTTGGAGTGTGAATAAGCTCACTTCAGTCGTCTAGGCCTTACACCTCCTCGTCCTCCTCCAGTATAGGCAGTGGCGTCTGGTGAACAGTCGCGGGGGATATCCTCGAGGTGAAGGCTTGAACCAGGACTCCAAGTCTCGAGGAGATTCTGTGAGGAAAGTGAGGGACATCGGGGTGTCGAACCCCCGCTGCCTGACTGAGAAACCAGGCTGATTGTCTCCCGCGAGCCTCTCTAGCGCGGTATTGCGCAGGTTGAGAACTCCGAGCGGGCGACACACTTTCTTCTGTGGGTACAGCACGGCGAAATGTTCCAAAGACGTGCGATACACCTTCACGGTGACAGATTGGCTGTGTTTGCCCGGCCCCACCAGCTTCAACGACCCGCTCATCACCTCTTGAAGATAAGGCGGAGGTATACAGTTTGCAGGTGACGACGTAGAAACGGCGCCGACACTTCCACTTACACTCAACAATACTTCGCTACGCTGAGGCATTATAACAACAATATCACTCAACCAATGCGCAACGGCCACTAGTAGTTGTTCCAGATTCGCTGCCCGTCTTTATCGACTTTCTAATCGCAGCGAGCGCCTCTGTCGGCTCAGACTTGTACTAGGATTAGTTCAAGCGCTGGCAGCTCGCCCGACCTTGGCGCTGTCATACGAAGAAGAAGCATCCTTTTTTTTATCAGTTATTTAAGGAGAAACTACTCGTATAGCAAGTGTTTGGTCAATATAATGTGTAAAGTACAAATTGGAATAAGAGTGCGATCTATATTTAATATTTTTACAGCTTTTATAACTGAAAATGTGTGATATTATTTCACAATGATATTCCATAATCCCAAACGTTTAAACTTTTTAGAGTAATACAAATTACAGCAAAAAGCTAATCTTAATTTATACTGCAAACTGGTTTATTTTTATAATGTATTTTAAAGAACTAACAAACGTAAAATTATATAAGTTTAAGTGTTTTTATATTTTAACTTATAAACATTAATTGAGCTAACTATACCTAAACAATCAATTTCTCACGGATATAGTAATGCGAGCATCAACTTAAAAACTACGTGTGAAATAATAATCACTCTTAAATTATTCTCAAAAACTTAAGTCTCTAACCATTATGACTTTATAATATACTTTACTCCAAGTTAATTATATACATCAAGCGAAAAAGGTTTCCTGATTTTAAAAGTGAAATAGTTTATTGTTGACTAGGTACCATTTTCGATTAGCTACAAACATTAAAAAAAACTCTCCACCCTAATAAACTAAATTCTTGGTTCTTTATTTTAAATTTGCAAAAAATTCCACATTTGGTAATTTTCATATTTCACTTCAATTACTGAATGCCACTGAAAATCACTACAAACCCATATTCGAGAAAACCAAGTAAAATGCCAGTGAAAATAACAATGTTAATCTAAGATACACCCCTCCTTAAACTATAACGAGAATACAGAAGAGGAAAATGACCCGAACTACGTCATTGTTGTGAGGAAGTGGAGCAGGCAAGGCAGTTTTACCCAGTAGTGGTCGTAAAACTTCCTTGTGGTCACAACACAAATAACACGAGCAATGCTCTTTACCTGAAAACACAGCCAACACAAGAGTTTCCATTGTTCACTTCCTATTTACAGAGTTTAAAGGAAAAAACGACCGTCTCTTCCACCACCCCCACTCCCCGCTAAAAGTCCCAAGCTAGTTCCTGAAACTAATCCCATTGCTTTACATGGGGGGAGGGAGACAAAAGTCTTTGTTTTATATAAATGTCCCGGTCTAAGATGACAATAGTAAAGGGGAATTGAAGCTTTGGATATCCCGATCTAAGGATCCCGTTACAAACTTCTTGAGGGAAAGGGGAATTGAAGCTTTGGATATCCCGATCTAAGGATCCCGTTACCAACTTCTTGAGGGAAAGGAGAATCAAAATACATCTGCACTGCGCAACAATGGCTTTAATTTTTGTAAATAGTAACTTGGGATGTAAGTCTAAGACCATTGTATTTAAAACAAAAGTTGCCCTATGTCCCTGAAAAGTTGAAATTCTCTATTAAGATATTATTAATATTAGCACCGCGTCTTACTACCCGTTCGGGTTATACTCTACGCTAATGTGTAATGGTAGGGTGATTGTGAGATGAAATGGAGGACCTACAGTTTAACGTGGAATCCGAACCACACACAAGTTGTGATTAATACACGTCTTGTCAGAGGTGAAGGAAGGGTTTGGCAATCAGATAAATCTGTGCCGGGAGCGAGGATTGAACCCTGGACCCCTAGCATAGAAGTTTATAGCTTTCTACCAACCCGTAGTTTCATCTATGAAGCTGTTTTTGAGTCTATTTTACTAAACCCCGATTTATATAGGAAGCCGCCTTTCGACCGATATTGATTGACAGTCATTAAAATTTGGCATTCTAGAAATGGTATTTTTTCAAGTTTTTTTTTTAGCACTGCGTCTTACTACGCGCCCGGGTTTTACGCTTATGTAGACCTACTAGTTACGCTAATGATTTTAGGGCTGAATGTTATATTTAGATGAAGTGTACCCAAATTTGCGTGGCGGTAGTGTATGAAACAATTTAGGAAATCCCAACCTAAGTAAACCCGACCAAGATTCGAACCTCGATCTCCCCATCATCGGTAGTCTATAGTCTATTGCGAGAGTAGCGCCTTAGACCATTCGGCCACTGAAGCAGGTTTTGATTTATTAATTATAAAGTTCATCTAAAAATTAACAAGAGCTCCTAGAAATATTAATTTCTCGTTCTAGAAGCTATAACTACACGGACTAAGAATATTAATACGATAATTGTAATATTTTTATTTCTTTCACCGAGACAACACGAGATTCCTGTTTGCAAATCAGACTTTAATATATATATTTTTTCCAAGTAATTAAAACAATGAAAGCAGTTGACACCGAACGCTGGGACAAAACTTAGTGAATTTAGAACCCTCTATTTCAGCCACACACGAAGATAACAAACCAGACCCCCAATCTAGAAAAGTACAAATTATACATGCGGTGTAATATTAATAATTTTACCGTTTGCTCTGAGTGGTACCTTACCTTACATGAAGAATACAAACTAATCTAGGATGTTCAAAACAAGATGAGGCTACTGGGGAGAGGAGATCATTTAATGATGCGCTGCATACCCTGTACTCATCACTAGACATGGTTAGGATAATACAGTCTCGTAGATTAAGGTGGGCAAGACATGCAACACGAATGATAAATTCTAGAACCTTGTTCAGGATAGGCCTATTGACTGGTAAACCCAATAGGAAGACCTAGACAACAAACATGGGAGGATAACATTAGAATGGACCTGAAAGGGATATAGGGTGTAATGAGGTGGACTGGATAGAACAAGCTCAAGGTAGGGATAGGTACTGTACTTTTGTAAGTGCGGCATTGAACTATTGAGTCCCGAGTGCCATAGAGTATTAGCGACGATAGATCCCTGTGAAGTGAATAAGCTTTAAATCCTTTTACCAAATAATATTTTGCACTCGTAGATAAACAAGCATATTTCTTAAGATAGCTAGTGTTCCAGTTTCTACTATTAACCGTCACAAATGATCAACTCAGAAACATCAAGCCAAAGCATCAAACTATTCAAGGCAAGTTTTTTAAGACATGGTATTTTTTTTGTGTGTATTTGCTTGACCCATACACAGTGTAATGATATTGGTTTGAATAAGTCTAAAATATGTAAAAAGTCATGGATGAAGGTAATTTTTCTTTAAAGTAACATATGTAGAGTATCCTTTTATTATTCATCCATGAAGAAACACGCGCGTTTCAGAAATAATGTGAAAAGGATTTCACCACTAAAATATATTTTTTATACCATATTTCCTGTTAAAGGAACAACTATGCAGTATTTGGCAAAATACGCCAATTCCCTATACCAATAAGAAGCTAGCCTTCACAACACCTGTCACCAGGACTCTTTCTATTAGTTTTTACAATGGTGATGAGGGGACCAAGAGGCAAGGGGTATGTCATATATAAGCCGTTTGTACGTATGTTTAAGGCATCCAAGCAACGCCACACAAGTCAGTCAGGCACAAACAACACAGTCAGGGACTCACAAATGCACTAGCTCACACAAATAAACCACAAATACACAAAAGTAGCAGTCTAGCACAAGTGTGCATTGATATTAAGCATTTAACTGGAGTATGTATCAGTAATTAACATATATCATTTGAATAAACCGCGTGTGAAACAACAACCATCAATAGTTCTTTCTTTCATTTAATAAATATACTGATTTAATTAGTGCTCGACCACGGAGCAATTAACAGCTGGTTAAACGGTATCTTTTCCGTACAGTGATGATAGGCGCTCGACCACGGAGCTATAGACAACAAAAATATCATCACAGCAATATTATATTTGGAAAGAATCTGTAGTGTTTCAAGAGAGCCACATTTAGTGCTGAATAAATTATTTAAATGAGGAAATATTTTGATTACAATAAATTAGATTTGTTTGAAAACAAAAAGTTATATATCTTGTTTTAGTTAATCTTAATTTTTAATTACCCGAGCATGGAACCAATCCTGTACAGCTAAGTGGTAGAACATTGGCGTGCTAAGCCAAAGGTCAAGGTTTTGATTCCTGTGTCTATGCGTTATTTTTCAATTAATTTAAATTGTGTAAAAAATGTTCAAAAAATTCTCATCTCTCCTCATTGATCCACCAAAGGTAGAAAAATACAAAAACTTAAAAGATCATCAGGGTGACAACTGAAATTCATGTTTACGACTCCCTGACTTTACTAGGTCTCATCATCATCTGTTTCCAACCTGTGGCCGGATCAGTTTAGTAAAATGCCTCCACCTTCCTCCTTTAATTGCTTCCATTCTTAGTGATCAAATAATAAAGACAACATTAAATGACAGAGGAAAAAAGGTGGAGGTGATCCAAGGATATGTAGGACAACTGATAAGAGGAAGTGGAGGTATGTAGGACAAGTGATAAGAGGAAGTGGAGGTATGTAGGACAAGTGATAAGAGGAAGTGGAGGTATGTAGGACAAGTGATAAGAGGAAGTGGAGGTATGTAGGACAAGTAATAAGAGGAAGTGGAGGTATGTAGGACAAGTGATAAGAGGAAGTGAGAGGTATGTAGGACAAGTGATAAGAGGAAGTGGAGGTATGTAGGACAAGTGATAAGAGGAAGTGGAGGTATGTAGGACAAGTAATAAGAGGAAGTGGAGGTATGTAGGACAAGTAATAAGAGGAAGTGGAGGTATGTAGGACAAGTGATAAGAGGAAGTGGAGGTATGTAGGACAAGTGATAAGAGGAAGTGGAGGTATGTAGGACAAGTGATAAGAGGAAGTGGAGGTATGTAGGACAAGTAATAAGAGGAAGTGGAGGTATGTAGGACAAGTGATAAGAGGAAGTGGAGGTATGTAGGACAATATGGATGCCACTTGAACTGCCACGAATGTTACTAATATCAATTTGCTAGGGATTTACAAATGTACACACTTCAACGAGCCTCAATCTCATCCTCTTTGGTTTGCTGGAGACGAGAAGGTTGCGGTTCAGATCTAAGCTGGGTGTAATTAAGTGTTTATTTTTTCCCACTCTCTCCACAAAAATGCAGGTATAATTTCTCTAAAAGGTACCTTAATACCT
Source organism: Timema cristinae (assembly GCA_039000515.1). NCBI lineage: Eukaryota > Metazoa > Arthropoda > Insecta > Phasmatodea > Timematidae > Timema > Timema cristinae. The sequence continues at coordinate 29,813,540 of JBCFYV010001001.1, read as the reverse complement.
GGATACTTGTATCAAATAGCTCAACAGATTACACACTATATAAAAAAATCAGTTCAATCCAAAACTTTTAAAAAGATTTAATTATTATTATTATATGTTATAAAATACAGCCATGAATGAAGCTAACCTCAGAATTAACAATCGCTGTGATAGTGATTGGTCAAAATGTATTATTCGTAGAGTTTGACTGGGCTAACAATCTTGTTGATTGTATACACAAGAAAAGGTTTGGTATACAAACTTAAAATATTTTTAGTAGACATCTTGAAATATGATTGATGACCCGACCACATATGCTTCAGTAATTAAATAAACTATTTACTATTGAAATTAATATAAATGTAAATAAATGGTACAGAACTCCGCACAGACTTTCTCGCTCTATTGTTTGAAAATGGAGATATTTACTCATAACTTGTAATATATGTGAAACGAAATAATATACACTAGCAAACCCAAGCATTAATTGTACTATACCTATGCCAAACATTTATTTAGTCCCAGTTTTAATTGTTTTAAGACTTAATGTCATCTGTATGTTTGGACCGGTTAAAAAGATCAATATTGGGTTCACAAGGGTCAACACTTCGTATTCAAATTTCGACTCCCAGTTAATATTTTTGACATTTCATTAGGTGTTGGACATCTTCATGCCATCGCATTGCTATTAAATTCCTCATTTATAAATTTTGACCAATAAAAAAATATGTAAATATTGACTATTGAGTCTAAAATGGATAAAGATCATTGTTGTAAAAACATTTCTCCTTAAGAGGTTTAAGGAAAAATAAACTTTTTGAGAGACTTACTTATATTTAATTATTTTATGGCATTGGAGAATTATTTAGTTAAAACTTTAGTATCTCTTTACAACTAAAGCTAATAAAATTGTATTAATATTACTACAATTTTGCAAGTTATTTAGTATCTCAAATAGTTGCAGAGATATGGAAATTTCAGCTTCTGTAAAGTACCCTAAAAGTCATTTTCATGGGAAAATGAAAATAGCCAGTTTATTTATAATCTTAATCAACACCTAGATACGTATTTTAATCAAAATTGATTTTTCCTCTTTTTGCCCTTTATTAAACTACTCTAATTTTAAGTTCAAACAGAAACACAGGCATTGTAGACCACTTTTTAGGGTGGGGGGAGGGGTGTCATGAGACTTCAACATCTATCAACATTTCAGGTTAGATTTTCTTTATGATCGCAATACTTTACTGTAGTGTTCGAAAAGTAAAATATAGAAATATAAATAACTTATATATATTTGATTATAGCTTGAAAGTTATTGGTTTTATAAAAGTTTGTTTTGAATAAAATATTTGTAATAAGTAATTTTATATCTCAAATAGATTTGGATATATGATAAAAAAAAAAAAAATTTACCGAAATATTGAAAGTAGCCATTTTGTTTGGAATATTTATAAATGAAATTTAATCAAAATCATTAGGGCCAATTTTGACAAAATCTACTTTTTTCCCATACAGTAAACTACCTTAATTTTAGGGTTGGATATCAAATTCCAAAAACCCCTCAGGCAACCCTATGAAAACCCTAGATACCAAGTTTTAGCTTGATCGGTTAAATTGTTTAGGCTCTAGTTGGAGGTACAGACAGACAGACATTCAAAAACAACTTTTTCAGATTGGGGAGGGGGGGGGTCATGAAACGTCGAGATTCATCACAATCTTGAGTTCAATTTTTTTATAGATCACAATACTTTCTCTACCTCTAAGATAGAGAGAAAGTAAAAATGTATAAAATAAATCCTAGTACAACCAAGCACCCTATCTATTAATGATAACTATAAGAGATTATATAGTAGAGATGTGATATCAAAATATAAAGATCAGCAGCCAACTCAAGGTGAACATTACACATGTAATTTATTATTATTATTATTATCACCGCGTCTTAATACCCATTCGGGCTATACACACTTACGCTAATGTGTAATGGTAGGGTGGTTGAGAGATGAAATGGAGGACCTACAGTTTAACGTGGAATCCGAACCACGGTGGAGGCCTGGCATTCCCACACATTCACAAGATTCTTGTCAGAGGTGAAGGAAGGGTTTGGAAAACAGATAAATCTGTGCCGGGACCGAGGATTGAACCCCGGACCCCAGCTCAGAAGTCCAACACCTTACCCCTAGACCGCCAGCTCACCCCAAATGTAATTTAAAGGAGTAATTAAAAACAAATCGGAACAGGGATTGGCAAAAATTATTTTATTGTAATATAATATTTTTCTCATCACATAATTTACTCCTGACTGGTATCCACATTTTCTGTCTGAAGGTTCTTGAAAGAAGCAACAGGGACAAAGGTCACCAGTGTGTACAGCTTGTTGGGCGAGTCTTCGTCATCGTTGCGACGCCGGGACAGACGCACTCTGATACGGAATGGTACATTTCTGCGGGACAGTTACAAAATGATGTTAGTAATTATTCAATAAGAGAAAGGCTAATATACAGCAGTGGCGTATTCTCCGGGTATGCTAGTCCTGCGCCATATACCCGTAATGGTATGGACTGGTTTGTTTTAAATTGTTAATTAATATACATGTAATGAATTATTAATTTTAAAACTAATATTGGTTCATATTCCAAGAATACTGTGTTTTAAGTAATTATTCTTCCAAAAGGCTCACTTTGCACAATAGAAACCAGGGCTTGCTACTTGAAAAACGCAAGGCAAGCTAGGGAAGCTCTAATGACCTTGCCCAATGTCTAGGGGGTGACCACACATTCCTTTCTGCTCGACCACAAGTAATTGGCCAGTGAGCTCGGGTTTTCACAACCCAGGTCATGCTGTTCCTGTGAAGCAAGCTAAGTATTGTGCCAACTATTGAAAAAATATTCAAGATCGGAATATTTATTTATTAAGCTAATTTAGCATAGCTTAAGTAAAAATACATAAAATAAATACAAAATTAATTGGAAAATAATAGTTAGTTTACATAACAAGCTTTAAATTATACACAAATTAAATACTTTGATTTGTTTAGGTATTCTAGTCCATGTATTATCATGTATGTGGAAAACACATTTAACCATTCTTTCAAGTTTAGGCGTTTCAGCACTGATAGTGTGTGTGTGTGTGGGGGGGGGGGGGGGGGGGTGAGCGGGGGCTACTTTAACTGTAGTAGACGGTAATTCTTGTTTTTCTTTAGTAGAAAGGATTGTGGAGTTTTAATAGTGTTCTTTTAGTTTTTGTTTTACATTAACAATGTGTTAGTAATTGTGATTTTATATAATTATACATCAAAGAATCCCAAAAGTTAGGAGTGTAATTTCCCCATTTCAAGATGATTTAGAAGGAAAAGGTAAAATAAAATATATTTTCATATAATTACATAATCAGTGGCGCACCAGCCATTTACTTTGGGGGAGGCATTCAATCAAGGCTGTAGCAATAATGACATTTTGATGGAGAGAGCGGGTTTGGGGTTGCACAGCCTCCTAAGCCCTGAAGGCCGAGAATATTTATAAATATTAAATGCTTTTATATATAATTTTGAGTAGTTTTATAGTAATTAAGATATTTAAATAATGCAAATGGCATCGGGGATATTATTGGCGTGGTTTTTTTTCTCAGTTGTTAATTTTGTGTATAACAGTAAACATTTTGAATATTAGGATTAAGTCTGAAGCCTGGTCTTAAAATGTAGCATATACATTCGACACATCTTCAATGTTAGTTATACTTAATATTATTTAAATTTCTATTAACATTATTGTGGTGTTGGGAAAAGAGGGGGTGGGGGGTGTGTCAAATACCCTGTTTGCCGCTCTCCCCCTTGGGTACACCACTGCTTACAGCAAAATATATGTGTAAATATCTTAGCAATAAACCAATGACGTAACGATAGAGTATTAATAGTCCGAGATAATCTCCCCTATGTTAGTCAGAGTTTACGCATCTAAATAGCTTCTGGAGCATAAATTCTCAAGTTAGGAGACTCGTTTGTTTCCAAGCAGCGTTGTGTGAGATAAGTTATCTTTATAAAATAGTTTTAATTGCAACGTGAGTTGGACAATCCACCTGATTCCCTCTCACCAAGATCTGATGGACGCTTGATCGATGTATCCCTTCATTTTACTCTTATTATAATTGTTTGCTTTGAGTATTGTTAATTGTGTGTTTTTAATTACACTAGGATAATTGAATAGGATCTGTCTCTCTTATGATTCAGAAATGTGCTCATACCACTCTTAGCCCCGACATTAATATTTACTTTAATTTCTAACCATGTAGATATCATTACAATTTGAGGACCGCCTATGTGGTCTAGTGGTCATAGGTTCTGACTACGGATTCAGAGGTTCCGGGTTTGATTCCTGGCACATCCAGATTATCTGGGAAGCAGTGGGTCTGGAACGGGTTAGATTCATTCTAGGGTGGATAAATAAGGAGCTACTCGAATAAAGTAGTAGTGGCTCCGGTATGGAAAGCCGAGCTTATTACAGGGTGGCTACAAAACATATTTTATGAAATTCCTTGACTTTTCCAGGTTTTCAGGTAATATTTTTCAATTTTTCCTGACTACTTTTTTTCCAGTTTTAATAGTGGATGATGACTTTTGTTTTATTTATTATCACACATTAAAAAATGTTTGTACCTACTAAAGAAACGGTTTTCAGTTATTTTAAAAATTAAAATGTTATTTTATTTACGTATTTTCAAGTTTTGTTTTAGTTGCGAAATTAATGGGATATTTTAAAAATATTTTTTAATTCCCTGACTTTTCCTTATTTTTTGTTAAATTTCCTGACATTTCCCTGTCATCCAAAAATTCCAGGTTTTCCCTGTCTGTAGCCGCCATGTACAGCATACCTATTAATTTTCTCTCAGAATATGTTACTGATATACAGCTATTGCTGTTAATAATAATCATAAATGCTTGAATTGACTAACATTATTAAATTGGTGACCTAAGACTTTTTTTTGGTGCCATGTTGCAACTATTCCATTCATTTAAATATTTAGGTTTAAATTCTTCTGTCAATTTAAGTTAAGTTTTGTTTAAATTTTATGATTATATGGATTACAATTTTTTTTTTTAACAAATTTAATATTAACATTGTAAACTTACTATTGTGTGTAACCCTATAGATGGAAGAATATATTTAATGTTCCATTATATCACATAATAAAGTATTGAATGTCCATGCTCTTTGTATTTTCATTAGTTTTAATCAGCGAGGATTGATCCATAAACCCCATAATGCTGTTGGGGTTAGGGTGAGCGTTAGTGCCCACACTGTGTTACATCGCAGCAATATCGAACACAGACCTTTTAAATTATTAAACTCTATAATGTTGAAAAGAATATTAATGTTAATGTTTTCACCTTTAGTAACTTAAACATAAGCGCAGTACTTATAGATAACCTATTTTGTATAGGCCTAGTATTAATTCTGAATAGACCTGTCTTTTTAAGAGCAACAAAAACTTCCCTATGAAATAATGGCATTTACTCTTGATACGAAAAGTTATCTAACACCTAGAGTTATCTACGTGGTGTATGTTACTAACATTCACATCCAAGTAAATGAAACTATTTATTTATCAAGACCACAGTAAATACGGACATATCAAGATAAAAAGACAAATATGTTTAATATTCAGATAATTATACGATTGTACTAGTGACAAAATGAAACAGTGACCGTGACAACTACAGGCAGTCTTTAAAGATAGGCACAAGCAGTGATAACTCTTATGTTTTGAAACTTTCCCACTATTGTACATGTAAAGCAATGAATGACAATATTACTTTCTAATTTAAGAAATAATTTACAAAATTAAAATATAAAACTAAGACATTCAAGGGCTGTAAGCCCCAGGGTATTATATCTGCTCCCCCCCCCCCCACCCAGTCAATATAGGCCCGGGCGCATTTTTTTCAAGTCCGAATCTGCTGTGGTTTTTAATCAGTGTCCTCAAGAATAGAAAAAAAAATCTATGATAAGAATATTTAAAAATCTTATTATTCATTCAAAAGGATTGTCTGAAGGTAAAGTTTCTCTTAACACAAATTTAATTATATATCCTCAGTAATTATTTTGGTGTAATTTATGATGAATAGTCATCATTATAGTTATGCCTTAGTTACCGGGTACATTATTTAAACTTGTTGGGGGACTATTAGTCAAAGCTAAACGTGTTTGTTTAGGTGTTTTTATTTATTTTATGGTCATATGACTAATTTTTTCCTCTCAAATTCTTTATGACTTAAAAATCCGTGGCATTTTGGTACTTAAAACAAATAAACAAGTGTTGCAACATCGGCTGTAGTGAGCCAATGAAGACATTCTTTATTTTCTGTCAAATTATTATGAATTTCATGTTTTCTAGCATTCATGCCCAAAACAACATAAGCAAAACAAATGTGAGAGGATTCTAAGTTGTTACAATAATTCTTACAAAACTCAATTGATTGTTGATTTTGAAACACGGTACTATAGATCCTATTCCATTCAGCTGTCCTGATTCTTCAATTCCTTAAGTAGGCCTATTTTTTCTTCTAAATTTTTATTTATTTACACATGAAAGGTTAGATTAGGATCGGTATGGTTTTTATTTTTTAATAAAACATTATATAAATGTTGTATAAAAAAAGAACAATGCGTGAAATCCCCACACACTTGAGATGTTTGATATGATGTGCTTGTGTGCAATTTAGATGTGTAATGTTTTACTCCTGATTGTTTCGTTAAAAGACGTTCAAAGTTTTAATCAAGATAATAAAATAATAATAAAATTTGTTACTTAAAAAAGAAAATTGGGGTATAGTTCACTTTATTCGTCTCATTTTCAGCCATTACTTTCCTGAAATATCCAAAATATTGATATCACCTTGCATTATTCCAAACATAAAAAACTAAGGAAGATTACAATCCCATAAGCAACGAGGTTGTATCTTTCGGCCATTCTAGAACTATTAACATTTTATGAGCACAATTGTATTAAATTTAACTTCAAACAATTTGACTCAATTTAAGTGACTACAAGTATCCTTAACTATATTCTAGAGCCAAACAATATTAATATCATGGAAAAACACAATAAATTAAGTATATTAATTATCATGACAGTTTCAGCTTAACTAATCTTTCTGATAAAATAAGCTATTCACTGTAACAATGAGACTAATCATATTATGACGTTGTTAGCCATTTTAGTGTACACTGCACAAGATCACAAGTGTGACGCAAATCATTATTGGAGGACGTCATTCATCCAGTATCGCACGAAAGTGACTTGTTTGTCGATATTTACATTTTGAAAGTGAACATAAACGGTTTTATCGGTTATTTAAAAAATTAAAATATTATATGCATGGTATTATTAACTTTTGTTTTAGTGTTTAGTTGTGAAATTAATAGGATATTTTCAAAATATTTTTTAATTCCCTGACATTTCGCTAACTTTTCCCTGTCTGTAGTCACAATGACAATGCTACGTGATATATCAGAATTTAATGATTTTTTTTTAATTTAGAATTTCTCACAATATTTGTTTTGTTATATTCGTAAATTTGAATATGCTTTATCAGTTCTAGACAACATTAAATTCCTAACTTGACGCAGGAAAAACAAAATAATCCCACCCTTGGCTCATACTACAAGTAACATGTCACAAATATGGTAACATTGTCTATCAGTAGAAATTGGTTGAGGTATTATTCATGTTTACCTGATGCCCTTTGACCAGACTTGTTTGTTTAGACGGGTGTCAACTCTAACATCAGGAGTACCCATCTGTTTCAGGGCAAACTTGCGGATTTCTTTAATGGCTCGTGGGGCTCTCTTCTTAAATCCTACCCCATGTAATCTTTTATGTAAATTGATGGTAAATTCACGGGTCACTACTTCATTAATAGCGGACTTGTTTTTCTTTTCTGCCTTCGGCTTCGCCATTTCACACTGAAACTAAAGTATATACTTTAAGTAAATACAAATGTTCAATACATATTTAACTCACATGGACTTACAAAATGTTAACATTTGGTGATTTGATAAAACAAACTTAGTATGTATAACCCAAATCAACAATCTAGCTATATGGCAGCCATAAAATAATAAAAAGTAACTTATATAGATAAATGATAGAAGATGGATTACGATTTATATTCAATAATATACCTTTCTTCCGATATGACGGCTAGCTACTTCTGAAAAAAAACAACACAAAATGGCTGCTTACAATGATACCAATTACGAGCATAAAAGAAAGTACTTTTTTCTCAGAGCGTTCCACAACATTGTCCTGTAGAAAAGTCAAACACAACAGCCATTATGGATTAAATTTTAACTTGAACTTTTATTTTATTACTTTGTAATAAGGCTAGGTTTTATGCATAACACATTAATAACAGTGAGTAGTGTATAGCATACAGTGCACAATTAATAATAGAAATACAACTGTTATAATGAAACGTAGTGATTACATTATTACTAAAATACATTATTTTTAATCTATGATAATTAGCCTAAGCTCTTTGCTTTACTATGAGATAGTTAGCTATTTAACGTTTGTCTTTTGAAACATAAAATTAAACCCATTTAATCATCATGAAAACAAATTTTAGTTAGTTGTGATGTTATTATTGTCATAAATATTATGGATTATGTTAGATCTATTTCTTAAATACTGGATCCAAAATAAAATATTTCCCCCCTTTTAGTAGGTACTACAATTACACATAAAGTTTCACTGTCATATAATCTTGAACCTGCTGAGATTAGTAATATGAGAACTACATATGTGCACGTATCATAACAACATGGCGCCCTCAGCACATGAGCACTTAGATCATTCAAAATAAATTAGATGTTCACATAAAACATTGTGAACCTATATCTCTCCAACAAATTCTATCATTAACAATAATCTGTTTAAACTTTTTACGCAATATGCACAATTAACTACTAGATATGCGTTAATATAAATCCAGCCTTAGGTAAAACATGTTAAGATTTCATTTTAAAAATAATTTATGTTCATAATAATGAGTCTAAGTGATAAATTACATAAAAATCATATTTAATACAAAATATTACAATAATTAAGTCAGTTTAAACATTTTATGTAAATAAATTACGGTGATAGTACACTTTAGTACCCTTATTAGTTTTACTAACTATTTATCTTTACAACTTAGGAAAAAAGAGTCAAACTCAACTAGACTTGGATTTTAAGAATCTGTGATTATCAACTTAACCAAACATTCAGATGGAGTATAATCAACAAACCTAATAAGATATAGCCGAGCACTATAATTGATTTAGCGAAATTAAATATTTGTGGGTGAAATTGTAGTCTCTAAGATCTTAGCGAAAGCAAAAATCACATTTGACAGAACTAAATTCAACTAGGACTTGTTTTTAACCTTATTTAAATTTCTATAATCTCCAAAAAGTGAAAATTACCACAAGAAGAATTTACTTTTAATTTAATCCCACTAAAGCATTGTAGAATCTCTAACAAACGAAAATTATTGCAAGAAGACTTAAGACTTTACTTTTAATTTAAGCTCAATAAATGATTGAAGCAAATCTTCCCGTGAGCTTCTAATACGGCGTTATTTTAACATTATAATGATTAATTATTTATAAGAAACAAATAAGGTATTTATAAGCTTGTTAATTAAATGATTATCTATTTAATATTTCGTATAAAACATTATAAGTTCTCTTAACTATTTCCATTTATAATGTTTAATTTTTTTAATTCATAGTTTTATAACACATTTTTACACAATAATTTGAAATAACATTGGCTTTCCTCAGACTTAAAAATTGTGAAAAATAACTGAAACATGTCGTCATTATAAAAGAAAAGTATATAAAATAACGAGAAGGGAATAAAAAAAGAAGATATAACCTTATTATCAATTATGTACATTAGTCTAAGGAAATTATCCTTACGGACCCGTTTTATAAACTAGACTAACTTTCATATAACTTAGACTTGTATTCCTAAATAAAGACTACAATGAAGTCACTCTACAAGGAATATAATATAGTAGGAAACTGATTCATTTAGAAAGCCGGCTTACTATGGTAAAGAGAAGTTTACGATGAGAAAATGCTGAATAAATGAACTACGTTTACAATAATAGTATTACTCGTTCTCCTACGAATATATGCGAGAAGAGGAAAGGAATTATTGGTTTCACTTAACTTTGAGTGATAATATTCTATCATTAAGTAATTGCGTCATATTCCAAAGGACAACAACATTTCCAACTATAGGCGTAACTAGGGTTGATAAATTGAGGGGGGAAGGGGGGAGTGGAGAGTCAGCCCCAAGAGGTATGTACAATACACCAAGTAAAAGGGGGGTTCAATTTTTAGTGCCTAAGTGACGATTTACAATTACTATAGTAAATAATCGGCTAGAAATTTAGATAAAACTAAAACCCTGTAAAAGGATTAGACTAATACAATACAAGTTTATTTAAAATAATTTTGTTTTATTGTAGAACACGAAAGAAACATTGTTTGGTTTAACAGCAAACTAACTTAAGGACAGTGTCCAATTAAAACATTAATTTAGTCTGAATTCAATCGACAAGGCGATTTTGCCAGTTTATATAGAACTTCATCCGGAGTAATGCTTATTTCTCGATATATATTTAACATCGCTAGTCCATTCAGCCTTTGCTGCCCTGATGTATTTATCAAGTAAGTTTTTAATCGCCAGAGTTGAGAACGATCTTTCATTGGTGCTTGTTGATACTGGCAAGGTTACTAAGATTTTCAACAAAGTTCTGATAAATGAGAACATTTCTTCATTGCAGGCAACATAATAGTTCATAGCCACATTTTAAATCTCTCCGAGTATTTCTTTTCCATCTTCCTAAAAGTCCAAGTTTCTGCTCCATACAGTGCTATGATCCAAATGTATAATTTCATCAGTTTATTCCTCAGTTCCAAATTCAACTTGCTGACCAGTAGTAAGTAACGTCTTCTTGTTGAAAGCTTCCTTGACCTTGGAGATCCTCAACCTAATTTCTTTAGTGCAGTAGGCATCCTTTGTCAGCAGACTTCCCAGGTACTTTAACTTCTATATGTTTTCCAGCTCCTGGTTTCCAATTTTGATTTTCAGCTGCTCTTCATTTTTTGAAATCACCATCACTTTTAACTTCTCATTGTTGATCTCCATGCCATATCTTCTCACTATCTCCACTAGCCGTTCCATCATTTCCTGTACATCTTGTTTATTTCTAGCCAGCAATGCTAAATAACCTGCGTATTTTATTGTGTTGATAACGCCATCCCCTATCCTGGAATTAATACGTCTCTCTAGTGCTTACCTGACCAGCCATTTAAGCCCCGACTTGCCATACAAGTCGAACAGACTGGGTGACAAACATCATACCTGTCCCGCTCCTCTTCCTATCGTTACGCTGTTGGTCTCTCCATAATTCAGTCTCATTTTTCCTCGTTGTTCCAGGTACAGGTTTTCAATCAGCCATCTGTCCTTCCAGTTGATACCGATCTTCTTGAGTGTTTATATCAGTTTCTGCTATTTAAATTTTTCTAACGACTTTTGCCAGTTAATGAAACCAATGTGTAGAACTCTGTATTGACTTCCAGCACTCACAATATTCACAGCAATAATAAAATCATATTCAAATAAAAATAAAATTTGATTTGATTTGATAGTACGGGCAAAATTTTAAATTAGGTTAATTTCAAGTTTCAAAAGATACGGTTTAATTAACGTAGTTTTTTGAGCGAACCCTTTAGTGAAGTATTTTTAGAAACTTTAAACAGAAGTGAAAATTGGTTGAGCCGTTTTCTATGAATAAAACACAATTGATTAAGTACGACCTGGCGTAGTACGTTTCATTATATACCGTTGTGTTTGTCTTACGAATTGTGCACTATTTATTATGCGCTATGGATAAATATAATGCCACCTTTAGTAATCATATACTCAGAAAATGTACGTTAAATTTATGAGTAATGCCAATACAGTATTAATTTTTACGTAGTGTTAATTATAGTACAGTATTATATGAAAATACATTTATCAATTAAAATAAAGGAAAATTTGAAAAGAAAAATACTCCATCGTATATAACGTGATATATAGGTGACAAGAACGTAATACTAAAATTATTGTCAGTGACGTTTAACATAAATGAGCCAGTGGTTCTGAACATCGTATCCAAGGAACATCTCATGCCGTCTCGGCTGTTTTCACTTTCCTTACATCTAAGATATTATAAAAATTAGGGGCTGGTCCTAGGCAAATTGGGGACCCTCTGCGAACTATTGACTGTGGGTCCCATAAAAAGAAGTTATGTATGAGTAGAGCAGTCAAATCGTATAACTAATTAAACAATATGAATCAGTTTGAACCAAAAACATAATAGGATAGCTTGGTTTTATATTTTCTTTAAATAAACTGAACATGTGAACTCACCAAAGTAGTATTTAGAATTATAGATTGATGCATTACTCGTCTATCTCTATTTCAATATTTGCATCTATCTCTCTTGGACACACGAAAGAGTTTCATGTCATATTTACTTGGGTGCAGGGTCCTACTGAAAAGAGATTTCTGCTCTCCCGGCTGTTGATATATCTGATGTTATAGCCTGTTCAAGCCACGCCAAGATTTAGGAGAAGAGAACTATTACATTTCCATTCCATGTTGAATCTTTCTACAACAATAGGATATACAGTTTATTTTTGAATCAATATTACTCTACGCCGCGGCGACGACACGAACTGATATCACTAGCGCTATAGCGGCAGTTTAGTCAACCAATACTTTCAGTGTTGGAAGTTTGTAAGTTTGTTCAAAGGTTGCGCTAGCACCAACAAGCAATAACAAGGTAAATTTATAATAAGAGTTCTTGTCCAAATAATTAAACTTATTATTATGTTAAACAGTGATACAAATGCTAATTACTAATGTCCTTGCTAGCTCAAAAGACCATGAGTAGCATGGTTTGGGTTTTAGAAGGACGACTAGCCCCAACAAAACCTTTCAACCTTGTAGCATAGATACGGTCGATCAAATGCCTCAATGCACTATAAAATAACTTTAGAGATTTAGAGAATTCCAATTTCGATGTAGTCTCAGGTTATACGTAACACGAATTAAGCGATTATGTGTTCACAATACTCTAGTAGATCACTAAACTGTAGTCGTATACATATTTTTTATGACATTATAAAATTATACTAGTTACTAACTTATAGTATTATTTAACTTGAATGAAATTGTAATTAGTTTCAATTATTATTTAAAATGCGAGTGTGTTGTGGAGGGTACTAGGTAGAGATAGGGTGGGGCAGAAAGAGAGAGAGAGAGTGTGTGTGGGGGGAAAGTAATAAGTATAATTCACCCTCAGTACACTTGGCTGGGATTCGAACCCTGATTTATCGGTTACCGGAAAACCATAAGCCTGACATTTAGTCTGCGTATCCATGGATGCAGGTGGTCAGAACTTAAAAGTACAATTTGTTGAATTGACTAGTATTAATATTCCGTGCACTGTTGATTAACCTATTTAGTATTATTTAAATGTACCTAGTGTTTGTTTATTACTTTGTATGTAACACACTAATTTAGCACTATATTTAGAAAGCAAACTTCAAATATCTATCTATCTATGCACTCACACTCTTTTAGAAATTCACCCTACTTCTATGTTGTTATTAATTATTAACGTTATTTTTGTAATATTATTTAAAAAAGAAAAAAAGTGACTTAACAATGTTTTATTAAATAATGTTTTTTTCGTGTTAATTATAAAAACTGTTTCTCGACATTAACCAGATATATGAGTGTTTTTCATACTTCTGACACACTTTCAATTGAAACTGTCCCAATTATATCGAAATATTGTGGCATGAAGCACAACCATGTTCAAAAGTCTTTCTCGGTGGCGGTGGAGTGGTATTTTAATTTATATATTGTCTTACTCAGAAATTCACGCTTTTTTGTATAAAACATATGAATTCTCATTTAATGTTATCTTACATCAGTAATCGGACTAACCAACACATTAAGTCCACGCTTGATATTAATTCTGACTACTGTACTTTCTATTTAACTTGATGGTGCAATGTTTTATTCAACGTTTCTGTTAAGATGCAGTGAACAGAGAGAAATGTGAATAAACAAAGCTAAAGTTGAAATTTAAGATGAGATTATATTGTCTAGGCGATAATATCTAGGTTGGTATAAGCGTAGACAATGTTTTGTCAGCCTTTAATTAGCCCCGGCCAAACAAGATTTAATTATATTATTCCAAATATTTTTACTAACGGTTAGTAAGACCCGTCGAGAGAAAAAAAATGTATTGCTCCATCAGCCATTTTGGATTGGTTAACCTCGATAAATCCTTGATGATCCTATTCATCATTCTCGTTGTTGATGTATGCACGACTAAAATAATTTACACTTGTAGGGTCTTTTAGAAAAATAGAAAAATAACACTTTTCTATGAATTAAACTTGTTTCTTAAGTAAACAGATGTAAATTATTATTAATTATAAAACGAGTTTTCATAAATTCACCAAAGAATTATATGCTTGTTAACATCAATAGTCGACCTGGGTAGTCTTGAGGTAAAGTGCTCGCCTCGGGACTCAATGTTCGTGGCTTCAAACCCAGACGAGGTTGACGGTTTTCTCTTGAGCGATGAAAATCCGTAGCACAACTTCCTTCGTAGTGGAAGTAAAGCCATTGATCCATACAATCAGTCGGTTCAAAAAGTGCACGTTAAATACGGTATCTCAAATCAATAAAAACATACATTTACATTTTTTTCTTTTTACTTAAGATGCTGACAATATTAAAAATTTTGAAATTCAGTAATGCTCAGACGATCAAACAAGTCTGTCATTACTGCATTAGACCATTCGAGCACAGAAACAGCTTTTCCTCTATTAAAAGTCACAAAATGATCAAATGGTTGAGAAAAAACCAGTAGTTTTGAATACTAAAACAATCCTAAACGACTTCAATAACACATTTAAAATCGGTCATCAAAGTTCGAGGCAGCGTTCGTTGGTTTGACGAGGTGTCGTTGAGCCAGTTCCCGCGTGATTTAGGGCCTTATTATAGGCCGTCGCATAATATCTTGTTCCAACTACCAAGGGAGGACCGGGTAAAATATTTCTCTCTCGTTCTCTCTCTGTCTTCCCCCCTCCCCCCCTCTATCCCTAGCCCGACCGAAGACTCAACTGACTTTTTCTTCCCTGTTTGCGGCGTGCATAGACTGCTGTTGCGTGTCCTTCAATGCCCTCTGGAGTCTGTAGGGTCATTGAATTTCGACTCTTGTCCCCCCTTCTTTCAACTTCAAACATTTTATTCTCTTCTTATTTCGTCTTTCGCGGTGCAACGCCCTCCCCCAGCCCTCTCTCTCTCTCTCTGTCGAACCCACACTCGGCGCTGATAATGGTTTGTGTAAACTCTGTGTGAAGGGAACATCTCTCAAATGTGATTGTTGACGTCAACCAAATTATTGTGTTCGAACTTAATCCTAGATAGCGACATAATTTATCACTTGTAGATAAAGCAGATTCGTGGTTAGGGTGTAGCTTCCCTCCTCCTCCTCTGACCTCCAAGTGTTGAGGAAGTAACGCCCCATTTAGAAGGAGGCGTCATTAAGTGTGGACAGCTTTGATTTGACGAGACGGGGTTCGATTCTCGTTCAGCCGTACTTTAGGTTTTCTCAATTGTTTCCCACTCTACCTCCACGCGAATGCTTTCATTTTAGCACTGCTTCTTACTACCCGTTCGGACTATATGTTTATATACTGATTACGCTAATGAGCTAGGGATGACAAAGACTGAATTTATAGAAAGTGTATCCACATTTGCGTGTAAAATGGGGAAATCATTTAGGTAAAAACACCTTCTGTGCACCCGACTGACATTCGAACGCTTATATTTCAGATTACCAGTTCTAAAAAAAAGTACATAGGAGGTACTTTGTACATTTTTAAAAGGAATACATGATAATTTATTAGTCAACCCTAACATTTTATTTTTATCTGGTCAAATTTTGTTTCCACTAAGATTTTTTTTTAGCCCCGCTTCTGACATTCACTAAGTTAAATTAGTTTAATTTTCCCGCAATAGCCAATACTTTTTTCAAAATTTGAAATATTAAGTTTTTTTGTACTGATTAATTTTAATTTAACTTTGGATATTTACATTTTTTATTGATGGTATAGTAAGAATTTAATTATTATATAGTTAAACTTATACAACCATTATAATAATTTAAAAAATAAAGGACTAATGTCTAATAATATATTAGTTATACTATAGATAATGATTATAATATATATATATCTATAATAATAAAAGGAAATGTTTGTGCGATGCCCAGCCAAATCTACGACCAGCAGAGGTCTGATATTTTTAACAAGGGGGGACGGAAGGGGGTCCGAATGCACTTCGAAACAGGATTTTTAAATTTTTAATGGGCTTTTTAATTAGGCTACGTTTAACAAATTTTTGAAGAATTTAAAAAAATCTGGTTTAGAATCAAGTTTCAGGGATAACGTTTCCATTTGAAATCGGGCGCCATGGGGGGTGGGGGGTGGAGGGGCTTATATAATTCTTGTATCACAGCGGGTCACGGGCAACGCCGTGCGCGATTGCTAATATTATATAATAATATATTTAACATAAAATTATTATATTATTTGAATAATTTTATTAATAATTTTATATATATAGGTGGTGCACTCCTGGTGTCTAAAATGTTGGCCGTATGAATAAATAAGGTCCAACCAAGTTCGGTCGAAACGAATTGAGGAAAATGTAAGGGGAGGGGTCAGATTTCCATATTTTCAGAAAGTTCGCAGTAGGCTGTACACACTATATTAACGAATAATAACGATTTCATCTTTCTACTCCAATATTGAAATACAAATTTTTTATTATTATTATTATTATTATTATTATTATTATTATTATTATTATTATTAGCACCGCGTCTTACTATCCGTTCGGGTTATACGCACTTACGCTAATGTGTAATGGTAGGATGATTGTGAGAATAAATGAAGAACTTACAGTCTAACGTGGAATCCGAACCACGGTGGAGGCCTGGCATTCCCCACATTCACAAGATGTCTTGTCAGATGTGAAGGAAGGGTTTGGTAATCAGATAACCTTAATACAAATTTTAAATACAAATTTTAAATATTTGGATCGGGGTCCCTAATTTCTTGACCTTGAAAAATTTTTTAATGTAATTATATATATTTTTAGGTTTTATTTATTATTTATTACTTTATTTATTAGGAATAAAACCTTTAAACAAATATGATTGGTTCAAGAAAAATATAAAAGTATTCCAAATTGAAAAATTACCCTAGAACCTGGTTAATCCGAACTAAGTGGGACCGAGGTCTGTTCGGATTAACCGTGAGAAAACATGGATACAGTATTTTAAATTATATTTGAGTGAGTTTAGTCAATTTTCATTTATTTAACTGATATATATATATAACATATAATATGTCCTGTGTTTATTTGTAGTTGAAGGAAAACATATTTTGTTTACTAAAACATGTAAATATTAAGCATTTATTATCAGATATCACCATTTTTTATGATTCTCTTTTAACTTTGAGCTTGTTGACCAATCAAATATATTTAATTTGGTATAATTGTTTTAACTGTTTCCCGAAAAGTGTGTTCGGATTATCCGGAGTTTCGAACTACCGGGGCTCTGTCTGACGAGGTGTTACTGTAACAACATCTAACTATTTGTATCTCCCTTGAGTTGGAGATGTAAAACGTGTGACCCATTTCAACCTAAACATTGTGTACACAGTCAAAACAAACAACAGATATGTCATGCAACATTATAACATACGTCAGAGCAATGCACACACACGTCTCGTAAAGGAAACACTCCGGCACACGCCTGGAAAGAGGACAGGAAACCATGTTTAGTTGAAGAACAAATCCTGACTTTCAAGGTTATTGCGCAGAATTTGTCCATCGCTCTTTTGTTATTTTATCACCGATTGATACGTATAGGGCCTATGTACGAGTCACGCCTATTTGCTAAGGATGAGGAAGGTCGAGTTTTGAGGAAACGAACCCGCATTTTCTTGGAGAGACAGAGTGTAAAACCCCTCAATATCCCCGTCATCGGCAGTTGAGAGTGATGCCTTAGACCGTGCGGCCACCGAAGAGGGTCCCGTCGTTGTCGATGAGAGAATCTCGTTTTATTTTCCACCGAAATAGGTCATGTTATGTTTTGATCCTTCACATTGGTCGAGTGGTTAGGAAGATCAACTAAATAGGCCAACAACGTAGTATGTGTACCGAGTTCGTCATACTCGCCGTGTTGTAACCTGCTGTACACGGTACACGGTGTTGCTCTGCGGGTTGCGACACGAGCAACACAGGCTGGAGATCCCTGTCCTCCAACTCTTGTCACCTGAGCGCCCACTCCCCTAACTAAAGAGGTTATAATACTAATATACTCACTCGTTGGTCCTATTCTATTATTTACCCTCTTCACCCCTCTCTGAATGTGTTCCAGAGCTGGTAAAAGCCAGCCATAGCTCTCTGAATGTGTTCCAGAGCCGGTAAAAGCCAGCCATATCTCTCTGAATGTGTTCCAGAGCCAGCAAAAGCCGGCCATAGCTCTCTGAATGTGTTCCAGAGCCAGTAAAATCCAGCCATAGCTCTCTGAATGTGTTCCAGAGCCAGTAAAAGCCAGTCATGGCTCTCTAAAGGTGTTCCAGAGCCGGTAAAATCCAGCCATATCTCTCTGAATGTGTTCCAGAGCCAGTAAAAGCCGGCCATAGCTCTCTGAATGTGTTCCAGAGCCGTTAAAATCCAGCCATAGCTCTTTGAATGTGTTCCAGAGCCAGTAAAATCCAGCCACAGCTCTCTGAATGTGTTCCAGAGCTGGTAAAAGCCAGCCATAGCTATCTGAATGTGTTCCAGAGCTAGTAAAAGCAAGCCATAGCTCTCTGAATGTGTTCCAGAGCCAGTAAAAGCCAGTTATAGCTTTATGAATGTGTTCCAGAGCCGGTAAAAGCCAGCCATACCTCTCTGAATGTGTTCCAGAGCCAGTAAAATCCAGCCATAGCTCTCTGAATTGTGTTCCAGAGCCAGTAAAGTCCAGCCATAGCTCTCTGAATGTGTTCCAGAACCAATAAAGGCCAGCCCGAGCTCTCTGAATGTGTTCCAGAGCCAGTAAAAGCCAGCCATAGCTCTCTGAATGTGTTCCAGAGCCATTAAAAGCCAGCCATAGCTCTCTGAATGTGTTCCAGAGCCGGTAAAAGCTAGCCATAGCTCTATGAATGTGTTCCAGA
Source organism: Timema cristinae (assembly GCA_039000515.1). Taxonomy (NCBI): domain Eukaryota; kingdom Metazoa; phylum Arthropoda; class Insecta; order Phasmatodea; family Timematidae; genus Timema; species Timema cristinae. Next base: position 29,794,197 of record JBCFYV010001001.1, on the reverse strand, counting down.
GCCAGTAAAATCTAGCCATAGCTCTCTGAATGTGTTCCAGAGCCAGTAAAAGCCAGCCATAGCTCTCTGAATGTGTTCCAGAGCCAGTAAAAGCCAGCCATATCACTCTGAATGTGTTCCAGAGCCAGCAAAAGCCAGCAACAGCACTCTGAATGTGTTCCAGAGCCAGTAAAAGCCAGCCATAGCTCTCTGAATGTGTTCCAGAGCCAGTAAAATCCAGCCATAGCTCTCTGAATGTGTTCCAGAGCCAGTAAAATCCAGTCATAGCTCTCTGAATGTGTTCCAGAGCCAGTAAAGTCCAGCCATAGCTTTCTGAATGTGTTCCAGAGCCAGTAATATCCAGCCATAGCTCTATGAATGTGTTCCAGAGTCAGTAAAAGCCAGCCATAGCTCTCTGAATGTGTTCCAGAGCCAGTAAAATCCAGCCATACCTCTCTGAATGTGTTCCAGAGCCAGTAAAATCCAGCCATATCTCTCTGAATGTGTTCCAGAGCCAGTAAAATCCAGCCATAGCTCTCTGAATGTGTTCCAGAGCCAGTAAAGTCCAGCCATAGCTCTCTGAAATTGTTCCAGAGCCGGTAAAATCCAGCCATAGCTCTCTGAATGTGTTCCAGAGCCAGTAAAATCCAGCCATAACTCTCTGAATGTGTTCCAGAGCTAGTAAAAGCCAGCCATATCTTTCTGAATGTGTTCCAGAGCCAGTAAAATCCAGCCACAGCTCTCTGAATGTGTTCCAGAGCCAGTAAAAACTAGCCATAGCTCTTTGAATGTGTTCCAGAGCCAGTAAAGTCCAGCCATAGCTCTCTGAATGTGTTCCAGAGCCAGTAAAATCCAGCCATAACTCTCTGAATGTGTTCCAGAGCCAGTAAAAGCCAGCCATATCTCTCTGAATGTGTTCCAGAGCCAGTAAAATCCAGCCATATCTCTCTGAATGTGTTCCAGAGCCAGTAAAAACCAGCCATAGCTCTCTAAATGTGTTCCAGAGCCGGTAAATCTCCATATTTTCCCTCCATAAGAATGTCGCCAAGGATAATATAACAATGCTAATAATAGCGCTAATGTAAATGAAAACATACAAGTCAGTCCGCTGGATCTGTTTCCCCCAATTTCTCTTTGACTCTCATTCATCATTCTCATTACAGGAGCAACAGTGTCAGGACGAGAAGGGCCTAAGAGACACACACATGTGATCACCCTCTCTCTCTTCCTACACACGTTGCTGAGGAACTTCAAATACAGTCTTATCGCTCATTAACCGCACAGTCTGTCCCAACAAACTTTGACGGCTCGTCACAGTGGTGTAGTATTACAACCCACCTCGGCGAGAAGGTAAACTGTCATGTTAATGAAACTCTGTCCGGTTTGCGAGGTCACGGGAAGGTTGAGGGGTTGTAATCCCGGTCGGCTGTATTGAAGGTGCCTTTCTAATCAATCATTTCCCACTCTCCTTCCATGCAAACTCGAGAACATTTCTACTCTAACTCCCTACTATTTACCCTATAAGATATAATATATCTATTTAGATAGTCCGGACGGGTGGTAAGACCTGGGCCGTTAGAGTCAAACAAACTATCGCACATATAAATCTCGGTGTTAATTGCGGCTAGGGGAGCGGTTAGCACTACTGACTCTGACTCGGGAGACAGGGGTTTATTTCCCGAACAAATACACCGGGGGATGTTTTTTCCCTTTCTCAAGACGGATTTCGGTGATATCTCTTGAAATTCCTCTTTCTACTCCCGTCTCATTAGATTATCTAAATTAAGTTAGTAATCCCAAGTCGGGAGGACTGAGACGTTGGGCTGGAACCAAACATTTTAAATATCTTCTCTGACGGCTGATTCTCCAGGAGTGGGTTGATTCTCCAGGGGTAGGCTGATTCGCCAGGAGTGGGTTGATTCGCCAGGAGTGGTGATTCATCGGAGGGTTGATTCGCCAGAGGTAGGCTGATTCGCCAGGAGTGGTGATTCTCAGGGTAGGTTGATTCGCCAGGAGTGGGTTGATTCGCAGGATGGGCTGATTCACCAGGAGGGAGCTGATTCATAGGAAGTGGGGTGATTCATCAGGAGTGGGTGATTCATCAGGAGTGGGTTGATTCTCCAGGAGTGGACTGATTCACCAGGAGTGGGTTGATTCGCCAGGAGTGGGGTGATTCACAGGAGTGGGTGATTCACAGGAGTGGGTTGATTCTCCAGGAGTGGACTGATTCACCAGGAGTGGGTTGATTCGCCAGGGGTAGGCTGATTCTCCAGGAGTGGGCTGATTCTCCAGGAGTGGGTTGATTCCCAGGAGTGGGCTGATTCATCAGGAGTGGGTGATTCACCAGGAGTGGGTTGATTCTCCAGGGGTAGGCGGATTCTCCAGGAGTGGGCTGATTCACCAGGAGTGGGTTGATTCACCAGGAGTGGGCTGATTCATCAGGAGTGGGGTATTCACCAGGAGTGGGGTGATTCCCAGGAGTGGGGTGATTCACCAGGAGTGGGTGATTCTCCAGGAGTGGACTGATTCACCAGGAGTGGGTTGATTCGCCAGGGGTAGGCTGATTCTCCAGGAGTGGGCTGATTCTCAGGAGTGGGCTGATTCATCAGGAGTGGGTTGATTCGCCAGGGGTAGGCTGATTCGCCAGGGGTAGGCTGATTCATCAGGGGTGGGCTGATTCGCAGGGTAGGTGATTCGCCAGGGTGGGTTGATTCGCCAGGAGTGGGGTGATTCATCAGGAGTGGGCTGATTCATCAGGAGTGGGGTGATTCACCAGGAGTGGGTTGATTCTCAGGGTGGCTGATTCTCCAGGAGTGTGCTGATTCCCAGGAGTGGGTTGATTCTCCAGGAGTGGACTGATTCACCAGGAGTGGGTTGATTCGCCAGGGGTAGGCTGATTCTCCAGGAGTGGGCTTGATTCTCCAGGAGTGGGCTGATTCATCAGGAGTGGGTGATCGCCAGGGGTAGGCTGATTCACCAGGGTAGGCTGATTCATCAGGGGTGGGTGATTCGCCAGGGGTAGGCTGATTCGCCAGGAGTGGGTTGATTCGCCAGGAGTGGGGTGATTCATCAGGAGTGGGCTGATTCATCAGGATTGGGTGATTCTCAGGAGTGGGGTGATTCACCAGGAGTGGGTTGATTCTCCAGGGGTAGGCTGATTCTCCAAGAGTGTGCTGATTCTCCAGAAGTGGGCTGATTCTCCAGGAGTGGGCTGATTCATCAGGAGTGGGTTGATTCGCCAGGGTAGGCTGATTCATCAGGAGTGGTTGATTCGCCAGGGGTAGGCTGATTCTCCAGGAGTGTGCTGATTCTCCAGAGTGGGCTGATTCGCCAGGGGTAGGCTGATTCATCAGGAGTGGGGTTGATTCACCAGGAGTGGGTTGATTCGCCAGGGGTAGGCTGATTCTCCAGAAGTGGGCTGATTCGCCAGGGGTAGGCTGATTCTCCAGGAGTGGGTTGATTACTGCGTATCTTTACATACACTACAAACAACATAAGTTGAGAGTGAATATAAACCAATCTTAGCTAGTTTATAAGATGCATGAGTGATCTCACGGTTTAAGGTGTAGTTTTTATAGTATAGTGGCTTGCCGTTGATGGTGAGATCTGTGTTTGAATCCAGACACTTGTGCTGAGGGTTATTTTTAAAAAAAAAGTTTCCCATTGTATTTATCTTCACGCTAATGCAGGTACATTTTCTCTCAATCATAGCCTCCTCATACCCACCTGTTAGAGTCAATATACGCATACTTTACATGCAGTCACATTAATAAAGTTAGTGTGTTAAGGACGAAGAAGGTAGAATTTACCAGAACTTGCGTGGAGAGAGAGTGGGACTCACGTAGATAAAACTACCACAGTACACCAAACCGGGATCGAACAACTACCTCCCCGTCAGCGGCACCACGAGAGTAGCACCTCAGACCATGCGGCCACCGAAGCGGGTTGCTCTTAATAATCCTTAGACTACTAATCCCTAGCAAGAGGTTTTTAAACTAATGTGTGTGTTTTAATTATTTTCAAATGGTAAATTTATTTACTCATGTTTTTGATTGATTCTTTAATAATAGATCTAACTCTATCAGCATCAATTAAATTTTGTTTTTGCTATCATTTGACTGCTCTCTCATTACAATACATCAGTCAGACGTGGTGCTAAAAAAACTAGTAAATAAACAAATGAATGTGAGCCTTATGTAGACCCGTTATGTCCATAAATCATACTTCAATTTCTTATCATCAATAAGTCAACTAAAATAATTTTAAAGTTAGCCCAATATTTGTCTTTCCCCTTTCTCCGTGGTTCCTAACAACCCTCCAGGTGCCATCTCCACTAACCCTCCACCGCAAGTTACCACTGAGGAGTGTTTTCATCTCTAGTAGTAAGACGCGTTGTTAGAAAGCACACTGGGAGCTCCAGTCACGTCATGGCCCTACAGACTAAGGTGTTAATCTCGTACGGGGATCGAATACTAGCTAGATGTACTCAAGAATTATTTACTAAATGGTTACTAAATATCCCTATACGAAAGTGCGGGTACATCTACTATAGTATTATATCCTCCTCATCCCTATCCTTGTGTATGACTACAAACAAACCTGACAGGGAGTAAGAGCAAACCCTCGGTGACATCAGGAGTCTCACAGGCAACCCGCTCTGCAGCGGTGTGTAAACTGGTTGATGCTATGCGCCTGACACTTTAACCACAAACTGACTATCGCCTCTACTCTATCACCTCATAACTGACAATCACCCTCATAAACTGACTATCACCCTCATACTCACTATCACCCTCATACTCCTATCACCCTCATACTCACTATCACCCTCATACTCACTATCCCCTCATACTCACTATCACCCTCATACTCACTATCACCCTCATATCACTATACCCTCATCACATCACCTCATACTGCTATAACCCTCATACTCACTATCCCCATACTCACTATCACCCTCATACTCATATCACCCTCATACTCACTATCCCCTACTCACTATCACCCTCATACTCACTATCACCCTCATACTCGCTATAACCTCATACTCACTATCCCCTCATCTCCTCAGTACTCGGAAGTTGTACTGGCTATCTCCCACTACTGGCCACGTGCGATGTAGCCCAGACGAGCAATATTATAACACTTGAAACTTGTAACATTCTTGTCCTGAGTGAGTTCAATTTAATGTGTTGTTGGTCGACGAGTTTTCATTTGCTATTCCCTTGTTTAAGGAGGGGTGTGGTGGGTGGTTTCCTTTGCACCCCACCCTGTTCCATCATCCCCTTCCCCATTTCCCATCGCAATCAGGGTGTATTATCAGAGAACAGTGCTACCACAACTGCAGACAGACAGCTGGCGGGATATGACATCATACCTGGTCTCACAGTTGAGCCAACCTTTAGTTTTACACGCTCACTACTTACCAGCCTCACATGACAACTTTGGCATTTTCACGTTGACCACTTTATACAAATATATAAATATATATATATTAATATACATAAATAATCTGTACTTAAATTGTGTATATTAATATATGTGTGTATATATTTATATACACAATTTAAGTACATATTAAATTTAATAGCAAGGCAAAAAAAATACCACACACACACACATATATATAAATTAAGAATAGATTAAATTTATCTGTAAGGGTTTTCTAAAATAAAATAATTAGGACTGATACATAAAACGAGCCGTATTTTAATTTTTTTATTTGTTTAAATCCATGGGTCACAATATCACGTGGTATAGGCCTACATTTTCCTACTAATAATTTCACACTAATAATAGGGGGGGAGGGGTGTTACTATCAAAAAGGCCTATGCTTACGTCTCGCACAAATATTATAAACCTATTTTAGAGTGATGAATTTCTAAATTAACGTTTCCATAACTCACTTTTCATGAAAAATAAGCTTTCCTTCTAAAAATAAGTATCGAGTTAATTTGATTATCTTAATTATAGAATTTGATGGCAAAGCCTTTATTCTGTGTCTCAGTTGTAGAGTGATCATCTACAAGTCTTGGGAACTTTGGTTCGACTCAGGGTAGGTTTCATGAAGATATTTGAGGAAGTATTTGTAGGTATGAGTATTCAATCTGGTATCCATTCAGGTGACCTGGCATCTAGGGGTAAGGTGTTGGACTTCTGTGCTGGCGGCCGGGGTTCAATCCTCGGTCCCGGCACAGATTTATCTGATTACCAAACCCTTCCTTCACCTCTGACAAGACATATTGTGAATGTGGGGAATGCCAGACCTCCACCGTGGTTCGGATTCCACGTTAAACTGCAGGACCTCCATTTCATATCACAATCACCCTACCATTACACATTAGCGTAAGTGCGTATAACCCGAACGGGTAGTAAGACCGCGTGCTAATAAATAGTAATAATAATAATAATAATAATAATAATAATAATAATGGTATTGGTTTAATATATATCTAGGAGCTAAGAGAATACCTTCGTCAAACTAACTCGTATATTTAAACCTATTAATTTAAACCAATTAATTTAAGAGGTAGCCTAAGGGTGATAAATATTATTAATAATTGATGTCTTTCGCAGAATCAGTCCTGAGAACTGAATAAAATTAAAATTAAGTTTAAAATGACAACCCGAACATGGGTATCAAACCTGAGACCTGATGAAAGATGGATCTGGATACGAGACTAAACAAGATGGCTCTGGATACGAGACTAAACAAGATGGCTCTGGATACGAGACTAAACAAGATGGCTCTGGATACGAGACTAAAAAAGATGGCTCTGGATACGAGACTAAACAAGATGGCTCTGGATACGAGATTAACAAGATGGCTCTGGATACGAGACTAAACAAGATGGCTCTGGATACGAGACTAAACAAGATGGCTCTGGATACGAGACTAAACAAGATGGCTCTGGATACGAGACTAAACAAGATGGCTCTGGATACGAGACTAAACAAGATGGCTCTGGATACAAGACTAAACCAGATGGCTCTGGATACGAGACTAAACAAGATGGCTCTGGATACGAGACTAAACCAGATGGCTCTGGATACGAGACTAAACAAGATGGCTCTGGATACGAGACTAAACAAGATGGCTCTGGATACGAGACTAAACAAGATGGCTCTGGATACGAGACTAAACAAGATGGCTCAGTGATTAGAGCATTGGTGCACAATGTCAAAGTTCCCATGTCCGGGAACTTGATTGAGTATGACAAGGTTTGTTTTTGAGGAAGTGCATCCTCATCAGCTTGGAGAAGACGTAGGTAAAATCACAGTGATGCATCATGCTTTGTGGAAACTACCGAATGTACACACAAAGATACGAACCTTGACCTCTTCATATGCAGCATTCCAGTCTACTAAGTGGATGACGTCTTTGTCCGCGGGGATACAACCGTAGTGATTAAATTAGTTTGTAAGTCGTACAATTTGTACATTATATTTTACACTAGGCCACTGTTTTATTACTAATGTACTCTGATGCGCCATGTGAAAGAGTTGGTTTTTAGAAGTTTCGTTAATTAGTTTTTAAGTGTTCCAGTCGACACAAGGGCATTAAGTGTTTGTATTAATAGGAAGGGCCACGGAGGGCTGGCGAGAGGAAATGTGTCCGATAGAACAATCATGAGAAATACTCATCTTGGTTCGAGCCTTGGCCGGGTCAGGCACACTATTCCTGTAGTACATATCTCTCCCTCACTGCTGAATCAAGATGAATCTCCCAAGATAGTACATATCTCTCCCTTACTGCTGGATCAAAATGAATCTCCTCAGGTAGTACATATCTCTCCCTCACTGCTGGATCAAGATGAATCTCCCAAGATAGTACATATCTCTCCCTCACTGCTGGATCAAGTGAATCTCCTAAGGTAGTACATATCTCTCCCTTACTGCTGGATAAAAATGAATCTCCTAAGGTAGTACATATCTCTCCCTCACTGCTGGATCCAGATGAATCTCCTAAGATAGTACATATCTCTCCCTCACTGCTGGATCAAGTGAATCTCCCAAGATAGTACATATCTCTCCCTTAGTGCTGGATCAAAATGAATCTCCTAAGGTAGCTGGATCAAGATGAATCCCCCAAGATAGTACATATCTCTCCCTCACTGCTGGATCAAGTGAATCTCCTAAGGTAGTACAAATCTCTCCCTCACTGCTGGATCAAGTGAATCTTCTAAGATAGTACATATCTCTCCCTCACTGCTGGATCAAGATGAATCCCCCAAGATAGTACATATCTCTCCCTCACTGCTGGATCAAGATGAATCTCCCAAGATAGTACATATCTCTCCCTCACTGCTGGATCAAGTGAATCTCCTAAGGTAGTACATATCTCTCCCTTAATGCTGGATAAAAATGAATCTCCTAAGGTAGTACATATCTCTCCCTCACTGCTGGATCAAGATGAATCTCCTAAGATAGTACATATCTCTCCCTCAACTCTGGATGAAGATGAATCCCCCAAGATAGTACATATCTCTCCCTCACTGCTGGATCAAGATGAATCCCCAAAGTAGTACATATCTCTCCCTCACTGCTGGATCAAAATGAATCCCCCAAGATAGTACATATCTTTCCCTCACTGATGGATCAAGATGAATCCCCAAGATAGTACATATCTCTCCCTAACTGCTGGATCAAGATGAATCCCCCAAGATAGTACATATCTCTCCCTCACTGCTGGATCAAGATGAATCCCCCAAGATAGTACATATCTCTCCCTCACTGCTGGATCAAGATGAATCTTCTAAGATAGTACATATCTCTCCCTCACTGCTGGATCAAGATGAATCTCCCAAGATAGTACATATCTCTCCCTCACTGCTGGATCAAGATGAATCTCCCAAGTAGTACATATCTCTCCCTCACTGCTGGATCAAGTGAATCTCCTAAGGTAGTACATATCTCTCCCTACTGCTGGATAAAATGAATCTCCTAAGTAGTACATATCTCTCCCTCACTGCTGGATCAAGATGAATCTCTAAGATAGTACATATCTCTCCCTACTGCTGGATCAAGTGAATCCCCCAAGATAGTACATATCTCTCCCTTACTGCTGGATCAAAATGAATCCTCCAAGGTAGTACATATCTCTCCCTCACTGATGGATCAAGATGAATCTCCTAAGGTAGTACATATCTCTCCCTCACTGCTGGATCAAGTGAATCTCCTAAGGTAGTACAATTCTCTCCCTCACTGCTGGATCAAGTGAATCTTCTAAGATAGTACATATCTCTCCCTAACTTCTGGATCAAGATGAATCCCCCAAGATAGTACATATCTCTCCTCACTGCTGGATCAAGATGAATCCCCAAGATAGTACATATACTCTCCCTCACTGCTGGATCAAGATGAATCCCCCAAGATAGTACATATCTCTCCCTCACTGCTGGATCAAGATGAATCTTAAAAGGTAGTACATATCTCTCCTTCACTGCTGGATCAAGATGAATCTCCTAAGGTAGTACATATCTCTCTCTTACTGCTGGATCAAGATGAATCTCCTAAGGTAGTACATATCTCTCCCTCACTGCTGGATCAAGATGAATCTCTCAAGATAGTACATATCTCTCCCTCACTGATGGATCAAGATGAGTCTCCCAAGATAGTACATATCCTCCCTCACTGCTGGATCAAGATGAATCCCCAAGATAGTACATATCTCTCCCTCACTGCTGGATCAAGATGAATCTTAAAAGGTTAGTACATATCTCTCCTTCACTGCTGGATCAAGATGAATCTCCTAAGGTAGTACATATCTCTCTCTTACTGCTGGATCAAGATGAATCTCCTAAGGTAGTACATATCTCTCCCTCATGCTGGATCAAGATGAATCCCCAAGATAGTACATATCTCTCCCTCACTGCTGGATCAAGTGAATCTTCTAAGGTAGTACATATCTCTCCTCAATGCTGGATCAAGATGAATCTCCCAAGATAGTACATACCTCTCCCTCACTGCTGGATCAAATGATATTCTAAGGTAGTACATATCTCTCCTCACTGCGGATCAAGATGAATCATCTAGGTAGTACATATCTCTCCCTACTGCTGGATCAAGTGAATCTTCTAAGTAGTACATATCTCTCCCTCACTGCTGGATCAAGATGAATCTCCAAGATAGTACATATCTCTCCCTCACTGCTGGATCAAGATGAATCTCCCAAGATATACATATCTCTCCCTCACTGCTGGATCAAGATGAATCTTCGAAGGTAGTACATATCTCTCCCTCACTGCTGGATCAAGATGAATTCCTAAGGTAGTACATATCTCTCCTTCACTGCTGGATCAAGTGAATCTTCTAAGGTAGTACATATCTCTCCCTCACTGCTGGATCAAGATGAATCTCCCAAGATAGTACATATCTCTCCCTTACTGCTGGATCAAGTGAATCTCTAAGTAGTACATATCTCTCCCTTACTGCTGGATCAAGATGATTTCCTAAGATAGTACATATCTCTCTCCTCACTACTGGATCAAGTGAATCTCCTAAGGTAGTACAATCTCTCCCTCACTGCTGGATCAAGTGAATCTCTAAGGTAGTACATATCTCTCCCTCACTGCTGGATCAAGATGAATCCCTAAGATAGTACATATCTCTCCCTCACTGCTGGATCAAGATGAATCTCCCAAGATAGTACATATCTCTCCCTCACTGCTGGATCAAGATGAATCTCCCAAGATAGTACATATCTCTCCCTTACTGCTGGATCAAGATGAATCTCCAAGTAGTACATATCTCTCCCTCACTGCTGGATCAAGATGAATCCCAAGATAGTACATATCTCTCCCTCACTGCTGGATAAGATGAATCTTCCTAAGGTAGTACATATCTCTCCCTCACTGCTGGATCAAGATGAATCTCCTAAGGTAGTACATATCTCTCCCTCACTGCTGGATCAAGATGAATTCCCCAAGATAGTACATATCTCCCTCACTGCTGGATCAAGATGAATCTCCTAAGATAGTACATATCTCTCCCTTACTGCTGGATCAAGATGAATCTCCTAAGGTAGTACATATCTCTCCCTCACTGCTGGATCAAGATGAATCTCTAAGGTAGTACATATCTCTCCCTCACTGCTGGATCAAGATGAATCCCAGATAGTACATATCTCTCCCTCACTGCTGGATCAAGATGAATCCCCCAAGATAGTACATATCTCTCCCTCACTGCTGGATCAAAATGAATCCCCCAAGATAGTACATATCTCTCCCTCACTGCTGGATCAAGATGAATCCCCAAGATAGTACATATCTCTCCCTCACTGCTGGATCAAGATGAATCCTCCTAAGTAGTACATATCTCTCCCTCACTGCTGGATCAAGATGAATCTCCAAGTAGTACATATCTCTCCCTCACTGCTGGATCAAGATGAATCTTCTAAGTAGTACATATCTCTCCTCACTGCTGGATCAAGATGAATCTCCCAATAGTACATATCTCTCCCTCACTGCTGGATCAAGATGAATCCCCCAAGATAGTACATATCTCTCCCTCACTGCTGGATCAAGATGAATCTTCAAGGTAGTACATATCTCTCCCTCACTGCTGGATCAAGATGAATCTCCAAGGTAGTACATATCTCTCCTTCACTGCTGGATCAAATGAATCTCCTAAGTAGTACATATCTCTCCCTCATTGCTGGATCAAGATGAATCCTCAGATAGTACATATCTCTCCCTCACTGCTGGATCAAGATGAATCTCCTAAGGTAGTACATATCTCTCCCTCACTGCTGGATCAAGATGAATCCCCAAGATAGTACATATCTCTCCTCATGCTGGATCAAGATGAATCTCTAAGGTAGTACATATCTCTCCCTTACTGCTGGATCAAGTGAATCTCCTAAGGTAGTACATATCTCTCCCTCACTGCTGGATCAAGATGAATCTCCAAGATAGTACATATTTCTCCCTCACTGCTGGATCAAGATGAATCTCCAAGATAGTACATATCTCTCCTCACTGCTGGATCAAGATGAATCTCCCAAGATAGTACATATCTCTCCCTCACTGCTGGATCAAGATGAATCCCAAGATAGTACATATCTCTCCCTCACTGCTGGATCAAGATGAATTCCTAGGTAGTACATATCTCTCCTCACTGCTGGATCAAGTGAATCTTCTAAGTAGTACATATCTCTCCCTCACTGCTGGATCAAGATGAATCTCCAAGATAGTACATATCTCTCCCTCACTGCTGGATCAAGATGAATCTCCTAAGGTAGTACATATCTCTCCCTCACTGCTGGATCAAGATGAATCTCCTAAGTAGTACATATCTCTCCCTCACTGCTGGATCAAGTGAATCTCCTAAGGTAGTACATATCTCTCCCTCACTGCTGGATCAAGTGAATCTTCTAAGGTAGTACATATCTCTCCCTACTCTGGATAAGATGAATCTCCCAAGATAGTACATATCTCTCCCTCACTGCTGGATCAAGATGAATCTCCCAAGTAGTACATATCTCTCCCTACTGCTGGATCAAAATGAATCCCCAAGATAGTACATATCTCTCCTCACTGCGATGGAATCCAAGATAGTACATATCTCTCCTCATGCTGGATCAAGTGAACCCAAGGTAGTACATATCTCTCCCTCACTGCTGGATCAAGATGAATCTCCAAGATAGTACATATCTCTCCCTCACTGCTGGATCAAGATGAATCTTCTAAGATAGTACATATCTCTCCCTTCACTGTGGATCAAGATGAATCTCCAAGATAGTACATATCTCTCCCTCACTGCTGGATCAAGATGAATCTCCCAAGATAGTACATATCTCTCCCTCACTGCTGGATCAAGATGAATCTCCTAAGGTAGTACATATCTCTCCCTCACTGCTGGATCAAGATGAATCTCCTAAGTAGTACATATCTCTCCCTACTGCTGGATCAAGTGAATCTCCTAAGGTAGTACATATCTCTCCCTCACTGCTGGATCAAGATGAATCCCCAAGATAGTACATATCTCTCCCTCACTGCTGGATCAAGATGAATCTCCTAAGGTAGTACATATCTCTCCCTCACTGCTGGATCAAATGAATCTCCCAAGATAGTACATATCTCTCCCTCACTGCTGGATCAAGATGAAATCCTAAGTAGTACATATCTCTCCCTCACTGCTGGATCAAGATGAATCTCCTAAGGTAGTACATATCTCTCCCTCACTGCTGGATCAAGTGAATCTTCTAAGATAGTACATATCTCTCCTCACTGCTGGATCAAGATGAATCTCCAAGATAGTACATATCTCTCCCTCACTGCTGGATCAAGATGAATCCCAAGATAGTACATATCTCTCCCTCACTGCTGGATCAAGATGAATCTCCAAGGTAGTACATATCTCTCCCTCATGCTGGATCAAGATGAATCTCCTAAGGTAGTACATATCTCTCCTTCACTGCTGGATCAAGTGAATCTCTAAGGTAGTACATATCTCTCCCTCACTGCTGGATCAAGATGAATCTCCCAAGTAGTACATATCTCTCCCTCACTGCTGGATCAAGTGAATCTCAAGTAGTACATATCTCTCCCTTACTGCTGGATCAAAGATGAATCCCAAGATATATACATATCTCTCCTCACTGCTGGATCAAGATGAATCTCCTAAGGTAGTACATATCTCTCCCTACTGCTGGATCAAGATGAATCTCCTAAGGTAGTACATATCTCTCCCTCACTGCTGGATCAAGATGAATCCCAAGATAGTACATATTCTCCCTCACTGCTGGATCAAGATGAATCTCTAAGTAGTACATATCTCTCCCTCACTGCTGGATCAAGATGAATCTCCCAAGATAGTACATATCTCTCCCTCACTGATGGATCAAGATGAATTCCCAAGATAGTACATATCTCTCCCTCACTGCTGGATCAAGATGAATCCCAAGATAGTACATATCTCTCCCTCACTGCTGGATCAATGAATCTCTAAGGTAGTACATATCTCTCCTCACTGCTGGATCAAGATGAATCTCTAAGGTAGTACATATCTCTCCCTCACTGCTGGATCAAGATGAATCCCCAAGATAGTACATATCTCTCCTCACTGCTGGATCAAGATGAATCTCCAAGATAGTACATATCTCTCCCTCACTGCTGGATCAAGATGAATCTCCTAAGGTAGTACATATCTCTCCCTCACTGCTGGATCAAGTGAATCTTCTAAGGTAGTACATATCTCTCCCTCACTGCTGGATCAAGATGAATCTCCCAAGATAGTACATATCTCTCCCTCACTGCTGGATCAAGTGAATCTCCAAGTAGTACATATCTCTCCCTTACTGCTGGATCAAAATGAATCTCCAAGTAGTACATATCTTCCCTCACTGATGGATCAAGATGAATCTCCAAGATAGTACATATCTCTCCCTCACTGCTGGATCAAGTGAATCTCCAAGATAGTACATATCTCTCCCTCATGCTGGATCAAGTGAATCCCCAAGATAGTACATATCTCTCCCTCACTGCTGGATCAAGATGAATCTCTAAGATAGTACATATCTCTCCTCACTGCTGGATCAAGTGAATCTCCAAGATAGTACATATCTCTCCCTCACTGCTGGATCAAGATGAATCCCCAAGATAGTACATATCTCTCCCTCACTGCTGGATCAAGACGAATCTTCTAAGGTAGTACATATCTCTCCCTCACTGCTGGATCAAGATGAATCTCCTAAGGTAGTACATATCTCTCCCTTACTGCTGGATCAAGATGAATCTCCTAAGGTAGTACATATCTCTCCCTCATTGCTGGATCAAGATGAATCCCTCAGATAGTACATATCTCTCCCTCACTGCTGGATCAAGATGAATCTCCTAAGGTAGTACATATCTCTCCCTCACTGCTGGATCAAGATGAATCCCCCAAGATATTACATATCTCTTCCTCACTGCTGGATCAAGATGAATCTCCTAAGGTAGTACATATCTCTCCCTTACTGCTGGATCAAGATGAATCTCCTAAGGTAGTACATATCTCTCCCTCACTGCTGGATCAAGATGAATCTCCCAAGATAGTACATATTTCTCCCTCACTGCTGGATCAAGATGAATCTCCCAAGATAGTACATATCTCTCCTTCACTGATGGATCAAGATGAATCTCCCAAGATAGTACATATCTCTCCCTCACTGCTGGATCAAGATGAATCCCCCAAGATTAGTACATATCTCTCCCTCACTGCTGGATCAAGATGAATTTCCTAAGGTAGTACATATCTCTCCTTCACTGCTGGATCAAGTGAATCTTCTAAGGTAGTACATATCTCTCCCTCACTTCTGGATCAAGATGAATCTCCCAAGATAGTACATATCTCTCCCTCACTGCTGGATCAAGTGAATCTTCTAAGGTAGTACATATCTCTCCCTTACTGCTGGATCAAGTGAATCTTCTAAGGTAGTACATATCTCTCCCTCACTGCTGGAACAAGATGAATCCCCAAGATAGTACATATCTCTCCCTCACTGCTGGATCAAGATGAATCTTCTAAGGTAGTACATATCTCTCCCTTACTGCTGGATAAAGATGAATTTCCCAAGATAGTACATATCTCTCCCTCACTGCTGGATCAAGTGAATCTTCTAAGGTAGTACATATCTCTCCCTTACTGCTGGATAAAGATGAATTTCCCAAGATAGTACATATCTCTCCCTCACTGCTGGATCAAGTGAATCTTCTAAGGTAGTACATATCTCTCCCTCACTGCTGGATCAAGATGAATCCCCCAAGATAGTACATATCTCTCCCTCACTGCTGGATCAAGATGAATCTTCTAAGGTAGTACATATCTCTCCCTTACTGCTGGATCAAGTGAATCTTCTAAGGTAGTACATATCTCTCCCTCACTGCTGGATCAAGATGAATCTCCCAAGATAGTACATATCTCTCCCTCACTGCTGGATCAAGATGAATCTCCTAAGGTAGTACATATCTCTCCCTCACTGCTGGATCAAGATGAATCCCCAAGATTAGTACATATCTCTCCCTCACTACTGGATCAAGTGAATCATCTAAGGTAGTACATATCTCTCCCTCACTGCTGGATCAAGATAAATCTCCCAAGATAGTACATATCTCTCCCTCACTACTGGATCAAGTGAATCTCCTAAGGTAGTACATATCTCTCCCTCACTGCTGGATCAAGATGAATCCCCAAGATAGTACATATCTTTCCCTCTCTGCTGGATCAAGTGAATCTTCTAAGGTAGTACATATCTCTCCCTCACTGCTGGATCAAGATGAATCTCCTAAGGTAGTACATATCTTTCCCTCATTGCTGGATCAAGATGAATCTTCTAAGGTAGTACATATCTCTCCCTTACTGCTGGATCAAGATGAATCTCCTAAGGTAGTACATATCTCTCCCTCATTGCTGGATCAAGATGAATCCCTCAGATAGTACATATCTCTCCCTCACTGCTGGATCAAGATGAATCTCCTAAGGTAGTACATATCTCTCCCTCACTGCTGGATCAAGATGAATCTCCTAAGGTAGTACATATCTCTCCCTCACTGCTGGATTAAGATGAATCTTCTAAGGTAGTACATATCTCTCCCTTACTGCTGGATCAAGATGAATCCCTCAAGATAGTACATATTTCTCCCTCACTGCTGGATCAAGTGAATCTTCTAAGGTAGTACATATCTCTCCCTCACTGCTGGATCAAGATTAATCCCCCAAGATTAGTACATATCTCTCCCTCACTGCTGGATCAAGATGAATTTCCTAAGGTAGTACATATCTCTCCTTCACTGCTGGATCAAGTGAATCTTCTAAGGTAGTACATATCTCTCCCTCACTGCTGGATCAAGATGAATCTCCCAAGATAGTCCATATCTCTCCCTCACTGCTGGATCAAGTGAATCTTCTAAGGTAGTACATATCTCTCCCTTACTGCTGGATCAAGTGAATCTTCTAAGGTAGTACATATCTCTCCCTCACTGCTGGATCAAGATGAATCCCTCAAGATAGTACATATCTCTCCCTCACTGCTGGATCAAGATGAATCTTCTAAGGTAGTACTACATATCTCTCCCTTACTGCTGGATAAAGATGAATTTCCCAAGATAGTACATATATCTCCCTCACTGCTGGATCAAGTGAATCTTCTAAGGTAGTACATATTCTCTCCCTTACTGCTGGATAAAGATGAATTTCCCAAGATAGTACATATTTCTCCCTCACTACTGGATCAAGTGAATCTTCTAAGGTAGTACATATCTCTCCCTCACTGCTGGATCAAGATGAATCTCCTAAGGTAGTACATATCTCTCCCTCACTGCTGGATCAAGATGAATCCCCAAGATTACTACATATCTCTCCCTCACTGCTGGATCAAGATGAATCTTCTAAGGTAGTACATATCTCTCCCTCACTGCTGGATCAAGATGAATCTCCTAAGGTAGTACATATCTCTCCTTCACTGCTGGATCAAGTGAATCTTCTAAGGTAGTACATATCTCTCCCTCACTGCCGGATCAAGATGAATCTCCCAAGATAGTACATATCTCTCCCTTACTGCTGGATCAAGTGAATCTTCTAAGGTAGTACATATCTCTCCCTTACTGCTGGATAAAGATGAATTTCCCAAGATAGTACATATCTCTCCCTCACTACTGGATCAAGTGAATCTTCTAAGGTAGTACATATCTCTCCCTCACTGCTGGAATAAGTGAATCTCCTAAGGTAGTACATATCTCTCCCTCACTGCTGGATCAAGATGAATCTCCTAAGGTAGTACATATCTCTCCATCACTGCTGGATCAAGATGAATCCCCCAAGATTAGTACATATCTCTCCCTCTCTACTGGATCAAGTGAATCTTCTAAGGTAGTACATATCTCTCCCTCACTGCTGGATCAAGATGAATCTCCCAAGATAGTACATATCTCTCCCTCACTGCTGGATCAAGTGAATCTTCTAAGGTAGTACATATCTCTCCCTTACTGCTGGATCAAGTGAATCTTCTAAGGTAGTACATATCTCTCCCTCACTGCTGGATCAAGATGAATCTCCTAAGATAGTACATATCTCTCCCTCACTGCTGGATCAAGATGAATCTCCCAAGATAGTACATATCTCTCCCTCACTGCTGGATCAAGTGAATCTTCTAAGGTGGTACATATCTCTCCCTTACTGATGGATCAAGTGAATCTTCTAAGGTAGTACATATCTCTCCCTCACTGCTGGATCAAGATGAATCCCCCAAGATAGTACATATCTCTCCCTCACTGCTGGATCAAGATGAATTTTCTAAGGTAGTACATATCTCTCCCTTACTGCTGGATAAAGATGAATTTCCCAAGATAGTACATATCTCTCCCTCACTGCTGGATCAAGATGAATCCCCCAAGATAGTACATATCTCTCCCTCACTGCTGGATCAAGATGAATCTCCTAAGGTAGTACATATCTCTCCCTCACTGCTGGATCAAGATGAATCTCCTAAGGTAGTACATATCTCTCCCCCACTGCTGGATCAAGATGAATCTCCTAAGGTAGTACATATCTCTCCCTCACTGCTGGATCAAGATGAATCTCCTAAGATAGTACATATCTCTCCCTCACTGCTGGATCAAGTGAATCTTCTAAGATAGTACATATCTCTCCCTCACTGCTGGATCAAGATGAATCTTCTAAGATAGTACATATCTCTCCCTCACTGCTGGATCAAGATGAATCCCCTAAGATAGTACATATTTCTCCCTCACTGCTGGATCAAGATGAATCTCCTAAGATAGTACATATCTCTCCCTCACTGCTGGATCAAGATGAATCTCCTAAGATAGTACATATCTCTCCCTCACTGTTGGATCAAGTGAATCTCCTAAGATAGTACATATCTCTCCCTCACTGCTGGATCAAGTGAATCTTCTAAGATAGTACATATCTCTCCCTCACTGCTGGATCAAGATGAATCTCCTAAGATAGTACATATTTCTCCCTCACTGCTGGATCAAGATGAATCTTCTAAGATAGTACATATCTCTCCCTCACTGCTGGATCAAGATGAATCTTCTAAGATAGTACATATCTCTCCCTCACTGCTGGATCAAGATGAATCTTCTAAGATACTACATATCTCTCCCTCACTGCTGGATCAAGATGAATCCCCCAAGATAGTACATATGCCATATATTGCGGGTTGAATCTCTACTGGTTGAATTGAGATTGGTTTTTAATAAATGTTTACCTATTCTTCTTCTTTGCACATGCGGGTACAGTTCCTCTCGAATCCTACTTTCCTCCCTGGATACAAGGACGTGGTGGAATCTCGGCAGGCTTACAGTTTTTTGCTGTCAATATTAAAACAATGTAGCTATCTTCTTATTACTACTGTCAAAATTGACAGTTAAATTACACGACTTGACGTATGGATAGATATTAAAGTAGATCCAGTAGGTTATTGATCCTCTGATCCGAGGAGCCAGGAATCGAACCCGTGACGTCCTGTCGAGGGGAGTTGTTCCACGTTCCCCCTCCTCAATCCAAGCTAATGACAATATTAGACTCTCTCTAAACTTCCTTTCTAATCTCTATTCCTATGATAGTTAGTCCCTTTATTAAGGTGTGGATGTAGGGGACGCGAGAAGAATCATGTTCTTGTAGTTTTTATATCAAAACATATTTTTTTGTCAAAATAACTCAAACATTTCTCCAGTACAAACCTAAGTTTAATTTTCTTCCTATGTTGATATCAACAGTTGTTGATTATCTGTGATGGGTGTCCTGGAATTTAATGACAACTTTTTCTCTTCATTTAAAAAGTTTCTCATCTAATGCCGCTATGCCCATAACATATATTCAACAACTGTTGATATCAACATGTGAAGAAAACTAAAGTCTAGGTTTGTACTGGAGCAATATTTGAGTTATTAGATTCAGCGGCCGCATAGTCTAAGGCGCTACTCTCGCAAAAGACTAGACTACTGAAGACAGAAAGATCGTGATAGATCCCGGTTAGGTGTACTGAGGGTGGTTTTCCCTTAATGTTCTTCCACTCTCCTTCATGGCAATGAGGATAGACTCCCTCTTAATTCATAGTTCTTAATCCCAAACATATTAGTGTAATCAGTACATAGCCGTATGAACCCAAACGGTGCTAATTTAGGATTAATGTTGATCAAAACATGTTTTTTTATCATAAAAACTGCAAAGGTACGGACCACATTAAAATAGTTAGGTTCAAATGTTGATGTTGTGTCTGAGAGCAGGTGAGGGTACGATATTC
This sequence comes from Timema cristinae, assembly GCA_039000515.1. Lineage (NCBI taxonomy): Eukaryota > Metazoa > Arthropoda > Insecta > Phasmatodea > Timematidae > Timema > Timema cristinae. The sequence goes on along the minus strand of JBCFYV010001001.1, from coordinate 29,773,967 downwards.
GGAGCTCACTACAAGTACAGTCTCAAACCTCCCCCTGGATGTTACACAGCTCGAGCTGTTGGCAAGTCTGGCCAGCGCGACGCTTGGTTCACGCACAATGTAATATGCGTGTGCGTGTGTGACACCCCTATTGACCTTCCCCAGTGTTTTCAAGGTTACACTGTTTACATCACTGCTCGTCTGGCTATTTCCCTCCCCCTTTTTAACTTCCCCTGATCCCCCACCCCCTTGCAGTCAGTATCATAACCCCCCCCCCTTCAGTTCTAGCCATTGCTGGCTTCTCCTTGCTATTCAATTCAATCTTGGCGGAGGGAATAAAGTGCGTGACTTAAGCGGGTCCCAACTTGCTCTGGACTCGGTGCTATAAGGAGATTGGTAGCTATTGCCTCCCTGACTCATTTATAATATAGGTGTGGTAAAATAGAAACTACCGCCTGACTCAGTTATAATATAGGTACGGTAAAATAGAAACTACCACCTGATTCATTTGTAATATAGGTACGGTAAAATAGAAACTACCACCTGACTCAGTTATAATATAGTTACGGTAAAATAGAAACTACCGCCTGACTCAGTTATAATATAGGTGCGGTAAAATAGAAACTTCCACCTGATCATTTGTAAATAGGTCGGTAAAATAGAAACTACACTGACTCAGTATATATAGGTACGGTAATAGGAATACACCTGATTCATTTAATATGGTACGGTAATAGAAACTACCACCTGACTCAGTTATATATAGTTACGTGTAATTAGAAACTACCGCTGACTCAGTTAATTAGGTGCGTAAATAAACTACCCCCTGACTCAGTTATTTATAGGTAGTAAAATAGAATACCGCCTGACTCAGTTATATTAGTAGGTAAATAGAACTCCACCCTGTCAGTTTATATTGTGGTAATAGAACTCACCTGACTCAGTTATTAATGGTACGGTAAAATAAAACTCCACTGATCGTTAATTATGGCGGTAAATAGAAACTCGCCTGACTCGGTTATAAATTAGGTGTAATGAAACTACCGCGTGACTCAGTTATAATATAGGTGCGGTAAAATAGAAACAACCACCTGACTCAGTTATAATATAGGTGTAAAATAGAAACTACCACCTGACTCAGTTATAATATAGGTGCGGTAAAATAGAAACTACCACTGACTCAGTTATAATATAGGTGTAAAATAGAAACTAAACCTAGACTCAGTTATAATATAGGTGTAAAATAGAAACTACCACCTGACTCAGTTATAATATAGGTGTAAAATAGAAACTACCACCTGACTCAGTTATAATCGATGAAGGCAACTGTGGAATGTTGGAAATTACTGCCTGAATAATTTCTAAACAGACGTGATATGATATATTAATTATTTTTTAGCACCGCGTCTTACTACCCGTTCGGGTTATACGCTTACGTACTAATTACGTTAATGGTTTTAGGGATGAAGAATATTATATTTAGAGGAAGTGAGCCTGCATTTGCGTGAATTGAAAGTGAAAACCCATTTAGGAAAAACCACTCTCAGTACACCCGACCTAGATTCGAACCTTGATATCCGTGTCATCAGCAGTCTAGTCTACTGCGAGAGTAACACCTTAGACCATGTGGCCACCAAAGTGGGTGATAGTCCTAATTCTAAAAGTATTTAATACATTGAATCAGAGTTCTTCCAAAGTTTGTACAAAAGAGGTAGGAAATAAGAACTAACAGCTGTTTGCTGTAACATCAAAATAATATAAGAACAGACCGAGAAACTTCTAAAGATTGTCTCCACTAACTAGGCCTAGAAACTTCTAAAGATTGTCTCCACTAACTAGGCCTAGAAACTTCTAAAGATTGTCTCCATTAACCTAGGCCTAGAAACTTCTAAAGATTGTCTCCATTAAATAGGCCGAGAAACTTCTAAAGATTGTCTCCTAACTAGCTTAGAATTCTAAAGATTGTCTCCATTAACTAGGCCTAGAAACTTCTAAAGATTGTCTCCACTAACTAGGCTAGAAACTTCTAAGATTGTCTCCATTAACTAGGCCTAAAACTTCTAAGATTGTCTCCATTAACTAGGCCTAGAAACTTCTAAAGATTGTCTCCATTAACTAGGCCTAGAAACTTCTAAAGATTGTCTCATAACTAGGCCTAGAAACTTCTAAAGATTGTTCCATTAATAGGCCTAGAAACTTTAAAGATTGTCTCCATTAATAGGCCTGAGAAACTTCTAAAGATTGTCTCCATTAACTAGGCCTAGAAACTTCTAAAGATTGTTCCATTAACTAGGCCTAGAAACTTCTAAAGATTGTCTCCATAACTAGGCTAGAAACTTCTAAAGATTGTTTCCATTAACTAGGCCTAGAAACTTCTAAAGATTGTCTCCATTAACTAGGCCGAGAAACTTCTAAAATTGTCTCCACTAACTAGGCCTAGAAAATTCTAAAGATTGTCTCCATAACCAGAGCCTTGAAACTTCTAAAGATTGTCTCCACTAACAGGCCTAGAAACTTCTAAAGATTGTCTCCACTAACTAGGCTAGAAACTTCTAAAGATTGTCTCCATTAACTAGGCCTAGAAACTTCTAAAGATTGTCTCCATTAACTAGGCCTAGAAACTTCTAAAGATTGTCTCCATTAACTAGGCCTAGAAACTTCTAAAGATTGTCTCCATTAACTAGGCCTAGAAACTTCTAAAGATTGTCTCCACTAACTAGGCTAGAAACTTCTAAAGATTGTCTCCATTAACCAGGCCTAGAAAACTTCTAAAGATTGTCTCCATTAACTAGGCCTAGAAACTTCTAAAGATTGTCTCCACTAACTAGGCCTAGAAACTTCTAAAGATTGTCTCCATTAACTAGGCCGAGAAACTTCTAAGATTGTCTCCATTAACTAGGCCGAGAAACTTCTAAAGATTGTCTCCATTAAACTAGTCTAAAGATTGTTCCATAACTAGGCCTAGAAACTTCTAAAGATTGTCTCCACTAACTAGGCTAGAAACTCTAAGATTGTCTCCATTAAACTAGGCCTAGAAATTCTAAAATTGTCTCCATTAACTAGGCCTAGAAACTTCTAAAGATTGTCTCCATTAACTAGGCCTAGAAACTTCTAAACATTGTCTCATAACTAGGCCTAGAAACTTCTAAGATTGTCTCCATTAACAGGCTAGAAACGTTAAAGATTGTCTCATTAACTAGGCCTAGAAACTTCTAAGATTGTCTCCATTAACTAGCCTAGAACTTCTAAAGATTGTTTCCATTAACAGGCTAGAAACTTCTAAGATTCTCATAACTAGGCTAGAAAATTCTAAAGATTGTTCCATTAACTAGGCTAGAAATTCTAAGATTGTCTCCATAACAGGCTAGAACTTCTAAAGATTGTCTCCACTAACTAGGCTAGAAACTTCTAAAGATTGTCTCCATTAACAGGCCTAGAAACTTCTAAAGATTGTCTCCATTAAATAGGCCGAGAAACTTCTAAAGATTGTCTCCACTAACAGGCTTAGAAATTCTAAAGATTGTCTCCATTAACTAGGCCTAGAAACTTCTAAAGATTGTCTCCACTAACTAGGCCTAGAAACTTCTAAAGATTGTCTCCATTAACTAGGCCTAAAAACTTCTAAAGATTGTCTCCATTAACTAGGCCTAGAAACTTCTAAAGATTGTCCTCATTAAACTAGGCCTAAGAAACTTCTAAAGATTGTCTCCATTAACTAGGCCTAGAAACTTCTAAAGATTGTCTCCATTAACTAGGCCTAGAAACTTCTAAAGATTGTCTCCATTAAATAGGCCAGAAACTTCTAAAGATTGTCTCCATTAACTAGGCCTAGAAACTTCTAAAGATTGTCTCCATTAACTAGGCTAGAAACTTCTAAAGATTGTCTCCTAACTAGGCTAGAAACTTCTAAAGATTGTTCCATTAACAGGCCTAGAAACTTCTAAAGATTGTCTCCATAACTAGCAGAAACTTCTAAAATTGTTCCACTAACAGCCTAGAAATTCTAAAGATTGTCTCCATAACCAGCCTTGAAACTTCTAAATTGTCTCCACTAACAGGCCTAGAAAATTCTAAAGATTGTCTCCACTAACAGCCTGAAACTTCTAAAGATTGTCTCCATTAACAGGCTAGAAACTTCTAAAGATTGTCTCCATTAACTAGGCCTAGAAACTTCTAAAGATTGTCTCCATTAACTAGGCCTAGAAACTTCTAAAGATTGTCTCCATTAACTAGGCCTAGAAACTTCTAAAGATTGTCTCCATAACTAGGCCTAGAAACTTCTAAAGATTGTCTCCATTAACAGGCTAGAAACTTCTAAAGATTGTCTCCATTAACTAGGCCTAGAAACTTCTAAAGATTGTCTCCATTAACAGGCCTAGAAACTTCTAAAGATTGTCTCCATTAACTAGCCTAGAAACTTCTAAAGATTGTCTCCATAACTAGGCCAGAAACTTCTAAAGATTGTCTCCATTAACTAGTCTAAAGATTGTCTCCATAACTAGCAGAAACTTCTAAGATTGTCTCCATTACTAGTCTAAAGATTGTCTCCATTAACTAGCCTAAAACTTCTAAGATTGTCTCCATTAACTAGGCCTAGAAACTCCTAAAGATTGTCTCCATTAACTAGGCTAGAAACTTCTAAAATTGTCTCCATAACTAGCTAGAAACTTCTAAAGATTGTCTCCATTAACTAGGCCTAGAAACTTCTAAACATTGTTCCATTAATAGGCCAGAAACTTCTAAAGATTGTCTCCATTAACAGGCCTAGAAACTCTAAAGATTGTCTCCATTAACTAGGCCTAGAAACTTCTAAAGATTGTCTCCATAACTAGGCCTAGAAACTTCTAAAGATTGTTTCCATTAACCAGGCCTAGAAACTTCTAAAGATTTCTCATTAACTAGGCCTAGAAACTTCTAAATTGTCTCCATAACTAGGCTAGAAATTCTAAAGATTGTCTCCATAACCAGCCTAGAAACTTCTAAAGATTGTCTCCACTAACAGGCCTAGAAACTTCTAAAGATTGTCTCCATAACCAGGCCTAGAAACTTCTAAAGATTGTCTCCATTAATAGGCCAGAAACTTCTAAAGATTGTCTCCACTAACTAGGCTAGAAATTCTAAAGATTGTCTCCATTAACTAGGCTAGAAACTTCTAAAGATTGTCTCCATAACTAGGCCTAAAACTTCTAAAGATTGTCTCCATTAACTAGGCTAAAAACTTCTAAAGATTGTCTCCATTAACTAGCTAGAAACTTCTAAAGATTGTCTCCATTAACTAGCCTAGAAACTTCTAAAGATTGTCTCCAATAACTAGGCCTAGAAACTTCTAAAGATTGTCTCCATTAATAGGCCTAGAAACTTCTAAAGATTGTCTCCATTAAATAGGCCGAGAACTTCTAAAGATTGTCTCCATTAACTAGGCCTAGAAACTTCTAAAGATTCTCCATTAACTAGGCCTAGAAACTTCTAAAGATTGTCTCCACTAACTAGTCTAGAAACTTCTAAAGATGTTCCATAACCAGCCTAAAACTTCTAAAGATTGTCTCCATTAACTAGCCAGAAACTTTAAACATTGCTCACTAACTAGGCCTAGAAAATTCTAAAGATTGTCTCCATAACAAGCCTTGAAACTTCTAAAGATTGTCTCCACTAACCAGGCCTAGAAACTTCTAAAGATTGTCTCCATAACTAGGCCTAGAAACTTCTAAAGATTGTCTCCATTACTAGGCCTAGAAACTTCTAAAGATTGTCTCCATTAAAGGCCTAGAAACTTCTAAAGATTGTCTCCATTAACTAGCCTAGAAACTTCTAAAGATTGTCTCCATTAACTAGCCTAGAAACTTCTAAGATTGTCTCCATAACTAGGCCTAGAAACTTCTAAAGATTGTCTCCATTAACCAGGCCTAGAAACATTCTAAAGATGTCTCCATTAACTAGGCCTAGAAACTTCTAAAGATTGTCTCCACTAACTAGGCCTAAAACTTCTAAAGATTGTCTCATTAACTAGCCGAGAAACTTCTAAAATTGTCTCCATTAACTAGGCCGAGAAACTTCTAAAGATTGTCTCCATAACTAGTCTAAAGATTGTCTCCACTAACTAGGCCTAGAAACTTCTAAGATTGTCTCCAACTTATAGGCTAGGAAACTTCTAAAGATTGTCTCCACTAACTAGGCCTAGAAACTTCTAAAGATTGTCTCCATTAACTAGGCCTAGAAACTTCTAAAGATTGTCTCCATTAACTAGGCCTAGAAACTTCTAAAGATTGTCTCCATTAACTAGGCCTAGAAACTTCTAAAGATTGTCTCCATTAACTAGGCCTAGAAACTTCTAAAGATTGTCTCCACTAACTAGGCCTAGAAACTTCTAAAGATTGTCTCCATTAACCAGGCCTAGAAACTTCTAAAGATTGTCTCCATTAACTAGGCCTAGAAACTTCTAAAGATTGTCTCCACTAACTAGGCCTAGAAACTTCTAAAGATTGTCTCCATTAACTAGGCCGAGAAACTTCTAAAGATTGTCTCCATTAACTAGGCCGAGAAACTTCTAAAGATTGTCTCCATTAACTAGTCTAAAGATTGTCTCCACTAACTAGGCCTAGAAACTTCTAAAGATTGTCTCCACTAACTAGGCCTAGAAACTCCTAAAGATTGTCTCCATTAACTAGGCCTAGAAACTTCTAAACATTGTCTCCATTAACTAGGCCTAGAAACTTCTAAAGATTGTCTCCATTAACTAGGCCTAGAAACTTCTAAACATTGTCTCCATTAACTAGGCCTAGAAACTTCTAAAGATTGTCTCCATTAACCAGGCCTAGAAACGTCTAAAGATTGTCTCCATTAACTAGGCCTAGAAACTTCTAAAGATTGTCTCCATTAACTAGGCCTAGAAACTTCTAAAGATTGTTTCCATTAACCAGGCCTAGAAACTTCTAAAGATTCTCTCCATTAACTAGGCCTAGAAACTTCTAAAGATTGTCTCCATTAACTAGGCCTAGAAACTTCTAAAGATTGTCTCCATTAACTAGGCCTAGAAACTTCTAAAGATTGTCTCCACTAACTAGGCCGAGAAACTTCTAAAGATTGTCTCCACTAAATAGGCCTAGAAACTTCTAAAGATTGTCTCCACTAACCAGGCCTAGAAACTTCTAAAGATTGTCTCCATTATCTAGGCCTAGAAACTTCTAAAGATTGTCTCCACTAACTAGGCCTAGAAACTTCTAAAGATTGTCTCCACTAACTAGGCCTAGAAACTTCTAAAGATTGTCTCCATTAACTAGGCCTAGAAACACTAACTTATCTTAGAAATGACATATTCTTGGAGTTTCTCCATCTATTCGTACATAGTTTGATATTATGGAGGAAAAGAAACAAATGGGAGGAGCAGATAACATAAAGTGTGCAAGCGAGAGGAGAAGAACGGAAGAAATTAAAGGAAGAATGTTGGAAGGATAGAGAAGATAGAATCATTTTACTAAACTGACCCGGTCACAGCCTGGAAATAGTTGATGATGATGATGATGATGATGATGATGATGATGGAGTCGTAAGAAGACATTCTGTTCACAGAGTTCAATATTACGTTTTTAACTGCTTGGTATGTTTCAAATATCACCATTTTTTTTGATAAACCTCCAACGCATGTTTTAAAACGTAAATGTTTTATAAAAAAATGTTGTAAAATAGGCTTACATAATTTTATAAATTATCTTTGTTGTATCGTCAAAGTTACGTCATATTTTTTGATCAATTATCTTTTTTGAAATATATATGGCAGTGTAATATCGCCCTAATAGACTCAACTCGACCAATTTCGAAATTGGAGCAACCCCTAAAGAGGATAGAGAAGGTGGTAGTGTCCCTAAATCCCCCCTCCCAGACGCCACTGAATTGTAACCACGTGGCACGCCATTTAAATATGTTAAACCCCCCCGGGGGTTAGTCCCACCCCTTCTGAACACAGATAACCCACCGAATGCACAGTCAGCTAAAAATATGTGTTTTTCTCTTCTCTCTTCAGGCGAATACCCTAAACGGTGTGCATGCGGACTAAACGTAAGTCTCGTGGTTCAAATCCCGGCCGCGTGTACTGAGGAGGGATTCTCATAAATGGTTTCCCCCTCCCCCTCCACGCAAACGCTGGTTCATTTTATATCCAATTCTAATTTAATAAACCTCATCCCATTAATTAATTTAAATGCGAGTTGACCTGACGTGGGAGAAGATTTGATGCAAAACATTAAATTTAGTGAATTCCAGCTCCCCTTGTTAAAATTTACCTTACTCATCTTGTCCCCCCAGACTAGCTATAAATTTAAAACGTTTGTTTTTTAAAAACTTAAAGCGATTCCCTTAGTCAATGATTTTCAGTTTTAACCAACCGATTACCACCCCACCCACCCCTTTCCCCAAAATAGAAAATTAAATACCATAGATTCACCTAAAAACTTTATATTTCTAAAATATTTAAAGAGGGTTGATTTTTTAATTAAAATTATAATGTATTCTACCTGGATTAATTGACTTTCCATTTTACATTTCTAGACCCTAAAGAATGTGCTCGTCATTACTAGAACCGACGCATGGTTAACGGACCAGATGATATAGTTCAAGTCACAGATATAACAAAAGATTCATTCGCGTGTCCGAGCGGTTAACGAGATAAATTATAAATCTTTGAGGTACCGGTTCGATTCCAGTCCTACAGTAAGTCACACACCCAAGTCCTTTATAATAACACCAATAATGATATTGTCAGGGCAGGCTAATTAATGATTGCGAAAATATTATCCTTTCTTCACTTCCTTTTATCTTAATATTTACGGAAGCGTTTGATTAAATATCCACGAGATTCGCAGACAAAGCGACCCCAGATGTAATTTACTTGTTTACTTACTCAATGGCAATAGGAACTCTAAAGTTCCCACGTGGGTTCGTCTGACGGACAGACTTGTCCTGGATATTGTGCTATTTGGAACCCGCCCTTACACAGACATGGCGGAGCTGCTCCAATCCTGGACAGGTGAATATTACAGGCAGGTGTGAGATCTAGATGTGTGTGCGTGTGTGAGATTAAGGGTCCAGTTTCGTACTCTTTCAGATTCACGTACAATCTCGGTGGGACATCGACCATTATTATTTAGATAAACATTATATCATTTAGATCGCGAGTTAAGATTTACTTAAAAACCCCTACGCGTGGTCTAAATATCAAACTCATCCGGTCTGGTTTGCCGGTCGCGGGTAGGTCAGGGCTCTAATATCGGTTAGTGCACTGGAAATGGTTTTCCAATAGCCCTCCAAGCAGTTGCGAGTACATTTATTCCAAAATACCACCCATCTCGGTTAAACTGTCAATTTCTTAGGCCAATCTGGGCTAGAACAAAAATAAATCCATAAAAAATATAATGTTTAAATATTTTTCTTTTGTTAGTTTAATTTGTCTTAAATAAATTATCACACTTTTGATCAATTTATATTTATGACAAGATATAAACTTTTAAATATATAGGCCTACTCCTATATAATTTTACTAGGGAGTCAAAATTAGTAAATATTTAAATATAATTCACATTTTGAACTATTTTTTATCAACTGAATAATTTTTTTTCTTCTCCCAAAAACTTATAATTCAACTTCCTTCATAAAATATTCACAAGAATGAACAAATTGGTATTTTGTAATAAATATTACCCGGAAATTAAACACAAAATTGCTTTCTTTAAAAGCGGGTGGTTTTTCAAATTCGAAGCACTTTCCGTGACATTTACTGACCCGGAGATATGTAACAAAAACCGGGACCGTTTCCCATAAGCATAGAAAGGTCGAGGTTGGGGAGCTTCTGACCCCCCTTTACCCCCCTTCGTTGGACCCCCCTTCAAAATGGTGGTTACACATACTGTGCTTTCACTATTAACATTAGTCAAATACTAATTAATTATTCCTTTATTTATCTTATTCTGAAAATTGAAAAATGACACCTGGACACGGGAATCGAACCCGGGACCTACTCTTCCCGTGTCCAGGTGTCATTTCAATTGTCAAATATGAAATCTAGATGGAGTAATCCTCACTAAAAGCATAAATAATAGCTTTGGCCATTTGATTTTTTTAGTGCGTTCAAATGGTATCCAAGAACAAAGGACGTTCGTTTCTAAGAATGTGCCGAGCTTGTGGATTTGAGAAACAGCAGAACAAACTTTTTGCTATCAACATCCTTTTAGCACCGCGTCTTACTACCCGTTAGGGTTAAACGCTTCTGTACTAATTACGCTAATGGTTTTTAGGGATAAGGAAAGTTATATTTAGATGAAGTTTAACCGAATTTTAATGGAGGAGAGTGGAAAACCATTTTGGAAAAACCACCCTCAGTACACCCGACCGAGATTCGAACCTGGATCTCCCCATCATCGGCAGTCTAGTCTACTGCGAGAGTAGCGCCTTAGACCATGGGGCCACCGAAGCGGTTTTTATTATTAACCGATCCCGTTCAATTTGATACATGCACATATCCCCTCCTACACACACACACACACACACACACACACAAACACACACATACACACACACACTATCTCTTGGAAGCCCGCTATGGAAGGCCTTGTTTCGTACCAGAATCCTACTGAATAGCAGTATATTGGTACGATAAAAGACCTTCTAGAACGGCAGTGGAAAATCCATTTTGGAGAAGACGTTTCATCCTACCTATAAAAGTGACCTCTCTACCCTATTGACTGTCACAAATAATCCGAGAATAATAATCAGCCTACTCTCAATAGAGTGAGGACTGCGCCCGACGCCTTGGACACCCCTGACACGAGTGTGCTAAGAGCCAAACAACAATACAGCTGCCATTGTGTTCCACTAGAACCAATATTTCTACTAGGGGTATTTAACGAACACTTTATGCACAAACTGATTACATCACCACACGACGACTTACAAGCTAACTTAACTCTGGTACAGATACAACATACGGTTCCGGTCGTCAATTCATCATTATTGAGCGTGGACGCCCCGATTTGACTGAACACCCTACCTGCAAGGAACTATAGAACCACTTCTGTTTGAATGAGGCCTGCAAAGAGTGACCCAGGGCATCTCTTATGGAAGGTGTCTATTTGGACAAATATAAAATATATTACAATATTGTCCACAATGAACACTTATTGTTAATTTTGCTGCCTATAGTTGAGAGACAACGCGAGCATCGTGGAAACCCTCGTCATTGTGTTCCGGATTAAAAGATACGTACAGTACTTTTATCACGTGGTCGGTGTTTCCGGCGGTGTTTGTGGTTGAAACAATGTTATTAAGGGAGGGTAAATGGGGGTAGTACCACATAATGGCATCCCTCCATTTGTGTACGTAATGTATGTAGTCCCGGATATAAACACCACACAAGTTGAGAAGGAAGGTCACCAACCATAGCTGCGATTCAGTGGGGATATCCACCGGATACTTGAGTTGGAATGAGATATCTAAGAGATGTGTCTGGAGAAACTCGTATGGACAGAGTCAGTGATGAGATATCTGAGAGATGTGTCTGGAGAAACTCTTATGGACAGAGTCAGTGATGAGATATCTGAGAGATGTGTCTGGAGAAACTCGTATGGACAGAGTCAGTGATGAGATATCTGAGAGATGTGTCTGGAGAAACTCGCATGGACAGAGTCAGTGATGAGATATCTGAGAGATGTGTCTGAAGAAACTCTTATGGACAGAGTCAGTGATGAGATATCTGAGAGATGTGTCTGGAGAAACTCTTATGGACAGAGTCAGTGATGAGATATCTGAGAGATGTGTCAGGAGAAACTCGTATGGACAGAGTCAGTGATGAGATATCTGAGAGATGTGTCTGGAGAAACTCGCATGGACAGAGTCAGTGATGAATGGGAGCTGAAGGAGTGTGGTTTGAAAAGGAATACAACAGGTCAATGTGAAAGAAGTGTCTTATGCTGGTTTGGGCATGTTGAGAGGATGAGTGTGGACCGAGTTAAGATGCAAATATATGAAGGTAGAGTGTGTGGATCAAATGGAAGGGGTAGGCCATGTAAGATTGTGTATGGATATTGAAGGAAAGACAGGTAAGTGTGGAGAAAGTTAGTGAGGATGGATTAAAGAGCTATATGTACAGCTTGTAGCCTACCTCGCGGTGTGGGGTGCTAGACAGTCTCTAGCTACTCCGGATGGCCTGTGTACTAGTGTGCGCAATGCACCCCTCCCCTACCAGCGACATTGAACTTGGCTGGCAGTCTCCCCTCTTGTAGGGAGTCAGGCTGGCAACACGCACCGAGAGAAGGGACAGGGACGCTGGTAGCGATGCGTGACCCGGACGAAGCAAGGTTATACGGTAAGGTACATCCTCCCTCGCGGCCAACAGCTCACGCACCTAATGGCCGGATTTAGGGTATTTAACTCGCAACCAGCAATGTTAGATCAACAGTACATCAGTCTGACCTTGACCCGTGTGCTTAGCCACCATGGATAGACTTTGGTTCGAGCCTCGACAATAGACTGAAGCAAGGGTGATGAAAATAAATCCACAGTTCTTACAAGTCTTCGTCCAATAAACGTCTGTGAAAAATTGTATTACAAAATCATACAATCTTTTTTCAAATATAGATTTAAAATATTTCAAAATCAGTTTCAAGTAAATTACTCTATTCAGTTTTCCACCAATAATTAAGTAAGCTATTCAGTGCTGTAAGTTATCACGTAAAACACTTTCTAGATATCCACTGGGCAAGTTCGTAGTCATCCAATAATTTCAGGGGGGGGGGGAGGTGTTGAACCCCCAAGCCCCACCTCCTGTCTACGGCCTTGCCAATAGGAACAAATTTATTAGAGAAATTTTTGAACAAATTTAGAGTTGTCTAAATTAATTTTACAGCTTCAACAAAAAGTCTTGATTTTGCCTCGGAGAATGACCATACAACATCTGAACATAAAATATGAACGAAATCCACGACACCGTTTGGTCTTATTCCAGTTACAGACAGACAGACAGACAGACAGGCAGACATGGGCTCAGGCAGAGTTGTAAGACCAGCTATCTTGAATTCAGGGCACACAAAACATCAAGAGTACAGTTATTATTATTAACTCCTTTAACTCCCGATGTGGAGGATAGGGCTTCGCTACTCCAACTTTTCCTGGTTGAAGTTTTCCCAAATACAATACTTTCTCCATATTTTTAAAATGAGTCTTCAACTCGAGGGTTGGTCCTGATGTGCTTACCATCCTTCCGGAGCTGGGCACTTAGACCTTCGGCCGGTTAGTGCTACCAGCACCATCTGGTAAAAAGAATATGCCCTAGAGAAGTCCTGAAAGTGCGATAATTTCCTGTTGCTGTCCATACTGAAATTCTACGAACAAGTGAGAAAAGAGCCTACAAATATCGCCATGAAAGGTATTTTCACATACACTCAAGGGTTGTTTTACACGCCACAATCGACATGGGGCCGATAGCTTCACTTCCCCTTTGAAGGAAGGTGTGCTAACTATTTTTGTCGCTGAAGGTAATCCCATTGACCTCGGCTGGGTTTGAACACACGAACATTGGGTTCTAAGTCGAGCACTTTACCCCAAGACTACCGAGGTCTAATTTCTCTTATAGTCAGTCACCTCAATATCCGTGGATATTCTTTAGCTCAATCAATAGAACGGTTACCTCTGAGCTAAGGGTCTAGTGTTGGGTTCCCGGATTGGGATGAAATTTAATCGTTAGTGAAATTGGGGTTCACCCTATCACAGGTAATACCATTTTTTGGAGGTTGTGTACTGTGTATGTTCTAGAATTAAGTTGGATGGTAAATCATCTGTTGATAGAATAATTTGGGCCAGAAAGTTAAATTTAAAATGGCCCTAATAAAACTACCCTTAATATGCCATCACGTTTCATGACATAATTACATTAAGTAGATCAAACGACACACAGATAAATTACAAATATGTGCAAATAATAGTTAATACCAGATCCATAAGGTGATTTTCTTACCAATGGTCAAATGTGACAGCTAGAAAAAGTTACTAGATTTCCTTGATCATGAAGGGCCGACATTTTTACTTTTCAGAGGCTCAAAATGTCCATTTCAAGAAAGATAAAAGTCAAGTAACTTATTCCAGCTGTCAGAAATGTCCATTCATTAGAAAATCAGGCTCCATTTACCCTGAAAGGTGGTAAGCTCATCTTATTTGGTTTCACTATGGTGTTATTCAGTGGTCTCCAAGAAAACCGGCTTAAGAGCCAGTTTTACAGACTAGCGGCGTGTCGCGGGCCTTACTACCCTCCGGATTATGCACGTGAGCAAGGGGTGAGGAAGATGTAATTTAGAGGAAGTGTATTCGCAATTGTGCGATGGGAAAGTGGTAAACCAAATAGAGAGTATCTCAGGGGTTCGTAAGCAGCTCTCAGGGGAAAATTAACAAAATGATAAGAGGACCTAACGTGGCTCGCAAATAACAACACTGCTCGCGTCATACGGCTCTTCTTTCAAACGTGGCTCGCAAATAACAACACTGCTCGCGTCATACGAGCTCTTCTTTCAAACGTGGCTCGCAAATAACAACACTGCTCGCGTCATACGAGCTCTTCTTTCAAACGTGGCTCGCAAATAACAACATTGCTCGCGTCATACGAGCTCTTCTTTCAAACGTGGCTCGCAAATAACAACATGCTCGCGTCATACGAGCTCTTCTTTCAAACGTGGCTCGCAAATAACAACATGCTCGCGTCATACGAGTTCTTCTTTCAAACGTGGCTCGAAAATAACAACATTGCTCGCGTCATACGAGCTCTTCTTTCAAACGTGGCTCGCAAATAACTCAACACTGCTCGTCATTGCTATACGAGCTCTTCTTTCAAACGTGGCTCGCACAATTAAACCAAAACACTTGCTCGCGTCATACGAGCTCTTCTTTCAAACGTGGCTCGCAAATAACAACATTGCTCGCGTCATACGAGCTCTTCTTTCAAACGTGGCTCGCAAATAAAACATGCTCGCGTCATACGAGCTCTTCTTTCAAACGTGGACTCGCAAATAACAACACTGCTCGCGTCATACGAGCTCTTCTTTCAAACGTGGCTCGAAATAACAACATTGCACGCGTCATACGAAGCTCTTATTTCAATAGTGGCCAAAAATGGGCCGTAGTGTATTGTGGGGCTCTATTGGGGGGGGGGGGGGGCCCTCAACCCCCTCTAAATTTTATGAACAAAATATATTTAAAAAACCTTTAGAGAGCTTCTAGAACTATTAATCATTTAGAATTTTTTCTCGCCTCCAGCAATTGGGGGGGGGGGTTGCCCCTCGACCCCCTCCCCTTCCTGAAATTATTGACTGGCGATGGCCTTGATAGTCGGGTCATCGTAGAAATAACCCTTTTAAAGGTATAACAAATAAATTTATTTTACTAAACAGTGACTCTCAAACGTATCAGCTTTAAGAATACATAGCTTGGCGTATGAATTGTGAAAATACAGTCTACAAAACAACATAATGATCATTTGGTATATAATGTTCATACTATGTTAATTCGAACTGAAACCCTGGTTATCTTTACATCGTAAATTTGAGTCAAATTGTTAGTTTATCAAGCTGATCAATGAGTCCGGAGTTTGAACCCGTTTGAGTATATCAACGGTAGTTAGTGATAAATAATTGTGTTTCATTAAAACTCGCGTTCTCGCCATTAATTTTAAAGTTGTCTAGTTCTAGATCTCATGAAGTTGGTATGTTGGTTGTAACCCTTCTAGTTTCGAGAGCGCCGCTACGGTTCGCGTCAGTCGACTCAAGATGCGTCTCGTTGCGTAGAGCTGCGTGCGTGCGTGTGTGTGCCGCTTGAAGGCCATTGACCCGAGTAGTTGCTTTGCGCTGGTGAGGGAGGGCAGCACCGTTCCCCTCCAACATTCGGGATGCACGCACAATCCGCTTCCGATGAGACCAGGCCATGATTCTTCCTTCCTCTCCCCTCCTTTGCCCTTCCTAACACCCCACAACCTTGATCACGAGGAGAAATACAGTGGCGACGGGTACCAGCCGGGTCTCGAACCACCACCCCTTCTAGTGAGCTGTCGCTGTGGGGTGAGTCCAACGTGGACCGGGACGTCAAGGAATTTGGGCTCGGAGGAGAGAATAACATCGTGTGTTATTTGCCGGGTAACTGTAACTGTAACTGTAACTGAAGAGCATCTATATTAATAACCGGCCCCTGCACCTGGACACGAACCTTGAGGTCCAGGGTTCTATTCTCGCCTGGTGGTACCTTGGGTATGTTTCCTGAGAAGGGAATCACCCCATCAGTCACGAGGGCTTAGTTAATTAGGTTTAGGTGTTTAAAATTGGTTCCACATCATCATACTCACTATCACCTCATACTCACTATCATCTCTCATACTCACTATCACCCTCATACTCACTATCACCCTCATACTCACTATCACTCCTCATACTCACTATCACTCTCATACTCACCATCACCCTCATACTCACTATCACTCTCATACTCACTATCACCCTCATACTCACTATCACCTCATACTCACTATCACCCTATCATACTCACTATCACTCTTACCATTACTCACTATCACTCTCATACTCACTATCACCCTCATACTCACTATCACCCTCATACTCACTATCACCCTCATACTCACTATCACCTCATCATACTCACTATCACCCTCATACTCACTATCACCTCATACTCACATACTCACCCTCATACTCACTATCACTCTCATACTCACTATCACCCTCATACTCACTATCACTCTCATACTCACTATCACCCTCATACTCACTATCACCTCATACTCACTATCACTCTCATACTCACACACATACTCACTATCACCTCATACTCACTATCACCCTCATACTCACTATCACCCTCATACTCACTATCACCCTCATACTCACTATCACTCTCATACTCACTATCACCCTCATACTCACTATCACTCTCATACTCACTATCACTCTCATACTCACTATCACCCTCATACTCACTATCACCCTCATACTCACTATCACTCTCATACTCACTATCACCCTCATACTCACTATCATTCCCTCATACTCACTATCACTCTCATACTCACTATCGCCCTCATACTCACTATCACTCTCATACTCACTATCACCCTCATACTCACCATCACCCTCATACTCACTATCACCTCATACTCACTATCACCCTCATACTCACTATCACCCTCATACTCACTATCACCCTCATACTCATTATCACCCTCATACTCACTATCACCCTCATACTCACCTATCACCCTCATACTCACTATCCCCGTCATCTCATCTCATCAGGACATGTAAAGAGCCTCCACGGAAAGGATGTACTATTAGTACATTAGTACATTAGTACATTAGTACCTGCTGATATCTCCACTCCCGGGCTACGAGTGATGTAACCCAGACGAGCAATATTGTTACGACCTACCCTATATTAACAAGACGAAGAGTTTGTTTGTTATGATAATGGCGTAATATCTACCTCATGGATATGACTGAAATATTTAAAAAAATCTAGCTTCTGTGCAAAACATGTATTCATGAGAGGCTGAATTTTATAATTTTGATTATATTTACTTTTTATCCTATCTACCCTCATTTTACCCATTTTGACCCTAAAAAAGAAGGACATGATTCGCGGGGAGGACACTACTTTAATGTCTCAATAAATGTGACACAATGAGGGGGCACCTTATAAAATGGGGGATATGATTCCAGGGGCTGGATAGACAAATGATTTCTTATTTTTACCCACATTTATTTGAACTCAAGTTATTTCCCACGCGCGAGCGAAAAGGAGCTGACAACTATTTTGAAAAAAGTGTTTAGTTTTTCACCTATTTCTATGAATGGAGTTGACGATGTGAATTATGAGGTGAGAATCATCCTTTCAACAACGCTCATACAACCCAACCGCCAATATTCACCCCAGGGGCTCAGATTATACCGTATTTACTTTAGTGTTACGCTTCTGGGCAGTTCCAGTTTAGATGAACTAATAAAGACACAGGCTTAGAGGGTTGAATCAACAGTAAATGCTCCAACATTCAGTGAGAGAGTGAGAGAGTAGTGGAGAGTGTGGGTGTGAGGCTACTACAGATGAAACCTTTCTAGTATATCCAACCGGTATCCGAACTACAACTCTTTTAGTCAATAGATCTTAGAGTCGATCTTAGTGAAGTTGGTCACAAGAGCGCATGCGTGCTCTGACCAAATATTCGCGCCGATATGTGATTGCTCATTCTTCAATTATATTATTACTATTATTATTAATAATAATATTATTAGCACCGCGTCTTACTACCCGTTCGCGTTATACGACCTTACGCTATAATTATTTATTATTATTATTTATCACCGCGTCTTACTACCCGTTCGGGTTATACGCACTTACGCTAATGTGTAATGGTAGGGTGATATTGAGATGAAATGGAGGACCTACAGTTTAACGTGGAATCCGAACCACGGTGGCGACCTGATCCTAATGTTATTTAATGGGGATTCCCCAAACATGAGACACCTAGTTTGAGCTATAGTAAGATGTCCGAGTACTCTCAGTCCTTCAGCTGGTTAGTGGTGCTGGCACCATCTGGTAGAAATACCATCTACTGTACTACGAAAGTTCGGGACGTACCTTCCCCAATGAATTTTATGAGCGATAGCAAAAGGGCCTACCAATTTTGCCGGGAAAGGTGTATTTACAAACTTCCAGGGTTATTTTACATACCACAACCTACATAAGACCGACTGTTTTACTTCCCCTCCGAAGGAAGTTATGCTACTGGGACCAAGCATTGGTTTTTCATTTTGATTTTTCATGGCTTTACTTTTAACTTTTGTTTGACCTCAATGAGACTTTTAATATATTTTGATATTGTAGTATGTTAAAAAAAAATCGTAAATGCGAGTTTTTAATAAAAAAGTTAAGTCTAATCAATCTTGTTCAATATTACTGGTCTGAGAATCATAAGTAAATTGCTAGACGATGTTTCCAAGAGCCTTGACCTCCCTGTAAGAAACTCGTGGGGGGCTGTGTATCAATGCCAGAGCCTATGTAAACCACCCAGTTGGTTACCGAAGTCTGGCTTGTTGACCAGAGTCCACTTCACTAACCCTCTGTCGTCATTAATAGCTCTTCAAGAAGACTTTGTCCCGTTGTTGCGAAGACCACATGTGAAACCTTCTGTAAAACACGCATATGTTTGTTATTCTACAAGGAGTGTACAAACTGGAGATCTAGGGAAGCAGTTCGGGGGGTCGTTGCAGGAAGCGATAACAAGTACACACCAAAGTCCGTTCCACACGTTTAATTCACGGGCGTCACTCGTCACAGAGATAAACACGACACTGGGAATAACAAACGGGCAGGACGTGGATTCACGACTCTTGCTGCCGTCATGTTCTACTGGAACTACCTTCAAGTCTATGGTGGTATTTCTGACTCTATCGTCCCTGAATGGTAAAACGAGTCTTACAATTCTGTCTATCTCCGTGTCTGTATGTCTATCTCCGTGTCTGAATGTCTATCTCCGTGTCTGTAATGTCTGTCTCGTGTCTGTATGTCTATCTCCGTGTCTGAATGTCTATCTCCGTGTCTGTATGTCTGTATGTCTGTCTCTGTGTCTGTATTTATGTCTTTAACCAAGGATACAGTCGAAATAATCTGGTGGATTTGGTCAAAACTTGTTATTTAGATGTTAGTGATATAATCATACTTGGAGGTGAAATCAAGATTTTAACTGTAGTTATAAAATTAAGAGTAATAGACTGAAGACGGTTTTTTTAAATTCAAATATTTTTAGAAATGATTCAAACGATTCTATTCAGAATACATATCTGGACAATGTTTTTAATATTTTGGGCTGGTTTTTTGGTGAAAAATTCTTGTAAGGTTAGTTTACTTAAGACTGATTTCTTTATATTTGAAATTTTTAGAAAATTGCTGTAATTTAAAAAAAAAAGATACATGGGTAGGCTTTTACATGTTAATAATACTATGTAACTATATCCTATCCCCTCGTCTCGGTGGCCACGTGGTCTAAGGCGCTATTCTTCGCAGTAGACTAGACTGCCAATGACGAGGAGATCGAGGTTCGAATCTCGGTCGGGTGTAATGAGGGTGGTTTTTCCAAAATGACTTTTCACCATCCCTCCAACGTGAATGTGAGTACATTTCCTTTAAATATAACCTTCCTATCCCTAAAACCATTTGTGTAATTAGGACATAGCCCGGCTGGGTAGTAAGACGTGGTTTAAAAAAATATTATGTCTTATTATTTATTTGAGTTCTACAAACGAATTATTTTCCAGAGCTTCAAGTCTTAACACCCGTCCGGGTTATTCGCCTATTTAAATTAAGGGGTAAGGATGAGAGAGGTACAAGTAAAGAACAATTTAAGATTAGCGGTCAGGAGGTAATCTTAGGACAATTACACCCGCATTAGAGTTGAGAGAGAAGGGAAAACCAGTGGGGAGATAAATGGGAAACCACTTTCAGTGACTCAGGCGGGAATCTGAGTCCTGTCCTCCCAATTACTGGGAGACAGTGCTGACGCCTTCACCCGTGTGAACATTTGTAGGGGTGGTCCTGGAGGGTTATTCTACTGGGGGGGAGGGACATCTTTGTCAAAGTATCAAGGATGATTTTTCTCACCTTCATCTTTCTGACCCGCATCGCAACGAGAACTAAGGGTCAAGCCAATCTACTCTGGTGTTTCCGATGACAGGAATATCCCGGGATCGATTCTCGGCTGGGGTGTACGGAAGGTGAGTTTCCCAAAACGTGCCCCAATCTAATTCCTTGTAAAAATGTGAGTACGATTCTTTTAAATACAATTTATTCCTTGTATTTAGTTGATTAGCGTAATTAATTGTAAGTACACCCCTGCCGGTTATCGAACCACGAGATCTCCCCAGTTTGCACTCGTCTCTCCAACGAGACTGAAGAGCCGGTTTACTTGCTCTCCTATTTGCACTGCGCGAGATATTTTAAGTGGTGTCAAAACGAACGTAATGTGGGTTAAGTGGGTAATAAATGGAGCGAAGGAGGGAAGTGACGTTATAGCGTTTCAGCCCTCGTAAAAGTAATTGGCTAAAATAAGCTGGGAGCATATCTAATAATATGAGGGGGGGGGGGGGGGTTGAACTATTTAAACTGCTTTTTCTCTCATAGGGGACACAAGATGAAAAGGAAATAACTTTAGGCTTCCGTTAGTTGTAAGTTACCCGCATAGAGACAGAGTCAGAAGGCCGGGGTTGTGTTCCGACCGGCTATAAGTTACATTCTCCCCCCCTGCACCCCACTCCTCTCGTCGCGTCTTACTACCCGTTAGGCTGATCTACACACTTACCTATCCTAATGGTGTGGAGATAATTTACACATATGAACTGATTACGATAGTATCTAAAAACACGAGATATTTGCTCAAAACTAGTAAGATTTGTGAAAATAAATAATATACATTATTGCAGAAACATGTTGTAAAAAAGAGCTTCACATTCTACCAAAGAACATAATCAACTTTTGATATCCAAGACCTCAATTTATAAAATATGTTCGCCAATAGCTAAGAAACTAGTAGTTTTATAAAGAAATATCGAAATTGGAAATTCCCGCCTATGTAAAGTACCCTCAAAGTAATTTTCACTGGGAAATTATAGTTTCGATAATGTTTGTAACGGTAAACAGTACCTAGATTCAACATCTAATTAAAATCGTTAGAGTGGATTTTGAGAGAATCAATTTCTTTCTCTCTCTCTCTCTCTCTCTAATAAACTACCCTTAATTTTAGGGTAAGATTTATAATGCTGTTTAATGAGGTCAGGAAACGTCGATCTTTATAAAATATTTATTTCTATTTCTTTGATCATCAAATACTTCTCTTTCCAAGGGTCAAAGAGAAAGTTAAAATACTTTTCACACCCAGCCGCGATTCAAACCCCGTCCGCCAAACTAAACTATTTATATGAGCCTCAAATTTAGACCCCATTTAAATGCGAGCTATGGGCTCCTTTATGGTTGGTTTTCCCAAAGTTAGGTTCCCATTACTCCTTCCAGGCGAGTGTTGTTAAATGTTTTTATATTAAAATGATGCTTTGAAGGTTTTCAATAAAAATATTTCGGAAGCAATCATTAATCCAGACTAATTTGTTAGCCTTTTGGTATTAAATTGTGGTTCACATTTGACATTTAGTACGACAACACACGTTTATGTTAGTATCGATAATTTTACAAACACGTCAACACTAATTTTACAAACACGTCAACACTAATTTTACAAACACGTCAACACTAATTATACAAACACGTCAACACTAATTTTACAAACACGTCAACACTAATTTTACAAACACGTCAACACTAATTATACAAACACGTCAACACTAATTTTACAAACACGTCAACACTAATTATACAAACACGTCAACACTAATTATACAAACACGTCAACACTAATTTTACAAACACGTCGACACTAATTATACAAACACGTCAACACTAATTTTACAAACACGTCAACACTAATTTTACAAACACGTCAACACTAATTTTACAAACACGTCGACACTAATTATACAAACACGTCAACACTAATTTTACAAACACGTCAACACTAATTTTACAAACACGTCAACACTAATTTTACAAACACGTCAACACTAATTTTACAAACACGTCAACACTAATTTTACAAACACGTCAACACTAATTATACAAACACGTCAACACTAATTTTACAAACACGTCAACACTAATTATACAAACACGTCAACACTAATTATACAAACACGTCAACACTAATGATTGATGACCCAGGTGTCAATTTTTTTAACACAACTCAAGTTTTTTTTTTAGTTCAATTGTTTACACTCCGTTTGTGCTAATATTTGCCCGAAAAATGGACGTTATTTTGTCATGTGAAGTCAGGAATTCTAGAGAATATTTAATTTGGCGGGCCAATTTAAGTTTCGTCACTCCCCAACCCACCTGTGAACTAAGTTTGTGGATAGGTATGAGTTATTGTGATTGAAGCCTGTATGTAGCGTACCGACCACTAGCCAACCTGCCAAGGTTGATATCAGGACTACGGTTTAGATATTTACAACAGTTTGAGATCTACAGTGTGAGGTGTTATTAGGAGCTGGGTGAGTCAGGGAGATGGGAGAGGATTAGTGGTGAGGGGCTGGGGTGAGTCAGGGAGATGGTCAAGAAAATGTCCTGTAGGAGTTTTCCTGCCAGGAAGTAGATTAGAAAAGTTCGTGGTATCATATGTATGTATGTATATCTAGGAAACAAGTAAAAGGTAATAGAAAACAAGCCAATGTTTTCAAGGAGCAAATAGTATAGTGAGTGTGTAAACTCGTCAGAGGAAGAGGGAAAGTGTTATCAGTAGATAAACAAGAGTCCTCACAGAGTGAACTGATAATTTTATCTCCTTTCTTTCTATTTCGCACATTGGTGTTCTACAACAACCAACATTGGTGCTCTAGCGCTTGGACTGCTTAGGTGCGTCAAGTTAAGATGCAACCCGCTTCGCAAAATAGCCTGGAAGTCTCCAAGCAGGCAACATCGTTAAATATTGGTGTTGTAGCTGGGAATTTTAAAAAAACCTCCAATTAGCTATTATTCTTAGCATTACATTATTAATGATACTTTATAAAGGGGGGGGGGGTGTAAGCCCACAAACCACCCCTACCTCCTTGGTAAGGTCCCATTTTGTCGTGATCGCATGGTTTATGTCGACTGCACCATAAGTTTCTTTCGAGCCGCTCATAACATAAACAGTTGTATAATTTTTAGAAGTTGACGGACATCAATTTTTCATGAAGACCAAAAAATAATTGGGGCCAATGCGGAGAGAAAGCAGAGCTCGTAAATATTTTTTATGGAGGGACGTTTCGGGAGATGACTTTTTATTTTCTGAGAAGAGGGGGTTGGTGGCAAGTTTTTTAGCCAAGGGTCAGATATCTGAAACTGTGGAGTAAACCTTTCATGCCTAGCTAAAGGAACAAACAACATTGTTCCGCCATCTTGTCAAGTGAACCTGAAACTCTGGTATCAGTGCTCAAATGCGCTTACATTTAAATGAAGGTCTTGGCCTCCGTTGAAAGATCATGGTTCGAATTCTGGAGAAGTCGATGATTTTAATCTTCTAGTGGCGTGAAACCAGGAACAAGTTCTCTGAAGTTCACTGTAAGTGCTAACCAGGAATATTACAAGTTCTTTGAAGTTCACTGTAAGTGCTAAGCAGGAACATTACAAGTTCTCTGAAGTTCACTGTAAGCGCTAAGCAGGAACATTACAAGTTCTATGAAGTTCACTGTAAGCGCTAAGCAGGAACATTACAAGTTCTCTGAAGTTCACTGTAAGCGCTAAGCAGGAACATTACAAGTTCTATGAAGTTCACTGTAAGCGCTAAGCAGGAACATTACAAGTTCTATGAAGTTCACTGTAAGCGCTAAGCAGGAACATTACAAGTTCTATGAAGTTCACTGTAAGTGCTAAGCAGGAACATTACAAGTTCTCTGAAGTTCACTGTAAGCGCTAAGCAGGAACATTACAAGTTCTATGAAGTTCACTGTAAGCGCTAAGCAGGAACATTACAAGTTCTATGAAGTTCACTGTAAGTGCTAAGCAGGAACATTACAAGTTCTATGAAGTTCACTGTAAGTGCTAACCAGGAATATTACAAGTTCTATGAAGTTCACTGTAAGTGCTAAGCAGGAACATTACAAGTTCTCTGAAGTTCACTGTAAGCGCTAAGCAGGATCATTACAAGTTCTATGAAGTTCACTGTAAGTGCTAAGCAGGAACATTACAAGTTCTCTCAAGTTCACTGTAAGTGCTAAGCAGGAACATTACAAGTTCTCTGAAGTTCACTGTAAGCGCTAAGCAGGAACATTACAAGTTCTCTGAAGTTCACTGTAAGCGCTAAGCAGGAACATTACAAGTTCTATGAAGTTCACTGTAAGCGCTAAGCAGGAACATTACAAGTTCTATGAAGTTCACTGTAAGTGCTAAGCAGGAACATTACAAGTTCTATGAAGTTCACTGTAAGCGCTAAGCAGGAACATTACAAGTTCTCTGAAGTTCACTGTAAGCGCTAAGCAGGAACATTACAAGTTCTATGAAGTTCACTGTAAGCGCTAAGCAGGAACATTACAAGTTCTATGAAGTTCACTGTAAGTGCTAAGCAGGAACATTACAAGTTCTATGAAGTTCACTGTAAGCGCTAAGCAGGAACATTACAAGTTCTATGAAGTTCAATGTAAGTGCTAACCAGGAATATTACAAGTTCTCTGAAGTTCACTGTAAGTGCTAACCAGGAATATTACAAGTTCTCTGAAGTTCACTGTAAGTGCTAAGCAGGAACAGTACATAGGAATAGTAAGTGCTAAGCGCCTGTAAAAACCAACACTAAATATTAGTAGGTATGTACGGTGACCGATGGATTTTTCTTGTATTTAATTAGCTTTCTCTTTCTTAAACAACTAATTTATCAGTACATGACTCACAAATTTTTTCAAGAACACACAGCACCCAGTCCTCCAGCCGTTAACTTATCATCATGATATGAAGAGCTCCAGTTTCTCCAAAGATAGACTTTGCTCATCAGATTAAAAGTAGTTTAAATATTTATTACTATAACAATTCATATATTCACTAATACTAATTTTTTATAATTCCAGTAAAGTTTAAATTAAAATTTAAGATTTTTTTTTTCATGGGATTTTTTTGAGACGACTGAGGGAAATTTTCTCTTTTGATCGATTATCTAATATTTGTTATTTGGGGGAAATTGATCGTGGAGTTCAATCCAAACAAAATAAGTTTGAGAACCAGTGAACTAGACGGTGCCCTTAAGGATGCTGTGCAGTATTCCAGAGTTATGTTTTAGTTCCCAAAGTAGTTGTGCATGTCGGTAGTTTTATTAGCCGTATCGGGGGAAGATCTGGACTAAGGAAAAGGAAGGGGTGGTTTGTAGGAGTAGGGGTAGGGGTGGGGGTGGAGGCTCTAAACACCAATTGGCAGTGGGTGTGAGACGGCGGGGACTAATAGCCCAGGATAATGAGGGGCCCTATCTTGGAGGAACAAGAGGAGGAAGGGCTCTTCACTGCCCACGGCTCTGGCGGGAAACTATCGGAACATTTCCTTTTAATTCTCCCTTGATTGAAAGCTCTCAACTTTTTATTTTTTTAGCACCAAGTCTTACCACCCGTTCGGTTGTGCGCTCATGTACTAACTACGCTAATGGTTTTTAGGGATTATAAAGGTTATATTTATAAGAAATGTATCAGAATTTGCGCGGAGGGAAAGTGAAAAATAATTGATGAAAAACCACCTCCAGAACACCCGAGTGAGATTCAAACCTCGATCTCCCCGTCATCGGCAGTCTAGTTTACTGCGAGACTAGCGCATTAGACCATGTGGCCAACGAAGAGGGTCCTATTACCTATTATTATTATTATTATTATGAGTATTTAACGTGCACTTTCTGAACCAACTGCTTAGGTCAGCACATGCCTTATACAATAATTTAAACCGAGAGCAGACACACCAGCCAGCCCCCCAACCGTTATTTATCACTGTGAAAGGGTGCATTTACATTTCACCAGTGATACATTTTTCGGCCATGCCAGGAATCGAACCCGGGACTCCTAACTCAGTAGACAGACACACTACCGACTGAGCTAACGTGTAGGACGGCTTCTGGGAATATTTCATATTATTAAATTCGACCTGACCTGGAAATGAACACACGCTCAGAAATATCCGACTTTTATCCTCGAAACTGTCTTATGTTAACGTTCAGACTTGATGTAATAATAAACCTTTGAAATGGTTGAAAAGAAACACGTCTTACAGATTTAACATCTGCTTCTGTTCCCTCGAGTGGTCCAATTCTTACTATTTCTGAACATTTCCCACAATTTCGTAATTAACTGATGGCTGGGCAGATCCAGGGGATGGAGATTCTTGCAGTCCGTATCCAAAGATGTAATTTTCTTTTTACTCTTTTCACACATTTTTCAACCCTTTTTTTTACATCATCATAAAACAGCAAAATTTATTTTTGGGTAACCCTTTTCTTCCACATAAAAGAAAATAAGGAATACAACTAAAAAAAAAGTTAAAATCTACCTCACTTTTTTTATCGTTGTAAAAATATCGACCACTTTTACCCCTTTCCCCCTCTGGGCTATTCAACCCTTTATGTCTGTGTATTGTCTTTTTTAGGCGATAGCCCTGACCCTTTTCAAGGCAATTCTTGTTCAACCCTTTTTTTACTAGTCCTCGTCTTTACCGCGCGGGCAGGAAATCTGCCGTTAGGTCATCGTGGGCTGGTGGCTGACTGACAGTGCAGGCCTGGAGGAACTGTCCAGGAGGGGCTGGTGGCTGACTGACAGTGCAGGCCTGGAGGAAATGTTCAGGAGGGGCTGGTGGCTGACTGACAGTGCAGGCCTGGAGGAACTTACCAGGAGGGGCTGGTGGCTGACTGACAGTGCAGGCCTGGAGGAACTGTCCAGGAGGGGCTGGTGGCTGACTGACAGTGCAGGCCTGGAGGAACTTACCAGGAGGGGCTGGTGGCTGACTGACAGTGCAGGCCTGGAGGAACTGTCCAGGAGGGGCTGGTGGCTGACTGACAGTGCAGGCCTGGAGGAAATGTTCAGGAGGGGCTGGTGGCTGACTGACAGTGCAGGCCTGGAGGAACTTACCAGGAGGGGCTGGTGGCTGACTGACAGTGCAGGCCTGGAGGAACTTTCCAGGAGGGGCTGGTGGCTGACTGACAGTGCAGGCCTGGAGGAACTTTCCAGGAGGGGCTGGTGGCTGACTGACAGTGCAGGCCTGGAGGAACCTTTTAGACTAACTCTACCATGATAAGTTATTGGATATCTGATTTGGTTTTGCAGATATAATAAAAATTTGACATTTCTGCTGTTGTGAAATACCCTCAAAGTTTTGTTTGTTGGACTAATGAGAGTTTCTATTTTGTTTGTAATACTAAACAGGACCTAGATATGAAATGTAGTCAACATCGTTACATCGGATTTCGAGTAAATTGATTTGTTCTCTTTTTGCCCTTCAGTAAACTACCCATAGTTTAAAAGCCCTCGGGGGAATCTCATGAAAGCTCTTGATAAAAACTTTAAGCTCAACCGGTAAAATGGTTTCGACTCTGGTCTGAGATACAACACCGCTGAAACCACCTTTTCAGTTTCATGGGGTCATGAAACGTCAATATTTATCAAAATGTTGAGTTATATTTTTTTGACGACCACAATACTTATCTCTCCGAGGGGTCGAGAGAATGTAAACATGGACATTTGGTCAATACCAGTAAGACTACATATGGGCAAGTATGAATTCACGAACTGTCGCCTTCACATGATTTAGAGCAACTCCTTGTTATTGTCCAACGAATGTCTGCTTCAAGCCTGTGTGACTGACAAGCTGGTATTCAATAATTCACATGCTACTGCCCTCATTCTTAGGTTCGAAACCAGACCACAGTCTTTGAAACTCCTTTGAAGGCAACAACCCCTCGGAAAGTAACGCTAAAACCCAGTAATCTGGGGAATGTAAATAATGGTAGTGCTCTTTAGACATTGTGAATATTTTGTAGCCGACATCACAGAAAAGTTTAGAAGTAATATTTTTCCCCTACTTGCGTGTAGCTCCCCCCCCCCCCATGTTGTTGACGGTTGCTATGTTAAGTGCGTGTGTGCCGCGGGATGTATGGTTTGGTGTGTGTAGGGGTTGGCTTTTGGGCGGAGTCGAAACTTTGGACGAGTATTATTATCTTCGCGACACTACAAATTTGGCAAAAATATAGTTTTCGAAATTGAGACCTTGTACATTATTCATCTCATGAGTGATGGGTTTTAAATATAAAAACAACTATTCTTTTCTTCTCGTGTACTTGGTGTGAATACTACCCGCTCATCTACAAACAGATCTTACAATTCTTACAAAAATAAACGTTGCGTATGTTTTTTTTGGGAACTAGCATGCAAAGTTGAAGACCGACAATTTCTAAACACGAACAAGTTGATTAATTTCGCCATAGAAAGTTCATTAATTTCGCCCTAGAAAGTTCATTAATTTCGCCATAGAAAGTTGATTAATTTCGTAATAGAAAGTTCATTAATTTCGCCATAGAAAGTTCATTAATTTCGTCATAGAAAGTTGATTAATCTCGTAATATAAAGTTCATTAATTTCGCCATAGAACGTTCATTAATTTCGCCATAGAAAGTTGATTAATTTCGTCATAGAAAGTTGATTAATTTCGTCATAGAAAGTTCATTAATTTCGCCATAGAAAGTTCATTAATTTCGTCATAGAAAGTTCATTAATTTCGCCATAGAAAGTTCATTAATTTCGTCATAGAAAGTTGATTAATCTCGTCATAGAAAGTTCATTAAGAGAACAGAAACAACGTTAGCTCACAGTTCAAAGAGTTACTATATCATTCTTTTAGCACCATGTCTTACTATCCGTCTGGATTGTAAGCCTATGTAATAATTACGCAAACGTGTTAAGGATGAGGAAGGTTGAATTTAAAAGGCAGAATACCCGTATTTGAGTGGAGATGCTATGAAAAACCATTTAAGATAAACCCCTCCTAAGCACGACCAAACTGGATTCGAAGCCCGATATTACCGTCATCGGCAGTCTGGTCTATCGTGAGAGTGACACCGTAGACCATTTGTCCATCGAAGTGGGTTTAATCGACCTAGACGCTGAGTACAATGATGTGTTTAGGAGCTGTTACTTTTGACTGTGTTGGTTCTGACAGCCTTTAGACAACGTTAATAAGCTTATATTTAGTTTTTATATATTCTAATAGCTTCTTAAAATAAGAATCCATCTTTAAAAATCTGATGGCTGAAAATACTACAGGTAACTCCTGAGCTTGGATAATGTCGACACTACACAGATTTCGCACATTACCCGTAACATACATTACATATACAGTCTGTATACATATCCATACATACATTAAATAATTCTAAAAAATATATAAAACTCTTCCAAATGTATACAGTTTATTAATTTACCAACAAACCGTAACATTACCTTAATGGTCCCTCTGGGAAATATGTATAATATAATACAAGCAACCCAGTGCTATGTTCTGTGAGCGTTTGGACCGCAAGAGAGGAACCAAATGTCGCATGTCTGTCTGTCTGTTTGAATTATTCCATCGTGTGTGGATTTGCTTCGAATACTCAGTCCTTTTGAGAACCCCCATAAAACTGTCACAAGGCCTGCTTGAATCATGCGAGGCTGGCGGTCGGGGTGTTTCTTCTACAATAAACTGCACTTTGAACATGAATAATTAGGAGTTCACCATCATTTTGGTCCCAGGTACTTTGTTTGAGCTTAGAGCCCTAAGTAAACGAAAACAAAAATCACGTTTTAGTCTTTTAAAAATATGTTTGCTGCTAAAGGTGTCTCAGTTGAAGTAATTATTTATTTTTGTAAATTTGAAAATGTCTTACGATTTGGTTCAGAATGAGTATTTAAGAACAAGGCAAATGACACTGTATATTTAAGATTTTCGTAGGAGTAAATTACTGATATCAGATTTTTGTAAATTTTATTTTTATTAAAATAGCTATAACAGTTGTTCAAAATGTATAACTGAAGAGTTTTTAATATAATTATCAATGTAGTTTGTGTTGTTTTTTTTCTGTGGGAAACATTATCTATGGATAGTTCAGTGGAAAGAGATTTTCAAAACTTTTGTTCGTAATTACAGTCTTGTTCTATAGTGTCGTACCGTTAGTTTTATAATCATATACCTGAGTGCAAGAACTGAACATCAGTCACTTAAGGTGCACTTACTTGTAGGGGACGTGAGAAAAGGTAAGTGTTTTTGCAGTTTTTACATCAAAACTTTTTTGGTCAAAATAAATAAAATATTGCTCCAGTAGAAACCTGTAGTTTAAATATTCTCCACACGGTGATATCAACAGTTGTTGAATATCTGTTGAGGGTGTCCCGGAATTTAACGACAACCTTTTCTCTTCATTTAAAGAGTTCCTCAACTAATACTACCATGCTCTTGACAGATATTCAACAACTGTTGATATCAACACGGGAAGAAAACTAAACTCTTTGTTTGTACTGGAGCAATATTTGATTTATTTTGGCCAAAAAAGTTTTTCCATAAAACTGTAAAAACACTCGCGTCCCCTACACTTTTACTTCAAACAATCTGATCCAAAAGGATATAGTGAGGCTGGTGCAAGGAATTGCACCGACATTCTTCTGTTGAGAGTACATTAGGAACAAGACCTCGTGGCTGAGAGTAGTTGCTATCAACCCTCCTGGTGACTCCGCCATATCAACATCGGTGGTCGAATGGTCTTAGGTGTCGCACTTACAATAGACTCGGCTGCCAATGATGGGGGCTTGAATCCCAATCTGGTCTACTCCAGTTTTTTGTTTTAATGGTTTTTCACTCTCTCTCCACTAAAATGTGGATACACTTCCTTTAAATTGAACCTCCCTTACCCCTAAAACATTAGCGTGATTAGTACATAAGCGTGCAACCCAAACGGGTAGTAAGACGCGCCTCTGAGAAATACAAGCAAACCAAAACACTACCCCTCCATCATTTGATTCCACAACGAGATATTCCTCCACTTCATAAAATAGCAATTCTTTTATTCGGTTTGTTCAGTTGTTACCTGTCATTTTGTGTTGGGGGGGGGGGGAAGGTGCTTTCCCTTTCTTTCCTCTTTACTTACCATTTAGGTCAGCAATGTTCTACAAAGTCTAGCACCAAGTTCCCTTGTATTAATAATGGGGCAACCTCTCGTGGTTTTCGCTCGCTTTGCTCACAGTCTTATTGATTTCCGAACAACAACATATACTCCCCCCCCCCTCTCCCAACTGCCCCAAAAAACCCTCGTCTCTCCGTAGAGTTTAGCCAGTCCAGTGGAGATTTGATTTCTGTCATTTGTCTCACGCGACGCGGAGGAGAGACAGAAAAAAAGAAGTCACGCCATAAATTGGTATATTCGCGGAAGGATATGTTGTTTGTTGTTCATCTATTTAGTATTATAAAGCGCGAGTCTTGCGACCGAACACAAACCGCACGGTGATTGGCAGTCAGACAGGAGGTATTCTGGCGCGTGCGAGCTATTTTCTGAACTGAAGATCTGTTTTCACAGGGGATAATATTGATGATTTGATGTAAAGGTAGCTCTTGTTAAAGTTCCATGTAAATGTAGTGTAGTGCAACACCGTGTTAAGGGAGACTCATAGTATGGAACACAACACAGCACTAAACAAATCATCTATATAATAAAAGCCATGCTATTGTTTGTTTGTTCAGGAGTTTTTCTCAATCTTACAGAAACTTGAGTCTTAAAACAAACTTGTTTTTGGAGACAATTTGTCCCAAGTGATAATTTCAAACTATAACCAGCCCCATGGTGTATCGGTCTGTGCACATGGCTTAGAGTCTATGGGTGATGGGTTTGATTCCCGATTGGTAATTTGGGTATTTTTCCTAAAAGGGGAATAACCCCAACGGTCACCAGGGTTTGGTTAGTTAGACTTAAGTTAGGTTAAAATATTTCCCCTGGTTCCACACCCTCATACTCACCATCACCCTCATACTCACTATCACCATCATACTCACTACCGGTATCACCCTCATACTCACTATCACCCTCATACTCACCATCACCCTCATACTCACTATCACCCTCATACTCACTACCGGTATCACCCTCATACTCACCATCACCCTCATACTCACTATCACCCTCATACTCACTACCGGTATCACCCTCATACTCACTATCATCCTCATACTCACTATCACCATCATACTCACTACCGGTATCACCCTCATACTCACTATCATCCTCATACTCACTATCACCATCATACTCACTACCGGTATCACCCTCATACTCACCATCACCCTCATATTCACTATCACCCTCATACTCACTATCACCCTCATACTCACTATCACCCTCATACTCACTATCACCCTCATACTCACTACCGGTATCACCCTCATACTCACTATCACCATCATACTCACTACCGGTATCACCCTCATACTCACCATCACCCTCATATTCACTATCACCCTCATACTCACTATCGCCCTCATACTCACTATCACCCTCATACTCACTATCACCCTCATACTCACCATCACCCTCATACTCACCATCACCCTCATACTCACTATCACCATCATACTTACTACCGGTATCACCCTCATACTCACTACCGGTATCATCCTTATACTCACTATCACCATCATACTCACTACCGGTATCACCCTCATACTCACTATCATCCTCATACTCACTATCACCATCATACTCACTACCGGTATCACCCTCATACTCACTATCATCCTCATACTCACTATCACCATCATACTCACTACCGGTATCACCCTCATACTCACCATCACCCTCATATTCACTATCACCCTCATACTCACTATCACCCTCATACTCACTATCACCCTCATACTCACTATCACCCTCATACTCACCATCACCCTCATATTCACTATCACCCTCATATTCACTATCACCCTCATACTCACTATCACCCTCATACTCACTATCACCCTCATACTCACTATCACCCTCATACTCACTACCGGTATCACCATCATACTCACTACCGGTATCACCCTCATACTCACTATCACCCTCATACTCACTACCGGTATCACCATCATACTCACTACCGATATCACCCTCATACTCACCATCACCCTCATACTCACTATCACCCTCATACTCACTATCACCTTCATACTCACTATCACCCTCATACTCACTATCACCCTCATACTCACTACCGGTATCACCCTCATATTCACTATCACCCTCATACTCACTATCATCCTCATACTCACTACGGTATCACCCTCATACTCACCATCACCCTCATATTCACTATCACCCTCATACTCACTACCGGTATCACCCTCATACTCACCATCACCCTCATACTCACTATCACCTCATACTCACTACCGGTATCACCCTCATACTCACTATCATCCTCATACTCACTATCACCATCATACTCACTACCGGTATCACCCTCATACTCACTATCATCCTCATACTCACTATCACCATCATACTCACTACCGGTATCACCCTCATACTCACCATCACCCTCATATTCACTATCACCCTCATACTCACTATCACCCTCATACTCACTATCACCCTCATACTCACTATCACCCTCATACTCACTATCACCCTCATACTCACTACCGGTATCACCCTCATACTCACTATCCCATCATACTCACTACCGGTATCACCCTCATACTCACCATCACCCTCATATTCACTATCACCCTCATACTCACTATCGCCCTCATACTCACTATCACCCTCATACTCACTATCACCCTCATACTCACCATCACCCTCATACTCACCATCACCCTCATACTCACTATCACCATCATACTTACTACCGGTATCACCCTCATACTCACTACCGGTATCATCCTTATACTCACTATCACCATCATACTCACTACCGGTATCACCCTCATACTCACTATCATCCTCATACTCACTATCACCATCATACTCACTACCGGTATCACCCTCATACTCACTATCATCCTCATACTCACTATCACCATCATACTCACTACCGGTATCACCCTCATACTCACCATCACCCTCATATTCACTATCACCCTCATACTCACTATCACCCTCATACTCACTATCACCCTCATACTCACTATCACCCTCATACTCACCATCACCCTCATATTCACTATCACCCTCATATTCACTATCACCCTCATACTCACTATCACCCTCATACTCACTATCACCCTCATACTCACTATCACCCTCATACTCACTACCGGTATCACCATCATACTCACTACCGGTATCACCCTCATACTCACTATCACCCTCATACTCACTACCGGTATCACCATCATACTCACTACCGATATCACCCTCATACTCACCATCACCCTCATACTCACTATCATCCTCATACTCACTATCACCATCATACTCACTACCGGTATCACCCTCATACTCACTATCATCCTCATACTCACTATCACCATCATACTCACTACCGGTATCACCCTCATACTCACTATCACCCTCATACTCACTATCACCCTCATACTCACTATCACCCTCATACTCACCATCACCCTCATACTCACTATCACCCTCATACTCACTATCACCCTCATACTCACTACCGTATCACCCTCATACTCACCATCACCCTCATATTCACTATCACCCTCATACTCACTATCACCCTCATACTCACTATCACCCTCATACTCACTACCGGTATCACCATCATACTCACTACCGGTATCACCCTCATACTCACCATCACCCTCATACTCACTATCACATCATACTTACTACCGGTATCACCCTCATACTCACTATCATCCTCATACTCACTATCACCCTCATACTCACTATCACCCTCATACTCACTACCGGTATCACTCTCATACTCACTATCACCATCATACTCACTACCGTATCACCCTCATACTCACCATCACCTTCATATTCACTATCACCCTCATACTCACTATCACCCTCATACTCACTATCACCCTCATACTCACTATCACCCTCATACTCACTACCGGTATCACCCTCATACTCACTATTACCATCATACTCACTACCGGTATCACCCTCATACTCACTATCACCCTCATACTCACTATCATCCTCATACTTACTATCACCATCATTCTCACTACCGGTATCACCCTCATACTCACTATCACCCTCATACTCACTACCGGTATCATCCTCATACTCACTATCACCCTCATACTCTTTAAAATACCCCTTGATGGCATACTAGCGATGCCCGTGTTGAAGGACCCTAGCTCTCCCACTGTCTGTGTCCTTGGTAAATCCTCCTCCTGGCTCTTTACCACATAAAATGTCTCTCAAACATAAATATGTAACAAGAAGTTTAGTAGCCTTGTAGAGGACACGATCCTTGTCTATCTGGTACCGTGAGAAAGACAGAGAGGGAAACACGCTCTCAAAGGTTCATTGAGCTTCGAATAGAAACTACTGTTCCCGACCCGACCCGAGGGCGAGGGGGAACCGGGAGGGGGTTTCGTTTATTCCTAATCTATTTCTAAACTCTTGTGGCGAACGGGAGAAACAAATTCCTTATTTGCGTGTAAGAGGAAGCAGTTCCTGCGCGTGTTTACGCGCGTGCACGCGTGTGTGTGTGTGTTCATCGCGTCCTTCCGGGGCTCGGCGTGGTTTCTATCCCTCGGGACTCCCTGTGACGGGAGGGCTCCAGTAAGTGTAAATACTGGAGGCCTGGAGGTAGACTCTTCTAGGCAACAACGGCATACCTCGCTTTTATCTGAGGGACATATAATATATAAATGTGGACACAAATTATGAATTTTCTCATTTAGTTTCAATGCCGGAACTTTCATTCAAGCCTGGTTTTAATTTGAAAGCAAAGAATATAACTATTGGAAGCTCGTGATATAAAGAACTTTACTCGAGTATTTAGATATCAGCAATTGTCAGTGCGTGAGGTTTATTCCGTCACAGACATCAACCCAACAATAATAGTAATAATAGAGGTATTTATACAGAATCATGTTTTAAACCTCACCATCCACTGAACTAATCGTCTGTGGCTGGAAGAGTTCAAGGTTACCCGGATTATATCATGGCTCAAATCATTCGTTGCCTTCTTGAATTAAAAAACAAATGAAATAAAACAAGAGACAACTGTACTCACAAACCCTGCAAGCGTTCCTGGAACTGTCCCGCCTGGGCAGTAGACAGACCCGCCGTGTCGTCATGTCCTGCGCGTAGTATAGCTCGCAGGCTGAACCAGTCGCCGAGTGGAGAGTTGCGATATTTACGAAACGAAGGCCGCACAGAAAGCGATTTTGAGCGATTAGAGGTTTTCTGAGCGGTGAAAACCAGTACGATATGTGTTGTCCACACTTCCAATCGGATATGCAAACAACTTGTTATCGCTCAGCGCCCAAAACAATTTAGAAACAAACCGCTTTGATTTTTTACCATCATCACGGAGACGGTTTATCACCAAAGTAACAAAGTCAAACGTGGACTTCCAAGACATGATTTACTGCTGATTAAAATACCTCTGTGTTGCGCGACACTAAACGGCATTGCCTGCTTGGAGATTTCCAGGGTACTTTGCGAAGCGGGTTGCATCTTTACTTGGCTCACCTAAGCAGTCTAAGCAATATCACACTTAGATACCAATGTACGAAATAGAAAGAAAGGGAATAAACTGAGCAGTTCACCCGGTGAGGTCTCTTGTTTGTCTACTGGTAACACTTTCCCTCTTCCTCTGGCGAGTTTACGCACTCACTATACTATTTGTACTAAATAGAAAGAGAGGGAATAAACTGAGCAGTTCACCCGGTGAGGTCTCTTGTTTATCTACTGATAACACTTTCCCTCTTCCTCTGACGAGTTTACACACTCACTATACTATTTGTACTAAATAGAAAGAGAGGGAATAAACTGAGCAGTTCACCGGTGAGGTCTCTTGTTTATCTACTGATAACACTTTCCCTCTTCCTCTAACGAGTTTACACACTCACTATACTATTTGCTCCTTGAAAACATTGGCTTGTGTTTTAAAATAACCTTTTTCTTGTTTCCTATTCTAGATAGACATATGATATCACGAACTTTTTTAATCCACCTCCTGGCAGGAAAACTCCTACAGGACATTTTAATGA
Source organism: Timema cristinae (assembly GCA_039000515.1). NCBI lineage: Eukaryota > Metazoa > Arthropoda > Insecta > Phasmatodea > Timematidae > Timema > Timema cristinae. The sequence continues at coordinate 29,736,161 of JBCFYV010001001.1, read as the reverse complement.
CCATAACAACTAACCTGAGATGTGGAGGATTTATAAATAATATGTTTACAAAAAAACTACTTCAAGATAAAAATAATAATTTTGGGGCACTGTGGGACTATTTTTATAATTACGTTTTTTTGTTTCAACTTCATATATTTAAATCTCACTAAATAAAACGTTAATTCATAAAGATGGGAATCCTATCTTGAGACCGGTCATGACGTCACAGGTAGGAAACACCCCTTAGCACAATGGTTAGAACCAGAAGGTTTATAACGTACCAGAAAGAAACTGTACGTCAATAAGAGAACAAACAAGAAGGAGGAAAATACAAACGCTAGTTTGATTGGTGTTGTGACCACCCATGACACGATTCACAAAATGCCATTCTACGCTCTCCTATACCAGTTACCTTTTGTTTCCCGGGCATTTTAGGTCTTAATTTCCAAACAATATAATATGTGGTTCTTTGGACTGTTCACAGTAAGAAATGTCAACCTTTAAACTATGTTTACAAGTCAATATATATATGGTCATATATAATAAATTGTGTCCATTCCAATAAACACTAAGCTCGTGTACTGTTAAAGGTTTTTTCAATATTTAACCTAAGTGCAACATCTGATTGGCAATATATAAGCTAAGAACAGAAGAGATTATGGTGCAGCTTGGAAAAGGGTAGGTAAAATAAGGACTAATGACCAAGCATAGTATATTTATGAACAAAAGTTAGTGGAATGATTATGAACTCTGAGGGGTTCCCTGCACCGTATGACCCACCACCTTGGAAACAAGAGAGGTGGGTTATGGTTGATGGACCCTCAGAGTCAAGATGGAGAAAGGCGGCTGCCCTGCAGCCCTCTGGGTGATGGTGTTCCCCGGCAGTAATGGGAATAGAATAGTTTAGTATTTTAGCTTAGCTTAGTTAGTAGTTAATATAGATAATTAGGGACGGGGGAACTAGATAGGGGGTAGATTAGGAAATTCAGCTGCCAAGGGTAGAAAGTAGGCGGGGCACCAACTCTGATAGGGCGCCTCCCCAGGTGGTTATTATGGGGATGCCCACCTCTGCTGAGCGCTTGGCGGACTCGGGAGTGAAATCCCGAGCATTGTGAAGGGCCTAGCGGGGAGGGTACCGGGGGCGTAATATACCCGGGGTGGATCAAATTGAGCTAAGGGTAGTTGAATTTCATTTAAGTTAAGAGCCAAAATATGTGCTGTAATGTTAAAAAGGAAATTCATATTAAAATTGTGTAAATTAAGTAAAAGTTGTGGAAAAAACGGCCCGGATTTAAAGATTGTAAGATACCGGGCCTGTAAACACTGAATAAATAAATAAAAAAAAAATTCCCTGCTTAAAACCTTGTATGTAAGGGAAGAAATGCGTATGAATAGTTAATCGGTGACCTGGTGGTCTAGGGGTAAGGTGTCATACTTCTGTGCTGAGGGTCCGGGGTTCAATCCTCGTCCCAGCAAAGATTTATCTGATTGCCAAACCCTTCCTTCACCTCTGATAAGACGTGTATTAATTACATCTTGTGAATGTGAGGAATGCCAGGTCTCCACCGTGGTTCGGATCCCACGTTAAACTGTAGGTCCTCCATTTCATCTCACAATCACCCTACCATTACACATTAGCGTAAGTACGTATAACCCGAACGGGTAGTAAGACGTGGTGCTGATAATAATAATAATAATAAATAATAATAATAAATAATAGTTAATCACTCGATTAATGTAGTATTTCACTAAAGATATATAGTATATATTAGAAGTTAATTTCCAGTGTTTGCATTAAAATAAAAATGTATCATTATTCGGTGGCCCGGTGTTTCACGGTCTTACTAAGTTCGAAGTACACTTAACATGCCTACATTTTTGCGTCACATTATTTTATTCTGGATACGAACTACGGCCGCAGAAAATGGGGTAAACATTCAGTCCAAACAGCGCTAGGAAAGTATAGAACAACTTTACCTGAAATAACTTCAAATCTTCCAAGAATAAAGGTCGAAGCTATTTTACTGTGTCCTCTTTTTTAAAAAGATCTATAAACATCTCGTTCAAGCCATTAGTAATTTGGCTAAACCATAATTATAGCTTCACCCTCTTCGGTGGTCACATGGTCTAAGGTGCTACTCTTGCAGTAGATTGGACTGCCGATGACGGGTATATCGAGGTTAGAATCTCTGTCTGGTGTACTGAGTGTGGTTTTTACAAAATAGTTATCCACGCAAATATGGGTACATTTCCTCTCAATATAACTTTCCCAATCTCTAAAAACACTAGCGTTATTAGTACATAAGGGTACAACCTGCACGGGTAGTAAGACGCGCCACTAAAAAAAGCTCTAAATTCGCGTGGAAACTTTTTATTTATTCAGAAGTATTTAAAATATTAGTCGGTGCGGGCGAGTAAGAGATTTGGACAACGCAAGACTGTCGCTCGCAACATCCTGGTTCGTGTTCTTACTGAACAGTGGTGCGTGTAACTCTGGGCTTCGGCCACGCAGCACACCCAATGTGCGACCGCGGCACACCCAATGTGCGACCGCGGCACACTGCTGTAGCCTACTCAAATTCATTATAGGGAAATAAGGAAGAAGATGGGCAAGAAACATTCCAACATTTAAACAATTTGAGGCCGACATTGGTGGACACGTGGACTATAGCGTCACACTTATCTGGTATGGTTTTACAGAAATGGGAGGTTGGCATTCGAATACCCGCCATGTGTATATGAGGTCTTTTTTATTTCTAAATGGCTTTCCTCCCTCTCCTTGTGGAAATTCTGGTACTCTTTCTCTAAATTACATCTTATTCGTCCTTATTCTACACTGGATATCATCTCTGAGGGAACTGTATGGCTACTATTGGGAAACAGCGTTGTCATTCTCTCGTTTACATGTGGTCAATCACCCCTCAAATATAATACAAGTTTGGAAACGCTGGTTAGTCGAGGCTGTCAGTAGATCCTTCTTACCCCAGGGCACCACCTTCAGACATAACTGAGAGCGAGGAGATTTGATAACAGCTAACTGAGAGAGAGCGAAGGATAAAAACACTGTTTGAATAAGACCTGAAGCTCCCTCAGAGGTGATATTGGGTGTAGTAGTGTGAATATATGGATATTTCAGATGGGGACACTAAATGTGAAAAAAAGTAATCTGTTGACATCCAGTCGGGATTCAATCTATCTCCCTTTCTCCAAACTTCTATTGTCTTAAACCATGTGACTACTGATTCTTGAAATATGAATAGTTATATTTTATTATATTTATGAGTTCATATTATTTTTTACACAGTAAATATATATTTACTTTACACATAAGTTGTGTTGTATAACTCAATGAATTAGTATTTAATAAATTAATATTACTTGAAATCTCTCTTGTATACTTATTTTGTAAAATAAAATATAGAAGCAAAAATTCTTACACGTTTTATTATTAAATATTGACCAACTCATTTATTTGACAGACGTTTAGAGGTCAAAATGGAAACCAGGGATGAATAATTAAATTTACTACAGTTAATCAATAATACAAATAAATTGTAGATATGTTTAGTGTCGAGTTTTTTCTTTAAACTCCAGTTTAATGTCTGTTTTCAATAAATATTGTTTAAATGGGAGCGCGAAGGTTAGGGTTTAAATGGGAGCGCGAAGGTTAGGGTTTAAATGGGAGCGCGAAGGTTAGGTTTTAAATGGGAGCGCGAAGGTTAGGGTTTAAATGGGAGCGCGAAGGTTAGGGTTTAAATGCGAAGCAAAGCTTGATATGAAACACGCGAAGCGAAGTTTAAATCGAAGTTTAAAATAGTTTTTTTATCGGTGTTACATAATACTAGTCTTGGTTGTTTGATCATTCACTAAGTGCAACTAGATAGATAGTACGTTGTCAAGTAAAAAACAAAGCACGCTACATTATTTATGATGACGCGTTTTCATTTATTCTTACTTTATAAATGTAATTTAATCACTGGTAGGTGTTAAAATGCTATATAACAACTGTTATAAAAATAATTATATATGTAAAATATGCTATATTTAGTGAGATATCTCAAATATATTTGTAATATAATAAAGTTCTACTCTTACATCTAAATCTATCAAAGGAGAGGAGGTTATTGTTGAGTATTGAAGTCAAATCAAAGGAGAAGTGACCTTAGACTTCAAAATTTTGAAGTTTCATACACCCATGATGGCTTAGAATAGTCCTTGCTTTCAGTATCATGATCTATCTCAAGTGATAGGATGAAGGTGGATGAATGTTTAAGGTGGAAGTGGAAAAGGAATGTAAGTTAAAAGTAGTATTTTTGAAAATGTTTGTAACAAAAATCTTTTGGTCCTAAGTAAATCAAATAATCCTCCGGTTGTTGAATATTTGTCGAGGGTATCTTGGAGTGTAATGAAAACTTTTTATATTAATTTAAAAACATCAACATGTGAAGAAAATTAAACTCTTTATTTCTACTGAAGTAATATTTATTTTTGACCAAAACATGTTTTGCCGAAAACCTTCTTAAAACATGTTTGCTAAAACCTTCTAAAACATGTTTGCTAAAACATTCTAAAACATGTTTGCTAAAACCCTCTTAAATCATGTTTGCTAAAACCTTCTAAAACATGTTTGCTAAAACCTTCTAAAACATGTTTGCTAAAACCCTCTTAAATCATGTTTGCTAAAACCTTCTAAAACATGTTTGCTAAAACCTTCTAAAACATGTTTGCTAAAACCCTCTAAAACATGTTTTACTAAAAACAACTGCAGAACCAGTGTTCTTTTCTCCCGTCCCCTACATCCCCATCGCAAGGACCAGCACATTCACTAACGTGGAGAAAGAATAGAACAATCCTCAGCCAGGTGGTAATAAATCCTAGCCTCCTGAATCTGAGTCTAGGATTATAGCTGCTCACCCCAATCCTGCAGATGATGCAACCTCTCCAAAAAACAAGTTGTGGCTATTTCTAGTTTACCGAGTTAAATCCCAGTAGCTCATAATAATCTGGTTGTTCGCTCGACAGTTTCCCACTAAAAGGTTCAGATAGTATCAGTTAAGTTGGTTTAGTCGCGTCGTTGTATTAATAAACCAAACTGGGACAAGTGGACAAAGAAATTAGCTAACAAGGAACAGTAAAACTAAATTACAGGGCACACTTTTGTAATCAATAAATATCAAAGAATTTGTGGAATGAAAAAGAAAATACTTTACGACAATCCTGCGAAACGTGAAACCCTTTTTAAAATTTAATTCTGTTTTTCCGTTTGTAACTACTGCGGTGCTATAAATAAATTATTGAATTAAGTATTCATTTAAAAAACATAAAATTGGTGGGTTTTTTTTCAATATTGATTACAATTTACACCACTTTTATTACACGTTTAAGTAAATTTAAAACATTCTATAATGTAGTATTGATTGAATCGTTAAAGCTTTCCACGTTGATTTAGGAGGACTGGGTTCGATATCACTCATTTAAACATACTTTTTTTCATGTAATGATTAAAAAATTATTAAAAGTTAATATTGGGCTAAATCTATTTTGATTTATATTGGGCTAAATATATTTTGATTTATATTGGGCTGAATATATTTTGACTTAATTTTGACCCACCTCGGTGGCTTAGTTAGCTAACGCGCTAGTTTCGTTCGATCTAGACTGCCGAGGACGGGCAGATCAAGGTTCGAATCTCGGTTGGGTAAACTAGGAGTGGTATTTCCACTCTCCTTTCACGCAAATATGGGTACACTTCCTGTAAATATAACCTTCCTCATCCCAAGCTCATTAGCTTAACTAGTACATAAGCGTATAACCCGAACGGGTAGTAAGACGCTGGGCTAAGAAAGTGAAAAAGTAAAAATCTTTTTACATAAAGCGCACAAAAAAAGTGTCTTCCTTTTTTCACGAGCACGTGATCAAACTCCTTCCAATCGAATAGGAGCCTTTCATACGTTATAAATCTCTGATTCGCTAAAACTCTTGGCATGTGATTGGTGTTCAATTTGCATGCGAGAGTCACGTGACCGGTTTGACCTCACGACATGCGCTCGATTGGAGTCCTTGGATCTTCACTCTCCCCCCCCCCCCCCCCTTCCCTAAAAAATTTCAACAGAACACGTACTGCTAAAAATTGCAACAGATAATAAAAAATAGAAATTCTCTGTGAAATAGTACAAATAAAATAAAAGGACTTGTGAGCGCTGTTATTTATTAATGGAGGTATCAAGTTTTCAGTAGATTCTGTTTGGTAGATCGGATTCGTCAGTCGAACGGTTTATAATCTATTATTGAAATGGGCGTGTAAGAATTTTATGAAAAGCTTTAACGAATCATTCTTTTCTTTTTTTGTATTCGTGCTTAGCCATTGTCAGGTCAGGGTTCAAATCCCTGCCGGATATACTGTTTTTTTTTTCCACATACGCTATTCGGAACCCTCTAATTGACGTAACATCGTCACTATCGGGATGTGAACATAGGGGCCCCAATGTCACAATTTAGTTAAAACTTGTTTGTTTTTTGTAGAAATAATAAATAATGGACTACCAGGGCGGAAATCCTCAGTTAAATAACTTCCAGAAAAACGTTCCGGTTCAATTCAAGTCGTACCCGTATTCAAATGTTACAATTCGTATCATGGGGGGGTCAAGTTAGTTTGTGGGACGGCGGATTTTCCTAGAGCAATAAAAATCAGCACTACTTTCTTTGGAGGAGAAGTAAAGACGTCGGTCCCATGTCGATTGTGGCGTGCGATATAAACCCGGAAGGTTTGGGAAAATACCTCTCCTGGCAAAGTTGGTAGGCCCTTTCACTCTCGCTCATAGAAATTCTCATGCGCTGATACAATCAGTTGGTTCAGAAAGTGCAGATTAAACATCTCAAATAAATATTAAATAATAACCAATGAGTGAATACACCCAGAGAGGATCCGATACACAAGAGTTAGATGTGTTCCAAACATCGGGACAGTTTATAAGAAGGTGAGGGTCGTTTGATCGGATAAAGCTTCCAAATTTTTGTTTTTGTTTCCTTTATGCACTCGAACACATCACGTAACAATTTTACACGTTCACATATGCATTATATAACCTATATGAACGTTGAGAAGATATGTGTCTCAGAACGTTGGTACAAAATATATCTATATCAATCAATCAATCAATCAATCAATCAATCAATCAATCAATCAATCAATCAATCAATCAATCAATCAATCAATCAATCAATCAATCAATCAGCGCCCGTGGTCACACGGTTTAAGGTGTCAGGCTCGCTATGGACTGTATTGCCTTCCACGGGAGGTCAAAGTTTGAATCTCAGCCGGATGGACTGGAGAGTGTCCTACCACCTGTAATTTATATCTAAGATTCCCTCCCCATCACCACTCCAGGCGAATGTGGGTGAATCTCCTATAAATATTGCCCTCCTCATACCTAAGGACATTGCCTATCTGTGACTTCAGGGCAGGTCAAGATAGGATTTACCATTTACATGAATCGACTTTTTATTCGGCGAGTTTTAAAGAAATAACGTTAAAACGAAGACCATATATTTTAAAATAATTCTACAGCGTTACAAAATTATCATTTTTATCTCGAAGTAGTTTTTTTGTAAACGTATTCTTTATAAATACTCTACAATTCAGGTTAATTGGTTTGATCATTAAAATGTTCTGTAGGAGTCTTCCTGCCAGGATGTGGATTAAAGAAATCCGTGGTAGCAAATGTCTCTCTAGAACAGGAAACAAGAAAAAGGTTATTTTAAAAAGTAAGTCAATGTTTTCAAGGAGCAAATAGTATAGTGAGTGTGTAAACTCGTCAGAGGAAGAGGGGAACTGTTATCAGTAGACAAACAAGAGACCCCATATGGTGGTGAACTGCTCATGTTCTTCCCTCTCTCTCTATTTAGTACATTGGTGTCTAGTGCTTAGTGCTTTGACTGCTTAGGTGCGTCAAGTTAAGATACAACCTGCTTAGCAAAGTAGCTTTGAAATTTCCAAGTAGACCACTTGGTTAATTGATCCATTCTTAATACATAGGCGTGTCGGGTAACTCAATTATCCTTTTAGATGCTTACCTTTGCACGCCATTTATAAATTTTTATCGAAAATGACATGATAGTACAACCCATCAAACTTTTTTGTTAACTTATTAATCGGGCAATCAGCCATCAGATTTGCCCCGCGAGCCAGTTGGACGGAGGGAAGTAATTGATTGTCATCCGTTGAGGGCAACTTTCAAGTCACCCTTGCTTCAGACATTTCAATGGGTGAAGGCAAAAACCAGCCAATTCCAATATTTACTAAAACATCTTTGAACCATTTTAAACGATTCATTTTACTCTTTTCAAAACTTCTGTGAAATCTGAAAAAAAAAAATCTATAACAATAATTAATAAATGGTTAAATAAACCATTTTAACTAGTATCCAGGGACTCTAATTGTATCTTGGGTGTAAAATGAGGTTGTCAATAGTAGCCAGGGACTCTAATTGTATCTTGGGTGTAAAATGAGGTTGTCAATAGTATCCAGGGACTCTAATTGTATCTTGGGTGTAAAATGAGGTTGTCAATAGTAGCCAGGGACTCTAATTGTATCTTGGGTGTAAAATGAGGTTGTCAATAGTAGCCAGGGACTCTAATTGTATCTTGGGTGTAAAGTAAGGTTGTCAATAGTAGCCGGGGACTCTAATTGTATCTTGGGTGTAAAATGAGGTTGTCAATGGTAGCCAGGGACTCTAATTGTATCTTGGGTGTAAAATGAGGTTGTCAATGGTAGCCAGGGACTCTAATTGTATCTTGGGTGTAAAATGAGGTTGTCAATAGTAGCCAGGGACTCTAATTGTATCTTGGGTGTAAAGTAAGGTTGTCAATAGTAGCCGGGGACTCTAATTGTATCTTGGGTGTAAAATGATGTTGTCAATGGTAGCCAGGGACTCTAATTGTATCTTGGGTGTAAAATGAGGTTGTCAATGGTAGCCAGGGACTCTAATTGTATCTTGGGTGTAAAGTAAGGTTGTCAATAGTAGCCGGGGACTCTAATTGTATCTTGGGTGTAAAATGAGGTTGTCAATGGTAGCCAGGGACTCTAATTGTATCTTGGGTGTAAAGTAAGGTTGTCAATAGTAGCCGGGGACTCTAATTGTATCTTGGGTGTAAAATGAGGTTGTCAATGGTAGCCAGGGCTGCTATGAGGTCAAATCAGCGGAAATCAGTGGTCGCAAGTAGTTTTAATAAAGGTTCCACGTGGACTTATAGTGTTCTTGTCCCGACGCCTTCAATTTGCCAAGTTCGAGAACGTGCACTTGGTGCATTGATTTATTTACCAGCGGTTTCGATACTCGGAATCACGGGTTTGGCCACTTTTCCACAAACTGTTCCCTACGATGTGTGCACGCGTGCCCTTGTACTTTCCTGATGAAATACTAATAGACTTGTCCAAGGAGGGTTCTTTCAACATTCGTGTCGTAGTTTCGGGAACAGTAAGTACAGGTCCTGCCGGCAGACAAGATATGTAGCTCCAGGCTAGAGCTCTACATCCCGGCGGGGTAGTAATGTTTCTCTTTAAAGTAGAGCACCTGAAGATGTTAAATATTCACTTTTAAAGTACAGAAGTTAAGGAGGCGTTTCCCATACAGCACGCGTCTTACAAATCGTCTGGAATATACGATTTAACGGCGCAAATGGGTTACAGAGGTAGAAATTTATTAATAAAGTATTTAACGTGCACTTTCTGGACGAGCTGGTTATGTCAACACGCGAGAATTTCTATGAGCGAGAGTGAAAGTGCCGATTAATTTTGCTGGTAGAGGTATTTTTACATATCTTTCAGGGTTCTTTCACATGCCACGATTGACAAGGGGCCGACGGCTTACTGGCCCTCAAAGGGAAGTTGTGCTACGGACTTTTATCGTTCAAGAAAGATCCGTGACCCCCCGGGGGCGGGGGGCTTGACCTGGGTTTACAACGTTGTAAGACACGACTGTATGATCCGACAAATCCATACATGTTCTCTGCTGTATGTATATACAACATGTGACGTTTTAACATATCCTTGTAGTTTATCTGTTATTTTCGGTAATCCGGACTATTTCAGTAGAACATTAAAATTTCGATAATCCGGCCCTCCCCTTTTTGATTTAGTCAAGATTATTGGAGTTTTATTAAAATATGGTAAGATTTCGGTTGAAAGGATCTTTATAAAAATAAACATATTTGTTGTGACTATCATTGATAACATTTCACTACTATTAGTGTTGTATTAGTGACAACTGCATACAATGTAGTAATTATCTTTAAATTAGTGGTTTCTTTGTAAATTAATTAATAATTATTAATTAATGAATGATGAAACCCACTTCGATCACACGGTCTAACGCGCTACTCTCACAGTAGATTAGACTGCCAATGACAGGGAGATCGAGGTTCGAATCTCGGTTGGGTGTAATGAGGGTGATTTTCCCGAAATAGTTTTACACTCTCCTTCCACGAAAATGCGGGTATATTTCCTACAAATGCAACCTTCATAATTCCTAAAACCATTAGCGTAACTAGTACATAAGTGTATAAACCTAACGGGTAGTAAGACGCGGTGTTTACAAAAACAACTGATGGACATATTTAAAATAAAAAGATGAAACCAATTAGCTATGTAAATGACCCCCGGGCGGTTTTTATCTAAATCTACACACAGAGCCCGGGGTAATGGAATCTAGAAATACGGGTTTGATTAAACTTAGATATGGTTGTACTCCCGCATCGCTTGGAACTCAGACATCAGGTTAAGTCTCAAGTCTGATTTTCTGGTGATGGTGGACCTGAGTTCAAATACCGGTCCGTTGAACTCTGGGGTTGTTGCCTATAGCCTTTTTTACACTCCTTCTATTCAAATACGAGTACACTTTCTATAAATCGTACCTTCCTCATTCCTATCCCTATCCCAATGGTGTATAAGTGCTAATATACCGAATGGGTAGTAAGAAGCGGTGAACAGTAAATACAGTATTTATTTATTTATGTTAATAATTGTAGAGTAGTTGAATCGCACGCGGGTGCAAATACGTTTTAAATAAAAGTTTGGTATTTAAATGTTTGTAGAAAGTTTTTCTACAGTAATTTTCTATAAATATAGGTTCCTTTCATTAAAAGAAAGTCTATTATAATATGGTTTTAGAGGAACTCATCTCCCAGCGTTGACCAGTTAGTTTCTGACCCTGCCGGTAGGATAAAGTCCCTGCTCAGTGTGGTCGGGCCACTGGTTCCCACCCCATGTCCTCGGAAGGTTCACCTAACTTAGTATTCAAAGTCCTCTCTCTCCCCTCTACATTTCCATGACCTCCAGCTGCCATCTTGCATTTAGAGTCGTGTTCGTGTGTGGCGGCTTGGGTACCCCCTGGGGGAGAACAGGTGGTAGTGATATACCCTGAGGGAGAACAGGTGGTAGTGATATACCCTGGGGGAGAACAGGTGGTAGTGATATTGCCTGAGGGAGAACAGGTGGTAGTGATATACCCTGGGGGAGAACAGGTGGTAGTGATATACCCTGAGGGAGAACAGAGGGTAGTGATATACCCTGAGGGAGAACAGAGGGTAGTGATATACCCTGGGGTGAACAGGTGGTAGTGATATACCCTGGGGGAGAACAGGTGGTAGTGATACACCCTGGGGGAGAACAGGTGGTAGTGATACACCCTGGGGGAGAACAGGTGGTAGTGATATACCCTGAGAGAGAACAGAGGGTAGTGATATACCCTGGGGGAGAACAGGTGGTAGTTATACACCCTGGGGGAGAACAGAGGGTAGTGATATACCCTGGGGAGAACAGGTGGTAGTGATATACCCTGGGGGAGAACAGGTGGTAGTGATATACCCAGGGGGAGAACAGGTGGTAGTGATATACCCTGAACGAGAACAGGTGGTAGTGATATACCCTGAGGGAGAACAGGTGGTAGTGATACACCCTGAGGGAGAACAGAGGGTAGTGATATACCCTGAGGGAGAACAGAGGGTAGTGATATACCCTGGGGAGAACAGGTGGTAGTGATATACCCTGGGGGAGAACAGAGGGTAGTGATATACCCTGGGGGAGAACAGGTGGTAGTGATATACCCTGGGGGAGAACAGGTGGTAGTGATATACCCTGAGGGAGAACAGAGGGTAGTGATATACCCTGGGGGAGAACAGGTGGTGTGATATACCCTGAGGGAGAACAGAGTGTAGTGATATACCCTGAGGGAGAACAGAGGGTAGTGATATACCCTGGGGAGAACAGGTGGTAGTGATACACCCTGGGGGAGAACAGGTGGTAGTGATATACCCTGAGGGAGAACAGGTGGTAGTGATATACCCTGAGGGAGAACGGGTGGTAGTGATATACCCTGGAGGAGAACAGGTGGTAGTGATATATCCTGGGGGAGAACAGGTGGTAGTGATATACCCTGGGGGAGAACAGGTGGTAGTGATATACCATTGGGGGAGAACAGGTGGTAGTGATATACCCTGGGGGAGAACAGGTGGTAGTGATATACCCTGAGGGAGAACAGGTGGTAGTGATATACCCTGGGGGAGAACAGGTGGTAGTGATATACCCTGAGGGAGAACATGTGGTAGTGATATACCCTGAGGGAGAGCAGAGGGTAGTGATATACCCTGAGGGAGAACAGAGGGTAGTGATATACCCTGGGGGAGAACAGGTGGTAGTGATATACCCTGGGGGAGAACAGAGGGTAGTGATATACCCTGAGGGAGAACAGGGTGGTAGTGATACACCCTGGGGGAGAACAGGTGGTAGTGATATACCCTGAGAGAGAACAGGTGGTAGTGATATACCCTGAGGGAGAACAGGTGGTAGTGATATACCCTGGGGAGAGAACAGGTGGTAGTGATATACCCTGGGGGAGAACAGAGGGTAGTGATATACCCTGGGGGAGAACAGGTGGTAGTGATACACCCTGGGGGAGAACAGGTGGTAGTGATATACCCTGAGGGAGAACAGATGGTAGTGATATACCCTGGGGTGAACAGGTGGTAGTAATATACCCTGGGGGAGAACAGGTGGTAGTGATATACCCTGGGGGAGAACAGGTGGTAGTGATATACCCTGGGGGAGAACAGGTGGTAGTGATATACCCTGAGGGAGAACAGAGGGTAGTGATATACCCTGGGGGAGAACAGGTGGTGTGATATACCCTGAGGGAGAACAGAGTGTAGTGATATACCCTGAGGGAGAACAGAGGGTAGTGATATACCCTGGGGAGAACAGGTGGTAGTGATACACCCTGGGGGAGAACAGGTGGTAGTGATATACCCTGAGGGAGAACAGGTGGTAGTGATATACCCTGGGGGAGAACAGGTGGTAGTGATATACCCTGAGGGAGAACAGAGGGTAGTGATATACCCTGGGGAGAACAGGTGGTAGTGATACACCCTGGGGGAGAACAGAGGGTAGTGAGTGATACATCACTGTACTTAACAGAGGAGACAGCCGTATATCACACTAAAGAAGGCTGAACCCAGTCCAGGAATATTGAGTTGGTGTTTCTTCACTCGTGAACTGCTCTTTCCTCCACACAAATGCGAGTATATAGGGTCTAAACTCCACCTTCCTCACTCCTACTCCTTTAGTGTTAATATGTGGCTACCCGGACGGTTAATAGGACGTGATGAAAATAAAAAGTGATTCTACAAATTATTTAGTCAACTAAAGGGTCGAATAAGAAATTGATTCTAGCAGAAGTTTCAAGGGCGGGTTACCACTCTGAATACTATTTTAATCCAAGCCGATAATTTATCTACCGTAACAATTTCGCTCATGTTAACATGTCTTGTTTATTTCAAAGGTTGGTATTCCTGCCACGCAACATCAATTAGAAATGTGCGCCTGGTTCAACTGTTCCATTCCTCACTTTGCCGTCTCTTGAAGACGCTCATTTTGTTCCCTCGCTATTCTGTTTGGCGTCTTACCTAAGAACTTAATAATAGCTTGCGTTAGATTGAACGTAATAATTATGTTGGGAGGGACGAATCATGATAAGGACGTATTTTCTTTGGCTACGACTTGGAAACGATTCCAATTTCTGAAAGAGCTTCTTCAAATCTACATAAAATGTCTTCAATGTAGGTCAGTTTAGAAATATATTCAAATCGATCAATGTAATGTATTCTAAACATGTATACACACACACCCGTGCTCCCATTACATAGAAAGTGATTTGTTTTAATTAGTAGTCAATTATATGGGTATTTATGTAGCCTATTATTAAAACAAAAACATCAAATAATAATGAAGACATTTCGAGGGTCAACTCTAACATCACATGTGTGAAGTGTTATTACTAGGGAGCGGATTCTTGGTGACAAAATATGTTTAAAATAGGCACGCCAGGAAATATGGGATTTAGGCCCCAGAATAGGCACTCCAGGAAATATGGGATTTAGGCCCCAGAATAGGCACTCCAGGAAATATGGGATTTAGGCCCCAGAATAGGCACTCCAGGAAATATGGGATTTAGGCCCCAGAATAGGCACTCCAGGAAATATGGGATTTAGGCCCCAGAATAGGCACTTCAGGAAACAAAGAGCACATAATAGGCAATGTAACATTTTACCACCAAATATTTCATCACCCCCAGCTAAACGACATTTCGCTACTCAATCACGCTATATGTAATAATTACGCTAATATGCTAGAAATTAGAAAGGTGGCATTTAGAATAAGTGTTTCTGAATTTGTGTAAAGGGATAGTGGGAAACCATTTAGTAAAAATCACCTTAATTACACCGGACCAAGATTCGAACCCCATTTTCCCTATAATCAGCAAACTAGTTCAACACGAGAGTGACACCTTAGACCATTCGGCCACCGATGGTGGTGGTAAATAAATGAACAGTCTGTTTAACTTTTAAGCAGAAAACATGAAATAATAAATTATAAACTGGATGTAAGAACATTCAAGATAAAAATGATAGGCCAGTATAACACAGATTATATGTGATTGTAACTCAAACAATCATTCAGTGAATATCTCATAAACATATAATACACATCTGGGGGTCTAAGCGTCCCACACAACAGTGGCGTAGCCAGAAACTTTGAATGGGGTAGCTGCTAGCTTAGATATTTATATCTTAACACCATTATAATTCATCTTTATAAAAATATTACTGTTTTTTATCATATAATATAATTAATGTAATGTTGAACATTTTCCACCTCAACATTACGATGGATGATTGCATAACTAGAAAAGGGGGGTTTAAAATGATTTCAGTATCCGGGGCTACAGCTGAAAGGGTGGAATGTATTTTGTCAAATTTGATAGACCTAGAGGTGACCTGGTGGTCTAGGGTAAGGTGTCGGACTTCTGTACTGGCGTCTGGGGTTCAATCCTCGGTCCCGGTACAGATTTATCTGATTTCCAAACCCTTCCTTCACCTCTGACAAGACATCTTGTGAATGTGGGGAATGCCAGTCCTCCACCGTGGTTCGGATCCCACGTTAAACTGTAGGTCCTCCATTTCATCTCACAATCACCCTACCATTACACATAGCGTAAGTGTGTATAACCCGAACAGGTAGTAAGACGCGGTGCTAATAATAATAATAATAATAATAATAATGATAGACCTAGAATATTTATCTCGAGGACAAATCGTGATTGTAAATATATTTCTAAAGTTAAGGATAGTTTAGCAATAACTGATCTTTTGGATTAACCATTTTTTAATTTAGTTCCAATGATTTTGTTCAAAATGAATATTTTGAGAGTATGTTTTACATAATAAATCTTTGGTGCCAGGGTAAAGAATATAAGTAAAAAAATGTAACTTTTCGGGAGAGGTGTTTTAAAGTTATGAATTAAAGTATTGGAGATCAATTAATGGAATTTTTCCGCCAACAAGGTTGAGTTTGACTATACCACTTGTACCAAATGGTAGTTCTGGCCAAGGAGAATGCAAATATTGACTTATACTACTCGTTCCAAATGGTAGTTCTGGCCAAGGAGAATATAAATATTGACTTATACCACTCGTTCCAAATGGTAGTTCTGGCCAAGGAGAATGTAAATATTGACTTATCTAGTTTTTATTTTCCCTGGCACCAAAGAAATGTCACTGTATATTTGTGGTTTTTTTTGATAGTATTTTACTGGCTCTTGAACGTTTTAATTAATTTGTTCTTAAATAGATTTAACAATTTCGTTCAAAGTAGATATCTGAAGAGTATTCTACATGCTAAATAGCACTGTAGTTTTTTTTATAGCAAATTTAATTTAAATGTAGCATAATAATGATTGACATACGAAAATGTTAATTTCTTTAAAAATAGCTTTACTAATTTTGTTGAAAATTCATGTTTGAGGAATGTTTCATATAAAGGAGGAAACCCAGTATGATCAGCCACTGGCCACTGGCCACCAAGGCACCGAGGAGGTTATATTTGAAGCGTGCATGTTATTGTTTCTTAATAATGAGTTTAGACGAGCTTCTGATAGAAGCAGTGAAAGCTCGCATGATATCTTTGATCTGAAACACCACAACACCAGACCCATTGCAACAAACACCAGAACATGTGTTTATGTGCGTTATTTCACGCACTTCCTCCTGCGCACATACCATTAACTTCTCTTCGGCTGAACTCTTCAGAGCAACTGGGACTTGCAAACAGTTTCTACAAATGTTCTGGTCGTGCCGTGCCGTGTCGTGTCGTGCTGTGCTGGCTGATCATAATGGGTTTCCTCCTTAAGTAGCAAAATAATTATGACTGAAGGGAGGAATCAAAGCAATGAACTGATTGAAGGAGGAAAAAGCATGATTGATTGAAGGGGGATGAGATAACAAGCCATGAACTGATTGAAGAGAGGAATCAAAGCATGACTGATTGAAGAGAGGAATCAAAGCCATGAACTGATTGAAGAGAGGAATCAAAGCCATGATCTGATTGAAGAGAGGAATCAAAGCCATGAACTGATTGAAGAGAGGAATCAAAGCCATGACTGATTGAAGAGAGGAATCAAAGCCATGAACTGATTGAAGAGAGGAATCAAAGCCATGAACTGATTGAAGAGAGGAATCAAAGCCATGAACTGATTGAAGAGAGGAATCAAAGCCATGAACTGATTGAAGAGAGGAATCAAAGCCATGATACTGATTGAAGGGTAAGATAAAGATGAAGTAATTTTTCTATGATCTAATTGAACGCACATGATTTATTATAAAATGGTAGGGAGGAAAACATGTTATATTATTCCTCTAAGACCAGGGTTGACGGGGAAGTTTCATCACTAAGACAGCTATTCAACATTAGGGTGAGGGCTGGAGATTGGAGGGAGGGGAAGTTGAATACAATCATGAACAGATCTAGATAGATCTAGGGTATTCTAGAAGTGCACCCCCGCGAACATGATGTATATTGCCGAGCTTCTAGCCTGCATTACATCCCATGCGGAGTAACACATGTTTGCAGTCGACAAATAACCACCAGCTTTTAATACACCATTGAAACTCGCGATATGAATACAAAGGATCAAATCCAGGAACATCTTTCTCTCCTCTAAGGTTCTGTTAGATAATGGGCCAGTAAACAATTCTAATGGTACAAATCCACGAGGAGATCAGACCTGAGCCAAAATAAGGGGCTCGTCTGTTTTAAATTAAAATATGAATGAGACAAACAATTTACAAATTTGGTAGCCATGAGTAATCTTATTTTTAAACTCTTACCCGGGAAAGGTTTTGGAAGTCTCGCAAGACTGGAAGAATGTAAATAGGCCGATAGCACAAAATACAACAAGTATAAATAATGAAACATTTGAAAGTAATGAGGAGAAAGTCGAGCCTCGATGATTATTGACAGTTTACACAGTTTAAATCCTTGGCCTAGTAGCAAGAACAATGTCTGGTTCGATTCTCGGAGGGTGTGGGAGGGGCATTCACTCCACTCCTCTTGTAGGCAAATGTCTGAACCCCTCTCCCCCTTCTTACGTAAGATTTGTCAACGTTTTTCATTTGTTTACAGGAATAACCATTCTTTTATTCGTGCAATTTTATCTATAGCCTAAATAAGAATGATAAAAAAAAATTGAAAATTCATGCAATCCATAAATTGCTGGTAATTATTAATATAGATGTGTAAATTAGTATTGCAAAATAGTTAACAATTAACACTGGTATACAATGAATTTAAATTTATTCAACAGGTAAAATTAAAACAAGCTATAACATTAAAAATGTTTAAAATTTTAATTTATCTTTAATTGAAGTTATTAAAAAAAAGTGTTATTAGTGAATGCATGAATATAATATCTCTAAGAAAACACCCTAAACTTTATTTAATCCGATGACCAAGGTCCTTGAATTCACATCTCAACACTTTCAATTATTATGTTTCTATTTGTGGGGGGAGGGGGCGGCTAGGTCACTCAAACTTTGGCTTACTTCTATAGGCTTCCTCGTTTAGACACTCGGCATCTTCATGGCTGCCCGAAGCCATTTTGGCCCGTCGTGGTCTGTCTTACGTAAGCTTTGTTCTTAACCCCTAAGGAACTTACGTAATACTTGAACGCTCCCTGATTCGTAAACCTCTACAAGCTGTTAAAACCATGTGTGCCCTATAAGGTGCAGGTTCATAAGTTAGTGCTGACAATGTTGGTGCTCAGAAAGTGCATGTTAAAAATATACTTTAATCTGATTTATCTTATTTTTCGAGTGAAAGTGATGGAAAGTTTTTTGTAAAATATCACAGTTCTCTAACACAAAAATCTATAACACCATATCTATAATAAATCTCTCTCTCAATCTCTTATTTATTTCTATCTTTTTCTTAAGTCAACCTCCCGAAGGTTTCTGAAAATTGTGCTACTGGTTTTTATCCTTCAAGAACAATCCACTGACTTCGACTGGGTTTGAACCCTCGAACATCGGGTCCTTGGGCGAGCACTTTACCTCAATACCACCCAGGTAGACTATATATGTTTATAGATTTATCTATATAGTAAATTCAACATTAGGTTATTAACTAAAGAGCTTGTATGACTCGGTGTATGGATGTGTTTAATTTGTGATACACAACAAAGTTTGATGTCCTGTAGATTATGTAAAGTAGAATTGTAGTTTGTAGAAAATATATTGAGTTTTTTAAACACAGTTTGAGTCTTTGGTTCATTTCCCCTCCTAAAATCCTAAACCCTAGGTCTAGAAACCTTGGAGTTGAAGGTTTAGGTTGAAACATATCAGCCGATACTTTGAAATAATATCGTTTTACCAAGATTTAAAATAATCTTATGAAAGGTGATTCTTTGTATTTCTTTATTTAGGCTGTATTGAACTGTTGTGTTTGCTTTCTATAGCACATTTTGTTTATAAGTAACACTATTGTAAACACTTGTGCGTAATATATTTTTTAAATTGATTGATAAATAGTCAATTATTTCAATGAATATTGAAAATTACGTCCATACTGAAGTGGATTTTAAATAGTTTGGGGACCAGTACCAGAGAATAATAATTATTTTTTTCCCCAGACTTTATCAAGATTTACTGTTTGTTCGTTTGTACCTATGTTTTATTTTATCTAAAATTTCTTTCAATTCAGTATTTTCAGTTTTTCTGTTCAATATCTATTAATAGAATGGGAATATTTTTTTCACTCATCTTTACATATGACAAGTACCGACAAGAATGTGCGATCTGATCTTGAAAAAGAGGCTGGGCCTCCCCCCACTTAGGTCTCAGTGTACCTCCTCTCAGTCTTATGTTGGTGGGGGTAGCAGGGGGTTGGTTTGTATTCACTCAGCCCGATCGAAGCGGCGCGGCGGCACTATGTTGTACCAGAGTTATATAACCTGTTGCCGAGGGATGCTGCAATTCTCGAAGCAACAGGTAGATAGATCTTCATCCCTACATCCTTTCAACCCCCCCCCCCTCTTCACCAGTTTCAAGGTTACAATATTTTTTTTTTTATTTCCATACGATATGTGTGTGTGTTTGGTTAGTGGGGTGAGTTAAGTCGGGGTAGGTCGGCTATTTTTTATTGCGAGATTTTGGGGGATGATGAAAAGCGACGTTGGAGGTGGCGGGGGTTGCGGAGTTGGGTCTCGAAAGGAGGGAGGGGTTGAGAGGAAGGGGTTAATTGTGCGTGGGACACTGGGGTTGGGGTTGGTTTGTCTAGGGAGGGGAAGTAGTCTGGACCAGGCGGGTCGCACACTGCTGAGGGCGAGACAGACACAAGTCACGTGGTACCACAGATGGGAGGTAGAAAATTGTCTACATTTTACCGAATATTGTTCTACTTTTATGAAGAAAAAAAAGCGCTTTCCTTTAACTTCAGTTAAAATTATTCTTAGGCGTTAACATCAAAACATTTTTTTTAGCACCGCATCTTACTACCCGCTCAGCTTATACGCTTATGTACTAATTAAGTTATAGGTTTTAGGGATTAGGAAGGTTATATTTATAAGAAGTGTACCTGAATTTGCGCAGGGGGAGAATAGAAAACCCTATTGGAAATACCACCTTCAGTATACCCAGCCGAGATTGAACCTTGATCTCCCCATCATCGGCAGTCTAGTTTACTGCTAGAGTAGCGCGTTAGACCACGCGGCCACCGAGGTGGGTGTAACTATAAATAAAATGTATATATAAAAGAAAACTTCAAAGTGCCAGCCCTCAAACGAACTACACTGACAGAACAACCACCATCTGTTGGCGAAGATATTGCCAACATTTGCAGATAGAGGGTGTCATATGTTCAGCACAGTCAAAACCTTCTGACAGTTGATATCAGTTTTCTAGACAGGAGCCGCTACTTGTTCTCGGGAGGATGAGATGAGATGAGCCCGTTCCAGACAAATTGTTTCACAGAGAATATAAAAGTTCCGAGGACCGAACACTTGACCTCTGTAGACAGGAACTCTAACCAGTAAGCCACAGAGACAGTCCAATAAATCCTAATCGTTCTTTAATATTAGAATTTAAAGTTCTGTAATCATATAGGTACTTGTTGATAACTCTCACCTCAATTTTGGCGGGAACCTTATTTTTAAATAACGCGAGATTTCTGGTCCAAGCGCTCCATTAGACGGCCTTCTTAACTCTAGTAATTGATAAAAAGTATTTATTACAGATCAACATGGAACAATTAAGCTAAACATAAGATTAATTACAACACAATCAATTTGTATCCAACTCTCAAAAAACTCGAACATTTCAAATGTTTTCTAGGGCTATAAACGTTTAATCAAAGTCCGTTGAATATTATATATATCGATTCGCTCGTCTCTAGGTTTGTAATTTTTTTTTGTTTGTTTGTCCAGTAAGTTGTATTTTGCTCCACAGTCCGCGCCACTTTATGAATAACTTATTCTCTTCCCCCTGTTGTGGTGGATACACCCTGACCTCTATAAATGTTATATGACCCAATGGCTTGTCAGGGAGGGGGGGGGGGGACATAAAACAAAAATATATATAAATAATATATATATATATATATCAGTTCAAATCGCATGAGACATCAACTGAGAAGCTTAAAACTATTCAAGATTTGATTTAATAATAATTATTATTATTAGCACCGCGTCTTACTACCCGTTCGGGTTATACGCACTTACGCTAATGTGTAATGGTAGGGTGATTGTGAGATGAAATGGAGGACCTACAGTTTAACGTGGAATCCGAACCACGGTGGCGGCTGGCATTCCACACATTCACAAGATGTCTTGTCAGAGGTGTAGGAAGGGATGGTAATCAATAAATCTGTGCCGGGACCGAGGATTGAACCCCGGCCGCCAGCACAGGATTTAATAATGATTCGACGTAGGTGATTAATGATGGCAGCAAATTTAGATATGCTTTCGTTTAAATTGTAATAGGGTGATTCTGAATAGGGAGGTATTTCTAGTGAATAGGGACAAAAACACATCTTTCTCTCTGCATTGAAGATCTACTCGTGGCTCTTATAAATGTGTGTTTGGTTCGACTTGGCTCTCAATACGAGAGACTGTACGGAGCACTGGACGTAGACAAACAAAACACTATGTAACGATTGGGTGACCTGGCGGTCTAGGGGTAAGGTGTTGGACCTCTGTGCTGGAGTCCGGAGTTCAATCCTTGGTCCCGGCACAGATTTATTTGATTGCCAAACCCTTCCTTCACCTCTGACAAGACGTGTATTAATCACAACTTGTGAATGTGTGGAATGCCAGGCCTCCACCGTGGTTCGGATTCCACGTTAAACTGTAGGTCCTTCATTTCATCTCACAATCACCCTACCATTACACATTGGCATAAGTGCGTATAACCCGAACGGGTAGTAATACGTGGTGCTATTAATAAACTCTGGAACAAGTGAAAAGAGATCAAATATTAATGCGCCAGAATAATTCTTTGTATATTTATTTTGTTTATTTATTTGAGTTATTTAATGTTCGCTTTCTGAACCGGCTGATTATATCAGCACACGAGAATTTCTATGAGCGAGAACGAAAGGACCCACCAATTTTGCCAGGAAAGGTATTTTCACAAACCTTACAGGGTTCTTTCAGAAACAACACGAGACCAACGACTTCCCTTCCCTGCAAAAAAAAAAAACACAAACAAAAGAAAGTTTGTATTGTCTAAGAGGCTCTTGTTAGCATGTTCTCCTTGTATCGCGTTATACGGGCCCTCTCCAGTGTAAGTCCTGTCGCTAGCCACCAGACAGGAGACGGGCCCTCTCCAGTGTAAGTCCTGTCGCTAGCCACCAGACAGGCCCTCTCCAGTGTAAGTCCTGTCGCTAGCCACCAGACAGGAGACGGGCCTTCTCCAGTGTAAGTCCTGTCGCTAGCCACCAGACAGGCCCTCTCCAGTGTAAGTCCTGTTGCTAGCCACCAGACAGGAGACGGGCCCTCTCCAGTGTAAGTCCTGTCGCTAGCCACCAGATGGGCCCTCTTCAGTGTAAGTCCTGTCGCTAGCCACCAGACAGGAGACGGGCCCTTTCCAGTGTAAGTCCTGTCGCTAGCCACCAGACAGGAGACGGGCCTTCTCCAGTGTAAGTCCTGTCGCTAGCCACCAGACAGGAGACAGGCCCTCTCCAGTGTAAGTCCTGTCGCTAGCCACCAGATGGGCCCTCTTCAGTGTAAGTCCTGTTGCTAGCCACCAGACAGGAGACGGGCCCTTTCCAGTGTAAGTCCTGTCGCTAGCCACCAGACAGGAGACGGGCCTTCTCCAGTGTAAGTCCTGTCGCTAGCCACCAGACAGGAGACAGGCCCTCTCCAGTGTAAGTCCTGTCGCTAGCCACCAGAAAGGGGCCCTCTCCAGTGTAAGTCCTGTCGCTAGCCACCAGACAGGCCCTCTCCAGTGTAAGTCCTGTTGCTAGCCACCAGACAAGAGACGGGCCCTTTCCAGTGTAAGTCCTGTCGCTAGCCACCAGACAGGAGACGGGCCTTCTCCAGTGTAAGTCCTGTCGCTAGCCACCAGACAGGCCCTCTCCAGTGTAAGTCCTGTCGCTAGCCACCAGACAGGAGACGGGCCCTCTCCAGTGTAAGTCCTGTCGCTAGCCACCAGACAGGAGACGGGCCCTCTCCAGTGTAAGTCCTGTCGCTAGCCACCAGAAAGGGGCCCTCTCCAGTGTAAGTCCTGTCGCTAGCCACCAGACAGGAGACGGGCCCTCTCCAGTGTAAGTCCTGTCGCTAGCCACCAGACAGGAGACGGGCCCTCTCCAGTGTAAGTCCTGTCGCTAGCCACCAGACAGGAGACGGGCCCTCTCCAGTGTAAGTCCTGTCGCTAGCCACCAGACAGGAGACAGGCCCTCTCCAGTGTAAGTCCTGTTGCTAGCCACCAGACAGGAGACGGGTCCTTTCCAGTGTAAGTCCTGTCGCTAGCCACCAGACAGGAGACGGGCCTTCTCCAGTGTAAGTCCTGTCGCTAGCCACCAGACAGGCCCTCTCCAGTGTAAGTCCTGTCGCTAGCCACCAGACAGGAGACGGGCCCTCTCCAGTGTAAGTCCTGTCGCTAGCCACCAGAAAGGGGCCCTCTCCAGTGTAAGTCCTGTCGCTAGCCACCAGAAAGGGGCCCTCTCCAGTGTAAGTCCTGTCGCTAGCCACCAGAAAGGGGCCCTCTCCAGTGTAAGTCCTGTCGCTAGCCACCAGACAGGAGACGGGCCCTCTCCAGTGTAAGTCCTGTGCACTTGGAAGTGGAGTTTGTCTGCAATCTCCAGCCAGCCTGACCTTGGTCTTCTGACGCTACGGCGGGCGAATAACTAAAGACTGCTGCGTGGGAACGAAAGGGGTGAGTCTCTGCTCGCTCTTGATACATCCCCCTTCTCAGAACTGCTTGTAAGAGTACGAGAGACATCCACACATGTTCTGGTGAGGAGCCTAGTCTTTCCTCGCATGTCCTACCTAGAGCATGTACAAGTTGTCCTAGGTCCTTACAGGTCTTACAAGAGGCCAGGACATGGTTAAGACATACAAACCTTCCAAGATGCATGCACTTTTTTATATAGCACCGCGTCTTACTACCCGTCCGGGTTGTACGCTTATGCACTAATTATGTTATCGGTTTTAGGGATGAGGACGATTATATTTCTAGGAAGTGTACTCGTATTTGCGCTGAAGGAAAGTGGAAAGATATTTTGGGAAAACTACCCTCAGTTCACCCGACCGAGATTATAACCATGATTTCCCCGTCATTGGCAGTCTAGTTTATTGCAAGAGTAGCACCTCAGACCATGTGGCCACTGAGGTGGATTTCAATAAGATTGATAATCATATTAATGTTTGCTTTTGTAAGTTTTTGAACGGAGCTTAATGGTATGTTTGCCTCTTGGCAGCACGAATGGTAGGATGTGGGCTAACTTAAGCCAAGGATGGTAGGATGGGTGCTAACTTCAGCCAAGGATGGTAGGATGGGTGCTAACTTCAGCCAAGGATGGTAGGATGGGTGCTAACTTCAGCCAAGGATGGTAGGATGTGGGCTAACTTCGGCCAAGGATGGTAGGATGTGGGCTAACTTCGGCCAAGGATGGTGGATGTGGGCTAACTTCAGCCAAGGATGGTGGATGTGGGCTAACTTCAGCCAAGGATGGTAGGATGTGGGCTAACTTCAGCCAAGGATGGTAGGATGTGGGCTAACTTCAGCCAAGGATGGTAGGATGTGGGCTAACTTCGGCCAAGGATGGTGGATGTGGGCTAACTTCAGCCAAGGATGGTAGGATGTGGGCTAACTTCAGCCAAGGAAGGTAGGATGTGGGCTAACTTCAGCAAAGGATGGTAGGATGTGGGCTAACTTCGGCCAAGGATGGTGGATGTGGGCTAACTTCAGCCAAGGATGGTAGGATGTGGGCTAACTTCAGCCAAGGATGGTAGGATGTGGGCTAACTTCAGCGAAGGATGATAGGATGTGGGCTAACTTCGGCCAAGGATGGTGGATGTGGGCTAACTTCAGCCAAGGATGGTAGGATGTGGGCTAACTTCAGCCAAGGATGGTAGGATGTGGGCTAACTTCAGCCATGGATGATAAGATGTGGGCTAACTTCAGCCAAGGATGATAGGATGTGGGCTAACTTCAGCCAAGGATGATAGGATGTGGGCTAACTTCAGCCAAGGATGGTAGGATGTGGGCTAACTTCAGCCAAGGATGGTAGGATGTGGGCTAACTTCGGCCAAGGATGGTGGATGTGGGCTAACTTCAGCCAAGGATGGTAGGATGTGGGCTAACTTCAGCCAAGGATGGTAGGATGTGGGCTAACTTCAGCGAAGGATGATAGGATGTGGGCTAACTTCGGCCAAGGATGGTGGATGTGGGCTAACTTCAGCCAAGGATGGTAGGATGTGGGCTAACTTCAGCCAAGGATGGTAGGATGTGGGCTAACTTCAGCCAAGGATGATAAGATGTGGGCTAACTTCAGCCAAGGATGATAGGATGTGGGCTAACTTCAGCCAAGGATGATAGGATGTGGGCTAACTTCAGCCAAGGATGGTAGGATGTGGGCTAACTTCAGCCAAGGATGGTAGGATGTGGGCTAACTTCGGCCAAGGATGGTGGATGTGGGCTAACTTCAGCCAAGGATTGTAGGATGTGGGCTAACTTCAGCCAAGGATGGTAGGAAGTGGGCTAACTTCAGCCAAGGATGATAGGATGTGGGCTAACTTCAGCCAAGGATGGTAGGATGTGGGCTAACTTCAGCCAAGGATGATAGGATGTGGGCTAACTTCAGCCAAGGATGATAGGATGTGGGCTAACTTCAGCCAAGGATGGTAGGATGTGGGCTAACTTCAGCCAAGGATGATAGGATGTGGGCTAACTTCAGCCAAGGATGGTAGGATGTGGGATAACTTCAGCCAAGGATGGTAGGATGTGGGCTAACTTCGGCCAAGGATGGTGGATGTGGGCTAACTTCAGCCAAGGATGGTAGGATGTGGGCTAACTTCAGCCAAGGATGGTAGGATGTGGGCTAACTTCAGCCAAGGATGATAGGATGTGGGATAACTTCAGCCAAGGATGGTAGGATGTGGGCTAACTTCAGCCAAGGATGGTGGATGTGGGCTAACTTCAGCCAAGGATGGTAGGATGTGGGCTAACTTCAGCCAAGGATGGTGTCACTGTAGCATTATTGTCGCCTGTAGCCCGACTTGCTCGATTAAAATGTTTTCCCTCTGAACTCATGAATAATATCCGTTATTGTAAAATGTTTGTTTATTTCACAGATGCACGTGAGGAAGTCCTAAGAGGATTGGGTGATAAGAGAACCATTTTGGATGTGATTCTTCGGTACAAAGCAAACTGGATCGAACACATCTTCAGGAGAAACTGTATTATTATTATTATTATTATTATTATTATTATTATTATTATTATTATTATTATTATTATTATTATTATTATTATTATTATTATTATTATTATTATTATTATTATTATTATTATTATTATTATTATTATTATTATTATTATTATTATTAGCACCGCGTCTTACTACCCGTTCGGGTTATACGCACTTACGCTAATGTGTAATGGTAGGGTGATTGTGAGATGAAATGGTGGACCTACAGTTTAACGTGGAATCCGAACCACGGTGGAGGCTTGGCATTCCCCACATTCACAAGATGTCTTGTCAGAGGTGAAGGAAGGGTTTGGAAATCAGATAAATTTGTGCCGGGACGGAGGATTGAACCCCGGCCGCCAGCACAGAAGTCTGACACCTTACCCCTAGACCACCAGGTCACCAACTGTCTTAGGAGGAAAGGTTGAGGGAAAGAGGAGCTTAGGAAGGAGGAGGATTCAAATATTGGATGACTTGTAGGAAAGAAGACAATTCTGGGAGCTAAAGGAGAAGGCAGAGGACAGGGTGCATTGGAGGTCTAAGCTCACTGACAAAAGGAATGGTCCTGTCGTGAGACAGAACATCTATTAATAATAAGGATTAACTCTTCGTGAATATATATGAGCATGCAATGACGCTTCTGTTTGAGAGGCGTTTTTTGACTACTAGACACTTATAGACAACGACAAGCCCTGGGAAGACCCCGCAGAAGGGGGTAAAGCTAATGGGGTAGTTAGCCTGGGACCCTCAAGTCACGCCCCCCCCCCCCATCCCCCAAATATTTCTCTTGTAAAGCAGCATTTCTTGACGAGGCCCACGCACATAAAACACAATATGTATTTTTTACTGTTTGAGCCGCGTCTTTCCGAGCTAGCATTATTTAATAACACAAAGGGTTTAGGGAAGAGGAGGGTCGAATTCAGAGGAAGTTTACCTGCATTTGCATGGAAAACATTTAGGGAAAACCCCCCTCAGTACATACCACAAGGATTAGAACATCCGAACCACCGTCTTTGGCAGTCTAGTCCACTGCGAGAGTAACGCCCGGTACAACCAGCCGAGCTTCGAACCCCGCTCCCCTAGCACCAGACCAGCCGAGCTTCACGTTCAATCTGCGAGGGCACCGATACGAGTTTGTATTGTTTACTGACTTTCTGATATCAAGAGAAAGTATTGTAATCATGTCTGTCTGTCTCTCTCTGTCTATCTGTCTGTCTGTCCCCGACCACGAATACAAAATGGTTTGATAAACTTTGTTCAAACTTGATATTTTTATTTTATAGGGCTATACCAAAAATGATTTTATTTTAACCCTAATCTTAAAACTAAGGGTAGCTCTAACTATTTTGTTGAAAACGTATATCTGGGGATTGTGTCTTATAATAGATAGCACTATATACTGGGTTTTGGGGTTAAAACGTGTTTAATGTTATTTACTGATAACTAGTTTTAAAAAAATTTGATTTAAAAAAAATTGTTTATTAATTTTGTTTAAAATTGATAGCTAGAGAGTGGTTGGTCTTACAAAAAACATTTTATACTTTTTAAGTAAAAATTCGTTGCAGGGTTGGTTTACTGATAACTGATTTTAGAAAATAAGATATATTTTGAAAATGGCTCTACAATGCTCGTTTAAAGTGTAACTAAGAAGGTTTTACATATAGTAGGATTCAACTAAGAAGACACTTTCAGAAAATACAAACATATTGTTTTGTCGTCAACATTTACACCAATTTACTAAATTATTAGTGTTATTTGATTAGTATTGATGATACATATCAAAAGGGACAGGTTAAGGTAACGTGACTTCACGTATAAATACATTAAAGAAGTGATAGTAGCTTTAGTAACTGTCAGAAAGGGTATCTCTGCCATAGTCCTACTATAGGTGCATCAATCAGTTGTTCTTCATAACGAATGTGATTTAGCTCATTCTTCCGCTGGTATTTTCTTAAAAAGAGCATTGGAATAAAACAAAACAAATAAACGAAGAATTTTTCTACGAGCGAAAACCAACCCTTAACCCTCCCCCTATCTTCCCGCATATATTTTGTTTTTTATATATATTTTTACGTCCCAATCTCTCTTCTAGTTTCTTGTCTAATATTTCCTCCCCCACCCCATGTCACCGGGTTTGACACTTTATGCGCTCTATATTAAGCATTAACTGTTTCTGTGGGCCCAACTAATAGGCCAGACTCCAGGGGTGCCACCACTTGTACAATCCATTCCCAAAGAAAGAGCCTTTTATCAAATACAAATAATATTAATATTAGTAAACATATATTATAAGTTTACAGTCAGCATTGAACAATGGAAAAATACCATTGGGAAGATCTAGACGGGAGGATAGATAGATAACATTAGAATGAACCTCAAAGAGATAGGGTGTAATGAGGTGGACTGGATAGAACTAGCTCAAGATAGGAATATGGTGTAATGAGGTGGACTGGATAGAACTAGCTCAAGATAGGAATATGGTGTAATGAGGTGGACTGGATAGAACTAGCTCAAGATAGGAATATGGTGTAATGAGGTGGACTGGATAGAACTAGCTCAAGATAGGAATATGGTGTAATGAGGTGGACTGGATAGAACTAGCTCAAGATAGGAATATGGTGTAATGAGGTGGACTGGATAGAACTAGCTCAAGATAAAGATATGGTGTAATGAGGTGGACTGGATAGAACTAGCTCAAGATAGGAATATGGTGTAATGAGGTGGACTGGATAGAACTAGCTCAAGATAGGAATATGGTGTAATGAGGTGGACTGGATAGAACTAGCTCAAGATAAAGATATGGTGTAATGAGGTGGACTGGATAGAACTAGCTCAAGATAGGAATATGGTGTAATGAGGTGGACTGGATAGAACTAGCTCAAGATAGGAATATGGTGTAATGAGGTGGACTGGATAGAACTAGCTCAAGATAAAGATATGGTGTAATGAGGTGGACTGGATAGAACTAGCTCAAGATAGGAATATGGTGTAATGAGGTGGACTGGATAGAACTAGCTCAAGATAGGAATATGGTGTAATGAGGTGGACTGGATAGAACCTTTGTTATTGCGGTCATTAACCTTAGAGTTCATAATACCTTAGAGTAATATCCATCAAAAGTTGGCAGTTGAAAATAAAATGACTTGACGTATGAATACGTTAAAGAATATATATAAACTTTTCTAACCATCAGATAATCCCTTCGTATGAAAATTGGGCTGTAGCATCATCATACTTACACTTTTTACTAATAGAACGCTCTAGTGCCAGTACTAGCTATCAACAACTTTAGTTTTAGGATTAAGAAAAGGGCGAGAAAGTGAATACAATATTTATGAAATAAGAACCACAATGCACCTGGCGAGGACTTGCAGCCTCACACCCCCACACAACCGTATTAAATATGGGCTGTTGGTCAACTTTTTCTTATTTTTAAAATAAAATAAAATAAAATAATAGGCTTAGTGATGTATTTTATCTATTTTTTCAATTGATGCTCTGGAGGGTTAAGTTAGTGTTTTTTTAAAGTTGCGTTCATGAGGTTCATTTTATTATTTGATGATAAATATAAACTGGTATCGTCCATTAATATAATATGGTATTATAATGTTTAAATTACTTACAATTATACACCCCCTCTCTTTAGTATAATAAGCTATTATAGAGACTAAATATTTTCTTAGAAAACTCGATAATCCTTATTTTAATTATTACTTTTTATAGTATTTTACTTTATTGTAACTGGTACATTATTTAAAAAGTTAGCGTAGTCAATTTTCCATTCCATATTGTAGTTTTGTAAAATGGCGTTGAAATAGTTCTTAAGGTGGGGATTTAGGGAACGCAAGACAAGGTAATTGTCATCATCATCATTATCATCATCATCAATTGTTTCCAGCCTGTGGTTGGGTCAGTTTATTAAAATGGCTCCATCTTCTTATATCTTTCCACCATCCTTCATCCTTTATTTGCTTCCATTATTCTCCTCTCACTTGCACACTTTCTGTTATCTGCTCCTCTCTTCAATTTCTTGGCGTCCCTTGTGGTATTTTCCCGACACACTTCATCTCCATCATTCTCTTTTCCTTCTTCATCCTCATTACATGTCCATACCATCTCAGTCTTTCTTCCTCTACTACCTCCTGTCCCCCCCTCTCTCTCCCTGATATCTTTAGAGTACTCTGTGAATAAAACTAAACTCTAAGTTCATACTGAAGAAATATTCTATTTCTTTTGCCGAGAACTATTTGCTATAAAACTATAAAAACACTGCCCGCAATATCTACCGACCCAAATTAACAAACAACGGGCCTAGGGGCAGACTCGTTTAGACCAGTGGGCCGGTGAAGTAGAGGTTAGGGTTCAAACCCCTGACACGTGTACAGAGGCTGTTTTTCTCCCCAACTCTCCTTCCAAGCGAGTTCTGATAAATTCCCATGTAAATTTCACCCTGCCTCATCGCTACCATATTATCATGATTTGATACTCAGGACGTTGGTAAGGTGCGGCGTAACTCACGGCGTAACTCACGGCGTAACACACGGCGTTAAAAACAAGAGACTGAAAAATATATCTCAATTAAATGTCAACTGTCGTGGCTGGATCGCGGGGACACCAGTTGGAACGAGAGGGGCGCCCTCTTGGCGTAGTCCGTGGGAGAAGACGCGTAGTGCACAATGGGGTTAGTCTTTCCACCCTCTTAGATGATGTGGGGGTGGGGGTGAGTGGTGTCAGGCACATTCTCACTTGAGCACCCCCTGCTTATCAGGCCGAGTCGAGTCTGGGTCAGATAACAGCAGAACGGGGACTTGAGGCGCTGACAGAAACTGCCAGGGGGAGAGAAACTTTTTTAAAAAATAATAATTTATCTTGAGCTCTTAAATGTAGGATTAGGGAGAGCAGGGGTTGTATCACCCTTACATAAGCACACTTGGACATCCCCCCCAGGATGTACATATTTTAATATGTCTAAGGCCAGGGGTATACTTGCGGCATGGCCACCGCGGTCACAGAGACGCTCCAAACACACGTGGCCATACTTGCGCCAAGCAGTCCCAATTCTCTCCGGCACAATCCCACAATCTCACGGAACTGCTGATACAATGGGACTCAAAACATTTTAAATGTTTATAAACCAAGACACTTTATCTTGCGGATGGTTATAATCAAGGCCGGGATTTTGATGACGTTTCATTTTTTTTTTGTTCATCCCGTACATCTTTGCTTGTCTGGTTGTAAAATACACACTCCTGGTGAGACTGTAACTAGGCTGTAAAGAGGGCTGCGTTGGGAGGGGGTAGCTATTATCTGAAGCAGATATTTGTAAATCCAACTTATATTTAGCAGAATGCAAGAGTTCATTTATCAAAATACTTAATCGCATCGATAATTTTTAGTTTACATTTGCAAGACACATGTTTGCTTTAGTCGTGTGCATTTATTACGATATTTTTAGGTCAATTTTTGAAAATTAAAAGTTAAAAAAAAACATATTTAAGTCTTTTTTAACACATTTTAATGCGTAAATAATGCTAATATTATATAACCGTAAGAAAACATCTAACTAATGTAGCATTAATGTATAAGTGTAACTACTGTTGAATTTAACTAAAGGGTGTTGAATCTTATTTGTGATGTAGTACAGAGGTTCCCAAACTTCTTAGACCAAAGGAGCCCTTGTACCAGAGAAATTCCATGCTGGGGCCCTAATACAATTTCTGTCTCTAATATTAATAACATTAAATAAAGACAGTTAAAATTTACAAGTATTTTTGAATTAGTGTACTTGGAATAAATATTCAAAGAAAACAAAACATTTCATATCTACCCTACTTGCGCAAATGTTCCATTTTCAAAATGCAATATTTAAATAAGTATATGTTTATATATTAGTAGTAGCTGGGGTGGTCTTGCTTTTGATCACAAAGTGCTTAGATATTTGTATTATGGTCGTCACTTGTAAGGGTAGACCATCCATCCATCATCTTAGTGTTTATACATTTATTCCTTACAATAAATACAATACAATAAAAAAGTTTCCCCACAAAAAATTGTTTTTGCTAAACGCATACAAAAATTCAAAGTCTGATTCCATATTTCAGGGCATTTTATGGATTTTTCAATCAAAAATTTTTTAATTTATTCCTCCTGAAATTTTGTTTCTAAAATATAATTTGTTCTTTAAAAATGGAGCTGTGTTTCAACCTGCCACGACTATAAAATGATGTGTTCACTGCACGATGTAAATGAGTGTTTCAACCTACCACGACTGTAAAATGGAGCTGTGTTTCAACCTGCCACGACTGTAAAATGGAGCTGTGTTTCAACCTGCCACGACTATAAAATGGAGCTGTGACTCATGCCAGTCCAGGGTCGGTGGTCCCGCGAGGTTGCGGGCGCTTGAAGGTGACTCGCGAGGACCCCCTACCCCCCTAACCAAACACCCTTGTCTGGTTTCAAGCCCTCGGGCCAAGACTTCATCTTCCGCGCTACAACACCACCAGACAGCGGCCAAGTGCACAAAAAAAAAAAGGTAGGGGGCAGCGAAAATTCGAATTCCACCCTTTCCGACCTAGTCACATCCACTAGACTAGAAAATAGCTAAGAATAAAAAAACGATAAAAAATAAACAAGAGGACTGAGTGTGAAAACGGTATATGTCCAAAATATTGTAGCTACATGATCGGCAGAGATGGGTGCACGGATAATGTGCCTGGTTCTGACCTGAAACGATCGTGCTTATGTCTTACCGGTTACACTGTGCTGGAATTATTTACAAAATTGTTTTTAATGTTTTTATTACCACGTCTTACTACCTGTTCAGGTTATACGTTTATGTACTAAATACTATAATGAGTTAGGGAAACACCATTTAGGAACAATACAACTACCCTCAAAACACCCAACCAATATTCGAACCCAGTCATTGGCAGTCAAGTCCAATTCAAGAGTGACGTATTAGACCATGCGACCACCAAAAAAGATTATTTTCATAATTATTTACTTGAGTAGTTAATTTAATTAGAATATATTTCTACGACCTTTATCTTTAAATTAACTAGTTAATAATCTCGTAATGAAAAGTAGGGTAAAGATCGTTAATTACCTGTTATATATTACATTTAAAATAACGTAAACTTAAGTTTTCTCATACTATTTCATTTTTTAAATAATTTCTTTTCATCCAACTTGAAACAATATTTTAAACATAATTAAAGGTACTTATTCTCTGTTTTGGAACGTTACTGTGTAATATAGTGCACATATCAATACCTTTTAATACAGGCATCGTATTTACTTGGAAAAGAGAAAATTGTTGGTATTATTTTACATACAATAAATGATTTTATGATTATTTTATCGTATTTTGAAATATTGAACTGAGTAAAATATTTTCATCAACTGCATGTCTGCATCATTGTAAAAAACTTGTTTACCGTTATGTTCAATCACATGGTTTAGATTCGTTAGTCCCATTTTGAAGCTATGTTCGTTCGTTTTTGTGAAAGTGGTGTTAATATTTTTTTAAGGGAATAAAACTATAAATAAACTTTGTGTCCATCCTCAAATAAATATATAAATAGTATTGGCCTAAATTACTGTGGTTAACTATCACATTAATATATTACCATCTGTTTTCATTACATCATCCAAAGTGATAAATGTCAGCTGTTGGCGTAGGGATACATTAGGGACTATTTCTAGTAACTTTTTGAGCTGTCATCCAAGCAAACTTAGGTCATGAATGAATTATACACTCATGCTTCTACAGCACAAAACAAACAGAGAAGAGAGAGAGAGAGATTCTGCTTGAACACGTGTCCATTAGGCGGCCATACACACGCGTTGTTACCCGTGAGAAACACGCGTTGTTACCCTGTGAGAAACAATGTGTATCAGTGGGTGCTGCACCGCGCTCTGCTGCTGAGGTACGCCACGACACGTGCGTTTGCCTGAAACGGCCCGTTGTCACTTCAACTTGTCCTGAACACTCCACTACAAGCTCCACGGGATAATAGAATCGTTTTGTAAATGTATTCATGACACCCCGCCATTCCAGATGACACTAAACATGACAGTTTTTATTCCTACACGCACAACACACACACACACACACACACACACACACACAACACACACACAGAGTCTTTCCCTTGTTAACGAAACGTCACGTTCAATCACGCGCGATTTCTCGTGGAAACTTGTTATGCGTAAGCGTGGGAGGTTTTCTCAACGCGTCATTCTTACTCGCGGGAAAGAACGCGTGTGCATATCAGTCTATTCTTACGTTCACAGACATATAATATGTTCCGTGATGCCTTGCAACGAACGCCAACTAGAAGAAACAACAGATTGCCAACACGTTTTGTTATAAAATGGCTATCAAGTTTTTAAGTGAACGTCAATGTGTTAATTGTTCTATTACAAAATAAGTTGTACGACACAATCGCAAAAAAAAAAAAACTTTTTATACAGTGTATTAGAGTTTGGAAAAAAATAATTCGAAAATGTTAAAAGTAGGTTTGACAAATTATAAATTAAAAAAAAAAATCAGTTACTTGTAATCTATCCTCACATTATTTTTAGATTTGCAAAGAAAATTCCGTATCTACTATGGAAAACAATTCCCAAATAACCAATTTTAAACTAATCCTTCAAGAACATTTTAGGAAAATTTGTCATAAGTAAACTACTCTTAAATTAATTTATTTTATCAAAAGATAAAACACATTATTATTTATCGCGTGAAATAGGCCCCAGATACAATTCTGAACAATATTTAGTTGATGAATACCGTCGCACGACGCGATACTTGGAACGTTTTAAATCCGAGTTTCTTTATGTTTTTTTTCCTGAACTTTTTTAAGACTTTTTTTGTGTTATTTTTGTTTTTGTTAAGGGAAGGAATAAAGTAGTGCGTCGGCCCAATGACGTTGCACCAAGCCCTCAACTCTTTCACGAACAACAAAAGGATTACACGCTCCGAGAAGACAAGACTCGGGACCATTTGCATCCGACGAGCGTTAGCACGTGTGCCTGTGAACAGGACGGGATGGACTTACATCTTTATGTTCTAACACCGTGTTGGGATTGGGAAAGAAAATACTTGAGAGAGTGCACCTGCATTTGCCTGAAGGAAGAGTAGTCAAGACCCCTTCCGTGGCTGCATGGTCTAAGGCGTTACTCTTGCGATAGATTAGACTGCCAACGACAGGGAGATCGGGGTGGGATCCCGGTTGGGTTTTACTAAGGGTGTTTTTGTTCTGAATGGTTTCCCACTATCTCTCCACGAAAATTACTATACATTTCCTCTAAATTCAACCTTCCTCATGCTGAGCCCATTAGTGTAGTTAGTATATAAGCATATAGCCTGAATGGGTAGTAAGACGCGGTGCTAAAAATAAAAAGAGTAGGCAAGGGTGTCGCGCTGTGGGGGAGAAAGGGGAAAAGTTTGAGGAAAGTTGAAAATTTTGTGGAGAATCTAGATCTTGAGTTGGTAAATTCTAGAACTACTACTTTCCATTATGAACTTTCTAGATGTTGAGTTGGTAAATTCTAGAACTACTACTTTCCATTATGAACTTTCTAGATGTTGAGCAGGTAAATTCTAGAACTACTACTTTCCATTATGAACTTTCTAGATGTTGAGTTGGTAAATTCTAGAACTACTACTTTCCATTATGAACTTTCTAGATGTTGAGCAGGTAAATTCTAGAACTACTACTTTCCATTATGAACTTTCTAGATGTTGAGCAGGTAAATTCTAGAACTACTACTTTCCATTATGATCTTTCTATATCTTGAGTTGGTAAATTCTAGAACTACTACTTGCCATTATGAACTTTCTACTGTGAGAATAGCGCCTTAGACCATGTGACCACCGAAGCATGTATTTGAGTATTTTCAGGTCTGAAGCTTCACTTTAACATTAAACTGATTTGCCGGTGACAAGAAGATCT
This sequence comes from Timema cristinae, assembly GCA_039000515.1. Taxonomy (NCBI): domain Eukaryota; kingdom Metazoa; phylum Arthropoda; class Insecta; order Phasmatodea; family Timematidae; genus Timema; species Timema cristinae. The sequence goes on along the minus strand of JBCFYV010001001.1, from coordinate 29,699,429 downwards.
GGCGTCAAATCCCAGTTGAGTGTACTGAAAGTGTTTTTTTTTTAATAAATTGCTTCCCATTCTCTGCCCACGCTTCCTCCAACTTTATCTTCCCTTATTCCTAACGTATTAGCGTAACAAGTATAAATGAGAATAGCCCGACAAACAATGTTATCTAAAGATGGTTTTAGGCAAGCCCGCAAAGCATGCCTGCTGTTTGCGAAGACTAACAGTCACGGCGTTTTCCGCCAAAGATCGAGGAGACTAATTCTTCTTATCTAAACAGTATTTACAGTAATTGTTTTTAATGTTCTACTTGTTTTGGGAAGTACAGTAGTTCTGTTGTGTGCAGGTAGTCATTTTTAAACTGTTTCACGGAAGTGTCCGGTGAACAGTTAATGAACCATCCTCAAGTGTGTTTGTCGACTGAGTAACTACCGACATCTATTACAAGAGTATTTCCGTGTTTGTGTTTGGTGACCTGACCCCATAAACACCAGCGTCGTCAGTACGTTATTAGGGGGACAGTGTGGGGGAGTTCGTCGGACGCTCGCTGGACGAATATGGGGCAGAATTAACTAAAGTGGAGTCATGACGTTAAGAGCTTTCTACTCTGATAGCTACCAATTTTAAATTCAATCTTTCAGAATTATATAACTTTAGAAAACTAGTAGGTAAGGGCATCATAACTTTTATAAACATAACAAAATATAAACAATTAACTTTTAAATACATCCATAGAAATTATAATAACCTATAAATAAATAAAATATAAAGTTATCTATTTTTATGCAGCAAATATAGAAAATAATAACGTTAATTAATTTCTAAAATAAATATGATTATTATTATTATTCCAAAAACAATTTTCAATCTGTTTAAAATAACTAAAAACTCTATATATTTACCTATGATTACAACATTTTTATATTTCCTTTCAATCCAAACTGTTTTATTTTCTCGTATAAAGAGAGTATTGTAACCCTGAAAATGTTCAGCCTCGAGATTATGAAGGATATTTACGGTTTATGTGGACCCGAACTAAAAATTGAGGGTTCTGCGATTCTGTCTGTCTGTCTGTCTTCATGTTTGCGTGTGTTTGGGGCTGCAACTCAAACTATTTGACGGATTTTGTTCAAACTTGGTATTTAGATGTTACATTCAAAGGTAGAAAGATAATTGTTCCAAGGGATGTCCACTAAAATATTCGACTTCCCCTTTAGCCAATGAGAGTCTCCATACGTAGGCCTATGTATTGATATATACATATCTAAAGGCTGTCCTGGAATTTAATGACAACTTTTTATCTTCATTTGATAAGCTTGTCATCGAGTGCCGCCGGGTGAAGAAAACTAGGCTCTATGTTTGAAATGACCTTTTCTCGCGTCTCCTACATCCCCGTGTGGGTCTTTGTTGGTTTGAATCCCAGTTAGGTCAAGGTCTCTTAGACTGAACAGTAAATACATCACCTGCTGGGGTGGCTGCGTGGTTTAAGGCGCTAGTCTCGCAGTAGACTAGACTGCCGATGACGGGGAGAGAGAGAGAGAGAGAGGAAACTGAACTTGTGTGAGTATGAACATAATTATCTTGGACGTGACTTGCCATGGTCTGAAGGGACCAGGATGATGATCGTGATCTAGGTTAAAGAGAGAGAGAGAGAGGGATATTGGAGACTATTGTACCATAGAACGGTATTTAATCCTGGTCTCTTAGTGTACCCCGGACCGGTCTCTAGTGTACAATGTCCACACACACACCCAAAGAGCCACAGCCGGGAATCGAACCCGCTATCCTCGAAGGTGGGCGACTCAACTTGACCCCCCCACGATCATCTTGATCATGAATAATGGAGAATCAGTCGTTCCTATTCGAGAGAGAGAGAGTTCAACGAACTCTAGGATTCCTCTAGGCCGGGGGGAGGGGTGGTATTGGGTTATATTTGAACTTTGCGTGTGATTGGCAACACTGGACGTTGTTTGGCTGAACTACTAGTGAGGACTTGTAACACTCTGGTAGTGTCTGAACACTGGCTGGACTACTAGTGAGGACTTGTAACACTCTGGTAGTGTCTGAACACTGGCTGGACTACTAGTGAGGACTTGTAACACTCTGGTAGTGTCTGAACACTGGCTGGACTACTAGTGAGGACTTGTAACACTCTGGTAGTGTCTGAACACTGGCTGGACTACTAGTGAGGACTTGTAACACTCTGGTAGTGTCTGAACACTGGCTGGACTACTAGTGAGGACTTGTAACACTCTGGTAGTGTCTGAACACTGGCTGGACTACTAGTGAGGACTGGTAGCATTCTCCTACAAATATACTTTCAGAAAATAAACACTTTTGTCAGGGTTCGACACAACCCTATTTTACATAATTACGTATTAGTAGGCTATATCTCTTTAAGGGAAACCTGTTTTCGCCTTTTGAGGTAATTTGTAAAATATCTTTGTTAGAAGGTACAGGAAAGGTGGATAGAAACATATGAAAAGAACTAACACAATATTGAAAAACTCAGTTCACACTTTCCTCTTTTAGGAAGTTGTGTTGCGCGTTTCCCACTCCTCCCTGATGATAGAATGAAACCTAGGTCGGGGGATTGGGTGGTAACGATCAATTTTCTTCGAGAGGCAGCCATTACCTCTTTGTCCAGTGGCAGCAGTGTAAAGTGTGAACTGTGTTCTTCTTTTCATTATAAAAGCCATATTGAGACGACCCCACCCCCCAGAAACAATGAATTGTTTTATTCAGAAACTTAAAAACACACGCTTGGAACAATGTATAAACCTGCTTTGGTGGCCGTATGGTCTGAGACGTTATCCTCACAATTGACTAAACTGCTGATGACAGGGAGATCAGGGTTCGAATCCCGGTCGGGTGTAATTATTGCTCACCCGTATAGTCCGTACGGGTAGTAAGACACGGTCCACACATGAAACGGATTATTTCTTTGTCAGCGAAGTTTGACTTTGAATCTTGAATATATTAATCACTATTTTTGACTCGTGATTTACGAGATTTTTTATTGAAAACGGGGAGAAGTAAGCATGAATATTTAAAGTTTTGAAATAATTGTCTTCTTCTCATTATCAAATTTATATTTTGTCTTCCAGAGTTGGCAATAGAAATAAAAATATATACTTAAAAATTAAAGTAAGATTTTCGTAGAAAGAACTGTATCTTTAAATTACAAGCATTTTAAAAACTACTTTAATATATTCATACGTCAATTCACGTACTCTGTAGTTGTCAGATAATATGAATACCTACAAAATATCAATAAACATATTGTAAAAGTTATAAAATGTTGACCGCAAAAAATTAGGTTTGTAATTTATTAAAAGGCCCTTCAACCAGACTCCGACTATACGTATTCCTTAAAACGAAAGAAATGTTTTATAATATTATATATTATTTTTATGCATTTAGTATGTGTACACTATACAGTCTATTAAAAGAGTATAATGTCGTAATTCTCATATAAATACAACCTTTTACCACATGATGAAACAAGACAAACCCATTTAGAGGAGATATATTTTCACATCTCCCCGGTAAACGATCGGTGGACCCTTAGAGCAAAATATTCCGATCATATTACTATTTTTTTTATCGCTGCGTCTTAATACCTGCTTAGGTTATACGCATTTATAATAATTAATATAGTGGGATGAGGAAGGAAGGCTTTTAGAGTTAGTCTACAACATTCGCGTGGAAGGAGAGTGGGAAACCATCTAGAGAAAACCACCCCGAGTACACCTGACTAAGATTCGAACCTCAACGTACCTGTCATCAGCAGGTCAAAATACCGCGAGAGTAGCGCGTTAGACCATTCAGCCAATGAAACAGGTCCCATGACCGCGAAGTGCGCGCTGATTGGCGAACAGTCCTCTTGAGGTCGCCAACTCTTCGGGAAGAGTTGAATCAACTTCGCAACCTCTGGCGAGGTTCGCCACGTGCAAGTTTCACCGCACGGAACCTGTTTGCTCGGAACTCGAGGTTAAAATTAGCACACGTGTACAGCCGAGGGGGAGGGGTGATGGGGGGAAAGGGAGGGGCTCTTTTTTTAATCTTACTTTTCAACTGCAATCCGTCTCTCTCTTGTTTTTATTTCACGCACTGTTATTTTTCGCTTGGCTGTTACGTGACTTTAATCGTTGTGTGTGTGTGTGTGTGTGTGTGTGTGTGTGTGTGTGAGTGTGTGTGAGGTCACACATATGAAGGGGAGCAAGGGGAACACAAAGACAGGTTTTTTTCCTCACCGCCCAAATTGGCGAGTGTGTCATGCTGTTGACAGCAGTCATACACTATTAACGAAACAAGGAATGAAGTATAAGCGTAAACGACCCAAATTCAAGAGATGGCTTTTGGTCCCGTCACGTTTCATACTCCACGTCACGAATATTCTTGAATATTAATTAAACTACAAATACTAGTCGTTGCCAAATACCACAGTCTCCACGTAAACCATTAAGTTTTTCTCGCCCTTTTTAAATTAAATCGTTCCAAGTAGTTTATAACTGTGTATCTGTTTCCGAGTCATTATTTGATTCCCTCTTTTGCCCGGACTTGCCCTCTCTTTGAAACGTAGAATATATGTCCCTAAGGATTTTTTAAAATGCAAAATTGAGGGCGTTTGACCAACAATGCTGCTGAGAAGAAGAAAAATCAAATCGATGATTATATCATTATTTTGAATTAAATTGCTCTATTATTTGGTTGATTTAAAAACGTCATCTTTTGCGACTAAGCTTATTTTTATGCCTCTGAAAATCTCAAAGCTTAAATTCAAATTTACAAACGAGTTTCAAAAATTATATATTTATTTGCGTATAACCCGAACGGGTAGTAAGACGCGGTGCTAATAATAATAATATGATATGTTTATTTTTTTGGAATGTTCAATTAACTAAACAAAGGAAGAGGTTGTCTGCTGAATGTATAAAAGTAATTTAAAGGCGCAGTATAATTTTAAGAACATGTCATGTGAGCGATTTTATAATATAACATTCTTTATTCCAAAGAAATCGTAATATTTCTGTATCCATTTGAAAGGTGTCCTCTACTATTCTTTCAAAAATATGCAATCACATCACCGGAACACCACCAAACTAATTTCAAACACTTAAATATTTTTTAGACTGAAACGTCATAATGCTTTTTCAATTTATTTGAAACTTACACTAAATAATCTAAGCATTAAGTGTAAGTTGAGTTTAGTTGAAGAAAATGCACTAGCATCTGCCTTGAGTAAGCGTGGATAGATTAATGAAGAGAATGATATTTCTAGTTGCCCAGTTGGGAACGAACACAGCCCCCTATAGCTACGAGTCAGGAGTACCAACCACTACTGAAACAATTTTGGCTTCCTAAGTGTAGCTAAGCCCTAAAGTTCACGAGTGCCAGATTTTTTTTTTATCACCGTGCCCTACTACCTATTCAAGTTAGACACGTCGGTGACCTGGCGGCCTAGGGGTAAGGTGTCTGACTCCTGTGTTGGGGGTCCGGGGTTCAATCCTCGGTCCCAGCACAGATTTATTTGATTTCCAAACCCTTCCTTCACCTCTGACAAGACGTGTATTAATCACAACTTGTGAATGTGGGGAATGCCAGGCCTCCACCATGGTTCGGATTCCACGTTAAACTGTAGGTCCTCCATTTCATCTCACAATCACTCTACATTACATATTAGCGTAAGTGCTTACGCTAGCTCCACTGTATCACTCTCAAACTACTCTAGATCCACTGTAACACTCTCAACCTACCCTAGATCCACTGTAACACTCTCAACCTACCCTAGCTCCACTGTAACACTCTCAACCTACCCTAGCTCCACTGTAATACTCTCAACCTACCATAGCTCCACTGTATCACTCTCAACCTACCCTAGCTCCACTGTATCACTCTCAACCTACCCTAGCTCCACTGTATCACTCTCAACCTACCCTAGCTCCACTGTAACACTCTCAACCTACCCTAGCTCCACTGTAACACTCTCAACCTAACCGAGCTCCACTGTATCACTCTCAACCTACCCTAGCTCCACTGTATCACTCTCAACCTACCCTAGCTCCACTGTTACACGCCAGTAGTATAAAATAGCCTCTACTGTCAACATCTCCCGGGTTGGATAGTCGCCCACGTGGGATCCCCTCTCAGAACGTCCTCTGCTCGCAACGTTAAACGTATTTTTGGCGGCGTATTGGCAGGGGATCAAGTCCCCCCGCCCCTCCCACCTCGTCTGCCAGACCGACGCACGGTTACATGCCAAAATATCACTAAGGAGGAGGAGGACGTCTCTGGGCCCCGTGCGACGCTCTACCGAGAGCACAGCGCGAGGTTACTCCACCCCGTCTGGAGTCTGAGCTAACAACACTGCTTACTGGGAGTTGGAGGTTACTCCACCCCGTCTGGAGTTTGAGCTAACAACACTGCTTACTGGGGAGTTGGAGGTTACTCCACCTCGTCTGGAGCCTGAGCTAACAACACTGCTTACTGGGGGGTTGGAGGTTACTTCGCCCCGTCTGGAGTCTGAGCTAACAACACTGCTTATTGGGGAGTTGGAGGTTACTCCAGCCCATCTGGAGTTTGAGCTAACAACACTGCTTACTGGGGAGTTGGAGGTTACTCCAGCCCATCTGGAGTTTGAGCTAACAACACTGCTTACTGGGGAGTTGGAGGTTACTCCAGCCCATCTGGAGTTTGAGCTAACAACACTGCTTACTGGGGAGTTGGAGGTTACTCCAGCCCGCCTGGAGTCTGAGCTAACAACACTGCTTACTGGGGGGTTGGAGGTTACTTCGCCCCGTCTGGAGTCTGAGCTAACAACACTGCTTACTGGGGGGTTGGAGGTTACTTCGCCCCATCTGGAGTCTGAGCTAACAACACTGCTTACTGGGGGGCTGGAGGTTACTCCACCTCGTCTGGAGCCTGGGCTAACAACACTGCTTACTGGGGGGTTGGAGGTTACTCCACCTCGTCTGGAACCTGGGCTAACAACACTGCTTACTGGGGGGTTGGAGGTTACTTCGCCCCATCTGGAGTCTGAGCTAACAACACTGCTTACTGGGGGGCTGGAGGTTACTCCACCTCGTCTGGAGCCTGGGCTAACAACACTGCTTACTGGGGGGTTGGAGGTTACTTCGCCCCGTCTGGAGTCTGAGCTAACAACACTGCTTACTGGGGGGTTGGAGGTTACTTCGTCCCGTCTGGAGTCTGAGCTAACAACACTGCTTACTGGGGAGTTGGAGGTTACTTTGTGAAGCGGGTTGCATCTTAAATTGACGCACTCTACGCACTACCACACTTACACACTACCACACTTACGCACTACCACACTTACACACTACCACACTTACACACTACCACACTTACACACTTACACACTACCACACTTACGCACTACCACACTTACACACTACCACACTTACGCACTACCACACTTACACATTACGAACTAAATAGAAAGGGAGGAAGAAAACTTCTTTGGTGGTCACATGGTCTAAAGCGCTACTCTCACAGTAGACTAGACTGCCGATGATGGGGAGATCATGGTTCGAACCACGATCGGGTGAACTGGGGGTGGTTTTTCGACAATTGTTTCCCACTCTCCCTTCATTCAAATTCGGCTACATTTCCTATAAAGACAACCTTTCTAATCCCTAAAACCATTATCGTTATTAGTACATAAGGGTATAGCCCGGACGGGTGGTAAGACGCGGAGCTAAGAAAGAAAGAAAATTAGTAGCTCACTCTGCGAAGCCTTTATCTATGGGCTTTTCCCACTTCCCCTCTTCCCTGACGAGTATGTACACTCAATATTCTATTTTAGCATGGGAAACATTGACTTTCATTTGAAAACTATCTTTTCCTTGTTTACTATTCTAGAGAGACACACATTTCTATCCACACCCTGGTAGAAAGATTCCTACTGGCTATTCCCTTGTTTCCTATTCTAGAGAGACATACATTTCTATCCACACCCTGGTAGAAAGATTCCTACTGGCTATTCCCTTGTTTCCTATTCTAGAGAGACATACATTTCTATCCACACCCTGGTAGAAAGATTCCTACTGGCTATTCCCTTGTTTCCTATTCTAGATAGACACACATTTCTATCCACACCCTGGTAGAAAGATTCCTACTGGCTATTCCCTTGTTTCCTATTCTAGAGAGACACACATTTCTATCCACACCCTGGTAGAAAGATTCCTACTGGCTATTCCCTTGTTTCCTATTCTAGAGAGACACACATTTCTATCCACACCCTGGTAGAAAGATTCCTACTGGCTATTCCCTTGTTCCCTATTCTAGAGAGACATACATTTCTATCCATACCCTGGTAGAAAGATTACTATTGGCTATTCCCTTGTTTCCTATTCTAGAGAGACACTACATTTTATCCACACCTGGTAGAAAGATTTACTGGCTATCCTGTTTCCTATCTAAAGAGACAACATTTTCCACCACCTGGTAAAAGATTCTATTGGCTTTCCCTTGTTTCCTATTCTAGATAGACACACATTTCTATCCACACCCTTGGTAGAAAGATTCCTACTGCTATTTCCTTGTTTCTATTCTAGAGAGACACACATTTCTATCCACACCCTGGTAGAAAGATTCCTACTGGCTATTCCCTTGTTTCCTATTCTAGAGAGACATACATTTCTATCCACACCCTGGTAGAAAGATTCCTACTGGCTATTCCTTGTTTCCTATTCTAGATAGACACACATTTCTATCCACACCCTGGTAGAAAGATTCCTACTGGCTATTCCCTTGTTTCCTATTCTAGAGAGACACACATTTCTATCCACACCCTGGTAGAAAGATTCCTACTGGCTATTCCCTTGTTTCCTATTCTAGAGAGACACACATTTCTATCCACACCCTGGTAGAAAGATTCCTACTGGCTATTCCCGTGTTTCCTATTCTAGAGAGACACACATTTCTATCCACACCCTGGTAGAAAGATTCTACTGGCTATTCCCTTGTTTCCTATTCTAGAGAGACATACATTTCTATCCACACCCTGGTAGAAAGATTCCTACTGGCTATTCCCTTGTTTCCTATTCTAGAGAGACACACATTTCTATCCACACCCCTGGTAGAAAGATTCCTACTGGCTATTCCCTTGTTTCCTATTCTAGAGAGACACACATTTCTATCCACACCCCTGGTAGAAAGATTCTTACTGGCTATTCCCTTGTTTCCTATTCTAGAGAGACATACATTTCTATCCACACCCTGGTAGAAAGATTCCTACTGGCTATTCTCTTGTTTCCTATTCTAGAGAGACACACATTTCTATCCACACCCTGGTAGAAAGATTCCTACTGGCTATTCCCTTGTTTCCTATTCTAGAGAGACACACATTTCTATCCACACCCTGGTAGAAAGATTCCTACTGGCTTTAATTCGAGGGCTAGGGATCAAATCAAAAAATGTCCCAAGGTATTTTCCTATAACTTCTAGATATCAAGTTTGAACAAAATCCCCACCAAATCGTTTCAGGTCTGTGGCCAAGGACAGACAGACTGATAGACAGACAGACATGGGGGCAAAAAGAGAAAATTGTAAAACCCACTTTTTTTTGGGTTCATAAACACATAAAACGTAAAGATTCGTCATAACCTTGAGGTCAAAATGTTCACAATCACAATACTGTTCATATGAGAATACTCTAAAGTTGTTCCACTAACATTTATAAGTGCCAGATTAGGCCCTGTTTATGAAAATTGGACTATACTTCCTCTATTCCTTGTCCAATGAAAAACTCCATCACGAAACTATGAATAAATTAGCTTCCCTGTTAATTTATTCGTCTTTGCGTTCGTGAAACATCCCAACCAACTTTATTTCCCGCAAATTATACGGACGAGTGAAGAATTGCGGGGACAAAACTTACAGTAACATCATTGTTTTTTAATAAACGACATTTACAAAGAAACATTGATGTTATTATCTGGTTATTTCTGTCCTCCTGGTTTGTTTTTTTTGTTCGACCAAATTGGACTTTAAAACCCCTTCTTTACCAAAGTTCCTCTTAAAAGCAATTTAGGGAGTGATTCTCCTTATTGCGCTGTGTTAGGTACATTTTAAATTAAAAACTGGGGTTCCCTTTATTTGTTTGAAACTTTTTTTCCACAACTAGTAGTTTGCTTGTTATTTTAGTTACCATTCATTCATAAATATAAATATTGTATTCTTGTTGTACACAGATACACAAGTCCTGGAGCAAACATTAATTACTTATCAGTCTGTTCCAATTCAAATTAACCAACTGTGGATGCTCATGGTAAATAATGTCTACGTCATTCCCCTCATGTTGTATTCAACATATATTCTCGGGGGTTCATGATGAAGGGATTGTTCAATACTTAAAAAAAAATATAAATTAAGAGGGTGTAATATAAATTTAAATAAAACCATTTCCAATATGTCACTGTTGGTAAATATCTATATTAATAAGATGAGAGTTTGTCTTTCGTGAGAGTGAAATCTTTCGCACGTAGAGGTTTGGAATTTTAAAAATTAGTAAACCCTGTGCACGAACATGAACACCTGGAAGTAGGCATTTTAAAATTTAAAGTAACCTTCTACGTACAATCACTGAATTAAAAACGTTGTAACGCAGGGTGTTTGAACTGGTTATCAAAATAGATGAGATCACAATAGAAAGCTTTATCAATGTCGACCAAACCGGCCCTTGTGGTGTAGTGGTCAGTGCCTCTGGCTACGAGTCTAGTGGCTCCAGGTTCGATTACCGGCCGGTACCTTGTGTATTTTTTCATAAGAGGCAGTACCCTCACTATCACTATCACCCTCATACTCATTGTCACCATCACCTCATCTCATCAGGACATGGAAAGAGTCTCCACGTAAGGGATGTACTAATAGTACATTAGTAAATAGTACATTAGTACTGGATAAGCTCTACACTACTGGGCTACAACACTCGTATTATAATGTTGGCCAATCAAAAGTTTGTATTTCCTAAGTGTCCTTCTGAGAACATTATAATATACTTGACTCCCACGATTGCAAATTTTTGTTCAGCGTTTGGTCTTATTTCTCATTTCTTTTATACACAAATCTATGCTAATAGGGTGGGGATTAGTATGATAGAACTTATAAGAAATGTACCCGCATTTGAGGGTAAGTAAAGTGGGAAACAATTTAGTAAACAGTACCTCTGTTCAGCCAGACGTAATTCAAACCCTAGCAAACCTGACTAAACGAAACTGAAGTCCACTTTATCGACCATCACACCCAAACTGACAACTAAAAATAATATGTCCAAGAGCGTGCCTCAAACTAATGTACAGATATATTTTTTTATCAAAGTTATGTTTTCATGACAGCTTGTTACTACCCACTTCGGTGACCACGTGGTCTTAAGGCGCTACTTTCGCGGTATAGGGTGGTTTTTTCAAGACGGTTTTCTCCTCTTTCTTCACGCAAATTCGGGTACACTTCATCTAAATATAAACTTCCTAAACCCTAAAACTAATAGTGTAATTAGTACATAGGCGTTTAACCCGAACGGGTAGTAAGACACTATGACAAAGATAAAAACTTTTCATTATTTCTCAATCGACACGCTATTGTTACTATTTATGACACTTGGATGGTGACTTTAATGATCATTTATGAATATTGTGACACTGATAAAGTCGGAATAATGAACCACGGTCGTGACGGTCGCGTGTTCGATTCCCATCACGCGAATAGTTAAGATACTTAGTAAAAAGTGAAAACCCCAAGTGAAATAATTATTAGTATCCATCATTTATCACCGTCCTGAGTAGCGACAACGAGACAATAACTTTAGAAAGAGAAATACGAAACAATTAAATTGTAAAGTTTTTGAAACAACCCCTTCCCCCCCCCCCTTTTTTTAGAATACTCCTCTAGTTTCCGGTCTTCTAAACGTAATTAATTAAGTAGTAGCAGACTGAAGTCCATGGTAAGTTTTAGTTATTAAAGTAATTGTAATTCTGTAATGAGAAGCGAAATTTCAAATTTCTTGGAAATTATTTGACGCACAGAGTTAGTAGAATAGAGAGCGCACCGGCTGAACCGATAGAACGTGGTTCTGTCCTGACAGGGTGCATGTAAGTATTTTTTTTCCACGCAATATAGTTCCCAACAGTCATCTTATTTAGGATTATCGTTTGCATTGAAGTGAGCTTACATTATTTTACGTTTTATTAGTAAACATTTTTTTAACACAAATCTTTTATTTAAAAGTTGGTTTGATAATTAAAAGAGAAGTGAAATGGTTTTATATCTTTATTTATAGATTATCAAAATATTCGACCCATTAGAACGTTCATCCGGCTGACCACTTTTTGTGTGTTCCTCTTTGTACAATCCTGAGTGAACGATGGCAATCTTCTCCCCTTTTCATCCCTTAGCTGTCAGATTTCGACTTTACAGGCTGAAGAGTTGTAGAAATGCGGCGAGCAGTGATTGAGAGAGCGTTTGTACATTTATTGTTTTGTTTCTTGTGATTATTTAACAACTGGATTGCCAAAGACGGGTCAATTGAGGTTCGAATCTCGGTGGGGTGTACTGAAGATGTTTTTTACTAAATGATTTACCATGCTTCCTTTACGCAAATGCAAGTGCATTTCCTCTAAATTCAACCTTCCTAATACCTATAACATTAGCCTAATTAATATATATATATATATATGTGCGTGACTAGACAGCAGGGAATATTACCTACACCTTACAACATCTGTTTTGATTGCGGGACAGAGAAATATTAATACAAATATAATTTAGACACTAACTGTCAACATTGCTACCATCTGTAAAACAATACCTGGTCTGGCGTATGAATACATAAAAGTTGTTCTAGTGGGGCTAACGTGATAGATCACATTCTGAGCAGGAGCATAGGCCGCCAAGGTCCTAGGAGCGTATTCCTAAAAAATGTAGCTTTTTATGTTTATAATATAATTATTTAAATGAAATTGGCCAGCTATTTATAAATAAATAAATAGCATCTAAATATTTTATGTAATATATTTTTAAAAAAAGATTTATTTACATCATCACTTTTATGGTTTTTTGACACCCGGAGTCGCTTTGTCGGCGAATAGTTTTTATATTTAATTAGAATCTTTCTAAAATATTAACAGAAAAGAAAGGAATTATATTTTCCCCTCACATCAATTGAAGGTGTGAGTTGGGCGTAGGGAGGGTCACCACTTACATTTGATTTGTTTATCTATCTTCAATTATTATTTTTTGTCACGTAGTGTGTGGTTTATTTATATCACACAGAGCACATCTGGAGCACCTATATTAAGACCCTCTCAATACCCATAAGCCCTTGCACCTGCCCTGATAATGAGGAGAAATGGCTCTTTGAATGATCACGTGGAAGATAATAGGGAGCCAGGAAGACGACGAACGAGGTGTGACCTAAAGCAGGAGAAAGGATGCAGTTTCGTGGTCCGACAAAAGAAGCTGCTAATACGATAGGCTGGAGGACTGGGTTCGGACATGTCGAAAGACAGAACCCAACTATAAGTGCAGGTCCACTCAAACAGCAGCTTGTGGCTCTCGACCTAAGGACACATCACCCCTAGTAGGTTCAGGGTGAGGGACTCTGACGTCACTAAAACTGCTCTAAAATAAACTGTCTGTGTCGGGAAGTGGTGGATGAGATGAGATGACCTAATTGGCAGCCTCTCAACTCCCCCCCCCCCCCTCCCCTCTCTTTAACTGCAGCCCGTTCGTGCTACCCACACCACTGGTCGAGCAGTCTGTGTTGTTGGAATCGTATCGCACCTGGTTGCCGTTAACGTGGAGGTCGGGGCTTGAATCCCGGCTGTACCACCACTGATGACTTTCTCCATTTTCTCCGAGTAAATGAGGGTGCATTTCCTCTGAGCCAGTGTTTCCCAACCTGTGGTACGCGTACCCACAGGGGAACACGAAGAATTTTAGGGGCTATCCATGAGTTTTAAAACACGTTTTGATTATAATATATCTGACAAGCAAATTAATGCATATTTTAAAGTGATATAATGGACTTTAATAATCCCCCTTTTCCCTTCTGTCATGGCTTTGTTTTGCTTACCACTTGAAATTTATTAGAGAGTAAGTATTTGTGCCCTTTTTTTAAAATTCACAGCTTTTATTATTATTGCTCGTCTGGGCTACACCTCTCGTAGCCCTGTAGTGGAGATATCAGCAGGTACTAATGTACTAATGTACTAATAGTACATCCTTTCCATGTCCTGATGAGCTGAGGTGAGGCTGATAAGTGAGTATGAGGGTGATGGTGAGTATGAGGGTGATAGTATGAGGGTGATAGTATGAGGGTGACTGTGAGTATGAGGGTGTGAAACCGGTGGAAACACAAAAGCCTAACTAACCAATCCCTGATGAACGTTAGGGTAGTTCCCATTACGGAAAAGATACCCGAACCCAGGACCCCAAGACTCGTAACCAGGAGCACTGACCACTAGACCACGAGGCCGGTTATCTTACTTGCTCTAAGGGTACGGCCAGACTGAGCGCGCGAGCGACTAAAATATAAAATAGAACACATTGGTTGTAATGGGTGGTGGCCACACTGGAGCGAGCGCGCGAGCGACTGAGCGCGCGCGCTTGAAAGATAGAACTGGTTCTATTTTTCAAGCGCGCGCGCTCGACCCGGTACAGTCTAGTTTACAGGCGCTAGGCAATATTATTGTATGTTGGTTCATTGAGTGCTGGGGAAACTTCTCATTTTGACATGATATTTGACTTTTTTCTATCAGTGATAGGTTTAACACACTTGCTATTAATGGCCCGGTGACCTGGCGGTCTAGGGGTAAGGTGTCAGACTTCTGTGCTGGTGGCCGGGGTTCAATCCTCGGTCCCGGCACAGATTTATCTGATTACCAAACCCTTCCTTCCCCTCTGGCAAGACATCTTGTGAATGTGGGGAAAGCCAGGCCTCCACCGTGGTTCGGATTCCACGTTAAACTGTAGGTCCATCATTTCATCTCACAATCACCCTACCATTACACATTAGCGTAAGTGCATATAACCCGAACGGGAAGTAAGATGCGGTGCTAATAATAATAATAATAATAATAATAATAATAATAATAATAATAATAATAATAATAATGGCCTAATTTAATTGGTAAGACCATAAATAATATAATGTATATATGTAAACCCGATATGTTAAAATACTTCAATATTATAATCAAAGTAGGCCTTTACAAATAAGAATCACCATTAGTTTGGAGAGAGTATGAAAAAACCACAACAATAAATAAGTTTTAAAAATCACCTTCAGTTCACTGAGCCAAGATTCGAACCTTTGCCTCCTAGTCAAAAGTTATCGAGTGCAACGCACCATTCTGCCACTGGTGCGGCAAATCTGATTTTAAAACACTTCAGTACAGTACCATACGCATTTCTCAATTTATTAATTGGATGCACTTCTACTTTTTTCTTTTTTATAAATACACAATATTTTCTGTAAGAATTTTCGAGGAGCAGAGATGTACTAAGTGTGTTTGACAGAGACATCTTCTCTAACTAGGGGGGAGGGGGGGGGGGGCGGTGACCTAGTGGTCTAGGGGTAAGGTGTCAGACTTCTGTGCTGGCAGCCGGGGTTCAATCCTCGGTCCCGGCACAGATTTATCTTATTTCCAAACCCTTCCTTCACCTCTGACAAGACATCTTGTGAATGTAGGGAATGCCAGGCCACCACCGTGGTTCGGATTCCACGTTAAACTGTAGGTCCTTCATTTCATCTCACAATAACCCTACCATTACACATTAGCGTAAGTGCGTATAACCCGAACGGGTAGTAAGACGCGGTGCTAATAATAATCTAACTAGGGTCCGCTAATTACGCGCTCGCTCGCTCGCGCGCTCGCCAGTTTGGCCACCCAGTCGCTTGCGCGCTCGCTCGCACGCTTGGCAGTCTGGCCGAACCCTAACTCAGTGTAGGTTTCGATGAACCTGAACGACCAGTAACACATGTGTCCAATGATGTGTGTGGTTTAAAGTAATCCTCACTTACCTCACATGCTTACAGTTTGATTTGTGGCGGTCACATACTGGAGGAATTGGACTCGCTCCGCCCTCTGTGCGGTGGTGGGTGGCGGTCGGGGGCCCACGTCGGAAACGCTTGAATGAAGATTCGGGCGGTGAGCCTACGCCCCAAGTTGAGGGGCGATAAACGAGCGCCTTCAAGAGAAGAGAAAGAAAGAAAATTAGTCAGCTGAAAAGCTAGAAACTTTTCTTTATTCACACGTTCGTTGAAAAAACAAAAGCAGAACTTAAAGGTGGTCACGTGATGAGCTTTAAGCCAATTACAAGAAATCAGCAAGAATCGTGCTGGTAGCTCTGCTCTAGGAGAAACAATTTCAGCCTTGTACGCACTGCTCCATAAAATCTGCTCAGGAGGACCCAAACGAATTTAAAAATCAAGCAACCCAATCTGTGCGCATGTGCTACAAAGCTAGATACAAGCAGACAGCTACGTTTACTGATGTGATGAGATTTGAAACCGTTTGTTAAAATGTAAAGTGGATGTGTCGTTGTTGCCACCATCGCTGCACTAATCTTAGAGCAAGGTCCATCCTCTTGGACATATGTTGATAAACAGCTGCTCTCAGTTTGTGTCTCAAAGCATCTTGGTCCAGCATTCGTATACGTTAGCGCGTGAAATCCATTCAAGGGATGTTACAGGAGATATTAAAAACGAAATATCCTAGCCAACGTTACTGGTAGTTCTATTAATGACCTTTCTGGTTTGATTCATGGGTCAGCCAGCATAAACCCTTTATTATTGGCTAAGATATTTTTAAATTTAGCTTTTAACGTTTCCTGTACAGTTATAAAAAAGGCTTTACAACATTTCTGCAGTATTTTCTGCGCCATTCAATCAAACTACACTCAAAAGTCTCAGTGAATATAAATCACGCTTCACTCTTTCTTGATAGGAGGACCGAGCTTAACGGCGCAACAGTTGTAACGAGTATTCACCATGGTGGGCTGGAAGGGTCAGTTGTAACGAGTATTCACCATGGTGGGCTGGAAGGGTCAGTTGTAACGAGTATTCAACATGGTGGGCTGGAAGGGTCAGTTGTAACGAGTATTCAACATGGTGGGCTGGAAGGGTCAGTTGTAACGAGTATTCACCATGGTGGGCTGGAAGGGTCAGTTGTAACGAGTATTCACCATGGTGGGCTGGAAGGGTCAGTTGTAACGAGTATTCACCATGGTGGGCTGGAAGGGTCAGTTGTAACGAGTATTCACCATGGTGGGCTGGAAGGGTCAGTTGTAACGAGTATTCACCATGGTGGGCTGGAAGGGTCAGTTGTAAATTCTTAAAAACATTTTAAAAGTGGAAATTTTCCAATCTGAAAAGCACAAAAAACACGTGTTTTAATTGGTGATTGATACCTCGAATTCCCGGGCCAGGAAAGATAACTGCTATAGGAGCGTAGAATGGCTCTTAAATGTGAATCGAATGGTCTAAATTAAGAAGGAGGCCACGACACAAATGTTTTTTGGTATTTGTAATTTCCTCCTCCCTGTTTGTTCCCCTATTGCAATACAACCCCACCCAGGAACGTTATAAACTCACTTGGTTTCTGACGTTTATGAATTTCTGCTCGAACATTCTAGTGCCTTAAATTGAGCCATTCTGTCAAGTAACTCTTTGAGTGGACAGATATAAGTTTGTCACGACGTTGATCCGACTATAGGAGATGCTTGAAACAAAGTTGGCTGCCACTTGGGTAGAAGGACTGGCGGTTTGTTGACTCACGTGGTTTGGATTCGACCTAATCTGAATGTCCACAGGTATTATTTAACACCTCAAGTGGGCTGAGTGGACCGAGAATAAACAGAACAAACATTGGGATGAATACTATGCCACAATGAGGACATGGAAGTGACACACATTGCTCCACTAATTACATCCGTCTCGTGGCTAAGTGGTCAGAGTAACTAGCCTTGTGGTACAGTGGTCAGAGTACAGGGTTTGATTCCAGACCGGTACCAAGGGACTTTCCACGAAAGGTGAATGCTGTGTTTTGCCATAATGTTAGGATAAAGTATGAGGTTATTTTCTTTAATAGGTATGCTACGAGTATGACGAGTAATAGACTAATAGACCATGTAACCTCGCTAGTTGTTACATTGTCAATGAAGAGGGAGTTTAGTGAACGACTGGTCTAGGATCCAACTGACATTATACGAGAGTTTGCTGGCATTGTAAGCCGTAGAACGAATTTTAATATAAAACAGCATTTAACTTAAATTATTCAGAAAACTATATTTTACCTTTGAATTTGTTTAAAACATAATTACCAAGTAGTGGTTTCATGAAACAATTTTATCAACCATTTCACTATCTCTAGCCAAGGAAGCTTTCAACAAGAAGAGGTCGCTGCCGACCAGAAAGTTGAGTTTGGAGCTTAGCAAGAAACTGATGGAATGCTACATTTGGAGCATTGCGCTGTATGGAGCAGACACTTTGACTCTCAGGAAGATGGAAACGAAATACTCGGAGAGCTTTGAAATGGAGAAGACTTGGGAAGATCAGGTGGACAGACAGGGTGACTGATGAACAAGTCCTAAGAAAAGTGGGTGAGAAGAGAACCATTTTGGATGTGATTCTTCGGTACAAAGCAAACTGGATCAGACACATTCTTAGGAACTGTCTTCTGCACGTCATAAAAGGAAAGGTTGAGGAACAGAGGAGGTAATAACATTCTGGGAGCTGAAGGAGGCAGAGGACAGGGTGCATTGGGGTCTAAGTTCACCGATAAAAGAAATAGCCTTTCGTAATATGGAACACCTAATAATAATAATTCCCTATCCTGGCCTCTTGTGTCATTTCAATTTGGCTTCTATTTATATTCCGTTGGTGGCAAACACAAGAGGAACACAAGGCATACACAAGAGGAACACAAGACATACACAAAGGAATACAAGACATACACAGAGGAATACAAGACATACACAAGAGGAACATAAGACATACACAAGAGGAACACAAGGCAAACACAAGAGGACACAAGACATACACAAGAGGAACACAAGACATACACAAGAGGAATACAAGACACACACAAGAGGAACATAATACATACACAAGAGGAACACAAGGCATACACAAGAGGAACACAAGACATACACAAGAGGAATACAAGATATACACAAGAGGAAACATAAGACATACACAAGAGGAATACAAGACATACACAAGAGGAACACAAGAGGAATACAAGACATACACAAGAGAACAAAGACATACACAAGAGGAATACAGATATACACAAGAGGAATACAAGACATACACAAGAGGAACACAAGACATACACAAGAGGAACACAAGACATACACAAGAGGAATACAAGACATACACAAGAGGAACATAAGACATACACAAGAGGAACACAAGACATACACAAATGTTTGTCTGTACCATCTCTGAGGATGACATGTAAAATTGGGCATCTCCTCTGGTCCGTGTGACAACCGTAGAGGTGGGGGAAGAGGGGGTGACATTCCTCCAGCCTTGGTGTGTTTTTTGTTGTCATCAGTGTGTGTTCAGTACGGGGCGATAATTAACATTCAACATCTCCTCTCTGTCTGTCATGACGGCGGTGGAGGTGAACGACCTCACGCCCTGGGTGCAACACTGTTCACGCAGTGCGTGCAAACACACACCGTCTCCCCTCCCCTGCCCTCGGACTGCTATTAGGGCGTACCTTTATAATCAGTGGGGTGCGTGGGCACCTTCGCCCCTAGCTCAGCCCTTTTGGGTAAAACACACAGATCGTAAACTGCCGCGGGTCGGACGCGGCCATTACAAGCTCAGCGTACGTACTATCATCTTATTATTAATATTAACCATTTTACCGTCTCGGTCGTTTTTTCTGTCTGTGTGTCCGCCTATCCTCTCCTCTCACTTCCTCCTTTCCTCTCCTTTAAACTACAGCTCAATTTCCATAGAAATACACTTATCTGACAGAAGAGTTCGGGGATTTACTATCATTCATTCATACGTCAGCTCCTGTTATATGCACTTATCACTTTAGGTAGCAACTGGCCACATGGTGTAGCGGTCTGTGCTCCTGGCTACGAAACTAGGGGACCAGGGTTCGAGTCACGGCCGGTATCTTGGGTATTTTTCCGAAAGGGGAACTACCCCGACGGTCACCAAGGTTTGATTAGTTAGGCTTAAGTTAGGTTTAGGTGTTTCCACTGGTTCCACATCATCACACTACATCATACTCACCACTTCACCTCATCTCATCAGGACATGTAAAGAGTCTCCACGGAAAGGATGTACTAATAGTACATTCGGGCGTCCTCTGGACAACGGTACATTAGTACATTAGTACTGGCTGATATTTACACTACTGGGCTACGAGAGATATAGCGCAAACGTGCATTATTATTATTATTATTATTATTATACTATTACAATAACCGTAAGCAAACAGGATATCAGCATATTCAGGATGTGTAAAGGCATTCTTAAAAGCATTTGTAACACCAAACAGCGTCAGGTAATTACTGCTTAATGGTCACAGCTGGTTCAGAGAACTTGTGTGCGCATCGGACCTGTGCGCGCCATTTACAATCAGCTGTGTCCACGCAGCCATTGAGAGTCCAACACATGTGTGTGTGTGTTGTACGCACTTTTATTCTACTCGACTAATCAATAATATTTACTATTCCTCCTGAAACATCTCGTATATTATATAACACGCTCCCTCGAAGTACCTTGCGATGTTTATTGGATCCTCCTTACACAATTATTTCAATAAGAGAAAAATAACTCAAGGAACCATCATCACCTTTCACAGACGCACGACATGTGTCGCAAATTATAAAACGGTCCTATGAGAATAATGAAAATGCACGTCTATGACCTACTACCGTGGGAGCAAGTAGGTCCAAGTCTAGCACCGACGTGACGTCCCGACGTGCAATAGGACAAATGCATCGTTCTCGCCAATACAGTTTGACGGCTCTGGGGACGTGGGGTTCATATCTCCTCCGGGTGAAGTCAAGAGGTTTTTTACTAAATAGTTTCCCAGCTTTGACCTCACTCTTGTTATAACTTCGATCACTTCAGCAGCTGTTATTGGGAGGGGGCAGAAAAATTCAAAATGTTTTACACCCTTGTGTGAAAACGCCTTCTATTTGCAGCTGAATTTAAAAGTTGAATTGGGCCAGAGACAAAGCTTGTAGAGCTAAACCATGATTTTTATAGAATGCACACTTTCTACCACCAACATATCTTGGAGAGTCACTAGAATTTAGCAGGATATAAATATTATTTAGTTGATTGATTAGTTATCAAGTTCATCAATAAAGTTTTTGTGAAGCTTCTGATAGCACTTCCTTACGGATTACTGTATAATATATCCTTACATTACTAATTAAACGATATGAGAATCTAAATAAAATAGAAATATTTTATTCCAGCCACCGTGGGAGCTGGAGTCTCCAGTTTTCAAAGAACGGGTTTCCTTTGAAGACCAACCTGTAGCTTTGTGAACCGTGATGTAGTCAAATCATCTGGGTACTTTCCTCCAAGTTCGCTTAGAGCATTTCAGAATCTCTTATTAACACAAATGTTGACAATCCAGAATGGTCGAGAACAGTCTTGAGACTATATTAAACATGCTCACACCTATGTCAGAGTTCAGAGATAGGACAATGATCTTGAACTTTTCCTCCGCGATTATCGAACAGAAATATAAATTAATTGTTTTTATTCAAGACAACTAGTTGAAAAATAACGTTCTTAGGGATGGGGGGCCCTTTTGGGTCGGTGCCCAGTACAGCTGTACCCCTGCGGACTTCAGGAAACTCGAACCGGGGTCCGCCGGATCCGCGGCCGTGTCGCACATGTTGGCAACATTGCAGCCGTGGTGCAAGTCGGGACGAAGGGGGGGGGGGGGGGAGACGCGTTGCGTAGTGCGTAGAGGACATTGAGGTCACAGCGTCCGGACCTACCGTTACATGCAGCCGAGGTTGACCCAAAACTCCGGCTCTTCAGGAACTTGTTGTGCGCGACGCTCACTTTGGAAGGTCGAGGTTTGAACCCAGCAGGCCACATCGGAGGTGGATTTTATCCGTAATAAGGTTTTCAACCCTTTCTCCGACCGTTTGCTTGTGCAGGTCATTCAAAATACTGGCTTGCGATGTTATTTTCATAGGTTATTTGTTGTGATAACAATTAAAGAGTTGCAAACTGGCAGGGCATCGCGAGTTTAGGGGATTAACCCTGCTCCCCAACCCCCACCTCCACCGGAAGTATGGTTAGCTATTTTAGAATTCATCGTCAATATCCAGGGCTCGTAGCGAATTGGGGTCAAATATAACATTCCCAACAGCTACAAGGTAAATTTTGTTTTAGAACACTTTAATTTGCTTCAAGATGGACTCAATATTACTAACCATTCTTGGCGTCTCCTGTTGGTCGACTTTATCGCGGGCCACCACTGGGTGTAGCACCCCTCCCTCCCTCCCGCATCTCTCCCAAAGACATTTCTGGGTCCAGCCCTGTAAGTCAGAATCCGTGCCCGGGGAAATTTCACTCAACAAATCTAGCGGTACAACAAAGTTTCCTGGGTCAGATTCTCTTCCTCCGACTATCGGAAAATGTAATAAATGCAGATCAACTTGATAGATTTGTGAAACTTTTCACTCTCCACCATTAGAACTATTTCATTGGGCTCAAATTGATTCAACAGCCCCTTTTATTTATTTGTTTATCATAGTTTGTTTCGGTAACTGTTTGAATTAAAAGCCTATCTCATGAAAACACTAGCCGGGATATCGGACACAAAATGACACTAGAACTAAGTCTCACATCGTTGCGCGACTTCCCAAATCATTCACTTAACAACAAAGAATAATCTGGATCTGTGAAAAAAGGTTTTATTATTTTTCAATAATTATTTTGCATATTTTTTTGTATAATTTAAAATATGGTAGTCCCACAGGAGACGCGCATAGCCTTTTCTGTCACTCAAGCGCAGTTTTGTGCCATTTCCACGAACCGCCTCTCACAAGGAGTAACCCCCCCTTTCCTTGATTTAATAAGGATATTTAAATTGACCTCCATTTAAAAAAACTTGTAAACTAACATAGCTCTAGAACAGAAACAAAACCCAATTCTTAAACCGTTAATTCATCATCAAAGTGTGAACGAAATCCCCAATTTCAACAATGATACATTTCTGGGCCGTTCCTTGAATCAAACCTGGGACTATTAACTCGGTATTCAGACAACAGTGTGGATCCATCTCATTAATAAATCGTTGTGGGTTATATTACATATAAAACTATTGTTTATTACTATTTATTAGAAATTAGAACCTATAGAAAAATTAAATACATGTTTCTCAGAGAGATAATGGTGAATCGAATTAGTCTAATAGTTTAATTGCTATGATTTCAAATATTGTAGTCAATAAAACTTTTTAATTGTCCCACATCATTTATTGGTGTATCGCATGCCATTTATGATGCAGCTAATTAAAGCTAATTAACCTTGACACTCGTGTAACATGTTTATTATACAGCTAGAGGTGTTGAGTTTTAATTAATATTTTCAACGTTGTCCATTCCTCAACACCTCTGGCACATACCCAGACTTACTACCCACCTTCCTCTGTCTCGTCCCTAAAGCTGTTGAGATCATACCTGAGGAACTCTACAAATGAAGACAGACTTAATGGGCTTCATGTAAATACATCCAGAGGTGTCAGTTACTGACCCATGTGGGAAAATGACAGATCTGGCCCAGAAATGGAGTTGACCAGATCTGGGAATGCCAGATTTGCCCCAGTTCTGGGCATATTTGGCCCAGATATGGAACAGTTCTGGCCAGATATAATCTTTCCACATGGGGAGGATGAAATTCTCAATGAACTTTCTATGAAGCCAAGGAAAATTAACATAAGAATAAAGTGAATTAGTTCAAAAGTGATTTTGTGAGTGGAGTTAGTGTAAGTTGCTTATTTGAATTTTAAGATTTTAGCTCATAAAATAATTTTATAAATCAAATTTACAAAATAAAATCTATTGAAACTTGCATTTACTTTTGATAGGTATCTATAGTAATAAATCTAGGTACAGTTTTCAAGGCTGTCCACAAACAAATATGTTTGTATTTTATAAACCTACCTTCAACACGGTTCCACTCTAGTTTCGGTTAATGGGGGCTTGAAATGTTACACTTTAAGAAAATAACCCACTCATGAAAGTGACAAACTAACAAACAAACTAGTGAATATGGCGAACAAGCTGTGTTTCCGATGCACGTATTATATTAATGTTCGCCACAGGTTGTGGCAAGCCGGAACACCCTTGTAACATAACATGTTTACCCTAGATCACTATATAATTTGTCTGGTGTTGTTTGTGGAAAAATTGGAGCAGTGGCCAAAACTCGTGGGTGATCCTATGACCACCCGGAGCTCAATTAAACTGAGGCGTTGTTTGACCTGCTCGTATTTCCTCCGCTCCTGATCCGATCCCGTGTCCTGGACGGTTCTGTCCTGGCTGAGAATCGTCACACGATGGAGCGTTCATCTAAGATTGAAGGGAACTTGAATTATTAAGGTCCATATTTTTTTCAGTTTTTTTAACATACATTTTTTGATCAAAATAATGGATTAATTTTCTCCGAGAATTTAATCCCTACAATAATTATTTTATATTAGTCGTGATGAATTCGACCAGGACTTTTTACATCCTTTAAAAAGATTTTGTTCTAATGCCTTCATGCTCATGACAATTAATAAATAACTGTTTGGGATTTCTCTATAGAAACATTAAATGAAACTTATCTACTAATATATGGCACGTCTGGGCTTCCTCACTAGTAGCCCAGTAGTTGAGAGATTAGCCTGTACTAATGTACCGTTGTCCAGGGGACGTACTAATGTACTAATAGTACATCCTTTCTGTGGAGGCTCTTTCCATGTCCTGATGAGATGAGGTGATTTGTGACAATGAGTATGAGGGTAATAGTGAGTACGAGGAAGTAGAACCAGTGGAAACATTTAAACCTAACTTAGGCCTAACTAACCCAAACCCTGGTGACCGTCGGGGTGATTCCCCTTTCGGGAAAAATATCCAAGGTACCAGCCGGGATTCGAGCCCGGGACCCCAAAGCTCGTAGCTAGGTGCACCGACCACTACACCACGTGGCCGGTTAACACATATAGTGATACAATACTTGATTTATTTACCCAATAATATTTTTTTACTATAAAATTAAAATTTATAAATATACGGGCTCAAGTTCACGTTATTTCCCGCCCTGCCCTAATTTTCATTCATTGAACGTGCCCAGAAAACCAGGTTTTGCTGAAATATTTTCTTCAGACGTCGCGGAAATTCCAGGATGAACTTAATTGCGGCTCTTCTTTGACCCTGACCAAACCAAATTGCACACCCCTCGCGACCTTAAAATATTCATCAGAATATTCTTAGTGCAAGAAATAGGTTGGTATTTCCGGTTGTCCTTCGTCCTCGCAAAATCCAACCACAACTATCAACGCCGCACATATAATATTACCCTCGCGGAATTTGTGGGCGTCTATCGGGTCTCAGGCGATCATCTCCGGCCAACAAGAACAAGCGCTTATGGGAATCCGCAGAACTTACTTGAGACGCTTCTAAGCAATGGGAACCCTTTGTTCGTGTTTTAAGAAGCGGAGACCTTGGGGATGAAATTGCCTCGTCAGAACGAAAGGGTTAAAAAGTTAGAAGGGGGAGTAAAAAACCTGGAGGTAGAATGGTGTTTCTAGCCTTTAAGAAGAAAACCTGACCATACAAAACACAACTCCCTAAGTCCATCAAAGTTATTAGAAATTGCAGCGTTTTTTCTAAGAAGCAAAATATTCCCTGCAAGTGAACATTTATGTTATGTGAGCAGACGGAATAAAGTGATAGTCTCTTCTCATCTGAAAAAGGCGTTAAAGGTATGAAGAACGCCTGAAGAAAATTAAAATTAAAATATTAACTAAATAAAAATCTCCAGTAAACATGTGCTATGGTAGAAATGTGTCAATAAATATTTTTTGTTTTTGTATGTGTTAGTAGATGTGACGTCAGAATATTTATTCCGGCAAGCCACGGGTTCTTTCAGCGTTCATAGTTCTTGCTTGAGCTCGACTGTTTATTGTCCCCAAATGACGTGGTTCGGTCATCAGGTGGATTGATTCTCTTCTCCTTTTTACTTTATCTCGACCCTTTGGATAGAGAAGTATTGTGATTGTGAAAAATTATAGAACTAGAATTTTGATAAATCTCGACGTTCCATGACTCACTAAAACAGAAAAAGTGGGTATCGCTATGTCGTTTTTCTGTCTGTCTGTATGCCTGCCTGTAAGTCTGTCTGTCTGTATGTCTGTCTGTATGTCTGTATGTCTGTCTGTATGTCTGCCTGTCTGTCTGTATGTCTGCTGTAAGTCTGTATGTCTGCCTGTATGTCTGCCTGTATGTCTGTATCTCATTCTAGAGCCTAAACCATTTTACTGATTGAGCTAAAACTTGGTATCTGGGGGTTTCTTAGGGCTCCCCCAAGGTTTTTTTTTGGGGGGGGAGGGGGGAATTAGAGACCTAACCCTAAAATTAAGGGTAGTTTACAGAAGGATATCAAGAGAAAAAAACAAATTTTCTCAAAATTCGCTGTAACGAGTTTGATTAAATTTTGTTTCTTATCTTCACAATGATTTGAGATACAAAGTAGCTTATCATAGTAAGGTTTTAGTACTAGTATAAATAAACATCTTTTGTCCGGATTTTTTTTATAAAATCAATAGTATTAGCAAATATATTAATATTTTATGAAGCAATTTGAAACATAAAGAAAGTGATTGTTACCATCTTTGGTGGACAGCGATATTCCTTATTTATCAACGATTCTGTAACAGTGTATATTATTTCATTTATGCTCTTTGGTGGAATGTTTTTGCAACAATGTGTACTATTTCAGTAAGATGAAAGAGAGAGAGAGAGAAAGTATCCGCGGTGGATCGTACCAGTTATTATTTTCTGTAAGAATTTGATCGTTGACGTAAAACAAAATGTGTCCCGGTTTGAGTTTCTGTTAAAGTTATCCTCTTCTAAAAGGTCCCCTCCAAAGAAAAGTCCTACTCCAGGGAGCATGTGCCCCCCTCCCCCTTTATCACTTGAGGCTCTAGAATAGTGCAAAATTTAATAAACGCCAGAAAACAGGTGTATTTATAATTTGTTCCGGGCATTTAGGATTTAGTAATCAACTAAAACATGTGAGTTTTTGGACTTTTCAGAATGGAAAATGTCAACTTTCAAACTATGTTTACAAGTATGTGTATGTACAGGGTCATAGAAAGTAGTTTTGTGTTCATTCCATTAAACACCAAACTTGTGGACTGTTGAAGGTGTTGTCAACATCCACTCCAAGAGCAACACCTGATTGGCAATCTTTCAGCTACCGGGTGACCTGGTGGTCTAGGGGTAAGGTGTCAGACTTCTATGCTGAGGTCCAGGGTTCAATCCTCGGTCCCGGCACAGATTTATCTGATTTCCAAACCCTTCCTTCACCTCTGACAAGACATCTTGTGAATGTGGGGAATGCCAGGCCTCCACCGTGGTTCGGATCCCACGTTAAACTGTAGGTCCTTCATTTCATCTCACATTCACCCTACCATTACACATTAGCGTAAGTGCGTATAATCCGAACGCGTAGTAAGAGGTGGTGCTAATAATAATAATAATTTCAGCTACCACGCATCCCTGATCCCAAGATTGACAACACTTTTAATGGTACATCAGTTTGTTGTTCACTGGAATCACTACAATATATCACCCTTATATATATATATATATATATATATATAATATATATATATATATATATATATATATATATATACTTGTAAAGATAGTTTTGAAGTTGAAATGTTCCGGTCTGAAAAGTCTATAAATTCACATATTTTGGTGTTGACTGTCCTGAAGATGAGAGGTAACTGGTAAACTGCGTAGAATGGCGTAAAGAGGTCCTCCTCCCTTGTCTGTTCTCCTACTGCCAGACCATTAGACCCAAGATCGTTACAAGCCCACTTGAATTATGGCTTTATGAATAATTTCTGCTCGATTATTCAAAAGTATTAAGGTAGGGTGGTATGATTGTTATTTAAGGGCAGTATTTTTGCAATTTTTATAGAAATAAATTTGTTTTCAGTATAATAAATTAAATATTGCTCCAGTAGGAACCTAGGGTTTGATCTCCTTCACATGGAGACCTCAAAAGTTGTTGAATATCTGTCAAGGGTGTCCTAAAATTCGATAATAGCTTTTCCTCTTCAAATAACATGTTTGTAATCTAATGTCGCTATGCTGATCAACAGATATTCAACAACTGTTGATATCACTATGTGAAGAAACATTTTTGTTTCTACTGGAGAAATATTTGTTTTATTTTGGACAAAAAATTGTTTGCTTTGAAAACTATGGAAACACTTGATAATTTCTCTGGTCCCTTTCAATCCCACCCTTCTTATTGGTGTGTTCGACAAAGATTCGAATCCTAACCTCACCTAGAACAGCAACCAAGTGTGCAGGTTTGTGCCAGAACAAGTGTTACAGAAAATCTGATAAGTTGAGTTGTCCCCTCAGAGTTGTGAGGATGGTTGTTCCTCCCTTGAGTTGTGTCCTCAGAGCTGTGAGGATTGCTTGATTGTGTCCTCCCTTGACTTGTGTCTAAGCTGAGGATGGTTGTTCCTCTCTTGACTTGTGTCCTCAGAGTTGGGAGGATGGTTGTTCCTCCCTTGACTTGTGTCCTTAGAGCTGTGAGGATGGTTGTTCCTCCCTTGAGTTGTGTCCTCAGAGTTGTGAGGATGGTTGTTCCTCCCTTGACTTGTGTCCTCAGAGTTGTGAGGATGGTTGTTCCTCCCTTGACTTGTGTCCTCAGAGTTGTGAGGATGGTTGTTCCTCCCTTGACTTGTGTCCTTAGAGCTGTGAGGATGGTTGTTCCTCCCTTGACTTGTGTCCTCAGAGTTGTGAGGATGGTTGTTCCTCCCTTGACTTGTGTCCTCAGAGTTGTGAGGATGGTTGTTCCTCCCTTGACTTGTGTCCTCAGAGTTGTGAGGATGGTTGTTCCTCCCTTGACTTGTGTCCTCAGAGTTGTGAGGATGGTTGTTCCTCCCTTGAGTTGTGTCCTCAGAGCTGCGAGGATGGTTGTTCCTCCCTTAACTTGTGTCCTCAGAGCTGTGAGGATGGTTGTTCCTCCCTTGACTTGTGTCCTTAGAGCTGTGAGGAAGGTTGTTCCTCTCTTGACTTGTGTCCTCAGAGTTGGGAGGATGGTTGTTCCTCCCTTGACTTGTGTCCTCAGAGTTGGGAGGATGGTTTTCCTCCCTTGACTTGTGTCCTTAGAGCTGTGAGGATGGTTGTTCCTCCCTTGACTTGTGTCCTCAGAGCTGCGAGGATGGTTGTTCCTCCCTTGACTTGTGTCCTCAGAGCTGTGAGGATGGTTGTTCCTCCCTTGACTTGTGTCCTCAGAGCTGTGAGGATGGTTGTTTCTCTCCCTTGACTTGTGTCCTCAGAGTTGTGAGGATGGTTGTTCCTCCCTTGACTTGTGTCCTCAGAGTTGGGAGGATGGTTGTTCCTCCCTTGACTTGTGTCCTCAGAGCTGTGAGGATGGTCGTTCCTCCCTTGACTTGTGTCCTTAGAGCTGTGAGGATGGTCGTTCCTCCCTTGGTTCGTTCACTTCTCGAGTCTGGCCGCCATTCAACATCTGTCTCACCGGACCGGAAACAATCAAAGCGCTCCATCCAGGGAGAGAAGGTGTTTGTGGTGTCACAGTGACACTGTGTCACAATGGGTGTGGCCGCAGGACATCCACAACTCCCTCTTAGACAGACAGTCATTAACGCGCCATTGTGACGAATCTTAAAAGAAGGAAAACACTATTTATTCAATTCATTCCTCGTTGTTTATTTCACTGGATTCGTTTTGTTGTTCCTTAGCGCCGGGTATCTGTATTCAGACAAGCGTTGTAAGTGAGCTCCTCATCTGTGTTGTTAGTGAGCTCCTCATCTGTGTTGTTAGTGAGCTCCTCATCTGTGTTGTTAGTGAGCTCCTCATCTGTGTTGTAAGTGAGCTCCTCATCTGTGTTGTTAGTGAGCTCCTCATCTGTGTTGTTAGTGAGCTCCTCATCTGTGTTGTTAGTGAGCTCCTCATCTGTGTTGTGAGCTCCTCATCTGTGTTGTTAGTGAGCTCCTCATCTGTGTTGATAGTGAGCTCCTCATCTGTGTTGTAAGTGAGCTCCTCATCTGTGTTGATAGTGAGCTCCTCATCTGTGTTGTTAGTGAGCTCCTCATCTGTGTTGTAAGTGAGCTCCTCATATGTGTTGTAAGTGAGCTACTCATCTGTGTTGTTAGTGAGCTCCTCATCTGTGTTGTTAGTGAGCTCCTCATCTGTGTTGTTAGTGAGCTCCTCATCTGTGTTGTTAGTGAGCTCCTCATCTGTGTTGTTAGTGAGCTCCTCATCTGTGCTGTTAGTGAGCTCCTCATCTGTGTTGTTAGTGAGCTCCTCATCTGTGTATTTAGTGAGCTCCTCATCTGTGTTGTTAGTGAGCTCCTCATCTGTGTTGTTAGTGAGCTCCTCATCTGCGTTGATAGTGAGCTCCTCATCTGCGTTGTAAGTGAGCTCCTCATCTGCGTTGTTAGTGAGCTCCTCATCTGTGTTGTTAGTGAGCTCCTCATCTGTGTTGTTAGTGAGCTCCTCATCTGTGTTGTTAGTGAGCTCCTCATCTGTGTTGTTAGTGAGCTCCTCATCTGTGTTGTTAGTGAGCTCCTCATCTGTGTTGTGAGCTCCTCGTCTGTGTTGTTAGTGAGCTCCTCATCTGTGTTGTTAGTGAGCTCCTCATCTGTGTTGATAGTGAGCTCCTCATCTGTGTTGATAGTGAGCTCCTCATCTGTGTTGTTAGTGAGCTCCTCATCTGTGTTGTAAGTGAGCTCCTCATCTGTGTTGTTAGTGAGCTCCTCATCTGTGTTGTTAGTGAGCTCCTCATCTGTGTTGTTAGTGAGCTCCTCATCTGTGTTGTTAGTGAGCTCCTCATCTGTGCTGTTAGTGAGCTCCTCATCTGTGTTGTTAGTGAGCTCCTCATCTGTGTTGTTAGTGAGCTCCTCATCTGTGTTGTTAGTGAGCTCCTCATCTGCGTTGATAGTGAGCTCCTCATCTGCGTTGTAAGTGAGCTCCTCATCTGCGTTGTTAGTGAGCTCCTCATCTGCGTTGTTAGTGAGCTCCTCATCTGTGTTGTTAGTGAGCTCCTCATCTGTGTTGTTAGTGAGCTCCTCATCTGTGTTGTTAGTGAGCTCCTCATCTGTGTTGTTAGTGAGCTCCTCATCTGTGTTGTGAGCTCCTCGTCTGTGTTGTTAGTGAGCTCCTCATCTGTGTTGTTAGTGAGCTCCTCATCTGTGTTGATAGTGAGCTCCTCATCTGTGTTGTAAGTGAGCTCCTCATCTGTGTTGATAGTGAGCTCCTCATCTGTGTTGTTAGTGAGCTCCTCATCTGTGTTGTAAGTGAGCTCCTCATCTGTGTTGTTAGTGAGCTCCTCATCTGTGTTGTTAGTGAGCTCCTCGTCTGTGTTGTTAGTGAGCTCCTCATCTGTGTTGTTAGTGAGCTCCTCATCTGTGTTGTTAGTGAGCTCCTCATATGTGTTGTTAGTGAGCTCCTCATCTGTGTTGATAGTGAGCTCCTCATCTGTGTTGTAA
Source organism: Timema cristinae (assembly GCA_039000515.1). Classification (NCBI taxonomy): domain Eukaryota; kingdom Metazoa; phylum Arthropoda; class Insecta; order Phasmatodea; family Timematidae; genus Timema; species Timema cristinae. The sequence goes on along the minus strand of JBCFYV010001001.1, from coordinate 29,667,672 downwards.
GTGAGCTCCTCATCTGTGCTGTTAGTGAGCTCCTCATCTGTGTTGTTAGTGAGCTCCTCATCTGTGTTGTTAGTGAGCTCCTCATCTGTGTTGTTAGTGAGCTCCTCATCTGTGTTGTTAGTGAGCTCCTCATCTGCGTTTGTTAGTGAGCTCCTCATCTGCGTTGATAGTGAGCTCCTCATCTGCGTTGTAAGTGAGCTCCTCATCTGTGTTGTTAGTGAGCTCCTCATCTGTGTTGTGAGCTCCTCGTCTGTGTTGTTAGTGAGCTCCTCATCTGTGTTGTTAGTGAGCTCCTCATCTGTGTTGATAGTGAGCTCCTCATCTGTGTTGTAAGTGAGCTCCTCATCTGTGTTGATAGTGAGCTCCTCATCTGTGTTGTTAGTGAGCTCCTCATCTGTGTTGTAAGTGAGCTCCTCATCTGTGTTGTTAGTGAGCTCCTCGTCTGTTTGTTAGTGAGCTCCTCGTCTGTGTTGTTAGTGAGCTCCTCATCTGTGTTGTTAGTGAGCTCCTCATCTGTGTTGTTAGTGAGCTCCTCATATGTGTTGTTAGTGAGCTCCTCATCTGTGTTGATAGTGAGCTCCTCATCTGTGCTGTTAGTGAGCTCCTCATCTGTGTTGTTAGTGAGCTCCTCATCTGTGTTGTTAGTGAGCTCCTCATCTGTGTTGTTAGTGAGCTCCTCATCTGTGTTGTTAGTGAGCTCCTCATCTGCGTTGTTAGTGAGCTCCTCATCTGCGTTGATAGTGAGCTCCTCATCTGCGTTGTAAGTGAGCTCCTCATCTGTGTTGTTAGTGAGCTCCTCATCTGTGTTGTTAGGAGCTCCTCATCTGTGTTGTTAGTGAGCTCCTCATCTGTGTTGTTAGTGAGTCCTCATCTGTGTGTTAGTGAGCTCCTCATCTGTGTTGTTAGTGAGCTCCTCATCTGTGTTGTTAGTGAGCTCCTCATCTGTGTTGATAGTGAGCTCCTCATCTGTTGTAAGTGAGCTCCTCATCTGTGCTGTTAGTGAGCTCCTCATCTGTGTTGTTAGTGAGCTCCTCATCTGTGTTGTTAGTGAGCTCCTCATCTGTGTTGTTAGTGAGCTCCTCATCTGTGTTGTTAGTGAGCTCCTCATCTGTGTTGTTAGTGAGCTCACTCATCTGTGTTGTAGTGAGCTCCTCATCTGTGTTGATAGTGAGCTCCTCATCTGTGTTGTAAGTGAGCTCCTCATCTGTGTTGTTAGTGAGCTCCTCATCTGTGTTGTTAGTGAGCTCCTCATCTGCGTTGTTAGTGAGCTCCTCATCTGCGTTGATAGTGAGCTCCTCATCTGCGTTGTTAGTGAGCTCCTCATCTGTGTTGTTAGTGAGCTCCTCATCTGTGTTGTTAGTGAGCTCCTCATCTGTGTTGTTAGTGAGCTCCTCATCTGTGTTGTTAGTGAGCTCCTCATCTGTGTTGTAAGTGAGCTCCTCATCTGTGCTGTTAGTGAGCTCCTCGTCTGTGTTGTTAGTGAGCTCCTCATCTGTGTTGTTAGTGAGCTCCTCATCTGTGTTGATAGTGAGCTCCTCATCTGTGTTGTAAGTGAGCTCCTCATCTGTGCTGTTAGTGTGCTCCTCATCTGTGTTGTTAGTGAGCTCCTCATCGTGTTGTTAGTGAGCTCCTCATCTGTGTTGTTAGTGAGCTCCTCATCTGCGTTGTTAGTGAGCTCCTCATCTGCGTTGATAGTGAGCTCGTCATCTGCGTTGTAAGTGAGCTCCTCATCTGTGTTGTTAGTGAGCTCCTCATCTGTGTTGTTAGTGAGCTCCTCATCTGTCGACCGTGCAGTGGTCAGTACACTCGGCTACGAGTATAGAGGTCCCAGCGTTGATTCCCGACTGATACCTTGGGTATTCTTCTCGAAAGGGAATCACCCCAACAGTTTGGTTATTTAGGCTTGAGTTGGTTTAAGTGTTTCCACTGGTTCCAAACCCTCATACTCACTATCACCCTCATACTCACTCTAAAGATTTTGAGAACTTTCCTCTTTACCTTGAGATAAGAAATTTCTTAGTCTTCTTTCCCCTCTTTCTTGTTGACATGACAAAGGGAAGTTGTAGGTGAAGAACTAGACCGCCGATGACGGGGCTCATGTTCCGGTCGGTTGTACACCAAGTGTTTTCCTTAAAATGTTTTCCACCCTCTTCCTCTACGCAAATATAGGTACATTTTCACAAAATTCAACCTTATTCATCCTTAGCACATAAAGAGTGATAATAGTTACCACCGGAACATGGGTAACGAACCAACTCAAGGCTGACGGAGGGATAGGACCGGCTTCAGTCTCATCTCGTCAGTTGAAAACCTCGACAAGGTCCGCGCATATCGTTATCTCCCCCTGACGCGACTCTTGTAACCCGCGGGTCCTCGGAGGTTGTGGACCTTGTGGGTAGAGTTCGTTGACTCTTGAAGCACTGCCTGCTGGCACGCCGACTAGCCCACTCCACTCTCCTGTCCTACCCTTCACACACATTCACACACTCACACACTCACCGGCGAAACAAAATAATCATACACACACCCGACAAGATCTGTCTTGTTGCCAGTCATTGTCGCCTTCTTCATAACACACCCTACCTGTCGCGACAAGTTGAGCTTCATTCCGTGGCTCAAGTTCTGGAACGACACGTTGTTCGTCTGATACCTCGCATCTGGTCCCGTATCTAGACTCCGTGACAATGATTTCCCCCCAAACTGCACTCAGCTACGACCAGTGGACACTTCGAGGAAATGTTGGACATTGATTTAAAACACACCACCCTCTTCAACCTCAGACTCATCTTATCAACAGCTACCAAATTACAGTAGTAGTCTCATCTTATCAACATCTACCAAATGACAGTTCCAGACTCTCACCTTATCAACATCTATCAAATGACAGTTCCAGACTCTCACCTTATCAACATCTATCAAATGACAGTTCCAGACTCTCATCTTATCAACAGCTACCAAATGACAGTTCCAGATGATCATCCACACATCAACCTGACCCTGCATCAAGTCTTCCTGCTCTGATATACATATATATCTTACTGTGAAACTTTCTTTTTAAAAACCCAACTAAATCAAGACTTCCTTTCTTTCCCAAGCTGTTTGAATATGATCTTTATTTTACTGATCAGATAATAAAACAAACCAATGTATGAAATGTTGTTAACGACTGACTGACAGGCGTAACTTCTTAGTGGACCAATTACACCACTTTCCAATCAGAATAAAGCTGCTGTGATAATAATAATAATAATAATAATAGTGAATTATAGAATCCTTTATTAGTATTCTTTCTCGCCGCGTCTTACTGCTCGTACAGACTATCCGTATATTTACACTAAATGGTTGAGAAAGGTGTGATTTAGAATAAATGTACCTACGCTCGTTTGAAAGGAGAGTCGGAGACCATCTGGATCAAGGAGACTTAGCACATACGACTATATTTCGAGTCCTGAATTCCTTGTTACCAGCAAACCAGACCAAACGAGACTGATGCCTTTGTAGACGTTCCTCGAGGGACAGGTGTTCGTGTCCTGTCGATTGCACTCAGGAGGGTTAACTCACATATCTGCTCTAGATCATATTGCTGAGTCGTGACGTAATTTCCTGTTAACTTTATACATTTCAACACGAGGGGTATTTCATTGATTGATTTGTCGGGTAGGGAGGAGTATGTTATTGAGAGTAAATGCACCCACATTAGTGTTGAGAGCGAATGGCTAAACCACATGGGATACCCATGAAGTGATGGTGTTAGTGAGTATGAGGGTGATAGTGAGTATGAGGGTGATAGTGAGTATGAGGGTGATAGTGAGTATGAGGGTGATAGTGAGTATGAGGGTGATAGTGAGTATGAGGTGATGGTGAGTACAGGGTGATAGTGAGTATGAGGGTGATAGTGACTATGAGGCGATAGTGATATGAGGTGATAGTGAGTAGAGGAGATAGTGAGTATGAGGTGATAGTGAGTATGAGGGGATAGTGACTATGAGGCGATAGTGAGTATGAGGGTGATAGTGAGTATGAGGGAGATAGTGAGTATGAGGTGATAGTGAGTATGAGGGTGATAGTGAGTATGAGGGTGATGGTGAGTATGAGGGTGTTAGTGAGTATGAGGTGATAGTATGAGGGGACTGTGAGTATGATGGTGATAGTGAGTATGAGGGTGATAGTGAGTATGAGGGTGATAGCGAGTATGAGGTGATAGTGAGTATGAGGGTGATAGTGAGTATGAGGTGATGGTGAGTATGAGGGTGTTAGTGAGTATGAGGGTGTTAGTGAGTATGAGGGTGATAGTATGAGGGTGATAGTATGAGGGTGATAGTGAAAGATGGTGTGAAACAAGTCTAAACACTTATACAATATAAACCTAACTAACCAAACCCAGATGACTGGTGGGGTAGTTCCCCTTTCGGGAAAAGTTACCAAGGTACTAGCCAGGAATCGAACCCGGTCCCTAGACTGGTAGCCAGGGGCACAGTCCACGGGGCCAGTTAATCGAGAGTTAAACTCGTTCCATCCAACTGAGAAAGTAAGCCCCGCCCTTATATCCCACGTTTGAAGCCAATGCCTTGTGTGGAACCACCAAATTGTAATTGTAAACAAACAGGAAGTGGTGTGGTAGGAAGCCGACACATGTTTCGGAATCTAAAGAGACGAGGGAATGAGAGACTAACTTCTCAAGGACTTCACAAGATACAACACAATATGTTCAATCCAGCAGAATCTAAAGAGACGAGGAATGGGAGACTAACTTCACAAGATACAACACAATATGTTCAATCCAGCAGAATCTAAAGAGACGAGAGAATGGGAGACTAACTTCACAAGATACAACACAATATGTTCAATCCAGCAGAGTCTAAAGAGACGAGAGAATGGGAGAATAACTTCACAAGATACAACACAATATGTTCAATCCAGCAGAATCTAAAGAGACGAGAGAATGGGAGACTAACCTCTCAAGATACAACACAATATGTTCAATCCAGCAGAATCTAAAGAGACGAGAGAATGGGAGACTAACTTCACAAGATACAACACAATATGTTCAATCCAGCAGAATCTAAAGAGACGAGAGAATGGGTGACTAACTTCACAAGATACAACACAATATGTTCAATCCAGCAGAATCTAAAGAGACGAGGGAATGGAGACTAACCTCTCAATGACTTCACCAGATACAACACAATATGTTCAATCCAGCAGAATCTAAAGAGACGAGAGAATGGGAGACTAACTTCACAAGATACAACACAATATGTTCAATCCAGCAGAATCTAAAGAGACGAGGGAATGGGAGACTAACTTCACAAGATACAACACAATATGTTCAATCCAGCAGAATCTAAAGAGACGAGGGAATGGGAGACTAACTTCACAAGATACAACACAATATGTTCAATCCAGCAGAATCTAAAGAGACGAGGGAATGGGAGACTAACTTCACAAGATACAACACAATATGTTCAATCCAGCAGAATCTAAAGAGACGAGGGAATGGGAGACTAACTTCACAAGATACAACACAATATGTTCAATCCAGCAGAATCTAAAGAGACGAGAGAATGGGAGACTAACTTCACAAGATACAACACAATATGTTCAATCCAGCAGAATCTAAAGAGACGAGGGAATGGGAGACTAACTTCACAAGATACAACACAATATGTTCAATCCAGCAGAATCTAAAGAGACGAGGGAATGGGAGACTAACTTCACAAGATACAACACAATATGTTCAATCCAGCAGAATCTAAAGAGACGAGGGAATGGGAGACTAACTTCACAAGATACAACACAATATGTTCAATCCAGCAGAATCTAAAGAGACGAGAGAATGGGAGACTAACTTCACAAGATACAACACAATATGTTCAATCCAGCAGAATCTAAAGAGACGAGGGAATGGGAGACTAACTTCACAAGATACAACACAATATGTCCAATCCAGCAGAAGGAATACAAACTTATAAGATGTTTTTAACACTTGAAGCCACCGAGTATCTAACCTCGGACTTCAGGACCTGCGGTCACTAAAGGGAGCAAATAGATGCGTCTGCACAACTTTTGAAATATGCGTCAAGATCTATAGCTCTTAAAATATCTCAGGGGCAGTGTGAGACCAATTTTATGAAAGGGGAGGGTAGTTTTAGTGAAAATCCAACCACATTAGCTTGTAGAGAGTATGAGAAAACTACAGTAATAAATAAAATGTGGGAAATAACCCTCAATGCACTCAACTGAGATTCGAACCTCAAACTCCTCATCACTGACAATCGAGACTATTGCGAGCTAGACATCTTATTTAGTCTCGAGTGAACCTGGTGCCCTAAACGACGTCACCCCGAACAAACAAGTAATCTCAAATGAACAAGAAATACCTACAATAAACATTTTAATTCAATAATAATAATCGAAGATAAATTTAAATGAATTATTTGTTTGTCTTTGTGATGTTTTAATATTGCTACAAGTATGTTCAAGAACCAGGAACGTACCCGGGGGTGCGGGGATTGGGGTGGGGTGGTACGTAGGGCTGATGACCCCCCCCCCCCAAAAAAAAATCTAAACAAAAATTAATATAAAAAGTAAAAAATTATAAAGTTATCAATAATGAAAACTGACGGTTAAACTCTATGTAAAGTACATTTTTAGTTTCAAGAGCGTACGTTTATTTCCTTCAAATGTGTTTCGTTAATGTATGGAGAACCTTTTCTACAGGGCAAGAGTGGAAACCTGACCAGGTAGTTCATTTAGTGACGACAAACTGAGTGCACTGGCCAAGGTTTCAATCCACAAGATGTTCCTGTGGAACCAGATAAAGTGGTAGATACTATGACGTTGGAAATAAGTCAAGGAAATTGTGTTTGTAGTGATTACCGGGTAAAACTTCGTAAAATTAGACTATTTCAAATTTTACACTACTCACTTCTATGACTGTAGACATCTCTAGTAATAAATTCCTAATTAAAAAATACAGTAGTAATTAATTTCCGTTTCACTTTAATAAAGGTGACCTGGCGGTCTGGGGGTAAAGTGTCGAACTTCTGTGCTGGGGGTCCGGGGTTCATTCCTCGGTCCCAGCACAGATTTATCTGATTACCAAACCCTTCCTTCACCTCTGACAAGACGTGTATTAATCACAACTTGTGAATGTGTGGAATGCCAGGTCTCCACCGTGGTTCGGATCCCACGTTAAACTGTAGGTCCTCCATTTCATTTCACAATCACCCTACCATTACACATTAGCGCAAGTGCGTATAACCCGGATGGGTAATAAGACGCGGTGATGATAAAATATACTCGTGACTTACTCTCCACACACGGCGATAATTTCGTTAAATAAAATATATTACAGTTGACCCATGTTTGAATTCACTAATAATTTATATACCTTTCTTGGATTTAATAGAAAATATATGTAAAATTAAGTCATAAAAAGTATATAAATTATTAGTGAATGCAAGAATGGGTTTACTTCAATATATTTGTGTGTGAAATTTTGATACATATTTTCCCCTCCGTAGGTTAGATTCGTCCCCCCTCCCCCCTCGCTGTTTAGTCTTGAGACGACCGTCGTCATCCGACAATATTTGAAGAATGAGACCCCCCTCCCCCCACGCCGAAATAAAATTCTGAATATGGCCCTGTCAAGAACATTTGTACTCTGCTTAGTTGCAGATATATTTCTTGCCATTTAAAATGTCCGTCAATAAACGCGCCTGTATATTTAATTTTGGTTCCGGACTTGATTACAGAAACGGATGAAAACCTTGATATTGGTGAATTGGTAAATTCAGTTTCACGGTGATTAAATGACAGTTAAAGATTTGGATGTTAGATAGAAAAAGGTGAATATAATTAGGTAAACTAGAATGAATTAAATCACAACGACATCTTCAAGCTTAGATAAAAGAATAGAAATAATGGAATAAAATAAAATAAATGTAGTTTTTAAGTTGTTTTCATATGTTATCAGTTGTCTCAGAAAGTCCAAGTAAAATAATCCTATTGAAAATGACAAATTAAATGTTATACTGATATAATCTACATTAAAAAAACTATAATAATTGTGTAGGTATGCCTTTTAAAAATACAACTTTGTAGTATTCATAAAACACAATCGCACATTCTAAAATGATAAGAAAAGAAACAGTTGCTTATAATTTGATTAATTAAACAAGAGAAAGTACATTTCAAATAGGATTTAATTGTAATTAATGTAGATTAGTAAAACATATATACAATTGGCCATTATAATATGGAAACTTAACACAAGAATAATATTAAATTTCTGTCGAGTGAACAAAGCCTCGTATTACATGGGGGCTATTGAATGCCACCTTAGGCCCTATATTGTCCGTAAGAACAATCCCGCGATATGAGTAGTGACGTCACGAGGCAACGGGCCATTAAATAGAGCCCCATGGGATCACAGAGTTATTGAGTTCAGACAGGAGTACTGACACTGACCAATAACATCACGGGCAGCCATGTTTATTCTCATTCTATGCGCCTCTCTGCTGGTACAGGTATGTTACACATATCGTTTATAGTGGGCCTCTTACCAGTATTGCATCGGTGGTCGTGTGGGTTAAGTTTCAGGCTCAATCGGGTTTATTGATGTTTTTCCTTATATTATCCCATCCCCCCACCCAACACTATTGCGGATACAAATTATCTAATTATACCTTTCTCATACCTGCTTAGGAGATTTAAGCTTCCTTTTTGCGAGGATCTTATTAAAATATACATACACAGAAAAGAGAACATGAAATCGTGATTGACGCTTTGATCATTTTCTTACAAAGCCATAATTGTTTTAAGGAATCTTATATATTTATTTTATTCCTTAATTTATGTAAAGTAATTGCTAATGTGTTTTACTGCTTTTATTTTATTTTCTCTAAATAGGAACACACAAATACTAGGTTACTCGGGACGTTAAAAGAGGAGTAATATTTGCAATCCTAATATTGCCGGTACAGTATTGTGGTCCGCGAGCCAACAAGGGACAGAAATGTTGATCCTTGGTCGTTAAGAGGTTGAACACCTCTGTCTGGGCCGAAATAGGTTATATTATATTTCTATGTTTGTTTAGCTAGTATTGAATAATAGGTCTCATAATATGTTTTGTATAAGATAATTTGTTAGGTTCACTTTCTATATTTTTTTCCTTTATTTCTTTAACAATAGTATGATGCCAAGTTATTAAATTAAACTTCCCGAGTAGGAATATTTTGTTTACGATTTGTTCATTTATCTGAGTAACACAGCACGGAAGCATTACCTACCTGCGCGAATAACATATTTATACACATTATCAGTGTGCAAATAATCTGCTCTCAATTTACAGTCATTCCATTGTTCTAAATATCCTGACAATAATGGCCCTTTGTTATAAGTTTCATGCACATTGATTTGAGTACACGTGACTATCCGCCATTGTGAACTGCATACAATGAATTCAATTATAAATGTTAAAACAATAACAAGAATTGTAATTGTTCTAGTTTTGCAAACTATGCGAAGTAAAAATAGTATTTGAATACAATTTGTTAGCATGTATAGATATTGATGTTTTCTCACAAATATGTTACTTTAAAAATACAAACTCGTGATAATAACGTCAATACGCAATTCATGTGATTATTATATTAATTAATGTATTCAAAATGCTAATTGAAAAATTCAAAATAAGGAGCTATCTCTATAAAAAAAAACTAGGAAAATATAAGTTTATTTAGATTTTAAAGGGCATCCTCCCCACACAGTTTTCTTTCGAGTAAAAATAAACATGTAACATTACAATATTACAATATGAGACTATTGTAATTACAATATGAGACTATAGTAATTATGTTTATTTGAGGTATCTAACGTACACTTTCTGAAAATACTGATTATATCACCACATGAGAATTTCTATGAGCGAGAGCTAAAAGACCAACAAACCTTGCCGGGAGAGATATTTTCACATACCTTCCTTTACATACCACAATCTACACGGGACCGATGGATTTACTTCACTCCGAAGGAGGTTGTGCTACGGAGTTTTATCACTCAAAGAGCAATCCGTCGACCCAAGCTGGGTTTAAACCCGCGAACATTTTACCTCCAAGACCATTGAGGTGGACCCTAATTATGTTCAAGAGTCAAGTGTTCATGCACCGTGTCTTACTACCTGTTCAGGTTATATGAGTAATGGATATAGTTCGTTTAACTTTTCGCGGCTTTTCTCTCGAAACCTCTTGTCCAGTGGACCTATATTATTGTTCATCAACTATTTGGTTGATGTTGTTGAATACCTACGCATACTTGGAAATAAAGCCCAAACTATTGTCTAGGCGTGTCGGGAGGAATCATTATATCAAGGGTCAAGCCTACAAACAAAGCCTCAATGTGTCAAACATGTATAAATAATTTAAAAAGGGTACAATAAACAATTGCTGAAACACATCTATTTTAAAGTCACCAATTAGAGTAGTTAACTGAACCAAAATAAACTACAGATTTATTAATATTAAAAATAGATTCATTGCTATATAAGAATCTAATTGTCGAGAATCGTAGTATTGAGATAGATTCTCGATTCTTTAGATACCATTAAGAATGTAGGGGGGGGGGGTGACCTGGTGGTCTAGGGGGTAAGGTGTCAGACTTCTGTGCTGGCGGCCGGGGTTCAATCCTCGGTCCCGGCACAGATTTATCTGATTGCCAAACCCTTCCTTCACCTCTGACAAGACATCTTGTGAATGTGGGGAATGCCAGGCCTCCACCGTGGTTCGTATTCCACGTTAAACTGTAGGTCCTTCATTTCATCTCACAATCACCCTACCATTACACATTAGCGTAAGTGCGTATAACCCGAACGGGTAGTAAGAGCGGTGCTAATAATATAAGAATGTAGGGTATCAAATACTCGAGTTGTATGTTTACTGCAGTATTTCCAGCAGTCAGTGAGCCATGATACTGACAAAGACCCTCATGTTTTGTTCACAGACGGTCCTGGTCCAAGCTTCTGGAGGTGAGTAGAGAATACGTCACATACTTTCTCCCGCTCATCTCATCTAAAGGTATCGGTTCGATTCACGGAAAGGTCAAGCAAGTATTTATTAACTCAAAGTTTATATTGTTCTCTTTCTCCGAATGATAAATTAACGTTGTGAGATCTGGATGAGTTTATGTCAGCCTGTATTTTTTTGAAATCAAGGTACATCAAATGTTAGCACGCACCTGTCATTTCATTGCATCAGTGGGCGGTGAGGTGTTGGGCACCATTTATGTGACACCATCAAGTTTTATATTAATTGAATTTATAAAGTATGCGCGAAACAAAACGAAATAGAATATTTTCGGGAAATTGACTACTTATCTTTTTAATTGCGATCCATCATCACTTTTGTTGATTTAAGTTCGAGTTAATTGTAGTAACATTCCACTTAGAAAAAAGTTTCCATAAATTAGAAAATTATTTCCTTCAATCAAAGAATAATGGTAAAATATGTGCTATGACAAGATGTTATAGCAGCCATTTTGTGACCAAAGACAAATAGTTAAATATAAAGATAAATAAGACGTAGAAAATACATTTGGAGCATTGCGCTGTATGGAGCAGAAACTTGGACTTTAAGAAGATGGAAAAGAAATACTTGGAGAGTTTTGAAATGGAGAAGACTTGGAAAGATCAGGTGGACAGATGAACAAGTCCTAAGAAGAGTGGGTGAGAAGAGGACCAATTTTGGATGTGATTCTCCGGTACAAAGCAAACTGGATCAGACGCAATCTTAGGAGGAAAGGTTGAGGGAAAGCGGAGCTTAGGAAGGAAGAGGATTCTAATATTGGATGACTTGAAGAAAAGAAGAAATTTCCGGGAGTTGAAGGAGGATTCAGAGAACAGTGAGCATTGGGGGTCTGAATTCACCGACAAAAGGAATGTACCTGTTCGTGAGACAGAACACCTAATAATAAATATAAGAAGAAGAAGGAAAAGCAATCATCCAAACAAAAGTATACATTTTGAACCTACTAGCATTGGAATATAAATATCATGGTTTCCATGGTGATGTAAGCAATTAATGATTGTTCAAAGAATAAAATATATTAATACTTAGCTGGGAACGATATTAGACAGGTTTGTCGTGTTATTTTACCTGAGCTGGTCTGCTAAAGTTCAACTATTCTCTACTTCGTCCGCTCTGTCTGAGATGTTCGGATGATAAGACCAATCAATCTCAGAACCAACCATCTCATATCAGTGCGCATGCGCTGTAGAGCTAGAAGCGAGCAGACAGCTCCGTTGTTCGTTGTGAGGAGATTTGTAATAACCCGTCAATGTAAAGCTTGTATCGATGTATGGACACAGCGTTATAATTTGTAAACATACATCGGGAGAGTTATATAAAGTATGTTGATAATCAGCTGTTTTAAGTTAGTGTTGCAATGCATCATGGGTCAACATACAACGTGTGAACCAAGCTTAGTCTGGTATAGTCTGGTATCGTCTGGTATAGTCTGGTTTGCCTGTCACGTTGGTGTGAAACATTATTGTCAATGTTAACGTTATTAATAGACACACAAAGAACAGTGCACGACGTATAAAGTTGTTTTAACTTGAATTTATATTCGTTATGTATGTATTTGAGATTAGATAACCTTGGACATGAGATGTGTCAGCCAATGAGAATGCGAGAAGAGTTTCTAGCCAATAAAAGGCCGGCATTCACATCGGAAGGAAAATATCTTCTGTTGACGTTTTTAACGCCTCGTAGCAGCCAGACTTGTTTGATATTAACGAATTTTCTTCGGCACGCCAGTTGAAATACTTTGGTCTAGCGCGCTAATCTCTCAGTAGACCAGACTGACGAGCAAATTGGGGTTTAAATCCTGGTCAGGTGTACTGAGGGTGTTTTATTCTCGATGGTTTTCACTGTAAATTCGGGTACACTTCTTCCTAACACACTATAGTAATTAGTACACGTGCGTAGAGCCGAACGGGTAGTAAGACGCGGTGCTGTCAGATACAACTAATCGTGTAAAGGTCCTGCAGTGTCGGGGCGTGCTGATATCAGTTCACAAGGAACAGGTGAAAACAACAGTAAATATAGTTTATAAACATGTAGCAGTCAACATGTAGCAGTCAACATGTAGCAGTCAACATGTAGCGGTCAACATGTAACAGTCATCATGTAGCAGTCAACATGTAACTGTCAAGATGTAGCAGTCAACATGTAACAGTCAACATGTAGCAATCAACATGTAACAGTCAACATGTAGCAGTCAACATGTAACAGTCAACATGTAGCAGTCAACATGTAACAGTCAACATGTAGCAGTCAACATGCAATGGAGATGTATTCTGAACTCGCCCTTGACGATCTATACATTGTACGCAAAAGAGCGACCGTTTACACAAACTAGACTGGATACTAACCCCATCAGGAACTCTGTACTGCGCATGCGTGGCATCCATTGAGAGAAACGGGGGAAGGGGGTCTTGGCTAAAGTTGTGGCCGTCTAGCACAATAAAGTCATTTCCTCCACTGCTGCGCGTCTCTGTGTCCATTTCCGCTCACTGGGTTTTTTATTAATATAGTCTATAATTTCTTTCTTAGTTGACTGATTTATTTCCGATTTGGAGAATAGTTTACCACTATTTATTGTATTTTGGTTTGGGTGATTCCTAGTCTTTTTGTTGATATTTACAATAGAAAATAATACACATTTTAAAATAAAAAATTGTATTTAAGTTTAAAAATGTGGGGAAATAGGGTGCTTTAAGGTGTGCAGAGACATTATGTCTAAGGGGTTGGCCGGGGGATAATACATATTAATATTGGGACCCCTTTACTTATGAATTAACGTGATAGGACTAATTAATATAGTAATATAATTCAAAAAAGTGTATCTGGTCATATAAAACTCCGCACTCATATTGCGCACAAACTGAGTGAATATTTAAGTATATTAAAATGTAAAACTACAAACATTTTGATTTTAAATTATTTATTTATTAATGCTACAAACCCGAATGTATGGATTTATATTGTATTTTGAGTAAATTTTACAGTGACAGTTAAAGGGCCTTCAGGACCCCTGATTTGGTTTATAGGGGACCCGGTCTCCCCGATCTAGCCTGTGGACACACCCATGGTGTAAGCAGAGCCGTAACTAGGGTTGATGATACCAAGGACAGATAAAAAAAACCGCCTCCTTGAAAACTATTTTTTCAAGTTTCACGGGAATCTTTTATTGTTACTCAATAGTCCTCTCGTTATAATACTGGCTATAAAATAATAAACTCTTATTGTTAAAGAAATCAAACTTATATAGTTGCTAATACAGTGAAATCTCCCTTAACGGATACCTCTGGATAGTGGATTCTTCTTTATAACGGACAGTTTAAACTTCCTCGGTAAAGTAATATTGGCTCTTATGGTTAGACAACCTGTCAATAGCGGACATTTCTACAGATGTATAGTTATGCATGAAAATCTTGTAACAGTGGACAACATTTGAATACACTGGTCCATTTATTACATTCGACTGTTGGCATGCCGTTGTTTCGCGTCAAGTGTAAGGGTTCGGCCAGATTGACAAGCGTGCGAGCGAGCGCGTAATTAGCAGACCCTAGTTAGATTATTATTAGCACCGCGTCTTACTACCCGTTCGGGTTATACGCACTTACGCTAATGTGTAATGGTAGGGTGATTGTGAGATGAAATGAAGGACCTATAGTTTAACGTGGAATCCGAACCACGGTGGCGTTCTGGCATTCCCCACATTCACAATATGTCTTGTCAGAGGTGAAGGAAGGGTTTGGAAATCAGATAAATCTGTGCCGGGACCGAGGATTGAACCCCGGCCGCCAGCACAGAAGTCTGACACCTTACCCCTAGACCACCAGGTCATCCCCCCCTACCCCCCTAGTTAGAGAAGATGTCTCTGTCAAAGAAACTTGGTACATCTCTGCTCCTCGAAAATTCTTACAGAAAATATTGTGTATTTATAAAAAAGAAAAAAGTAGGAGTGCATCCAATTAATAAATTGAGAAATGTGTATGGTACTGTACTGAAGTGTTTTAAAATCAGATTAGCCGCACCAGTGGCGGAATGGTGCGTTGCACTCGATAGCTTTTGACTAGGAGGCAAAGGTTCGAATCTTGGCTCAGTGAACTGAAGGTGATTTTTAAAACTTATTTATTGTTGTGGTTTTTTCATACTCTCTCCAAAATAATGGTGATTCTTATTTGTAAAGGCCTACTTTGATTATAATATTGAAGTATTTTAACATATCGGGTTTACATATATACATTATATTATTTATGGTCTTACCAATTAAATTAGGCCATTAATAGCAAGTGTGTTAAACCTATCACTGATAGAAAAAAGTCAAATATGTCAAAATGAGAAGTTTCCCCAGCACTCAATGAACCAACATACAATAATATTGCTTAGCGCCTGTAAACTAGACTGTACCGGGTCAAGCGCGCGCGCTCGAAAAATAGAACCAGTTCTATCTTTCAAGCGCGCTCGCTCCAGTCTGGCCACCTCCCATTACAACCAATGTGTTCTATTTTATATTTTAGTCGCTCGCGCGCTCAGTCTGGCCGTACCCAAAGGGGTCCATCCTCCACCTACGTGGTAATAACCCTGGTACTTCAAGGTCATACCTCCCACCCCATCCGAGCCATCAGTTCAGTCTGTGCTCTTACGCACATTACATTTCATTTGAATCTTGTTCTGTATATTATTTAATTGGTTCAGTTAATCATAACAATACTGCACACTGCACTAATTGGATGGGTTGTAATAAATATCCATAGAATAATGGCTCATGTGGATTAAACTGTAGTCAAGAAGTATGATTTAGAACAATATATTCCTCCAAATAACAAACACTTCTTAATAACGGACATTTCTTGTATCTCAAAAGGTGTCCGCTATTAAGAGATTTCACTATATTACTAACTAGATAGCTGTTGCCCGCGGCTTTGCTCGCGTGGAAGTTGATTATATACAAATGCGAAAATATACATGTGTATTTACAGATTAAATTAAAATATTACGTTACGTTGATGACCATAACTTGACCTCAGATCAAAAATAATGCAAGTCCGATACAAACTTTCATCCCCCTTTTTCATCCCTTATTAAATAACATTTCCAAAATTCCTGAAACACGTATTTATTTGTTTTACGTCAATAACCGAAATACAAAATTTTGTTTATGTAACTTTCAAAATGACGGACGTTCATACATATTATCATCCCCTATTTTGACCCCTTTGGGGTGGAATTTTCTAAAATCCTTTCTTAGTGGGTGCCTACATAGCAAAATGAATATACAGTCCGAATTTCATGCTTGTAGCCTTGATAGTTTGCGCTCGGCGATGATGAATCAGTCAGTCAGTCAGTCAGTCAATCAGGACATGTTATTTTATAAGTATAGATGAATTTGGCACCCAGGGCAAGCCCCCCTCCTACCTCACCCTGATTACGTCCCATCTAGCCTGACCTTACTAATGGCGGTGATGAACGTGTCTCAGCAGGCCGTCAGAACAGTTGCGTGCCAAACACCAAGAGGAAAGTGTTCTGCTTGGACTGCCAGTGTCGGCCTGACGGACGCAAAGAGGAATGTGACCTGGACGCGTGTTTGGACAACCTGGACCTGTCGGCCTTACTGGGGCTACGCACCATGCCTGAAGGACTGCCGTCATATTAGGCGCAACTCCTCTCTCTGCCCGACTGATGAGGACAACTACCGGCCATCAACTCCTTGGTTTCCATAACAGATTAAAAGGGAAAGAGTCTTATTGTGTGTTCAACTTAGCTTAAATAAATATATTTTATAGGAACATATGAACGAGTTTTAATTGAGATAAAACCTGCTGGAAACTTCAAATGGAAATCTTCTAGGAAAACCTTTACATGTGGGCAAGAGTCACTTCATGTAAGATATGAGGACAGCATTTACATGTGGGCACGATTCACTTCATGTAAGGTATGATGAGGACAACCTTTACATCTGAGTAAGATCACTTGTAATACGACGCAATACAAGGGAAATATAGAAATAGAGGTTGTGGTGTCCTATGGAGCAGCTGATGTTTCGAAACGAGCTACTCGAACATCAAAACCGAGTAGTTAAAACTGATGGTAGGACTACGACACCTTTCACTGTCCATGGGCCCAAACCTCCTTTATCATTATTTGCTGCACACAAAACACAAACATTAATACATTTCATGAACATTAATACCCAGGCTGACGCCTCTCGCAATCCTATTGGCTAGAAGGCCCACGTGGTACACTTGACTCAACCTGATGTAACGCACCGTGAAAGTTCTAAACTGAGCCACTTTCACGGTGCGTTTATTCATGTTACCGTTCCATGGAGTGTTTCGTGGTGGCTTCCAATTGATAGAACAGCAGGAACAGCTTCTTGCTTCCAGTTTTAGAATGTGTTCCAGTTTGTTGATTACTTACTCTATGGCATGAGGGACTCGACAGTTCATTGCCACACTTACAAAAGTACGCCACCTATCCCTATCTTGAACTAGTTATACCCAGTCCACCCCAGTACACACTATCTCTATAGTGAGCTAGTTCTATCCAGTCCACCTCATTACACCCTATCCCTATCTTGTCCAGGGTTCAATCCTCGGTCCCGGCACAGATTTATCTGATTACCAAACCCTTCCTTCACCTCTGACAAGACGTGTATTAATCACAACTTGTGAATGTGAGGAATACCAGGCCTCCACCGTGGTTCGGATCCCACGTTAAACTGTAGGTCCTCCATTTCATCTCACAATCACCCTACCATTACACATCAGCGTAAGTGTGTACAAACCGAACGGGTAGTAAGACGCGGTGCTAATAATAATAAGTGTCTTTAAAGAATTAAGTTTTAAATCATTGTCCGTATGTATGGGTAGTAATAAATAGCCTCTATACTAAAAATAAGTCCAAGAAATATTGAGAACTATAATTTTCATGGAAACATAAATAATATTGAGGTTGTTAAAATGTTGTCATATTAAGGCCTTGAAGAGGTACATTTTGATACCGAGTTATTTCTTATGGAGATGACAGTTCTGAAACATAAAATACTACTAAAACAATCATTAATTATCATGACATTTTATGTTACGTCCTTGTTAAGAAATCTAATTGTGTTTGAGAAAGGATTGATCTAACTTTCTCACCAATTACATCCGTCTTAGTATCTGCGACATCTTGAATAAGACTTCGATAAAAATGAGCTAACTATATACCTTTTCATACATTTTATATAAAGGTGTATATAAAGCCTAGAGATATAGTTATATATAGGTGTATGTATATTAAATGTGTCTGACACCTTAGCTCAGTCGGTAGCTTGTCTGCCTACTGCGCAAAAGGTCTTGGGTTCACACTTTCACAGTGATAAATTAATGGCTGGGGACTGGATGCAGTGCCTGTCCTAGTCTTAAGTTAGATTATAAGATATTTGAAGCTACGACAGGACTAGCAAGGCGGTGGTGGAATAAAAAACCGACCACAGGCTGGAAACAGTAGTGGCTGTAAAAATATATTAAATGTATGAACAGATATAGTTGACTAATTTGTGTATATATATCTTAAAATATCATCTGTTTAATGTAAATACCTTTGACTCAATTCTGGCGTGAGTCATATTTTAAAAGCTTACCCCCTTCTAACATAGTTTGGTATTTTTGAACACACATGAGTGTTGAATAGGTGGTTCTTTTTTGTGTTTTTATGACTAATTTAGTTTTTTCTCAAAACCTTTCATTTTTAAAATCTCTCCTCCTAATCATTTAAATTAAAAATACAATAAATAATTACAATACTACCTAATTGTGTAACAGCTCCAACTATTACACAACTGTTAATCAAATAAAACCTCGTAAGAATCCATCAACCAATTTTTTTTAATGGTGATTTTTAATTAATGAGTTCCAGATGTAGTTGGTAATTTCGTTCCTCCATTTAAAGATCTATGAAATGACGCCCAAAGATGAATTCCGATCAGCTTCCTAAAAGAGAGAGAGAGATAGAGGAAAAAAAGAGCAGGAGATTAAATACTTTAAAAATAAAATAATAAAAAACGAAACAAAATCCAAGTCAAGAAATAAATCCTTGCACCACCGGTTCTCGAGAACTCGATTTCGTACAAATAAAACTAAACGAGAAGTTGAAGGGCCCGGCCCAGAGCCAAGGTAAGAGGATGGAGATCGCATGAGGGGGACGGGAGAAGGGAAAGGGTGTGAGGGGGAGAAGCATAGAGATAGCAGCCAGCACATTCCTACGTTCTCTAGAGTAGTTCTCCCTAATGCCACCAGTTTTATCTCCCAGAAAACAACTGCATTGTTTTACACTCGGGTAGGCCTACAGTTGTTCAAGCTCTTAGTGAATTAGTGACAAGCTATAGTTAGTACATTTACAGGAACTTTCTATTGCAGTAAAAATGTAGCTATGGTTTCTTCCGCCTTTAGAATGTGTCTTTTTTTTTACATTTTTGAAAAGTGATGTAAAATGACTTTAAGTATTTGTAGAATTGAGAACCAAATATTTGTGAGGTGACACCAAAACATAGCAAATTATGTGAAACTTTTGAAGGGTCAGACATCAAAGTAAGCGTGAACCAACTATACCATTTACTTAGAACCAAAATAAATACGTATCAATGGAAGAGGAGGGGGTGGGGGTGTGTGTAGAGGATTTTGGGATTCAACCTTCTCCCCCCCCCCCTAAAAATACATTATTAATTATTGTTATAGCTTTCAGCTAATAGATAATACTGCCAACTGTCGTGAATCAGAAGTCACGTCAAGTTTTTAAAAACCGAGATTGTTTTGCCAATTAGCATAACACGGAGTGTTGGCAAAACTAGTAGCTTAGGGGGAACACTATTCCTTTGTTGGTATACAACAGCGAGTTTTAGAGCTTTATAGGGGGGGGGGCAGTTGTTAGGAAGCTAGTCTAAAGTGCTCTACATACTAAGCTACAAGTTACAGCAACTTGAGTGGAGAATATCTTACAGTTTGAGTCAATGCTCTGTACGGGGAGGAAACATCCCAACACATCTTAGAAGTATGAGTCGGACAACGACCACACAACGCTGGATGGTCGGGTGTTCGACACCACCTAGAGCTATAACACCTAAGATAAGCCAGGACACATAACTGCTGAGTTGAGTAAGGACATTGACACAACGAGGACCTTTTTATAAACTCTTTCAATTAGTTTTAAAACCAACATCACATTTATACACTCTTGTAATGATTAGTATATTTCAATATACAAGATCAAAATGAACCCCACAGTTATTTGCCGCTGGCTACCCATACCACTTAGCTATTCTGATAATTAGGCCCACAGGATGACCAGTAGAGAAACTATATAGTCTTTTATTTCTCCTGAGTGCCTAGGTTAGTAACTAACAGGAGTCATAAGATTAAAAACATCTACAACCGCAATTATGTCTAAGCATTAAAAAGATAAACTTTTAGAGAGATTCAATGTTAACAAAATTACTTGCCATCCCTTGTTGGGGGAGAGGGGGGGGGCTACCCCAGTTAAGACCCCCTTACCCCGAAATAAAGCTCATAATAAGGAGCTGATCCAAGCTGTTGTCAAACTATTGCCAACTTGTTCGACAGCGCAATGATCTTTGAATAGATTTTTTGTTTATCACATCTTACTACCCATTCAGGTCATACGCTTGTATACTAATTACGCTAATGGTTTTTATGGATTAATAAGGTTATATTTAGAAATAGTGTTCTTGCATTTGTGTGGAAGGAGAGTGGAAAGCCCTTTTGTAAAAATAAACATCGGTACACCAGACAGAGATTCGAACCTCTATCTCCCCGTCAGCGACAATCTAGTGCAACACAAGAGTAGCTCGTTAGACCACGTGGACTCCAAAGCGGGCTGTTTTCCGATTGATTGGGGAGTTTCAATATATGAACATATTAATTTAATGATTAATAGGTACCCCCCCCCACACTTTTATTTTTTCGATTATTCGAACTGGTTTGTGAGGTAAGCCCCCCCCCCCTCCTCGCCAAGTGTTAATAATAATTTAATTTTTAATTTTTAATATTATTAATATTTATCATATTACTCGCAGCGGTGGAGACGTGAACTAAATATTAAGCTCATTTGTTTGGTTCTTGAATCTGGAACATATAAGTAGCCTATAAGTAAAGTGATATGGGCTTTCTTTTGGTACCTTTATATATATATAGATATATATATAAGACTTCGGTGGCCGCGTGGTCTAACGCGCTACTCTCGTGTTAGACTAAACTGCCAAAGACGAGGAGATATAGGTTCGAATCTCGGTCGGTTGTACCGAGGGTGGTTTTTCTTAAACAGTTCCTCACTCTTCCTCTACGCAAATGTGGGTACACTTCCTATTAATATAACCTCTCTAATCCATAAAATCGCTAGCGTAACTAGTACATAATTGTATAACCCCAAACGGGTAGTAAGATGCGGTGCTAAAACAATAGGGCCCACACACTCCTCCAAAAGTTGATAGAACCGTTAAATTCACTTTCACACATATTAAAAAAACGCACTTCTTTTCTCGATTTTGTAAAGTTCAAGTCTCTGTGAACAAGTGAGACAAAATTTTGATTTGAGCTCCAACAAAGCGTCGTAACTTTTAAGTAAATCAGAAGTTATAATCGTTAATTACTAATGAGACTTTCTTTATCCGAGACAACCATCTGTAGTTTTGTAATTAGAATCTTGTGTAAGATCCAATTAATGGTTTTACGAGTCTAGTTTGTTTCCATCGATAGGATAAGTATGATTATAAATATCCTCCTAATTAAGGCGTGTGGAACTGGCCATTCACACACGCTTGAGGCCCAACTCATGCACTAATTTCCATTTTATTTTGGTTAGAAAGTAAATAATCTTAAATCTTACAAATTATACCACCGTGAATACTACATTTGACAAACCATCATAAGTGAACCTGGCCGGGATTCGAGGCTCCAATTTTGGATCAAATCTAACATTCTAGGCAGCCCAATCACCATTGTGGCTAGTTTCGTGAGAAAGTACTGTATGTGAGCTTCTACAAATCATACTCAAGTACTGTATGTGAGCTTCTACAAACATCACTACTCAATACTGTATGTGAGCTTCTACAAACATCACTACTCAAGTACTGTAGTGAGCTTCTACAAACATCACTACCAGTACTGTATGTGAGCTTCTACAAACATACTACTAAAGTACTGTATGTGAGCTTCTACAAACATCATACTCAAGTACTGTATGTGAGCTTCTACAAACATCACTACTCAAGTACTGTATGTGAGTTCTACAAACATCACTACTCAAGTACTGTATGTGAGCTTCTACAAACATCACTACTCAAGGTGGATTGTAGAGAAAACCAATAAGGCTGTGTTTGTACAGGTTTTATATAAAAATATTTCTCTTGTCAAAAAAATCAGTCCAGTACAATAACAGAGTTTAATTTTCCTCCCACGGTGATATCAACAGTTGTTGAATATCTGTGAAGGGTGATATCAACAGTTGTTGAATATCTGGCAAGGGTGATATCAACAGTTGTTGAATATCTGTCAAGGGTCATATCAACAGTGGTTGAATATCTGTCAAGGGTTTATCACAGTTGTTGAATATCTGTCAAGGGTGATATCAACAGTGGTTGATATCTGTCAAGGGTGATATCAACAGTTGTTGAATATCGTCAAGGTGTTTGCAATTTAATGACAACTTTTTCTTAATTAAAAGTTTCTCATTAATATCGCCAGATCATGACAGATATTCAACAACTGTTGATATCACACTGCCCTCAAGTCCCACCTGGAGGGCACATGCCAGTAGATAAGGTTCATTTTAACATTTGATTTGATTAAAAATTTAACTTGAATTTTATTTTAAGAGCTGACAAAGCACAACAGTAAAATAGCATACCGTTAATAAAGTGACGCTGTAATTAAATCGTCCCAGTTTTAATATCTCTCTATAATAGATACCAGCCTAAAACATCTCGTCAAGTGATATAACCAGAATCTGATCAATACCTTGCTATGAATTAACAGTATTCATAGTAACTATCAATGCTGTTGTTTTTAGCACCACGTCTTACTACCCGTTCGGGCTATAAGCATCTGTAGGCCTACTAATTACTCTAATGTGTTAGGGATGAGAAAGTTGTAATTTTAGAATAAGTGTTTACACATTCGGGTGAAGGAAAAGTAGAAAACCAGTTACGAATAACCACCTGACCATAATTCGAACCCAAATCTCTCCTTCATCGACAGTCTATCCTAGTCTATTGCGAAAGTGACGTATTAACCCATGCGGCAACCAAAGCGAATCTTTTATTCATACGTCAAGTCATATGATCTACATATGTCACTCTTGATAAATATTATCAATACTTATAAAATAACATTAATAGTATATCATATTCTGAAAATATAAATGACTCCTGGACACGGGAATCGAACCCGGGACTTTTGAGTATAGTAGTATAATAATATTTGATCAATGATGGTCGCAAAAGTAAACATTTTTGTAGTTTCCAAAAGGCTCTTCCTATGAAAATTGGACTGTACAAAAGGAGAACTCTTGATAACCATTTGACGAAGCTAAATGTGACCAATCGCAGAAGAGAACGAGTTCCCCCTGTCCAGACCCGGCCCCGAACTCGCCGGTTGGTACCGAACGTCCCGTCCCGCGAAGAAAGCCTCCCGATGACCGTTGAGTTGATCTGCCGGACCTTTGACCACTGTTTTGTCGGCCACCCAGTCCTTCCAGTTTACAAGACATCGCACCCCGATTCTGCAACGTTTTTCCCAACCGTACACGTTTTGCTGGATTGTGAAAAAAAAAAAAAAAAGGGAAAAAGAAATTCTCCCCAACTCGTCGTATATTTTACGTTTCTTCCCAACGGATTTCCTCCCCTCCCTCCTCGCCGATACCATCTGGTATCTTGAAGATTGACTGCAAAGAGAAACAACGAGACGAGAAGTTCTTGAAATGTTCCTCCGGGCGACTGGTTTTCATCAGCCTCTTAAAAAGAAAATAGGTTTGTATTAATAACGTCTCGGGGTAAAGTACTCGCCTCAGGACGCGATACTCGCGGGTTCAAACCCAGCTGAGGTCAACGGATTTTTCTTGAGCGATAAAAAAAACAGTAGCACAACTTACTTCGGAGGGGAAGTAAAGCCGTCGGCCCCATGTCAATCGTGGAGTGTAAAAGAACCCTGGAAGGTTTGTTGAAATATCCTTTCACGGCAAAATTGGTAAGCCCTTTTGCTCTCGCTCATAGAAATTCTCGTGTGATGCTATAAACAGTAAGTTCAGAAAGTATCATAGCTCTTTAAAAATAGAAATAACTTTGTTTAGTAGCTCGTTCAAAACAAGGTGTTTAGTGACGTAACACCCGCACTGATGGTCACTAGGTATACGGCGTCTGCCTATCAATGGACTGAATCGCCAGTAACGAGGAGGTCTAGGTTTTATTCTCGACGGGTTTTTAGCACCGCGTCTCACCGTCTGTTCAGGCTATAAGCATATGAACTAATTACACTAATGGGTTAGAGATGAGGAAGGTTTGAATTTAGAGGAAATGTACCCGTATTTGCGCGCAAAATGCCCCTCAGTACACTCGACCGAGATTCGAACCCTTATCTCCCTGTGATTGGTAGTCTGTTCTAACACGGGAGGGACGCCTTAGACCATGTGGCCACCGACGCTGGCCAAGGAGTTTATTCTTTCTTTTCGATCAACATAGGAACATTGTTTGACCGTGTAGCCGGTATTCTTTCATCGAGATTGAGACTTTCTTTTGAAAGTGATAACAGCATATGAAAGTAGTCTTAGTAACAACTGTAGCAATAGTGGCAAGTTATGGTGAATATTTTAGAAAATAAGTTAATATTCAATTAATATTTAAAAAAATAATTATAAGTAGATACAATTTATATTTATTAATATCCATGTTTAAGTATTCATAGTGTAGGGCTTAGTCCCTCCCTTCCAAAATGAAAAAAGGGGGTCCAAAGCCCCCCCTCGTATAGTTCTTGGCCACACATGATATGAACAGAGATTCATAGAGGAGGCCATGACCGCAGAGCTAACGTGATATGAACAGAGATTCATAGAGGAGGCCATGACCGCAGAGCTAACGTGATATGAACACAGAGATTCATAGAGGAGGCCATGACCGCAGAGCTAACATGATATGAACAGAGATTCATAGAGGAGGCCATGACCGCGGAGCTAACATGAAACGCTGAACAGCTAGTCAACATGATATGGGACGATACTTGCTGGGAGGGGGGGGGGATCATATTAAACGTGATCTTTAGTACCGTTATGGCCTAGCCAAGCAGCTCAGATACACACTCGAGTAGCAGAACGGACTATATCCTTGTCCTCGTGGGAGTTTTAACGTATCGTAGCGGTCCTACTTTTGAACAAGACCTCTCTTACGGCAGCCAAGTAAAGCTTGCAGCCCGGGGGCCGAATGCCCTGATTCTGTGCGGCCCGCTGACCTTTGTAATCTACCAAAATACAATGCGGTCCAATTATTATTTTTAGTATACAAACTGGGATTTAAAAATTGAAGATTATTTTGGTAAATCTATTAATAAATGTTGGTGCTACAGATTTTTTTACACTTTAATCTCTAGCGATTGATTCCCGAATATTGTTAAATTTGCACACAAAATATGTATAATCATCACACAATTTATGTGAATTCAACAAAAGAGTCAAGACTTAAATGTGGGACGCAAGAAAAGGTACCAGTGGTTTTTTTTATATATTTTTTGCAGTTTCTATGGCAAAACTTTTTTTTGTTTTTGCCAAAATAAATAAAATATTGCTCCAATAGAAACAAAGAGTTTAATTTTCTTCACATGTTGATATCAACAGTTGTTGAATATCTGTCATGAACATGGCGGTGTTGGATTATAAACTTTTTAAATGAAGAGGAAAAGTTGTCATTAAATTCCAGGACATCTTTTACAGATATTCGAGAAATGTTCAGGTCACCATGTTAAGAGAATTAAATCTTGTGTTTGTACTGGAGAAATATTTAATTTACTTTGTCAAAAAAAAGTTTCGCTATAAAACTGCAAAAACACTTGCCTTTTCTCGCGTCCCCTACAATCTCATCATAAATGGATTAAATAACAAATATATTATAGTTATTATTATTATTATTACTATTTTTGAGTACTAATTACGCTAATGGATTAGGAATTGGGAAGGTTGAGTTAGAGGAAGTGAACCCCCATTTGCGTGGAGGGAGAGTGGAAAACCATTTAGGAAAATTCACCCCCAGTTCACCCGACCGAGATTCGAACCTCGATCTCCCCGTCAGCAGTCGAGCTCAACATGACTAGCACGTTAGCCAACTACGACACCGAGGCGGGTAAGACGTGTATTAATCACAACATGTGAATGTGTGGAATGCCAGGCCTCCACCGTGGTTCGGATCCCACGTTAAACTTTAGGTCCTCCATTTCATCTCACAATCACCTTACCATTACACATTAGTGTAAGTGGGTATAACTAACTACCCGTTAGGGTTATACCCACTTACACTAATGTGTAATGGTAAGGTGATTGTGAGATGAAATGGAGGACCTAAAGTTTAACGTGGGATCCGAACCACGGTGGAGGCCTGACATTCCACACATTCACATGTTGTGATTAATACACGTCTTACCCGCCTCGGTGTCGTAGTTGGCTAACGTGCTAGTCATGTTGAGCTCGACTGCTGACGGGGAGATCGAGGTTCGAATCTCGGTCGGGTGAACTGGGGGTGAATTTTCCTAAATGGTTTTCCACTCTCCCTCCACGCAAATGGGGGTTCACTTCCTCTAACTCAACCTTCCCAATTCCTAATCCATTAGCGTAATTAGTACTTAAAGCGTATAACCCGAACGGGTAGTAAGACGCGGTGCTAAATAATAATAATGCACGTCTTGTCAAAGGGATATTATAATTGTGACGTACAGTTACAACTGAATCTAAATATGTTTTTAAAATGGTATTGTATTTATTTCCACGCGTCCATCACAGACTCTGTCTTAAAATATGAGTGAAGAATGAATATGGATGCGGAATGATTCCTGGATAGCTCAGTGGTAGGCCTATCAAGGCAAAGTTTCTGGGATTAATTCCCGTTTAGAGGTATTATTTTTCATTTTAATGAATATAATATTTAGTTGCATATTTATCCATATTCAACAACTATTATAGTTTGGCAATTTAAATCATTAATTCTTTAAACACTAAATAATTAATGTTGTTACAAATCTGTTACACTTTGTATTCCCTATTTGTAATAACCCGTCAATGTAAAGCTTGTATCGCTGTATTGGACACAGCGTTATCATTTGAAAACATACATCGGGAGAGTTATATAAAATATGTTGATAATCAGCTGTTTTAAGTTAGTGTTGCAATGCATCATGGGTCAACATACAGATTGTCCTCTATTTTCGAACGTGTGAACCAAGCTCTACTCTGATGAACCCAGTCCACGTTAGCCCTGGGTGAAGAACTCCCGGAGGTGCAACTGTGGGGTCTTGAGGAGTAGACTTCTAGTAGGCATATGTCCATTGCTTACAATCTACCACTCTTTGTCCATATCAAGCCTTGGGGTCTTCAAATGTGTTTTCTGCATTCCATGGCCAACCTATGTTTTTCCTTAGAGCTTTTTACTTGATTAATTGTATATAAATCATTATAATAAAACAAAGTCTAAAGATGCGTGGACAATCAAGAAGCAGCGTTTAACTTTGTGTTTCAGCATTCTACCACCAACAGCGCAGTATGCATCAACGCATGGGGGCTATCCGTACGGACCATAAGCATTCTAACCACACTAATGGGTTAGTACGAGGAAGGTAGAATTTAGAGAAAATGTGACCACATTTTCATTTAAAGAAAGCGGGGAAACGTTTAGAGAAACCACCTCCAGTAGACCCTACTGGGATTCGAACTCCGACCTCCACACACCAACAAACCAAACTAGATAAGCTTGACATATAGTTCCAGTGCGCACTGATACAAGTAGCCTTCAATTGTTTTTGCCAGGCTGTTTTTAATGACGGCATAATATAAACCTTTTATAAATATGGTATATTCGGTCAAATGTATGCCAGAAAAGGCTCGTATTATGGCAGGAATATTTTTCAAAAATCATACTAATTTATATAACGCTATTTGAACTAATTTTATCACCAAATGTTTTCAAAGCCCCGACAAAATGTTGCTTAAATTAACCAAACCTATTTTCCCGCTTGCATTAGCTCGTACATATTGAACACACATAAAACTCCACGGCCCATTCTCGCTCGGTGTTACTTGAAAGGAAATGCAAGTTACTTTCACTCTAACTTGCTGACACATTTATTAACACAACTTTCTTTTCTTTTTACAGAAATACCTGCGCTTCATCACTTCAGTCTACGAATAGAGTTTCCCTTTTTTTAGTCTTTATTTAGTTCCGACAAAAAAACAAACATAATAGAGGCCTATTCAACTGACAGTTTTGGTCTCGACCGTGGTCCGGATTCTTACGTTGATCAACCATTTATGGAAGTCCTTTACTCAAACCCTGGTAGTTATAGCTTAAATAATGTCTGTGGTGTGAATTCAAGTGAGTTAAGTGGAGTTAAGTGCCTTCGGGCTTACAAGCACAAATACCTGCATCTTATAACTAGTTATTGTGTTGTTGAGAAACCATTTGCCTTCTTTTGACTAAAGCACTTTGTTTGTAAACATTGTTGGGTAACTTCTTTAACATTGTCATTGTTATAAAAACTACTTTAACTTATCTATTAAAGTGTATTAAGGTTTCACTTATAAATAATTGAATTTAAAAAAATATAGTTTATATTTATATGGCAAAAAATGTTTTACACCCCCCCCCCTCCAAACACTGTTTATTTAAGAGCAAACGTTTGTCAATTCAGAGGTTCCAAATGGTTACCCAACAAATAAATAACCTAAATATAACTCTAATATAGTCATAGAACACTAATTAGTATATTTCTCTACAAACTACTGGCTTAAATAGGAATAAGACTTTTTTTTTAAAATATAGAATTATGTTTAAATCTGGCCTATAGCTAAAAATATGTTAACTTCAAATTACGTTGATTGAATTAGGTTGAAATTCGGCTTACAGCGGGTCCTGGATTGTAAATGCATACATACATACGTACATAAATACATACATACATAACTCGGTACTTAATCCTCCTCTCT
Source organism: Timema cristinae (assembly GCA_039000515.1). Taxonomy (NCBI): domain Eukaryota; kingdom Metazoa; phylum Arthropoda; class Insecta; order Phasmatodea; family Timematidae; genus Timema; species Timema cristinae. Next base: position 29,638,378 of record JBCFYV010001001.1, on the reverse strand, counting down.
AACTTTCTCCACACTTCTCTATCCTTGCATACTCCCTTCAACATCCATACACAGAGTCATACGTGATCTTTTATAACTAAAACTATTAATGTTTCTCCTTTTCACACATTCGTCTACTACATTTAGCCACGTCTTACATGGTCTACCTCTTCCTTTAGATACACCCACTCTACCTTCATATATTTGCGGATTGTAAATACGGTTTCTTTTTGTGATTGGTATGACTACACATAATATAAGCCTCACTCCTTGGTAAATAATATAGATCCATATTATCTCACTCCTGTAACTCACTATACTAAGGCCAGAAGTGATCAAATCTTCGAAAATGTTTTAGCTTACTTTGTTTAAGGGGTATTAAACATTTGAAAACTTTTGTGTTTATGTTTAGAACTCGAAATAACATGATGAAATAAATGATCGATGATTATTTAAATTGGCATATCTCTTCTAAATATTATAGAGTACCATAGAGAAAAATTTTCAATATAAATAAAACGTTTAAAAAAGGTGTTTGAGCCATACATTTGCAAAAAAAAATTGAGTTAGTTTTAATAAACTCACGTTTTCAAAATAAACAAACAAAATAATCTTGTTTTAAAAACACTGAACCTATCTTAATTTAACTTAACATTACCTAAGTGGTACGTGGCCCAACTAACAGCGACTACACTTAACCCATCTTGCCCAAAGAGTCAAAGTTGACCTAAGCTGACCTAAGTTGACTTGGGCTGAACGCACAAACCTAAACATCCGCAACTTTGACTAATCGTAAAAAAACATTAGGTAACTTAATTTAGCAGGGTCTAATTCAACCTAACATTTGATGCTAAACTTTATCTACCAAAATAAGATATTGGAGACTTTATGAACGTTTGTCTAGGAGTTTCTTGCCAATATATATTTGCCACCAGGGTTTGTAGGCCGGACACATCTGCTCTACTGTCTGTGGCGGATATGTGACCGTCTTATGGGACCGGGACACCATGTGGGTGTGATTACTTTGAACAGATATGATGGGATGATGATTATGATGATTATGATTATGTGACACCAGTGGAAGTTTTAAACCTAGCTTAAGACTAATAAACCGGACAATGGCAGCCATATGACAATTCTCCTTCGGGAAAAATACTTATAATACCACTTGGAATCAAACCTGGGACTTCTATATTAACAACCAGAAAACTGACTACTATACCAAGAGTCCAGGTTTTCAATTAATTTGTTTACTTTTGAAAATTAATATTATTAATGTTCGTAAAATTTATTTATTGCATTACCAAACCCTTCCTTCACCTTTGACAAGACGTGTATTAATCACAACTTGTGAATGTGTGGAATGACAGGTCCCCACCGTGGTTCGGATCCCACGTTAAACTGTAGGTCCTCCAGTTCATCTCACAATCACACTACCATTACACATTAGCGTAAGTGTGTGTAACCCGAACGGGTAGTAAGACGCGGTGCTAATAATAATAATAATAATAATAATAATAATAATAATAATAATAATAATAATATTTATTGCAAAAAGATGTTACAAATAAAATAAAAAACTGATACCTTCTTGTTTGTGAGGTAAAATTGTTTACATTCTGAATCAGTTGGTCACAGTGATGTTCAAAATCGATATATTTTACTATTTAATTAGTACTCTAAACATTAGAGTTATTAATTACCTATTTCAAGGAGCAGGGAGAGGAAGGTAATTTTAACAAGAAATACTTACATATTTGCATGGACATAGGGTGATAAATTCGGTCAGTTACACGTCAGTTTTATACCTCATTTATAACCCATTTGATAATATTTGTGAGGGGGGGGGGGGGGAAGGGGAGGAAACTATCTCGTAAAATAGGATGAAAGACAACGTGTAGGAAATGCCGACTTTAGCGGGGTTTTGTAAGCACAGCATCTTACTACCCGGTCAGGTTGTTAGTAAGTAGTGCCATGCTCAGTATACACCCTACAGGATTCGATCCCAGGACTACCTCCGTTTATTGGCAGTCCAGTCTATTGCGAGAGTAACACCTTAAACCATTCCACCACCGAAGCGGGTCAACTTCAGTGTTGCCAACAGCAACAAAAGCCAGGGAGGGCATCTGTAACAAAGTCAGGCGTGCTAATTGCTAACCTAGCCCTTAGATCCGAGCTGGTGCGATGCCTCGGAGAGAAACAAAAGAATAAAAGGCGCCTCTACCGTATCCGGGCCAGATTGGCCGTAAATTGGTGGCTCGATGGAAAACCGCCGTGAAAATCATCAACCCTTTGGTTGTGATGGATGACGTCGAGCAGTTGGTGGGGAGGAAGGGTTACAGGCACCTTGGATCTACGCAATCAGAGCTGACCCACTTCTGGCAAGTTCAAACACCCCGCCCAGCACCCCGAGGAGGACCTTCAACAAGTTTTGATGCCATGAGACCGAGTCAACAAACCTCAACCAATTAAATACTTGTCCGACACGTTAGCTAAGTCATATCGTACTGAGCTAAGTGTCCCGGGTTTAATATCCCGGCATGGCTGAGAAGAAGTATCAGTGGGTAAATGTGGGTTTGCCCTCTCAAAGTGATGAATTAACGGCCGGGGGCTTGGTGTTGTGTCTGCTATGTATTTAAGTTAGTTTATAATCTGTATGTTGGTATAATTAGTTGGTTCAGAAAGAGCACGTTAATTAGGGCTGCCTCAAATAAATTAAAAATAGATACTTTACCAATTCGGTGATCGAATGGACTAAGGCGTCACTCTCATGTTAGACTGGTCTGCTAATCTCGGGGAGATCTATTTGGGGTGGTTTTTCCTAAATAGTTTCCCAATCTCCTTCCACGCTATTGCGGGTATATTACCTATAAATATCTTCCTTCCTCAACCCTACTCCAATATAGTAATTATCATGTATGCGTATAACCTGAACAGGTAGTAAGACGCGGTGATAAAGAAAACTAAAGAAACCTTTCATTGTAAGTTATGGACCAGATTTATATTCGTAAATGTGTGCACTGTGGGGGGAAGGGGGGGGGGGCAGACTCCCAAAATACGTATAGCTTGGCCCTGAGGGTCCCTTAACTGTTGGTGGAAATTTCCTCAAAGTACAAAAAAATCCTTATATCAAGACAGAAACAGCGAAATTTATACTGTCTTTTAAACATCTCATTTGATTATTCGATTATTAAAATGTTTGTTGTTTTTAACCGCTCACGATGTTTTTATTAGCACGGTCTTTCTACGTTCGGTTATACGCACACAACCTATGCAAACATAGCAGCGATGTTTGTTTTTACATGTAACCTTGAGTGCTTACCATGATCTTATTGCTGTGTCGCTATGAAATGTGTTAAGTTCATTCATGGATAAAATGGGCACAATATTAATAAAATAAAGAAGTGTACTGGTATTAGCGTGGATAGAGGATGATAAAACACAGTTACACCCCTCCTCCCCCACGCCTCACTACCATATCGGACTATCCACATTTAGCTACGCTCACAGGATAGGAATGAGTATGGGTGGTAAGCTAGTGTCATAGTGTAATTAATCAAGGTAAGACTGATACCTTTCAGGGTGACTGCCTGCAGAGGAAGAAATAGTGGTACCAACCTAAGCACATCCAACTGGGATTTAAACCCGGACCTCCTGGTCACCGGCAAGCTTGACTAGACGAGCCTGCCCTTTTAATCTGCTGCCCACCGATAAGGGTTTAACCGCAGCAAGAATACCCCCCATGCACCCAAACAGACTCGAAGCTTGGACCGTCACTTCACTTAGAGCCGAGTTGCGTAAAAACGTTAGACAACAAACCTTGAAACCTACCCTTACCATGATTAAATATTTATCAAGAGGGTGTGCGGACTGATATATATTTTTTTTGACCAGTCAAGAAGGACTTAGTACGCAACACCCCCAAAACCAAAGGGTTAGCAAGATGCCAAGCCAGCAGGTGTAAGATGGAGGACTAGATCGCATTAAGGTAACGGGAAATGAAAGTCAGGAGGGGATGAAGAATATTATTGCACCGTTTCCTGTCGCCGGCAACCCTTGCTTCCATTCTCCCACAGAAACTGTGTCGTGTTTACCTCCAGCCTGGCGTATCAAATCTCAGCATTAAAAGAGGGCGCTGATCACATCTGGAGATTTGAGTTGTTATTTTTACAATCATCAACCCTTCCTTTGATACCATCTACCAATTACTAAGTCACTCACAAAATATGTAGAGTGAACACATTTTGTGTGTGTGACCCATTTTATTTTTTACCTGCTGTTTTCTTAACCATTTGTTTACCAACTTTCTTAGAGTCATAAACGTGCACTTAGAAAATAATCGAAGAAAGCAAATATGATAGCCTTAAACACATATATGATCGTATTTGGAACCAATGTTAGGTGTGTTTGGCAACGTTAACACATTGTTTAGTTTTTATTGCTGGAGCAGGACTGGGCTAACTTACTTCCCTTATTTTTTTAATTATTAATTTTGATACGACCTGCTTCGGTGGCCGCATTATCTAAGGCGTCACCCTCGCAATAGAATAGATTGCCGATGATAGGGATATAGGGGTTCGAATGTTAGTCGGGTGTATTGAGGGTGGTTTTTACACAATGGTTTTACACTCGACTGCAAGAAACGCGGGTACACTTATCGTTTTTTCATCCTTCCTCCACCCTGACTCATATGTGTGAAACTCAAACAGGTGTTAAACGTGGTGATAAGAAGAAAACATTTGATTTGTCTACCCGTGACGTCAAGGCAGGTCAAGATAATATTTCCCATGTTAATGGATTCACATTCTATTCAGCGGGTCTTAAAGATATAACGTTAGCATGAAAACCATAAATTTTAAATATTTCTAAAGATAGTCCTACAGTGTTACAAACTTATTATCTTTATCTTGAAGTAGTTTTTTTTGTAAAAGAATTCTTTATAAATCCTCCACAACTCAGGTTAATTGGTTTGGTCACAAAAATGTCCTGTAGGAGTCTTCCTCCCAGGAGGTGGATTTTAAAAAGTCCGTGGTAGCAAATGTCTCTCTAGAAAAGGAAACAAGGTAAAGGTAAATTTTTTTAAAAGTCAATGTTTTCAAGGTGCAAATAGTATAGCGAGTGTGTAAACTCGTCAGAGGAAGAGGGGAACTGTTACCAGTAAATAAACAAGAGACCTCACCGGGTGAACTGCTCAGTTTATTCCCTCTCTTTCTATTTCGTACATTGGTGTTCTAAGTCTGTTAGTGCTTAGACTGCTTAGGTGCGTCAAGTTAAGATGCAACCCGCTTCGCAAAACAATTTTGGAAAAAAAAAAACCTCATTAGACCCGACCGAGATTCGAACCTCATTCTCCCCATTATCGGCTAGTCTAATCTACTCCCAGGTTAGCGCGTTAGACCCCGTGGTCAGCAAAGTGGATGGTTTTTAATTTATTTAAAAAAATCTAAGGAGAATCTTAAAATCCCTGTTTCGAGATGCATACGTTCGTTCAAAGGGCTACTAATTTCTAAAGTTCCAGACTCCTGCGTGTGGTAGATATCACGAGACCCAAACAAACTCGTGGTTTGATTACAAATATCAGTACCTTTGAAATAATACCACTAATATAGTAAGATGCTATCAATGTCGACAGTAAACCAATATGTTTGTATTTCCTAAAGGTTTCTTCCTCACAGAATACCAGCCGAGGATATCCACATCGGGAGGTGAAGTTAGAATTCAAAGGAAAAACTGTCTCAAATACATCCGGTCCAGGGTCGAAACCCGACTTCCGTGTCACAGACAAACCAAATAAGAGAGTGACAAAACAGCGAATATATCACTAAAAATAAAACAAACTTCTGATGGCCTTGATGGTCTTTGGGGTAAAGTGCTCGCATCAAGATCCGATGATCGTGAGAGCAAACCCAGTTGGGGTTGGAGCAATTTTTTAAATTATTAACATCCGTAGCACAACTTCCTTCTGAGGGGAAGGAATCCGTCGTTCTCATGTCAATTGATTGTGTTATGTAAAAGAACAGCGGAAGGTATGTTAAAATACCTTTCCCGGCAAAATTGGTAGGCTCTTTCGCTCTCGCTAATAGATAATTCTCGTGTGCTGATATAATCAGTCGGTTCTGAAAGTGCACGATAAATACCTCAAATAAATTTCAAAAAAGCTGCTGTTACATTAATGGATGGTGTGAACTCTGGTGTTGCTACCTCCTCTAACTACTGGTTTCCTGGTCCTGAGTTTCATCTGGTTCTGCCCCGAGACAAGGAACTTGTTCACCACGAGGAGGAACCACTTCTTGGATGTTATGAATGTTAGTTACTCTACGAAACGATGAAAGTATCTACGGAGGAAATGTAAGCATTCCAAAGAAACCTTACACATACAGTCAACTCTCGATTCTACGACCTTTCACGGTTCCCTGGAAAAGGGTCGTTATTTCGAAGGGGTCGTTATTGGAATTTTAACAGATTTTGTTTCACCCCTGACCTTCATACGAAAAAATTGCATTTTTTAGAGAACAAATAGCGAGGGTCATCAAAAATCGTTCACAAAATTCAACCAAAAACGTAACCAAATCAAAATAACAATGTTAAACAATAGCATGGGTCGTCAAAAAGTGTTCACAAAATCAAACCAAAATAGTAACCAAATCAAGAATAGAAATAACAATGGCAAAAGCAAGCCTGGCGCGTGATGTAGCGGCAGTCGCGCGCGGGGAAACATTGTCTTGCTTGTGGGAGGGGGTGGACAGAGTCAAGTGATATTGGCTGGCATTGATGAGGTGGTGTTTATATTTATACCTGACCCACCTCAGTTACTAGTAATACAGCGCTCACAAAGATAATTGCAACGCAGCGACCTAAATAAATGCAACAAACACATTTTACAGCCGATTTCCTTAAACTTTTCAACCTTTTTTCACACATTTTTCACGGTTCCTCAAAAAAGGGTCGTTACTTCGAGAGGGACGCTATTCCCGGGGTCGTATAATCGAGAGTTGACTGTAGATGATTTATTGAGGGCAATTGAAGGAAACATGATTATATTACATGTGTGTGTATGTATGTGTGTATGAGAAAAGCAAGCATCCCTTTCAAGTAAAGTATCCGTCTTTGACTTCCTATTGGCAACAGGAACTGTCTCACTTCTCACATCAAGATCAAGAAATGAATTGGCCGCCTCGGTGGCCGCGTGGTCTAACGCGCTAATCTCGCAGTAGACTAGACTGCCGATGACGGGGGGACCGAGGTTTTAATCTCGGTCAGGTGTACTAAAGGTGGTTTTCTTAAATGTTTTTCCACTCTCCCTCCACGCAAATGCAAGTACACTTCCTTTGAATACAACCTACCTAATCACTAAAACCATAAGCGTATAAACCGAACGGGTAGTAAGTCGTGGTGCTAAATATGGTTATATGCTAAGATAATTCTGAAAACTATTTTAATAACAGTTTAATTTTAAAAGGAATTTCTGAGAAGGCTTATAGGAAGTGTGCCAACATTTTCATGAAGAAAGATAGTAAAAACTTTTGTTTGGAGGAATCCAACTCACTACAGTCAGTTGGAAAAAAGACAATACACCATTACCTCTCCCACATTTTAAAGGTCATGCATGACCCAAAAACCATACACAAACAGGAATTGCGGGGAGGGGGAGTGTAAAACCACCTGGCAGAGACTCGAACCCTAACCTCCAGAGCACCAGATGAGATAAGTTTGACATTTAGACCGACTATACTGGAGACAGACACACTAACCACGCGGACGGTGATATAGAGAGTTGCCAGGAAGTCCACAGGGGGGGGGGGGGTAATAAATCAGTCCAACTGGAGCAGTTCTTGCCCAGGTAAGTCAGGGGATGAAGGAGAGGAAGGTAGAAGGGGGATCCCGAGCTACTGACTGGACCAGTTCCTAGGCACGCACATTCTCACACACCACACGCATTCTGCCCCGGCCACTGCGCGCGCATTTTTGCTTCCCCCCACCCCCCTTTTAATGTCTGACACCCTGCAGGTTGATAGTACAGGACTGTGAGGTTTTGTCTGTTGAACAACAAAATGTATCGTCTTTTTTTTATGATACTAAATAATGCACGCACTCTTAGGGAAAAAAATAAATAAATAAAAAATAGGAAAAATATTCATGCAAAATACGCCATTAAAATGTCATAAGCTTCCCTTAAAACGTTCAAATATATCCTAAAATATAAATGATGATTTTCCACTTATATTATAAATTTATTAAAGTTTCCTGAAAATCTCAGAGTTATTAATAGATTAGGTATAACATACAGTAGCCCCATGACTTGTTTGGTGCTGACTGACAGCTGATGGCTTTGAAAAGTTACCAGACCAAATTATGTATCCCTACGCCGAGCCATATGATCTGCAAAAACATGTGTTTAGAAGCTGTCACTTCTGACGGTCAACATTTAGGTATACACCTAAATGTTGACCGTCAGCTGTCAGTCAGCACCAAAGAAGCTATGGGGCTACTGTAGTTTACTAAAAAGTTATACGATGTATAAAACTATTATTTATACATACATTGAAAAAAATACTCACTTATTAGCTACTTTTTTTAATGAGAAATATGAGCTTTATATAACAATTAAAAATAAATTTTGAAAATTTTCTTCAAAACAGGCATTATGCTCTAATCATGGTTTAAATATGGCCTAAGACTGTAAAATATGTAACCATGGTATTATATGTCAAATAAAAAACAGGGTGACCTGGTGGTCTAGAGGTAAGGTGTCAGACTTCTGTGCTGGCGGCCGGGGTTCAATCCTCGGTCCCGGCACAGATGTATCTGATTTCCAAACCCTTCCTTCACCTCTGACAAGACATCTTGTGAATGTGTGGAATGCCAGGCCTCCACCGTGGTTCAGATTCCACGTTAAACTGTAGGTCCTTCATTTCATTTCACAATCACCACTTTACATTAGCGTAAGTGGTATAACCCAAGTAGTAAGACGCGTGTAATAATAATAATAATTAAAAAAGCGCAAAATTTTGAAATAAGAACAACTCAAAACATGTTTATATTATTTTTTTAAAGCACAGCGTCTTACTACTTGTTCGGGTTATAGGCTTATGTACTAATTACTATAATGGTTTTAGGGATTAGGGAGGTTATATTTATAATACGTGTACTCACATTTGCGTGAGGGAGAGTGGAAAACTATTTTGGAAAAAAAACTCTGTACGCCCAACCAAGATTCAAACCTCAATCTCCCCATCCTCAGCAGTCTAATCTACTGCGAGAGTGACGCCTTAGACCATGCGTCACTGAAGCGGATTCCAACTATAGTATTGAGGTGGTTTTAAGAGCCCTATCTGACAGCTACAAAGTACTAAAACTATTTCATGTAGTCATACAACCAGCTGAAGGATTGAATGTTCGCATTATCTAGATGGCTGGGGAACACATCAGTACCAAATTTTGTTTGTTTGCTTGGAGACATCATTATTATTATTATTATTATTATTTATATCTATTATTATATCATTATTTAACTATTACTGTTTATTTTATTTTATAATTATACGTGTGCACTTTTCACCGCTGGTTGTTACAGTCTTACGACTGTAACAGGCCAGAACTATAATAAATTAATTTGAAATTGAATTATCATAAATATTATTATCAATAATACATTCATACGGGAGATAATATGGCTTACAGTTGTAAATTTTACAAAATTGCATCAATGGAGTCTACATGATGGTATTCCTGCATTGCTCAAATAAATCTGAATAGCCTTCACACCTAATTATAACACTCTTGGACAGTATTTAGGTAAATATAACTATACTGTTTGCCATACAGATAAGCTGGTGTGAAGAACTAGGAACCAAAGGTCATGTTTATCATTGATAGGTCTATATCGGGTACTCTAACCGAGTCACCTGACCTGGCGTGAGCCAATAGAATACAAGAGATACGTCCCCAAAAGCTTGTTTGGATTGGAGACGGCTGTCTCTGCTCGGATCACACCCACAGTTCAAAGTTTCGGCAATTACACTAGGAAGAAAACAAAAGAGGTGCATTTTATCTCGTTCTTCAAAAGATAACAATTTTTAAAGATAAAAATCCCACTTTTAACCATCAACTTTGAGTGAAATCGACTAAAATTGGTCGTTCTAGAAATACATAAGCTATTATTTTATTTATTAGTTATAAAGTTCATCTAAAAGTTATCGAAAGCTCTACTTACTGAACCCTCGTTAGCAAAACTAAACCACAATAGGAGGTTCAAATGAATAACATCAAAAAGGGCAATATGAGTGAGTAGCTGGAGTTCTTGTTTTGAATGTCTGAGTATAAGCATTCGAAACTCAGAGCACGCAACTCGCACCGGTTGAGGGAATGATATGTTGACGGTCGTCCTCAAAGAAACTTATATATATGTATATATGTACCCACAGAGAAAAATATAAGAAACACTCATATGACCTAAGGGTATTATCTCTATTCCTAACACTAAAGAAAACTTGAAGTTGCTTTGTTGGTATTTTTCATAAATAACATAATTAAATATATAAGTTTAAGAATATGAATAAGTTTGAACAATATATAGAGATACTAGTTAGCTGTTGCCCGCGGCTTTGCTCGCGTGGAAGTTGATTATATACAAATGCGAAAATATACATATGTATTTACAGATTAATTTAAAATATTACGTTACGTTGATGACCATAACTTGACCTCAGATAAAAAATAATGCAAGTCCGATACAAACTTTCACCCCCTTTTTCATCCCTTATTAAATAAAATTTCCAAAATTCCTGAAACACGTATTTATTTGTTTTATGTCAATAACCGAAATACAAAATTTTGTTTATGTAACTTTCAAAATGACGGACTTTCATACATATTATCATCCCTATTTTGACCCCTTTGGGGTGATATTTTCTAAAATCCTTTCTTAGTGGGTGCCTACATAACAAAATGAATATACAGTCCGAATTTCATGCTTGTAGCCTTGATAGTTTGCGCTCGGCGATGATGAATCAGTCAGTCGTGTCAGTCAGTCAGGACATGTTATTTTATAAGTATAGATTAATAAATCATAATGATAGTCGAGTTGGCAAACAAGTAGTATTCTTTAAGGTTTAGAATGATTGATGTAAAAAATTATATCAAAGTTAAATGCAGTTTTACACTCAAAACAGCTGCATAAGAAAAAAACCAATAATAGTTAAATCATTTTTTTCCGCACTGAACAAACTAGTAAAGTTACGCGACCCTCTTAAACAAATATCAATTACAAAATATATCTTCATTATTTACAAAGGTGAGTTCTCAAACTTCCCTCATCTTCTCTAAATCCTCTATACACATTCCCGTACAAAACCCCAACTAAATTGCACGATCATAGATAGATATTCTCAAGAATAAATATTAAACTACAAGTGTTTGTGTTTTGTTATATTTATACACGACAAAACCAAAATTGACTGCAAAATATCAATATTAGCCCTCATTATAAAGTTTCTTCCGTCTCCCAATCAGATCAGAAGTTATATCCTCAAACTAATCGATCTCCGCAAAAATAACCTAAGTATCGACATCTTCAATAGTAAATTAAGTATCGATACCCACAAAAATAAATCAAGTATCGATATCCATATAATAATCGACTTTTTTCATACGTGACCAAATTCAACATCGATCTGAGAGCTACATGCATTATAAATTTCCCTTTGCAAAATTAATAATATATTGCCGAAATAAGAATTTTGAAAAATTAAATATATAAATAAATAATTAATAATGATGAAGTAATACTAGGCTGAAATAGAAATTCGTTCTTACATTTGAACTATCTGAAGCCTTAGCTTCTTACTCCTCCATTCAAGCTAAGTCCAAAAGTGCCGACAAGCTGCCCCGCCGGCACTATATATACAAGAAAACCCAGAGAACATTGGAGAACAGGATATATGGTGGGGGAATATAATATATGGATCACCAAGGGGGGGAATGCGCGTGACAACAATAACTTCTACTATACACTCCAAACAACTGGAACCTTCTAGATTATAGTAGAACAACCCCTCTTCACAGCTTAAGTTCTTTGGACCGCCTTTGGTTGTGTGGCGCATTCTAGGGGGCGCCGTTCGAACTTTGATGGCAGTGGCTAGTCTATCTCGGGGCGCAGCTATGCTCGGTTGTGTTGTTTTTTTTCTCTCCGACTCATAGTCCTAGACGCAGGAACGGTGAAATGGGGTAAGTTGTATATTCTCCTGACTCGACTATCCTATGCTTATAGCCAAATGCTACATTACGTATGCATGCATTTCTGTATAATTTATCCCTACACTATTAATTAATTGAACGGATTAAAAGTGTAAATATAATAGTATTTTTTTTATTTCCGCCTTTGTGCAACTTAAGTTTCCACTTCTCCTATGAAAATCACGCTGTACCAATTTCCACCAATAGAGATTTTTGTATGAGAACTGGTATCTCACGTTTAGCCCCATCGTTAGTTTTGTATGAGTATCGGTATCTCACGTGTAACATTGAGTTACAAAAGGAACCGCCCCTATGTTAACCTTCACGCATAACTCTCTATTTGATTCATACTACCCACTCCAAATGGTATCGAAACTAATTATCTTCCTACAATAGTATTCTTCTCTATTGTAGTTCTCGTAGTTTCGTTCTATATCATTATCAATTCTGAACAATATAAAACAAAAATAAGCTCTCTACAAAATAAAACTGTTCATGTACTTACTGATTGTATCTTCTGGATAGAGCAACCACCAAGACGGGCCAACACACGTGGAATCCTAGTTGGGGGAGTGGACCGAGCGAGCCATGATGTTCCAACAGCTGACGTCCACACCAACTTGATCAACGATACATTAAAGTGGGCCGGCCAGGAATTGTCTTGACACAACATCAGGAGATTGAAGAAATATCGTTTGGAAGTCAGATGGAGCTCTGACAACAAGTGGTCTACGTGATGATCGAAAGCTTCTAAAGGCCGAATTAACGTCACCAACCGAGTGTTCTGTTCCCTCACCTTGCGTCCCTAGCAACGCAACCCTATAAAGAGTGATGTTTGTGTATACTAAAATGACTCTTCGATTTCAACGCTTCAAGGAGAAGTGCTGTCCTGGACTTGGACAATGTCAGGATAAAAATTCATGCATTTTATTCTACGGACATAATCTACGGCGGTTTATATTTTGGACTCTAATTTAAACTTAACACTTAGTGTTAGCCAGATTAGGCGTCGTAATTTTTCTATTCTCAAATGTTTTTTTTTTACTTGAACATATATATTTTTAAATGAAACTCTATTTATTTTCTGCAGCCACTTGGGCGCTATGGTCTGTCACGATTCTTAGACTTTTTATATAGCCACAATTATTAATTGATTATGTGTTGGAATTGTTAAATGTAAATTGTTTTGAAATTGTGGTTATTACCAGTAATTGTATTTGCATTTTTGGGGTAAATGTTTCTTTTGTAGATTAATATATTTTGAGACGAATTGACATTAGTATATTTTCCAAATCTTTTGCTATTCTTTTCTTCAAGTATTGTATTAAATTATTATTAACAAGTAAAGTTCTTGTTGACGTTTCCAATTTGTGTGTCGAGATTCGATAGTCCCGCGGGAGTTTGACCAAAGTCTGTTAGCCAAACTCTCGTGTCATTTAAAATATCCGAGAGATATTTAATATTTATATTAACGTTTTGAAGTCTGTATTCACTGGAGTGAATCAAACACTTTGGTAACATTTTATAGATGACCATAAGGCTCTTATTTTGTCATTATATAATTTCCTGATGGATATTATTTGCAATAATTGTATGTACTATAATCAACATTATGGTTAGTACTGTCTCTTCAAGACTGACCCATTTGATTGTAGGATAGGTTACGTGTTTTGTAACATCCCCTCAATTTAACTGCGCAAAATAATATATGAGGTTATTATTTAATTTTGATTTTCAACATACCTCAGTTTGATTTTTGAGACCATGTAAAGTATTCTGCTCTGTTGTTATTACTTTGAATAAACCATTCATATGGTTAATTTTTAAATCTTGCAAATGTTTTACCTTTTTTGTATGCGCCTTAGATCACTCCCACTCCCTTTTATATTATTTGTGGTCGTAAGTAAAAGGAAGAGGAGTGGGTGTAACACACGTTTAGCACTATCGTTATTTGTCCCATACTCCTCGTCTCTCTACCAGTCTGGGAGATCCGCATATTTACTCTAGTGCGGTGAGGAAGTGAGGAACGAAAGAATTGAGAAAAAATATACCCGCGTTTGTATGTCGGAATAGTGAGAAACCTTAGGAAGAAAATCTGAGGTGGTCTAAGCCCAGCTGGGATTCGAACCCCGACATTCTCGCCACTGTAAAACCACCCCGCGTGCAGGTGTTAACCATTAGTGAGTCACATTCCGAAACAACTCCAAGGAATCTAATTAGGAATTGAGCCCTAACTTCACCGTTATCGACTACCTAGTCTAGTACACTGCGAGTTGGCTCAAAGCACATCGACACAACATATCAATAATAGTATCTCTAAAATAAAGTTAAAATGTGGACATTAGTAGTACTAGGTCTCTAAAACAATACACAGTCTGTACATGGAGTGTGTCCAGCCATAGCAACTTCTTCTTTCTGCCAGAAATATATATTCCCTTGTGTTCCCATTCGTTAATTCCCTATGTATAGATTTCCACCACGTGCTCTCCATAATCAATGACAATCCCTCTGAGTAGCTCTGATAGACTCCGGCCTCCTCGGTAGGGTTATTAACTGGTGCATTGCCACTTAGACTAATTGATATTGCTTCGACCTAACAGCCCAACTGGTTTGATTTAAGTTTAGGGCTGAACACTTAATCCTGTCAAAATTAAGTTTTTTTTACTTTCTAAGCAGTGCCAGTTAAACCATCACAGGTATTATTGATATGCTGACTCCCCCATGAATGGTGGTGGGGGGGAGGAGCATTTTCTTTTCTTCTTTACCCCTCCTTAGCAAATAACCATAAATTGTTTCAGTCAAATTCTACCTAGAACTGAAATCGCGTCTTACTACCCGTCCGGCTTATAATAATTTCAATCACACTAATGAGGATATGGTTGAGTAGAGTATAATTTAGAGGAAAGGTACCCATATTGGCGTGGAGGCAGAGTGAGAAAACTATTTGTATAAAACTACACCGTCGGGATTCGAGCCGCCACTTCCTGATCCCTGATAAACCAAACTAGATGAGTCCAACATTTAGCACATGTGTCTACAAATGTGGACTTAGTGTACGCCAATGAATATGTGTTGAATAAATATTTAAAATTTTAAGAGCATTTTTGATACTTTAAAAAATAAAGGGGGTGTAGCGTTATACACATTAATGGTGCCCCTAAACTTCACAATAAGGAAAAAATACAGAAATAACAGGTTGTATATATTGCATGCCCCCGTCCATATGAATATATCGAGGTACGCCACTGCCTGTTTGTATGAGCTGCGACAGTATTCTGATGTGTTTGTTCGGTTGGTAGTACCAGTTGTACCGTTGTCAAGCAAGAAGGCAGTCGTTATGCCAGCCACACAGTTGATATCAGTCGTTGAACTCAACATTCAGTCAACATTGGCCCGCTATCAACTCCACCGATACAGTGCAATCAACGTTATCTTCTCGCTCTTGTACCGGGTCCGCCATTGTTTGGCATCAAACACTGGTTACAAACTCCGCCACTAGAGGCGCTCAGAACAGAGCGCTCCTTCGTCCCGTATTTTGTTGCGCTGTCTCGTATCAGTAAATGTCCAGGATTTTTAAAATCATCTCGTTTGGACTACGAACGTTAAAAAAAAAAAAATAGCCAACTGAATCGGTTGTGGGGACTATATTAGGCGACATTGTTCGAAATGCAGGAACTTATTTTTATCATATTTCTGCATTGAAACAAAACCCATAAATTCTTAAATAATTCTAAAGATAGTCCCACAGTGTCACATAATTATTAATTTTATCTTGAAGTAGTTTTTTGTAAACTTTTTTTGTATAAATTATCCACAACTCAGGCCATTTGGTTTGGTCATGAAAATGTCCTGTAGATGTTTTCCTGCCAGGATAAGGATTAAAAAAGTCAACGATGGCAAATGTTATCTAGAATAGGAAACAAGGCAAAGTAATTTAGAGTGAGTGTGTAAACTCGTCATAGGAAGAGGGGAAGTGCTATCAGTAGATAAACAAGAGTCCTTGTAGCACACTGGTGTCCAAGTGTGTTACCGCTTAGACAGCTTAGGTACGTCAAGTTAAGATGCAACCCGCTTCGCAAAGTAACCTCCAAATCACCAAGCAGGTAACGTGGTTAACAAATGAGCTATGAAAGCGTTACTAGCGACATTTTGACGGCTGCTGCTTTGAAAACAAAATGCGCGAGCTTCACATTTTTTTTTACATGCTTTTCTTTGGATAAAATATTCAATTCACGAAACCCTAGCAATAATTCACAATTGTAACTGTGATTATTATTTATGTTTATAAAAGTGGGCCTAAGAAAAATAAAGCAGTTTCATTAAAAATGCATTCCGGTTGGTTCATTTTGTTTTGACCGTGACTGTGAGACCGGATTGGAGGGCTCAGTCCGATGAACATACTCAGGTGCTCACACGCTCCTAAATAAAATGTTTGTACCTCGCATGAATAAAGTAATCGTGAACATTTTTGAACCCACTTCAATGGCCGAATGGTCTAAGGCATCACTCTCGTGTTAGACCAGCCTGCTGATGACGGGGTTTGGATCTCGTTGGGGTCAACTGAGGGTGGTTTTCCATTCTCCTTCCACGCAAATGTGGATACGTTTAATCTAAAATGATTAAGTGATATAAATTTAAAAATCTACCTCGAGATGTTTATGAGTCTTAATCATAATCCGGACTTTACCCGGGGCTACAGCCAAAATAGGTCGATATATTTCCTTCAAATTTGATCCATAAGTTTTATCTTATATTTTATATGTCTATGTAAGGTCCTTACAATTAAAATTGGACTGTAACAATTATTTTCATCCGCGTTCCTAAAATACAAGTATAACTATCATTAAGTATTAATTAGCGACCTGGGGGCAGCAACGAGCTCACGAACCGGTGACGGTCCACGGCCCACTGTTTGGCTAGCACTGTCCAACTGTTGTATTTCTACACGCGTGTCGGAATATGTAGGTTGGGTGACAACTGACCCGCATAGAAAGAACACTGTTACTGGCTGTGAATGTATGATATTCGCCCAAACGCTGAAGTAACTAGCCAGTAACTGTCGCACGGATACAGACAGACAGACCGACAGACGTGTCACCGCCATTCACAATACCACTTGTACAAACCTTACAGCATTCAATGTAACAACGACCTAACGAGATATAATTAACGGCTTCAATAGAAAAAGAAACCAAGTCCATAAATGAATATAAACACAATTGTTTCCACAAATGACTGAAATATATTTGATTAAGGCGATATAATAGTCGAGTAGAAATCCATAAAACACCAAGATTTAAAATGTTTCTGGGTAGAGCTGTCCGGCGGTAAGGGAACAAACGGGGGAGGAGGAGTATACAAATGCCGACGCAATTTGTTATTGGTTAATGTTTCGCGAAACGGGAAATGTATTTGTACATTTGATACAAAATAAATCGAATGAAGGCCCGTACAGCGGATTACAACAACATGATAGGGTTGGTTGATGCTTTTAGTCACAAAGTTAAGTCATGAGTTTGAGACCCAGCAGAACAACTCTCCCTGTAGGTCTCTTACACACCTATAGAACAACTCTCCACAGCAGGTATCTTACACACCTATATAACAACTCTCCACACAGGTCTCTTAAACACCTATAGAACAACTCTCCACAGCAGGTCTCTTACACACCTATAGAACAACTCTCCACAGCAGGTCTCTTACACACCTATAGAACAACTCTCCATAGCAGGTCTCTTACACACCTATAGAACAACTCTCCATAGTAGGTATCTTACACACCTATAGAACAACTCTCCATAGCAGGTATCTTACACACCTATAGAACAACTCTCCATAGCAGGTCTCTCACACACCTATAGAACAACTCTGCATAGCAGGTATCTTACACACCTATAGAACAACTCTCCACAGCAGGTATCTTACACACCTATAGAACAACTCTGCATAGCAGGTATCTTACACACCTATAGTACAACTCTCCACAGCAGGTCTCTTACACACCTATAGAACAACTCTCCATAGCAGGTCTCTTACACACCTATAGAACAACTCTCCATAGCAGGTCTCTTACACACCTATAGAACAACTCTCCATAGTAGGTATCTTACACACCTATAGAACAACTCTCCATAGCAGGTCTCTTACACACCTATAGAACAACTCTCCATAGCAGGTCTCTCACACACCTATAGAACAACTCTCCACAGCAGGTCTCTTACACACCTATAGAACAACTCTCCATAGCAGGTCTCTTACACACCTATAGAACAACTCTCCATAGCAGGTCTCTTACACACTTTTAGAACAACTCTCCACAGCAGGTCTCTTACACACCTATAGAACAACTCTCCACAGCAGGTATCTTACACACCTATAGAACAACTCTCCACAGCAGGTCTCTTACACACCTATAGAACAACTCTGCATAGCAGGTATCTTACACACCTATAGAACAACTCTCCACAGCAGGTCTCTTACACACCTATAGAACAACTCTCCATAGCAGGTCTCTTACACACCTATAGAACAATCTCCATAGCAGGTCTCTTACACACCTATAGAACAACTCTCCATAGCAGGTATCTTACACACCTATAGAACAACTCTCCACAGCAGGTCTCTTACACACCTATAGAACAACTCTCCACAGCAGGTCTCTTACACACCTATAGAACAACTCTCCACAGCAGATCTCTTACACACTTTTAGAACAACTCTCCACAGCAGGTCTCTTACACACCTATAGAACAACTCTCCATAGCAGGTATCTTACACACCTATAGAACAACTCTCCACAGCAGGTCTATCACACACCTATAGAACAACTCTCCATAGCAGATCTCTTACACACCTATAGAACAACTCTCCATAGCAGGTCTCTTACACACCTATAGAACAACTCTCCATAGCAGGTCTCTTACACACCTATAGAACAACTCTCCATAGCAGGTCTCTTACACACCTATAGAACAACTCTCCATAACAGGTCTCTTACACACCTGTAGGACAACTCTCCATAGCAGGTCTCTTACACACCTATAGAACAACTCTCCACAGCAGGTCTCTTACACCCCTCTAGAACAACTCTCCACAGCAGGTATCTTACACACCTGTAGGACAACTCTCCATAGCAGGTCTCTTACACACCTATAGAACAACTCTCCATAGCAGGTCTCTTACACTCCTATAGAACAACTCTCCACAGCAGGTCTCTTACACACCTAGAGAACAACTCTCCATAGCAGGTCTCTTACACACCTATAGAACAACTCTCCACAGCAGGTCTCTTACACACCTATAGAACAACTCTCCATAGCAGGTCTCTTACACACCTATAGAATAACCCTCCCCCTCCTAAATGGTCAAAACCACTCTACCTTCACGCAAATGCGGGTTCATTTAATCAAAATTCTACTTCCCTTATCCCTATATTATTAATATAAATATTTATATAGTTTGGACGGGTAGTAATATGTGTGATACGGCGGAAAAACATCGAATAAATAAAACCAATAAAAGTTTTCACTTCAATAATTCGCGTTATCGTTGGAAAATGTGTGTGACTCCTGTCTGGGGGGAGGGGGGGCAAGCCACGTGCACCCTCTGCCACGTGTGCCCTTACCACGTGACCTCTTACAACTTTAGCGGGAGGAGAAGGGACGGGCCTCTCATGAATGAGTGGAGTTTGAGGGAAACTGCATCAAAGTATTTATAAGTGAGATATTTTTACCCGTTTGCTTGGCGAGGACGCGAATTTGGCCCGACATGTGGGTTGCTTGTTTCTCTGGACTTTGGGCAGCGCCTCCAATTGAGAACCTCTTGAACTACGGGACTACGCCGACAGCGGCAACTCACCAGCAGCCCACAGAGATATTATCAAAATACTTGTTATTACTCTCTAGTCTTTAGTACTAATACTGGCTAGTAGCGACTTAAACTATCTACCATATAAAAACCAGATGAAGCTGAACTACAATTAGATTGACACCTTGACTGAGATAAAGTAACTTGATTGAAGATCTCGTGTATTATAAATAACACCCTCATTGTGTCCTCTCCTGGGATCGATCCTGGGTCAGAGTCCAGCACGCCCACACACATTTTTTGCCCATTGTTTAGATATTTATTTATTTCTCTGGTGTTGAATAAACTGATAAATCGAGTAAGTGTGCACTGAGCGAGGTGGTAACCAAGGTCCATCCATCTTGAACTCGACCTCCTTAAAGACTTGAGCGCCGCGCTGATCCCATTGGAGGAGATATGTCGTGTCCGCGAGATCCCCCCCCCCCCCCCCCCCTCAAACATCGCATCACGTGTTGTTTACTTCTGCCCACGGAGAGGACTTTGCAATTGAAGGTCACCGCTTTCAAGGCCAGCCGGCGGCTCACACGTGTGGAACCACGCACCACCATTACACGTGCAAAAAGCAGCGAGCGCCTGCTATTACATGCGAGCTAAGTTGAGAGTGGGTGGAGACACAGCTCTTTTTTCCCCTCTCACTCTCCTACAGACGAGTGTATCTTGGGACGAAACCGACAACAAATGTGTTGCTTCTGTTTTGTGGTTTTTACATTTAACTTGATTAAATATCTATATTTAAATGATTATTTCCTCGCTTCAATGGACGCATGGTCTAAGGAATGCGCTACTCTCGTGTTAGACCAGACCAGGAGTCCCCAATTATATTTTGATGACCCGCCTCGGTGGCGTAGTTGGCTAACGCGCTAGTCGTGTTGAGCTAGACTGCTGAGGACGGGGAGATCAAGGTTCGAATCTCGGTCGGGTGAACTGGGAGTGGTTTTTCCTAAATGGTTTTCCACTCTCCCTCCAGGCAAATGCGGGTTCACTTCCTCTAATTCAACCTTCCCAATTCCTAATCCATTAGCGTAATTAGTACTTAAAGCGTATAAACCGAACGGGTAGTAAGACGTGGTGCTAAAATTTGTTTTGAGGTATTTAAGGTGCACTTTGTGAAGCGACTGACCAAGTCAGCACACAACTTACAAACTAACTGAGATCCACATATTTTAGTTGATCATTAAATACCTAAACCTCCCTCATGAACCTGATTACGAACCTTGGGGTCTCTGGTTCAATTCCCGGATGGCACCTTAGGCATATTTCTCCCGAAGGGGAAACTACCCCAACGGTCACCAAGGTTTGATTAGTTAGGCTTACATTAGGTTTAAGTTAGTCTTAAGTTAGACTTAAGTTAGTTAGTTTGTCTTAAGTTATGGTTTAAGTTAGGTTTAAGTTAGGTTTAAGTCAGGTTTAAGTTTTTCCACTGATACGAATGAAGTAGCTCGGACGAGTAATACAATATATTACCATGCGCAGACAATCAAATTGAATATACTCACTGAAATATTTTATTGATTTTGAGAAGAAATGTGGCATAATTTGTTGTAAAACTGTAAACTGAGGTTGCGTTCGCATCATCCCGTCTCAAATGGGGTGTTATCCGTGCTCTTAACCTCATGTTGCGGGTGTTATCCGTGCTATTAACTTCATGTTACAGGTGTTATACCCTGCTCTTAAACTCATGTTACAGGTGTTATCCGTGCTCTTAACCTCATGTTGCGGGTTATATCCGTGCTCTTAACCTCATGTTGCGGGTGTTGTAACAAGATGGAGAAAACTTGAGCTAATAAGGGGTTCATGATGTTTGTTCAACCACATTCGTCTCAGATGAACAAGTGTGAAACACTGCGATAGGAATGGGTTATGGGAGAGAGTCCACCATGATAAGAGTGAAAGCACCAGTACTATGGGGAGAGGCAGCCAATACTAGGGAGAGAGCACCATACTAAGAGGAGAGAGCAGAGGAAATCCATAGCTATAAATCCCATTTTAGACAACCACGGTTGAAATTAAACCTTTAAACTCTTCGTCGCCGGTAATCGAGTCAATTGTAAGCGTCCCTCGCCTCGGTGGCCGCATGGTCTACAGCGCAACTCTCGCAGTGGATGAGACTGCCCATGACAGGACGATCGAGGTTTGAATCTCGGTTGTACTGAAGGTGGTTTTCCAAAATGGTTTTCCACTCAAATGTGAAAACAATTCGTATAAATCTAACCTTCTTAACCCATAAAACCACCAGCGTAATTAGTACATAAGCATATAAACCGAGCACGCAGTGGGACGGTGCCAACAATAAGCTGTGAGCATGACGTCAAGAGCGTATGTTCACTACTTCGAGTGTTTTGATGTTAAGCTTACTACTACTACTACTACTACTACTACTACTACATACATACACAAATACACACACGTACTTATAGTAGCTATAAATGTGTAATCCCCAACCCGAACGTATTAATGGGCCCCTAGACCTGTGGTCAAACACTTTAACCACTCAACCCGGTGACGATATGTGGATTTGTTCTTCTCACACACGTAGTCCACCTCAGAGGCCCGCATGTCCCTGCCTGAAGACACGACGACTGACGATGAGAAGGTAGGTCTGTTGTGCTCTACGGACATGGAGCGTGGTTCGAGGTCCACCGACATGACTTGCAGCAAGATGGTTCCTCTTTCTCCTAGAAGAGAAGACACAATGACTTGCAGCAAGATAGTTCCTCTTTCTTCTAGAGAGAAGACACAATGACTTGCAGCAAGATAGTTCCTCTTTCTTCTAGGAGAGAAGACACAATGACTTGCAGCAAGATAGTTCCTCTTTCTTCTAGGAGAGAAGACACAATGACTTGCAGCAAGATAGTTCCTCTTTCTCCTAGAAGAGAAGACACAATGACTTGCAGCAAGATAGTTCCTCTTTCTTCTAGGAGAGAAGAAACAATGACTTGCAGCAAGATAGTTCCTCTTTCTTCTAGGAGAGAAGACACAATGACTTGCAGCAAGATAGTTCCTCTCTACCATCTCACTTCTAGAACATATCTGACTCTGAACTGAAGGGCTGAGTTTTGACTCTTGGTTATGTACATATACTGTGACTAATTCTATTTCCTTGAATTATATACTTTTAATTTGTTGATAAGCAGCAATGTTACTTGGCTGTACTAATGGATAAAATAAATAAATAAAATATTCTCAAACTAATCAACTATATTATTAATATTTAAGCTCTTATTTTTCACAGTGCCATACTACCCGTCAACAGGTATTTTATTATTATTATTATTATTATTATTACTATTAGCACCGCGTCTTACTACCCATTTGGGTTATACGCACTTACACTAATGTGTAATGGTAGAGTGATTGTGAGATGAAATGAAGGACCTACAGTTTAACGTGGGATCCGAACCACGGTGGAGGCCTGGCATTCCACACATTCACAAGATGTCTTGTCAGAGGTGAAGTAAGGGTTTGGTAATCAAATAAATCTGTGCCGGGACCGAGGATTGAACCCCGGCCGCCAGCATAGAAGTCTGACACCTTACCCCTAGACCGCCAGGTCACCCAACACGTATTTAATCACGCTAATTAAATGGAGACTGGGAGGGTAAAATTGGGAGTAAATATAACTGCATTCGAATGTAAGTAGAGTGTAAACTTATTTTATAAAAAAAATACTATTATTAGTTCCGAGATCTATCCATCACTATTCATGCGTTTAGAAAAAAACACCAATCAAATAAACCAACAGAATAATACAACCCTTTTTCTTTAATTTGCAACCAGCCCCTCTGTCATATAACTGACTTTATTCGACAGCAGCTCAAAGGGTTGGAGTCATGATCTTTTTTTTTTAACCAAGACTACTCGAGATATACAACCCGATCCGATGAACCTAACCATCATAAAATCAACCCAATTTTTTCAATGCTACCTAGAAAAAACTAATACAGGATTTTAGGTGTCGGGGGCGGGGGGGGGGGAGAGAAGGGGTATAAGGGGATGGGGGTAGCAGATTTTTCTTTAAAAAAAATTAAAATGTGTTAGGGTTATTGACCTGAAGACTAAGTTGCCACCAACCCTTGACTTGTCGTCACACCATTCATCAACCCCTAACGCCCAGAGCTACACCCCTCCCTCTGTAAGGGGGTGGAATCTCTGCGCCCGTCACAACAGGTGTGGTGGGAAGTGTCTTGTAGAGGGGTAGTTCACCCATCTGGTGCCTCAGGAAACATACAGATCGTTACACTTTAGCTGGTCTTTAATTATTTTACCAGCTCTCACCACCGACCAGCAGGGGTGTGTGTGTGTGTGTGTGTGTGTGTGTGTGTGTGTGTGTGTGTGTGGAGGGATGTGGACTATGTGCCGGGCGCGCAATTTTTAATCACGAGCATTTAGGGGATAGAAAGTTTATCCTAAGTCCGCAATTTTCAACATCTTTGAAATCAGGACCCACTGAACATGGATCCAACATTGTCAAGAAACAACAACGGTTTCTCAAGAAGAGATTGCATCATTAAAATAACGCGTGTTCAAAAGTTAAATAGCTAAAAACCCACTTAGGTGGCCGCACGGTTTAACGCGCTAATCTCGTGTTAGGTTAGACTGCCGAAGACGGGGAGATTGGGATTCAGTCCCGGTAAGGTGCATTGAGGGTGATTTTCCACTCTTTCTACACGCAAATGCGGGTGCACTTCCTCTGAATTAAAAACCTTCATAATCAATAAACACATTAGTATAAATAGTGTGTAGTCCAAACGGGTAGTGAAAAAAGGCTAAAATTCTAATAATTATTGTGTTATTTTTAAAAATAACATTGATCATGGATTTACATCCCCCAATTATAATTTTTTCTCTATTTTTTTTTGTGTTCCCCCAAACTCTGGTGGCACACCAATGTGTAAACAACTGTACAGAGCACCAATGTGTAAACAACTGTAGAGAGCACAATGTGTAAACAACTGTACAGAGCACCAATGTGTAAACAACTGTACAGAGCACCAATGTGTAAACAACTGTACAGCGCACCAATGTGTAAACAACTGAAGAGAGCACAATGTGTAAACAACTGTACAGCGCACCAATGTGTAAACAACTGTAGATAGCACAATGTGTAAACAACTGTACAGAGCACAATGTGTAAACAACTGTACAGAGCACCAATGTGTAAGCAACTGTACATTACACAGTTGGGTAAACAACTGTACAGAGCACCAATGTGTAAACAACTGTACAGCGCACCAATGTGTAAACAACTGTACAGAGCACCAATGTGTAAACAACTGTACAGAGCACCAATGTGTAAACAACTGTACAGAGCACCAATGTGTAAACAACTGTACAGAGCACCAATGTGTAAACAACTGTACAGAGCACCAATGTGTAAACAACTGTAGAGAGCACAATGTGTAAACAACTGTACAGAGCACCAATGTGTAAACAACTGTAGAGAGCACCAATGTGTAAACAACTGTACAGCGCACCAATGTGTAAACAACTGTACAGAGCACCAATGTGTAAACAACTGTACAGAGCACCAATGTGTAAACAACTGCACAGAGCACCAATGTGTAAACAACTGTACAGAGCACCAATGTGTAAACAACTGTACAGAGCACCAATGTGTAAACAACTGTACAGCACACCAATGTGTAAACAACTGTATAGAGCACCAATGTGTAAACAACTGTACAGAGCACAATGTGTAAACAACTGTACAGAGCACCAATGTGTAAACAACTGTACATAGCACCAATGTGTAAACAACTGTACATAGCACCAATGTGTAAACAACTGTACAGAGCACCAATGTGTAAACAACTGTACAGAGCACCAATGTGTAAACAACTGTACAGAGCACCAATGTGTAAACAACTGTAGAGAGCACAATGTGTAAACAACTGTACAGTAGCACCAATGTGTAAACAACTGTAGAGAGCACCAATGTGTAAAGCAACTGTACATACACCATTGTAAACAACTGTACAGCACACATTTGTGTAAACAACTGTAGAGAGCACCAATGTGTAAACAACTGTAAGAGCACAATGTGTAAACAACTGTACAGAGCACCAATGTGTAAACAACTGTACAGAGCACCAATGTGTAAACAACTGTAGAGAGCACCAATGTGCTTAAGCCAATGTACATTACACACAGTTGGTAAACAACTGTACACACACCAGTTGTGTAAACAACTGTAGATGAGCACAATGTGTAAACAACTGTACAGAGCACCAATGTGTAAACAACTGTACAGAGCACCAATGTGTAAACAACTGTAGAGAGCACCAATGTGTAAACAACTGTAGAGAGCACAATGTGTAAACAACTGTACAGTGCACCAATGTGTAAACAACTGTAGAGAGCACAATGTGTAAACAACTGTACAGTAGCACAATTGGGTAAAACAACTGTAGAGAGCACCAATGTGTAAACAACTGTACAGTGCACCAATGTGTAAACAACTGTAGAGAGCACCAATGTGTAAACAACTGTAGAGAGCACAATGTGTAAACAACTGTACAGAGCACCAATGTGTAAACAACTGTACAGAGCACCAATGTGTAAGCAACTGTACATTACACAGTTGGGTAAACAACTGTACAGGCACACATGTGTAAACAACTGTAACAGCACACAGTGTGTAAACAACTGTACAGAGCACCAATGTGTAAACAACTGTACAGAGCACAATGTGTAAACAACTGTACAGAGCACCAATGTGTAAACAACTGTACAGAGCACCAATGGTAAACAACTGTACAGAGCACCAATGTGTAAACAACTGTAGCAGAGCACAATGTGTAAACAACTGTACAGTGCACCAATGTGTAAACAACTGTAGAGAGCACAATGTGTAAACAACTGTACAGGCGCACCAATGTGTAAACAACTGTAGAGAGCACAATGTGTAAACAACTGTACAGCGCCCCAATGTGTTAAACAACTGTAAGAGCACCACATACACTTTCTTGGCCTACACGTAAAAATGAAGACTGTAATAGCAAATTAAACGAATGTGAAACAAATAACAATATATGATACCAATGAAAACTTTTAGCACTGTCTTAACTCCTTATAAAAATGGTTAAACGTACATTTAACATTAATAACGTACAGCACAATTAAGAAATGGAAGTCAAATTTAAATAATACAATGTGCCCGATTTGTAAACAACTGTAGAGAGCACAATGTGTAAACAACTGTACAGCGCACCAATGTGTAAACAACTGTAGAGAGCACAATGTGTAAAACAACTGTACAGCGCACCAATGTGTTAACAACTGTAGAGAGCATCCACACACTTTCTTGAGCCTCACCAAAAATGAAGACTTTTAATTCTTAATATACTATGTATGTGAAACAAATAATATATATTGTTACAGAAACTTTTTTAGCACTGCATCTTACTCCCTATACAGGTTATACGTATATTTATTAATTACGCTAATGAGATAGGAATGAGGAAGGTTGAATTTATGTATACGAAGTGTGCCCGAATTTGCATGGGTAGAGAGTGTGTAAAACCATTTTGGAAAAAAAACCTTCAGTACACCTAACCGAAATTCTAACCGCAATCTACCTTTATTCGGCAGTCTAGTTTACTGCGATAGTAGCACCTTAGACCATGTGGCCACCGAAGTAGGTAATCCACCATTCGAACTTCACATCCAGTTTTGCCAACTTGTGGGTAAATAACACCAAATGCCAACATTTCAGGAAAGACAAAACCCAACGACAACAAACAGATCTACCAATATCTGGTCAAAATATGTCGTACCTCAAGTTAGCCCACACCATTGCCAAAAATTACTTTTTTTTTCAATCGTTTGTGCTTTATTTGTGCTCGAACATGAGCATTTGTGCTCTATTTGTGCTCGAACATGAACGTTTGTGCTGTTAAACTGGGACCTTTAGATAACATTTAATATGTTGGGCTAAACTTGAGCCATAATTGGCCCGCCATATCAAATATTATCTAAAAGGTCCAGTTTCACAGCACAAATGCTCATGTTCGAGCACAAATAGAGCACAAATGCTCGTGTTTGGGTACTATGAGCGCAAACGATTGGACAAAATAAATTTTTAAAATCGGCAGTGTGGTGGGCTAACCAACTTGAGTTAGGTAAAATATGAGCATAGGCCAGAATATGGTTGAAGGCACATTTACCCAATCAACTTCACGGGCTTGCCCAAGGCCGTGGCAAGCCAATAATATCGGGGAGGGGGGGGGGCACATCTTCCAATTGCTGGAGGCTAGAAAAAATTCTAAATGATAAATGGTTATAAAAGCTATCTGAAGTGTTTTTATGGTAATACAGCCCCCTAATTTGTACGTGTATCTTAAATTTGGTATTGTTTGAATCATAAATAAAACTATATATATTTGGTTCATAGCATTTCGGGAGGGGGGTTTAAACCCCCAAACCTTCCCCCCTGACTACGACTTTGAGTTTGCCAAAATCTAGTGAATAAATTGGAAAAGGTGTCGTTTCTCGGTGGTGACTCCAGATATTCAAAATTATATTGTTGGTAAAATAACGGGCAGCCATCGTCGACAGTCGGGCCGGGCTGGCAGTGCGAGCCGTCAGGTTGTTGACCCTCACGAGAGGGAAGGCTTGAGCAATGGACGGGTTGTAGGAGAGGGGGGGAGGGGATCAAGGCGGCCGGTTGGTGCAGAGCAGGAGAACTGTGAGTTGAGTCGGGGCAGGAATACGACTTACGCAACAACGGGGCACAGGGAGGCCGACCGCGTGAACACACTGTTACCACAACGCACGAATAATATTATTAGCTCCATAAATCATATCGAGTTATGTTGGGGTGAAAAAAACTTTACTTTAATAAACAATATCTTTAACGATACTATTTCCCTCCTCTCGTATAGAAGGATGAACCAAGCTTGCCCAAAATTGTATTTTTGTTAATTTCTGTCCGAGGGTTTGATGTGCAGCCCTCCCCCAAAAAAATCCCTCATTTTGGTTGGAAGAACAGTTGAGAAGATAGATCCTATCGGTGGCTGCATGGTCTAAGGCGCTATCATAGCAGTAGACTAGACTGCCGATGACAGGGAGATTGAGGTTTGAATCTCGGTCGGGTGAACTGAGGGTGGTTTTTACAAAATGGTTTTCCACTCTCCCTCCACACAAATGCTGGTACAATTCCTATAAATATAGATTCCCTAATCCTTATAACCATTGATGTGATTAGTACATTAGCGTTTAGCCCGAACGTGGAGTAAGATAGCATTTTACTAAAAGTTTTATTCTATATTTATTGATAGTATATATCAAAAGTGACATCTGTAAATAGCATTACTTGACGTATGAATACCTGAAAGTAGATCTAGTAACGTTTCTAGTTTCTTATGAAAATTAATCTGTATCACCTCTCCGCCTGAAAGGTACAAATCTTACCTGCCACTATGGTTCAGGTAATTAAATAAGAGCATAGTGTAATCAGTCAAGGTAAGCTTATTTTACAAGGAAGGGGAGAGGGGGGTTTAAGGTGTGGTAGTGGGGAGGGGGGAGAATTAAATTGATGTAATTACACTTATAAATTATCGTACATATTATTCAAAGTGATTTTTTTAAATAATTATGGTGAGTTTGTTTACTGAACTAGAAAGAGTCGATTTGCTCTTCGGTTTTAGTAAAAAAAATGTAATGAGATCTATTTATTCCCACTGATGAATCGATGGCCTACAGACTATGTGTGATTTTTTTAGAGTTAAGTTAGTTTGTAATTTTTATTCTGAAACAAATCTATTAGTTAGTATTATGAATGATAATTAAACCAATTAAGTGTATATTACATTAACTACTAGTTGTCCTGTCACGTAACATCTCACCAGACAGTTGCCCATCCGTGTCAAAATATAGTTACATTTTTGATTAATAATTTAACTAACAAAAATTAACAAAAAAGCATTAATAAAAGGCGAACTTGTATGCCTTTCGTTTTTTTCAAATTAATTTTCTAATATTATTCTCAAATTTATTGTCAAATTTTGAGGGATTTTTCCGTCATAATCTCCTGAGGGGATGCGTGCGACCCCCTTCACGAAAATTATAGCTAAGGCTCTTCCTCCCCCTCACAAAAATCCTGGATACACCCCCATCAGGAATCCCCCGTTTGACCACCAAAATTTATTGAAAGTCACTCAAACTTATCATTCTAGAAATACAGTACCTACACAAAAAGATAATAATAGAGATAATAATAGACATATTCACCTCTGGCAAGACATCTTGTGAATGTGTGGAATGCCAGGCCTCCACCGTGGTTCGGATCCCACGTTAAACTGTAGGTCCTTCATTTCATCTCATAATCACCCTACCATTACACATTAGTGTAAGTGCGTATAACCCGAACGGGTAGTAAGACGCGGTGCTAATAATAATAATAATAATAATAACGAGATCCTTAGTAAAACTAGATGTTACGATGGAAACATCTTCACTTGTTCTTGCCTTATAGCCGATGATTCATTTCCAAAATAAACTACTATATAGTAAAGATTTAAACAAATTTCTTTCTCGTTTAATTTTACTGCCCCCCCCCCCCTCCCTCCTACAATGGCTGTATTCTATTTTACATCGCAATCAGAAAATGAGAAGAAACTATTAAAACAAAATTAAATGTTCTGCAAA
This sequence comes from Timema cristinae, assembly GCA_039000515.1. Classification (NCBI taxonomy): domain Eukaryota; kingdom Metazoa; phylum Arthropoda; class Insecta; order Phasmatodea; family Timematidae; genus Timema; species Timema cristinae. The sequence continues at coordinate 29,607,652 of JBCFYV010001001.1, read as the reverse complement.
ATTAAAAAATTATATGGCAAAACCGGATTGAAAATTATTTACACTCGTATTCCGTATTATCCGGCTTTTCCACTATCCGGACCGGATAGCCGCCACTTTAGTCCGAACAATCGAGACTCTAGTTTTATTAAAATTGTTGACCTTAGTCACTATTTAAAACCACTAAAAAAAACTTTAGAGGTAGAATTATTCGAGGATAACGATGATAAACCCTCCCTCCCAACAACATTTCATCCTGGCCACAGTCTTGGTTGTATGTCATCCCCCCACCCCCACCTCTGACCCTCAAATTAATTTTTCAACGCGTCACTGCTTAATGTCAAATTAATTTTGTACCGAATGAATAACACGATATGTTTAATGTTTCTAATTATACTTCACATAAATAAGATACCTTGATCATGTATGCATTGTTTCAACAAAAGATTTTCTAATTCATGATTACAATATTTCTTTGGTGGGGCCCCAGAAATATACGTTAATTGGGTAGGGGAGGCTTTGCCCCCCCCCCTTGTTTTATATACTAATAGCGTCATGGACCGTGCTGGTGAAACACAGTAAATTAAACCAATAGTAGGCTTAATAAATGTTCATTCTATTCACCTAACTAACTCTCGGGTTGGTTCTTCAAGAAGGTCTAGACCAGAGGTTCTCAACAGGAGGCCCGCGAATGATGTCAGTCTGGCCCGAGATAAATAACTAAACGGGCAAGTCGGTGTGTGATTTTTGGGATAAATTTATGAATACATATCCAAATTGTAAGAAACTTGTCTTCTATCTATTTTTACTATTTTGGGTCTAGATACAAATGTGGATCAGGCTTCTCTGACATGAAATAGGCCTTTGCTGGAATACATCGACGTCACGTTCCTCATTAATTCGACAACCCTCGACAGATATTCGACAATCCTTGACAGATATTCGACAACCCTCGACAGATATTCGACAATCCTTGACAATATCGACAACCTCGACGGATATCGACAACCCTCGTCAATATTCGACAACCCTCACAGATATTCGACAAACCTCGACAGATATTCGACAACCCTCGACAGATATTCGACAACCCTCGACAGATATCGAAACCTCGTCAGATATTCGACAACCCTCGCAGATATCGACAACCTCGACAGATATTCGACAACCCTCGACAAATTCGACAACCTCGACAGATATTCGATAACCTCACAGATATAGACAACCTTTAGGTCACCACATGAAGAAAATTGTGATCCAAGATGTACTGTGGCAGTATTTATTTATTGAGCCAAAAAAGTGTTGATATAAAAACTGCAAAAATACAGCCCTTCTCTCTTACTCCCTACACCCTCACCTCAAGAGCTCATGTCACAGCCGACTATCCGGAAAACTCTACAATACTACACTCTCGCCTCAAGAGCTACAATACTACACTCTCGCCTCAAGAGCTACAATACTACACTCTCACCTCAAGAGCTACAATACTACATTCGAACCAGACTTCTGCTTTGTGATTCTTTATTTGAAAACAGTGATATTGGTATCAGCTTAATATTTCGTTTTAGTTTTAAAATACAACTATAGATTACTTTAATTTTGTTAAAACAATTTCAATTTCACTGAATTTTCTAAAAATAAAATGCAGCCAACCGCACGAATTCTGCCTCGGGCTATTCTACCTACCTGAGCTAGTTGCTATCCGCGGGGCGAGACGGGCGGGCTCTGTTCTAACTACCTGAGCTAGTTGCTATCCGCGGGGCGAGACGGGCGGGCTCTGTTCTAACTACCTGAACTAGTTGCTATCCGCGGGGCGAGACGGGATCTTGAACTCGTATAGTTGAGTTGTGATTGACAAGTCTCATTAGTGTTAATATTAAAAATATGCCCGACTATATTTAGCCGTGGTTTTATCTTCGCGAATGAGGTGGACAGTTTCATGATCAGAAACAAGTGGATTCTTGGCAGATGTCGTCACTTGTGTATCTTGTAGCGAATCCTCTCGCTGGCTAGGAATGTAGGACATTCACCGCCTTGAGCGGATATCACTCCGCCACTAACTATGTTTACACATTAGAGTGAAATAGTATACACGATGTAATACCTAGGGGTGTGGTGGGAGGGGAGGAAACGGAATTTAAATCTAGTTCTTTTCAGTTGTTTTATTTAACAAAAATACTATGTTTGATTAAAATAAATAAATTATTGCTTCAAATAATGTATTTAATTCAATTTGTTTCCTATTGTAATTTAATATCAACATATTTTGAATATATTACGTGAACACAATCAAATTTGATAGGAAACATTTTAAATAAGTTATTATTAAATTACAAGCTACCTGTTTCAAATATTAATAAAAACCGTTGATACTACCATATGATCCGCGTCGGTGTCCCCATGGTCTAACGCGCTACTCTCGTGTTATACTAGACTGCCGATGACGGGGTCGAATCTCTGTTGGGTGTACTGAGGTTGTTTTTTCCTAAATAGTTTTCCATTATCTCTGCACGCAAACGTGAATACACTTACTCTAAATTCGACCCTCCAAATTCCTAACCGATTCATCTTAGTTAGTATATAAGAGTTTAACCCAAATGGGTAGTAAGACGTGGTGCTAAAATAAACCCACTTAACGTAAGTGTTGTACAGGGGAGAACTTAAACGTTACGTTGACGTAAAGTGAAGGGAACCACGTGTTTTATGCAGCCAATCGAATGGCAAGCCACGTTAATACAGCTACTTGGTACTTCACTTGTAAAGTTGGTTTGTCCCTGGTTTGAAGCACGAGCAAGTTTATGTTGCAAAGCATTAGAAGCCTACTCAGCCTTTATTGCTTGGGTTTCATTTCACTGAAAAGTTTGTTTTCCAAAAGCTCAAATTCATTTTTTGTGTTTTGCTACAGACATATCAAGCTACGTCACTTGAATCTTAATCACACACAAGTTGTTTTTTTTTACTATAAGTGAACGTTACGGACTTTGCCTATCTGTGACGTCACAGCAGGCCGACATAAGATCTCCCATGATAATGAATTAATGTTTTATTCGGCCAGTTTTAAAGATATAAAGTTAAAACAAAAACAGTAAGTTTTAAAATAATTCTAAGAATAGACATAAAATTATTATTATTATTATTATTATTATTATCTTGGAGTAGTTTTTTTTCCAACTTAAGCTATTTAGCTTAGTCACCAACATATCCTGTAGGAATCCTCCTGCCAGGAGGCAGAATAAAAAAAGTTCATGCTAGTAAATGTCTATCTAGAATAGGACACCAGAAAAAGGTAATTTTAAAAAGCAAGTAAATGTTTTCAAGGAATAAATAGTATAGTGAGTGTGTAAACTCGTCAGAGGAAGAGGGTAGGTGCTATCAGTAGATAAACAAAGAGTCCCCACAGAGTGAACAGCTCATTTTCTTCTCTCTCTTTCTATTTAGTGCATTGGTGTTCTAAGTGTTCTGGCGCTTAGACTGCTTAGGTGAGTCAAGTAAAGATGCAACCCGCTCCACAAAATCGCCTGGAAATCCCAAGCAGGCGATGTCATCAAGTGAGCGTGAGGCTTACTACTCTTGGCTGGACGATGGTTTGAAGTTGTTCTCTGACCAAGAAGTGTCTCAACTCGGAATCTCGTAGCAGATCATCTGCCGAGGAATGTAGGTTGCACGTGACGTCATGAATATCTATCTATCCACCTAGGTTAATTAACTCTATAATTTCCCCTTCTTTCCCTCGTTGTATTTATGAAACCAGGACTGTCACAGTCCCCCCCACCCCCTCCCCTCGACAACGAGGACAAAGTGTGTAACAACTATTAGTAATCCGCCATATTGGGTTCAAGGAACTCATTTCTGTCAGGGCGGACTTTCGACACAACCGGTCTGGTTTTTAATTAGCGACCTCGGAACTGGTCACGAGATAAACTCGCGAAAAATCGATATTAAAAACCTCCTTGCGAGTCGATCGACGGAAAACCCACGTGCTGGCGTAAGTTGCGTAATCACTTGCGTAATCGTCCTGGATTACAAAAAAGAAAAAAAAATGATCAAATAAATCTAAAACGAGTGCGTAGGAGCGGAGTGATACGGGTATTCGCCACGTGGCGCTTGTTTTGTAATCTGCACGCAATGCGATCCAAAACATATAGTACACTCAGAGGCATAAAATAATAGACCACAACTATAGGACATACACCGCTGAGCATGGAGACTAAGACGTCAGTCAATTTACTAGAGACGAGGAGGTCGATATTTGAGTTCCGGATAAGTGTGTTGAAGTGTGCATTTTTCTAAATGGTTTCCCAATCTACCTCCACGCAAATTCGAGTACACTTCCTCTACATTCTTCCCTAGAAATCACTATTACGTTAGTATAAAATATGCGTGAGTGTTAGTGTAGTGTATTATGATCGCACAATCCTCCAAACAAGCAGATTTCGCCACAAGATTACACTAGCACTAACTTCACTTATTTGTACACCTAAGCTCCACTAGCACTACATAGCACTCAAACAACACTCAGACCAGGGACACTTACTCCTCACACCATATAGTTATTACACGTATCGGTGGGCTTGTGGTTTAAATGTTTGGCTCATCTAATCTTATCTGTTGGTGACGTAGAGGTAGGATTCAAAATTTAAACCGGGTATTCTAAGGGCGGGGTGTCTTGATCGCCCTCCGCGCAACTCAGGGTACACTTCTTATAAATTCTACTTTCCTCATCCTTATCAAAATAGTGTGATCAAGGTGGGATGGAAGGGGACGCGAGATAAGACCAGTGTTTCTGCAGTTTTTATATCAGAACTTGTTGTGAACCAAATAAATAAAATATTGATCCAGCACAAACATAGAATTTAATTTTCTTCACCTGGTACCTTAAAATTCCTTGAATATCTGTAAAGGGTGTCCTGGAATTTAATGACAACTTTTTATCTTCATTTAAAAAGTCTCTCATCTAATGCTGCTATGCTTATGACAGATATTCAACAACTGTTGATATCAACAGGCGTAGAAAACTAAACTCTAGGTTTGTACCGGAGCAATATTTAATTTATTTTGTCCAAAAAATGTTTTACTATAAAAACTTAAAAAAAAAAAAACACTGGCCTTTTCTCGCGTCTCCTACACCCCACCTTGATAGGTGTATAGCTCAAGCGGGTAGTAAGACAGAATCGCTATTTATCATATCAGTTAATTGGTACTCTAGCACCCATTTATTTTTAACCTAATCCAGAGCCTGGAAGGGCAATTTAGAGGAAATTCACCCGTATTAGCTTGAAGAGAGGATGAGGAAATATACAGAAATGATGATAAAACAGTTGAAAATCACAATCAAACATTATCATGCAGCAGGGAAAATGAAATTTAAAAAATGTTTAGAGTAAAGAATAAAGAATGATAGGACATGCCACAATTTGGTAAAATAATTTAAACGGATCATAAAGCCTCAACCAAATTTGGTGTTCAAATTCTTTAATTAACTTGTCAGATTTTATTTCAACGGAACTTCATTTTTCCGATCTTTGGAATGTCGTAATATCCACACGGTTTTCCTGCGTGTTTATACTGATGGGGTAGGGAGGATTAATTCAAGTATACCCGCATTTGCGAAGAAGGAGAGGGTGAAACCATTTCGTAAATTAACACCTCGTCACACTAAGCTGGTATTCAAGACCAAAACTTTCTCTTCACTTGAAAACCAGACAAGAAGAGACTACAGCATTGTCCACGCGTCCTCCGGTATGGGGACTAGCCGTCTAGAGCCGCGCCCCTCGAACTGGCCAGTAGCGGAGCACTTGATGAGCGTTTGGCCCTCACGCGAACCACTCAACCTAATATATTACCTACCTGTCATTTGTCAAGGCAGAACATTTTATAATGAAAGGGTTAATCAAGCAATGAAGACAGCCCATTTATATAACTTTGTTTCATATGGAGAAGAAAAGTAGCCTGGAAGTGTTGTAATTTGTACTCATTGTCACACATGTAAGAAAGACTAGGAGAGCATGTCACCAGAAGAAACAAGGACATTGAATGTAGGAGAGAATAGGAGAGCATGTCACCAGGAGAAACATGGACATTGAATGTAAGAGAGACTAGGAGAGCATGTTAGCTGTCACCAGGAGAAACAAGGACATTGAATGTAAGAGAGACAAGTAGAGCATGTTACCAGGAGAAACAAGGACATTGAATGCAAGAGAGACTAGGAGAGCATGTTAGCTGTCATCAGAAGAAACAAGGACATTGAATGTAAGAGAGACTAGGAGAGTAAGTTTGTTAGTTGTCACCAGGAGAAACAAGGACATTGAATGTAAGAGAGACTAGGAGAGTAAGTTTGTTAGTTGTCACCAGGAGAAACAAGGACAGTGAATGTAAGAGAGACTAGGAGAGCATGTTAACTGTCACCAGGAGAAACAAGGACAGTGAATGTAAGAGAGACTAGGAGAGTATGTTAGCTGTCACCAGGAGAAACAAGGACATTGAATGTAAGAGAGACTAGGAGAGCATGTTACCAGGAGAAACAAGGACATTGAATGTAGGAGAGAATAGGAGAGCATGTCACCAGGAGAAACATGGACATTGAATGTAAGAGAGACTAGGAGAGCATGTTAGCTGTCACCAGGAGAAACAAGGACATTGAATGTAAGAGAGACTAGGAGAGTATGTTAGCTGTCACCAGGAGAAACAAGGACATTGAATGTAAGAGAGACTAGGAGAGCATGTTACCAGGAGAAACAAGGACAGTGAATGTAAGAGAGACTAGGAGAGCATGTTAGCTGTCACCAGGAGAAACAAGGACATTGAATGTAAGAGAGACTAGGAGAGCATGTCACCAGGAGAAACAAGGACATTGAATGTAAGAGAGACTAGGAGAGTATGTTAGCTGTCATCAGGAGAAACAGGATTAGGAATGAAGTTATCCGGGAAATAATGGGGGTACACGGAGTACATGAGATAGTAGAGGAAGCAAGACTGAGATGGTGTGGGCATATAATGAGGATGGAAAGGGATAGGATGCCTAAGAAAATGTTGGAAGTGAAGTATGTATGAAAAAAGAGCGCAAGGAAGGCCAGGGAGGAGATGAGAGGAACAGATAACAGAAAGTATGCAAGGGAAAGAGGAGAATGGAGGAATTTACTAGACTGACCCAGCCATAGGCTGCAAACAGTTGTTGATGATAATAGTGATGATGATGGATTTCAAACTATAATATAATATTTTGAGGAAGCAAATAGGATTGTGTAATGGGGTTCATTTTGGGGAGTGCGGACCACAGCCTGAGAACCACTTGTCTAGAGTAATGATAACGAGTGATGCTTGGCAGCCAGCAGAGCTCAGAGTCAAGACGCGTCTCAGTTAATATAGTACCTGCATGCACCATCACAGGTTTATCCTGTTTTAATTATTATACAATTACAAGTAACAACCGTGTCGTTAGCATGTAAACACCCGCATCAGTGGTTACATGGTCTCATGCGTCATGCCTCAAACTGAATTTCAAGGAAAGGGGGGGGGGGGGATCAGGCAGGTTCAAATCCCGGTTGGGTGTATTGTGGGTGGTTTTTTTTTCTCAAAATAATTTCCCTGTTAACTTCCACGCAGTTGAGGGTACATTTAGTGTAAAATACTACCTTCCACATCCCTAAAATATTAGCATGATATATATATATACGTAAAACCCGAATATATATATATATATAATTATAATAATAATTATTATTATTATTATTAGAACCGCGTCTTACTACCCGTTCGGGTTGTACGCACTTACGCTAATGTGTAATGGTAGGGTGACTGTGAGATGAAATGGAGAACCTACAGTTTAACGTGGGATCCGAACCACGGTGGAGGCCTGGCATTCCCCACATTCACAAGTTGTGATTAATACACGTCTTGTCAGAGGTGAAGGAAGGGTTTGGTAATCAGATAAATCTGTGCCGGGACCGAGGATTGAGCCCCGGACCCCCAGCATAGAAGTCTGACACCTTACCCCCAGACCGCCAGGTCACCCAAAAATATATAAAAGGCCTAAGTAAAATGAGACATAATTACGCGTGTATTTTACTTTTTTGTAGTAATAACTGTCGCTCTGATGTGAAATAACCGATGAATAATGTTTCGTATAATAAATAGGGTTGTACCTGCTTGGGTGGCCACATGGTCTAAGGCGCTACTCTCACAGTAGATTGGTCTGCTGATGACGAGCAGATTGAGGTTCTAAACTCGGCCGGATGTACTGAGGGTGTTTTTCCTAAATATTTTTCCACTCTCCTTCATGCAAATTCTGGTACGCTTCCTTTAAATATAGCCTCTTATTCCCTAAAAACCATTAGTGTAATTAGTATACAAGCGCAAATCCCGATCGGTTAGTAAGCCGCAGTGCTAGGAAGAATGTTTCAGAGCTGAGCGTGTCAATACCAGGGTGACTTGACCAAACCAGTAGCTCTGAGAGTCCAGGTTTATAGCTCGGAGTCACCAGATAGGCCTGTGAGCGTGTCAATACCAGGGTGACTTGACCAAACCAGTAGCTCTGAGAGTCCAGGTTTATAGCTCGGAGTCACCAGATAGGCCTGTGAGCGTGTCAATACCAGGGTGACTTGACCAAACCAGTAGCTCTGAGAGTCCAGGTTTATAGCTCGGAGTCACCAGATAGGCCTGTGAGCGTGTCAATACCAGGGTGACTTGACCAAACCAGTAGCTCTGAGAGTCCAGGTCTATAGCTCGGAGTCACCAGATAGGCCTGTGAGCGTCTCAATACCAGGGTGACTTGACCAAACCAGTAGCTCTGAGAGTCCAGGTTTATAGCTCGGAGTCACCAGATAGGCCTGTGAGCGTGTCAATACCAGGGTGACTTGACCAAACCAGTAGCTCTGAGAGTCCAGGTCTATAGCTCGGAGTCACCAGATAGGCCTGTGAGCGTCTCAATACCAGGGTGACTTGACCAAACCAGTAGATCTGAGAGTCCAGGTTTATAGCTCGGAGTCACCAGATAGGCCTGTGAGCGTCTCAATACCAGGGTGACTTGACCAAACCAGTACCTCTGAGAGTCCAGGTTTATAGCTCGGAGTCACCAGATAGGCCTGTGAGCGTGTCAATACCAGGGTGACTTGACCAAACCAGTAGCTCTGAGAGTCCAGGTTTATAGCTCGGAGTCACCAGATGGGCCTGTGAGCGTCTCAATACCAGGGTGACTTGACCAAACCAGTAGCTCTGAGAGTCCAGGTTTATAGCTCGGAGTCTTAGCTCTGATCGAACAAATTCATTTAAAGGTAAAGCAATACTTCCTCTGCCCCCCTCACCTCAAGGAAATATGGAAAATCATTATACATTTCAATGTAGAGCAGAGCGTAGATAACTTATATGTAAAATACCGGATTGCCAATAAAAAATATTATTTATAAAAATATCCACAGTGGTATCAATATCAAAGACACACCTCAACCCTTGTTTAAAAAAATGGACACTTGTCTTCGTTATATTTTTGTCTTATTTTATTCCCTCATAACTTGTGATATTTACCAACAATAAACAACCTGCAAGCTCGTTGTTTAAATAAAGGGAACATGTTTCTACCTTAACACTGAGTTGTCGTTAATATCCCGTCTAGGATGATTTTTTTTATTTTTGGTATAGGTACGGTACTGTATTTTCGAAAATCCGGACAGGTTCGATCGCCAATTAGTCCGATTTTTTTTAAAGCACCGCGTCTTACTACTCGTTCGGGGTATATAGGTTTATGTTCTAACTACGATAATGGTTTCCAGGAATTAGGAAGGTTATATTTATAGGAAATGTAGCCACATTTACGTGGAGAGTAGAAACCCATTTTGGAAAAAACCACCCTCAATATACCCAACTGAGATTCGAACCTCGATCTCCCCGTCATCGGTAGTATAGTCTACTGCGAGAGTAGCGCGTTAGACCAGGCGGCCACCCAACAATCGAGGCTCTACTGTAATAATAGCCATGATCATCGCACCCAGTGAGTATCGAACCCTGGTCTCACTAGCAAGGAACTATATAACCGTCTAGTGTCCCTCCGCGTCCAATCCTTCAGTTACTTTACCAAACCAGTCCTATTTGTGGGGTAGATGGTTATAATGGTTAGCACCAGGATAGCTGGGCCTTGGTTTGATTTCGGGTGAGGCCTTTATATAGTTTGGTGTGTTTGGGAGATAGTTCTACTTTGATCAGCGGTTTCTCACCTCCGAGGGTCGTGTTGTTTGAGGTGAGGTCACACTGCTCGTTGAGGCTATACATTTATATATATATACTTTTTTTAAGTTACATTTTAATTTTAATAAATTTATTTGAGGTTTTAACGTGTACTTTCTAAACATATGATTATATCAGCACACGAGAATTTCTATGAGCGTGAGCGAAACGGCCTTCCAATTTTGCCGGGAAAGGTATTTCCATCTACCTTCCAGGATTCTTTTACATGACACAATCCACATGGGACTGACTGCTTTACTTCTTCTCCGTAGGAAGTTGTGCTACGGATTTGTATAGCTCAAGAAAAATTCAACGACCCTGGCTGGGTTTGAACCCACGAACATCGAGTCCTGAGGTCTGTTCATAAACCTTGAGGGGTGTCTACCCATCGTACCCGCGGTGATATGGTGATGATAGTGAGTGATAGTGATTATGAAGATGTGAAGCCAGTTGGGCTCTTAAGCCTAACTTAGGCCTAACTAACCGAGCCGTCAAGACCATAGGTACAGTTTTCCTTAAACATAAATACGTTATCGCTGGGAATCGAACCCGGGACATCTATATGATTAGCCGGAGGCCATTAAGAGGCCCGCCATTACTGGACTAACTATACAGCTTGTGTATGTGAAGAAAATGGGCGACATTTTGAATACCCGATCATTTTATCTTTGATTTCTGTGAATCAGGTCTTCCGTGGTCTGTTTATAGTTCTAGTGGGCCACAAAATAAAATATCTCTTGATGTGCAAATGGCCCACAGTTTCCCCACCCCTGGACAATATTATCTCTGTATTCAGAGCTAGGGGTGCTGTCTTAGGTTGAGTTGTGTTCAAATGGCCCACAGTTTCCCCACCCCTGAACAATATTATCTCTGTATTCAGAGCTAGGGGTGCTGTCTTAGGTTAAGTTGTAGACTCTAGCTCATTGCTCTGAAGATACACTTCAGGTACTCCAAATATAATAGTTATAACTATTATATATCAAAATAAATGAAGTCCAGAGAACAACATATTTTTGAGTTTCAAATTATGTTTTTATTTCTAACTTAATAATAATGTTTTCGACAAACGGGGAATCCCCATTAAGTATCTCGTGAATCCTTAAAATACCACAAGGCGTATTGTGATTTTATTAATCAAAGGTATTTACGTGCACATTTTGAGTCAGTTTATTATACCAACATACAACTTACAAACAAACTTATACTAACACACACACAATCACCATTTACTAATCACCAATGTTTCACTGTTAAAGAGTAAGCTTCGATTATCTTCCAGTCATGCTTGTAATCGAACCTGTGACCCTTTTCTTATAAGACAGGCGCGCTAACAGCCGAGCTAAGGTACCTAACGCGCATTCTAGGCTATATTAATACAGCGAGTTCGGGTTATACGCTTATGTAACAGTTATGATCGTGATTTTATTTATTAGAAAGGTTCAGGAAGTAGGGGTCGGCCGGACTCACAAGCGAGCGAGCGGGTCACTAGCAGTTAGCTCTCGATAGTTGCTGACAAGGAGCCAAAGGTTCGAATCTTGGCTCACTGAACTGAGGGTGGTTTTTGACAAGTGGTTTATTGTTGTGGTTCTCCCATCCTCTCTCTAAGCTAATGGTGATTCTTATTTGTAAAGTCCTCTCTCTCTCTCTTTCTCTCTCTCTCTCTCTCTCTATATATATATATACACACACATATGGTTTATGATCTTACCAATTAAATCAGGCCGTTAGTAGCAAGTGTGCTAAACCTATCGATAATAATAACCCTCAAAGAACCAACATACAATAATATTGCCTAGCGCCTGTAAACTAGACTGTACCGGCTCGAGCGCTCGCTCCAGTCTGGCCGTACCCATATACATGCATTTGCATAGGGAGAGAGAGAGAGAGGAAAATCTTTTGGAAAAAACCCTAAACCTGACCGAGATTCGAACCTTGATCTCCTTGTCATTGGCAGTCTAGTCTACTGCGAGAATAGCGCCTTAGACCATGCTGCCACCAAAGGGGGTTAAAAATATTTTAGCTAGGCTTTTACTTCTAATCTTACAAATCCAATCAGCAACCTGGAGGGAAAAATGAACGTTTACGACACTTTTTCTTTAAATCTTACCTTCATCGTAAAATAAATATTTATAGCCCCGGATGGGTAGTAAGTGAGATGGTGGAGTTTATATTTGATGGTACTAAATCTTTACAATGAAAATTATTTCGTGTCTCATATTTAAACAGTTACAGAGATGTGATTCAAATTTGAAATTTCTGTATGTGTAAAATTCCCTTAAAGTAATTGTCATGGAAAAATTTAAATCGCCATTTTGTTTATTATGCTAAACAGTGTCTAGATCCAAAATTTAATTAATGCGTTAGAGTGAGTTTTGAGAAAATCGATTTGTTCTCTTTTCACCCTCTAGTAAACTACCCTTAATTTTAGGGTAAAGTATATTCAATTAGAAAAACCTTGGGGGGAGGGGGGGGTCCTTATGAAAACCCCAGATACCAAGTTTTATCCCAATCGGTAAAATAGTCTAAGCTCTAGCCCGAGGTACAGACAGACACACAGACAACATCACGAAAATAACTTTTTCGCTTTCAGGGGTTTTTGAAACGTCGACATTTATCAAAATCTTGAGTACGATTTTTTTAACAATCACAATATTTCTTTCTCCGAGGGTTCGAGTGAGATATTAAGCTACTCTACATTAAGATAACAGAAATAAAATATTTTGCAAAAAATATGTCACATGTACTATTTTGCTTCCAAGCCATAACCGCGCACGTGTTTGGCACACATAGTAGAAAACTGCATGTGCAAAAAACTATTCATTCATAGCTATTTTTTTACGTTACCACCCCTTTCTCCCCTCCTTACGTTTGCAGATTACGTGTGACGTCACAAGGCCGTGCAAGGACGTCTAGTTTCGCATATTCTTTCTCTCTGTCTTTGCAAGGTCGAACGACTGTTGTTTATTTTTCGCGCGTGGTTTATTTTCGCAATGTCTCACTCACACTCGCGTTAAGGTAGGTCGTGGATGACGAGTGTGGAATGAGTCATCAACCAGTTCGCGACTCTTCTTTGTGTGTGTGTGTGTGTGTGTGTGTCATGTTTGCTAAAAAAAACGCGACCAGCATCAACGCTCAGAACGTTATCGTAGGTCAAGGTCTAGACAAAAATATATATATATATATATATATATATATATATATATATATATATATATATATATACAACAGTACCACATGGAGAGGGGGAAATGGGGGAGGGGGGAGGTTCAACCCAAGCGTAGTAGAAAACAAAAACAAGATGAAGGTTCCTGTCTCGCTAAAAACAAGTTTTGCAAAACAGCGCTTTGTTTGTTCTTGTCGGAGGGGAAGGGGGAGGGGGTTGGGGCTGACAGGGTGGGGGAAGGGGTGCGAAAAACAAGATGAAGAGGTGTGAGGGGAAAGGAGGAAAGGCTTCATCACGGATCTTGGGAATAATTTTGGTCATATCCGGCGGGGAGTTGCGTTGGTCGCGAGTGGAAAGTTTCCGGGCGGGATGTTTCTTCTGACGGATTGCGACCAGGCTAGTTTCTTATTGGCTGTTGGAATAATTCACGACTAATCAGCGTCGACAAATGTTTTAGTGATGTTACGATGCAATGTGTGACACGGGAGATATTCAGTCATTCTTCAGGTATGTCAAACCTTCACTTAGTTCGACCAACACAAAATCTAGTAAATTGTTTAATCTAAGGAATCGGAATATTGGGGGGGGGGGGGAAAGGATTGAACCGCGTCTTACTACCTGTTCGTGTTATACGCATATACACTAATTACGGTAACGAGTTAATTTAGAGTAAGCGTACGTACCACCATTTGCGTGGACAACTATTTCGGCAAAACTACCCTCAGGTCGCCCGACCGAGATTTGAACCCCTAACATCCTGTTATCGGCAGTCTAGTCTACTATGAGAGTGACGCCTTAGACCACACGGTCACTGAGGCAGGTATTCAATGTTATCACCCTAAAATACTTCTCGGATATTTGGCTACGTTCAAGTCTAATATGTTATATCGGGTGGATTGCTGGCAACCCTTTTTTATTCCCCCCCCCCCTAAAACTGTACCCGCATTAGCAGATATAGGGAGAGTGGGAAAACCAAAGTAAATATCATCAATTCATCATCATTGGAGGAAAACACTCGTCACATCGTGCCGGGTTTCCAACTGATTATTTTTACCCTAATACATTTTGTAGCAAGGGAAACCTTTGAGAGTATACCTCCACTGTCCTGTTGCATAATACGGTACTAATGCATATCTTACACAAGCAATAAATGAAAATAAACATCAGGTAAAATGTTTCACGACCCACTTCGGTGACCGCATGGTCTAAGGCGCTACTCTCGCCGATAACGGGGATATCGACGTTATAATCTTGGTCTGGTGTAACGATTTTTTTTCTTCGAAATTGTTTTCCATTCTTCCTCCACGCAAATACGGGTACACTTCTTCTAAATATAACTTTCCTATCCATTAAAACTATTAGCGTAATTAGTACAAAAGCCCAAAACCATAACGAGTTGTAAGCCGCGGTGCTAAATAAGAAAGGCCCAAAAGGATATAAAATAAAGTAACATAACTGTAGATTTCTTTATGGGAGACATTCTGCTGAGTAATAAAATATTCTACACAAATTACTACTACGCGCCAAAAACGCATGGATACCAAATAATTGGTAGAACATTTCGCATATTTAAAGCAATCATTAAAGTTTAAAATTAATTGATGTTTTACTTAATTAATCTATTTATAAGAATAATTATTATATCTATTTTAATTAATGGACTTAAAAACTAAACATCATTTTCCTATTCACATAGATTTTCACGCTACAAAAATATATGTAACCAATTACCTGAACAAAGAACACAAAATATTTTTATTTTACAGCTTGTGTATATTTTATTCTATTTCCAAAAAATCGTATTACAGTTTCATTTAATTAAAAGCGTTATTTTAACTGAGGTCACGATAAAGGGCAAATCGTGTCTGCACTTTTAGTGCCCTGTCAGGGGTGCCCTAGCGCACTTGAAAGAGAATTAGACTGTATAGTGTACCCACAGTAAGAGAGGTGGTATCTATTCAGCTAGAGGAGGTATCTAACAGCTAGAGGTGGTATCTGAAAGCTAGAGGTGGTATCTGAAAGCTAGAGGTGGTATCTGAAAGCTAGAGGTGGTATCTAACAGCTAGAGGTGGTATCTAACAGCTAGAGGGGGTATCTAACAGCTAGAGGTGGTATCTGGCAGCTAGAGGGGGTATCTAACAGCTAGAGGTGGTATCTGAAAGCTAGAGGTGGTATCTAACAGCTAGAGGAGGTATCTGGCAGCTAGAGGAGGTATCTAACAGCTAGAGGTGGTATCTGGCAGCTAGAGGTGGTATCTGAAAGCTAGAGGTGGTATCTGGCAGCTAGAGGGGGTATCTAACAGCTAGAGGTGGTATCTAACAGCTTGAGGTGGTATCTAACAGTTAGGGGTGGTATCTGAAAGCTAGAGGTGGTATCTAACAGTTTGAGGTGGTATCTGGCAGCTAGAGGTGGTATCTAACAGTTAGGGGTGGTATCTGAAAGCTAGAGGTGGTATCTAACAGTTTGAGGTGGTATCTGGCAGCTAGAGGTGGTATCTGGCAGCTAGAGTTATCTAACAGCTAGAGGTGGTATCTTAAAGCTAAAGGGAATATCTGGCGGAAATGTTTTTTAAACGAGAGCTTCTGAAATCAAGATGGCGAACCATCCTATACAAGTGCGGTCAATGACGTCATTTTGAAACTAATATTTTGTATGTTTCTCTCTCTCTATATATAAGTTATAAAAACATTTATTTTTATTTTGTTGGTCAGTTATAAGAAGATAAAAGTGTGAATAGCTATATAATATGCTGTAATAAATTATTTCATGTTGGTACTATGACTTGTCACAAAACAAAAACATAATAGTTTTTTTAATATGTTATGTTCTTTCAATTAGTTCCGAAAACGCCAGTTATACAGTAATCTTTAGGGAAATATTACTACACTAGTTTTATCACACTTTCTATTGATAATATACTAATACCAGTAAACCCTTGCAAAACGTTCGCACATTCAACCCCCCCCCCTCCCCCCCACAAATGATTTAGTCTTTTGTCGGGTTGTTGAAATTAGCTGCTCTTTGAAGCGTCTGTCGCTGAAACTAATTGAAAGTCATTGCAAAGGCAACTAACTATCCTTTAAACTAAATTTTAAACAAACAATGTGTTTTAACGTAAAGTGTCAGTAGGCTTTGTATTAGTTGAGGAAAAAGGGATGTTGACAACAGAAATAATACATAGTACTACAAGTAAGTTATAATATGTTGACATTACTCACTGTCAGTCAATGTTCGCTATAGTCCTGCCTTACAACCATGGACGTCCCGAGACTAAACCCGGTGTAACATATGAAGAAAGTGTTGTGATCCCCATTCAACACTCGGCGTGACGTCATCAAGGCCAGAGCAGCCAATGCATCGTTGTCCCGGACTGTCTGGAACTTTCCACGGACGATCAACATCGCCCTGGAGATTCACCAGAACTGGTCGCTGTTGGTGTTAGCTCAAACTGATTCAGTTCACTTAAATGAGTACCTAGTTCATTTATCTAGTTGCGTAGTTCAATCATTCGCGAACTATAGCTTGTATTAGTTCCGCAGTTGAAATGACCTTCAGCCATGACAGTGATATTTGTTTTTAACCCCGCGTCTTATTACCTCTTTGACAACTTGTGAACGTGGGGAATGCCAGGCCTCTACCGTGGTTCGGATTCCACGTTAAACTGTAGGTCCTCCATTTCTTCTCACAATCATCCTACCATTACACATTAGCGTAAGTGCGTATAACCCGAACGGGTAATAAGACGCGGTGCTAATAATAAATAATAATAATAAATCTTTGGGTTATACGCTAATATGATACTAATTACGTTATTAGTTTTAACAATTAGGAAGACTATATGTATAGTAAGTGTACCTGCATTTGCGTGCAGGAAGTGGAAAACCATTTAGGGAAATCCGCCCTTAGTACATCTGACCGAGATTCGAACCATGACCTCCCCATCCTTGACAGTCTTATACACTGTGAGAGTAGCGCCTTAGAACATGTGGCCACCAAAGTGGCTGCAATTTTCTCGTTTTCGTGGGTAAATCTCTTTTCAAATATATGACAGGCCGCAACGTTGGTAAGTCTAGGTTGGCCAGTAGCTCCTTCTTACCACCTTAAGACATAACTGAGAGCGGGGAGATTTGGCCAGTAGCTCCTTCTTACCACCTACAGACATAACTGAGAGCGAGGAGATTTGGCCAGTAGCTCCTTCTTACCCCAGCACACCACCTTCAGACACAATTGAGATAGAGGAGATTTGGCCAGTAGCTCCTTCTTACCCCAGCA
Source organism: Timema cristinae (assembly GCA_039000515.1). Taxonomy (NCBI): domain Eukaryota; kingdom Metazoa; phylum Arthropoda; class Insecta; order Phasmatodea; family Timematidae; genus Timema; species Timema cristinae. Next base: position 29,590,023 of record JBCFYV010001001.1, on the reverse strand, counting down.
CACCAACTTCAGACATAACTGAGAGCGAGGAGATTTGGCCAGTAGTTCCTTCTTACCCAGCACACACCTTCAGACATAACTGAGAGTGAGGAGATTTGGCCAGTAGCTCCTTCTTACCTCACCAACACCTTCAGACACAATTGAGATAGAGGAGATTTGGCCAGTAGCTCCTTCTTACCTCACACACACCACCTTCAGACACAATTGAGATAGAGGAGATTTGGCCAGTAGTTCTTCTTACCCAGCACACCACCTTCAGACATAACTGAGAGCGAGGAGATTTGGCCAGTAGTTCCTTCTTACCCCAGCACACCACCTTCAGACATAACCGAGAGCGAGGAGATTTGGCCAGTAGCTCCTTTTTACACCAGCACACCACCTTCAGACATAACCGAGAGCGAGGAGATTTGGCCAGTAGTTCCTTCTTACCCAGGACACCACCTTCAGACATAACTGAGAGTGAGGAGATTTGGCCAGTAGCTCCTTCTTACCCAGCACACCACCTTCAGACATAACTGAGAGTGAAGAGATTTGGCCAGTAGCTCCTTCTTACCCACACACCACCTTCAGACACAATTGAGATGAGGAGATTTGGCCAGTAGCTCCTTCTTACCCCAGCACACCACCTTCAGACATAACTGAGAGCGAGGAGATTTGGCCAATAGTTCCTTCTTACCAGCACACCGCCTTCAGACATAATTGAGAGTGAGGAGATTTGGCCAGTAGCTCCTTCTTACCCCAGCACACCACCTTCAGACATAACTGAGAGCGAGGAGATTTGGCCAGTAGCTCCTTCTTACCCAGCACACCACCTTCAGACATAACTGAGAGCGAGGAGATTTGGCCAGTAGCTCCTTCTTACCCCAGCACACCACCTTCAGACATAACTGAGAGCGAGGAGATTTGGCCAATAGTTCCTTCTTACCCAGCACACCACCTTCAGACATAACTGAGAGCGAGGAGATTTGGCCAGTAGCTCCTTCTTACCCCAGCACACCACCTTCAGACACAATTGAGATAGAGGAGATTTGGCCAGTAGCTCCTTCTTACCCAGCACACCACCTTCAGACATAACTGAGAGCGAGGAGATTTGGCCATAGCTCCTTCTTACCCAGCACACCACCTTCAGACACAATTGAGATAGAGGAGATTTGGCTAGTAGCTCATTCTTACCCCAGCACACCACCTTCAGACATAACTGAGAGCGAGGAGATTTGGCCAGTAGTTCCTTCGTACCCAGCACACCACCTTCAGACATAACTGAGAGTGAGGAGATTTGGCCAGTAGCTCCTTCTTACCCAGCACACCACCTTCAGACATAACTGATAGTGAGAAGATTGGCCAGTAGATCCTTCTTACCCAGCACACCCCCTTCAGATATAATTGAGAGTGAGGAGATTTGGCCAGTAGCTCCTTCTTACCCCAGCAGACCACCTTCAGACATAACTGAGAGCGAGGAGATTTGGCCAGTAGTTCTTCTTACTCCAGCACACCACCTTCAGACACAATTGAGATAGAGGAGATTTGGCCAGTAGCTCCTTCTTACCCAGCACACCACCTTCAGACATAACTGAGAGCGAGGAGATTTGGCCAGTAGTTCCTTCTTACCCAGCACACCACCTTCAGACATAATTGAGAGTGAGGAGATTTGGCCAGTAGCTCCTTCTTACCCCAGCACACCACCTTCAGACCCAATTGAGATAGAGGAGATTTGGCCAGTAGCTCCTTCTTACCCAAGCACACCACCTTCAGACATAACTGAGAGCGAGGAGATTTGGCCAGTAGTTCCTTCTTACCCAGACACCACCTTCAGACATAATGAGAGTGAGGAGATTTGGCCAGTAGCTCCTTCTTACCCAGCACACCACCTTCAGACTTAACTGAGAGCGAGGAGATTTGGCCAGTAGCTCCTTCTTACCCCAGCACACCACCTTCAGACACAATTGAGATAGAGGAGATTTGGCCAGTAGCTCCTTCTTACCCCAGCACACCACCTTCAGACATAACTGAGAGCGAGGAGATTTGGCCACTAGCTCCTTCTTACCCCAGCACACCACCTTCAGACACAATTGAGATAGAGGAGATTTGGCTAGTAGCTCATTCTTACCCCAGCACACCACCTTCAGACATAACTGAGAGTGAGGAGATTTGGCCAGTAGCTCCTTCTTACCCAGCACACCACCTTCAGACATAATGAGAGAGAGGAGATTTGGCCAGTAGCTCCTTCTTACCCAACCACCTTCAGAAAACTGGGGAGGGATTTGGCCAGTAGCCTTCTTACCCAGACACCACTTCAGACTAGAAGCGAGGAGATTTGGCCAGTAGCTCCTTCTTACCCAGCACACCACCTTCAGACATAACTGAGAGGAGGAGATTTGGCCAGTAGCTCCTTCTTACCCAGCACACCACCTTCAGACATAACTGAGAGGAGGAGATTTGGCCAGTAGCTCCTTCTACCTACACACCATCACAACAAGACAACCTTCAGACAATAACTGAGAGTGAGGAGATTTGGCCATAGCTCCTTCTTACCCCAGCACACCACCTTCAGACATAACTGAGAGCGAGGAGATTTGGCCAGTAGCTCCTTCTTACCCAGCACACCACCTTCAGACATAACTGAGAGCGAGGAGATTTGGCCAGTAGCTCCTTCTTACCCAGCACACACACCTTCAGACATAACGAAGTGAGGAGATTTGGCCAGTAGTTCCTTCTTACCCAGCACACCACCTTCAGACATAACTGAGAGTGAGGAGATTTGGCCAGTAGCTCCTTCTTACCCCAGCACACCACCTTCAGACATAACTGAGAGTGAGAGATTTGGCCAGTAGTCCTTCTTACCCCAGCACACCACCTTCAGACAAATTGAGATAGAGGAGATTTGGCCAGTAGCTCCTTCTTACCCCAGCACACCACCTTCAGACATAACTGAGAGCGAGGAGATTTGGCCAGTAGTTCCTTCTTACCCACACACCACCTTCAGACAAATTGAGTGAGGAGATTTGGCCAGTAGCTCCTTCTTACCCCAGCACACCACCTTCAGACATAACTGAGAGCGAGGAGATTTGGCCAGTAGCTCCTTCTTACCCAGCACACCACCTTCAGACATAATGAGAGCGAGGAGATTTGGCCAGTAGTCCTTCTTACCCAGCACACCACCTTCAGACATAACTGAGAGCGAGGAGATTTGGCCAGTAGCTCCTTCTTACCCAGCACACCACCTTCAGACATAACTGAGAGCGAGGAGATTTGGCCAGTAGCTCCTTCTTACCCAGTCACACCACCTTCAGACATAACTGAGAGGAGGAGATTTGGCCAGTAGCTCCTTCTTACCCCAGCACACCACCTTCAGACATAACTGAAAAGCGAGGAGATTTGGCCAGTAGCTCCTTCTTACCCCAGCACACCACCTTCAGACATAATTGAGAGAGAGGAGATTTGGCCAGTAGCTCCTTCTTACCCCCAGCACCACCTTCAGACACAATTGAGATAGGGGAGATTGCCCAGTAGTCTTCTACCCAGCACACACCTTCAGACAAATGAGAGTAGGAGATTTGCCATAGCTCCTTCTTACCCCAGCACACCACCTTCAGACATAATGAGAGCGAGGAGATTTGGCCAGTAGCTCCTTCTTACCCCAGCACACCACCTTCAGACATAACTGAGAGTGAGGAGATTTGGCCAGTAGCTCCTTCTTACCCCAGCACACCACCTTCAGACATAACTGAGAAGGAGGAGATTTGGCCAGTAGCTCCTTCTTACCCCAGTACAACCACCTTCAGACATAACTGAGAGGAGGAGATTTGGCCAGTAGCTCCTTTTACCCCAGTACACCACCTTCAGACATAATGAGAGCGAGGAGATTTGGCCAGTAGCTCCTTCTTACCCCAGACACCACCTTCAGACATAACTGAGAGCGAGGAGAATTTGGCCAGTAGCTCCTTCTTACCCACACACCACCTTCAGACATAACTGAGAGCGAGGAGATTTGGCCAGTAGCTCCTTCTTACCCAGCACACCACCTTCAGACATAACTGAGAGGAGGAGATTTGGCCAGTAGCTCCTTCTTACCCCACACACCACCTTCAGACATAACTGAGAGGAGGAGATTTGGCCAGTAGCTCCTTTTACCCAGTAACACCACCTTCAGACATAACTGAGACGAGGAGATTTGGCCAGTAGCTCCTTATTACCTCAGTACACCACCTCAGACATAACTGAGAGCGAGGAGATTTGGCCAGTAGCTCCTTATTACCTCAGTACACCACCTTCAGACATAATGAGAGCGAGGAGATTTGGCCAGTAGCTCCTTCTTACCCCAGCACACCCCCTTCAGACATAACTGAAGGAGAGATTGGCATAGCTCCTTCTACCAGTACACACTCAACATAACTGAGAGAGAAGATTTGGCCAGTAGCTCCTTATTACCTCAGTACACCACCTTCAGACATAACTGAGAGCGAGGAGATTTGGCCAGTAGCTCCTTATTACCTCAGCACACCACCTTCAGACATAACTGAGGCGCGAGGAGATTTGGCAACAGGTTAGATAGAAAGAGCGAAGACAAAGCTTTTCTCCCGAAGACCTGCAGTTGCCTCAGAGATGATATCGGGGTAGAAGTCATTTAACCACGCTCCTACCGTGGATGAGGTATATTAGAGGAACAACCATAATTAGTGCCAGAATCTGTTTTTCCTCTGACACGGGGGGAATTCCCATCTGGAGCGGCCTCGGCCGGTGCCATTGATCATGACGCCGTGGTGTTTCCACGAATCCCAAGAGATGGTCCCAAGTCTCCTCCCCGCGGACTGTGTTTACAATGACAACAAGACAGTGCTGGAGATAACAACAGTTGCTCACGTGGTTCCAAGTGAAGAGCTTAGATCACACTTGAAACACTTTACATTCTATTATCACCCACTTTCGCTGCTGTCAGTCCTAGTCCCGTGTCTTTACGTAACAAGCTATTTATACACCACTTCATGAAACTTCTTGCAATGGAGAAAACTCGTGTACAGTCACATTCACAAACAAAGAGACTTTTACAAAATACATTATTTTTCATGTTCAACATTAATAACGATTTATTATATTATTATTGTAATTTTATTGGTATTGATAATATCTATGAAAAAGTGACAGCAGCAGTTCAAATAACTTGACGTATGGATACATGAAAGAAGATCTATACCCTATTTTTTTATATAGGAAGCTCACTTTCAACCACCAACAACGATTTAAAGTCACTAAAATTTGGCATTGTGTGGATATGTCTTGTTTTATTGATTAATTATAAAGTTATTCTAAAAGATAGTCAAATGCATTCAAAAACACTCCCTTATGGATTACATCTTACTGTATAATATATCTTTACATTACTAATCAAATGAACTTGAATATAAATACAACTGTAATATTTTTATTCGCGTCATTGAGGTAATATGAGTTTTTAGTTTTCAAATAACGGTTTCTGACATGAAAATCAGACTATAAAAACTAGGTTAGGCTCTTCCTATGAAAATTGAGTTTTACAATTTTATATATATATCGTCATAATAACAATCTTCTAGGACATTTTATTATGCATTTGGAAAATCTCCAATTTTGAAATACACACGCGGATTAAAAACCCTTCCTTCCAAATCCTGTAAGCAGGCTAACAGTAAACTACATTAAACCCCCGTCAGACCGAACCCCGGTTGTCCGAAATTCCGGATAATCCGAACACACTTTTTCGGGAAATGGGGAAAAATATTTAAGTCAAATGAAATTCCTTTTATTGGTTAAAATAGAATTGTAATAAACAGTGATACTTGATATGTTGTGGTCGTCATAATTATTACAGAACGTATCACGTGTTATACATCAGTTAAATAAATGAACATTTGACTAAACTCGCTCAACTGTAATCTAAAATTGGTGAAAATACAGTATCCCCGTATTCTCCCGGTTAATCCGAACAAGCTTCTGTCCAACTAGTCCGGTTTGGCGAGGTCCTAGTGCAGTAGTTTGTGAAACCCATAAAAATACAGCGGTGTGTTTCTTCTTTAGCGCCAGCCACGCATCACCTGTTTGAGACCAGTGGGTGAGGCCCGGTGGTCTACTGCCGCCGGGGACCGACTTCCCATCCCCTGAGTCATGGACTTTGATCAGCGGTCGAGATAAGAGAGAAGGGCAAACAATGATTGCCTGCTTTTACTGGCTGTTGTTGGGACACAGAGCTGGCGAATATCTCTGGACTGGTCAGAGGCGAGGCAGAACCGCGGGACGATGTTTACCACGGGCTGGGGAGTTTCCGTACAGACAGACCGGCCTCAGGGGGTTTCAATAAACAAGGTGGACAGTAGACCTCGCTCCCTCCATGTCGAAACTGCTCTGGAAACACACTTTATTAAAAAGGATACCAACTTTGAAAACTATGTGCAAGCATCGTTTGGCATTGGTTCAAAGAATATCCCTGCCAAATTTTGTTAAAATTGGTTCATGAGTTTGACAGCTATCGCGTAGAAAATGACAGACAGACGGACAGATGAAATGCCAACTAACAGAACCTCGCTTTGCATTGTTGGCAGGAGAAGCAAACAATTAGCTCGGATGAGACTTGTACTAGTTATGCTGATGTGTTAGGGATGAGGAAGGTTGAGATTTAGAAAGAATGTACCCATATTTGCGGGAGGGAGAGTGGTAAGCCGGATAGTAAAGCTCACCTTCCCCATACAGGTTATCTAGTCCAACGCTAGGTGATGGGTTAAGCCGGTGGGGGTAGTAAGATATCGCTGTATTAGATCTCAACATTTCTTCATTATATTTAATGACTATAGCGGCATTTGAATTTAAACTTTTTTATTTTCTATCTTATTTATTTAAGGTATTTAACGTGCACTTTCTGACCAAATGATTATATCAGTACACGAGAATTTCTGTGATCAAGAGTGAAAGGATCTACCAATTTTTCCGGGAAAGGTATTTCCACAAACCTTCCAGGTTTCCTTTACACGACACAATCGACACGGGACTGACGACTTTACTTCCCCTCCAAGGAAGTTGTGCTACGGATCTTTATCGCTAAAGAAGAATCTGTCGACACTCGGCGTCTTACTACCCGTCCAGACTATCAGCATTTTTACACCAATGTAGTAGTAATGGTAGAGGTGGATTTTTAGAGGAAATGTTCTCGTAATTGCGTTTGGACATGATTGTAAAATAGGGTGTGTATATTATGACTTAAAAGAATAAATATTCTTTAAATTGAAAAATGACACCTGGACACGGGAATCGAACCCGGTACCTCTGACTTAGTACGTCAATGCTCTAACCACTGAGCTATTTCTCCCCAGGGATATTATTCTCTTGTATCTTAAGACAGAGTCTGTGATGGACATGAGGAAATTATCAGCTACATTTGAGAGCTCAATTAAGATCACACGCTATCAGATAACGCAGCCATCATTGATTCGGTACTCCTGGATAGCTCAGTGGTTAGAGCATTGTCGTACCAAGTCAAAGGTCTTGAGTTCAATTCCCGTGTCCAGGCATCATCTTTTGATTTAAACAATATAATATTTAGATGTGGCTATTTAATCCATTATTAAAGAATAAATGCTGGTACATTTCCTATAAATTCAACCTTCTTTCTAGCATATTAACTTAATTTAGTACAAATACTAAGAACCCGAACGGTTTGATGCTGTGTAAAAGAAAGATTGTGACTTTCCTTATTTTGCTGTAACTGTTAGAGTTAACGACAACATTACGATAGTTATTGATCATTCTTTACTTGTTTTATGGCAAAATAAACGCACGAGTCAAATGGACTGTTCGGTTGGCGGAATCAAGGTTCTTACCTCCCGACACCAAATGAAACGTCAAACGTCAATAGGTTGATGGGAATAATTTCGATCTTCGTCACGCGACCTTCCCCGAAGCGTAATGGGAGTGAAAATATCGACCTTGCAACAAAATGTGACCACGAAGAAATTGATTCAATTTTCGTATGTTCTATATTTGAATGGTATATATACATATAATATATATATTTATTGTATGACGACATTATTTATTTAAACGACTCATTAGATAGTAAAAGGTAGAAGGTAATTGGTTCGGGAAACATGTCTCATTTATTTTTAAATGACTGATAGTTTTGGACTGTCTTAAAGGTGAACGCTGTGGTTAGAATGGCGCCTTTTTTTATTTTTGTCATGGCTGACAAATATATTGAAATATTTCTATTCAATTATTTCATATCATACACGTTATTGACTAAGCGAATCGAAACTTTGAAAATGTAAGTGCTATGGACTATTGTAATGAGTAATGACCTTGACAAGATTTGAAATTTCATAAATGTACAGTCACGTTCACAAATAGTGTATGGTATAGGTGACCTGGTGGTCTAGGGGTAAGGTTCAAACTTCTGAGCTGAGGGTCCGGGGTTCAATCCTCGTCCCGGTACAGATTTATCTGATTACCAAACCCTTCCTCACCTCTGACAAGACATCTTGTGAATGTGGGAATGCCAGCCTCCACCGTGGTTCGGATCCCACGTTAAACTGTAGGTCCTTCATTTCGTCATCACAATCACCCTACCATTACACATTAGTGTAAGTGCTATAACCCGAACGGTAGTAAGACGCGGTGCTAATAATAATATAATAATAATAATAATAGATATATTACAATTGAACGTTAGTTGAAGAGTCAAACTTCACCTCCTACATTTTGTAGAATGTGACTAGATCAAGACCGACTTCACTGGAGGTCGGAGAGAGAAAAACTGGCTTAGCCAGCATTCTTGTGAGCCGCCCTTTACACTTAGCTAGCATCTGTGGAGCCGGCCTTACACTTACCTAGCATTCTGTGTGACCGCCTTACACTTAGCCTACACTCTGTGTGAACCAGCCTTTACACTTACCAGCATTCTGTGTGAGCCGGCCTTACACTTAGCCGCATTCTGTGTGAGCGCTTTACACTTAGCCTAGCATTCTGTGTGAGCCGGCCTTTACACACATAGTTTGGGGATACATTATGTATGTTCATTTATTGGAGGTATTTAACGTGCACTTTCTGAACCGACTGATTATATCACCACACGACTTATAAACTAACTTAAATCTAGCACAGACACAACACTCAGCCCCCGAGCGTTAATTCATCACTGTGAAAGGGTAAACCCACATTTCACCAACAATATATTTTTTTTGCCATACCAGGAATCGAACCCGGGACCTCTAGCTCAGTAGACAAAGACGTAACCGACACAGCTAAAGTGTCGAACTATAAACTCTGTAGAATATAGAGAAAGATAACCGCATTTGCGAGGAGGGAGCGTGGGTAAACGACATAGAAAAAACTCCCTCAAGTCCATTGGATCAGGATTTAAACCCCGATCTATCATCTGTGACGAAAACCAGACAAGATGAGATTGACTCCTTAGTCCTCGAGTCCACGGGTTATAAAGCTAGACCAATTGAAGTGGCCGATGGGGTTTACATGAACGATTTGATTGGTTGGTCATGAAGCCGGTAATAGCGGAAACTCAAGAGCGGCCATCGTCCATCTTGGATGGCCAAAATTTTAAGATTATATTCTTTTTAGCACATTGTCTTACTACCCGTTCGGGATATACGCTTATTTACTAATTGCGCTAATGGTTTCAGGAAATAGGAAGGTTATGTTTATAGGAAGTGCACCCGCATTCGCGTGATGGGGAGTTGGAAACCATTTAGTCAAAACCACCCTCAGTATATTCGACCGGGATTTAAACCCAGTTTTTCACGTCATAAGCATAAGTATATTGCGATAGTGATCCCTTATATCGTTCAATCCCCGAAACTAGTTCCTTTGACAAAATAATTTTGATACAATTAAATATTAAAATTAAGTCAACAGTGTTTCAAACAAGTTGAATTAAAAATGCAGCCTGGAAGTTTGTGAAACTATCACAAGTGTACCTCGCCAGGGACTAAACCCGGACCTCCCGCTCCCGTAGCTATGTTGGGGTAAACAATATATATATATATGGCTTGAATAAAACACTGACTCAGGCCACAGGCTGAAAACTGCAATTATATATACTAAACATAAGTAAACAATAACATAAATATTAAAAACACTTATTAAATATTTAAAACCTAAATATATAAAACCATTACTTAAATAGATGTGAGATAAACCGGAAACGACACTTATTTGGTTATTTCCACCAAACCAGCACCGAGTCTGTTCAAAATGTAATCCAAGCTGCGTTATGCGCATGCGGAACGTAAGATTGCTCAAGATGGGAGATGGAAAAATAAACCCAGCGTGGCGTAGCAAGGCAGGCAGGGCATAGATAGCATAGCTTAGCTTTTAGTGTGAATCAGCCTTAAACGCGTGGCTAGCCTGTGCCGGCCGCAGAGTATTGGGAAATAAATATATTATTCTATATTCCGAATAAAGTCTAGGAATAGTTGCTAATAACAAGAGAAGTATCGTAGAGCAATCATACTTTACTATGGTCTGGATTTATCTGGAACATTTCCGCACACGCACGAACCGCAGCATTTAAACCTAATTCACCAATCAACGGCCATTTGCAGACTTCAAATTAAAGACAAATTGTTCGGACTGCATCAAAGAAAATAAAAGCCGAGTCCGTCACAAAATCCCTGTCTTCGTCGCTCGGTTAAATTTTCATTACTTTTCATTATTCACTCGTCTATGTATGTATGTATGTATGATGTATGATTAACCGTTCATTTTCTTTCATTTACTATACTTGGTATTATATTTCTATAATTCATGTCTTCGAATACCTTTAATCCACCAAATAATATTTCAGGATAATAAGAAAGAGAATTTCGAGGATAAAACGTAAAGTAGGAGTTTCACTTAGCTTGCGAGTCGAGTGGGAACCGAAGTTGAGTTTTGATAAGATTACGGTGTCTGGATAGATGAAAGAACAGCCCCATTAGACTGTTATTTCTAAGTAGTCAGGGAGAAATTCACGTCCAACCTTACTACCTTGAATATTTCCTAAAAACGTTATTGGTAAGGTCGTTTTTCTACCAGAATCCTATTATTTAGACTGATTCAGGTAGTAAATAAGGCCCTTCATGCCGACATCCAATTATAGCACAGGTTTATTAAAGTATACAATCATAATTCTCGGAATAATGCTAATAAACATGAAAACAAAAACATCCCGACACTCCACAGGGTTCAAACTTCGACCTTTAAAAACAGGTTCCTTGGGAATCTCCACTAACCCCCCCCCCCATCTTTTTTTTTTTGCAATAATTGCAGCAGCAGGGTGCCACACACCCTTTGTTACAAGAGGGGCGGACTCTCGGCTCACACAACCCTGCGAATATTTCAGCCCTTAACAAAAGAGATAAAGAGTATTATTCCCGTTCTCCTAGGTCAGTGTCACGATTGCAAGGTCTGTTGTTTGCGGAACCGGTCAGATCCGGGGGGTGGGGGGGGGGGGGATGGGCATCAAGCCAGCTGTAACCCCCCCCCCCCCCCATTCTCAAACCCTTTTCATGGTGACATTCGTCAAGTAACCTCTCCATATTACGAGCCCTCTGCTGCATTCTTTGAGTCTCGGTAACATGTGAGCCATGTGGCGCGCTTCCTAGGGCAGCAATTCTGGAAATAAAACAGTTTTTTTTTGCATAAAAATAGTATTAATAGTAAGAAACATGTTTTTTGTATATACTGTCCACATTTATATACTATTGTACTATCACTCTCTTCAGTGGCCGTATGATCTAAGCCAGAGGTGGGCAACATATTTTTACAATTTAGCCACAGGTGTGCGAATGAGAAGTGGAATTCGCCACCACTTGTAAAGAGTGAAAATAAGGTTGCTCAACCAAACTTTAAAACAACATAAACTGTTTGAACAATTTTATTCAAAACATGTACACTTTGACAAGTTACAATTGCCTCGGCCGCAAAAAGTTGAAAATTGTTCAAATTGAAGAGATTTTAAATATAATTAAAATATTTCAAGTAACAAAATTGGAAATTATATACATTTTTAAGGACTTTGAACGTTTATCAAACTACCCCTCCAGCTTTGATATTTGTAGTGTTTCTCTGAGTCATAGTTTCTGCGACAGGGCTATAAAGACCTAGCTGGTATTCAAACTAGGGCTATATAAACAGTTATTTACTATTCAAGGAAATGGCAGGACTGAATTCAATCATACCATGCAATATTTTTATTTTATTTATTTGTGGTACTTAACGTGCACTTTCTAAACCGACACACGCAGAATGTAAATGAGCGAGAGTGAAAGATCCTACCAATTTTTCCGGGAAAGGTATTTCCCCAAACATTCCACGTTTCTTCTACCTGCCACAGATTTACTGTATCTGTGCTACGGATTTTTATCGTTCAAAAAGAAAAAACCCGTCGATCCCGGCTGTGTTCGAACTCACAACATCGGGTCCTGAGGTCAGCACTTTAACCAACATCACCAAGGTCAGCAAGTTCCCTGATCCCTGAATATGGGGCTGTTTGAAGGGGGAGGGAGGAAAGCCGAAATCTTCTAGCCCCAGATATTATTTTCAACACATTAAAATATGGAAAGTAATGATTTATTTATCATAAATTGTCCAGAGTTTTTTGTGATCTATACTACATGCAACGCAAGCGGCCGTGTGAGAGCTAAAGTCGTCGAACGTATTGTGTTTGCTATTTTCGTCGCTAATGTGACGTCATGACGCCATGGACTTGTCTCGTCTAAGAGCCTCTAAGACACCAATTGTTAAATACAGTATAAGAGTAATTGTTATACTCCCCCCCCTCCTTTCCTACTTTTATGTACCGCCCCGAAATGTAATCATAAATACGAACTGCTTAGAGCCTCCAATTAGTTACACTTTCAAACGATATCATAAATTCAATAGATCAGCTAATTAATATGCCGATATAATTTCACCTTTTATTGAACAAAGTGACCGCACTTTGAGTCGAACCATGGCTTGGTATTGGCGGAACCTAAATGTTCTTCCAATAAATAATACATTACGTCATGTAAAGAAAAACTTTATGACTGTGTACTCCCATTTTTGTGTGTGTGTATAATGTTGTTGTTTTTATCCCTGTGGAAATCGTTGAATCCGATGGCGGGTGTATTTAGGTGTCACGCGAAGCTAGGACCTGCCTTTCTATTTGAAAGCTGCCGATTATTCGGATAGCGAGGGCGCTACCCCAATATCCTGGCCGGTTCGTCAACACGCAGTAGCGCAAAATATTACCGAGCTTATAAAGTTCATCATAAATAAGTTGAGTGCAGCAGAAGAAATTCAAAATAATTTCCTACCTCCATGACATGATAGTTTATAGGTGCATTGAGGTCTTAGGGTAGTAGTTCTGCAGTTTTAATAGACAAAAAATGTCGCCAAATTAGATCAAATAATTCTCCAGTAGGGACATAAAGAGTTTAACTTCCTTCACACGGAGATATCAACAGTTGTTGAATAACTGTCAAGGGGGTTCTGGAATTTAATGACAACTTTTTATCTTCATTTAAAAAGCTTCTCATCTAACACCGCCATGCTCTTGACAGATATTCAACAACTGTTGATATCAACATGTGAAAGTAGATTAAACTCTATGTCTGTACCGAATAAATATTTGATTTATTTCGACGAAAAAATTGTTTGATATGAAAACTCGAGAAAACTCTGTCCTTTTATCGCGTCCCCTACAACCAACCACAGCCAATTAAAGCAAATACGTAATATTTGCTTTCATTTTCTTACAAATGGACATATCTGACAGATATAAAAAGCAACTAGGTCTTATTTCACGTATTTAACATTTAGCACCGCGTCTTATTACCCGTTCGGGTTATACGCTTTAAGTACTATTTACGCTAATGGATTAGGAATTGGAAAGGTTGAATTAGAGGAAGTGAACCCGCATTTGCGTGGAGGGAGAATGGAAAACCATTTAGGGACCCCCCCCCCCAGTTCGCCCGACCGAGATTCGAACCTCGATCTCTCCGTCCTCAGCAGTCGAGCTCAACATGACAAGCGCGTTAGCCAACTACGCCACCGAGGCGGGTCCATATGATGTAAAGCTGTCAGTTTTGGTATAGGCTATATTACCAATATCTATAAATAATACTACTAATAATAGTAAAATATAATCAATTATCTAAATTCAATCTTCCTCATCCATAACACATTAGTATAATTAGTAGGCCTGCAAATTAGTATAACCCGAACGGGCAGTAAAGATGCGGTGATTAAAAAAAACGAAATTGTGCTGTCATACTATAAAGAATTTGATATTATATAACATTAATATTTTTAAGTGAAATATAAAATTTCTTAGAAATTCAAGTCTTTAATTGACGATGGTTGCTGAAATAGCTCAGATACAGGAACAAATATTTCAGACTTTGCTTAAGACCTTCAGAAGTTTTAGTTCCTTAAGCTGATTTCACACACACTATATTATATATATATATATATATATATATATATACATATATGTGTGTGTCATTAATTAATTTAAATAATAATGATTGCATTAAATATAGTTGAATAATGGTAATAAGCTTAGCATTTAAAATATTATATATATATATATAATATATATAATATATATATTATTTTAAATGCTAAGCTTATTACCATTATTAAACTATATTTAATGTAATCATTATTATTTAAAACTAATTAGTGACACCTGCAATGATATTTGTGGTAGTTTTTGTATGGTTGAAATACAAATGTAAATGATTTAGATCGATTAAATCTATTAGTATGAGAATAACTCCAAATAGAGCTACTGTTCCAAAGCAGCCATGTTTAATTGCATTCACTCTCAACGTTATTAGTATGTTTAATAAAGCCGGACTGAAAATGTCGAAATGGGAAAATCCACGTCATGAAAGTAAAAGATAATATTTTCACCGCTTTTAGCAAGACGGAAGAACAAAAACAAATGATAGTATTGACATTTTTTAGAAATGTCTCACGCTTTCAACCCACAGAAGCTTTAAATATTCATAATCATACGTATTTAATTTATTAAAAATCTTGACTTGATAAGTCGCACGTTTTAGATCCAGTTTTGAAGGTTTATATTATAGATCTATGTAAGTGTTTATATTAAAGTGACTTTTCAAAATTTTAGGGACAGCCATTTTAAATTAAATGATGAGAACCGAATAAGGTAGTTGCCATTTAAATGGGGAGAGGATGAGGAATAAAGCATTATACAAGTAATATATCCGTATTTTACAGGTATTATATCAGCATTTTACAGGTAATATATATCCGCATTTTACAGGTATTATATCAGCATTTTACAGGTAATATATCCACATTTTACAGGTAATATATCCACATTTTACAGGTAATATATCCTCATTTTACAGGTAATATATCCACATTTTACAGGTAATATATCCTCATTTTACAGGTATTATATCTGCATTTACAGGTAATATATATGCATTTTACAGGTATTATATCAGCATTTTACAGGTAATCTATCCGCATTTTACAGGTAATATATCCGCATTTTACAGGTAATATATATCCGCATTTTACAGGTATTATATCAGCATTTTACAGGTAATATATCAACATTTTACAGGTAATATATCCGCATTTTACAGGCAATATATCCATATTTTACAGGTAATATATCCGCATTTTACAGGTAATATATCCACATTTTACAGGTAATATATCAACATTTTACAGGCAATATGTCCATATTTTACAGGTAATATATCCGCATTTTACAGGTAATATATCCACATTTTACAGGTAATATATCCGCATTTGTGTGGAAGGAGAGTAGGAAAGCGTTTAGGAAAAACCACATTGAGTTAACCTGACCGGAATTCGAACCCCAATCTCCCCGTCATCAGGAGGGCAGTCTAACACAGAGTGACGCCTTAGACTATTCGGCCACTGAAGTGGGTTAGTTTTATACATTTCCTCATCGGTATGTACGTGCGGAACGGACGATAGAGGGAACTGATCAGACGGGTCACTCGTGTGTTGGCTCTGGCTTCACTGACGGGGATAGCAAGGTTCGGATCCCGGTGGATTATCGAGGATGTTTTTTTCTAAATGGTTTCCCCAATCTTCTCTTTTCGTAAATGTTGGTTACTCTAAAATTATATCTCCCTCATCGCCATCCACTAGCGTTATGATGTATGCGTGTATCCCAAGACTCTGTGAGGGGGTTGCGTATCGAGGTGACGTAGGTAACGAGAGGATCTAGGCAGGTAACGAGAGGATCAGGCAGGTAACGAGGGTCTAGGCAGGTAACGAGAAGATCTAGGCAGGTAACGAGAGATCTAGGCGGTAACGAGAGGTCTAGGCAGGTAACGAGGGATATAGGCAGGTAACAAGGGATTAGGCAGGTAACGAGAGGATATAGCAGGTAACGAGGGATTAGGCAGGTAACGAGAGGATCTAGGCAGGTAACGAGAGATTAGGTTCAGTAACGAAGGACAGCAGGTATCGTGTAATCTGCCAGAGTAACACGTGGACTAGCAGTAACGAGATCACTAGTGCGTGTTACAAGTAGAGATACTAGGCGGTAACAAAGATTAGTCAGGTAGAGAGGATCTGCGGTAACGAGGATTCTGGGAGGTAACGAGGGATCTAGGCAGGTAACAAGGGATCTAGGCAGGTAACGAGAGGATATAGGCAGGTAACGAGGGATCTAGGCAGGTAACGAGAGGATATAGGCAGGTAACGAGAGGATATAGGCAGGTAACGAGGGATCTAGGCAGGTAACGAGAGGATATAGGCAGGTAACGAGTGATCTAGGCAGGTAACGAGGGATCTAGGCAGGTAACGAGAGGATATAGGCAGGTAACGAGTGATCTAGGCAGGTAACGAGTGAACTAGGAAGGTAAAGATAGGATCTAGGCAGGTAACGAGAGGATCTAGGCAGGTAACGAGAGGATCTAGGCAGGTAACGAGGGATCTAGGCAGGTAACGAGAGGATCTAGGCAGGTAACGAGGGATCTAGGCAGGTAACGAGAGGATGTAAGTGGTTCAACTGTGAAGCTGATATCTTGTTGACACGTCAGATGGTAGTTTTCCGTGTCCTACATCCTGCACTAGACGTCAAACACACGTGAGACCTTATCTCCCTCCCCCCACAACCACACATACACACATCACACATCACGTGCTGTGCTTACAAACCTCCATCAGATACTCCAGGCGGTACTTTACAAACAGACTGAATATCCATTTGTGGAGAGATCGGCGTTCCATCCCTGTCTGTTATACTAACAATATCCTAGACTACTCATAAATCTCAACCCTCACAAATGTGGGTGCATTTATTCTAAACTATACCTCTCTCATGCCTAACACATTAACTTAACGTAATTAATATATAAATATGCAAATCTCGGTCGGTTGCACTGGGGCTGGTTTTTACTAAAGGTTTTATCACCCTCTACGCAAATGTGGGTACATTATATCTAAATTAAACCTTCCTTATTGCTACCACATTGGCATAACTAGTACATACGCGTACAACCCGAACGGGTAGTAATAAGTGGTGCGAGTACTGGGACGCGGTTGGTGTATTTGTCTCTGTTTCTCTTCATATTCAATAGCTACTGTCTCTCTCTAACCTACAAGTAATGGACTGAGAGAGATAAGACGGTAAATAGGTCGAGCCACAATTATCATAAAAGTATCGTTATAGGCTTATAGTTTGTCTATCATCTATAGAATGAGGAGTTTGTCTATCATGAGCGTTACGCGATATCCACCCCACGCACAGGGCTGACATTTTAAAATTAGTATCCCCTGTGTACAAACATATGCACCTAGAGGCCGGGGTTTAAAAAATATCAGTAGATTTATTTTGATTAATTAAAAACTGGGTCGGAAGAAATTATTATATTATTATTATTATTATATTATCACCGCGTCTTACTACCCGTTCGGGCTATACACACGCTAATGTGTAATGGTAGGGTGATTGTGAGATGAAATGGAGGACCTATAGTTTAACGTGGAAACCGAACCTGGGAGGCGGCATTCACAATTCACAAGTGTGATTAACACGTATGTCGAGTGAGGAAGGTTTGGTATCAATAAGTGCGACCGAATGACCTGGACCACCAGGTCACTCAGAAGAAATAAAATGAAGAGTTTTCTTTAGTCAAGTTTAATTTTCTATGCAGATTCATCTCAATCGCTCTGGAATATTTATCAGAAGACTAGAAGAATTTGATGAAAACTATTTCTCTTAATTTGAATAGCTTAAGGTCGAATACCGCTGTGATCATGACAAATATTCAAGAACATTTCTATGTGTTGAAAATTACACTAAACTTATGTACTCAAGCAATATTATATACATATATATGTATTTGGCAACAACATTTGTTGCTATAAAACTACCCAGATGCTGTCCTGGACTCACGTTTGTTTCAAACTCACCTTAAAAGCACACAACCTCCCCCTGACGACTTCTCTCGTATGCTACCCTGCAACACACGCTGGTGTTCCCGGTAGCCTACTACTTCAATCAAAGTGCTACATCCCGTATATTAGTGGTGTGTGCCTTTATCAACTCACGGCACACTTTCAAAGAAAATAATTTTTTTGTGGTACATTTGAAGCGATTAAAGAACGAACGCTAGTTTTTTTTAAATAAATGGTACGACTCAATCCACGAACTTCCGCATTATGTATTTATAATGAAAACTATTCCCAGATGGCAGATACCCAATATTAGCTCAATCTTGTCAATTTTGAAAAATTTCATTTTTTATAATAATTTGTCATAAGTAAAATACCCTTAAATTAATTTATTTTAGAATAATAAACATGTATTGATCATGTAAAATAGTTCTCAATATCAATTTTAACAAAATGATTGGAGCTATTTTAAAAAAAAATCAAATTTTACAAAAATCAGTCATCACTAAAATAATATAAAATGAAGGTTTTGGAAAACAAATATATATAATTATTTATCACGTAAAAACTTTGCAAATATCCATTTTGAAACAAATAACCATGCCATTTTATTAAATATTTCTATTTTTAAAAAACAATTCATCAGTAAGCTACTCTTAGTCGTATTAAAAAAAAGAGTAAAAGGTTTCATGTAAAACATTTTCCAGATAATATATGTTATAAACAAGTTCATTAGAACAATTTTCAAAATTTTACAGATTTAAAAAAGATCCCTCGTCAGTTAACGAATTTTTACCAAATAATCAAGGATACTTTAGATAAACACTCACTGAATATAAAAAAAAATTATAGCCATTTTCGAAAAATTTTGAATTAAAAAAATCACTCATCAGAAAACTAACCTTAATTAAAGGGCTAGGGTCAAGATAAAAAAAGGGCCCATATAACAAGTTCAGATCTGTGTCCAGGGACGGTCAGGATTGTAAATTACACTTTTTTTGGGTTGGGGCGCACATCGAGGTCGAAAATGTTCACGATTAAGAAACACTGGCCTCAATTAGAATAAATAAAGAATCAAGATTTAAGTTAATATCATTATTATTTATTATATAGTAACCGACTCATAGTGTAGTGGTCAGGGCACCTGGATACGAACCTAGTGTCCAGGGCTCGATTCCCGCTGATAGGGTATTTTTTTTTACCGAAACAGGACCCCCCCCCCCCGATCCCGTCCCCCCATCAGTCACGAGGTTTAGGGTATTAGTTTTTAAGAGTTACACTGGTCCACACCCTCATACTATCACCCTCATACTCGCTATCACCATCATACTCCTATCACCAGTTCTACTATCACTCATAATCACCATCATACTTACTATACCTGTACCACCCTCATACTCGCTATCACCTCTACTCGTATACCTCTCACTATCACCTCAACCGCTATCACCCGTACTCCTATCACCCTCATACTCGCTATCACCCTCATACTCGCTATCACCCTCATACTCGCTATCACCCTCATACTCACTATCACCCTCATACTCGCTATCACCCTCATACTCACTATCTCCCTCATACTCACTATCTCCCTCATACTCCTATCTCCCATCCATACTCTACTCGCTATCACCCTCATACTCCTATCACCCTCATACTCGCTATCACCCTCTACATACTCGCTCGCTATCACCCTCATACTCGCTATCACCCTCATACTCACTATCACCCTCATACTCACATCACTCTACTCATATCTCCCTCATACCATCACCATCATCACTACATCACCTCGTATCACCCTCATACTCGCTATCACCCTCATACTCGCTATCACCCTCATACTCACTATCACCCTCAATACTATCACCCTCATACTCACTATCACCCTCATACTCACTATCACCCTCATACTCACTATCTTATACCACTACTCCCTCATACTCATCACCCTCATACTCGCTATCACCTCATACTCCTATCACCCTCATACTCACTATATCCTTCTTACTCACAGGATTGAGCAGTTAGTTCACTAATATTAGGACGTTTTAACGATAAAACTACTCCTATTTTGTGTTCAAGTTCTATAAGTTTTTCTCCCTTTGTTGAGTTTGAGGACTTGAGAATCTCACTTTGCCCGCACATTGATCAAAAGTTTCAGGCACTTTTATCACACTTGTTGAGAACCATCGCTGTAAACTACCAGTCCCAGCCACGTGCTGAACTAATGAACCGGAGGTGACGTCAGTGCGTGTGTTTTCCAAGGAACTGGCCCACGCGGCACGGTCAAATGTCAGTGGAGTAATTAGCGGCGGTAAGATGACGCTCAAGCGCCGCGGCGCGAGGAGACCATCAGGACATCCTGGCAAGCACAGCCCGGATGTCTGATTACCTTTGGATTCCCCCTGTCTCCCAACATCCGCTTCTCCCCTGGAGAAACAAAGAGAAAACTAAACGAGACTTCAAATCAGTTTGGCAAAGCGGGTTGCATCTTAACTTGACGCATCTAAGCAGTCTAAGCAATATCACACTTAGAACACAATGTACTAAATAGAGAGAGAGAGAAGAAAAATGAGCAGTTCACTCTGCGAGCGCTCTTGTTTATCTACTAATAACCCTTGCCCTCTTCCTATGACGAGTTTACACACTCACTCTATTATTTGCGCCTTTGAAAATATTGACTTGATTTTTAAAATAACCTTTTTATGGTTTCCTATTATAGATAGGCATTTGCTACCATGAACTTTTTTAATCCACCTCCTGGCAGGAAGACTCCTACAGGACATTTTATTGACCAAACCAAATAACCTGAGCTGTAGAAGATTTATATAAAAATGTTTACAAAAACAACTACTTCAAGATAAAAATAATTATTTTATGGCACTATAGGACTAGTTTTAGACTTATTTAAGAATGTATAGTTTTTGTTTCAGAGTATATCGTTAAAAACTTGCTGATTAAAACGTTAATTTATTTCCAAGAACAATCCTTTAATTGGCCTGTTGTGACGTCACAGGTTGATCAACAGAAAAATTGTTGTAGATGAAAAGTTGTCCTTTGTTGATATAAGTTGTGTTGTATCATGTTGATAACGCAATAAGCACAAGTTTGTGTTTGAAGCGGTAAAGAGCAAGAGTTTTAGTTTAAAAAAAGTTGTACTAGTAATTAGTTCATTGGTATGACGTTTAAATGGGGTTCCGAATTGATAATAGTTATGTGTCTTTGGAACCCCATTTTCATTAAATACAAGTGCATGGCCGCCACTGAAACATCTTCGTCCCACATGTTGACACAAACTATAAACTGTTTCTTCGGTGAAGTGTTTTAAGAGCGCTCATCATAACAGTCCCAACTCAGCTCGCGCGAGGTAGTATGGGAGTAAAAGGGAAAAGAAAACACCTGCGATATGACAGAAATGTGTGCAGTACATTCGTATTTGAAAGATTACTCGACATTTCCCGCGGTGACGATGGGAGACAAAGCGACAGAGTTTCTTGTTAATAGCTACAGCATGTCCCTGTTATGACAGAATGAAGATTTGTGGATAGTGCTTACCTGTGAAGACATTCTAAAATGGTCAAAGACGACCTTTTTATTGCACTCTCAATCCAAATATAATTTAATATTACAGGAATGTTTAGTATTAAGAATTTATATCAACTCTTTATCTTAGTTAATGTTCAATCAGAAATGATCCACGTGAATAGTGTTGGTGTAAACTTAGTATTTCTAGCCGACTGAGTCACAGAGTTGATTGGCGAGTGACGCACGCTCTTAATGATAGAAAACAAGCCCTTAACATTATACCAACAACGTTCTTTCAATGTGGACAGTTTGTAGACTAAAGCTGATTAGGTAATTTTCTAATTTGAAACGTCTCACAACATTGTGCAACATAAAAGTTGTTGTATGTTGCCTCAGTGGAGATACAACTTTACATCCTACATTCTACATCCTACAGAGTGAGGGGGAAATTATCTTTGTCTCATTATTCAGACAGAAGAATTATTGTAATCGTAAACATTTGATCTCTCGGTGGTATGATGAATCTTGACGTGTCCTTTGGGTCACACAACACAGCTCCTGGGGCTACGCCCCAAACGGTTTTTATGAATTTGGTTAAACTTGATATTTAGCTGTTATAGTATGGTCATATCTCAGGAGCTTTTACTTTCCACTGACCCCTCGGAGAGAGAAATATTGTGATCTCACGAACATAATTATTATTATTGAACTCGAGATTTTGCAAAATGGCGAAGTTCTGTGCCTCCTGAAAGCTGTATCTTTGCCTAGAGGCAAAACCATTTTACTGGTCGGGCAAAATTCTGTTATCTAAGGTGTTTATAAGGTTACCCGAAGGGGTTTTGGAATTGGATATTTAGCTCTAAATTAAGGGTAGTTTTCTCAAGTGTAAGAAACAACTTGTGAATGTGGGGAATGCCAGGCCTCCACCGTGGTTCGGATCCCACGTTAAACTGTAGGTCTTCCATTCATCTCACAATCACCCTACCATTTCACATTAGTGTAAGTGCGTATAGACCGAACGGGTAGTAAGACACGGTAATAATAATAATATAATAATAATAATAAAATGTAAGAATAAATAATAAGTTTTGTTTAAAATTTGTATCCAGGCACCGTTTAACATTAAAAAACCAAATAGAAATTCCTGTTTTCTCTTGAAAATGAAAGCAGAAGTCTCCAATTTGGATCATGTATCCGCATCTATTTGAGATACCGTACAAGATATCTTATCATTGTAGAGTTGTAGCAGGTACCGTTAGAGATAAACATCTTTTATTTGAAATATATTTGTATGAAACCAAGAGTTTCACAGTTAAAAAGGGACCAAATATGTATTATTTTACTGTTTTTGATAATAATGTAAATTATTGTTTTGATCTTTGGCTGAGAGAGATTTTCCTCTGTTCTCAATGTTTCTGTAACAGTGTGTGCCATATTATTTATTTTCACAAATTTTAGAGTTTTTACTAAATGTCTCTATTTTAAGGTGAGAGAGTAAGTATGTCTGGTACACCGTACCATTTATGTAGTTTTTCATATAGATAATGTACTGTAACAGTGAACATTTCCGGCCTCAGCACTACGACTGGAGTCTTGTATTCAGCTCTACGACTGGAGCCTTGTATTCAGCTCTACGACTGGAGTATTGTATTCAGCTCTACGACTGGAGTATTGATTTCAGCTCTACGACTGGAGCCTTGTATTCAGCTTACGACTGGAGCCTTGTATTCAGTTCTACGACTGGAGTATTGTATTCAGATCTACGACTGGAGTCTTGTATTCAGCTCTACGACTGAGTATTGTATTCAGCTCTACGACTGGAGTCTTGTATTCAGCTCTACGACTGGAGTATTGTATTCAGCTCTACGACTGGAGCCTTGTATTCAGCTCTACGACTGGAGCCTTGTATTCAGCTTACGACTGGAGCCTTGTATTCAGCTCTACGACTGGAGCCTTGTATTCAGCTCTACGACTGGAGTCTTGTATTCAGCTCTACGACTGGAGTCTTGTATTCAGCTCTACGACTGGAGCCTTGTATTCAGTTCTACGACTGGAGTCTTGTATTCAGCTCTACGACTGGAGTATTGTATTCAGCTCTACGACTGGAGTCTTGTATTCAGCTCTACGACTGGAGCCTTGTATTCAGCTCTACGACTGGAGTATTGTATTCAGCTCTACGACTGGAGCCTTGTATTCAGCTCTACGACTGGAGTATTGTATTCAGCTCTACGACTGGAGTATTGTATTCAGCTCTACGACTGGAGCCTTGTATTCAGCTCTACAACTGGAGCCTTGTATTCAGCTCTACGACTGGAGTATTGTATTCAGCTCTACGACTGGAGCCTTGTATTCAGCTCTACGACTGGAGCCTTGTATTCAGCTCTACGACTGGAGTCTTGTATTCAGCTCTACGACTGGAGCCTTGTATTCAGTTCTACGACTGGAGTATGTATTCAGATCTACGACTGGAGTCTTGTATTCAGCTCTACGACTGGAGTATTGTATTCAGCTCTACGACTGGAGTCTTGTATTCAGCTCTACGACTGGAGCCTTGTATTCAGCTCTACGACTGGAGTATTGTATTCAGCTCTACGACTGGAGTATTGTATTC
This sequence comes from Timema cristinae, assembly GCA_039000515.1. NCBI lineage: Eukaryota > Metazoa > Arthropoda > Insecta > Phasmatodea > Timematidae > Timema > Timema cristinae. The sequence goes on along the minus strand of JBCFYV010001001.1, from coordinate 29,565,461 downwards.
AGCTCTACGACTGGAGTATTGTATTCAGCTCTACAACTGGAGCTGAAACTGATGGGTTTACTTCAAACGTGATATTTAAATGTGATGTGGTCATAGCGCGAAGTGAAAACCTTATAAACCGCATCGATGGTCACATGGTCCAAGGGTGTGGCTCATTTGGTCCGGTTCACTCGGTTACAAAGAGAGTAGAATTAGAATACCGGTAGGGGGTTCGGCGGAGGTATTTCCCTCAATGGTTTTCCCACTCTCTCTCCACGATACGATGGATATCGTGCTATAAAGTAAGAATATTTTACTGATAGCCTACTTTTTATTAATTTTCTACAAAATAAAATCAGATAAATGTTGTAAGGTTGTGTCGTACCATTTAATTATTTTGCTAATGCTTATTACTTCCATTTCAAGCTATACGCATCCTAATAACAGTAATTTGATATGAATTAATTAGGTAGAATTTGAGAGGAAATATACCCGCATTTGCATGTAAGGAGAGGACGAAATTATATCGACAAAATCCATTCTATAGCTACGTATCGTGAAAGTTGAAGGACACATGACTTGGCTCATGGATACAAACGTATGTTGATTTAATAAAATTTAAAAATATGTATTTAAGGTTTATCTCGCTACGATCTGACCTTAGTTAGTGCTAGAAAGTGATATTATTACTGACCGCTAATAACTAACTACTACTCACAATGGCCTGCTAAAAGAAAAACCCCCGAGCGTTGGTACAAAACTCATGAGGTCGCATGTAAATTACTTTCCCTTTCCCTTGGCCGTGTTTATCGTGTGGATATCAACCATTCTGCACTGCGATGGCTGATGTCTGTAAACACGCGAATGTAAGGTGACATTGCATGTGTCAAACTAGTCCCACACGACTGTTTCATACATCGCCATGTGTGACTGTGGTGTGTGTGTGTCTGTGTGCAATAATAGACACACCACTCTTGTATTTATGAAGACGCCAATACACCCGCAAATGAAAAAAATAAATACACACGTGGTAATGACCCAAAAAAAAGGTAAAGGCAAATAGGAAATTGATTTTTCTTTTGTTCTAAAATACTATGAAAGGGTTTCAGTTTGTAAGTTTATGTTACTTGACTAATGTTGTATTTAATGTGGGATCTATTAAATCGTAATGAACGTAGTTTTATTGATTTGGTTGTAGAAATGGAAACTCATACTTAAGAGTTTACATACATACATACATACATACATACAACATACATACATACAAATGCATACATACACATATTAATCACGCCTTTCCCTGACTGTCCATACGAGTTTTTTACAGATATATTTATTAGATTTCTCATTCCAACCGCATTAACCTTACTCTTGTGTTTCTCTGACAACCATTATACAATGTTGGCGTTAACACACTTTACATACTATACCATCTTTGCCTCGTTCGATACTACTTCATTGTTCGTATTAGTCCACATACGTCCTACCAGTCACTTCAAAGGGCTGCTGTGACGTATCTTTTTATCCGTCCAAGAAACACACATTCGACTACAAGGGATGTGTAAAGAATACTTTAGAAGTAATGTATTCATACACGATGGGCGGAGGGGGGGGGATCTATTTGGTAAAAACCACTCTCGGTCAACTCGCCAGTAATTGGAGACTTGACCTCTCAAAACTATTAGACCAGACTAGGCGAGCCTGACGCCTCCCTGCGTGACAACCGATGTGGCTGGCTGTCATTAGAACACAGTACAATACAATTTAGGAGGTGATTTGCTATTTATTCCATTGCATAAATTACAAGCTTCAAACCCCTTCAGTGGCCACATGGTCTAGGGGCTACTATCACAGTAGACTAGACTGCTGATGACAGGGAGATGGAGGATCGAATCTCGGTCGGGTGAACTGAGGGTGGATTTTCCAGAGTGCTTTTCCATTCACCCTTCAGAAAAATTATATCACCTTCTATATTTGTTTGGTTAAAACATTAATAAATAATAATATAACAGTGGGCAGGATCTATGTTTTCCAGCGCTACCACCCGTAGTAAATTAAACTGACAGTAAATATCTTTTAACAATAAAACAAGCAGCCAAGGGGATGTATTCTGTACTCACTTTCTATGAGAAAGAGTTTCCACAAAACTTTGTAAAAAAATGTGTATTTATTTAAAACAATTTGAGTAAAAAGATGGATTACGATATTCTTGTCTGAAAAACGCTCTCTAGAAGGTCTTTCCTCGCCTGCGATATACAAACACATTCATTTTAACACATGAACATAACAATAATTACGAGTATGTCACAAAAAGGAAATGCATCAACATTTGTTCTAAGAAAGACACTCCTGATAGCTCGGAAAGTGAAAAGAAAATAAGAAAATACATTTTAAAAACCGCCGAGACCTAATTTGTGGTATTACCGAGCCTATATCCGCGAGCAGCTTGGATAGTCTGATTACGAATGTAACTAAATCTCTCCGAATCCATGATTTTCAATTTCGAATCTAATCCGAATCTTCCAATATTAAGATTCAAAATTTCTAAAGTTTGCACAGGCTTGAATGTAATTTATTTGGAAAGGTATGCAAAAACCTTTTGCTTTTAAGGTGATGATGACTAGTTTTAGAAATTATAGAACAAACATAAAATTGTGTAGAGAAACAATAATGGCTTTGGTATATTTATCCTCCCCTTTCCTTCAAAAACATCTAGTCGGAACTGAAACCCGGCCTACCGGATCAAAGCCAGACGTACTATCCGTTTTGTAAACTTTCCAATCTTGTAATTTATTTAAATAATTATTCGAATAAAATTGTTTAAACAACCTATCCACGCTTTTGTAATGAATATGTTTAATATTATTTAATTGTTAACCACTAACAAATGATATTACCCATCAAAATGTTTCAACATTTGAACAATTATTTTACCTTCCTCGTGCTTGCTGATCGGATAAATCACCCCTTGATATGGTTCTGTTATTGACTAATTCCATCCTACGCACCCCTTGAATGACGTAGAAACCTCCCCTATTGTCGTGCGTGGTTGAAAGAAAATTCCTCTCCCTTATTTCTGAGCAAACTTATATTTTTAATGGCGCATAATATCCATGCTTTAATAAGGGGTAAATGGTTGGACATCACGTGAAAATGTTACAAATTTCAGGTTTTATTCCTTGACAATGTACTCGATATAACTTGACATATTTGAAATACCCAATTGGGGTTGAGGTGTGGTTTAAGCCCATCGGGTAAGTTCCGCCAAGGACGGTAACAAATTTCAAACGCTACAGTAACAATAATACTATATTTTATCCACACTCAACGAAGAGAATATCTAAGTGTTACATTACATGTTTTGATTTGTTTATTTAACACTGATATTATAGACACAGCTTGGTACTCAATTATTGCCATTAGAATTGATAATTTACATGTGTAAGTAAAAGGTAAATTGGAGAAAAACAAATTTATTGTAAGCGCAAAGTGTACATAGTTCAAAATCCATTCAAAATTATTTTAAATTATCTAATTAGACGTAAAAATAAATTTAATATAAATAAAAATGTGTTTCGTATGGTTGGTAAAATTAAATGTTGGTGGGAATATTATTTAATAATTTTTATCTTTCGCAAATTGTATTCAAAATTAAATATTAGTTAGACAATGAAAAATCTGGTCAATAAAAAAATGTTAATCTTCATATTTTTCAAATATAGGACATTTCAAACAAAAAATAATGTAATTCGTGTGATTTACTAATATCTCTGCCTAAATTAATTTTAAATAAACAGTGTGACGCACTGCAGTGACTTTCTCCTTACAGTACCTAGTAGAAATGGAGATATTTACTTAGAACTCGTAATATACCGATATTAAATAATATACACTGCTACAGAAACATATTATTTGTACTTTGCATTTTCAACTGCCTATTTCCAAAGCTTTGTTTAAAAATAAAATATCTGTCTATAGCTCGTAAAATATTGGTTTCAGAAAATTCTCCTTCATTCGAAAGTTGTTTGTATTAGAGTCCTACAAATTTGAAAAGATAAGTTATTTCGTATTTCAAAGAGCTGGCGGAGATATGACCAAAATTGGAAATATTTACGCTTTTATAAAGTACGCTCAAGGTCATTTTGTTTGTAATGTTAAACAGTGCCTAGATAAGTGTTTGTTTTAAGTTAAACATGCCTAGTATGTTTTAATCATCGTATTGAAAATGTAATATGTTTTCCCTCTTCTCACCCTTAAGTAAAGTGCCCTTAATTTTAGGGTTATGTATCTAATACAACAACTACTTGGGGTAACCTTATGAAAACACTAGTTACCAAGTTTATCCCGATCAGTAAAATAGTTTAGACTCTAGTCCTAGTGACAGACAGACACACAAACACAGCATCGCAAAAACACTTTTTTGAGTTCACTGGGTCATATAAAGTTGTGATCCATCAAAAGCTCTAATTCGATTTTTTTTCTTCTAATGATCATAATACTTTCTCTACGTGAGAAGTTGCAAGAAAGTAAAAACAGTAACATAAGTTCAAAAACATCATAAAACCACATTTAAAATATCTCAAAACTAACAACTATAGGCTGTGAAAATGCAGATAGGTAATTAATTATAATTCAAAGAGAGTTGTGCGTTTCAAATATTTTTTTACACCTTCAATCATTTCAAAATTTAAGATTGTTTAAATGAATTAATTAAGTAAAGGATGTATTCCTTTTAGTTTTAAACAAAACATATAATTATTTCTAAAGCAAAGAAGAAGTGAAATAAAAAAAATATTTATTAGAACTATATTATTATTAGCACCATGTCTTACTACCCATTCGGGTTATACGCACTTACGCTAATGTGTAATGGTAGAGTGATTGTGAGATGAAATGAAGGACCTACAGTTTAACGTGGATCCGAACCACGGTGGCGGCCGGCATTCCACACATTCACAAGTTGTCTTGTCAGAGGTGTAGGAAGGGTTTGGAAATCAGATAAATCTTGCCGGGACCGAGGATTGAACCCTGGACCTCAACACAGAAGTCTGACACCTTACCTCTAGACCACCAGGTCACCCTATTAGAACTATAGATAGCACAAGATTTCAAACTCTTTACACTCCTTTAAACTCCTTAATTATTATTTATATCAATCTTAATATGTAAATTTGTGTTTGAAACTATTTCCTAAAGTATCATTTCTAAGTTAGGTTTGATCTAAAAATCATTTTATTAACTATGTTTAACCCAAATTGACCATTTAACTTTATTTTTGTATATATAGAGAGACTAGCATTGTTTATACAAGAAATAACCTGCCTATAACTTATATTTTATTTGGCAAATGAATAGTTAAAATTTTCAATTCCCAAGGCCACATCAATTTTTTATCGCCATTTATTTCAAAACATTTTAAAACCAACAATAATTATATTTTAGATTACAAATACAAACTTGTTCCTCAAATTTAAAAATTATAGATATTTCTTAGGCTGGAACTACGTCTTACTACTCGTCATATTTACACTAATGGGAAAGGGATAGGGAGGGTAAAATTTAGACTAAATGTACCCGCATTCAGGTGGACAATCATTCATTAAGAACAACCCTCAGGCAACCCAACACGAACCTCATTCGTCACTGGCAATACAATCTGCTGTCCGAGTGACGCCCTATACGATACGACCACCGATGCAGGTGCAGTTTGTTGTTGTAACGTAAGGCAGAAAACAGTCGATGTTCTCGAACTGTCGCGAGATTTGAAAGTGTTGAAAATAATCTTGGATGGGGATGGTCTCAACTGCAGAAGTTCTACGAAGAGCAAATGAAGGATCCAAACTTTGGAAAGGTACACAGCAAAGAAGAGATAAGATTATAATACCGAGACTTGTTAGAAGGAGATTCGGGAGGGAGGATATGAACCAAACAACGGACGATGTTGAAAGAGGTACAAAGATGTGAACAATCTTGCCCAGAAGAGGCTAACGTGGAGGCTGGATTGATGACACAATCATGATCAGATATATTTTAAACGTGTTTGTACTAGCTCTAAGCTCTGTTTGGATCGATTAACAGCGACAATGCGAGGAAACGACGACAGTTTCTGAACTTGTCCAGATCTCAGTGTCACCTCTAGAGAAAGTAAAGCACTCATCTCACTTTCTCCGCGACACTCTTGCGTTCAAAGTAGCGTGGTTAGGGAACCTGTATTAACCTGACAGGGCCGTTAACACTTGGAGCAGGCAGTGACTACTGCCTGAGGAATGATTACAGTCGGAACAGTGGTGAGGAATGACAGTCGGAACACTGGTGAGGAATGATTACAGTCGGAACACTGGTGAGGAATGATTACAGTCGGAACACTGGTGAGGAATGATTACAGTCGGAACAGTGGTGAGGAATGATTACAGTCGGAACAGTGGTGAGGAATGACAGTCGGAACAGTGGTGAGGAATGATTACAGTCGGAACAGTGGTGAGGAATGATTACAGTCGGAACAGTGGTGAGGAATGATTACAGTCGGAACAGTGGTGAGGAATGATTACAGTCGGAACAGTGGTGAGGAATGATTACAGTCGGAACACTGGTGAGGAATGACAGTCGGAACAGTGGTGAGGAATGATTACAGTCGGAACACTGGTGAGGAATGATTACAGTCGGAACAGTGGTGAGGAATGATTACAGTCGGAACAGTGGTGAGGAATGATTACAGTCGGAACAGTGGTGAGGAATGATTACAGTCGGAACACTGGTGAGGAATGATTACAGTCGGAACAGTGGTGAGGAATGATTACAGTCGGAACACTGGTGAGGAATGACAGTCGGAACAGTGGTGAGGAATGACAGTCGGAACACTGGTGAGGAATGACAGTCGGAACACTGGTGAGGAATGATTACAGTCGGAACAGTGGTGAGGAATGATTACAGTCGGAACACTGGTGAGGAATGATTACAGTCGGAACAGTGGTGAGGAATGATTACAGTCGGAACACTGGTGAGGAATGACAGTCGGAACAGTGGTGAGGAATGACAGTCGGAACACTGGTGAGGAATGACAGTCGGAACAGTGGTGAGGAATGATTACAGTCGGAACAGTGGTGAGGAATGATTACAGTCGGAACAGTGGTGAGGAATGATTACAGTCGGAACACTGGTGAGGAATGATTACAGTCGGAACAGTGGTGAGGAATGATTACAGTCGGAACAGTGGTGAGGAATGATTACAGTCGGAACACTGGTGAGGAATGACAGTCGGAACACTGGTGAGGAAATGACAGTGGAACAGTGGATGGTAGGAATGATTACAGTCGGAACAGTGGTGAGGAACTGATACAGTCGGAACAGTGGTGAGGAATGATTACAGTCGGAACACTGGTGAGGAATGACAGTCGGAACAGTGGTGAGGAATGATTACAGTCGGAACACTGGTGAGGAATGATACAGTCGGAACAGTGGTGAGGAATGATTACAGTCGGAACACTGGTGAAGGATGACAGTCGGAACAGTGGTGAGGAATGATTACAGTCGGAACAGTGGTGAGGAATGATTACAGTCGGAACACTGGTGAGGAATGACAGTCGGAACAGTGGTGAGGAATGATTACAGTCGGAACATGGTGAGGAATGATTACAGTCGGAACAGTGGTGAGGAATGATTACAGTCGGAACACTGGTGAGGAATGACAGTCGGAACAGTGGTGAGGAATGATTACAGTCGGAACACTGGTGAGGAATGATTACAGTCGGAACAGTGGTGAGGAATGATTACAGTCGGAACAGTGGTGAGGAATGATTACAGTCGGAACACTGGTGAGGAATGATTACAGTCGGAACAGTGGTGAGGAATGATTACAGTCGGAACACTGGTGAGGAATGACAGTCGGAACAGTGGTGAGGAATGATTACAGTCGGAACAGTGGTGAGGAATGATTACAGTCGGAACAGTGGTGAGGAATGATTACAGTCGGAACAGTGGTGAGGAATGATTACAGTCGGAACACTGGTGAGGAATGACAGTCGGAACAGTGGTGAGGAATGATTACAGTCGGAACAGTGGTGAGGAATGATTACAGTCGGAACAGTGGTGAGGAATGATTACAGTCGGAACAGTGGTGAGGAATGATTACAGTCGTAACAGTGGTGGACAGTGATTGAAACGGGAACCAATCAACAAATGTACAGTAGGAACATGGTAGGAACACGGTAGGAACACGGTGGGAACACGGTAGGAACACGGTAGGAACAAGGTAGGAACACGGTAGGAACACGGTAGGAGCTCGGTAGGAACACGGCAGGAACACGGTAGGAACAAGGTAGGAACACGGTAGGAACACGGTAGGAGCTCGGTAGGAACAAGGTAGGAACACGGCAGGAACACGGTAGGAACAAGGTAGGAACACGGTAGGAACACGGTAGGAACAAGGTAGGAACACGGTAGGAACACGGTAGGAACACGGCAGGAACACGGCAGGAACAAGGTAGGAACACGGTAGGAACACGGCAGGAACACGGTAGGAACAAGGTAGGAACACGGCAGGAACACGGCAGGAGCACGGTAGGAACACGGTAAGAACACATTGGTGGACACGCGGACTTGATGTCAAGCTCGTTTAGTCCGGTTCGCTGGTGATGGAGTAGTCGGGGATCGAAACAAGGCAACGTGTAGCTTCCACGAAATTATTTAACAATCGTCCTTTACGCGAGTGTGGGTACATTTCCTTTCAATTCTACCTTCCTCATCTCTTACCTCGTTAGTGTAGCTGAATGTGGACAGTCCAGATGGTTAGTAAGATGTGGAGCAAAAAATTATCAAAATAACTTTTATATAGTCATACGTCAAGTCGTGTGATCACCGTCTGTCACTTTCAATAGATATTATCAATACGTGCATTCGTCTTACTACCCGTCCGAGGTATACTCAATTTAGTTACGTTAATAAGTCAGGCAATTATAACTTAGAAGAAATGCATCCGCAATTACTTCGAGAATAAGTGGGAGACTATTTAGAAAAAACCACCCGGCCGAAATTTAAACCCCAACTTTACCATCACTGGCAAATCAAGCCAGGTGAGACCCACGTCTTGGTCCGTGTGTCCACCAATACAATGCTAGTAACTATAGTGAAATTATTATTTGTATCGCTGTTGACTCCAAAAATATGTTTGTATTTTTCTAAAAAACACAATTTCTGCAATATTCTAACTGTGGTGTGCTGTGCTATCATCGAACCAATGACCAACCTCATGGTCAGCATTTCTGGATAATATTCTACAAGTCCCGGATTCGATTCTCATTGGTATCACAGGTGATTTTCCCGAGGGAGAATTGTTCCTATGGTCATTATGAAACGCTTAAAGGAACTTAATATTTGGTAAATTTGTTGAAAAGAAACATCCACAAATAATTGAAAATAATGATTATTTGAATTGTTAAAATATAACCATGCATTCATTCCCTTCTACTAATAGAAATTAAATCAATTTAAAATTCTATACGATTTAATATTTAATATAAGAAGTACTTCTGGTAAAAAAATACTATTCCAATACTGTATTCCTTTAAAACTATAACAGGTTTGACTTTCGACTTGATTGACATTTGTGAGCTTTTATTTTTTTGTACCTGTAAAAAAACAATCTAATAAGAAACCTATACAGTTTGGATGAGCAATTCCAAAGAAGACACACACTTTCCCCATGTCGCACGACATACCAAAGATCATACCGTCTGGTTAACTGCATAATTTACGCAGATAAATATTGATAATTGACGGGCTTTCTTGGTAACTTTTAGATTTATTGTTTTTAAAAAAAATCCTCCGAAACGATCATGAATCTTATTAGCATTTCATCTTGCATGAAATTGGTCTGAAAAGAAGCTTGCATTATGTATTTTAAATAGCCATTTCGGACGGATGATAAAAAACAAAAAAAGTCATGGAAAACCATTAAATAACAGAAAGCCTGTCATTTAAATAAAAGAACATTTCACTCAAGGTAAGTTTACCTTCATGTCCGATATGCGAGCAGGCATTAAGCAAACACAAATTACGACAGTGAAATATAATTCGAGCGTCTAACCGCACTTTCAGGATTATCTGAAGTTTACACGAATGTTTGTTTTTTATCACCACGTCTTACCACCCGTTTGGGTTTTACGCTTATATACGAATTACGCTAATGGTTTATGGATTAGGAAGGTTATATTTAAATGAAGTGTACCATCATTTACGTGGGTGGAGAATAGAAAACTATTTTTGAAAAACCACCCTCGGTACATCCGACCGAGATTCGAACGTTGATCTCCCCTTCATTGGTAGTCTAGTCTACTGCGAGAGTAGCGCGTCAGACCACGCGGCCACCGAGGCGAGCTATACGAATCTAAATACATAGGAAGAGGAAAGTCAATACTAGGGAAGTACAACAAACTTAGCTGCGAAAGAGGTTGGGAAACAATTAATATAGGGACAAAATTCTTTATTTACCTGTTTCAGACTTGAACCTTGGACTCTCGAGTCAGCTTCGAGCACGCTTGTCTTTGGTGAAGGCGGTACTCTCTTTGAGGAATTAACGGTCATGGGACAAGTTGTTGTACAGTCCGATGTATATAGGAAGCTCGGTATTTGAAAAAGTGGAAATTCTTGTTACCACAATGGCGGGGGAAAATATTATAATAGTATTTACATTCTTATTGATAATTACAGATAGATAATATTGTAATCCATTGAGGAAGTTTATATTGTAATCCATCGAGGAAGTTAATATTGTAATCCATTGAGGAAGTATTGTTGTAAGCTATTGATAAACTTTTAGATGAAGCGTATAATTAATAAGAAATATCTTCAGAATGTCAAATGTTAGGGACTTACAATAAGTGTTGGTGGACTTAGGGGGACTTCCAATTCAATCGAGGTTTATAATTATGTTCTAGAATTTGGTTAGTTTGTAAGTCGTGTGGTAATACAAACTGTTGGATTAACAATTAAAGACACAATCCTATTGTACCAGTGTAAAGTAACCCGCACAACAGTGTGAGATGTGCCTATTTGGGGATTTAGGAAACAACTTTATTTTAAAATTCGATGGACAATCTATTTGAAGAACCCAAAAGGGTTGGAGAAAGACAATATTATTTTGATTATGTTATGTTGATAAATGTTTGTATATAGTGGTTAAGTTGATGAATAATAAATACTAATAGAAAGAAAAAATAGAAAGAGGTATTAAAGGGGGAATCAGAATAAATGCACCCACCATTAAGTAGAGAAGAGGAAAACCACCCCCCACGCAACCATCCGAGATCTAAACCATGACCTTCCCTTCTAGTGTGATGAAGCTTTAGACCACGTGACCAACTCTTCTGTTATCACTTAATGTTAATGGTTGCTCTACAAAGATAACAATATTGTGTGTACAGGTCTTATTAATATGCTAATTAGTAAGTGGTGACAAAACAGTTACCCAGGACACCCGAATTCTTAGGAGTGTTTTCTCTCTAACATAGCTTGTAGTCTCCTCAATAATTACTGTACACTACTCAATTTGGTAGGTTTTATTAATTGAAACCGTCACCTTGACCACTCGACCAAGAAGTTGGACGCAACCACTGTTTTCTGTTCTCCGAGTTGGGACAAACGATGCTTTCACAGATTTGGGAGTTTAGTACACAGACTTTCCTTATTTGTCGAGAACCTGTGATGTTACTAAAACTAAATATACTTTTAGCACCCCCCTTGGGGACCTTTAGAGCCCCTCAGGGGAATGAAGCGCCTCACAGTTTGAGAATGATTGATTATAAATTTGAACGAAATCTGTTAAACCATTTGGGTTGTAATCCCAGTTACAGAGACACGGACCCAACTTGAAAACCCCTTTTGGTTCTATAGATTGCAGTCACCAGTAAGATATAAAAATAATAATACCATATCCATTTTTATTTATTTCTGGCAAACTATTACTGTCATACTAATGATCCATTTTGATTTCAAACGAATCTCATTTATTGTGATCACAATACCTCCTCATTTAAATATAGTAGAGCGTTGATAATTCGGACCAATCGGGAATCGACCCGGCCCAGACTTTAGAAAATACACTATCTATACCAAAAATAAAATAAGATAGGCATAGACGGAATATTTAGGAGAACTCATAGTTAAAGTAGAAACACTCTCACTTTATTTAAACAACGAAACTACACATATAATAAGAAAAATATATAACAACGAAAAAGTTTCCAATTTTTTTTTTGAACAAGTGTTGAGGTTTGTTTTTTGGCGGTCATGTCTCTGATACCTCTGTGGTTATTTTTTTTTATCGACGGTCCGGACTATCGATGCTCTACTGTAATATCTTTAACATTGAGCTTTCCCAATTAATCTTATAAATAAAACATGACAATGTAGAAATTTTAAGCTATCTTTTTTTAAAAGGTTGGGGCCTCTTAATTTCTTACAACCCTTGAGCCTCCACAACCCTCAATCAGCCCTCAGTCCAGATATATCACAATCTCAAAACACAAAATGTTCACCATTACAATAATGTATCTATATGATAAAGTAAAAACAAACTAATTACTCTTTCACCCATCCTCTAGCTATATTGTCAAATGTTTTGAAAAACCGGGGACTTTCCACGCCAAGTCAGTAATCTCTGAAAAACCGGTGATGTGGGGGTGGGTTTTTTGGGGGGGCAGATGTGCCCCTCTTCATTACGACTCCACCCCCACATCTCTTTCTTTTGTAGTCTACATCGCTTCAGTCAAAACATTTTGTTCTTGCGTGGGAAACTTGCCTATTAGCGCTGAATCTACCGTGGTGACATTTTGAACTACATTAATTATAAAAATCCGTTATGCGTACAGAAATAAAAAAGTATCCTTGTTGAGTGGCGAGGCTCCAGAAACTCTTGTTTAATGATTGTGTGGGTGTTTCTATTATAGAGCAGGTTTTTGTAAGAGCCACCCTTTAGATCAGTCCTTTTTAAACTGACGGCACACTCAACAAGGCACTAATATAGTCAAGGAACACAACCAATTTTTTAAGGAACGATATTATCATTTTAAAATATTGGAATAAAGATTGGGATTCAAACCTCGATCTACCCGTCATTAGTAGTCCAGTCTATTGCAAGAATAACACATTAGACTGTGTGATCACCGGTGTGGTTTAAACTGGTGAAGATGTTTACTAAATGTATACAAGTTCATACCGGTACCAAATTTTTTAGATAAATATTCAGGCGATCGGTGTTTAGAAAACTATGATAGGTTAAGTTAGTTTGTAGGTCGTGTGTTTAGGAAATGCACGGTAATCCCAGCAGCAGGTGTTTGTTAGCGCTACCAGTCCGGTAACCTCAGCTTACCCCCAGGTGTGTACTGATGTGTTTAGAAAGTGCACGTCAAAATGGCCGACATAAAAACATCAAATGCTCCAAGGTTACAATGGGTTGTATTTCACCTCCTCGCAGTATCAGTCCGGTAACCCTTTCACTCTGCTCTTGTGAGGAAATAGTGTTCCTCCGCAACCCTTCCCATCTTAGATACAAGGATTCCTAGTCTTTTTATAAGAAAAAAAGAAAGTGAACTCTTGACGTAAAAGGGTTTTATGACTGCGCGATGAAAATATGCGTAAAAACTCCTTCAGCCCTTTTATCCCTTAGCGGGCGGGCGATTCCAAGGCCACGGCGAGCGAGCTTGTTGCAGCACACAGGGGAGGAAGATACAGTCGATATCGGACACGTAGAGTGTGAGTCCATACGATACACTAGCGCCGCGCCGCGCCTCGTCTCGCCTCTACGTCCCGGTAGCGAGCGTCTTGGAACGGCCGGTGAAGACGAGGGATAGGTTAACGAGCCGGTGAGGACCGGTTCGCTCGAATCTCCTCTCGACTTGTCCGGCATGCGTTACAGTGTAGGAGACTGTCCCGGGTCTTTCAGACCGGAACGACTGGTTTGCTGAGGTGTGCGTGTGTGTCTATCTGGCTGCCAGAGAGGAAAAACAACACCACGCATTTTATATACGCATTTTTTATTTTGGAAAAGTGTTCAAGTCATTTGCCGATGAAAAGTCATATAACTACTTTTACTGTCAAATGGGGGAGGTGGGGGAAGACTACGTGATTGGTTTTGAAACAATCACCATGGACTTTCTAAAACCCATAGGTTACATCAGTACATGATTTACGAACAAACTTAACCTAGGACAGCGCGCTTAATACTTTTGGTACAGTGGGGGGGGGGGGGGGGGGGAACACGTGATATAAGATCCATATATTTACAGTTTTGATCACAAAAATCTGTTATTGTAAAATTTGATTGATTTTTGCTTCATTGCAGTCCACTTTTGATAAGAAGGACCTTATTTGAAAATACAAACTTTTTTGTGAATAACATTGATGAAGCTTTATGGTATTGTTAGTTTAATTTACATATATACAAATATACATATTTAATCACGCCGTTAACTTAAGGGGTAGGCAAGAAACTTTGCATACAGCTCAAAGAACAACAACTCGGTACTTAAGCCATCCTCACTAACTTCCTCCACACTTCCCTATCCTTGCATACTCCCTTCAACATCCATAGAGTCATACATGCTCTTTTATTATTAAAACTATTAATGTTTCTCTTTTCACACACTCATCTACAACATTTACCCTTGTCTTACATAGACTACCCCTTTCTTTATTTCTCAGCTATCTCATTCTAACAACATTCACCTTGCTCTTGTGTTTCTCCTGACAGACCCACGCTTCACAATGTAAACAATGTCGGCGTTAACACAGTTTTATATACTGCCTTTTTCAATACTACCTCATTCTTTGCAATAGTCCACATACGTCCAACTACTCTCTGAGATGCATTCACCCGTCTGTCTATCTCACCGTCTAGCCTTGCATTTTTACAGAGCATTCCACCCAGATGTATAAAATCATTAACTTGTTCTAACAGTTTTCATTTATATTGAGCTGACAATCATTTCCTGTTCCGTCCTCATCAAAAACTATATATCTCCTTAGTTTTGGGGACATTTTACGAAGATCCATTCTGCCTGTTTCCACATTCAAACGATTTGATGCATTTTGAAAGTGACTTTCACTCTCAGCCATTCATAATGTATAGCAAAAGTGAAAGCTGAAGAAAACATGGCTTGACGTATGAATACGTGAAAGTAAATCTAGTCACGTTCATATATGTCAGATAAGGCCCTTTCTATGAAAATTGGACTGTATATACGTTTATTTTATTTTATTTTAGTTTAGTTTATATATCGTTAGTTATATTAACAGTTCTTGAAAAAGTGTCGTGGGTATCGTAGGATCTTAACATAACTTCTTATATTTATTTAAAAACTTTCAGTTCAAATTCCACTGAGATCATGACAAGTATTTAGAAATATTGCTATTGCTGAATGTATCTACTGAAGAAATATTTGTTTCTATTTAAGAAAATAAACTACAAAAATAGATACATTAACTCAAACTTCCTTCTACGCCATCTTTAACAGCCAACGCAAGTTTCATGAGTAGACCCTCGCTTTATCGACAGAAGGATCGAACCGTGCACAAATAATAAATATATTCATCATAACTACCCTGTATCGAACCAGTGTCCCCTAAATAGAGATGTGAGACAGAAATGTTTCATGGTAAACTTTCCTTTAATTTTCGGAAAATTTCCCATCTGTTTTAATGTAACATCGAGATATCTATAGCAAAATGAAGTGAAAATGGAGAACATTGGAATGAAGTTTGTGAGAAGAATGTTAGCTGTCACGAGGAGAAACAAGATTAGGAATGAAGTTTGTGAGGAGCATGTTAGCTGTCACGAGGAGAAACAAGATTAGAAATGAAGTTTGTGAGGGCATGTTAGCTGTCACCAGGAGAAACAAGATTAGGAATGAAGTTTGTGAGGAGCATGTTAGCTGTCACCAGGTGAAATAAGATTAGGAATGAAGTTTGTGAGGAGCACGTTAGCTGTCACCAGGTGAAATAAGATTAGGAATGAAGTTTGTGAGGAGCATGTTAGCTGTCACCAGGTGAAATAAGATTAGGAATGAAGTTTGTGAGGAGCATGTTAGCTGTCACGAGGAGAAATAAGATTAGGAATGAAGTTTGTGAGGAGCATATTAGCTGTCACCAGGTGAAATAAGATTAGGAATGAAGTTTGTGAGGAGCACGTTAGCTGTCACCAGGTGAAATAAGATTATTATTAGCACCGCGTCTTACTACCCGTTCGGGTTATACGCACTTACGCTAATGTGTAATGGTAGGGTGATTGTGAGATGAAATGGGGGACCTACAGTTTAACGTGAAATCCGAACCACGGTGGAGACCTGGCATTCCTCACATTCACAAGATATGAAATAAGATTAGGAATGAAGTTTGTGAGGAGCATGTTAGCTGTCACGAGGAGAAACAAGATTAGGAATGAAGTTTGTGAGGAGCACGTTAGCTGTCACCAGGTGAAATAAGATTAGGAATGAAGTTTGTGAGGAGCATGTTAGCTGTCACGAGGAGAAACAAGATTAGGAATGAAGTTTGTGAGGAGCATGTTAGCTGTCACGAGGAGAAACAAGATTAGAAATGAAGTTTGTGAGGAGCATGTTAGCTGTCACCAGGAGAAACAAGATTAGGAATGAAGTTTGTGAGGAGCATGTTAGCTGTCACCAGGTGAAATAAGATTAGGAATGAAGTTTGTGAGGAGCACGTTAGCTGTCACCAGGTGAAATAAGATTAGGAATGAAGTTTGTGAGGAGCATGTTAGCTGTCACCAGGTGAAATAAGATTAGGAATGAAGTTTGTGAGGAGCATGTTAGCTGTCACGAGGAGAAATAAGATTAGGAATGAAGTTTGTGAGGAGCATGTTAGCTGTCACGAGGAGAAACAAGATTAGGAATGAAGTTTGTGAGGAGCACGTTAGCTGTCACCAGGTGAAATAAGATTAGGAATGACGTTTGTGAGGAGCATGTTAGCTGTCACGAGGAGAGATAGGATTAGGAATGAAGTTTGTGAGGAGCATGTTAGCTGTCACGAGGAGAAACAAGATTAGGAATGAAGTTTGTGAGGAGCATGTTAGCTGTCACGAGGAGAAACAAGATTAGGAATGAAGTTTGTGAGGAGCATGTTAGCTGTCACCAGGTGAAATAAGATTAGGAATGAAGTTTGTGAGCACGTTAGCTGTCACGAGGAGAGATAGGATTAGGAATGAAGATGTGAGGTCTAGAGTTGGGGTACAAGGAGTAAATGAGATAGTAGAGGAAGCAAGATTCAGAAGGCATGAGGATGTAATGAGGAGTAAAAAAAGATGATGTCAAATAGAATGATGTAAGTGAAGTATGAAGGAAAGAGACTACAAGGAAGGCCAAGAAAGAGAAGGGAGGAGCAGATGACAGAAAGTGTTCAAGTGAGAGGATAAGAATGGAAGCAATTAAAGGAGGAAGAAAGGTAGAAGGATAGAGGAAGATGGAGGTGTTTTATTAAAGTGACCCGGCCAAAGGCTGGAAACAGTTGATGATGATGGTGATACATTTTATTTTCTTCTTAGCACAACTTCTTACTACCTGTTCATGCTTTACGCGTATGCACTAATTATACTAATGAGTTAGGGATGACAAAGGTTAAATTAAAGGAAGCGTACCAGAATTTGCGTGGAGTGAGAGTGAAAACCATGCTGGAAAACCTATTCAGTACACCCGACCTAGATTCGAACTCCGATCTTCCTGTTATCGGCAGTCTAGTCCAACACGATAGTGACGCCTTAGACCATGTGGCCACCGAAGCAGGTTTTTATATTGTTTACACATCAGTTTAATTACTAAACACCGGACTAAGTAATGTGGAGCTGTCCAGCAGGAGAACAAACAGGGGAGGAGGAAAACACAAAGTGTCTAGTTTTACATGACATCCTTTGTGTCCAAACGATTTAGTCCCCTTCCCATGGAATTAATTAATTTGAACATTTTATTGGAAAGTTTGTCTATTAAATATCTGCCGGAAAATATTCACTTTTATTCCGAAAGTTGTGTGTGGCTGCTTTTGAAACTTTGTGTAACCTGGAGTTTGGATATTGTTCTTTATAAATACATTATTTCGGTGTTTTTTGTACCGCGTCTTACTACCCACTCGGATTATGTACTTTTTACTTACATCCATTACTGTTTCCAGCCTGTGGTCAGTTAGGCCTGTCGTAGCCTCATGTGTATTATAACACAACTTAAGACAGGACAGGCACAACATCCAGTCCCCGGACGTTAATTTATCACTGTGAAAGGGTAAAAAACCCACATCTTACCAATGATACATTTTCCGGCCGTGACGGGAATCAAAGCCGGGACTCTTAGCTCAGTAGACAGACACGCTACCGAGCCCTATCCCTAACCCTAAGCTAAGGTGTCATTGTACTAAATACGCTGATGAGCTAAGGATGATAAAGGTTTAATTTAGAGGATGCGTACCCGCATTTGAATGGGGAGAGAGTGTGTAACACCCACAGTTAGTGCACCCAACCGGGATCAAATCCCCATCTCCCCGTCATCGGCAGTCCAGTATATTGCTAGAGTATCACCTTAATCCATGCAGCCACCGAAGCAAGTAAACTGAAGATTTCCGAGGGGGGGGGGGGGTTGAAGGCGACTTTAGTTGGGCTGTATGTTTCACCATCCCACTCCTCACACGGATGTTAGGACACAGGATTAGGAAGGTGATTATAAACAAAATGTAACCATATTTGCTGTGTGAAGGAGTTGAACCCCACGCGGTCATCTTGTCTAGTATTTAGATAACAGGAAGAGAGGTTCAATATCTACCTGGTGCATTGGGAGTATATTTTCGATCATTGGGGGATGAGATAGGGGGGTAAGGGGTTAGTTCCCTTCTCTCACGCACCCTGGCCTCCACACAATGAACTAACTATACGCAAATCCCACCGGGACTCGCTACTCGACCCTGACTTGTCGGTCAGTCAACATGCGAGACGATGCAGCGCATGTAGCGCGGTCCAAGTCAGGTCAGGGGGAGGAGGGGAGTTAAGTATTATATCAATAGATACGTCAAGTTTAATGTTCTCCAAATATTAATATCAACAATTCTCGGATATCTGCACTGAATATCGACGCATTTATCTAGAAACATTTTTAAAAATAATAGAAAAATTATTGTTTTAATGCCGCTAATCATACGACAAATAATTTTAAAAAAAAACGGTATTATTATTATTTGAAATTTAAACTAAATAAAACATACTGAATAACTTCTTGTTTGTTTTGGCCAAAATGTGTTTCATTCAACAGATTTGAAGTCAATTAATGTCCCAGTGCACTAATGTCCCATTGTAATAATATCCCAGTGCACTAATGTCCCATTGTAATAATGTCCCAATGCCCTAATGTTCCTATTTATAGTCTATCCTCGAGAGTTCCCGTCAGATGGGGCAGATGTTTGAATCTCGACCATGCACGGACCTAAACGCGCTAATATTAACATGATTAACGTGAGTAATAAACCTTTCACTCATCTGCCATCACTCACCTCAATAAGCAGTTCACTCATCTGCCATCATTCACCTCAATAAGCAGTTCACTCATCTGACCATCACTCACCTCAATAAGCAGTTCACTCATCTGCCATCACTCACCTCAATAAGCGGTTCACTCATCTGCCATCATCACCTCAATAAACATTCACTCATCTGCCATCACTCACCTCAATAAGCAGTTCACTCATCTGCCATCATCACCTCAATAAGCAGTTCACTCATCTGCCATCACTCACCCAATAAGCAGTTCACTCATCTGCCATCACTCACCTCAATAACAGTTCACTCATCTGCCATCACTCACCTCAATAAGCAGTTCACTCATCTGACATCACTCACCTCAATAACAGTTCACTCATCTGCCATCACTCACCACAATAAGCAGTTCACTCATCTGCATCACTCACCTCAATAAGCAGTTCACTCATCTGACATCACTCACCTCAATAAGCAGTTCACTCATCTGCCATCACTCACCTCAATAAGCAGTTCACTCATCTGCCATCACTCACCTCAATAAGCAGTTCACTCATCTGCCATCACTCACCACAATAAGCAGTTCACTCATCTGCCATCACTCACCTCAATAAGCAGTTCACTCATCGCCATCACTCACCTCAATAAGCGTTCACTCATCTGCCATAACTCACCTCAATAAACAGTTCACTCATCTGCCATCACTCACCTCAATAAGCAGTTCACTCATCTGCCATCACTCATCTCAATAAACAGTTCACTCATCTGCCATCACTCACCTCAATAAACTAATCCAACCATAAAGAATACTTCAAGGAATTTGATGTTATTAGCAAAAGATGATTTGTTGTTTTTTACCGGACCAAATCCTAGCCCTAACATTCATCCAACACCCGCTTCGGTGGCCGCATGGTCTAAGGCGCTAATCTTTAAATAGAACATAGGCCTACTGCTGATTAGAGGAAGATAGAGGTTCGAAACTTGGTTGGATGTACTGATGGTGGTTTTGAAAAATGGTTTACCACTCTCTCTCTATGCAAATGCGAGTACACTTCCTATAAATTCAACCTTCCTCATTCTTTACTTTTTTTTAGCACCGCTGCGTTTTATTACCTGTTCGGGCTCTACGTCTATGCACTAATTACGCTAATGAGCTAGGTATTAGGACATTTGCTTGTATCCTCGCTACCCCCGACCGTGATTTTAACCCCGACCTCCACGTAATCAGCATTCTATGCTGACATACTGACAACAAAATGTTGAAAGTTGAGAGGATCGGACTGAGTGCGACTGACACAAAAGTTTGGTTGGTCTGTTACGATTGAATGGGCGTAACTGCGCCGCGAACCCAGGCCACCATTGGTCTGTGAGAGCCATATCAGTCTCGTGCGCATGCTCACAACTCCTACAAGCATAGCTTAGTGACCTCAACTGCCGCTGAATATTTCATGGAAACATTTCCGCACAAAATGTTCGGACATGCAAAGCCGTCTTCTGTGGAGGCGACCACCGATCTAGGAGCCTCTAGTTTGACCCCAAACTATAGTATTATTGATGTTAGAGATGCATATTAGACAGTTAGTGCCTTATTTGAGGTAAATAAACGATTGGATTTGATTAGATCTTAAATTTCTGTATACAAATTTGATAAATAAAATATTTAATTTTTGATTAATTATGGTTACAAGTAAATTTTATTTAAGTGGTATCGGGTAACAAATAGAAACAAATCCCGGCTATCATTTTTAAATAGGCTTACCAAACAAACGAAAGATAGAAAGTTGAAAATAGTAGAATATAATTTATATTACTAAAACATTGTTTTTTCCTTTAGAATCTTTAAATCCCTTTGGTAACAACAGTGTGGGGTGACCTGGTGGTCTAGGGTAAGGTGTCAGACTTCTGTACTGGGGTCCGGGGTTCAATCCTCGGTCCCGGCACAGATTTATCTGATAAACGTGTTCGGATCCAACTGTATTTCAAACTTTATGGTCAGCCTCCATTTCATCCACAACTACCCCCTACCATCATCACACATTTTAACCATATTCTCTGGTTGAGGCAATAGTTTCCGAGATGGAGGAAACTTTCGTTGGTTATTGTTTGGAATGTCATGTCATTAAATATAATTCAAACCAACACAATTGAGCAAAACTCCCATTTAAAAGGCCAGGTGGTCAAATTTATGAAAAGATTTAATTTCGTTTTATCTCATGCATCTTATAACATTTTGTTAAATGCTACAATAAAATTTAAACATATCTTGATAGACGTTTTAAAGTTTGAGCAAACCCTCGGTAAAAACACGTCCCGCTAAAATCGAACCCTCGCGCTGAGTTACTCTGCTTCCTGCCACCAGTAACGTGGACAAGGGATTCCCGGCAAAACAACACGATATAACAATGGTCGACCTCTGTCGTCTTGGGGTGAAGTTAACACTTCAGGACCAGATCTTTGTGGGTTCAAACCCAACCGGAATCACGATTTCCTTCGGAGGGGAAGTAAAATCCGTTGATGACAGGTTGACAATTGACAGTTCAAAAATCATATGTTTAGTTTTTGGGTTTCCAACACTTGTAAAAGATCACTGTTTTGTTATGGATGTTAAGTTTTTTAATTACATGCTATATTTTACATAGCATAAGCAAGTTTTCTTACACCGTTTCATAACTTTTAATAATTTCTTTTTACCCAATTCGAAACAATATTTCAAACATAATTAGAAGTACTTATTCTTCGTTTTGGAATGTTATCTATGATGTATAAAATAGTGCATATATCAACACCTTTTAATACAAGCATCGTATTTACTTGGAAAAGAGAAAATACTTGTAATTTTTTATATATTTAATAAATTATTTATGATTATTCTATCGTATTTCGAAATATTTAACTGAATAAAATATTATCATCAACTGCGTAGGTGCACCATTGTAAAGAACTTGTTTCCGACACATTCGATCACATGGTTTAAATTCGTCGGTCGCCATTTTGAAGCTATGTTAGATCTTTGGTGAAAGTAATGTGAATAATAATTTTTTTAAGTAGAATTAAACGATAAATAAACTTTGTGTCCGTCCTCAAATAAATATATAAACAATACTGGCCTAAATTGCTTTGGTTAACTCTTACATTCATACATTACCATACGTTTTCATGACAGTGATCCAAAGTGACAGATGCCAGCTGTTAGCGTAAGGATACATTAGGGACTATTTCTAGTAACTTTATGAGCTGTCATCCAAGTAAACTAAGGTCGTGAATGCATTATAAACCCGTCGGCCACATGTCAATTGTGGAAGGTAAAAAAAAAAAAAAAACGGAAGGTTTGTGAAAATACCTTTCCCGACATAAATTGGTAGGCCCTTTCACTCTCGATCTTAGAAATTCTCGTGTGGTGGTATAATCAGTCTCTTCAGAAAGGGCACGTTAAATATCTAAAACTCTTTGGAGTAAAAAAAAGTCGACAAGCATAAGCGAACCCGATATTTCGAGATGACCTCTTTCAAAACACCTCGTCCCGGTAGTGCTTGGCTAATGTTCTTAGCCCCGGATATATCTCCTGGTTGTTGGTATCTTGGGATGATGCTAGAGACACGAGTTGTACCCACCCGGATATACCTCTTGGTTGTTTGCATTTCGGGATGATGCTAGACACACGAGTTGTATCCACCCGGATATACCTCCTGGTTGTTTGCATCTTGGGATGATGCTAGAGACACAAGTTGTACCCACCCGGATATACCTCCTGGTTGTTTGCATCTTGGAATGATGCTAGACACACGAGTTGTATCCACCCGGATATATCTCCTGGTTGTTTGCATCTAGGAATAATGCTAGAGACACGAGTTGTATCCACTCGGATATACCTCATGGTTGTTTGCATCTTGGGATGATGCTAGACAAACGAGTTGTATCCACCCGGATATATCTCCTGGTTGTTTGTATCTTGGAATAATGCTAGACACACGAGTTGTATCCACCCGGATATACCTCCTGGTTGTTTGCATCTTGGAATAATGCTAGAGACACGAGTTGTATCCACCCGGATATACCTCCTGGTTGTTTGCATTTTGGAATAATGCTAGAGACACGAGTTGTATCCACCCGGATATATCTCATGGTTGTTTGCATCTTGGAATAATGCTAGAGACACGAGTTGTATCCACCCGGATATATCTCCTGGTTGTTTGTATCTTGGAATAATGATAGAGACACGAGTTGTATCCACCCGGATATAGCTCCTGGTTGTTTGCATCTTGGAATAATGCTAGAGACACGAGTTGTATCCACCCGGATATATCTCCTGGTTGTTTGGATCTTGGAATAATGCTAGAGACACGAGTTGTATCCACCCGGATATACCTCCTGGTTGTTTGCATCTTGGAATAATGCTAGGGACACGAGTTGTATCCACCCGGATATATCTCCTGGTTGTTTGGATCTTGGAATAATGCTAGAGACACGAGTTGTATCCACCCGGATATACCTCCTGGTTGTTTGCATCTTGGAATAATGCTAGAGACACGAGTTGTATCCACCGGATATATCTCCTGGTTGTTTGTATCTTGGGATGATGCTAGACACACGAGTTGTATCCACCCGGATATACTTCCTGGTTGTTTGCATCTTGGGATGATGCTAGAGACACGAGTTGTACCCACCCGGATATACCTCCTGGTTGTTTGCATCTTGGGATGATGCTAGACACACGAGTTGTGTCCACCCGGATATATCTCCTGGTTGTTTGCATCTTGGGATGATGCTATTCACACGAGTTGTATCCACCCGGATATATCTCCTGGTTGTTTGCATCTTGGGATGATGCTATTCACACGAGTTGTATCCACCCGGATATATCTCCTGGTTGTTTGCATCTTGGGATGATGCTAGCTAGAGACACGAGTTGTATCCACCCGGATATATCTCCTGGTTGTTTGCATATTGGGATGATGCTAGACACACGAGTTTTATCCACACGGATATATCTCCTGGTTGTTTGCATCTTGGGATGATGCTAGAGACACGAGTTGTATCCATCCGGATATATCTCCTGGTTGTTTGTATCTTGGGATGATGCTAGAGACACGATTTGTATCCACCCGGATATATCTCCTGGTTGTTTGTATCTTGGGATGATGCTATTCACACGAGTTGTACCCACCCGGATATATCTCCTGGTTGTTTGCATCTTGGGATGATGCTAGCATCCGAGTTTTATCCACCCGGATATATCTCCTGGTTGTTTGCATCTTGGGATGATGCTATTCACACGAGTTGTATCCACCCGGATGTATCTCCTGGTTGTTTGCATCTTGGAATGATGCTAGACACACGAGTTTTATCCACCCGGATATATCTCCTGGTTGTTTGCATCTTGGGATGATGCTAGACACACGAGTTGTATCCACCCGGATATATCTCCTGGTTGTTTGCATCTTGGGATGATGCTATTCACACGAGTTGTATCCACCCGGATATATCTCCTGGTTGTTTGGATCTTGGGATGATGCTATTCACACGAGTTGTATCCACCCGGATATATCTCCTGGTTGTTTGCATCTTGGGATGATGCTATTCACACGAGTTGTATCCACCCGGATATATCCCCTGGTTGTTTGCATCTTGGGATGATGCTAGAGACACGAGTTGTATCCACCCGGATATATCTCCTGGTTGTTTGTATCTTGGATGATGCTAGAGACACGAGTTGTATCCACCCGGATATATCTCCTGGTTGTTTGCATCTTGGGATGATGCTAATCACACGAGTTGTATCCACCCGGATATATCTCCTGGTTGTTTGCATCTTGGGATGATGCTATTCACACGAGTTGTATCCACCCGGATATATCTCCTGGTTGTTTGCATCTTGGGATGATGCTAGCTAGAGACACGAGTTGTATCCACCCGGATATATCTCCTGGTTGTTTGCATCTTGGATGATGCTAGACACACGAGTTGTATCCACCCGGATATATCTCTGGTTTTTTGCATCTTGGGATGATGCTAGCTAGAGACACGAGTTGTATCCACCCGGATATATCTCCTGGTTGTTTGCATCTTGGATGATGCTATTCACACGAGTTGTATCCACCCGGATATATCTCCTGGTTGTTTGCATCTTGGATGATGCTATTCACACGAGTTGTATCCACCCGGATATATCTCCTGGTTGTTTGCATCTTGGATGATGCTAGAGACACGAGTTGTATCCACCCGGATATATCTCCTGGTTGTTTGTATCTTGGGATGATGCTAGAGACACGAGTTGTATCCACCCGGATATATCTCCTGGTTGTTTGCATCTTGGGATGATGCTATTCACATGAGTTGTATCCACCCGGATATATCTCCTGGTT
This sequence comes from Timema cristinae, assembly GCA_039000515.1. Taxonomy (NCBI): domain Eukaryota; kingdom Metazoa; phylum Arthropoda; class Insecta; order Phasmatodea; family Timematidae; genus Timema; species Timema cristinae. The sequence continues at coordinate 29,539,610 of JBCFYV010001001.1, read as the reverse complement.
GTTTGCATCTTGGGATGATGCTAGCTAGAGACACGAGTTGTATCCACCCGGATATATCTCCTGGTTGTTTGCATCTTGGATGATGCTAGAGACACGAGTTGTACCCACCCGGATATATCTCCTGGTTGTTTGCATCTTGGGATGATGCTAGAGACACGAGTTGTATCCACCCGGATATATCTCCCGGTTGTTTGTATCTTGGGATGATGCTAGCTAGAGACATGAGTTGTATCCACCCGGATATATCTCCTGGTTGTTTGCATCTTGGGATGATGTTAGCTAGAGACACGAGTTGTATCCACCGGATATATCTCCTGGTTGTTTGCATCTTGGGATGATGCTAGACACACGAGTTTTATCCACCCGGATATATCTCCTGGTTGTTTGCATCTTGGATGATGCTAGAGACACGAGTTGTATCCATCCGGATATATCTCCTGGTTGTTTGTATCTTGGGATGATGCTAGAGACACGATTTGTATCCACCCGGATATATCTCCTGGTGTTTTGTATCTTGGGATGATGCTATTCACACGAGTTGTACCACCCGGATATATCTCCTGGTTGTTTGCATCTTGGGAAGATGCTAGAGACACGAGTTGTATCCACCCGGATATATCTCCTGGTTGTTTGCATCTTGGGATGATGCTAGACACACGAGTTGTATCCACCCGGATATATCTCCTGGTTGTTTGCATCTTGGGATGATGCTAGAGACACGAGTTGTATCCATCCGGATATATCTCCTGGTTGTTTGTATCTTGGGATGATGCTAGAGACACGATTTGTATCCACCCGGATATATCTCCTGGTGTTTTGTATCTTGGGATGATGCTATTCACACGAGTTGTATCCACCCGGATATATCTCCTGGTTGATGATGTAACCATGGAATACATCCACTTGGGAACGAACACAGGGCTCTTAGAAAGCTAAACAAGAGCGGTATCACTCCGCCACATTCCTGCTTGTTTATTATTATTCAGGGGAGTATATATCTGTGTGTGATAAGAGTCGCCATGGCACAGAGGGTTACAACCCCCACCCCTCTGGCCACCCTCAATAACAAACCCTTCCTGCTTGTTTTATTTCCAGAAATTCGTGCCTCCACCAGAGGGCGCTACGGCTATGGAAAAGAGGAGGAAGGGGGAGGATGGAGTGGGAGAGGGACCCGACATTTTTTATCTTCCTCTTTTTTTGATGAAAGGTCGCAGTTTATAAGCAGTGGTGGAAGAGGACAGATAGACAAGGAGGAGTAAAGGGAAAAAGGCTTGCCCGTGCATACTACTCTGTCGACCAAGTGTTGTTTTTTATTCCTTGTTTTTTTTAGGGAGTGTGCGTGAAAAAAGTGCGCGCTGGAAGTGCGTGAGTGTTGCGTGGCAGGCGAACAGTCGACGGAGAGAGCCGATCACTGACGAGCAAACAGCTCCGGAAACCGTCCGGGGTCGGAGCTTGCTTTTAAAAACTCTTTTTAACCAGAGTCCTTTCGCATTAGTTTCCTCCACAAGCTTCGCGACGCAATCCTCAAAGTCCTTCCTGTTACACTCCTTTATTTGTTAAATATATCTTAACTTCTTTTCCCCTCCCACCCGATCATCTATAAATAGTTTACCGGTGTTAGATGGACTCGTAACAATCCTCAGAAAGTAACACAAACCGCGCGCGTATTTTTGGAGCATAACAATATATTTTTAAAAAAGACGCCAGGAAATGAGTACTTTTCGTTGTCGACGACGATTACGTTGACGAATATTTATGCGGAGGACTTGCAAGTCTTCGTTGAACAGGTAAGTCTTGCTGTTGTTTTCTTTAATAAAAACTTTTCCACGAGTGTTTAGTCGTACGCATGTGTGTGAATGTGTGAATGTGTGTGGCCAGTGACATGTGCCTAATATAATCATATCACCATTGTCGGAAGTGAGCTGGGTCCCACGAAGTACAACAATAGCACCTGCCAGGTTTACACCGGGGTTAGAGGGGAGGGGGGGCAACTACTGCCCTAACGAGGCCCGCGTTAGAAGCGAGCCATTTCCCGTCCCTTCGTCGGACGGATAGTTTTGTGCGATAGTGCGTATCCGGCTCTTTGACTGTGTGCGTATTGAGTTGGGGCGTCGGCGGTTATAGGGCCGCGCGCTTTGGAACAAGGCCCCTCCAAAGTTTCGAAACTCTCGCCAGACGGTAGTCGTGGCTTCTTTACACCCGGAAATATCGGATTGAAAGCTCGTTTAGATGAAGTCTGAGAAAGGTTTTGATAAAACACTACGTAAGTAAGTTGATTTTATTAACTGGCAGTTTTATTTTGGTTAATTGGATACGTTTAAACCACGGCGTTCTCAAAAAGTTCTCAATACGGTGACAATTAGTTTTAAGAGTTCATTGTTGGCTTGCGTTGCACTCAAATACTTACATTATTAGTTTGAAAAGTAACTAACTGTTCTAATTAATATGCACAGGCAGTGAGTCGAACTTGGAAGGCAAGTTAAATAACACATTCATGCGATAGAAAAACTATTTGTTATTGTTATTAGGAGGTGGAAGAGGACATCTTTCTTATATTGTTGGTCCAGTTTCAGTTTGATTGAAAGTTGAAGGTGAGTGTTATTTTATATAAACGTAAAGTTGGTAGTTGGTTATTATCGGCCTCTGCCAACTAGAAGCGGCAACGCCACCAAAATGAATGTGTAAATACGCCGAGCTGTTGCCGGAACAGACAACACACAATCTAGGTTTGCCATGTTGCCACATGGGCGTCGTTTAGACGGGCGAACAAACTCCCGGAGAAAAAATATCGTAACGTTCGTGAAAGTGCCGTAAAAATATTCTCGGATGCAAGAGAGAAAAAAACAACGACCAATAAGTCCAATAAGACCAATGAGTCATGCCTTAGGATTACAAAAGCTTCTTTTAAAAGTTTCTGTTCTGAAAAATTAAAAAGTACAAATATGTGCTTTTAGTGTAACAGACTAAATACACAATTAAAAATGTTAAGAAGTAAAAATTAAGCACTTGTTTTTAATGCAGACAAATGTTTTGGGCATTAACACTAAGTAAGTAAAAGTTTGCAATTATGAACTATCGCTATTTACATTCAATTCCGACAAAACACGCGGACTGAGCGAGAAAATAACGAAGACAGAGTATTCGGGCGATTGAAATGGCGGTGGAACACAGTCTAAGGTGATGGATGATGAACGGATTGGATTACAGGTGAAAATAAATTGGACCAACTTTCTACCGACGTTGCCATATTGCCGTGCCGCGTTGAGACTAAATGTCCTTCTCTGCATCCTGTGACCTTTTCCCATAGACGCCTGCCCGGCCAGCCCAGGTTGGGTTGTGATAGGGTCACATTGTTGCGTGAATGTGTTCAACAGAGGCTACTCGGCGAGACGTGCCGTGCCGTGCCGTGACGTGCCGCATTGGCAGTTGTATTAGGTAAACCACTAGTTTATATTACAAGTAACTACTTCATGACTAAAACATATTTATAATACAGACTACTACACAAAACATGGAGTTGGACGATTATTGAGTTTGATTGGAAAAATTGAGCTTTTAACTTTCTTTAAGGGGGAGATCTAGTGGGCGCCAGAAAAGATCAGTGTTTTTGAAGTTTTGTAGCATTTTTATTTTGCCAAAATAAATAAAATACTACTCCAGTAGAAACTTAGAGTTTAATTTTCTTCACCTGGTGATATCAACAATTGTTGATTATCTGTCAAGACCTTAGTATCGTTAGTTGAGAAACTTTTTAAACAAAGAGAGAAAGTTTTCATTTAATTCCAGGACACTCATGACAGATATTCAACAACTGTTGATATCACCGTGTGGAGAAAATTAAACTCTATGTTTGTGTTGGAGCAATATTTTATTTATTTTGGCCAAAACAAGTTTTTATATAAACAATGCTAAAACCCTGACCTTTTATAGCGTCGCCTACATCTACACCTTAATATTAAACCTTACCACAAACCCTTAACATAGAAGTAATCAGTATTTTAAACCCAGGGGACAGAAAATGTTCGTTTCTGAAAAGTTGAAGCTACCAGTATGTGTTGGTTGATGAGTAAAAGTTGCGGGTCATTGGTTCTTAACGAATATAATGCAACAATAAGATAAGTGAATTGCACACTACAGTTTATATGTTGAAAGTTAGAATTATTATGTCCCAGAAACCCTCCTTTTCCACAAAATAAAACATTGTAGCCACATATGATATGATATATGCTTTTGATTTTGTCCGCGGATACAACACAAGGCGATCCTTCATATCCAAGGGACTGTAATAAAATAATATTTATCTGTGCAAAGGTCGTCTTGTCACTCAAATATTTAAGTTTCTGGTGGAGTATTTGGGTGTTCTAGGTTAACTATAATGGTCATGTGCTGAAATACATTGTTGTGTTTAGGAAGTATAATATACTACACTAAAAAATAGCTTAAGGTAACCGAACCAATTTTGGGTTTGGATGTCTTGTTTTATCTTTGCCTTTCTAGGTTAGCAAAGAAAATAACCTGCTGAAAAGTATTGAGTTTAGAAACCACTCTCCAAATATAAATATCAAACCTCCAATAAACAATAGTGAACAACATAACAAACATTTTTTATATTTGTACATTCTTAGATTTGTCACAACTGTGATCTAAAGTATTATGTCAGTGTTACAATAGCTGTGACCAAAATACCAATAACATATGGACAGTAATGCAATAACATCTAGAGACAACACCTGGGTGTGACCAAAATACCAATAACATGGACAGTAATGCAATAACATCTAGAGACAACACCTGTATGTGACAAAAATATAATAAATACACTAGTAATCAACGTAGTATTAATATAAAACCAAAAATAGCCCATGACATCACCTTTAACCATTACTTGTGAGCGCTAGGGAGACTGGTACCTAGTTCGAATCTAGATGAGGTATAAAATAGTGTCTGAATGAATTTGTCCCGTTACATTAGGATGGGGTTGTAGGGGACGCGAGAAGAGGAGAATGTTTTTGCAGCTTTTTTAGCAAGACATATTTTAAATAAAATATTGCTCCAGTAAAAACCGTTGTTGAATATCTCCGTCGGGGGTGTCCTGGAATTTAATGACAACTTTTCTCTTCAACTAAAAGGTTTGTCAACTAATGCCATATGCTCATCAACAGATATTCAACAACTGTTGATATCACCGTGTGAAGAAAATTAAACCAAACGTTGTTACTGGTTCAATATTTTATTTGTTTTGGACAAAGAAATGTTTTGCTATGAAACATATAAAATCAGTGCCCATTTCTCAAGTTCTTCTAGCTCACCTTAAGGGGGGCTGGTGGAGCTTGGATTTGTTTTGTAGAGCTGAGAAAATACTCTTTATTTGGTACGTAATTAATTAGTTATGTGAAAATATGGTTTACGTCATAATGGAGGAGAAAGTTATACACATTATCCTATATCATAAAAAATCTTGTATTTTAATTTTACAATTTTTAAAAAATACATCAAAAAGTATTATTATTATTATTATTATTATTATTATTAGCACCGCGTCTTACTACCCGTTCGGGTTATACGCAATAAAAAAGTAAAACTAACTCATTTTCTACGATGTTAAACGAGAAATGTCTCAGTTCTAAAATTAAGCTAATTGATTAGAAACATAATTATATCCTTACACAAATCATTTCAATTTTTAATGGATAGATAACTGAGGATTGTTTTAGAACAACCATTCTTACAAAAAACATCTCGGTGAGACGATATGTCGCTTCAATTAACTTTTATTGTTTTTGAAATTTGATATTTTGTAGGGATATCATTTTGTACTCTCTTGATAAACAAACTTTGGTTTTAAAAAATAATTCTCTTGAAATTTTCCTTAACATACGTTGTTATAAACAAGGCCCGGATTTTGATGGCATGTCCTTTTTTTTTGTTCCTCACATGCAACGCTAAGTACTGTACATAAAGTCGGCTCGGATCTCCTTGTTGTACAAATGTATATTTATATGTAATGTTTAGTCATTTTGGGATTTAAGGTAGTAATTTCTTGATTTGCGTCATTTTTGAGCTAATTTTAGCCATTTTGGAGTATTCCTTTTAGACATTTATGAGTCATTTTAAGGCATTGATGTTGAATTAGTATATTTATAAACACTATCGATATTTGATGGATGAATAAATGCTCAGATATAACTTTTCTCAAAACACAGTTGTCTGAATGAGAATATTATGCACACAATGAACTTTGTATCCTCTTTGCTTGTCTGGTTGAAAAATACACATTCCTTGTGAGACTGTAACTAGAGCGGAGAGGGTTGCGTTGGAACGGGGTAAATCAATGCTATAGCTAGCAGAATACAAGCGTTTTGTTATTAAAACCTTTCATTGCATATTTACATTTGTTAAGTGCGTGTTTCATTTGGTTGTAATAATTAATTACACGTTTTTGTTCATTTTTATAAGTATTTTTATTAACTTGAAGTCATTTTATAGGTAATTTTTTGATCGTTTTTATATAATCAAAAACTGGGTCCTTATTTTAAAACTATCCTGAACATATTGATGTAAGTGTATTGAGGTTTAAGAAATAAATCGTGTATCAGGATCTTTGATAAAGTAATGAAAATATTATAGAAGTGTAACATCACCCTTATTCTCCTGAGAATAAAGGCGAATACACAAGATTTTAATTTAAATATAAAATACCAAAAACAAATAAACAATAATTGCAGGGGAGCCGATAGGACCATCATATGACAAATAGGTCATTCTGCTTCCGTGAACCAACTTTACAAATATTATTTAGAGGACTCAAAATTTAGCCGAAATTAGGGTAGAGGACGGGACAATTAGCCTACTATAGGAGAAGCTAAGCATTAACATAAGATTTTAAATAATTTATTTTGATAAACAGCAGATAAATGATATTATAATCAAAAAAGGTTAATATAAAACAATAAGATAAATTTATGAACATATGTGTATATAATAATAATACCAATTGTTTATTAACAATCCTCCCAATTTGAAGGAAGAATATAAATATATATAATATAAAATATATTGGAAATATGACAACAATGGGTCTCACTAATCACCCAAAACGAACTATAAATATATTGTGATTATTAGAAAAGTAATAATGATGGGTCTGCACAATCACCTTGATTTGAATACTAATATCAATACATATGTTTAGTAGTAGAAAATCTAATAACAACAGGCCTTAGCGACCATCCTCAATAGTATTAAAGCTTGTTTATAATAAATACAGTAATAGTCTTTTCTCGTCAACATAAATACACGTTAGCGCAATACAACATATTACAAAAGGGGAATAGCCAAAAATTTAAAGAGTAATAACCTAATTTACTGCCAGATGGGTTCTAAGTTTTCTAGTTTACCTAAATATAACATTTACAAAACCTCGACATCTTATGCCATACGGGGTATACATTATGTGCAATAATAGTCCACTCAAAACTCAAACTCCAAAAGGAAATATCACGACCCTTTTCCTGATATTATTCCGAGAAAACGCAGCTAACACGTGAGTTCAAAAAAGGAACTTCGCTTTTATTTAGCCAACGTAATAAACTTGCGATGCTTGAGATCTAGGTTCGAATTTTGGTTGGGTGTATTGTGGGTGATTTTTTCAAAATGGTTTTCCACTCCTTTTCACCACGCAAATGCATGTACACTTCCTATAAATATAGCCTTCCTCACCCATAAAACTACTAATATACCCGTAATTAGTATAATATTAATAATATTTAGCACCGCGTCTTACTACCCGTTCGGGTTATACGCTTTAAGTACTAATTACTCTAATAGATTAGGAATTAGGAAGGTTTAATTAGAGGAAGTGAACCCGTATTTTCGTAGGGGGGAGTGGAAAACCATTTAGGAAAAAACACCCCAGTTCACCTGACCGAGATTCGAACCTCGATCTCCCCGTCTTCAGCAGTCGAGCTCAACATGACTAGCGCGTTAGCCAACTACGCCACCGAGGCGGGTCTTAATTAGTAGATAAGCGTACAAGCCGAACGGGTAGTAAGACGTGGTGACAAAACAGTTGTGTTAGTGGAGAGGGTAGGAAGGTCGAGTATCGAACCCCGGTCTGATGGTCCCCAACTATCTTCCACGATACCAAAATGGCCGCTTTCATATTTTTCTATAGTAACTATCTGAAGAATGAAGTTAAAAAGTCCATTCTAAATAATTCTCACACAAATAAATGTAAATTCTTCTTTCGGACGATGGAAAGTAAACAATGATAGTCACAAGTTGTGAAACATGGTCGGGCAGATGTGATTTTTTGTCATAGCAAAACGTCAAAACATGTTTACAATACTAAACCACTGCACAAGTTTCAGTATTTACAACTCTAAGTGGGGAAATAACATTATAAAGTCCAACATCATCCGAACGAAAACAAACTATAAGATAAGAAATAAATAGTATACTCCATAGCACGCGTCAGACACGTTATTTCGTGGAAAGATTCGCAACAAGAAAACCTCCTGTTTTTTATTCTCTCCATTTTATTTCCATAATTAAATTTTAAAAATCCTAGTAGCTTTGTTTCACCTGTTTGTTTTTTTTGTTCAATGAGTACTGTCGAAAGCCTACTTGAGATAGTGAATTCATAATTCTTCTATGAGAATTTTTTAATCCCTATATAAGTATATCGAACTTCTTTTGTTTAGATATTTCTCTTCGACCTAAAATGGTCGATGGCGTTATTTTGTCTTCTTATGCATGCTTTCATTCTGCTTATGAGTAATAAAAAATATTTCTCTTTTAGTCTGCTTTTATTTGCTGTACCCAACACTAATATCAAAGAACATGACATATTAATAAAAACATCTCCCATAGTTGAATGATCTTTACAGTACTGCCAATTATCTCAGCGCATCATTAAATTTACCTCACATGATTATGTTCGCAAGATAGAAATATAAATCTGGTGACACGACATTAAAACGTTTTATTATCGACACATAATTTTTATTTTTATCAACTTAATTTGTGTATATATAATGAATAATAATTAATAACTAATAAATAATGGAATTATAGCAGTTGACTATTCAATTTAGTATAAAAACTCCCCTAGCTGTCATAATTTTCTCAACCTTTGATGTTTAATGGTTAAAGGTTTATATATACACACTTGTTAATGAACTTTACAAAATGTAAACCTCTAACCATTAAACATCAAAGGTTGAGAACATTATGACAGTTAGGGGAGTTTTTATACTAAATTGAGCAGTCAACTGCTATAATTCCATTATTTATTAGTTATTAATTTGTTCGAACATCTCCTGACCCTCAGCAATCATGTTATTGAGTCGGTTGGGCAATCTCACATAATATCAAAAAGCTTCCCACATTAAAATTTATATTTATTTTGGTATTCACCGTGAATTTGAAGAACAAATTTTAGCACATGTCTCGCATAAACCTAACCCCCCCCCCCAAAAAAAACCAATATATTCCGAACAACCAACCCTAGTGCGATACATCTTGGTTATATTCTTATATTTTGTTTGTAAGCCCAAAGTTTTTTTAAGCCCCTTGCTATCAATTAGTTAAAACTAAATTAAAATCTCAAGCTTAAGGCGGGGTGCTAGTGAGCGCGAGTTTAGTGCATTAATTTTGCAGTTTTAATAGCACAAACATTTTTTGGCCAAAATAAATCAAATATTTCTTCTATAGAAACATAGAGTTTAGTTTTCTGTACAGGCTAATCTCAACAGTTGTTGAATATCTGTCATGAGCATGGCGGCAATTGGTGACCAACTTTTTAAATGAAGATAAAAAGTTGTCATCAAATTACAGGACACCGTCGACAGATATTCAACAGCTGTTGATAATACCATGTGAAGAAAATTAAACTATATGTTTCTACTGTAGTAATATTTAATTTACTTTGACAAAAAAAAAGTTTTGACATAAAAATTGCAAAAACACTGGTCCTTTTTTTTTCGCGTCCCCTATATTCCCACCTTAAGTAAATGAGAGTAGGAGGTTTAATTTAAAAACTAAACTCCATACGTACTCGCTTTAAAGTTACTCTGGGGGAAACATTTCCTTTAGCAGTCGGCTAGAATCGAATCCCGGCCTCTCAAGATGGAGACAAACGAAGAATACCATTATTTGATAGGTAGACTGAGAACCCAAGATAGGCGAGCCATTCTCATGGCCAGGACGCTACGTTTGTGGGCAGCTCCTGAAAACACAGGGGTCTGCAACCCGACATACTGATCACCAAGTAATATACACTACAGGCGTTCCCCGCTTTATGTGCTACACCTCAGCAGCAAAAGGTTACAAGTCACGTCAACAAATAGGCACAGACACCCTGAATTACGGGCTACATCCCAGCAGACAAACCTCGTGCCCTTTTCCCGTGGGGCAAAAAAACTGAAAATAGGATTATGCTTAGGTTTGTTAAATGCATTTGAAATATATTATAATTAACTGAAAGTAAAATTTGTTAATTACCGATTTATGTTATTACATTGAACAAAATATACCAGACAAAATAGTTGCAGTTATTGACATTCATACCAGTCATCAATTAATTAAAAGTTAAAATCATTTAATTGATTACTCACTAACTTTAATCAGAACAATATTCAGCAGTTATGCACAGTTCAATTCTTAATTTAAAGTACATATTATTTTATTCTATCTATCTATATTTAAAAATATAGGACCAAGAAATGAGGATATGCACCAGCATCATTGTAGATAAACGTTGATAAAGACAGTGACAATCACAGTGACGGTGATAAAGTGCAATGCGAGTCTGACGGCTGAGAACGCATGACCACAGCCGTAGGAAAGTTGCATTTAATAATTTTTCCCAGTTTAAGAAAATACAATTTTACTCTTTTATTAGTGTTATTTTATAGGAATTGGTTTCTGCAGATCATATAATTTGACGTATGAATACATGAAAATGATTTTAGCTACTGTAAAGACGTGTCCTTATATAAATTCATCATTACTATTATGTGTGATCTGAGGCGCATTCTGAGAAAGTGATCGCAGACTTTTTTTTTGACCCGATAACATTTTTTTTTTTAAATTACCCAGTTTTGTATGAATGGCTACAAATAACATTTTCTAAACTACCTTTTATAATAATTGTAAATCACTATCCAATGTGGTCCACACATTTTTTAATCTCGAAATTTATTACCTAGAAGCAAATGGATGGAAAAATAAAAATCTGAAAACCTCTTAAATTCATAATTAATAATATTTGATCCAGATCTTAGTAAATTGCCAATTTTATCACAGTTAAATGCGTGCTTCACAAAATAAAACCAAACAAAAATCAGTGGATTATTTTATATTAAATCTTTGAAAAAAAAAAGTTTTGTTTGACCAGGTTTATATAGCCACAAACCACAGAGGCAAATCTATAATGATATAGTTACTATAATATAATAATATATACGAGTAATAATATAGTACGCAATTAATTCATATTTAGATAATTATCTACAATGGCGTTCCTTTCAAGAATTTTACAAGTGACCTTGAGCTATTTAAATGAACCCGGTAAATACTTGCTACAGACCGGTGGTATTAAAGTTTTTTTTGTTCGCCCCTGATATAATTTATCTTCATCTTGCACCCCCAACATTTGTGGTATATAACATAAGCTAGACAAATTTTGTTATATAGGCTACAACTAAAATAAAAATGGCGCTCCCATATCACATGTTTGTCTATTGTTACTAACTCCAAGTCTGTGCTTGACTATGAAATAATTCAGATCTCCAGGTGAAAGAACCATACAGGTTACAGGGGGAGCAGGCACATATTTACCTGAAATGAAATTGGGGTCAGCGACGCTACGAGACGTCAAAGTTGGCGCTGTATGCACCTGGGAGGGGGGGGAGGGGGTAACACACGCCCCCGCGCTTTCAATATCAGCCCTTGTCAGGGCCAACAACCATACTTTTTAAAGAATCAGCAGTTTCTGCTGTCAGTAAATTCACTGCCTGTTAATAGTCATCATTTACACCAGTGGTTCTCAAACTGGGGTCCGTGAGTGACTTTCTGGGGTTACACGAGCAGCTCTTTTAGGGGAAATGGGCAACATTACAAGAAAACCAAACGTGTTGGGGAATTTTTGAGATGACTGAGGGAAATTCTCTCCTTTGATTGGTTACCTTATTATTTAGTTTGGGGAAAACTTATCGTGGGGGGGGGGGGGGGGTACAATATATATTTTATCATGACCAAGGGGTACCATCTAAAGAAAGTTTGAGAACCACTGATTTAGAGCATACTCCACTTGCTTTGTGCTGAAGATTGAGGAGTTCCCCCCCCCACATTACCACCCCTGTTATAGACTCATTCATTACCCACTTCGGTGGCCGCTTGGTCTAAGACGTCAATATCGCACTAGAATAGATTGCTGATGACGGGGAGGTCGGGTTCAATCCCAATCGGGTGAACTGAGGGTGGTTTTCCCTAAATGGTTTTCCACTCTTCCTCCACGCAAATGTGGGTAAACTTTCTGTAGATTAAAATCTTCCTCATTCCTAGCACATTAGCATAATTAGTACATAGACGTATAACCCGAACGGGTAGTAAGACGCGGTGATGAAAATAATAATATTATATTCATAACGAATAGCCATTGTTCACATGGTATAAGATGTTAGACTCGCAATACATGTCACGTTTAAAACATATGTCTAAGATACCGATCAAGGCTTGGAGTTATAAATTCAACCCCTTGAGATGAGCTTAACAAACTTTCAAGCAGCTGCCATATTAAACTGGTTACTAGATTGCAAACCACATAGACACTGTTTAACCTGAAGGTAACAGACTTACCTTGACTGATTACACCATGGTCCTATCTTATAAGCTACACCATAGTGGGACAAGCAAGGTAGCAGTCTTACCTTGACTGATTACACCATGGTCCTATCTTATAGCTACACCATAGTGGAACCAAGCAAGTAACAGTCTTACCTTGACTGATTACACCATGGTCCTATCTTATAAGCTAACATAGTGGAACCAAAAAGTAGCAGTCTTACCTTGACTGATTACACCATGGTCCTATCTTATAAGCTACACCATAGTGGAACCAAGAAAGGTAGCAGTCTTACCTTGACTGATTACACCATGGTCCTATCTTATAAGCTACACCATAGTGGAACAAGCAAGGTAGCAGTCTACCTTGACTGATTACACCATGGTCTATCTTATAAGCTACACCATAGTGGAACCAAGAAAGGTAGCAGTCTTACCTTGACTGATTACACCATGGTCCTATCTTATAAGCTACACCATGGTGGGACCAAGCAAGGTAACAGTCTTACCTTGACTGATTACACCATGGTCCTATCTTATAAGCTACACCATGGTGGGACCAAGCAAGGTAACAGTCTTACCTTGACTGATTACACCATGGTCCTATCTTATAAGCTACACCATAGTGGAACCAAGCAAGGTAGCAGTCTTACCTTGACTGATTACACCAGGGTCCTATCTTATAAGCTACACATGGTGGACCAAGCAAGGTAACAGTCTTACCTTGACTGATTACACCATGGTCCTATCTTATAAGCTACACCATGGTGTAATATCACAAGGCTTGTTACCTTACAGGGTAGATAAAGAGTACACGCATCGTTTGGCCTAGGTTCAAAGAATGTTTTGCTCATATTTGGTTAAAATTAATCCACCCATTTGTCAGTTATTGTGGAACAAAGATCCAGCCAAATGGTCAAAGTTAAAACAAACCTCGCTACCCTCGGTCAAAAAAAGTGAGTTTATTTACCCACACTACTGTTTCCATCCTCACTCCAAGCGAATGATAGTTTATTACCGGTAAAGTTACATTTCCTCCCCGTCGTCTCTAATTACACTTGTGTCCGCGCGGCGCTCGGCGTCTTACGGTAAGCGTCCCCTGGTTCTCGTCGGACGGGCCACACGCAACACACCGATATTATTGTGTTCCATGCGAGTGATGTCATGTGACATGTTGATTAGTACACGCACTCTCTGCCATCAGCGTTACTCTCTTTACTGAACAGTAGGATTCATTGTTGGGAAAGTTCAAAGTGAGCAGTTCCGATAGTTCGCGAACTATCGCGTGCGGGTGAGCTATTATTCCTCACACACAACACTAGTTAGGTATCATAGTAAAACTCTGTCATCTGAGTAACGTTTTTTTTAAAAGTATATTTAAGTGTGCTCACGATTCAAATATATAACTTCTTTAAAAAAAAATAACTGTGATAAGTTTAAAAACAAATAAAAAATACTTAAATAAAATAAAAAAACTCATTTTTGATCAGAAAAATAATACTTTAAGGTCAAGGTCAAGTTAGATTAGCTGTTAGGTTAATGATATAGCTTAGTGGGATGCACAAAGAATATTTGTCTCTAGTAGTCTATATTCTAACGACCCCCCGTACCACTGATGTCATCATAGATGTTGAGAACCGCCTCCTTTGGAAATCAGAGTGCTCCGTATGCGAACCGGACCATTTAGGGAAAAACATATTAATACACTTTTCCAGGATTTGACGCTATGGCTTCCCCGCCCTCAAAATACCATACATACCATAACATAACTACCATAACATACCATACTAGACTGACGCGGTTATTTCTTGTGTTGGACCTCTCGATCAACTAACTATTATAATATTGCACAACACTCGTAGCCCAGTAGTGGAACGATTAGCCAATACTAATGTACTAATAGTACATCCTTCCTGCGTCCTGTTGAATGAGGTGAGGGTGAGTATGAGGGTGATAGTGAGTATGAGGTGATAGTGAGTATGAGGTGATAGTGAGTATGAGGTGATAGTGAGATGAGGGTGATAGTGAGTATGAGGGTAATAGTGAGTACGAGGGTGATAGTGAGTACGAGGGTGATAGTGAGTACGAGGGTGATAGTGAGTACGAGGGATAGTAGTATGAGGGTAATAGTGAGTACGAGGTATAGTGAGTACGAGGGTGATAGTGAGTACGAGGGTGATAGTGAGTACGAGGGTGATAGTGAGTACGAGGGTGATAGTGAGTATGAGGGTGAGGTGAGTATGAGGGTAATAGTGAGTACGAGGGTGTGGCACACTTAAGCCTAACTTGACCTCATTAACCAAACCCTCGTGACAGTTTGAACAATTCCTCTTTCGGGAAAAATACCAGTTTGGAATCGAACTCGGAGCCCCTAGTCTCGTAGTCAGATGTACTGACCACTACACCAAGGGACCGGTTGTTGAATAAACTACTACTATCACTACCTACGTCTAGTAGTAATAGTAATAAGTCATCTGGCAGCATTGATTGGTTTATTTACTAAACAGATATACCATAGAGACATTTTATTTTTATTTCGGTATCTAGGGGTGGAGTAGTCCCTTTGGAAAGGGTCTTAGCCTCATTGTAATCAGCTATGTACATACAAGTTTCCTAAAACAGCCTGAGGTACAAATAAAATCACCGACCGTTTAAAAATTGTAATCGCATCCACGGCGGGGTGAATGTCTTATACCCCTCGATGTTCGAAGGAACCGCCCCTTCTCGCGCGCGCGTGTGAGAGAGAGACAGAGAGTGTTGTAGTTGCGTGGCGCGGAGACCAGATGGCAGCACGGCTACGGAGGGGTGGCTCCCCTACGGGTGAACAAGGTTGCTGACCAGAGCACGGATATCAGAGTGTAAAGAAGGACGGTGTGATTAGAAGACAGCAGGTGCCCGCAAGGTAAGATACATCTATAGGAGCCGCCCACTTGGTGACAACACATCACTGTCTTGTGATGATGACGATGATGATACGTGTGTTTATTTGTCTGTTGCGTGTGCGAACATCCTGGGGTGGAGCGGGGAGGGCCGCCGGAAGATACCGTCTGGCACTAGTCTACCAGGGTGCGTTAGCAAGAACGGGACAAAAAAAAAACACTTGAAAGGGAGGGTGGAAAAAAAAAAGAGGAAACTAAGCTTGTTAGTTGTGTTTTGACCTTGAACCGTCGCCTAGGGCTTTCTAGGGAATCCCTTATTGAAAGGTTATTTCCCTCTTTCTTTTCGCAACGTGCCCTGTCGTTTAACGGTGAAGTTTGTGTTGCTAAATATCTGTGCAAGGGAAGTGACGGCAACAGTGCTGTGATATGACGTCACTTCGTGTGTGGCGGATTAATGAACTTGACGAGTAATAATAGGAGGGCTGTTTCTCCCAGAGGAAATAGCAATGTGAACCGACTACACAGACGGTGTCGCATGTGTAAAGTGCTTTCATTCCAAACAAAATGTTTTGTGCTTGAAACTCGCAGTTTTTGTTTTCATGTAACAAATGTTTAAAGAGTTAGTAAATTAGTGAAATAACAATAGGTTAGTTTCATATTTTAAATACAGCCAGCTTTTTAGTTGACATTTTTTGAATTGACGTACCTGTAACCTTAAGGGGAAGTTTTTTAAAAATTAATTTAAGTCTTGACATGAGTAGTTTTAATTGATGAAAAACCAAACATGCATGTAAAGATACCATTGAGGGTTAGGGGGTGGTAGACGGGGGTTGAAATAAAAAAGGGATGTTTTTTTAATCCCTCCCTCTCTATTCCCCGTGCTGTTGACGTACTTTTTATATAATTTATTGAGCGATGTGTTTGAGGGGGGTCTGGCGTTTTTTCGTTGCGTGAGTGCAGACAGGATTACCAACGTCGACCAGGGCTGCCTTGCGAGATCAATAAACACACCAATTTGCCGCCCCTTTCTTGGTTTCTCTTTTTTTATTTGCCACACACACACAATTGCTCGGACGTTTGGTAAAAACTCGACAAGCAAATACCGCCTTTCAGAACATTGCTGATTGCGTGATACACTTATTTGTGTTATTTATTCCAAAACATTCTCATCTTTTTTTACGAGCACAGTCCTGTGTTGTTTATATGTAGAAGGTTTTAAAGGCGCCGCCTACTCGAAGGGACTCGTAACACTGAGATATTTCTGATGGTAATGGCAGTTATGAAGCTTTAAAGTGCTAAAACGATCAAATATCTTAAAAAATTTATGCTAAAACCCTATTAATTTGTTTTTCTAGGAATACCTAATCTACTCACATCTCAGAAATTCACGTGAGACGTTTAAATGAGCTAATTATACCTTTCCCTGCAATTTTTTTAAAAGCTATACTACTTTCAATGTAAGGTTTTTAATTACACAGGGAAACGTTGACAATCTTGACCTTCATGTTGGTTTGAACCGTATTTTAAAATAACAATCCACTTGTTAAATAGCCAGATATTTGTGAACATCAGCCATGTGACTCTATAGGTGCCCCCCCCCCCCCTCGAATTGCACAACTCTTTCATTTACTGTCATAGTTTGGCCACGTAAGCCAAAGGACTCGTATTCAATTAAACCCTAACTATTAATTCGCTTCTTGTTGGCGTAGTTTGTATAGTTATCATAATTGAACTAGATATTGGGGTTTAAACTAGTTCGTTCGACTTGATTCGACCAAGTTGTGAACCCGGACACCTGTAAAGAGGGGACCATGCTATCATCTTGGTAGGAATCCTGTTTCTTAAGGCCTTATTTTGCACCAGAATCCTACTGTATAGCTGTATTTTGGCAGGATGAATGGCCTTTTAGAGCGGTTTTACAAAGTACTTTCTGGAAGGTCTTTTATTCTACCAAAATACAAACTATACGGTACGATTCTGGTACGAAATAAGACCTTGCAAAACGTGCTTCCAAAATTAAATTATATCTCCGAAGAATGTTTAGCTAATCGCTTGGTTGGTTTATAAACTCCATGAACGAAAAAAAAAGAAAGAAACATTTAGGTATTTAGACACTTTTAAAGCCGAAATTATGGGAAGGAAAAATATTTGAGTTGACAACAATTTTAAAAGACGAGACTGTGTGCTTACACCTAGTTAGTTATTATTATTTATTATTATTATTATTATTATTATCATCATCATCACCGCGTCTTACTACCCGTTCGGGTTATACGCACTTACGCTAATGTGTAATGGTAGGGTGATTGTGAGATGAAATGGAGGACCTACAGTTTAACGTGGGATCTGAACCACGGTGGCGGCCTGGACCTAGTTAGTTATTTTAGTTAATTTAAATAGTTCCAAATGTATACGAAAAACAAGGGATCAAGGTTACCTCATTTGTTTCCTTTAAAGCTAAACATTCCTAAAGGCCAATTTTGATAGAAGAGCTTTTAGCAGCCAAAATGTAGTAATAATATCTATAAACGTGACAGCTACACGTGATCACTTGACGCGCGAGTACGTGAAATTAGATCTAGCTGTCAGATAAGGTCCTTTCTATGGACATTGGACCATACCTACAGGATAGTCAGTGGTTTACTAAGCCCTGCTTTTTTCAAGAGGCCCTCGTTCGATTACCAACAATGATCGAGTCTCATTAAAATTTGATATTCTTATTTTTTTTTAGTATTACCGCATCTTACTACCCGTCCAGGCTATACGTTTATGTACTAATTACACTTGATAGTTTTAGGGATTAGGAGGGTTGTATTTAGAAGAAGTGTGCCTGCATTTGCGTAAAGGTAGAGTGAAAAATAATTTTGAAAAACCACTTCTAGCACATCCAATCGAGGTTCGAACCTATGTCTCCCCGTCATAGCCAGTCTAGTCTACCGTGAGAGTAGCGCGTTAGACCATGTGGTCACCGAAGTGATTATAAAAATATTTGTAACTAGTGTATAAACCGAATGGGTAATAAGACGTATAGTTTTATTTATTAATTGAATAGTTTATCTAAATGTTATTTCTGTATAATTTCTCTTGACATCGTGAATTGAGTGTGTTGCATACGTGTGACGTCATGGCAGGTCCCATGTTAGTGACGTAACGTCTCATTCAGCGGCTCTTAAAGCTATAACGTTCGAACAAAACCAATAAATGATTCTAAAAATAGTCTTACAGTGTCACATAATAATTATTATCTCGATTTTTTTTTTTGTAAAAGTATTTTTATAAATCTTCTACAGCTCAGGTTATTTGGTTTAGTCCTGAAAATGTCCTGTAGGAGTCTTCCTGCCAGGACGTTGACTAAAAGGTCCGTGATATCATATGTATGTATATCTAGAATAGGAAACAAACAAAAGGTTATTTTAAGTAAGCCAATGTTTTCAAGGAGCAAATAGTATAATGAGTGTGTCAACTCGTCAGAGGAAAAGGGGAAGTGTTATTAGTAAATAAACAAGAGACCTCTTAGGGTGAACTGATCATTTTATCTCCTCTCTTTCTATTTCGCACATTGGTGTTCTAAGTGTTCTGGCGCTTAGACTGCTTATGTGCGTCAAGTAAAGATGCAACCTGCTTCGCAAAATAGCCTGGAAATCTCCAAGCAGGCAACGTCATTAAACGAACGAAGAATGTAGCAACATTGTTATATTTTTATTCTCGCCATTGTGGCAACACGGAGTTCCCAGTTCTCAAATGAAAGTCAGACTGTCTGTCTGTCTGTTTGTGTGAACACCACAGTAACAGCAGGAAAACAAAAGAGCGCTCTGTCGTTAAGTAGCGAACGTTTTTATTATCAGTAACGTTGGCATTTCCGATTGTTTCATGCGTTCCTGTCGTTAGCTATTGTTGATAAGCGAGCGGCGAGTTGGAAGATGTTGACAACTCTAGTGCGAGGCTGTCGTGAGACATTTTTACAAACAGTTCCCAGGGATGATTCTCTAGTTCGGGGGTTTCTGGAAATATATCTTTCCTCGAAAGAACCTTTTCGTTTCACATCTGTTGCTAAGTTAGAAAACTACCAATGCTTCAATTCTATGTAACGTCTATAGTTGCTTTGCTTTGAAGGAAGTTAAATGTAGTTTTTACTAGTTAGGATGGGATGATGGGAGGGGGCGCGAGAAAAGGCCAATGTTTTTGTACTTTTTATGCCAAAACATTTTTTTGGTCAAGCTAAATCAAATATTGCTCCAGTACAAACATAGAGATTAATTTTCTTCACCTGGTGTTATCAACAATTGTTGAATATCTGTCATGAATGTAGCGGAATTATCTAACACACTTTTTAAATGACGAGAAAAAGTTGTCATTAAATTCCAGATCACCCTCAACAGATATTCAACAACTGTTGATATCGACATGTGAAGAAAATTAAACTCTTTGTTTGTACTGAAGCAATATTTTATTTTATTTGACCCAAAGAAAGTTTTGCCATGAAACCTGTCTTTTCCTCGCGCCCTCTTCACATTAATGTTCTGAAGTTTGGATTTAGAACATTATGAAGTAGTTAGTCTTGTTAGCACAGTGAAGTGTATTAGCTTATTACTTACTGTCTAGCTCTGACGTCAATACTGACGAGGTCTGTAGTGTGTGTAGTGTTAGGACTGTATATTGTGTTCTTTCAACTTGACACTAACCTACCAATACATCATAACCCAGTCTACAGACGGTAGAATCAGTGAACGATAATCTATCTAGCTATTGAACGATATTGACATCTCGTTTGTACGTTTATTAATATTTGAGGTATATTTTAACAAGCACTTTTAAAACGTCTCTATCAATCATTACACGACTTACAAACTAACTTATCCTTACTACACCGGTGGGAAACTATCGATAGGTTGTTCACTATCATACACTATCGATAGTAGCAACATTGCAATCGTTAGTGTCACCCCTGCGTCTTACTACCCGTTTGGGTTACGCTCTTATGTACTAATTACACTAATGGTTTTAGGGATTAGGAAGGTTATATTTAGAGGAAGAGTACCAGCATTTGCACGTAGGGAGAGTGGAAAACCATTTGGGGGAAAAAACCTCAATAGGCCTGATCGAGATTCGAACCTCGATCTCCCTATGATCGGCATTCTAGTTTATTTCGAGAGCAACACCTTAGACCATGCGGTCACCGAAGTGGTTTAATGCCTAGTTATTGTTTCCACGGGGCTAGCTCTGGAGGGAGAATGGACCTATTTAAACCTGACAGATCATTTGTGTGTGTATTTAATGAAAACATTAAATCTTCAATCATAGGCCTACGTAGATGAAATGTAACAATGTCCTTTTAAAACGAAGCCAAGCATATTTGGTAGAAATGTATCTTTTCTAAATATTGTTTTAGTAACAAAATTCAATACCAGTTTAATTAATTATTCTAATTCTGTTTTTCTTTCTCTCCGTGCGATGGCGGGAATCCGACAATGTAAATCTAAATAACCTCGTTTCATTCTGATCGATACATTTTCCATGTCTTTCATATTTTATTATCAACTTTAGCTACTATCGATGAACTATCGATATACACGTTCGATAGTTTCCCAACCCCATAGTCTGCTTTGCCGCTATTGTACAGAGTATTTTTTTATGTTTATTAATACTTTTCCGCTTTTATTTCAAGCAAATGTGGGTATACTTATTATAAATTCAACCTTCCTTATCCCTCACTAATTAGTGTAATTAGTACATGTGCGTACAACCCGAACGGGTAGTAAGACGTGTAGCTAAAATAATTTTCCAAAAGGCTCCTCTCATATTCCTACTAAATTTGGTTGCATCCTTACAGCGAGTGTTCTGTAAAACTCATTATTGACAGTTTTAAGCTGAATAGTGAGCTTTGAACTGATATTCATGATACACTCCTGAACATCCTAGTTTCGAGGTGACTATACCTGATGGGCAAGAAATACCTAATAAAGGTTGTTGTGGTATAATACAGTCGTGGTTCCCGAATGGGCTGGCGAATGGTAGTGGGAAAATCTCCACCCAACTGAAAAGTGGCCAAATTTGCATACACAAAAAAAAGGCCTAGTACATGGGGGTTAAAAGGAAGTGGCTCTAGTCACTTTTGTAATGAATAATTTGTGTATGGCCTGGTGCTAGAGTGGAATAAGTGCCGTGGCTTGAAAATATATTTTCCAAGTGATCCCTAAATGCACTTAATATTTTTCTGTTTAACACCGTATACATTAGTTGGTAGGGTAGTCGAGATTAAGTGCATCCTTCTTTACCCCAGAGGGCCATAACCAGAATATTTTTTTAAAAATATTTGAAGGTTCATAATAATTGAGAATGTAGACGCTACGCATTTTATAAAACTCGAAAAAACTTCTAAGACAATACATTAAATAGAAATACAAAAATACATAAAACTAATAATTTTAAGGGTGGAGTGTGTGTGGGGGAGGGAGAGGGATTGAGCCCTAAAACATCCCCTCTCACTTGTTACTGCTCAGCTACCCTGTTAGTATAGTTATGCAAACAATACGGACGGGTAGTAAGACGCGATGCACGGACGAATATTAACTGAACATCGTACATAGCCCAGTGTTGCACTCGGCACAAGAAAGTTGCAATACTACTTTTTACTTTTTTTTTTTGCGCTGGGCCTACTAAAAGTGTATAGCGACCTTTTTTTCTCGAAGGGTCATGGGATCAAATAACTCTCTCTTTATATTCTGTCCCCCCCTCCCTCCATATATCGGTTCATGTGTACGTGTATGAAGCACATGTCGATAAACATGGTATTGTGTGTAGGGGTAGGTGGGTCTAAGTTGGACTGGGTGGGCATTAGTGCGCTTTAGTGTCGGCGGGCTGGCTAGTAAGCTATTAGTGCCAAGCTATACACATTTCATTACTCTAATTAGGGTAAGGATCATGAAAGTATAATTTAAAGGAAATGTACACGCATTTGGTTGGAGAAAACTCTGTAAACCATTTAGGAAATAATTATTTTTTATAGAGCTAGTCGGGATGTGAAGTTCCACCCTCCGTGAGAGTAGAGAAGGACCACATGCGTGTCAATGTTCTATTCTAAACTAATCTGGTGCTAATATAATAATACCGGCTAATCTTCAAATAGAACAAAGGTTAATCCTGCAAGTCGTGGGAGGGGGATATTTATGCGTGTGGTATTTAGTGCGTAGAGGCCACCACGCACCAGCAGGAAATGCGCGTTCTCACGCGACTCTAATAAGTGCAGCGGTTTGGTTTATTTTAGTCGGTGCGTGAGTTGGAATGAGCTCTCGCGGACGGCGAACAGGCCAGACCAGACCGCCGTGGGCTGCGAATATACAAATATACGCACAGCTGCCGCCGGGAGGGCAGGACTTCTTTTGTCTCGACAAAACTCCTTGAGAAGGAGCGGCATGCAAATAAGGACCAAGGGTTGCCACCTTAACCCCCAAAATAAACACAAAAAAAACTATTGCGGTTTTTACAGCAAAACTTTTTTGTCAAAATAAAAAATAATTAATAATTAATATCTAGCACCGCGTCTTACTACCCGTTCAGGTTATACGCTTTAAGTACTTATTATTATTATTAGCACCGCGTCTTACTACCCGTTCGGGTTATACGCACTTACGCTAATGTGTAATGGTAGGGTGATTGTGAGATGAAATGAAGGACCTACAGTTTAACGTGGAATCCGAACCACGGTGGAGGCCTGGCATTCCTCACATTCAAAAGCTATAGCCATAGACGGTGCAATTATCTGTAGTCAATATAAAATGGTACGACACTTTCTCATAGAATTTATAATATTTTGTGACACTTTAAAAAAAATCACTTATCAGAAAACTATCCTTTGATAATTTTTTTTCTTATCAGAAAATTTTAGCAAAATTAATTTCTCAATTATTTTTTTTAAATTCAATTTTTCAAAAGTCACTCAGTAGTTAACTACACATATTGATGTTTTAAAATAAACTAACATTTTTTTATTAATCATACAAACACACTTCATAAATCAATTTTCTAAATCGTTAAAACAATTTAAAAAAATATATTTAAAGATTGGCCATCAGTAACTTCAATACCCTTTAATAAATTAATCTACAAAAACAAGTATACATCAATATTATATCTCATGAAGAACACTCGAAATATACCCATTAAAATAAAATCACTAGGATAATTTTCAAAATATTTCAAATTTTCAAAAATAATTTGTCGGTAAGCTATCCTTAAGTCACTTTTTTTTTTTAAACAAGTAGAGGATGTTATTTATAATGCTAACCACTTCCCACATATCCATTTCGAACAAAATTGTTTGAGCCGTTATCGAAATATTTCAAATTTTCACACACCAGTCCTCAGTAAAGAAACCTTAATTTTACTGTAAACTATATCCATTTAATTATACTATTTTAAACATATAATTTTACTAATTAGTTCATAGTAAATCGTCCCTTAATTAGCGGTGATTTTAACTCTCCTTAACTAGTAGTTAATATCAAACCACCTTAACTCAATGCTTTGCATTAGTTAAAATGATTTAAAAGACAGTATTCTAACTCCAGCACAGGAAGGATGTCCTGAAGACAGTATTCTAACTCCAGCACAGGAAGGGATGTCCTGAAGACAGTATTCTAACTCCAGCAAAGGAAGGGATGTCCTGAAGACAGTATTCTAACTCCAGCACAGGAAGAGCTGTCCTGTTTAAAAGACAGTATTCTAACTCCAGCAGAGGAAGAGCTGTCCTGTTTAAAAGACAGTATTCTAACTCCAGCACAGGAAGAGTTGTCCTGTTTAAAAGACAGTATTCTAACTCCAGCACAGGAAGGGATGTCCTGTTTAAAATACAGTATTCTAACTACAGCACAGGAAGGGATGTCCTGTTTAAAATACAGTATTCTAACTCCAGCACAGGAAGGGATGTCTTGTTTAAAAGACAGTATTCTAACTCCAGCACAGGAAGAGATGTCCTGTTTAAAAGACAGTATTCTAACTCCAGCACAGGAAGGGATGTCCTGAAGACAGTATTCTAACTCCTGCACAGGAAGGGATGTCCTGAAGACAGTATTCTAACTCCAGCACAGGAAGGGATGTCCTGAAGACAGTATTTGAACTCCAGCACAGGAAGGGATGTCTTGTTTAAAAGACAGTATTCTCACTCCAGCACAGGAAGAGCTGTCCTGTTTAAAAGACAGTATTCTAACTCCAGCACAGGAAGGGATGTCCTGAAGACAGTATTCAAACTCCTGCACAGGAAGGGATGTCCTGAAGACAGTATTCTAACTCCAGCACAGGAAGGGATGTCCTGAAGACAGTATTTTAACTCCAGCACAGGAAGGGATGTCTTGTTTAAAAGACAGTATTCTAACTCCAGCACAGGAAGAGCTGTCCTGTTTAAAAGACAGTATTCAAACTCCAGCACAGGAAGGGATGTCCTGAAGACAGTATTCAAACTCCAGCACAGGAAGGGATGTCCTGAAGACAGTATTCTAACTCCAGCACAGGAAGGGATGTCCTGAAGACAGTATTCTAACTCCAGCACAGGAAGGGATGTCCTGTTTAAAAGACAGTATTCTAACTCCAGCACAGGAAGAGCTGTCCTGTTTAAAAGACAGTATTCTAACTCCAGCAGAGGAAGAGCTGTCCTGTTTAAAAGACAGTATTCTAACTCCAGCACAGGAAGAGCTGTCCTGTTTAAAAGACAGTATTCTAACTCCAGCACAGGAAGGGATGTCCTGAAGACAGTATTCTAACTCCAGCACAGGAAGGGATGTCTTGTTTAAAAGACAGTATTCTAACCCCAGCACAGGAAGGGATGTCGTGTTTAAAAGACAGTATTCTAACTCCTGCACAGGAAGAGATGTCCTGTTTAAAAGACAGTATTCTAACTCCAGTACATGAAGAGATGTCCTGTTTAAAAGACAGTATTATAACTCCAGTACAGGAAGGGATGTGTTGTTTAAAATACAGTATTCTAACTCCAGTACATGAAGGGATGTCCTGTTTAAAAGACAGTATTCTAACTCCAGCACAGGAAGGGATGTCTTGTTTAAAAGACAGTATTCTAACTCCAGCACAGGAAGGGATGTCTTGAAGACAGTATTCTAACTCCAGCACAGGAAGGGATGTCCTGAAGACAGTATTCTAACTCCAGCACAGGAGGTGATGTCCTGAAGACAGTATTCTAACTCCAGCACAGGAAAGGATGTCCTGTTTAAAAGACAGTATTCTAACTCCAGTACATGAAGGGATGTCCTGTTTAAAAGACAATATTCTAACTCCAGCACAGGAAGGGATGTGTTGTTTAAAAGACAGTATTCTAACTCCAGCACAGGAAGGAAGTCCTGTTTAAAAGACAGTATTCGAACTCCAGCACAGGAAGGGATGTCCTGTTTAAAAGACAGTATTCGAACTCCAGCACAGGAAGGGATGTCCTGAAGACAGTATTCTAACTCCAGCACAAGAAGGGATATCCTGAAGACAGTATTCTAACTCCAGCACAGGAAGGGATGTGCTGTTTAAAAGACAATATTCTAACTCCAGCACAGGAAGGGATGTCCTGTTTAAAAGACAGTATTCGAACTCCAGCACAGGAAGGGATGTCCTGAAGACAGTATTCTAACCCCAGCACAGGAAGGGATGTCCTGAAGACAGTATTCTAGCTCCAGCACAGGAAGGGATGACCTGTATAAAAGACAGTATTCTAACTCCAGCACAGGAAGGGATGTCCTGTTTAAAAGACAGTATTCTTTCTCCAGTACATGAAGGGATGTCCTGTTTAAAAGACAGTATTCTAACTCCCAGCACAGGAAGGGATGTGTTGTTTAAAAGACAGTATTCTAACTCCAGCACAGGAAGGGATGTCCTGTTTAAAAGACAGTATTCTAACTCCAGTACATGAAGGGATGTCCTGTTTAAAAGACAGTATTCGAACTCCAGCACAGAAAGGGATGTCCTGAAGACAGTATTCTAACCCCAGCACAGGAAGGGATGTCCTGAAGACAGTATTCTAACTCCAGCAAAGGAAGGGATGACCTGTTTAAAAGACAGTATTCTAACTCCAGCACAGGAAGGGATGACCTGTTTAAAAGACAGTATTCTTACTCCAGCACAGGAAGGGATGTGTTGTTTAAAAGACAGTATTCTAACTCCAGCACAGGAAGGGATGACCTGTTTAAAATACAGTATTCTAACCCTAGCACAGGAAGGGATGTCCTGAAGACAGTATTCTAACTCCAGCACAAGAAGGGATATCCTGAAGACAGTATTCTAACTCCAGCACAGGAAGGGATGTCTGTTTAAAATACATATTCTAACTCCAGCACAGGAAGGGATGTCTGTTTAAAAGACAGTATTCGAACTCCAGCACAGGAAGGATGTCCTGAAAGACAGTATTCTAACCCCAGCACAGGAAGGGATGTCCTGAAGACAGTATTCTAACTCCAGCACAGGAAGGGATGCCTGATAAGACAGTATTCTAACTCCAGCACAGGAAGGGATGTCCTGTAAAGAGAGTTTTAACTCCAGTACAGGAAGGGATGTCCTGTTTAAAAGACAGTATTCTCACTCCAGCACAGGAAGGATGTCTGTTTTAAAAGACAGTATTCTAACTCCAGCACAGGAAGGGATGTCCTGAAAGACAGTATTCAAACTCCTACAGGAAGGGATGTCCTGTAAAAGACAGTATTCAACTCCAGCACAGGAAGGGATGTCCTGAAGACAGTATTTTAACCCCAGCACAGGAAGGGATGTCTGTAAAGACAGTATTCTAACTCCAGCAAAGGAAGGGCTGACCTGTTTAAAAGACAGTATTCAACTCCAGCACAGGAAGGGATGATCCTGTTAAGACAGTATTCAACTCCAGCACAGGAAGGGATGTTGAGAAGTATTTAAAAGACAGAGGGTTCTGAAACATCACCAGCACAGGAAGGGATGCCTGTTTAAAAATACAGTATTCTAACCCAGCACAGGAAGGATGTCCTGAAGACAGTATTCTAACTCCAGCAAGGAAGGCTGATCCTGTTTAAAAGACAGTATTCTAACTCCAGCACAGGAAGAGCTGTCCTTGTTTAAAAGACAGTATTCTAACTCCAGCACAGAAGGGATGTCCTGAAGACAGTATTCTAACTCCAGCACAGGAAGGGATGACTGTTTAAAAGACAGTATTCTAACCCAGCACAGGAAGGGATGTGTTGTTTAAAAGACAGTATTCTAACCCTGCACAGGAAGAGATGTCCTGAAGACAGTATTCTAACTCCAGTCACAGAAGAGATGTCCTTTTAAAGACAGTATTATAACTCCAGCACAGGAAGGGATGTGTTGTTTAAAATACAGTATTCTAACCCAGTACATGAAGGGATGTCCTGTAAGACAGTATTCTAACTCCAGCACAGGAAGGGATGTCTTGTTTAAAAGACAGTATTCTAACTCCAGCACAGAAGGGATGTCTGAAGACAGTATTCTAACTCCAGCACAGGAAGGGATGACCTAGAGTATTAACTCAGACAGAGTGAGCCTGAACATTCTAACTCCAGCACAGGAAGGATGTCCTGTTTAAAAGACAGTATTCTAACTCCAGACAGGAAGGGATGACCTGTTTAAAAGACAATATTCTAACTCCAGCACAGGAAGGGATGTTGTTTAAAAGACAGTATTCTAACTCCAGCACAGGAAGGGAAGTCCTGTTTAAAAGACAGTATTCGAACTCCAGCACAGGAAGGGATGTCCTGTTTAAAAGACAGTATTCGAACTCCAGCACAGGAAGGGATGTCCTGAAGACAGTATTCTAACTCCAGCACAAGAAGGGATATCCTGAAGACAGTATTCTAACTCCAGCACAGGAAGGGATGTGCTGTTTAAAAGACAATATTCTAACTCCAGCACAGGAAGGGATGTCCTGTTTAAAAGACAGTATTCGAACTCCAGCACAGGAAGGGATGTCCTGAAGACAGTATTCTAACCCCAGCACAGGAAGGGATGTCCTGAAGACAGTATTCTAGCTCCAGCACAGGAAGGGATGACCTGTATAAAAGACAGTATTCTAACTCCAGCACAGGAAGGGATGTCCTGTTTAAAAGACAGTATTCTTTCTCCAGTACATGAAGGGATGTCCTGTTTAAAAGACAGTATTCTAACTCCAGCACAGGAAGGGATGTGTTGTTTAAAAGACAGTATTCTAACTCCAGCACAGGAAGGGATGTCCTGTTTAAAAGACAGTATTCTAACTCCAGTACATGAAGGGATGTCCTGTTTAAAAGACAGTATTCGAACTCCAGCACAGAAAGGGATGTCCTGAAGACAGTATTCTAACCCCAGCACAGGAAGGGATGTCCTGAAGACAGTATTCTAACTCCACAAAGGAAGGGATGACCTGTTTAAAAGACAGTATTCTAACTCCAGCACAGGAAGGGATGACCTGTTTAAAAGACAGTATTCTTACTCCAGCACAGGAAGGATGTGTTGTTTTAAAAGACAGTATTCTAACTCCAGCACAGGAAGGGATGACCTGTTTAAAATACAGTATTCTAACCCTAGCACAGGAAGGGATGTCCTGAAGACAGTATCTAACTCCAGCACAAGAAGGGATATCCTGAAGACAGTATTCTAACTCCAGCACAGGAAGGATGTGCTGTTTAAAAGACAATATTCTAACTCCAGCACAGGAAGGGATGTCCTGTTTAAAAGACAGTATTCGAACTCCAGCACAGGAAGGGATGTCCTGAAGACAGTATTCTAACCCCAGCACAGGAAGGGATGTCCTGAAGACAGTATTCTAGCTCCAGCACAGGAAGGGATGACCTGTATAAAAGACAGTATTCTAACTCCAGCACAGGAAGGGATGTCCTGTTTAAAAGACAGTATTCTTACTCCAGTACATGAAGGGATGTCCTGTTTAAAAGACAGTATTCTAACTCCAGCACAGGAAGGGATGTGTTGTTTAAAAGACAGTATTCTAACTCCAGCACAGGAAGGGATGTCCTGTTTAAAAGACAGTATTCTAACTCCAGTACATGAAGGGATGTCCTGTTTAAAAGACAGTATTCGAACTCCAGCACAGGAAGGATGTCCTGAAGACAGTATTCTAACCCCAGCACAGGAAGGGATGTCCTGAAGACAGATTCTAACTCCAGCACAGGAAGGGATGTCCTGTTTAAAAGACAGTATTCTAACTCCAGCACAGGAAGGTTGTCCTGTTTAAAAGACAGTATTCTAACTCCAGCACAGGAAGGAGTGTCCTGTTTAAAAGACAGTATTCTAACTCCAGCACAGGAAGGGATGATCCTGTTTAAAAGACAGTATTCTAACTCCTAGCACAGGAAGGGATGTCCTGTTTAAAAGACAGTATTCTAACTCCTGCACAGGAAGGGATGTCCTGTTTAAAAGACAGTATTCTAACTCCAGCACAGGAAGGGATGCTGTTTAAGAGTATTTACCACCAGAGGGATGTCAAGACAGTATTCTAACTCCAGTACAGAAGGGATGATCCTGTTTAAAAGACAGTATTCTAACTCCAGAACAGGAAGGGATGTCTTGTTTAAAAGACAGTATTCTAACTCCAGCACATGAAGGGATGTCCTGAAAGACAGTATTCTAACTCCAGCACAGGAAGGGATGTTGTTTAAAAGACATTATTCTAACTCCAGCACAGGAAGGGATTGTCTGTTTAAAAGATACAGTATTCTAACCCAGCACAGGAAGGGATGTCCTGAAGACAGTATTCTAACTCCAGCACAGAAGGGATGTCCTGAAAACAGTATTCTAACTCCAGCACAGGAAGGGATGTCTTGTTTAAAATACAGTATTCTAACTCCAGCACAGGAAGGGATGTCCTGAAGACAGTATTCTAACTCCAGCACAGAAGGGATGTCCTGTTAAAAACAGTATTCTAACTCCAGCACAGGAAGGGATGCCCTGTTTAAAGACAGTATTCTAACTCCAGCACAGGAGGGATGTCTGTTTAAAAGACAGTATTCTAACTCCATGCACAGGAAGGGATGTCCTGAAGACAGTATTCTAACTCCAGCACAGGAAGGGATGTCCTGTAAAGACAGTATTCTAACTCCAGCACAGGAAGGGATGTCCTGTTTAAAAACAGTATTCTAACTCCAGCACAGGAAGGAGTGTCCTGTTTAAAAGACAGTATTTAACTCCAGCACAGGAAGGGAATGTCCTGTAAAGACAGTATTCTAACTCCAGACAGAAGGGATGTCCTGAAGACAGTATTCTAACTCCAGCACAGGAAGGGATGTCCTGAAGACAGTATTCTAACTCCAGCACAGGAAGGGATGTCCTGTTTAAAAGACAGTATTCTAACTCCAGTACATGAAGGGATGTCCTGTTTAAAAGACAGTATTCTAACTCCAGTACAGAAGGGATGTCCTGTTTAAAAGACAGTATTCTAACTCCAGCACAAGAAGGGATGTCCTGTTTAAAAGACAGTATTCTAACTCCAGCACAGGAAGGAGCTGTCCTGTTTAAAAGACAGTATTCTAACTCCAGCACAGAAGGGATGTCCTGAAAGACAGTATTCTAACTCCAGCACAGGAAGGGATGTCTGTTTAAAAGACAGTATTCTAACTCCAGCACAGGAAGGGATGTCCTGTTTAAAAGACAGTATTCTAACTCCAGTACATGAAGGATGTCTGTTTAAAAGACAGTATTCTAACTCCAGTACATGAAGAAATGTCCTGTTTAAAAGACAGTATTCTAACTCCAGTACAGGAAGGGATGTGTTGTTTAAAAGACAGTATTCTAACTCCAGTACATGAAGGATGTCCTGTTTAAAAGACAGTATTCTAACTCCAGTCACAGGAAGGGATGTGTTGTTTAAAAACAGTATTCTAACTCCAGTACAGGAAGGGATGTCCTGTTTAAAAGACAGTATTCTAACTCCAGCACAGAAGGGATGTCCTGTTTAAAAGACAGTATTCTAACTCCAGCACATGAAGGATGTCCTGTTTAAAAGCAGTATTCTAACTCCAGCACAGGAAGGGATGTCTTGAAGACAGTATTCTAACTCCAGCACAGGAAGGATGTCCTGAAGACAGTATTCTAACTCCAGCACAGGAAGTGATGTCCTAAATACAGTATTCTAACTCCAGCACAGGAAGGGATGTCCTGTTTAAAGACAGTATTCTAACTCCAGCTACATGAAGGGATGTCCTGTTTAAAGACAGTATTCTAACTCCTGCACAGGAAGGGATTCCTGAAGACAGTATTCTAACTCCAGCACAGGAAGGATGTCCTGTAAAAGACAGTATTCTAACTCCAGCACATGAAGGGATTCCTGAAAACAGTATTCTAACTTCCAGCACAGGAAGGGATGTTTGGTTAAAAACAGTATTCTAACTCCAGCACAGGAAGGGATGTCCTGTTTAAAGACAGTTTCGAACTCCAGCACAGGAAGGGATGTCCTGTTAAATCAGTATTCTAACTCCAGCACAGGAAGGGATGTCTGGAAGACAGTATTCTAACTCCAGCACAGGAAGGGATGTCCTGTTAAAGACAGTATTCTAACTCCAGCACAGGAAGGGATTTCCTGAAGACAGTATTCTAACTCCAGCACAGGAAGGGATGTCCTGAAGACAGTATTCTAACTCCAGCACAGAATGGATGTCCTGAAAGCAGTATTCTAACTCCAGCACAGGAAGGGATGTCCTGAAGACAGTATTCTAACTCCAGCACAGGAAGGGATGTCCTGAAGACAGTATTCTAACTCCAGCACAGGAAGGGGATGTCCTGATACAGTATTCTAACTCCAGCATCAGGAAGGGATGTCCTGAAAACAGTATTCTAACTCCAGTTCATGAAGGGATGTCCTGTTTAAAAGACATTATTCTAACCCCAGCACAGGAAGGGATGTCCCGGGCCTATGACGGAAGCCGTGTCAGTGCCACAGATAAGGATTGTCTGCGAGGTTTTTAACAGGTGTTATGGAAGCCAAGGGGGAAAACTACCCTCGCTCATGACCACGCATCAAATTTGACAACTCCACTCTATTAAGAACCACACCACCGCCATATTGATTACTGATCCAACCAACTCTACCCGCTCCCAAAATACCACGTTCATATGCTCAACTGAAACACAGCATGTGGCCTCTAATCGGACTATTCTTGCATTTTGTCTGTCACCATCTACTAATGTTCTGGTAATGGCTAGGACAAATGTATAGGAAGTATGCTCGGGAAAACGCCCGAGCGTGATTAAACCCCAACCTTCCCTGTTTCAGATGTCCAATCTCTTGCGAGAGTGACGCCTTATACCAATCGATCATTGAACCAGGTGCCATCAATGTTGAAGCGCATTATTTTTCCCGACTAAACTTAACCAACATCAGATAATTGGAGGTTTAATGTTTAGTGTCTGGAGCTGCTGTTCCTCATCCTTTCCTCCTGGATTATGTTTAGTACAATGGGGCTTCTGTTCCCCCGGGTTTGAATTCCGCCAGCTGTAACGAAGATGATTTCTCCTAAATGGTTTTCCTCTCTTCCTCCTTTAAATTGCGGGTACATTAGTCTAGATGCAACCTTCCTCATCCCCAACCAATTAACGTAAATAAGCAAATAATCCAAACGGATCCTAAGACGCCTTGCGCGCGCAAGAACACGCAAAATCGATTTGAAATGGATTTTAATGTCTATTGTATCCAGGTGGCGTTGCCATTCTATTTTTGTATCCAGGTGGTGCATTCTTTTGTATCCAGTGCTGTCATTCTATTTTTGTATCCAGGTGGCGTTGCCATTCTATTTTTGTATCCAGGTGGCGTTGTCATTCATTTGTATCAGTGCGTGCATTTTTTTGTACCCAGGTGGCGTTGCCATTCTATTTTTGTACCCAGGTGGCGTTGTCATTCTATTTTTGTATCCAGGTGGCGTTGCCATTCTATTTTTGTAACCAGGTGGCGTTGCCATTCTATTTTTGTAACCCAGGTGGCGTTGCCATTCTATTTTTGTACCCAGGTGGCGTTGCCATTCTATTTTTGTACCCAGGTGGCGTTGCCATTCTATTTTTGTACCCAGGTGGCGTTGTCATTCTATTTTTGTACCCAGGTGACGTTGCCATTCTATTTTTGTATCCGGTGTCGTTGTGTGGTTCTGTGAACGCTCACCAGATGTCTCTCTCTCCCGCAGACCCGACTCTCTTGCCAGTCACTCGGACCTAGAGGAACACATCATGGGGACGACGAGCCAGCAGTATTGTCTCCGCTGGAACAACCATCGCTCCAACCTTCTCACGGTGTTCGACGAGCTCCTCCGCAACGAGGCCTTCACCGATGTCACCCTCGCGTGTGAGGGGAGCGTCTCCGTCAAATGCCACAAGATGGTCCTAGCCGCGTGCTCCTCCTACTTCCAGGCGCTCTTCACCGAGCTGCCGTGCAGACACCCCGTCGTGGTCCTCAAGGACGTCAAGTACTCCGAATGAAGGCGATACTGGAGTACATGTATCGAGGTGAGGTGAACGTGGCGCAGGATCAGCTGGCCGCCCTCCTCAAAGTGGCGCAGGCTCTAAAAGTGAAAGGGCTCGTGGAAGAGCGGGGCCCTGCCACCAGTACCCCACGTGCAGAGGGCGAAGCTAATCCGACCCCCGGGGAGGAGGGCCCTAGATCTCCTCCAAACATAGCGACGTCTGTGGCCCCACTCCCCCACAGCAGCAGCGGGAACACCTCCCCTCCACAGAGTTCCGGCATGCCCCATTATGACAAGAACCCCCCTTACAACCTTTACGGCAAATCCCCCGTGGGGCGGATGTCCCTGCCCATGTGGGCGGTGCCCGGACTGCCGTTCCCCCACCACCCGTCACCGGTGCCCGCGGCGCCGGGGATGTGCTACGAGGCGTCGAGTGCAGACATGTCCCCGCTGAAGCGCAAGAAGTTGCAGAGCCTGCTCATGAGTCGGGACACCCCTATATTGAGGACGGTGTTGGGACAGGGGCAGCCCGACTCATCACAGCAGCCCATGGCGCTGGTGTCCCAGCCAGACAGCCACGACCGGCCGACCCAGTACAACGGGTCTGCGCAAGACATGACAAGGTGAGCTCACGAAGTGTGAAGTACTGGGTTCAACTATTAGAGTATACTAGCTACGTAATTAGATGTAATATGGCTCACGAAGTTAATTAGTACTAGGCTCAACGTAATTAGATTATACTAGCTCAACTAAGTTAGAGTAAGTACTAAGCTCAATGTGAAGAAACAATAGAAATACCAGTACAATGGGTCTGCACAAGTCCTAAAAATCGAGATGTCAAAGATTGTTTTCAACATAAAAACCTCTCTTTAAACAATTTAATGTTGTTTTAAAGATAATTGCGGTTGCAGGAGCCAGGATTCTTACCAGAAACCTACAGGCTTGGAGTACAGACGGTGTACACCAGACCCACAGTCTCCAGGTTAAAATGACTGCACTCGTTGAGAGACGAGTCCTCGACTCCTTCGACACGGGGATCGCTAAATGCAGTCCCTATTGACATCACTATCAAGCAGGCATTTTTAAAAACAGTGTTCACTTTAAAGATGATTTTTTTTAAACTATAGAATAGACATAATTTGCCTTCTAGTGTCAATAAACCCTATGTTCAGGTAGCGGCCCCACCAACTTCCCATGAACCAACCCCCTAATGAGACTGCTCAGACTGCAAATTACAAAGCAAACTAGAATACAATGAGTGTTTATTTGTTCAAGTAACGTTTGTAAATTTCTAGTTGTAAACAAGGTTTAGTGTCTGGTGTGTTTGTGTGACCAAGACATTCAGGAAGAATATAGAAATAGATTATTAAATTAAATTACATGAGGTTTAGGGAAGGAGAGGGTTGAATTCCAAAAACTACTCTCCTCTTTAAGACTCCAAGCAGAAATAAAATACAACCCATAATGTGTTGATTTGATGACAAATTGAGAGTCTAGACAGATAAAATATAACTTATTTCATAGTTTTTTAATTCCATCGTCAACATGTTCTGGTAACCAATCAAGACTTGTTACTCCGTTTTGTGTATTTTGGGCCACTTGAGGTGAGTTATGTTGGGTGCTTCTCTGTGTTTTTACTCGACTGCCAAATTGTTCTCTGGTTGAAATAGCCAGGTTCAGAAACTAAATCAGATTAATTTTATCTTTCGGCATAAAGTTAACAATCACAATTTGTTGGCCCTATTTTTTTATTCATTCATTAAAGAATTTTTGGCTAATGTTAACCTATTTATTCAAAATTGTAAATACTACATCATGGCATTTAATATTTGGAAACCTTATAAAACTTAAACTCATGGAAATAATAAAAAAGCCATTATAAACATCCATAGAAAAACAAGATCTTTTTAAATTTTGTACTATTTTATGTTATTTATGAGTATTTCTTTTTAATTACAAGCAAGCTGACGAATTAATAACATTAGCTTTCAAAAAGATAAAAAAAAGTTCTTGGTTTTTCATGAACCTATTAAATTAATTAGAGCTAATTGATATTTTTGCCGTTATTACTGCCCATATTTTGACATCAATAGAGCTGAAAGTCTTATAGGAATGATTAGGGATGAGTAAGGTTAAATTTAGAGGAAATTTACCCGCATTTGCGTGGAAGGAGAATAGAAAACCATTTAAGAAACCCCCCTCAATATAACTGACCAGGATTCAAACCCAAATCACTCCATTAACCATGTGGTCACCAAAGCTCCTTGTTTCAATATGATTTTCGCCATATTCATTCAGGGGAACACAATAATGTTTTATCAACATGAAACTTGATAGGAACGTAATAAAACCAACATTTTAGGTTCAAGCTAAGCTTTTAACAATGTAAAGCTATCATTATATTAATTCACAATACTTATTTAAAAGTAAACCTATCAGGCACAACCTCCAGCCCCCTAGCCGTTAATTTAACAATTTGAAAGGGTATGCCCATATTTTCATCAATGATAAGTTTTTGGCCATGTCAGGAATCAAACCCGGGACCCTTAGTTAAGCAGAAGACACGCTACCGACTGAGCTAAGGGCTTGGACAATAAATTGTAATACTGTTTATAAAATTACACTAAAATATATGTAAAAACATATTACCAGGATCAAATATTTTTTGGGAACACTTGATCTTTTATATTTTCTTTGTATTAAATCATTTATTTTGATTATTATATTACTCAATCATGGTAACATTTCTCCAAACAATTATTAGTGATCATTTCACTTGTTATATTTATGAATAAATTGTTTTTCAAGGAATATTAAAAATGTTACATTGGTGACGAAATGGCTGTTTAAAACTTTCAAGCGGTTTAATTTGCATTGTCGTTAGTCCTGTGATTTCTCCAATAATTAGTTTATCATACAAGCTTTTTTTTTAATGAACAAGCAAGAAATAATCAGGCGTATGTTTCTATACTTACAGCAGAGTTTGAAAGTGGAAACTTCTTTAGAAGAAGCGCGATCTCCGTACACAGACATTTCCGGAGTGGACGAAGAAACAAATGACAAGGTGAGAAATAGTTCCTGGAAGACAAAAATGGAGTTATACACTTACCTAGGTATACACAGGGGCATGATCAAAGGGGGAAATTTGTAATTCCTCCTTCCCTAACACATAATAAATAACCTTTGATATATTTCATTTACTCTTAATGATGCACTTGACAAATTATTCTAGTGACGTGAACTTGAATTATGGTTAAAATTATATAGAGGGCTTATAGACTAGTAAATAAGAACATTATAATTTTAACACCTCACCCTTTCAGGAAGAAATTCCTGCTCACACCTCTAGTTATTTGATTAAAGTTTTACCGAGTGACTTGGTCATATAATCATGGGCACCCATAAATACATGATAACGGGGTCTTCAGCCCCCTAATCACTCTGCAATATTTGCTTTATTTTTGTTAATGTTTATGAAAAAATAAAATGGTGTATTTAGTATTTGGCTATTAACATCTTTGAATCACCAATATCCGAGCTAACAGATAAAAATGATAAAACGTATATTTCCTCCCATTCCTACTTCAACATCTTTCTTTTCATTTTGTTCTGTTCAATAAACTCGTGAACAATACAATGTTTCTTTTCAATGGGTTCAGTTACAGCTACATTTTATCTTTTGTTAATTTTTCAGAAACTATCTATGTGAAAATTGGCTCTTGAAACTCATATAATCAATCAGCCCAGAATTATGTTCAGATGTTCTAAATTTCCCTCCTACAAGGTTAAATTCCTGAAATTTCTCTCTCGAGAAGGTGAGGGGATCAGGGGTACCACACCCCAGGCAGATGGAACTCGAATCCATCTCTCTTCCCCATT
Source organism: Timema cristinae (assembly GCA_039000515.1). Classification (NCBI taxonomy): domain Eukaryota; kingdom Metazoa; phylum Arthropoda; class Insecta; order Phasmatodea; family Timematidae; genus Timema; species Timema cristinae. Next base: position 29,501,596 of record JBCFYV010001001.1, on the reverse strand, counting down.
TTCAAAACCCACATGGGCGCGCTTGGCCAAGTTGGTATGGAATGTTACTGGTACTGACTAAGTATTTGGACCAAGTTGAAGGGTGAGAAGGACTTATGAGCTGTATTGAACCAATATTTGTGTTGGCTTTAAAAAATATATATAATAAATGTAATAGCTAATAAGTACAATGTTTAAATAGAGATACATTTTGACAAAAATCTCTTGGTAGAAGAAGCATTAATGTCCCGGATAAAAGCTTATGTAAAAACCATTTACTACGGTACAAAAAGCCGTTTTATAATCTAAATAAGCCCAAAAATTACAGTAATATTTTACTGTGACATACATAATTTAACTGTGATTTTCCCTGACTTTGTGAGATTGGTACAAATTTGTTATTGTATATGGTTTAAATCAAGTAAAAAAAAAAGAAGAATGTTCAAGAAAAGTGTTACTTTACCGAAGTGAAGTTTGGTATTGACTGTCCTAAAGAGTAGTAACCAGTCTTGATGCAACGAGTGCCAATCTGCAAACCATCAGTAACAATTCAATCGGGAGAACTTGCCCATGGTCACATGAGTTAGTAGGACACCCAGCCTCCATCGGAGAACTTGCCCGTGGTCACATGAGTTAGTAGGACACCCAACCTCAATTGGGAGAACTTGCCCGTGGTCACATGAGTTAGTAGGACACCCAACCTCAATTGGGAGAACTTGCCCGTGGTCACATGAGTTAGTAGGACACCCAACCTCTATCGGGAGAACTTGCCCGTGGTCACATGAGTTAGTAGGACACCCAACCTCCATCGGGAGAACTTGCCCGTGGTCACATGAGTTAGTAGGACACCCAGCCTCAATTGGGAAACTTGCCCATGGTCACATGAGTTAGTAGGACACCCAACCTCCATCGGGAGAGCTTGCCCGTGGTCACATGAGTTAGTAGGACACCCAGCCTCAATTGGGAGAACTTGCCCATGGTCACATGAGTTAGTAGGACACCCAGCCTCCATCGGGAGAACTTGCCCGTGGTCACATGAGTTAGTAGGACACCCAACCTCAATTGGGAGAACTTGCCCGTGGTCACATGAGTTAGTAGGACACCCAACCTCCATCGGGAGAACTTGCCCGTGGTCACATGAGTTAGTAGGACACCCAACCTCAATTGGGAGAACTTGCCCGTGGTCACATGAGTTAGTAGGACACCCAACCTCCATCGGGAGAGCTTGCCCGTGGTCACATGAGTTAGTAGGACACCCAGCCTCCATCGGGAGAACTTGCCCGTGGTCACATGAGTTAGTAGGACACCCAGCCTCCATCGGGAGAACTTGCCCGTGGTCACATGAGTTAGTAGGACACCCAACCTCCATCGGGAGAGCTTGCCCGTGGTCACATGAGTTAGTAGGACACCCAGCCTCAATTGGGAGAACTTGCCCATGGTCACATGAGTTAGTAGGACACCCAGCCTCCATCGGGAGAACTTGCCCGTGGTCACATGAGTTAGTAGGACACCCAACCTCAATTGGGAGAACTTGCCCGTGGTCACATGAGTTAGTAGGACACCCAACCTCCATCGGGAGAACTTGCCCGTGGTCACATGAGTTAGTAGGACACCCAACCTCAATTGGGAGAACTTGCCCGTGGTCACATGAGTTAGTAGGACACCCAACCTCCATCGGGAGAGCTTGCCCGTGGTCACATGAGTTAGTAGGACACCCAGCCTCAATTGGGAGAACTTGCCCATGGTCACATGAGTTAGTAGGACACCCAGCCTCCATCGGGAGAACTTGCCCGTGGTCACATGAGTTAGTAGGACACCCAACCTCAATTGGGAGAACTTGCCCGTGGTCACATGAGTTAGTAGGACACCCAACCTCCATCGGGAGAACTTGCCCGTGGTCACATGAGTTAGTAGGACACCCAACCTCAATTGGGAGAACTTGCCCGTGGTCACATGAGTTAGTAGGACACCCAACCTCCATCGGGAGAGCTTGCCCGTGGTCACATGAGTTAGTAGGACACCCAGCCTCAATTGGGAGAACTTGCCCATGGTCACATGAGTTAGTAGGACACCCAGCCTCCATCGGGAGAACTTGCCCGTGGTCACATGAGTTAGTAGGACACCCAGCCTCCATCGGGAGAACTTGCCCGTGGTCACATGAGTTAGTAGGACACCCAGCCTCCATCGGGAGAACTTGCCCGTGGTCACATGAGTTAGTAGGACACCCAACCTCTTTCCGCTAAACAATATGTTCAATGCAGCTACTGGAGGAACAAAGATATTAACGTCTAGATCTAATGGTTCAGGTTTATAAAGGTTATTTTAAGAGAAAGTGAACCTGCATTAACTTGGAAAGAGGATGGAAAAGTTATTGCGATAAATGCACTTGGGAAACCATTTCTGCACTCAGATGAGATTTGAATCACAACCTTCCCATCATAGGCAATCCGATATCTTAGACGGCAAGACCACAGGTGAATCTTATTTAGTTGTTCCTGAAAGAAAATATTTTTACTGACATTTTTTAAAAGTGGTGAGTTCTTACTAAACTGTGACAAAATATAACATGAGAAATTAAATTTTTAAACATTTTTGTACAGAGACTGAATCACATTTATTTTTTATTTGACTTTAGGCCAGACTTCTTTTTGCACTTTATTTGTCTTGATTTGGTTCTAAAGCAGGTGAGGTATTAGTGATTTAGAGCTGGCTTTAAGTACCAGCGGTCTCAATCTTAATAAACGTGCATTCCTGCGTTTGTATACACACTGGGGAGTGGAGGAGGCTACATAATGACGAGTTAATTACCCTGTACTCACCACAAGACATTAAAGGATAATCAAGTCTATTAGATTACGATGGGCGGGACATGCAGCTTGAATGGAAGATTCTAGAACTGTGTTCAGGTACTGAATGGCAAACCCAATGGGAAGAGACCATTGGTAAGACCTAGAAGCAGATATAACTAACTCAAGATAGAGATAGGGTGTAATGAGGTGGACTGGATAGAACTGGCTCAAGATAGAGATAGGGTGTAATGAGGTGGACTGGATAGAACTGGCTCAAGAAAGAGATAGGGTGTAATGAGGTGGACTGGATAGAACTGGCTCAAGTAGTGATATGTGACGTACTTTTGTAAGTGCGGCAATGAACTTTCGAGATTATAATGCCATGGAGTAAGTAATTTTGATATTAATTTGAAATGTGTAGAAACACATAAAAGGGACAAACACAATATGGATTTTACAATGAAAAGATGAACACAGTTCAAACTTTACACTGCTGCCACTGGACAAAGAGATAATAGCTGCCTCTTGAAGAAAATCTATCATTACCGCCCAATCTCCCGACCTAGGTTTCATTCTATCGGAATTCATCAGGGAGGAGTGTGTAACGTGCATCACAACTTCCTTAGAGACGAAACAAAAAGACACAAAAAGGAGAAAACAATATTAATATGAGAATGTACAGTGTTAACATTTTGAAGTAAATACAAAAATAAGATGTTTTTGTGTTTTCTCTGATACAAAACCTTGCTATGTTGTGTTATTTAGATTATATTGTTTTTATGTTTAATTAAGAATCATGTTCTAAAGGGGACTAAATTTTAGGTATCTTTTCAAAATTTCTTAGACATTTTTTTAGAAATGAATCAATAATTTTGTAAACTTAATAGTCCAACAATAGCAAGGTATTTGTCAAATTATGAAAACCTTACATATACTCTATAAAATTGGACCTTGTTATTAATTGTTATGTTAATCAACAGTATTAATTTCAATTTTCAGACAAACAAAATAATGATGTCCCAGCCTTTTCCCAGTGGTAAGTGATCTTACATATATTTTTTCAACACGTATGAACTGTTATAGCCATAAATGAGGGAAGGTGTTGTATTAATTTAGTTTGTTATTTTACATGTGTGTGTGTGTGTGTGTATAAAGTAATTTGAAAAACACCCACACGTGTTTTAGGGTATCGACGACACCAAAACATCAATATGACACCTTGCCTAACAAAGGCTTTTCGCCACATAAGTCTGGTTCATACTCGAAAAATCAAATGTTAACGTCTGCATAGAGATGGGTGCTTGGGAATTGTTTAATATTCTGTGCTTGACAGGTCGTGTGCGATGTAGCAGTTACCCAAGAGCCCATTTCCCTAACTAACCACTAACCACTAAATTAGATATAAAACCATGCTCAAACCAGAACTCCTATCAAAGTGAAATTTTCTGCATTATTCATTCAATAAAAATGTGAAATTAGGATCAGTTTAGCTGTTTTTGATTTTAAAATAATTTTTAACTTTGTTGTATTTTTTTTAATATGGTTAAATGGTTTCACTGGTCTAATTTTTTTAGGAGTATATCAGAGAAAACTGCATCACAGAAAAAAGTTGTTTTGTTTTAAATTCTTAAATAATTTTACCCAGAACCAATCGTAAGGTTTATTAAATTAATTAAAAAATAACCTGGAGATAAAGAAATCGAACCCAGAAACTTTCTTTGGCTTTGTGTACCGATTATCTATGCGTTGGTGTGAAAAGGTAAAGATTCTGGGCGCCCAATTTCCCATATCAGTCCGACATTTTCTTTTATTGAATATGATTCAGGTATCAACACTGATAATAAAATCCATGTATCAGTTATGATACAGTCAAAATATCTAAAGGTAGTTTCTCTTAATTTTAATGTAATTTTTTGTTTGTTATTGTTTTGCTTATTTCTAATAAATTGTCTATTTTAATCAAGTTGGATAGTAGGTACCTATAGACATATTTAATCTTAATGTTAATCCTAATTCATACAACCCGTTTCGGTGGACGCATGGTCTAACACACTACTCTCGTGTCAAACTCGGCTGCCAATGACGGGGAGATTGAGGCTCAATCCCATTCCGTCACGCTGACTGTGGTTTTTACTAAACGGATTGCCACTCTCCCTCCGTGCAAATACGGGTACACTTTCTTTAAATTCAACCTTCCTAATCCCTAACACATTATTGTAATTAGTACATAGGTTTATAACCCCAATGGGTAGTAAGACGCGGTGCTAAAAAAACCAAATCGTATTAAAATGACACGACACTTTTATAGTATAGTATTCTCAGTTAGAGGGTGTTCATCTTTTGATTCACTTATAAAGTGTAAAGTCTCGATTATTAATTAGAGAGCATGACGTTAACTTAACATGAAATTTGCCCATTGCACATAAACTAATCTTGGTGCTTAATATTTTGACTAATAACCAAGCTTTTCACAGTTTCCAGTGAAATGACATTTGGCACCAAACAAATAGTTTCTACTGTAATTTGAAATTGTTACATTTATTGTGTATTAATTATATAAGCCTTTTACTATTGTTGCTATAAAGGCACATTTATAAACAAACAAACACATTTTATTTCTTAACTTTAGTGATATTTTAGAGATTATGAAATGATTATAGACTTAAGCACTTTTCTACCTTTAATGAGAAAAAAATTGTGTGAAGTCCACTATATTATAATCTGGTTATCAAAAAAAAATGATTGGCGCAGAACTGAAAATTTGCAATTTTATCTTACTGCCATCTTTTACCTTGCAAAAATATCATTATTATTATTTTCTATCACCAAAAATATTTATTCGCTGTTTTATAAACCAAATTAACAACACGAGTAGTATTTACTATTGCTTTGATTATTCTAATTTAACTAAGAAATAAATTAGTTTTCATTTCCTTGAATCTCACCTAACACAGCCACACCCCTACAACTCATAACAACATTAATATGTACTGTATAAAGAATATAAGTAAACATAATATCTTGTATGCTATAAAGTAATTTCAGTTACTTAAACATTCAAACTATATTATTTTTTGTCACAAACATTGTTTAATTTTGATTAAAGAATACCTCCCTCACCTCGTTTAACTGTATCATCAAAACACCCTTTAAATAGATAAGCTATTACATTTGTTAATTACGGCTATAGCCACATATAAACACATTGAAATATGACACCTGGACACGAGAATCAAACCCAGGACCTTTGGATTAGTACGCCAAGGAGTCATTCATCACTCTGCAATCCATCACAAACAACTCCTGGATAGCTCAGTGGCTAGAGCATCAGCATATTAAGAGAAAGGTCTGTGGTTCGATTCCTGTTTCCAGGTGTTATTTTTCAGTTTAAGGTGAGATAGAAAGAGACGCGAGATAAGACCAGTGTTTTTGCAGTTTTTATGGGACTTTTTTTTTCCCCCAAACTAAATGAAATATTGCTCCGTTAGAAACATGGTTTAATTTTCCACATGTTGATATCAACAGTTGTTGAATATCTGTCGTGAGCGTTGCAGCATTAGATATTGAACTTTTTAATGGCAATAAAAAGTTGTCATTAAATTCCAGGACAGATATAGAAGAAATTTTGAGGTCACCGTGTGAAGAAAATTAAATTCTTTGTTTCTACCGGAGCAATATTTGATTTAGTTTGGACAAAAATATGGAGCAGCTATTTTAAATAAAGAGATGTAAGAATTAGTAAATAAATTAATGGCCATGATAGTTTTCTAATGTTTTATGTTATTGTTGTTTTCTTGTACATCACAAATCCATCCTTTGGACATATAAAAAGTTATTGTTATGTTTCACAATAATTGAATTGTTGTCTAGGCCTATTTTTAACTTGATGTTGACTGTGAGATGATCAAAGAAAATGTTTATTTATGGTAAATATTTGAAATATTTTTTAGAGAGACTTGTCAAATATAGGCCTACTATTTTACAGATTTGAATCTTCATTTTACCTTCTTTAAAACAAATTCCGAATATAAATTTAACAATTATTTTTTCAAATCCTTGATATTTTACTTGTGGTTGGATGTATATCCATGTGCAGAGATATATATTTATAATTATGTTTTGAGTGCTTATATAAACAAAATACAATTATTGTTGAAAATATATCAAAAATCTAGTTAAGTTATATAGAACAATAATTGTTGTAAGTCAATACAAACACTTACAGAATTGACAAAAGTGTACTATCAATCAAATATTAAGTACATTTATTTTAGTTTTAGCTCTATTTTAGAAGTAATTAATACACTCTTGCACTTGTATGAAACCAAATAATTAGGCTTATTCAAACCCTAATTTAAATTATTTATTTACAAACTGAAGTAAGTGTGTCTTTTACATTATTTAATTTTACCCATACACACAAAACAAAACAAAAAAAAACCGTATTTTTCCCATAACTTGAGATGAAATAATAATTTAGAAACATTTTATCTAACAATTAAAAAAACACTTTTTAGTTATCTTTTGATTTGCTTTACAATTGTATGATAAGCTCTTGAGTCAACTTGTTGCTAGTCCAGTAGTATCTCGTTGATAAATATACTCTTGTCCCAACAGTTTCATCAGGAATCGCCACGTATGTGCCGACACAGAAACCTGAATGGAAGCGCTATAAGCAGTACACACGTAATGACATAATGTCTGCCATCGAAGCTGTCCGCACAGGGATGAGCGCTTTGCAAGCTGCTCGAAAGTACGGTGTCCCGTCCAGAACCCTCTATGACAAGGTAAAAAAGATGGGCATCACGACGAGTCGTCCATTCAACAAACGAGTTTCCAGCGCGGGTACAGGTGGGGGTGGATATTTTCCATACGGGGGCAGTGGTGGGGGAGGTAGTAATTCTATGGGTAGCATGTTCGGTGGAGAAAGTGACGAAATGTCGGGCAATCCCTCGACGGGGCTGATGGAACCTCTGTTCCTCCAACACGCTCTAGACGGTATGAAGCGCGAGATCGGTGAAAGGGAAGCGCTGGCCGCGTTGAAACGTGAGATGGGGGGCGACAGAGAAGCGATGGCTACGGTGGCAGCCGCTCACAGCGGGGCATCTTCGAGCCCGGGTGAAAACGGTAGGTCGCCTAGTCCGGGCCTAAAGTACCATAACAGTCTCACACCGAGTCCCGACGAAGATCGAGATGATGACCAAGTGGAGGACTTGTCTGTGACTCGCAAACCAGAACCCATACGAGTTATTATGCCGCCCATGAACCAGCAGCCCAAAAAGGACGAGGAAATGTTGTCTCATTCAGAGGAGTCTCACCACAACTCACTGGAGATCCAGGACAGACTCGACTGAATGCGAGACATTGTTAACTTTAGTAATATCAAGAGTTTGCTGTTAGCTTTTTTATTTTTATTTTATACACAGATTTAATAATATTTTATTTATATTATAGAATTTTTCCATTTTTTTTAACTGTGCATCTGTGACTTCAGTGCAATATTATTTATGTTGGTTACTTGGGGATGTTTTAAATTCAGATACATAATACACTCAGGCAAACACTTCAATTTTACATGTTATCTATACTAATAAAACCTAGAGCCAGTTTTAATTGCAATATTGTTTTTATCTTCTTAGTTACATTTAGAAAATAAAATCATTTATAATCGAATATAAATGTAAAATTGAAGTATTTTGTTTAAAAGAATATTATTTGTTGTAGCTGTTGTGATTTCACAATTTATGTCATGTTTAGTGTTTTCGATAATATTCAGTTTACTCAAAAAATTGAATTTTATTCTGTAAACTATTGCTGCATATTTACATATTTTACTTTGTGTCAAGAGCTCCATATTCAAGTTAGGTTTTTTAGAAGCCAAAGTTTATTTAAAAAGTAATTTCTATGTAGAAGAATATGACGTATTTACCTGATATTTATTTTCTTGCTACCATTAACAATTTTTTTCCTCTCATTTTCAATACAAGATCAAATCATCCATTTATTGAATATTTTCACTTCCCTTTAAAATGCTATTGAAGTTTTTGAAAGACTTAAAATCGTAACTCCTAAATGTGTGAAAGTTATCTGAATTAGTTACAACATATTTTAAAATTAAATTTTACAGATATTTACAGAAAAATTATGCAGCTCCCACATAGAAAGTGTACTTAAAATAAATTTTTTGCTGACTTTTAATTCAATTATAGATGATTTGTATGGCTCTAATGGGGAGTTAAATGTATGGTATTTTTAGCTCTAATATCACATATTGCAGTGTGTGGCTATATTTAACACTGATATGTTTAAAAGAGGCAAACTCCTAACTTGATGAAGGGACCATAAAAATAATCAAAGACTTGTAATATTATTATTTAAAAAAAAGTTTCTTGTTTAACACAAGAAACATGAATTATAAGACTGAAATACACATTTACTATAATATACACATTAATTAGCTAGTAATTAGAATAGCCACAAACAGATCAGGAGGGGCTACAATGCACTCATGCTTGTTTGAATCAGTTAAAATTATTGTTTGTAGAATCTTTAATTTGATTTAATTAAACTTTTAAATATGACCAATTTAAAGATGTAGTTAATACATATTTTAGTCTTTTTTGGGATTCCTGTTTACACTGCTAACATTGATTAGTTTTCAAGACACTACTTGTGGATATAATTAAACTAAGAATTAATTTTGGGGATAGTATTGGTTTCATTTAGTTTATTAATCAATTCAATTGATTTTAGTATAAATGTAATTATACAGTGTACAAGATCAATTCTTACTGTCTCTAAGAAAATGGTCATTTGGTATTAATTCACAGATATAAATGTCTAAAATGTAAATAGAAACTCTCATTTGTATTTTATTCCTTACAAAAAATAAAATATCAACCGAGTAAAGGTGAACGATAAATAGTATTTCCAAAAATGAACACAATAACAAGTAGCCTTGAGTTTATAACAGTGCAAAGCTGTTATCAGTTTTGGCAACGCTGGAATGCAGTGTTGCTCCTCCTGACTGTTTGATTGGTCGAGAAACACTCCACACTCCTGTGGAAGTGTATAATGAGACTGAACTTTCAAAGCTAGTATTTAACTTATTGTTTTCAGGACAAAAGGGTTCGTCAAGGGCACTGTGTTTTTTTTATATCAGAGTCGAGTTGGAAGATAGAAAGGAGTGTTAGTTTAGGGTTGATGCAATTCGAAGAAATGTTTGTATAGTTATTGTATATAAATACAACATTTCTCAAAAGATGTCGGCGCTCGAAGTGTAGGATGTATGTATAATAGCCAGATCTTTATTAACTGTACATAAACACATAAATATACGTACTTTGTTTAATCTTTTAATTAAATATTGTTCTTATTTTATTAGATAAGAGAAATGAAGAATCGGATAAGGGCATTGTTGTTGATTTGGTGAGTGAAGGTCTTAAAAAGTTATGGTACAGTACTCGTTGGCCAGTTAGTTTTTTGTGATGGAAATGGAATGAAATTAGAAGGTTTTAAAATGGTTTGTGACTCAGAGAAAGTTATTTTCTCTTGTTTCCCTTTATTAAGATTATGATGCGTTAGTCCTGGACTGACGAAGTTGAAGTTGAAGTTGTACAGAGTCAAAGACAAGTTAAACATTTTATAATTATTTACTTGTGATTTTAATGGATTTTTTTTTGTTCTTTGAATGTTTTCTTTATGTTTTATATAAGCGACTATGGTTTTGGGGTGAAAATAGAATTGCATTTCTTTCTAAAAAAAAAAAGTTGTCAGTTTATTTGTTATGAAATGACTTGTAGTGTATTAACTTTGGTGAGTTAACCTAAGGAAGAATGGATAGAGTGTTGTTTGTGTCGACGTCACTAACCATTGTTCAGAGATTGGTTTTTATTGCAAGTGTGTGGCTTATTAAAACAATGCAGGTAATATTAATGTAATTATTGAACAATATGTTGTTAAAAACACAATTTGGTATGTGCACAAAATTATACACATATTTCTCACGTCTGCACTTATACATATTTTGTGAAAATTTACGCCCATTTATATGTAATTAATAAAACTTAATAGGCCATACAAATTTGACAGTTCTGTTCCAAAGTACAAGAAACTTTTTACATAATAAGTATATGGTAAAGTAAAATTGTAATGGTTGATAGAGTAGGTGACTTTTTTTGTCAAACTTAATTCAGAAACCAAGAATATCATTCCTTTTAAACCAATTGATACCATATATTTAATATTTTATTTTATTAAAAGGAGAAATATTTAAATTTCTCAAAGACATAAATAAACATAGTTAATTTAGTTGATTTTTAGTGACCATTTCTTTGCTATAAGACTTTCAATTTTTAATCCATACACACCATAAAAATCCTGCCACGGCCAAGAATAGCATATTTCTTCGATTCTAACACACCCTTGATGATGATTTGTGTTTTACATATTAATAAATTTAATTTCCTTTCATAATGGAATTCTAATCATATTAATGGCCAAAAAGACATATCAATTCACAATAAATCTAAAACAAAATAGATTTGCCATTTTTATCCCTATTCAGCTTGAATGATTAATTCTTCATAAACCTATGCTTACATAATTTGGAAAGTCCAAGACTTTGAACTAATGTTATTAATTTTGAATTTTCTCAAATTAAATCTTGTAAAATGTGACGAGTACTTTGGAAGGAAATTGTCTGTTTTAACTTGCAGGAATTGGTTTCCAAAAGCTAATATGTTTTGTTGGAATATTATATATATTTTTGTTGTTCCATCGCTGTGATTTTCTAGACTGAACGTACAGTCGATCTTGTCATTGGCTGTATGTGGAACCAATCATATCCTATTGACAACAGACTGATTTATTCTTGTCCTATGTTTGGGTAGCTCTGGGAAATAAACACATGTACACATGTGACAGTATGTCATGTGTTACGGCTTTATGTGAACTTCAATTCCTTATTTAGACCAGGAAGTGCACATTGAGATGCAGGCAACATAAGACAGACAGACGGCACAGGACAGGACAGGACATGCGTCTGTCTGTGCGTGTTATGATTGGAGCACAGTTTCCTGTTTGTCCGACACCTGTCCCCAGCTTTTGACCGAAATATATTGTATTAAACTATCGTTTGAGACTGTGATTTGTAATAGAAAAAAAATATTTATTTTTTATTAAAAATGGTAACAATTCAACTCTGATTTAAATGGTTTGATGCAACAAATATAAAAAAAACTATGTCTAACATTTCTATATACTTCACATACTAAATATATGAGATAGAAAAAATATAATTTAGATCTTTAAATAGCCGGTTCAAACTCATCGCCTACCAGCGTTTTTTGGTTGAAGATAAATTTCCTAGAATGAGGGAACCTCTATTATTTGTTATAATTAATTTACATTTAAATTAACAACACTGAGCAAAATTTGCATTTAAAAGGTCAAGTAGTCAATTTCATTAAAAAAAATTATTGTATTTTGTTTAGTTTCACACATTTATTATTGGTTAAAATTCTAGAATAACTTCAAATATATTTTGATCATATTGTTCTAACTAAAAGTTTGTAAAAACATGTCTTGCAAAATGTCATGTCAATGTCTCCAACTACTGTCCCTTAAATCATCACAAGTTTTTTTTATACTTTTTTTTCCCGTCTTTTCTACTTTTAAAAGAAGTTAGTAATGAAACTGTTTTACATAACTAGTCAATAAACTGTAACCTGTTCAGTTAAAAATAGTGGGAAAGTCTTCTATTTGGAAATTTGGTTATAAGGCAATTTGGACACATGTATTTTTATTTTCCATAAATTCAAAACCCCCAAATATTTTTTTTTGCTCACGTTTAATGGTAATATTTTCAAATTGTTCATGTCTGCGTCAAGATTAGATTCATAACTCAGGTTTGTTTATTGTGTGTATCCCTCCAGTGATATGCAGTGCTGCTTTGCATCTCAATGTGCAATAAAGTATTAAATATGTTTTTATTGAATGGTTATACATTTATTTTAAATGGTTGTCTTTCATTTTGGTTTTAAAAAGTTTAAAATAACTTTGTTAGTGCTAAAATAACATACCGGTAATACATCTTTTTTAACATTTTAAAAACTAGCAGGTATGAGTTTGATTTGTTAAAAAAATTACTAACTTATCTATTTATTCAAGCTTTATCTATCGTAGCAAACTAATTCTTTCAGACTTCATTATGATGCCATATAAGCTATACTTATTATGTCTGATAAACTTTATCCCGATTATTATTCCCAGAGCTAACTTTTCTCTAGTCAGTGAACAAACTTTCATTGTTACTCAACCAACTAAGATACTTATTCACATTTAAAACATATTTTATCAATAAAACAATCCTAATGACAGCTCAAAACAGCTTTTGTGCCACACAAACACATTCTTAATTAAAGTTCTATTTTTTTTTTTAAATAAAGAATATTTTGTATAAAAAATATTAATTTATGTTTATTAGTGTAGTAACATAGAGCAACTCATATATAGTGTTTTTTATTGTGTACAAATTCTAGTTATTTAACCAGTTATAATTAAGTTTTTCATTTCTTGAAAATACTTCACAAATGTCTATAATTAATGTGTTTATGATAAGAGGCACACCATTTGAAGACTGAACTTATTAATGTTTGTATTTATGTTTTTCAGTTGTTTATTTTAGAATGAGGTTGTTGACTATTGACTCAAGATGCCTTATTCTTAACAAGACTAGATGAGCCCTCATAACATTCCAGACATACTGGAACATAAACATTTATTTTTAAACTATATTCATCAATAACAATTTAACATAAAAATATGTTAAAAATATATATATATAAACTAATACACTAATCATCATCTTAAGATTTTTGTTGCGATTTGTGCATAAAAGTGTTAACTTTAAAAGGATTCTTTCAAGAAAAACCTCTTTTCACTTTTGAGGTACTAGGCGCATCTAGGAAGTAAGTAACCATTTGGATATTAAATTAGACTATTTTTTATAATATCTTACATACCTTAATCTACTTTTAACCATATTTACCACCAAAATTAAGGCATTCTTCAGAATGTGGCGCAAGAGTTAGTATACCTTGTTCATAGGATCCTGTGATGTGAGCCAGTTTTCAACACTCTCCTTCGTTCTAGCGAACTTTCTCACCTACAAGAAATTTCTTCAGATGTGAAAACAGATGAAAAAACACATGATGGCAGGTCTGGGGGGTGATCGACCAGTTCCCAGTCAAATGGGCAAGCAGCTGCAACATCTTAGCAGCTGTATTTGAGTGCATCAGAACAACTCCTGAACCAAACAGGCACCATATTTTGCTCTGCATCGTGCACCGCAACTTCTTTAGAGTTTCACAGAACGGAGATGTTAGTCAACACACCTTTTAACATTAATTCCACCAAAGGAATTAACTGCCTTTCCCATAACACGGTTTACATTATTATTCTGGCGTCTGCTTGAGTTGTCACTTGCTCTCTGGTGTCCTGTGCCAATCCTAATCAGCAACATGTCTCCTGCTCCTTCTTATCACCGTTATAATAATTATAGCTGTGACACCATGTGTGTTTTCTTGTGGTCCTCTGTGAGTCCAACTTGAACACAGTTTTTTTTGTAGTGGTGGTGTTCTGTCACAACCAAATGCGATAATAACAATAAAATGGCATTGACAAGTCAGATATTGTGAAATGTTTAGTCTTGCAAATTTTCTCATCCACTTTTTAAACAGATTAGCGTTGACGGGCGTCCGCCATGCTCATTCTCCCTTCCTTCATTAAATTGTTTAGCCCACTTTCTCAACATACCATCCCTTATCACATTTTGCCATAAATACTACTGACCTGGCGATGAATTTCATACGGGCGAATGTTTGTGCTCAAAAACTTTATTACTGATTGAACTTCACATTTGGATTGATTGATTTAAACATGATTAATGTGAATTAGCGCGCCTCGAACTAAATACTAACACAGTATGTACAGCAGATTTGCGCAAACAATACTTACTTTCTGGAGGTGTCTCGTACATAAACTAAGTTATCTTAGGAAGCAAGCACAATGAATACAGAGAAACACTCTTCATACATTACTCTGCTGCCACTGGACAAGGAGGTAATGTTAACATTGAAAGACAATCAACTGTTACTGCCCAAACCCAGATTGTGTTTTATTGGAATTTTAGAGAAGAGAGTCAAAACTTGAAACCCATCTTCCTTAAAATAGGAAAAGAGTATTGTAAAGAAGACTGGGAACATATAAAATGTAGTGGCAGTTGGCAGCAGTGTAATGTGTGATCTGCACCCCTCTATTTAGCGTGAAACACATATAGTATGTTTGGTTCGGTTAGGATTTACTGTATATCGTGTGCCGTGTGCATTCAACATATTTTAAGAATGTATTTTAAAAATTAGAACATTTAATTACTCAAAGTAAAATAAAGCCTTCACCCGGTGTCATGAATGGTTTGAACAGTCAATAACTTCACACCTTATAATATAAAATGTTATAGCGGATCATTGTTTTTTCTACAGGATTTCTGCGCACCCAACAGCTTATTGGTCGTGTGCCTGGTCTGTTAATGAGTGTGATCTGTCTTGAGTTGCATTGTTTTAGTAAATGAAATGTGAACATGCTAAGTTTAACATCTAGACATGTTGGAAATAAATTTAGGGGGTAAGGGACGCTAGTTTTAATAGCGTTGGGATACTAATCTACATTAACTTCAGTCACCATTGTTTGTTTTTATGACACATTTACTTGTAGTAATAAAATATCTTCATAGAACTGTTAAAGGAATAATTGTATCCGTGTCTTGGTTATTGACAGAAAAGTCGAAATGTTTTAAAACGTTATGTACTATCTCAGGATGTTCTGTTAAAAACTTATTTCCTGGTATAAGCTTTAAATCTCATAGAAAAATATTTCAGAATTATGATTTAAAAACTGAAAATGTAATAGCAAGACAAAAATGTGTAAAAATGAAGTTATGTAGATTAGGGTGCAATGCTACATGAAGAAATTAAACATATATGGTGATTGTAAATACCATTTATGTTCATGTCCAAGGACAGTGTCAAAAAAAAAAAGTAAATATTATTATGTATAGAGTCTGTGATTTTGTAGGAGTAAAAGTCAAAATATTTTTCTTTTCCTTTTTAGCTTTTCGAAACTGTTTGACCAGGACAAAATATGATGTTGAAGTTGAAGTTATCTGTTTAGTAGATGTGACAGTCATAATCCTATTCTCATAAAATAGCATTAAAACATGAATTAATAATTCCCCCAACTTGCAACATTTTAAGACCAGACCTGTGAAATTTTAATAATTGAATTTGAATAAGGACATGTGAAAAATTAATTTAGCTTTTTATTTAAAAGATTTTTTTTTCTCTCAAACCAAGCAGGCCATAAACATGCATTTTTTTATATTTAAAAATATTTTACTTTGAAGAAACTCACATTATAGCTTCATTAAATTTTAATTGTTTAACATTTATCGTGTGTTGAAATATGCTCAATTAATTTATGTATCATCAAATATTCCGAGTACACCAAAAAACTGAATCCTAAGATAACTTCAACTGTTCACATTTTAATGTTAAAGTTTAAAAGAGTTTAGTTGCAATTGGTTCAATTAATTGCATAATGTGCCTTCAAGGAAACAGCTTTGTAACATTTCTAATTTATGTGAAATTGTTGGGACATTCCACTAGAAACTAAACTAAACAATGTGACCATCACTTTCAAAGGCACTTCTAGAATAATCTGGAGCAACACAAATGGCAGATTAAACATTTATTTACTATTAGCTTTTGATTATCTGTACACATATTATAAGCTAAATAATTTCTGAAGATAAATATTTTTAATCTAGTGTTTTGATTACTTTTTATATCATTGTGAACCTTTTCAGCATAGGCTTATTTTCTGGAGCAGTGACTTTCTTTGTAGTTGTGAATAATTAACAATTATATTTGTACCGAGTCATCACAACAGAATGGGGTTGTTTCTTAAAACAAAGCTCCAAGCTCACCACAGTCTTCACAAAAATTAAAACTATTAGTTTAAATATGTGTGTGCATATTTGTTACAATTCACTAGTTTCATTATAGAAACAAGGGATTTTAAGCAAATAATCAGTTTTGTGGATATAAAAGATTATTTTGGAATAGCTGTACAATTATTTACACATATATTCACTTTGAAAGTCACCCCCTATGAAATAATATGCTTATTTAAAAGGTTGATTAAAGTTTGTCATTTCTTCATTTAGACTCTGTTTATAATGAAAGTTTAGTCTCACCTTGGCAGACTCTACTATGGCCCTATCTTATAAGCTACTCCATTGTATAATTTGTCAAGGTAAGACTTTTATCTTTAAGTGTAAACGGGATGTACGAAAACCAATATCTAAAATACATTATTTTTAAAATTGTTTTATGGTAAAAATAGTAAATCATATTGTTTTATCATTGTTCACTCTAGTGAAATATCTCTTTTAAATATAATTTTTTATGCCGGGTGCTATGTAAGTAATCTTTAAAATACCATTATTTCAGTAATGCATATTAGATTTGGTTACGTAATTCAGTGTTTTATGCAAATTATATACTTTACTAACCAAGGAATTGCCTTTTAATATTTGTTTCATAGTAACAAGTTGAAGATTAAACTGGAAAAATCTGTTAAGAAATATTTTCATAAATATTCACATTTATATCAAGTTAACTGTGTTTAAATTCTTCATGAAAATGTTCAGTGCAAAATATTGAGGACAGAATTTCTTGTTTTAAACATGCTTTCTTAAGTTTATAGCATCATTTTCAGACTTTAATCTGTGGTTGAAATTTGATTTAATAGGAGTTTAGGTATTTTAGTAAGGTAACCACATCAACTTATTGTCATAACATGACATGACATGTATTTGGGATTTGAAGGCTTAACGTGTTAACAAAATTCGAGATCTCTATATTATGATTTTATCATTGTCAACCAAAATACATTAATAGGTACTCATTTAAATCCAATCATGTACAGAGTATGGCCGTTAATGCGATCTAAAACATAACAAAGCGGTGATATTCAGTACCAGAACATCAAGTATTATTATTTTCGAAACTTTCAAATATAATTCATTATAGTTAAAAGATTCAATCAGGACACTGTTACCTACATAAAAACATTTTTGAGAACCCATGAATGAAACACAATATTGAAAACAACTAACATTTTAAAATGTGTTTCACTTAATTATATAAATGCTACCAACTTTTATATATATATATAGGCTGCATTTACATATTGTTGAATGTTGGAAGTATTTTAGAAAGCACAATTTAAGAGGACTACTGCAAAGGCCATTCAACCTCCGAATACATTTATTAATATTATATATATAAATACCTAACCCCACCCCTTCAGTCTACACTGAAACATAACTTGAGTGGTATATGTTATTTGTAGTCTCAGGAACCGCCGGCCCACCACAGGGCTCAAACCTATTGAATGTTCCGTGAACTACTGAGCCGTCTATCTATTTACTCCATCCCTTCTATCATATTTTCTTTCAAGAGGTTTTTTTCTCCATTTTTCCACTATTCAATTTGTATCAGTCAATGATAGAAGTTACTGTTGAGTTCCCTTAACGTTTAACTTGATAATTTTAAGCTTCTTCCACAGCTGAGATTATTTAATATTTGTCTGTCCTATGAGCATGAGGAAGAATCGGTAAACATTACCGGAGTCATCCGTGACAAAGGTAAAACTTTTCTCTCGTGTGAAATGAATATTCATTATAAGATAGTCTATTCTGCAACAAATGATTGACTTATCTTTTGCATGGCTTGGAACCAGAGTTGACTCATCCCATATTGGCAGCTAGGCATTTGATGACGATTGCATCATTCATTGTCATCTTAATGCAAGTGTTTGCTCTGCGTTTAAGGTCAAATACACGCTGCTGCAAATTTCCTCTTCCTTGTTCACGTCAGACATATCTCGGATGATTTCCGGAAGGTGATGTAGAGGTTTCTTATATAAGTTAGAGTCTTTCTACTTTGTAGGATAAATATGTTATCTACATTCTGAAGAGACAAATTTTCACAACTAAAACATCGGAGAGTATGATTATCACGTTTCATGGAAAGGTTCTTTGTGAAGATATAAAAGAAAGTTCCTCTTGGCTTCTTAGGCTCGACCGATGAACCAATATACAAACAAAGGCAAAGATCAGCCTTGGAGGCTATGGCTTTTCACTAAAAGAGGTACTATTGTCAATTTATCCTCCCACACTCTTTATTTTCAAGATATCAAGCACAACTATGAAAACAGGTCACTATATTACAATCTGTAATTTCTCTGTGGATTTTGCATTGAAATTTATATTCTAGTTTCGCCTTGCTTTTGAAGTGAAAACTAATTAAAACAATTAAATAAATTAAGTTTTTGTTTTTTAATTTTTATTTTGTATCCGTTTTTAAGTTGTACACACCTCTTGAGTGGTTTCTCCAAAATTTCCCCAGATTTCAGCTTTTACAACTCATTGAGAAGTACTGAACTTTTATTAATACAGATAACTTATTGTTATAGATAGCGTCATTTTGATCTCGGCCTATTGATATAATCATTTATTTACTATCATTAAAGCTGATGACAGCTTTAAATATCATGTAATTGTAACAGCTTTATTTAAATATCATACACCCATATTTAATTGGACATACACAACTAGTCTGGAACACAATGACATACACAAAAAAGTGTTCAAATCAAACTATGTTTACGCTCTATGGTAGGTAACCAGTGAAATGATTGGAAATGTTTATTATTGTATTTGTGTTGACATTTTAGAAATACTAGTAGAAACAATAGTACTATCCAAAAAAATGGAGTGTTTAGATCATCAAAATATAAACTCTGTACCTCAATATTTTTATAATATTTAATGTATGGGAATATTTAATGAAATATGGCAATTACAGATATTTTCCTCCGATTGTTTTTGATCATGATGCTGGATCAATTTCATAATTAAATGTACATTAATATAATTATTTTGTATGTGTCTTACATGTGTCAGAATGCTCATATTTACAGGTGATTACGCCATTACTATTGGATGCAAGTAATAACACTCACAGATATATTATATTCACTCTTACATACACTCAACTATTATTGAAATGTCTGTAGCTATTATTCCAGTGTTTTAATATGTAAGACTGATTTTTTTTAATTAATCTATTTTTAGTTAGCATCATATTTTTATTATTTATGTTAACTTCTTATCAGAGTTTCATAAGTTTTTAACAAGTTATCCGCACAGATTGTTACTAGTGTAATATCTTGTTGCCATCCACTCCGATCTCTTAAAAATACATACAATGTTTGTGCACTTTGCAATAAAGAATGTGCACATTGTTGGCATTATTGAGTAACAACCTACATTTTTCGTTAGAAATATCTTTATAAAAAATAAACTTCATTATTAGCTAGGGAAAAGCAACCACATAATTTCATTTAACATAAGTTTTAATTTTTTGTTATGGATTTATTTTGGTGTAAATAATTGTTAACTAATTAAAATGCAAGTTATTTGACGTGTGTATCAGAACTTCACCCCAGTCATCACTTCAAGTTGCGTTGAAGTTAGTTCAGAGACCGACAATGTTGGTCAAGATATGGATTTCTGTAAATGACATATTAATATGGGGAGAGTGGTTTTAGACAGTACATTTTTAACAAGGAATGAATAATATATATATATATATATATATATAATCTACACTTGCAAAAATTAAGAAATCTTACAAACAAATGACAATTTAAGGAGGGTGGTCGCATTGTCGCCAGTGTCCAACAGTAAAGGTGGCAATCCACAAATTGGTAGGGGCGATACAAACTTGGTAATGTTAGAAAATTCATTGTGAGAGTAAAAGTCAGGGAAATCGTAAAGTCAATGAAATTTCCAAATATTTTTAAATACAAAACAAAGGAGCATAGCCCAGTGTAAACTATAAGTAGAATAGGGAAAAAATTGCTAATATTTTTGACCTGGAAAAAATTAAAAATCCGGAGTTTCAAAACTTAGAGAGTATCAACTCTATTTGGTTGAATTAATACTAAAAACAGATACAGATGGTGACAGAGATTTGTTTAAAGTCTTCAGTCAAACTTGCAACCCGGCAGCTGCAAACAGGTCAACTGAACTGAATGTTGTAGTTACATAGAATGACCATGACATGTTGGTGTTGTGGTCATGGCGACTAGGTTGCAAGTATGATTGTTACCTGAACCTGTTTTACTATTTTCACTGTCAAAGTTGTATACTATTACATTTTATTCAAAGATGGACCGTTATTAAAAATGAACCTGACTACAGTAATATTAAAATTACCTATACCTTACTAACCTTTTTTTTGGTTTAGCATGAGAATATTTTAATCAAACCTAATTTAATAATGAAGTAAACTTATAGAAATGTCAAATGATAATAAAGTTGTTAATATTTGTGTGCATTCTTGTTGCAAAGAGCAGCTTGGCCAGTTGTTTGCGGTATTCTGATCTACCTCAATAAAGTATGGTAAAATAAGAATTGCCATTCAATATACGTAACAATTAAACACTTTTAGGAAATAATAGTTTTTAAAATACATATATATATATATATATAATATTATATAAAAAATAGTTTTGTGGTAAAATAGCTCAGAGTAATCTTTTTGTATATAAGACATTTTTATACCAATACACACAACTATTTACATTGCCAGAAAACTTTATAACAATAGTGATAATAATAATAGTACTATAAACATGTTGCATAATGTTTGTTAAATAGCAGATTTTGTTTGTTTCCCACAATATGACTCGTGGGGGGGGGGAGGGAATGGGCAGCAGGATGGTGTCCTGATGTACACACCAACAAGCAAAGTGGTTGCATGGTCTAAGGCATCACTATTATGATAAACTCGTCTGCCGGTAAAGAAGAGACCTGGTTTCGAATCTCGGTCGGGAGAACTTTGGGTGGGTTTTTCCTAAATAGTCACCTACTCTTCTTTCCACAAACACTGGTACATTTTCTCTAAATAGCCACCTACTCTTCCTTCCCACAAACACTGGTACATTTTCCCTAAATAGTCACCTACTCTTCCTACCCACAAACACTGGTACATTTTCCCTAAATAGTCACCTACTCTTCCTACCCACAAACACTGGTACATTTTCCCTAAATAGTCACCTACTCTTCCTTCCCACAAACATGAGTATATTTTCTCTAAATAGTCACCTACTCTTCCTACCCACAAACACTTACATTTTCTCTAAATAATCACCTACTCTTCCTTCCCACAAACACTGGTACATTTTACCTAAATAGTCACCTACTATTCCCACAAACACTGGTACATTTTTCTCTAAATAGCCACCTACTCTTCCTTCCCACAACACTGTACATTCTAAATAGTCACCTATCTTCTTCCAACACTGTAATTTCTAATAGTCACCTACTCTTCCTTCCCACAAACACTGGTACATTTCCTAAATAGTCACCTACTCTTCCTTCCCACAAACACTGGTACATTTCCTAAATAGTCACCTACTCTTCCTTCCCACAAACACTGGTACATTTCCTAAATAGTCACCTACTCTTCCTTCCCACAAACACTGGTACATTTTCTCTAAATCTTACCATCATCCCTAACCATCTAGTATAAATATGGCCGATGTTGGTGGGTTCAAACCCAGCCATCTCTGACCCCTCACGAGCCGTTACTGTGGAGGATGGGTGTAAACTGAGTGATAACAGATTAAACTCTTTCTATCAGGTCCACAAGGTTCCTATAATGGCCTTATTAATTATTGTATTCCAATTTTCTTGGATGTTGCTCTTTTAGATGTGAAACGTTGTTGTCAAATTTATGGTAATTCTTGTACAGAGAGGGGAAAAAAAAGAAGAGAGCTTTGGTGCACATTTTGAAAGTTACGCAACTGTGACGATACAATTTCATGATAACTCAATTTGAAGCATTGATGCAAAAAAAAAAAGTATTTTTGAACTAACACTTTAATAGGGAAATACATGTCGGTAATATTATCTAATTTAGTAAAAATACTGTGTGTTTTCATATGTGATGTATTTATGATTTGAGTTCCCTAGAAATTTAATTTTGGATTCATATCATATTTCTAGATATCATGAACACAATCGGGGAGATCATTATTTCTAATTAATGCTCAAAGCAATTTAAAAAAACATGTTATTGTTTTATATTGTCTATTTGAGTTGACATTGTTATTGTTTAGTAACGTACAAACATATTTTATTATGTTTTAGATTCTTTCAATAAGAATAATCATTTTCTTATATCGTTTATATTGACGATAATTAATATTAAAATTGAAAATAACATTATTTTGTTCACAATTACATACTTTTTAGCTGTTTGAGGACAAAGTAATTGTTAGTAGGAGAAATTGCATTTACTGTTTGAACAAATTAATTTTAAAATGACCATCCCATAGGTAAAAAAAAAGCCCAGTTAAAATGTGTTTTTTTTTCTTATAGCTGTTGAACTAATTAATTTTTATCAAATTAATACACACAGAAGTTTAAGACCTTTTGTCCACATGTATTTTTAATAAGTGACATAAATCCTTAGCTGCATTTTTCAATGTTAGTGTCTCTACAATGCGTGCCATTTTATCTAAGCATACAGTTGAAAATCTGAATACATAATTTTGGAATTTGTATATTTAATATTTCTGTAGCCCATAATCCGGTGTCAAAGGTGACTTAACTTTCCAAAGACCATTTTCCTTAGGCTTTTATCCCAATAGAGAACAGTAGCATTAAAATGGGTGAAAATGTTGAAATTACAACAGCAAAATCGTAAAGATTTGAAGAACGTTTCTAAAATTTCTAGATGAATTTATTTGTGTATGGACCATTAGTAGCGCCCGGGTGTGAAGGGTGTAATTTTGGCAAGTTGTCGATAAAGAATATATATACAAATTATGTAAGTCATGTAGGCCAAAATAGTTTACTGAAAATAACTAATCTGATTAATAAACGTCTTAATAGTTTGCATATATCAACATATTGTTTTTTGTTGATTATAAAAAGTACTAATTTTTCACGAGAATAGTTAGTGATCACATTGAAACACACTTAAAATGGTGGCTTACCATTAACAATCTTTGACCCTTACTTTAACGTTTACAACTAATTTGAATCAAATAAATGTTTAACATCTTTTGCAATGAAAAAAAAAACTAAATATGTAAGAATATGAGTGGCTTATTTGTGTAAAGTGTTAAATTTGCTTGTAAACTTGTGTTTGGGAATATATTATCCCCTGATAGTGTTCATATTAGAATAATATTGTTAAAAAGAGTTATTTGGCCAATCAAATCATACTTGCAACTTGTATAAATCAATTCACCTGTTCAAGAAAACTCTAAATCACTGCTATATACTGTACTCTTAGACATTTCAAAATGATGAAATAGTGCCAGTTTCGTCAACAAAACAATATTATAGTGCGTTGTTTGATAAAGTGTTGATAACATAAATAAAATTAATATTAAAATTAGTGTTTATTTTCCTCATTTTTCTACAGCCAAGATACTTAACCATTCGACACACCACAAAAATAACTGTACAGTAAGTATATTCACATTAAATACTTTTCAACAAATGATAAAGCAAGTTTGATTGTGAAAACTATCTATCTACATTTTTTGACAAAAAATGCTCTTGTCCTTGTTATAAATATTTTTGCATGCACTCTATGGGTCGGGCCGTTTTCTTCATATGCAGTATTTATGAATCTACGCAGTAAGCATTCTTAATAAGTGTCATTTATAAATTTAAATAAGTTGAAACCTCAAGCTTAAATTATATTTTAACTTGTTTCTAGCCTACACATTGGTGAGCGCCCAGTTTACTCGTCAAATTTGTTTAGTTTGGATCGCCTGTTAAGGGGAGGTAAAAGTCTGAATTATGATTGGGTGTTTTCCACTCTCCTTCCGTGCAAATGTAAGTAAAATCCCTCCAAATTCTAGCTCCCTCGCGCCTACACCATTAACATGATTGTGTACATACCCACTTCGGCGGCCACATGGTCTAAAACGTCACTCTTGTAGACTAGACTTCCGATGACACTGAGATCAAGGTTCGAATCTCACTCGGGTGTACTGAGGGTGGTTTTTCCAAAATGGTTTTATACTCTCCCTCCGCACAAATTTGGGTACATTTCCTCCAGATTCAACCTTACTAATACCCAACACATGAATGTAATCAGTACATGGGCGCATAACATGAAGGGGTAGTAGGACTCTGTGCTAAAGGAAGTGTCATCTTGCTGTGACGTCACGTGCCAATGACGAATAGGCAGGTTTAAAAACTAACATCCATAGTCGTAGAAATCAGTAAAGGGAAAATCCCCTCCCCTCCTCCCTCTGAAAAAACACCTCGAAGACGAAGTCCCTCTAGTGTGCCCTACAATTGTCAGTGCGGTCAAAGAGCCTCAGTTTCTCCAACCCACTTTATCCTAACTTGCTAGATGGGTCTGCGCCCAAACTGTTCAATACTTCGTTGAGATAGAAGTTTGATTACAGCTTTTTGATCAATGTACCACTTTCCCCTTAAAGACAAGTGGGTTTGATTACAGCTTTTTGATCAATGTACCACTTTCCCCCTTAAAGACAAGTGGAACCCAATCTTGAGGAATTGAAAGTTTAAAATATTTTAAGCTAAACACGGTTCCAAAATCACTTTAAACATGTAGGCCTACCAAATCAAATTCAAATCTGACTTATTGATAGTTTAAATAATTCCACTAATTATGTAAACCTATTTACAAAACTAGGTAAATTTATAAATATGTTTCATAACACAACAGAATTATTTCCACTATAATAATTACCAGTTCCTCTGTACAGTAAAAAAAATATGGAGATTCTTGAGACCTAGGAAGCTGAGATTTTTCAAGCAGGTATCTAAAATCCAAAAGAATATAAAATTAGTTGGAGAGCAAAAATTTCCATTAGGGCCCTCATAATGGGGAAGCGGGTTACAAAAAACCAAACTCAACATATTTTCGGAGCCCAGAATAGTTAGGAAGCTGAAATTTTGCAAACCGATAACCCCTAGCACATAAGTGTCCTGGAATACTGTTGTGATAGAAATATTGTTAGTATAGTTTGATTATATACATAAAAATGAATGTAGGCCCTAAATGTAATAATCTATTATTTTGACATAAGATGTCAAAATATTGTTTTAGTACATATATATATATATATATATAAATAAAGTTAAATGGCATAGCTACTAGCCTTAGATAATCTTGAGTATGCAAGGATGATGTAGGTCTTAAGCTTGGCAGTTGCACGCGTGCAAGGTCAGGTTTTAAGAAGAGAGATTGTTTTGCCAATTAGCATAACACAAAGTATTGACATAAGCAGAAACTCGGGGGAAACACCTCTCCTCTTATTTTGGTATACAACAGTGAGATTGTAGACCTTTCACGGAGAGGGGCCAGGAAGGACGCCAGTTGTTAGGGGGCTAGTCCATAGTGCTCTACATACTCAGCTACCGAGTCTGAGTTAAATAGTAACAGCGCAATGCCAGGTGGTCATGTATTCAACGCCTGTTAGAGTTATGACAGGTCAGGGTGCGGATCTGCTGAATAGAGTAATTGATAGAACGAGGACTTTCACTAAACAATTTCAACCTGTTCAAACATCTACATCACATTTATACAATCACATAGTAATTTTATTATTTTAATAAACAAGATCAAAATGAACCCCACAATTATTTGCCACAATCAAATTTAATACAGTTAGGTTGTTTTATTAAGCCAGTAAATAATGTGTGGACTAAATAAAGTAAAGTTTCAAAAAATGCACCTTTTTTCCCAAAATTTATTTTAGACATATTCAACATAAGTGATTAAAGCTCTTAACCATAGAGTAAGATATTGACCATATTATTAGCGCTTCAAATAATCTGCAAAAAAGTTATGTTTCATGTCAAAGCAATATAGATAGTAATTTTTTTAACCTATGTTGGGATTGGTAGAACTTATATCAAGTTAACTTTTCCATTATGAGATGTTCTACTTTGCTCTATCCTAATTTGATGGATTGGCTCTGGTCAACCAAGACTTGATTAGGTTAAACTCTAGCTATAAAACCAACCAAAATTGCTGTGTTTAAAGACCAGGAAAACAGGGTTTGAAACCACAAAGTGTAATATTTAAAAAAATAACTATGTAGTTATCGCCAAGCTGCGAGGAAAGGTCATTATGTATCCTCCCTCAGGCAACCATCCTTTACACCGACATCAACTGGTTACCACGGAAATATCGTGAACACTTGAGTAATGTTTCATCTCTTTGCATGAATGCGAGGCATTGTTATACAAGACGAGAATAATATAGTCTGTCACTGTGTAACTCTGTAAAGGTCATTTGTACCAATACGGCCAGCCTGGGCTGTAATAAATGTACACAATTAGATGTGTAGTAAAATGTGTAACATAAGATAACCCTCTAAACATTCAGAATATTTGTAGAACTTCAAGCCAATCCCATGCAGCTTGACTTGTGACAACAAACTATCCAAGGTAGCGTCAACACATGTCATCACCCTCTATCCTGCCGCAAAAGTTGCTTGAACTTCGTGGAGGGGGCAAACACAGGGTAAAGAAGCTAAATACACTTTCAGAGAGAAAAAAAAAAGCATCTCGGATACTTCTATACTGATGTCCTGTTTTCTTCTTTTATAATCAATATACTTGCCTCTTGATCTTCATTTTACGCCTCACCTAATATGTTACAGTTCTTCATTTCCCACAAGGTGTAAACTCCTTCATTATATCTAATAAAGGGAAGCGCACAAGACCAGATAAGAATAGCAGATACAACCAGAATGAATTGAGAAGGTATCAAAGGACAATAGACTGAGAGCAAGCTATTGTTGTGAGACACGCAACCCACACAATTTCGAGGGAAAAAAAAGAAGTTAATTTTAGTCCTCTGCAACAATCGAAATTATAAAATGTTAAGTATGCATACCCCTCAACTTTCTACCACATAAATTGATAATTGCCTCAAAGGGTTGTTACACACTTCAACATAAATATCAGGGAGAAGGCGTGACTAAACCACAGTCATCCTCTATTCTATACTATACTGGATCTACATAAAAATACCTCTTGCAAAGAACCAAAGTGTGCCACTCAAGTTTGTCGTCTGCTTGATTGTGAGGGGAGAGATTTAACAGTTTATTTCAATGTTCTTGTGAGAAAACATGTCACTGATGAATCAGTGTTATTGTTTGAAAATAGTGAAGTATTAATATTATACCACATTGGCTGAAGAAACATTTACATCAAAGGATATACAATTCAGTTTTATGGGTAATACTGTATAAACACGAATATAATCTTTAATATATTTTTAAATATGTAGCTATCATCCAGGTTGTTTACATTCTGTCAAAATTACAACATATTACTATAGGGCAGGATTCTGGTACGAATCGAGCCTTCTAAAAGAACTTCCTTAAAAAATCATGGGTATATATTAGCCTACTTAAATTCATTCACGAATTTCGAGATTTGCTATACTCTTCGAACGTTTATTAACACATTTATTTCATTTACCTAATCACACATTGAGAATCAAATTAGTGAACAATGGCTGTATCCGAATAGTTAAGTACACTTGACTTGATACAGTCTTGATGCAGAATTGAGTTCTCGCGGTTTTCAAGCGAGAGATGCATCTGGATATGATCAAATTATCGAACGGCAACACACTTGGGCCCGCAGTGCTGCTTCCTACCGAATAACTAGAAACTATGTAAACGCCATCTATCCGCTCTAATGAAAACTAATACGAGTATTTAAAATTGGCACCATTTTAAACAGACCTACGATCAGTTGTTATTTCCCGTAGCAGTAGCAGTTCAAACGAAAATTTAAGCATGCCGGGAAATAATAATTTAATTCTTATGGCTATCATTAATGGAAGGCGCAGATTATTAAAACGTTAAAATGTGCGCAACAACAAAGTTTATACCTATCAGATGTATAATGTTATTCATGTGTAAAATCTTTAGGTTAATAAATACTTTATATCTTAAATTAAAACATATAATTAATTGGCATACTTACTTTTTGGAGATTTATTTTCCGAAGACATGACGAGAATGACGAGCCGAGAAATTCTGTCCAACGCCGCACCAACGACACATCGCTCGTAGCTTTCTTATCCATGGTTACCATGGTCACAGTGCTTTTTAGGTGTGAAAGTGTAAATCACAGATGAAGTTAACACGAAATGAGAAAGAAATACCATACCCGAATGTTTCTTTCTCTCTTAGACAATGGTATGCAGGCGACAAATCTAAAATTTCAACCACAAAATGTTCACCTAGCTATATTATAAATACCAATGCTAAACAAGGACAAAAGCAAAATAAAAGTAAATATTTTTAATGGTTGATGGTAATATTTGAGAACAACAGGTAATAATAAACATAAATAATACTTAGTATGAAAGATGACAACCTATTAAGCAAAACTTACATCCGTATAATATTGTATGGAATAACCTAAACATAATCTAATAACATGTGAATTTGTCATAATTAAACATTATAGGTACTCTAGGCAAACTCGTATTCAAAAACAAACTATTATGAAAACCTTATTATTAAAAAGACAGAACAAACATGTTAAAGTGTATTAAAATGGTTAAAACGACAAAACCAATATATTAAAGTATACCAACATATTAAAAAGATTTCAATATGAGATTAAATCCAGAGGAGTAACTTTACGAAAGTGACTCAAATGGCACTAAAAAGATTTACCTGACGTATAAAATAGAGTAAACAAATAACTCCTTCTGCACTGTCACGTAATAAAAAACTAAGGTCACCTTTAAAATCAAGAGCCAGGCGAATAGGGTCATACTTGCGACACTCCACCAAAATGTGGTACACACTAAGGGGAGCATCGCAAAATTCACACACTGGAGATGGATCCCCTCTTAATAAAAATCCGTGGGTTAGAAATGTATGCCCAACGCGGAGCCTCGTCACGATGACCTCCACTTTACTAGACTTTTGTAAGAAGAGGGCCACCGTGACACACCGTCCCTCATGGACTGCAGCTTGTTCTGAGCAGGGGTCGAGACCCACTGCTCGTGTCAGGTGCGTAAGACCCCACGCGGAACATAACCCTTTATATCTAAAAACATGACACCCAGACTCGCCTCCGAAGGTAGGTATGATGCCTCCTTGGCCGCCTGGTTCACCAGTTCATTTCCTGAAAGACCAGTGGGACCAAGAATCCAGCAAAAAGTGAGCCGGGTGCTTAATGAATCAATTTTAAAAATTTTCTCATGTATCATCAGCATGAGGGGATTCCAGGAGTAGAGAGTGGACAATGCCAACAGAGCACTCATGGAATCCATACAGATGAGAACAGAACGGTGACACGATAAACAGAACATAAATATTTAAAAATGGCTTATAATTCCAGCGTAAAAACACTTGATTCACCAGGTATACAAAATTTAAAATTGGATCCTTCTACAACAAAGACGGCTCCAATAGAGGCCCCGATTTCGAGCCATCTGTGTACATGCGTTTAAACCCCTGAAAGTGGGTTGTGAGGAGCTCATTAAAGGTCATCTCGTATACAAAGCATGGGGTGGTCGCTTTAAAGAACTTGGCAAGATAAAAATTACATTGAGGTAGACGTATCTTCCAGGGAAAAACTCAACTTGGGGGTGTGGGGATAGCCCTTGGAAGGACTATCCCAAACGTGTCGAAAAACCGATAGCATCCTGATCCCAACCAGTCTTGTACTACACCATTTGGTTTCATACTAGACACGATTAGGGAGATGAAACACAAGATGGTATGCAACATGTTCTGGCATGCAATGCAGTTTCGACACCTAATATGCCAGAAGATATGAACGCCGGTAGGGAAAAGGGGGCTCACTGGCATCGGCACAGATGCTGACGACTGGACTGGTATGAAAAGCACAAGTAGCCAGTCGTATACCCGCATGGTGGACACTATCCAGCATCTTTAACGCCGAAGGTATTGCTGATCCATAGACAAAACTACCGTATTCTAGTTTAGATCTTATCAAGACCCTATACAGGCACATCAAGGTTTCCCTATCAGCAGCCCAGGACCAATCGCTAACCACTTTGAGCAGGTCGAGTACTTTTATACACCTCGCTTTCAGGTCTTTGATGTGGGGAACCCAAATTAATTTAAAATCAAATATAAGTCCCAGGAACCTTAAGGTCTCTGAGGCATTTTTTCCAATATTTTGCATACACAACTAATTAAGGCTATCGGTCTATAACTAGTTGGATCTAATTTATCATTGCCATTTTAATGAATAGGTATAACGATTGCTTACCTCCATAGTGATGGGAAATGTTGAGATTCCCAAACACTATTGTAGAGGTCCAAAAGAAATGCCTGTCCGACAGGGGGCGGCTGTCGCAACATTTCATAACGTATGTCGTCCAGCCTGGAAGCTGTGCTGCCCACCTGGGACAGAGCATAGGTCAATTCATCTATAGTAAAGGGGGAGCTATAATCCTTCCCCGACTTTGACCAAAATCAATAGTATGGCGCCTCGATGTTCCGCTTATGCACCTTGAACTCGTTAAAGTAGCTCGTAGTGCTAGAGATTGCGAAGAACATCGAGCTCAATACATTGACGACCTCCACAAGGGGGAAGACAAACGAACCGTTAGACATGAGGGCAGGTATATTATTAATGGAATCTTTGCTCCTACGTAATTTACGGATATCATCCCAAACCTTAGTTGTGGGATTTAAAATTGTAAGGGTAGAAATAAACTGTCTCCAAGATTCTCTTCTGCTTTCTCGAATGACATGGTGAGCTTGAGGACGTAGAATACGGAATGACTCCAGATTCTCCGAAGTATGACGTCGATAAAAGAGACGTAGGGCCCTTCGATGGTCAGAAATAGCCAACCGACACTCCTCGTTCCACCAGGAAACAGGACAGTGGAGCAGATTTGGCGAGGATTTAGAGATGGGAACCCTCACCACCGCGATGACCGTCGAAGTAAAAGGCCAAGCCTTAAAATTGACGTCAGGAGGATGGGGTTGATCAGCTACGGCGAGCTCGCAGAATTTATCCCTGTCAGCACTTGGGGTAACCGTGCTGTACTGGGAGGATCTTGAAGTGGTGAAAGCAGAATGGGAAAGTGATCGCTGCCACATAGGTCCGAGTGAACTTCCCAAAGGAAGTGAGCAGCGATCTGGGGCTACATAAAGGTTGGTCGATGGCAGAGGATACACCAATAAAGGTGGAGAAGTGTGTCAGGGTCCTGGTGTTCATTAGCACCAGGTTTCCCAAGACAATAATGTCCTCTACCATCCTCCCACGGGCGTCTGCAAAATTAGACCCCCACACCAGGTTATGAGCATTAAAGTCACCCAAGTTGATATAGGGGGCGGGAATTTGTATAAAGAGGGCCTCTAGGCTACTCTTTTAAACACGTTCGCCTAGTGGGAGGTAGATGCAGCATATTGTAACTTCCATAGCAAGGGAGATTCAGACAGCGATCACTTGAAGATTAGACACGATATTAATATGTTTATGGTATATACTGCTTCGTGCGAGTATAGCCACACCTCCGCTAGCCCGATCAAAGAATGGATTGTCGGTACGAAATACATCGTGCCCACGAAGCATCGGGTTTTTAGTTGGGTGGAAGTGGGTCTCCTGCAAACACAAGATAGAAGGATGCAGGGAAGAAATTAGTAGTTGAATTTCCTCTACATGAGCATAGAAACCCCTACAATTCCATTGTAGTAGCGATATTATTTGTTAGTATAAAATGTAATTATATCGCAACCCATAACACTATTTCTTAAAAATAAAAATTGATTGGGGACTTTTTTAAGCCCTATTTAACTTTCCCAGTCTCTCCTGGACCTTCCGCTTCAGGAGAGGCTTTGATTTATCCTGGAGAGACTGGGTTAGAGGTACCTTGCGCGAAGGCTTTGTTAAGGCCTTCAACGCTTTCTTTACAATAATTTTATCGGCAGTCCCTTGCTGGTCCTTCCTCAAGGCACCAGTGGGACTTGCCTTTGCGGCCTAGCCTGTACCACCACTCATCCCAACCTCCGGAGTCCCAAAGGTGGGATTGAGCGGCTCGACAAAAGCATACGTAATTTAGGGCCCCAAGGAGGGCTTCGGGGGGTTCTCCAAGGAGGCCTCCTCGGGGGTACAGGAGGTACCACGGAGGCGAATTCAATGAGGATATCGCCCCCCTGTACAAATGTTGGCACCACCATCGTTGGTACTGTTTGTCTTTGCATGTCTGGAGTAAAGACGAGTGACAAAGGTTGTGTAGGCGTCTTAGCAAGATTAACTGCGTAATGGAAATTGGGGCAATTTATGTTCTGGCTAACAATTTGGCTATACGATGTCTGAAACACCGGGGCTTGACTGGATATATATTCCTCGCGTGCTTGGGCATAAGAGATCTTCTTTTCACATTGAACATCCAAGCTTTTTTTTTTCTGCGCCTTCCATTTCGGACAGGCCCGAGATCAAGCAAAATGCGGACCTTTGCAGTTGACTCAGAACTCGGGAGACTCACACGGTGTATCGTGAGCCTCCTGTACGCAAGCTGCACGGGTTGGATTTCCACGGCATCTCAGCTTCGTATGCCCAAATTCCTCGCACTGAAAACAGCACCAAGGATTGGGAACATACGTCCGGACTATGAGCACATGGAAGCATGCTCGAACCTCTTTTGGAAAAGTGGGAGTCACAAAAGTGAAGATATATGTATCGGTATTTTTCTCTTATCCGTTATTTTTGGTGATGATACGGTAAAACTCAGTGATATTGGGAGGGAAAAGTTACTCACAGATATTCCCAATGCTTACGCAGTCGAGGTCATAGCAATTGACCACTCCCATACAAACATTGAGGAACTTGTAGGGCTCCACCTTCACCTGTATATGAGCCGTATTACTCAATGGTATTTCTGAGATTGCCATTATATTTGAGGAATGCTTGTCAGTCGTAGTCTGAATCATAAAATTGCCATAACGCAGTTTCCTTATTAAAACGTCAGATTTTGCTGCTCCATTTATCACTCTTTCAGTGATAATGGGCTAACACGTTTCAGATCTTCACTTTCGTCTGCTAGATACATCACTAGGTAGTGGGGTTGGGGCCTCACCACTTCCTGGATTTTTTCCAACACAGGGCTGGACGCCCTTACCCATTTCCATCTCTTATAATTAATACAGCCCTGTGAGGGGCCGGGCAGTGAGTTGCCAGCAGGCTTGGTAGTACGGTGCCAGCAGACAGTAAGTTGTCAGCTGCAACAAAGAAGTCGGCCTAGCCTTATGTTGGGGACAACCTGCACAGTACTCGGATCGTAGACCCAGGGTGATCCAAGTTGATACTACCACACGAGGCCCTGTTAACCCTCCTGACGACGTTAGATAGGACAACCTACGCATGGGGCAGCGCCAGGAGAGAGGTTGTTGCAGCAAGTGGGTGCAGGTAAGTGCCAATTTTATGTCCGAACCCCCATGAACGCAACCGGTCTTTTCTCAAAGTAGGGTACCCGGTTATTGTCATCCCTAAGGCCTTTCTACTAAGATATTACAACCAGTGCACTCTCATGACGGATCTCGAGTGCAGTGGTATCCAATAATTGTCCGAGGAGAGCCGGGTTAGCTACCAAGGTCGTCAACAGAGAAGCCAAATGCTTCCGTGCAGGACTGAACGGCAGGGGGAAGAGAAGAAAGAAGTAAGGAAAGTAATAGAACGGAGAAGAAGGAAGGAGAAAGAAACGGAAGGAAGAAAAAAGGAGGTGAAAGGAAGGATATAGGATAGGTCTGTCCAGCACGTCCTGCACAGAAGCCTCCCCTTTTAGTCGCCTTTTACGACAAGCAGGGGTTACTGCGGGACTATTCTAAACCCATCCTGCAGGGGGATATATTATTAGAAGTGCATATCAATTTAGATTCCCTAAATGTGCACTGCACACCGACACCTTGAGTGTGCCACAGCAAGAAATATTATTTACAATTCTAAGTAATCTTCAACAAAATTATATTTTTCAAAGGTATTTCTGACCATAAATAACACCTAATAGCATGAATTCAAAGCATTGACATATTTAATAATAAATTCAATACTAAGCTTCCCAATGAAGACAACATGTATTTTTTTTAAAAGGCATAGTGGCCATTACGTTTAATTAATATATATCCAAATACAATAAACAATTAAATTCAAATAGGTTCAAATATAATCTTATAAACTAAATAGATGAACCTTGTAAATCATATCTTGATATAGTAACATTATTCTAAGGTATTTAAGTTTTAAGAGGAGCTTAAGAAGGCGGATTCAAATTATAGATTACTTGAAGGAAAGAAGAACATTCCGGGAGCTGAAGGAGGAGGAGGAGAGGGTGCATTTGTGGTTTAAGTTCACTGCCAAAAGGATTGGACCTGTGAGACAGTACACGTAATATTATTAATAGTAATAATAAGAGTAATAATAATAATAATAATAATAATAAATGATTATGATCATTATAATCTAAGTGTTTGCAATCTTTGACAATATTAAATAAAAAATTATTTATTGTCATATTAGGAGAATCTTTGACAATTATAGATAAAAATTCTAAATTTTCATATTGCGAGAAATAAAATTTTAGGCCTGAAGAGATTATTGAAAGATTATTAAATTGTATGTCGAAAATAAATGTTGTACTTACATTTTTAATGAAAGGTGTAGCCATTGATATCTATAATATTGTTAGGTTTTAACATTTGAACAATAATATACCACTGGCTTGATGAACTTTACAATTTTATTGAAGATTGGTATTACACTTAGTATATCGCCAGTTACAAATAAATTGTCAATTAACAGCATGTTACTGAGCATATACAATCTATATACATATTAGTGATGCCAATACAACCATTCATAAGCTATCCTCAGTGATCTCTATACTATACTGGATGGACATAAACAAACCCCCTGCAAAGGACAAAAGTGTGCTGCTCAAGTTTGTCATCTGCTTTATTGTAAGGGGACAGATTTAACGGTTTATTTCAATGTTCTTGTGCAAAAACATGTCTATGATGAATAAAAGTGTTGTTGTTTGAAAATAGTGAAGTATTATACTACACTTGGCTAAAGAAACATTTACATTAGCAATTCAGTTTTCCAGGCAAAAATACGAATAAAATCTTTAATATATACACTTATGTATCCATCATAAATGTTGCTTACATTCTACCAAGACTACAATATATTTAAAGTTAGCTATTACCTTGTATATTGGTTTCAGAAACCATGTTATAATAATAACAAAAATTAAATAAGGGACCTATATCTTAAAACTTGTCTACATTTGTTTGAATGGCAAACTTTGTGTAGCTGTCTTACATTCAAACGATCATTTAGGTTATAGGGTTGTAGAAATTATTATTATATTACCTCTTTTTCAAAATTGTGTATTGCTTTCAGAAACCATATTTTGTTGAATGTTCAATAATTACAATGAAAAAAGTTGTCTACAATTTTTATTACATTTGTTTGAACGACATACTTTGTGTAAAAATCTTATACCGAACGATCATTTTGCTTATAGGCTTGTAGGAATTACGGTATTTACGATATCCTGATTTTGGTAAGAATCCCGCTATGGAATGCTTTATTTAGTACCAGAATACTACTAGATAGTAGTATTTGGTTAGGTAGAATAAATGGCCATCTAGAACGGAAATTGAAACTCTCTTCTGGATGGTCTATTATCCTACCTAAATATTACTCTAAGGCTATGTACACATTGGCATCGTATTCGACCGAAATACTGTTCAGGCGTACTCGGCCGATTCCTCCGATATTTTCAATCTCATGGGCCTCCATTAACTTGGTCATAGTACAACCGTTAAGTTTGGCCAAATACGTCCGACGTTGGACAGATTCAAATCGATTTGTTTTTTCCGGCCGAACTGTCCGATTTTCAAGAGATCATCTTGAGAAAGGCATGGTAAAATGATGGACTGTGAAAGTTGATAATTTTTGTATTTGAAAGAAAGTGTTTGTGGGATTTAAGAAGCAATCTATATCAAAATAGAGATAGTTATTATAGGATTCAATGGCGTGAGGTTGTGACAGAAATGAAAATTAAAAGTAAGTATTTTTTTTTACTTTAAATTAACAAGTTTATCAAAAAATAAGCTATTAATTTGGTTGGTAAGACTATTTAAATTATTTATTATAACATGATAGGACATTCAGAATAAATGATAATCATTAAAGAAGTTTTCAAATAGCGATTCACCCATTTAATCAAAAATTCACATTTTACATTAATAAAATTATCATGCTAACAATTCGACCATAATATTATAGTAATCTTTCGGGTATCTTCTACTCTTTTACACACATTCAAGGCAATGTGTTAATTTGACATTATTAGCTAATTTGTATGAATATATGAGATGTATCAATGTTTATGATAGGTAGTTAAATGAAGTAAATTTGTTATAAAAGGTTTGAACAACTTAACTAAGATTGAAACTCGTGTCTTGAGTAGCTGTAAGTGGGTCCCACTAAACATTTTAGGTTGGTTCAATTTACGCAGAAAAATTATGGGTGCTCAAATTCTAATTGAATATGGATGGGTAAACCAAATGGACTAAGGGAATTTTATTATTTATCTAGCATTGATGCTTAATATCAGTTCAGATTATATGCTTATGTAATATGCTGACGATTTTAGGAATTAGGAAGGCTATATTTAGAGCAAGTATACTCTTTTACCACGATCTCCTCATCATTGGCAGTCTAGTCCACTGCGAAAGTAGCGCTTTAGACCACCAAAACAGGTTAAAAAGTTTAGGAAGCCCCGTGTTAAACCATTAAAATGATTAAGAGCTTTAAGTTTGCTGAGGGCTGTATACAGGTGGAATTAACCTTTTTTTCTAAAGATTATTCCACTTCTCAACTATAATGGCATGAAAAGGCCTATCTATTATGACTTTTTAAAATCAGCTATTTAATTGTCTAGTGAATATTTGAATTTATTTAAAAGTGGATTTTCTTTTGTTACGCAAATAATTCATATTTCTCTCTAATATAGGCCGTCCTTTTTATCGTTATTTTAATTAACTTTGTTTTGAGATTGAATCCCTAAACTCTTTTATCAGGACAACATTCTAATTTTTAATTTCAATAAAGTAAATTTTCCACTCACGTCACATTCAATGCACTGTGACTTTGTTCCATACTCTTAGAAACACATGAATTATGATCTATCTCGGTACTTTTGTTTTCATTAACCATTAATACTGAAGTTTTTATCTTGACTGCTGCAACTGTCACGGTAGGCCAAAAACAACAAATATATATGTTTTTTGAAATTCCCTTAACATTAATAATGATCTAATACTTCTAAAATAGAATCATGATAGAAAATTAAGGTGGGGTGGAGGGGGGCGCGATAAAAGGTAAGTGTTTTTTGCACTTTTTATGCCCGAAATAAATAAAATATTGTTCCAGTAAAAAAAGAGAATTTAATTTTCTTCACGTGGTGACCTGAAATTTCTTGAATATCTGTCAAGAGTATTCTGGGATTCAATCACAACTTTTAACTCTTCATTTAAAAGTCTGTAATATAATGCTGCCATGATCATGACAGGTATTCAGGGACTGTTGATATCAACACGTGAATATAATTAAACTCTGTGTTTGTACTGGAGCAATATTTGATTTATTTCGGCAAAAAAAGTTTTGTCATAAAACTGCAAAAATACTTGTCTTCTCTCTCATTCCTTCCACCCCATCTTAAATAATGTACAAAAAGTACAGGTAAAACCACGATTTTAACCATACAGTCAAGTGACGGGTTGTTACAATACTAAAAGTATAGAGGGGGGGGGGGGGGGGGTTGAGATGATATAAGGCATGAAATGTGAATGAACGATGAGGATTGGTGGATTCAGTTTGTCTTCTTGTCGCAAGACTCCGCAAACTTCGGAAATTGTGCTTGATGCTCGGCATATCCAAGTCCTGGTGCAGAGAGAGCTCTATTCGAAATGTACTATTTACACTCAAAACAAAAAAATAGCCCTTTCTTTAACAATATAATTCTACTTATACCTTTTAAACTATTGGTAGTGAATATTACGTTTTGAAAAGTGCAACCAAATCAAAATAGGTGATAAGTTCTTAGCATTTATCCAAACAGTTTTGCTATTCCACTAAGCTTTTTGTCATTTGTTACAGACAGTTTTTTTGTATTCTAAATAACTATGGTTAGAAAATTTAAACTTAATTTGTATCTAAATTTAATAAAGAGTTAGTAGCAGTCCTATCAAATATTTACCACTAAATTTTAAACTGTTTATTTATTTGAGGTATTTACAGTGCACTTTCTGAACGACTGATTATATCAGCACACGACTGTAACGAGTTACACGAAACATCAATGGGTCAACACTCACCAACCCGGGGGGCCCGCTCTCGGAAGACCATCACACGGCACAAAACACTATCACCGACCTCCGCTCTCCGAACTAATACCGAACAGAATGAGCGACGCGCCCAAGCTGACCGACTGCAAGGATCGAACACGTGTCCAGCCAGCCGAAGAAAGAAGAGAGTTCCGTGTCCGGCCGCGAGTAGCGTCTGTACGCTTCGACATTGTTCTCAGACCAACTCATTCCTTCAATTGTTATGTTCTCCTACCTTCCATCTCCTTCGATCCTACCCCCACTCTGGGAACTATTTCTTGTATATATACGGCTACGCCGGGCACGTAAGGTCACTTACTACCCCACCATCTTGTGGATAAGAGGTGAGAACCGCGACCTAGGTCTTGGGGATTATTGTTATACATATCTAAATTTAAGTTTCGGCGTCATGGGGGGCATTCTTGTCAAAATTATCATTCTGGTTCTTAAAACCTTATTTATTGTTGTTGTTGAACTTGCAATGCCATGCGCTACCGCGGAATGTAGAGAGGCCGTCGCCCTTCGTCACCCGCCTAAATTTGGGGTCCAAACCTAAACTTTATTGTTAGCTATTTATGTAAATACTTGTTTATGGTTAGAGCACTGAGAGTTTGTCTGTGCGCCCGGGTTCGAAACCCGACTTGTAATAATTCACTTATTAGTTTAGTTGTATTTAAACTCAGCTTTATTTATCGGGTTAAATATTGGAAGTTGTTATGTTACTTAGTTTACTTTTACATTTGGGGCTTATTGGATTGGTGTGACGCAATGTTAGTTACGTGCGTCTTTAAATGTTAATCTTTAAACCTTGCTTGGTAACTGTTGCGCGGGGGTTACGGTTATGCCGTACGTCTTACTCTGGAAATAATACTAGTAGGTTAAACAACCAAGTTGTGATCCTGAACTGTTAATTGTTGTTTGATTTTGGGCCCGACACGTTTAGTGTCGTTTTTGACTCTCCTAAGGAGGTTTCATGATTGTTTACTTATGTTATCTAATAGACTCCGATGGTTGACGGAGAGGTGCGCTTCACCACAGACTGTGCCTTCTCAATTATTGTAATATTGTTGTTTTTCTTACAATAACATTTATATTGTTCAACCAGGTAACACTCTTGCCTGATTTTCAGTCTCCCTCACCCTATAGATATTAAGGGGGGAGGTAGCAATAAACTAACTGAATTTTAGCACGGCCACAACACCCAGCCCCAGGTCATTAGTTCACGAATGATTTATTTTCCGGCCATGCTTATCGGGGTGGTTTTCCACACTGTATGCACACAGGTGCATGTGAATTTCCTATAAATTCTACCTTCTTAACTTTCATTATTGTGCATATGAAGTGTCTACAAGATAAGAAACATTATATTTTGATATTGGTTTAAGCTTAATTTTATAAAATTTCAAATACTTAAAACAACTATAGCGCAATAGTACTCT
Organism: Timema cristinae; assembly: GCA_039000515.1. Lineage (NCBI taxonomy): Eukaryota > Metazoa > Arthropoda > Insecta > Phasmatodea > Timematidae > Timema > Timema cristinae. The sequence continues at coordinate 29,460,786 of JBCFYV010001001.1, read as the reverse complement.
GAAATTATATGTTATATGATGGGAACCCCCCCCCCCCCCCGTCTAAAAAGTCAAATTCTTTAATATTTTGCTGGTGATAATCCTGGCCAAGTGCATCAAGCAGCCCCTCCCCCCTATAAAGGTACCACACTTTCCCTCCTCGCAAATGCAGGCACACCCTAAATAAAATAAAGATCAGGTTGGTCAACTGAATTTAATTAAAAGCAGACTTCATTAAAGCGGATGTATAATTTTGACTGTGCGCAGTTTTACCTAAATAAATAAGAAAGAGTTGATAAGACTCAACTGTATTAAAAATTGAGCCCCTTATTTCCCCAAGTGGTGTAGGTCCTACTTTAAAACTACGCTGTTGGGAGCAGCAAAATGTTGGTGTGTTAAACTTAACGGCCATTTCATTGGTAGAACTAGCGGTGTACGTAGTCCTGCTGCCATATTAGTAAACACAGCCTTGTCTTGTCTGATCTGGTCTTTTATTCAGAGTTATGTACCCTCTAACTGATCATGTATTTAGCTATTCATTATACATTTTGTTATTTTAATTAAATATTTAAGTGGTTTAAAACAACTTTGGACAATTATGAATGACCTAAATACAACATTTCGAGCAACGAAACGAACAAAAATCAAGAAACATACACTAAAAATATATCCAAGAAAAAAAAAGTGGTGAATCATACATTAACGGAAGAGGTAATGTTGTTCGGGAGAAAGTTTTAAAAGACATTGAGTATGAATGTAAAAATAAATGGCACACCAAACTGAGCGTTGAAGAGAGGAGAATCTTATATACACAGTTTTGGTAGATGAGTGATTTCGGAAAACAGAGTGCCCATCTTTGTGCGCTTGTTCACTGTGTTGATGTAGACCACGACCGCGTGAACATACAAAGCCTGCTAGAAAGTTAGTGAATCAGTTCTTTCTTATCACTTCTAATGAAACCTTTCAAGATATGTAAAAAGTTTTTTTCTTGACATTTTAAGTGAGTGATGTTAGGCTAAATACAGAGAAGGTAGATCTCCGGGGCAGGACCTGAGAGGAAAGAAAGAAAATCCAAGAAAAACACCTCACGAAGCTGTGAATATTGTGAAGGAACACATACAAAGTTTCTCATGCTATGGGTCGCATTACACACGGACACATCCATAACCCCAATAGAAAATATTTAAACGAAAATTTGAACATTCGCAAAAATGTATAACTTGTATAAAGAAAGGTGTGAAGAAATACACGTGGTTCCTGTGAAAGATAAGTTTTATCGTCAAGTCTTCAACACAAAGTGCAATTTGCATTTTCATGCACCAAGAAAAGACACATGTAGAAAATGTGATGAATATAAGATAAAAGTTAATGAAGCAAGCATTTCTGTAGAAGATAATCATCGACTTGAGGATGATCATGAGCTACTTCTAAGTAAGACAGAGAAAGTATGAATAATTAGACAGATAGTGATATTTACGTTTGTTCAATGGTTCTGCCAAAAGCACCACCTTCTACAGTTTTGTCGGTTTCTAATGCCTACTACAAACGTAACACGTGTGCCTACAATCTTGGGGTTCACGATTTGGCAAAAGGTACTGGATACTTTTACATGCGGGACGAAACTCGAGCTTCACGGGGCTCACAAGAAATAGTTCTTGTTTACTTAAACACTTCAGATTGTATTGCACTGGGAGGGGGGTAAATATTTACTCTGATACATGCACTGGCCAAAACAAGAATATAAAAATGGCCGTATCACTAATGAAGTTTTTAGTGTCATAATAATAATGTTGAAGTCATTGAACAAAAGTTTCTTGTCTCGGGACACTTGTTCCTGCCCAATGGCCGAGATTTTGGTTCAGTGGAGCTAGCTTTGTTTTAGAAAACGACGTAATATGGTCTTAAATCTTTTTGGATGACTTATTCTCTATAAAATATTATTTAACCCAACCTTTGAAAGCTATCTCCCATTGTAATTCTTTTGTCTTCAAATTTACTGTTATAGTAAGTCCAAGAGTAACATGGGATGTTTAGTATCGTCGGAAATATACATTAGTTATTTTCCTAATGTTAGGAATATACTGTTAACTTGACTGATAAGAATAGAAAGAACGTAATTAGTTCCATGTCATAGTTACACCCGCCTCACGCATTGTTGATTGGGAACAATTTTGTTTATGATCAACTATAGATCTATTAGTATTATGAGCAAAACTGTACTAGTTGCATTTTATAAGTATGTTTCATAAATATGGTTGTGTTATAAGTATACACTTTCAAGACGGGCTTGTTATGATTCTTTTAGAATCAAGCTTAGTCCATAGATTTAGATTGTATTCATTCTAACTTACTAAATTATATCGCATATTGCTCACTATAATTGCAATGTTTACATGTGGACTGATAACGTTATCTAACGATATAAATATGTCCTAATTAGTTAAATGCGATTCAATCACTTTCAATTAATATTGCTTTGTAATTCCTTGTGAGACTTTTTATATTTTCTGAAAATAGTCCTTCAGGCCATTATTGATGTCATGTCATGTCATTCGTTATCATTCAAGTTTAGCAAACTTGTCTATTACTGAATTATGTTTTACTTTTTTTTCAGATACTTGGGCTGGGCTTTTTGAGTGTAGGTCGATTAAAGATCCCTGGCGATCCGCCTTTCAACCTTTTCACTGTGTTTGGTTTCTTGGGCGTGCTTGTTCAAGTTACCTAAGAGTCTGGCGAGAATGGTTGAATTAATAGCTTAAGGAAGAAAAGAAATGTTAAATTTATTTTAAATATAAAAATTTGTTATATTTTTTATTATAATAATCATTTAAAAATTTATCTTTATTCTTCTAGAATTTTCAGTGAGTCCATACACAAAACCTTAATATCGCAAAAAAACTTCAAAAATGGACTTACACCACTTGGGAAATATGGGGCTCAATTGTCATTTGTGTACCAAGTCACTGGTGTATTCAGATTTTTGCCACCCGCCTGACCCAAATAGTCTAGAGCTAGGGCTGCCTAATCCCATTGCCTCATCTGAAGAGACAAAGTGAATTCTATTAATATATTTTGTTTACAAAAATAGGTTATAGTGAAATAATAATATTTGATCAGTGTCTATTAACTTTTGAGACACAGTTCCCCGTAATAACGTAAGCCTGAATCAACCAAGCTATTCAGAACTGTACATGATAAGTCAACACACATGTTTTGGAAATCAGTTTTTGCTTTGTATAGTCTCATACCAGTAAATGACATTTAGCAAAACATCAGTAAGCATGACACATATAAGTAGCTGTGAAACATGGACAAGGGGTTCTTTTTATCTTTCAGAAAGCACTTTTAGAGGTTTTCGACAATTGACGGTGAGGAATATAATGTAGTTCTTGTCTAGAACAAAATGGAGTAGTTCCCCTATAGAGACATATTCAAGGACTGTTTGCTAGAATGCCTTGACTGGGGCTATAACTTTCATAGTATTTTAACAATCAACTATCGACTTCACATAATGTGCTTTAGTCTATAATAAATCCCCCAACATATCGAGTTTGACTATTTTAAACGCTCCTACCCGACAACTCTCTCCCTTTAATAGGCGATCTTCCCAAACTGACATATAGATAATGTGTATGGGGGGGGGGGGGGGGGTCCAACAAGCAGCTAGTTTCGTAGTGTACATTATCTACAGACTAAACACACAGCTAGATCTGAGGTGGATATCCTGTAGTATTGATATGTAAGATGAAGAGGACCCCAAACTACTCTTGAATTGTCTTCCAGCCAAACAGCACGTCAGGACCACCAGGTGACAGGACTAAGTACATCTATAATGTTTCACTCTCAAGTAAAGAAAGACCTACTTAGCCTGAGCTTGAACACACCACCGGCCTGTGTTGATTTAGGTTAAACAATACAAACAAAAAATAAGATCTTTTTAAGACCTTAAGAAAAGAATGAATATAATTTATTAATAATATCTCAATTTGTATGCTATACATATGGAGAAAAAAAACTGGACAGCTATTTTTACACAAAGAAATTTTTTAAGCAAACAAAATATTTTATTGAATTCCATTATAATACACTTTGTCAACAAATGCTATGAAAGACAATGATAAAACATTTAAGATTAAGAAATGGTCATAAATTATTTTGTTGTAGATTATATATTAAAATTAAAAAAAAAGAGAGGCAAAAACAAAAAACATGAAATGTTTCAACTAAAAATTAAAACAACATTAAGAAAATCAGTTAGTGTAAAATTCAACAGTGTGTTTTGGACCAGAGGGATTGTTAGTTTATTCTTGAGCATAAAATACCAATCAAGCGTGAGATTTTATTTATCTTTTAATAACCACAATTTGTATACAACAGATATTTTTTTCCTAAAAAAATTGAACATTTAATAATTATCAATACAAGTTTTTTTTTCATGCATACAACCACTTGAAAACTTTTTATTAACTAATACCACAAATACACACTTGGTTCTTTTTTTAAAGTCAGTAATAATTATGCATTACCCTCGAATATTATAATATACAGATATAACAGTCCCCACCCACCCCAGAAAACTAATGGGTCATGACAACTTTTCGAGATACTATAAATATCTCAAAACTTTGTAACTTCTCTATGACTAGGCACACTTAGTTCAACAAGAAAAAACGACTTCTATGGAAAAATAGAAACTTTTTTCTGACAACAAAACATAACAAGAAACTCAAAGAATAGGAAATATTTAGACAAAACTACAGTTGAACAATTTGTATTATTTTTTTCCTTACTTTCCTTTAATAGTGAAATACAAAACTAAACATATGCACATTATCTTTGCAACGGTATTTTTATATTAACTTTTTTTTACATTTTTTATTTTTATTTGTTACAACATACCAATTCAGAGAAACTTTCTTAAGAGGGGGTTTCAACAGGATTAACATGTGTTTGGAATGTGTTTCGACGACATTAATTACTTAGCGAGAAATACTTGGCCATTAACTTCAAAATCAGTTCCCAATTGGCGGTGAAAGCACAAAGGTAAAGGCTATGGGGGGGGGGGCACACCTTTGAAATAAATCAACCAGTTTAAATACATTACTTCTTTCACCTTAACCTAATAAAATATTTAAATCAATAAGACTCTGTTCTTTAAGAATAGTTAACCCTTTCATGTGCAAAGAGAAATTACAAAAAAAGTAAATCAAAAGTTCCAAGTTATTTCAGTGAAAAATACAGGGTTTTATTAAAATTTTAATAACTATGGAGTTTTTGAACATTTTTACATAATCTAGCTAACAAGTCTGCCATTAGATTATTTAAGTATTTAAGCTGCATTGGAGGCAAAACCTGCCCTATCTGTTGACTCAATACTGAACTAAGAGCTCGAAAACATGGGAACATTGTGACAGCAATTTTAGCAAATATTTTGTGTAATCAATGACAATTCGTGTGTCAAAGCACATGTTTACAGCACATCCAGTAATTTTTTTAAAGCACTTAACAGATTGGTTAGGCACCTGGGATTTCCTTACTATCTTAGATTCTGAGCTCACCCCCAACATAATTCAATATTACTGCCTGAAGAGTTTTAAATTCTGAATGGAAAAACTTTAGTTTTGTTACGAGGACTATTCATTTTGTTAGAATTTGCTAAATTTAAAAATAGATTAGTTTTTTTTTCTATTTCCAAGATCAAGAGGTATTCTTGAACAAAGAGACTTTTTATTAATGTTGTCTATTTTGAGATACATGTGCTTATGTTAGGCTAGGAGTGTACCAGATACATAAGCTGGCGTGCTTTTTATTTTGCGCAAGAAAAATAGTTAAATATAAGTATATAAAGATGATGAAAATTATATTAATCATCAGCTCAATATTCTTTACGGGCAGATTTTTCTCAAAACTAAACTTCTTAAAAATGGAGTTTATAGAATGTTTTGTGAAAAACAATAAATGGTAAAGAAACTGAAAACTTTACTCGGTGCATATATTTCTGTACCAACCTAATTGTTTTAAGTAACTTATTCCATTTTTAATGCTGCGTAGTACATCTTTTATAATGTGTGTTGTTCGGCATGCAGGAGAACAAATATAATGGTTTTAGATAATTATATTTTATTTAAGAGTCATAATTAGGTGGATATTAATTTTTTGTTGAAATGAGACGATATAAGTTGGAAACTATGCATTACTTAGATTAGTATATTTCTATCGGTTTATTTATGAATAGTGAAATGAAAAAGATCAAATCACAGTTAATAAAATTAGTAAAACAAATGATTGTCAAAAAATAACAAATTAAAGGGAAAACAGAGTTTATTTGAGTTTTGAACTAAGACTATCAGAATTACTTTCCTCACTCGCTGTTTAATTACTACAAAAAAATGCAGTCTATTATCCCCTCACCATTTATTTTGAAAGTTTCAGATAATCCAATGCCTATGGTTATAGCGTTCACCCTTGTGCTTGGCTCCATGCAATCAGACTACCAACATCGCACAACTCGGCAGTCACTAGAGGAAAACATTGTACATCTTAAAGATATTATCTCGACCAACAGAAAACCACAATGTAATGGAATGCCGGCGAGTATTTTTTTCATCTCTGGGGAAGATATCTCGACAACTATTTATTTGTCTACATTACATTACTTTACAAGCAAGAAATTAACTGATGGTTCATCAAATTAGAACAAGACAATTTAAAGAAGGATATATTATTATCACAAGGTTTGAAAGCAGGTATTCGGTGGATATAAAGTGATATTCTTTTAAATCTATGTTTCACTTATTTATCATAATATTAAACTATTGATAAATACATTTTAAATTAATGTTATCTAAAAAGTTTGTAGCAACTGTATTTTTCAATAAAAATGATGTTATTTCAAGACATTAACTAATTTGAAACTTTTATTATTATAACAACATGTGCAAACAAAATAGTTATCTAATATTTGTCCTCCTTTAAATTGTAATATATTATAAAATTCATAATTTTTGGTGTTATATTAATTAGATTAAATTTGGTCAATTTGGTAATATTTCAAACAGTTTCAACAAATGAACATTACATTTTGGTAAAGACAATATACAATTAAAAGGATATTATTGATCGGAATACATTTTATAGCTTTTTATGAAAGTAAAGTTATGAAAAAAAAATTGTGTACGAGACCCAAAAAGAATTGATTGAAAAAACCCAACACAAAGCATAATATATCTTCCCATTAAACATTGTTTGGTGGTTGTTGCTGCTGACTTGGATACAACCTGATGACTAATGAGTTCCAGTGGTGCTTGTGAGTTAAATAAATGGGTGGTCGCATCTCTTCACTGGTCGTACATAAAATTTCATTATGCCCATCACATTAAAATTTTCCAATCATTAGAGTATATATATTAAAAATATATCATGTGTCCTAATAATAAAAAAAAAATTTAATGTTCCTATTATTAATTAAATAAACCCAAAGTTAATACATTAAAATAGTTTTCGAACTACATAAATTGGTAAATTTGCTACCAGCTGATGCTTGAATCAATAAATAAAAAAATAAAAAAATTTAAACAGAAAAATTTAAATTTTTTATTTTGTCTATTATTGATATTTCCATGCAAATACCTAAATATGTCAAATTTTTTACAGGTAAAATTAGTTTTGGAGTGTATATAAATGTAATATCAGCATAGAGTGAAAAGACCAATTTTATAACAAACTGAAAGCATTTCTCCAAATTGTGATGTAATTTTATAAACAAAAACTGACAACATACAGAAAATACTTAGCGTCCTTTTCGTTAAAAAGTTGGCAAGACATTTAACACACAATAAAATGTAGTCAGAGATACCTTATCTCCTCTTTCTAAGTGACTAATAATTGCAATTTTCTCAGAAATACGTAAACAACTATTGTGTAAGGCTCTAGTCAGTTAGTTTAGTATTTGTTTCTTTTAACAATTTAGTTGGACACAAACACACAACAACTTGGGGGGAATTTTTATTTCTCTTCGCGTATTTGAAGAGTAACCACATTTCATTGGTGGAATGACATCACCTCTATTACCCATTTATGTGTTATCAGGAAACCGTCTTTCTAAATTATTTGCTACAGTTTGACATAATTGAAATGGCTGTACAATACTTTCTACTATAGATTCTGAGTTGTCCTAAACATATTATCATATTGACATAGTCAAAATGTTCAAATTTACCATTTTACACAGGGAAAACACTGTCTTCAAAGTAATTTAATATGAATTTTGGAATGTAATGCCATCTTAATCTAGCTCGTAAAACTTATTTTTTTTGAATTTAAAAAGTTAATAAACATGGATGGAGTGGTTTTGTGTATTAGAAATACAAATAAACCAATAAGAGCCACAAATTATATTAGTGCCATAGTATAACCGATTTGTTGAGTTACGTCCAAAAGAACATTAGCTTTAAATATTAAATCTAAATACATGGCTCACATAATACTGAACCTTTCTTTTATTAAAGGATAAGGTCAACAACAAAAGAATAAAGTTGTTTGAATTTATTTTGGAGAGTAAAACAATTGAATTCTAAACCTGCGAGGCTGGTTAATTCGCCAGGTAAATGTTGTCAGAAGTAGTGTCAGTCCCCCAGTGATTTATTGTCCACCACCCTCATCAGGAGTTCACAGCGATTATTAGGTCACGTTATAATAACCTGGGAGGAAAAGTGGAACTTACAAAGGTTTCAAAGGCTCTTTAAAAAACACATGAATAGATTCTCAAATATTATTAACATTATTTATTTTAAAAACTGTATCAATAGTCAGATTTCAAAAGAGATCGCATGCTTAAAAACATTTGTATGAATTTATTTATTTTAACCATGCAAAAATAACCAATACCTTGTATTATTTTGTAACATCAAACATTGTATAGCATATGTAGCAAAGAAATAGCACTTTTTCCTATTATTGAATCCAAGAAAAACTTAACCTAGAATTTGAGAATTTATTATAAAGTATTAAATCAACTCATTAAAGTTAAAAATATTATGTTAGTCTTTTAGTTACCCTACAGTTAATGATAAATAAAAGAGTAAAATTCTGACGTTTAAGGGGGGATGGTACACATCTTTTGCCATCTGACTACCGAAATGTAAAATCTATTTCTTACACCACTTATAGCAAAGAGGGGAGGAAGAGAAGCATGTGTTCAAGTTAAGATCTATATCAGTTAGAGAGCGAGTAAAGTAATGACCCCTGCTTCGGTTCAGAGCCTGAGCCTAAGGACAAAACCGATCGTCCCCTCTGCAATATTCCACACTTATACTTCTGTGACACATTTAAATGATTATTTGTTTTGGCAGTTGAGAGAACCATAACAATCTCTAACTTAACATAAAAAAAAACCCAACTAGATCCCACATTAAGTTTGATAACTTACATCAGTCTTTTAAATTGTGAGTAGTAAAGTAGGCCTACAGAGCAGGGTGGGCCAGAACCGAACTACAATCACGGCCAGGAGAGAAAAGAGAAATGGGATATGTCAGCGAAAATACTGCAGCCCTTTCATATTATAAACAACAGTTACAATCACTTTCAGGTTACAAGTACATTTAAAACTTAATAAGTGATTTTTTTTTTGATCGAGTATGTGTGGAGATGGAACATTTTTTATACTAAATTGCATTTTTTTTAACAAAATCGATTAACAAAACAATATTATTTTTTTCAACCTGGGGTTTGCTGACCCTCTCTCAGCTTAGCTCACAAGCGTGTGGGCACAAGATATTGTTTTCTCTCTTTTTAACAAAAGTGCTTATTATTATTAATTTACATATTATTAATATTATTATTACTTATGTCTACCACTATGACTCAATCTAAGACTACTTTTCTAAATTACTACAATTTTACTGACAAATAGGGCAGCTACACTCTGCACGAGAAAAATTATTGGTTGATGAAAAGAAAAGAAAAACAAATTAAAAGAAAAGGAATGCTGATTTTATTTTAATTTACACATTAATAACAAACAAGCATTAAATAAAAAAAAAGCTAAACATAAAATTTGACATGGATGTCGATGACTCCCAAGTAAATAACAACATAAAAGCTGCCAGCACAACATTCGTCCAATCACAACACTGCAATAAAAAAATCTATCAATATTAATAAACATTATGCCACAAAAATCTTATTTAGGGGGAAAAAAAACTTATGACAAAAATCTCAGGTTGTGCATTTTATTAATTAACAATCTAAACAAGCAAATGCTGTGAGAAAAATGAGGTTTTGTTTTTCTTACAAACATTTCTATTCACAAAGACTAGGAAAAATGAAGTTAGAATGATCAAGAAACTACTAACACAATTTACTTTATACATTCACTATCAAATCACAACTCTCATATATCTGGGGCAGACATAACCTTAACGTTACATCGGTACACAATTGCCGTCGCCTTGTTATTTAAGATACGATCCCTCCAAGAATAAGCTCCGACTAAATTCCAAATGGCCCACACACATTTTACAATTACAATATTAGCTCAGTAAAACCGACTGTTTCATTGTTACATCCATTTATTAACTTTGAAGTGAAGGTTGTAAAGTTAAAACATCTGTCAAACATATTTGGGGGGGAAAAAAAAAAGTTTGCTTTTTTTTTTAATTGAGAAGAATTATTACAACAATCAAGTATTGGTCCTATAAGCTTTTTACTCACAGTGATTTGCTACATTACAGATCAAGACAATTATTTCAGTTTATGGCAGTAATAGGCCTACAAAAAACATGCTTCAGTTCAATCCTGCCAGTTAAAAACTACTACAGTTATTGTGAGAACTGTTCCACCAAATAGGGACACTTAAGTACAACAATAAGTACATTGAAGAAAATGTCCTAATCGCCTGGAAATTTTAGCGGCCAAACAATTACACTTCCAGGGCCGATTTATTACCACTTTCCTTAATTAACATTATTATACATCAGACAACAGTTACAACAAGACAATAGTAATTATTCTCAAAGCTTAATGAATTCCATAAAAATACAATTATTGGCAGAGAATCGTTAAAAACACGAAAGGGATAAACATGGTGTGAGCTCAATTTGTTTTCACAGTAGGCCCACTCAAAAACATGATTCCACTACTTGAACAATCGGTGAACATCATGAATAATTACAATGGGATCAAAATGTGCCATCAGGGAAAAAGAGCGGGAGAGGGGATACAACTATCACAAACAAATTTAACCTTTCATTTGTGCGATTAGAAACGCCCCCAAATTTAATAATTTTTGGACTTACAAAAATACCAGTTTTATATTTTTAATATTTTGATTTTCAGTGTTGGAGATTTAAAATAATGTCTACGTACAAAAGACTGTACTAGAACTGCGGCTACATGTAAGTAAGTGACAGAGGCTGTAATCCATGACACTCTCTTTAAGACAGGGTAAAAATTTGGACCGTGAAACAGTTGCCGCATTTCAAAAGAGAGCACGCCCAAATGAAAAGCACAGATAAATTACAAACAACTACTTATTTTAGTCACAATACCATGAGTGAATGATTAATGAGTGAGTCAATTAATTTTTTTTAGAACTTTAATAAACTTTGATCTTTTTTTTAAACAGGACAAAAAGGTTTTCCTCTTTTTATTTCATAAAAACAAACAAGTTACTGAATTGGATAACATTAGGGAAGGCAATTTGAATGATCACAGTCTGTTGTGTGCAGGAATTTGTCTAAAAATGCGCACGACTAAAGTCAACAACAATATGGAATGTAAAACACGGAAGAAGCTTTCAAGTATCTTCGATAAGCCGAGGTAATTATTTTAAATTTGAGTAAGATTTGTGAATGACCCTCAAATATTGTTGGGATCTGTGGGGTCTAAAGTTTCGAGTCGAGCGCACTACAGACTTAAACTAAAATAAAAAATAAGAGGATTCAGTGGTGCTCACTTTTATAACGAGGCGCACACCTTGGTGCCCCATTTGATTGGTGTTCAGCTTTCAGACTCACACATCAATAACATGAGCAAATATATGACATCTGCTGCTAAGAAAATTCAACAAGTTAAGTTTAAAAACTCAATCCCCCTCCCAAATATTCGACGGAGCGTAAACCGTGCGTGCACAGTACTTATTTTGACACGTGAGTTTTGTATGTTTTTTTAATCATTAAAATTCTGGTTCTACTACAAAGTGGACAAGACGAGAGATATGCAATAAAAAGCCGTTTTCTACAACTACACTTTTACCTCACAAAGCACTTGGCATACAAAAAGCAGGAGAAAAGGTCTATGTAGATGTATATGCATATATAACACCTATTTGGATTCCCATGTTCCCTAAATTAATTGACTTGATTTACATTTATCTGTTAACAGAGATTGAGTTTTTTTTAGGAAGGATCAACTGTAGAAAAGTTTTTTCTTCTTCCAAAACCTGGGCTAGATAACTTGAGTTTTTTCAATATTCTATTTTAATAAACACTTTATGTTTAACAATTGATGCAACACATCCTTGCAGCATTAAAATAAAATAAAAAAAAGGTAAAAGGGGGCTCTATCCTCGTCCCTTTCTACTTCAATCAGTCTCTGATCAGTCTTGCCCATTTTTACTAGCTAAAAAGAGACATTTAAAAAACACTTTCCACACTTACCAAAGTTTTGTACTCGAGTTTTTTTTTCCAATCAACCATAAACTACTTTAAAACCAAGAACAAAAAGTGTTTAGTAGTTTTAACCATAACAAAATCAAGAGCCAGAAATGATAGGGCAGGGCAAGCTTCCATATTTTTACCAAGCAAGCGGTTTTAAGTTCCAGAACTTGTCAAGAATACAAAGTTGTAGTAGAAATATAATGATTGCTAGTGATGGCCCTTTGATATGTTGGAATCTTGCTCAAAATCTTTGTAGCATCTTCCACGTTAAAAACGAAAATCAACCATACACTTGGAATTTAAAAAAAATAGTAAAGAAAGCATTCCCAACAAAAAAAAACATAAAAAACGAATTAACTATACTTATTTTAAAAACAAAATCAACAAAACGATTATTTTTTTTAATATAAAAAAGAAAAACATATCCATAAATGTTTTAAATCCAGCTCAAAGGCAATAGATGGCGATTAAATAGTTATAATTTGTTTAAATTTACATTATGCACAATGCACAACATAAACAATTCTACTCATGTAAAATATGTTCTATTTGCCAAGGCTTGCAGCATGCAACAAGCTTAAACTCTGGCATGGCTTCCTAGGACGCCTGCTTTTCAAAAAATCAACAACAAGTACAAAATAAATTAAGAAATCATAAATATTGCTAAGTATTTAAAAACAATAAAAGAATATGCCAAAATAGGTTTTCTTTTTTGCAAGAAAAACCTTTTAGGCACAAATTCTAAATCACTTAATAATAATCAACATAAAAATACTATTTTGTAATAAAAGCTTTTAAGAACAAGAGAAAGATTTCGTAGTTTAGCTTTTCATCCATAAAAAAATTCTCACAAACAATTATTTCTTTGTATAAAAACAACATTAGTTAGTCATGGAGTAAAACACTGGGAAATGCTAGGAACATCACTACGAGCCAATGACTATGATCCAAATTGTACAATACACCAACACTATTCGGTTCTCTTGCCCTTAAGGCTAATAAATAAATGGTTTATACTAATTTCTCTTTCCATAACCATTTAAAATTATGAGTAGCACTTATTGCTGTTAAAAAGTATTATGTACAAAATTGAAAGTTTCAAAAATAATAATGATAATGTAAACAAGATTCGCACTTCACTGTGAACATGAGTAATATGATTTAGTTATTTTAAGTTGTTGAGGTTGATTTTAATAGACATTGGTTAGAAATTATGCAGTCTCTCGGTTTGCCTTCAAAATAATGTGATACGAATGAGCTAACAACATATAATCTTTATCAATTGCTAGAATCATCTTAGAAAATAATCACTATATGAAACAGTTAAAACGGTTAATAATGTACTCATTATTGTACATAGATTAAGCCGAGTATGTATATGATGTGTAGTTTGTATTTTATTTCTTATGAAACTTAGAAACATGTTCCGAACAATGTTTTAAACCAAATAGTTAATCATATGGCTACAAGTGATTCATAAAAAATGATTATGGAAATAAATTTCAATAATACACAAATAGTTTACGAAAGCCTAGATAAACTTACCAACATTTATAAATTGCAATAAAAAGATTAAAAAAGTAAACTTTAATATTTTTAACAAAGGCATCACAAAAGTATTTTGCCAAACACAAGTTATTTCCAATACCAAATATGAACATAAAAAAAAAGGTTTATTTTCATTATAGCTATAAGGGTAAGCAATTAAATAAATGTCTTGCTATACTGTTAAAAAAAATCATTGATTTTATTACAATCGATTTAATTTTAAAACGTCCTAAAAGTATCTAAATTTATGATTTAATTAATGTGTTTGGCAAAATACTCTAAACATGAAATGCAGCCTTCTGGGCTTACAATCATAAAGATTGTAAATTTTTATTTGGAAATATAAATATACAAACAAGATACTGTTCACAAATTGATAAACAGTGTCTTTAAAAACTTAGGCTTTCGTTCCATCAGTTGCGTAGAGTTATAAATCCTGACTTTTAGTGGTAATGAAGGCATTTAGAAGATACAACAGTTTATGACTAGGATGTGTTTGATAATGAAACATGTCAACCATTGGTTAGGAGAATGGTGTCAAAGCCAACACCGCCTCCCAACCAGCATGGTTATCAAAATTAACAGAAAATGTCTTTGGGTTTTCCTTGTGTATGTATAAAAGTACAGTTCGTGTTTGGCAGCACATGTGAAATTGTACCAATGCTAAGTACAATGACATTCACAAAACACTCTTAGTAAAATAGAGCATATGAGGAAAAACAGGGTGCTTCCAGTAAAAGATTTAGATTAGTTGCGTTTCTAGAAAACATGGCCCAGGCACCATTTTTGTTTCAGTATTTGATTAAACTTTTTTATGTAGGTGTTTGTAAAATTTTCTTGTATTTAATTTGTTTTGATAGAATCTATTAATTGGTCAAAAAACAATGTTTAAACTCTCCAAATTAAGGAGGCTTTTATATAAGATTACTAATAATACTGAAAAAAAAAACCCCCTTTTCTTTTCATATTTAAACAGCTTACAAATTGGTGAGAAAGAGATTACCCATGCAGTATTCCCACAAAAAGGTTCAACATATTAAATAGAATTACAAAACTAGCTAGCTATATCACCATCATTATTATCGAGGGAGGAGATATCTGCCGTTTCTCGAAGAATCCGACGACAATAACAAATGGCCACGCCCTCTTAGTGAAACACAAGTTAGTGTATGGAAGGGGCAACTTCCAATGTTATTAGTACATTTATTCATCTCCGAGATTGTTTGTTACATACAAACCACGTATCATCAGTCTGGTTGCCTCAGTGAACTCTCATTAAGTAACAACGAAGAGAGAAAGGGATATGTCAACAATGGCCACACAGTCTACAACCCCATAGGAGGCACCTGTACATAGCGGTATATGTACAGACGATAATCCTTGCTGGCCAAAACAACTGAGCCATCGTCCATCAGAGCCACATCGAAACACTGAGCATGCTTCACCTTCGATTCAAGAGCTGACACCAACTGTCCGTCCTGGGTGAAAATGGTTAAGTTGAAGTTGTTGTGATTGTCTGCAATGAGGATCTCCCTGCAGAGTTGATTCCTACCCCTATGGGGTAGTTAGTGATACCTTCACCTCCAATCTGCCTCAAGTAAGTGCCCTCATAGTTGAACACTTTCACGCAATGGGCACGATTATCACTGATAAAGATCTCTTGCTTATCATTTACAACAACACCATTTGGAAATTCGAGGTGTTTGGAGCAGCCAAATTTCTGCAAGACATTGCCAGACTGGTCAAAAATAATGACCCGCATCACTTTGCATTCTACAACAACAATGCGTCCCTTGCTGTCTACAGTAACTCCTCGAGGGTGCTGCAGAATGTTAGCTCCAAACTTACGAACAAACTGTCCATATTGGTTATAGATCTGAATTTGATGGGTTGGGGAACGTTCAGTGACTATAATATCGCCAGATGTGCGAACAACGGCCACTCGGTTTGGGTAGAGTAATTGACCATCCCTTTTTCCACATTCACCAAACTGAAATTTGAAGCGGCCTTCTTTGTCAAAAATCTGTATGCGGTGATTATTTGTGTCTGCTACGATAATGTCATTCTGAGCATTGACAGCAACACCGCTGGGTTCGGTGAACTGCCCCTCCATCACACCAAATTCACCAAACTTGCAATGGTAAATCATCTTTTGACGTTTAATTTGTGACTTTGGTGGAAATATGGCTGTGGTCATTAGTTTGGATGTTAGGTCTAGCATTGTGTCACTGGGAGCGCTAGAAGAGAGTGAGTAGTGATCACCACCATTCTGGAATATACTATCACTCCCTCCATTTGACCACTTTTCATAAGGGTTCAATCCATTTAGGTTTAGGTCACTGATGGATGTTGAGAATGGCCCCAAGTTGGTAGCACTACTTAATCTTTTGGCAATGACTGTGGTTTCAAATGGCGATGAAGAAGAACTCGATGACAACAGACCATTTGAGTACGGTCTTTCCAAGACACCATTTAATCCTGTACCATTTGAATTACCTCCTCCATTAAGACTACCACCATTCAGAGAACCATGTATGCCAGTACCGTTCAATCCATTGGAGCTCCCATTCATGTGAACCATACCATTCGGCCGCGCAATAGGGGTTGTTTGCTCGGACCCATCGGCAGCTCAGAGTTAGATCTTACATAACCAAATGTGTTGCGTACACCAACTTGGATTGCCTGGTAATTGGACACAAACTCCAACTCACACCCTGATTGGATACTAAGATCTGGATTATAACTATTCAATGTATGAAACTTTGCATCAAATACCCTCTTACACATTAGGGCTTCAGCCATTGTGGCATGCTTTGTGATCCGTTCAAAGAACTCACAAGTGTTGTAGATCTTCTCAACAGTTTCCTGAGCCTTCTGTCCAACAACACTTAGTGAAAGTTGCTTTGCAGAGAACACACTCTCTAACTCTTTTAGCAACTCTTGCTTGCGTTCCTCTATCATGGATCTGTAAAACTGGAAAGTTTCGTTTATTTCATTCTGAGCCTTATCAAACTGCATGTGCAGTCTTTTGGAAGTGTGCTCTAGTGTGTTGAGTGTGTTACGAATGTCATTAGCTTTGCTTTTGCTCTCTTGCATGGTTTGAGTCATCAACTCTAGTTGCTTGGGACCAATATCATTCAGGTGATCATAGTCATGAAGACCACTGGGATGGTCCAGTAGTGTGCATTCCTTACATATTGGCCCATTGCATGTTCGACAGAAATACTTGACGGGCTCAGTCTTGTGTCTTAAGCACACTACCACTTTTTCGCCTCCATTCTTTGAGTCTTCCTTGATGTTTTGTTGTTGCGATTCAGTGAGAGGGATCACCCTGTGTCCCTCAAAACAATGCATAAATTGATGAGCCATTGTGCAATTGGAACAAAGGAAGTTGTTGCAGTCAATACAACGGCCCACAGCGTCCACTTCAGGATTTTTACAACCGGTGCACCAAGGAAAAGTACGGCCAGTTGGACTGTGTTTGTTAAGGGTAAAGTTTTGTTGTACAGTTGGTATAACAATGCCCGATTCTTGGCAGGCTAGACAAGTTGCCTTGTTTGAACGTTCCTGGCAAGATACACAAATTGTGTGGAAACAGGGAAGGATTCTGGAAATAACACAATGTTCGTTGCAAACTGCACACTTGCTTGAATTGCTGTGGTTGCTACTGGGGCTGGAACTGTTCAGTGACACCGGGGATGAAGATATCAGCTCTGATTGGTCCACTAATGATCCGATTGAGTTAGCTCTTGGTAGTGAGTCTAGTGACAAGGTTGGGGAAGCCATCTTCAGTCAAAGATAATTCCTGAAACACAAAAAGAAAACAAAAACGTGTCACTTTGTGTGTAAGACTGTAATTAACTTTAATATAAAGATTTTCACTAAGACAACTGGAAAGATAATGGCTGCAATAGTAAATGTGTTTATCAGTAAATACAATAGTCATAAGTACAATAGTATAATCAGTGTGTTTGTCAGGTGGCTTATTAATACCGTAGATAGTCAGTAATGAATGGGTGCTGAAGGAGTGAGGTTTGAGCATGTTGAGAGGATGAATGTGGATCGAGTGACGAAGCAAATATATGAAGGTAGAGTGTGTGGATAAAAAGAAATGGGTAGACCATGTAAGAGGGGGTTAAATGTTGTAGACAAATGTGTGTAAAAGAGAAACATAAAAGTTTTAAGAATAAACGAGCAAGCATGACTCGCTGTATGGATGTTGAAGGGAGTATGAAAGGATAGGGAAGTGTGGAGAAGTTAGTGAGAATGGATTAAGTATGGATGTATGTATGTATGTATGTACTATTCATTATAAGCATAAATTCAGTATTTCTTATATTGTCAGTCATTATTAGTCATGTTTAATGATAATTTACCTAGATATTTTGAAGGAACATAATTTTTTTAAAAATTATAGTTCAAAATGAATTCATAGGAAACTATTTTAGTTGAAAATGATTGGGGGGGGGGGGGGGGGGTAGAGACATAAAATAAGAGATACTTTAGTTATTTTTTGTTTCCCCAATGAGGCCTGAAATGTAACCTAATACATTCTTCCAAGATTGTGATGTGACCAGGTAAATAATCTGCTTTTGGAGTTGATTTTTGACCAAGAGAACCTCCAGATGTTCCCATTTGCAAACAGTGTTTGTTTTAATGTTATTGAGTTTTATTTACTTAAATTAGTACAAAATTATAATGAAATACCTATTTGAGTATAAAAAAATGTAAAGTTTGAAAAATTCCAAACCGTCATGGGTAGTACATTTTACTTTAATGTCGATATAAACCCAACTTAGCCAGTACAAATAAAAATGGCTCACTTATGGTGAAAAAACCCGTTAATATTAATAATGTTTCTTATTCACTAAGGAGGTTCGGACGAGATAATGCCAAGCCTCATTTTGTGTAAAAAAATTTGAAATTTTGATCAAATTTATTGTTACGGGGCAATCAAGGGGTCATCCATAAACCACGCAACGCTGCCGGAGGGGGATTGCTACAGCACAGTGTTAAATAATAGTATTTCTTTGAAATCATTTTACATTCAATGTTTGAAATGTATTGTTAATAGTTTCTCTTTTAGTGTCACAAAAGCAGCTTCTCTATTAAATAAATACATTTATTCTAGATTTGAAAATTTATGTAACACGGGTTGAAGCACGGGGTCCAGGGAGAGTGGTACGAAACTCCGCACGGACTTTCTCACTCCCATTGTTTAAAAATTAACGTACTAACTCAAAACTCGTGATATATTTGAAACAAAATAACATACACTAGCAAACATTTTTGACTCCTAGTTTTAAATTTTATAATTTTATTTTTAAAGAATTTAAGTCCTCATTTGTATATTTGGACCGATAAAAAATATCAATATTGGGTCCACACTTCGTATTAAAATTTTGACATTTTATTGGGTGTTACAAATCTTCATGCCATCGCATTGCTATTAAATTCCTCATTAATAAACTTTGACCAATAAAAAAGATAAATATTGACTATTGAGTATAAAATGATAGAGATAAAGCATTACTGTACAAACATTTCCCCTGAGAGGTTAAAGGAAAAAGAACAACTTTTGAGAGAATTACTTATCTACTTACTCTGGCATTAGAAAAGGGTTAAATTTTAAGTACTATTTCTGTACAACTAAAGCTGCCAAAATTGTATTAATATATTTGCCAATATCTCGGAAACTATTGGTTTTATAAAAATATATTCCAAATAAAAGTTTTTTATTCTTAATAGAATTACAATTTTTTCATCATGCTAAGTTATTTAGTATCTCAAATAGTTGCGAAGATATGGACATTTCTGCTTTTGTCAAGTACCTAAAATTCATTTTCATGGGAAAATTAATGTGCAATTTTGTTTATAATCTTAATCAAGGTCCAAATATGAATTTTAACTAAAATAGATTGTTTATATTTTCGCCCTTTAGTAAACTACTATTTATATTTAGAGTTTGACAAACAAACACACAGACTGCATTGCAAAAAAGAAAACACCTTTTTGGATTAAACGTCGACATCAAAATCTCGAGTTCGATTTTTTTTTTGACGATCACAATACTTTCTCTACCTGTAAGGTAGAGAGAAAGTAAATGGTACATATTTTATGGTTGAGGTCTAGGTCTAGGTGGCGTTGGACAATATATATTAGTGTTAGCTCAGTTCGCGCCCCTTGTCTCTCAGCCAACGCAACTCCCCAGTACATAACTGTGATGCGGGCTGCAGCATCACTAGGCGAGGTCCACTACGCAAGCTCGGAACAAAGAAAGAGCAGTGAGTACCGCCCACAAATCAAATACGGAGGGGAGTGTCAAGAAACAGGACCTTACATAGTCTTAGGTCCGCTGGGCCGGATTAGAACTTCAGGAAAACCCTACTACAGTAGCTCCATGACTTCTTTGGTGCTGACTGACAGCTTTGAAAAGTTACCAGACCAAATTATGTATCCCTACGCCGAACCATATGATCTGGAAAAACATATGTTCAGAAGCTGTCACTCCTGAGAATCAACATTTAGGTATTTACCTAAGTGTTGATTGTCAGAAGTGAGCTGTGAGCTGTCAGTCAGCACCAAAGAAGCCACGGGGCTACTGTATATGTCTTAAGAGCCCAACGGACGATACTCGCTTTTCATTCGACACGAGAAGAGAAATAACAAACAAACCCATCTCTACACAATCACATCATCATGATTGTAGAAGGGAGGGGGGGGGGGGGGTTCGGGCCCACAGATGTGTGTTTAAACTTAATTAAGGTATGGATGGCTATTAGCATATTGTTCAAGATTCAATCAGAAACACTCGGTTGAAAATATGAGTGTGTCTGTCATGAATATCAAACATTATTATTTTCTATATCCAATGTTCACACACACAAACATATATATGATAGAGACGAGCTGTATTGTGGTATACTATCTACAGTAAGATAAAAGTTCGTCACAGTAGTTTCCTGTCCGCTCTCCAGGAGAATGTTGGTGCATTTCATTACAACTCACCCTCCTCATCCTGTGTTCTCAGTTGAGGCAGATAAGTCGCAGATAGCCAGTACTGGCACTGGAGCTCATGACTATAAAACACAGAGAAACGACTGGACTTGACAGCTTAATAAAAACCTTAAATATGTTCAAGATGACAACATTTTGTACCGCCTTGATAAACAAACTTTAACGTATTCTTTTAAGTTCAGTGAATTCTTACTGATAAATTAAAACTTCAATAAACACGATAGTATTTTTTTGATATTAGTATACTATACCTACTAGAGTACAAAAAATGAAATGTTAAAAATATGTGATGCGCAGTAAAGTGTCACAAAGACGTCTGGGAGAAGACAACGCTCACTGTCCTGGACAGAAACCAAGAGAAGTTATCCGCCTAGACTAGATGATTATAGGCAGCAGTCTTGTCTCGTCTGGTCTGGTTCACCCCTACCCTCGGGCGTAGCCGGGCCCTTTTCCCTCTCTATTACCCCCCATACAACCACGTTAATTTAAGTATTTAAGGTAGGTGACCTGGCGGTCTAGTAGTAAGGTGTCAGACTTCTGTGCTGGCGGCCGGGGTTCAATCCTCGGTCCCAGCACAAATTTATCTGATTACCAAACCCTTCCTTCACCTCTGACAAGACATCTTGTGAATGTGGGGAATACCAGGCCTCCACCGTGGTTCGGATCCCACGTTAAACTGTAGGTCCTCCATTTCATCTCACAATCACCCTACCATTACACATTAGCGTAAGTGCGTATAACCCGAACGGGTAGTAAGACGCGGTGATAATAATAATAATAATAATTTAAGGCGTGGATGTAGGGGACGCGAGAAAAGACCAATGGTTTTTTCTAGTTTTTATATCAAAACATGTTTTGATATAAAAACTGCAAGCGCCTTATACTATATTTGTAACAGAGTGCTAGAACAGGGATATAACCCTGGCCAGGCAGTGATGAAATCAAGTGCAGTTGACTCTTTGTTCCAGTTGAAGAGGGGAAAGTGAAGAGGGAGCGGTGTTTCAAGGTCACAGTCGCTTGGTCACGTCCACCGTTACCTCTCTCTCAGATAGCTTCAGTTTGAAAATAAGCCCTTTATACACCACATTGTTTTAGGAGAAAAGGACTAGGAGGGTTAAAGTAAAGTAATTGGTCAACGGAACATATAATACATTCACGACCTTAGTTTACTTGGATGTCAGCTCATAAAGTTACTAGATATAGTCCCTAATGTATCCCCACGCCAACAGCTGGCAATGTATGAATGGAAGAGTTAACCAAAGTAATTTAGGCCAGAATTATTTATATATTTATTCTACTTAAAAATATTATTCACAACACTTCCACAAAAGGTCAAACGAACATATAGGCTATATAAAATGACAAGTATTTTCTCTTTTCCAAGTAAATGCGAGGCCTGTATTAAAACGAAGAATAAGTATTTTAATTATGTTTCGACTAGAGACGGCCGATGATGGGGGGATTGAGGTTCGAATCTCTGTGTGGTGTTTTTACAAAATTGTTTTCCACTCTCCCTCCACACAAATGAAAGTTCACTTACTCAACGCAGTGCAACTAGTATTTAGGCGTATAACCCAAACGGGTAGTAAGGAGCGGTGCTCGAAAAATACGCCGGTGTGTTATGGATGAGGAAGGAGTCATTTATTAGAAGTGTACCCGCTTTTGCGTGGAGGGAGAGTGGAAAACCATTTAAGACACCCTCTCAGTACATCCGACCGGAATTCGAACACCAATCTCCCAGTCATCAAAAGTGAAGTCTATTGATGGTGACGCCTTAGACCGTGCGGCCTCCGAAGCGGGTCCCTCTACAATAGTACTGATTGTGCTAAGTCGTCAGAGCTTTCACCCTTTGATATGTCAGAGCTTTCGCCCTTTGATACGTCAGAGCTTTCGCCTTTGATACGTCAGAACTTTCACCCTTTGATATGTCAGAGCTTTCACCTTTGATACGTCAGAACTTTCACCCTTTGATACGTCAGGAGCTTTCATCCTTTGATACTCAGAACTTCGCCCTTTGATACGTCAGAGCTTTCGCCCTTTGATATGCCAGAGCTTTCCCCTTTGATACGTCAGAACTTTCGCCCTTTGATACGTCAGAGCTTTCGCCCTTTGACACTCAGAACTTTCGCCTTTGATACGTCAGAGCTTTCGCCCTTTGATATGTCAGAGCTTTCGCCCTTTGACACGTCAGAACTTTCGCCCTTTGATACGTCAGAGCTTTCGCGAAGAAGTAACAATTTAAAGTCAAATCAATCCGCGCAAGGCTTATTGACGACTCGATTTAACAGTATCGTAAATAGAATGCACGCGCCTATCATGAAGAGAGAATGGACCAACAAAGGTGAGAACGTTGAGATTCGATCCCGGGGCCTCCAGGTCAGAGCCACGAGGTGAAAGTAAGCCAGGGGTCCGTGACGCAACCCGGCGAGACAGAGCTAGTCCAAGGTCACTCCGAGGTGATTGGACAGTTCTTTAGCGTGATCCCGCCCGTCGGACTGAGACAACACGAGCTGTCATTCTTATAGGACAGTAGACAGGGACATAGGACAGTAGACAGGACATAGGACATTAGACAGGACATAGGACATTAGACAGGGACATAGGACAGTAGACAGGGACATAGGACATTAGACAGGGACATAGGACATTAGACACGGACATAGACATTAGACACGGACATAGGACATAGACAGGGACATAGGACATTAACACGGACATAGGACATTACACACGGACATAGGACATTAGACAGGGACATAGGACATTAGACAGGGACACAGGACATTAGACAGGGACAAGGACATTAGACAGGGACATAGGACATTAGACACGGACATAGGAAATTAGACAGGGACATAGGACATTAGACAGGACATAGGACAGTAGACACGGCATAGGACATGAAACAGACATAGTATCTTACATGCCACTTATAGATTTTATGAAAGATACGGCTTATTATGAGATATTTAACAGTGACACTAGGAAACTTAAACAATAGGACAGTAGACACGTGCATAGGACATGACAAACAGAACAGTTAGTAAATCTTCACTTGCCACTTTTGATAGATATTATCGAAAGATATCGGCCTTTTATTTATGAGATATTTAACGTACACTCTCTGTTACTGTTTATATCACACGAGAATTTCTATGAGCGAGAGAGAAAGGGTCTACCAATTTTGCCAGTAAAGGTATTTTCACATACCTTATAGGGTTATTTTACACGTCACAATCGACATGGGACCGACGACTTTACTTTCCCTCCGAAGGAAGTTGTGCAACAGATTCTTATCACTCAAGAAAAATCTGAACCCACGAACATCGGGTTCTGAGGCGAGAGCTTTACCTCGATATCTAACAAATAACACTAATAATATATTAAAATGTTGTTGACAACAAGAATGCACGTTTGTATTTTCTAAAAGCTCCTTTTTATGGAAATTGGACGGTGGGCGCAAACTTTGGCGACCCCCCCCCCCTTATTTTCATTCAAAATAATGTACCACGAACAAGCCGTGGGATGAAGCCCAGTCTCCAACACCCTCCAGCCTGGTTTGCCGATCACGAGGTTTCCCACTCTCCCTCCACGCAAAAGCGTTCCTCATCCCTAGCCTATGAGTGAAAATGTGCTACCAAGAAAACCTTCGCCTCAATACAAACTTTATGTATTTTTATCATTAAAATTATCGTAGCCTGGAGACGGAAAAAAATTTAGAACAAGACCAAGTCGGGATTTTACTTGCTTAAAAGAAGCTAAAGAATTTGATTATATTTCGAAAAATTCCAACAATGTCTTACAAAAGAGTAAACTTAAACATAGCCCTGCGTTCGACACATCTTTATCAGAATAACGATAAAGTCTTCCGGGTAGTAAGGGGTATCACGTATTTGTTTGTTTTAATCCAAAGTAACTCTTTACGAAATAAAGAAAATTGTGTTCAATAATTTTGAATAAAACACAAGAAAACATTTCTAGAAAAAGTGTAGGCGTTGTTGGTTGGATATTGCCAGAGCAAAGAGAACTGTGAGGCTTGAAAACTTGCCAGAGGAAACTTTTAAACGCTCTTTGGCCAGTGATGAGGTAAATAAAGTATATTCATGTTTGATTACATGTCAGTTCAGTCTGCCTACATATCCAAAGGTTCAAGATTCGAATCCAGGAAATGGCAAACTTTCATAAACTGTTAGACCAACGTGGATGTCTGATTACGTCACCGATAACCAAGTACAATGCAACATTGCATGTAACGTGCCTGAATATTAAGCCTGCTCCCCATTCAACAAATACTGTTTGTTATTCATATGTTTGCAGGGATGTCCCCCTTTTCCCCTCATCATACCCTGGATACCCCACTGGAGGCCTTTTGAGGGCCGAGAACAGCTCCCCCTCGGACTGGACGAATGCAGCAACTGACCTCTCCCTTGGGGGGGCCTTCGAACGGAATCACGACTTGACGTATGAATACGCGAAAGTGGATATGCTAACTTTTGTCTTCCTATGAAAATTGGACTGTATGTGTAGGATATTAAACTTGACGTTTCTATCGGAAGAATATTTATTTTGCCAAAACTAATTGTTTGCTTTTCTCACCTCCCCTTAGCAGTAACAGAGTGGTGAGCTCCGAATCTCTCGTACCTAGGGTTACCAACCGTACGTGTTCCCAGCCGGGTGGTATTATTATGTAACCGGGTTGATGGCGGGTCAGTATAGTCAGGTCCCGGTGAGAACATCCACTTTAATAAACGTCTTCCCTCCTAACGTTTTTAGACTGCAGCCCACTCTCTTTGAGGATCTTGGGATAGTAACCCCCACCCCCCCGCCCGCAATGTTTGACGAGCAGCTTAACACACAGCTTGAACGTGCAACGAACGCGTCTTAGCAACCGCTCGGGATATCCGCACATTCACATTATTGGGCCAAGGAGTGTAAGGTTAGAAGGAAATGTACCCGCATTTGCAAGAGAACCTATTTAATAAGAAAACATCCTCAGTACATCCCACCGTTATCGAAAATATTTTCTATTGTGAGTATGACGCCTTAGACCCGGGATGTGTGCACTTAAAGGAGAAACTAATGAAAAAAACATTTTTTCCCTTCAAAATTCATTAAAAAAAAATTATAAACACAAAATAGACTGACATGAATAAGTTAATACAATGGCATTGATAAATAGCTCAGTGGCTTGGTATATTTTCAAGTTCGTTCAGAATGATTCAACTTTGACTGAAGACGACAAGTAAACAAGATGTTGAACTTGAAATATTGAGTATTGAGATTAGTATACTCAACAGGGGCAACCGATTCGCGGCGTATAACTGGAAAAACGATGTTTTTTGACTATTGGCAATAAAAGTTTAGTTTTTTAAACGAATATGTGACAATTTCAGAAATGTTATAAGCAATTCCCTCACTTTACTAAGGGTTTCACCGACACACACTCACTCCTATCTATTTCAGACCGCACTTACACACATGACGTCATGCGTGGTCGTTGGAAGAGTTGTGTCAAGAGCTCTCCCCTCGAGAACACAAGTTAGGTCTAGAAGTTTCTATCCCGTCATATTCCCTCCTAGCAGGGATGGGCGCACGGATAACGTGCCTGACTCAGAGCCAGGAGCTTTTTCCACCCTTCCAACTCTTCTTACCCTCTCTCTTGATATATTCATATGTATGTATGTATGTGTCTTGTGTGAAGGATGGTCTGACCATAAAATAAAAGCTAATAGTTAAGTTAACTGTAAATATGGACACTCCTGGTAACGTTCGGACACTTCTGGCCGTTTTTTACAACTGTGAGAAGGAACCACTAGATGGATGTCCTAGAAAAAAGCAACCCAGCGGGCCGGAGATGAGTCTAGAAGAGGGAGGAGATCACCAATGCGTGGGTAGACCCTCGCGCATGCGCAGTAATCTGACATTCAGCCAAGCGCGGAGCAGAGGTTTTATACCAACCCAACCCAGCCCAGATAACAACTTGTGTGTGTTATGTTGGTAAACACTTGCTTTACCGTCGTGTCAACAAACAAACCTTGCCGTACAAGGGCTGTTGTCATTATAACATACGACATAAGACCTACATTGAGAACATTCAATGGAACGTATCGGGGATTCAAATATACTAAATAAACACATTAAGATTAATGGAATATGGTGACGATATATCGGTAGTAAATCCCAACTTGTCTTGTATGGTTTTTTATGTCGGGAGAATAAGTTAACTAAATGTAAATCCAATATGTTGAAGATTGTCCGTCTATAAGGCTAGCAGATCACTTCAACAAACTCATCAAAGCGAAGACAAAGCTCTTGCATTTCTATGTAAGGGTTTAGTGTGTTAGAGCCATTTTGACTTCTGGAAATCAAGGTTTCATCCTTAAACGAAAATTACACCGGAGAACACGTTGAGTAATTTTCGTTTATCTTCCACTTCCTAGACACCCCGTAATTGTGAGGCCTTTCACCCACAGAGCTAGTCAAATAGGACTCAAAAGTGATGGTAGTAAAACCTAAATTGCCAACCAGTAGCTTGAGCGTTACTGTTATTGTATTTGACGGAGTTACTGTTTGCTAACCGGTTTACGACATGTCCGTGATTAGTGACTGGAAACTCAACAAGCCAGTCGCCGGGCTATCAAAGTTACAAATTCACTCATAAATGAACAATTTTTGAACATTATTATGAGTCTGCAGTTTACATTATTTGGTTACATCTCTTACATCTGTAAGAATAACGATATTCTAGAAGCTCGAAGAAAGTGCTTGAAGCTAGATGGCACGAAACTGATTGAAATTACATCACGTTGGAATAGCACCGCGCGCGAAACATAAATAACAACCAGTTACCGACCGGTTGGTGACTTCAGTCACTAACCAGTCCAATCACAGTTGAGTATCTCCGTGAGCGAAAGGCCTGGGTTTGCTTCCGGCCTCAGTCTCACGCACAAATATTCCTCCGCAGTGGCGTGAGGTGGTTACATCAGACGAGTGTTTTATCACCTTGTATTACTACCTGTTCAGGTTATACGCATCCGTACTAATAACTCTAATGGGTTAAGGATCAGGAAGGTTGAATTTAAAGGAAGTGTACCTACAGTTGCGTGGAGGGGAGTGGAAAACCATTTTAGAAAAAACTCAATATACCTGATCGGAATTCAAACCCCAAACTCACTGTCATCGGCGAGTGTGACACCTTAGACCATGCTGACACCGGAGCAGGCAACGTCATAACAAGGCTCGCGTGCAATACTACCCCCTCCCACCACCCGCACAGCGCCAATCTTGTTCGACTTGACATTTACCAGAGGGAGGAGAAGGGGGGGAGGGGTGACATTTAGACTGGGCAAATATTGCGTTAAGTCAAAAATGTATAAAATACTTCGTATTTTGAGTTTTAGGCCGTGTATATAGATGGATATTATCTATGTGAAGTATTTGACGTACACTTACTTCCTGACCTTGACCCTTGACCCAGGGGGTAGTTTTCCTACCCCTCTTTGGGCCAATGTTGTTTCATTTTCTTATCCTGTTCTAAACATTAGTACATTTAATATGCACACGATCAAACTAAAGTTGAAACAAAGCTCACACGATCAAACTAAAGTTGAAACAAAGCTCATAAAGAAGCAGTGTGGACAAATAGCTACCACGACCAAAATACATGCAATTTTATTAGAAAGGTATTTACCCTTTCTGCACCAAATAATTATATCAACACACGACTTACAAACTAAATTCTGAAATCGTCCTCCCTTCTGGTGTATAGACCACTCGGGTTTTAATTGGGCGGGAAGAGCCCGGACAACGCAAACAGATTTCCCCGCCCTGGGTAGTTACTCTCCTCCATCTTACACTCTCTAGTGCCACGCACTGCTAGATGAGAGCTACAATGTCTCCACTATCCGCTGCCTGCCCTATGGAAACAAGGGATCACAAAGACTTGCTTGCAAATTCCCCAACAGTTCACTATTTTCTCTGTGTTTTCCAAGCGCATGGCAACCCTGAATAATCACGTCTCAAACCATGAATCCACTAATTTACTCAGCCAGCCTATCACCGCACGGATGCAGCAATATTCAGACGAACTACTGACCAAGCTTAAGGTGTCGGTCGGGTTCCTTAATGGTTCTACAGTACTT
This sequence comes from Timema cristinae, assembly GCA_039000515.1. Lineage (NCBI taxonomy): Eukaryota > Metazoa > Arthropoda > Insecta > Phasmatodea > Timematidae > Timema > Timema cristinae. The sequence continues at coordinate 29,431,445 of JBCFYV010001001.1, read as the reverse complement.
TCAGCCCCGTGTGCACATATGGCTACGTCGGTTTTTACATTCAAAATATACCAATGAAGCCACATAATTTAAAAAATATCAAAATATATATTAACATCCCCCTCCCCCCAAGTTATACACAGATTTTAATATATATATATATATATATATATACTTTTAAAAATATACCTTAGTTGATTTGGGCTAGAAATACACTACAAGAACCCAAAACATTGGATACACTTGAAACACAATCACATCCTGGCGCGGTCAATGAAAGCAAGCGCGGAACAAGTGATACGTAAATCATTAATCAGTATAAATGCATTCCTGAGAAATGATAGCCTTGAAGTTGCATAAACAAACACACTTTCAACTCGGCGCAAGAAGATGAACCGGGAAGATGAACAGAGACAAAGTCATGTCATCTGCAGATGTCGCGTTCAATGTAACACGGTAGTGTTCTTCCGACCAAAATCAGGGCATAGTTAGTCTGACGCAACTCCGACGGACAGTACAGGATTGCGTGACGGACAACTTCGATCCGACAGGACGGGTCAATATTCCTCCGCCGGGGAGCATCAATAATGGAGTTCATTTCAGTTGGAACTAACTTATCATCGACTCGCAAGAGGTGGGCTATGGCGGGGCTGGGAAGTCTAACTGCACGAGTGACGACGAAATGTGATTTGGATCAGACAGACACCTTGGTTAGAACTAGAGACAACGAAATTTGTATTCTTCGCTAGCCAAAGCGTTGCTATGTTTACCTTATGCAATAAGACTCCAGGTGATCTGTCGTCACCTTTGCACACGCCGGGTTATTTAGTGATAGTGATATCGAATCCGTTTCGACAAACAGATGGCGTTTACGCGGCCATTCAAGGCGATGTCGTATGGTGAGTTCTCTCATTCGGTGCGAGGAGAATAATCTTATCCAACTTCTCTCCCGTCCTTTCATAAAACCCAAGTCTCTGCTCTATTTGATGGCCCAGACCCAATTACTCCGAGTGCAGCACTAATTCATGGGCCGCGAGCGGTTCCTCCCCTCAACCCCCTCACGAGGAGCTTTAAGCCACGGGACTCGACAAGGAAACGTGGCCGGAGCTGAGGTTTCCTCAAGGTCAACTATTGGCGGCTTTGCTCGATACAGAGGTATATTGTTTTATCCGGCGCAGACAGGCACGTATCCAGGGGTAGGGAGGGGGGTAGTTTATTAGGTTTAACAATATTATTATATGTTAAACATGAATTAGTAGCAAAAATAAAAGGCATATCCATTTGATTTGTTCAAAATAGACTGGGAGTGTTACAAATTAAGATTGTACTTTTAAAAATATCACTATCGGCCTAGTAATGTTGTATTCCTAAAGTATATTTTCCAAACATTGAGAAAGTTTAATCCACACAAGTTTTCTGAGAAAGGAGAAGTGACTATCCCAATAGTTGAGTGTGTATAGGCCCCAGGCAGTGGGACAAAGCTTGTCTAGAAACAGTTGTACCAGTCCCAGGTAAGATGGGCGATTCCCGCCCCTGGTGTTTGGTCGATATAGCGGAGTGTCGGGCCCCCACAAACACACGCACGCACGCACGGTGACGTTGAGAGATATCGTGTGTGGTTTCCCTCGAGCGTAAAACCTTCCTAACACGGATAGCAATGTTAGTTAAATGTCCACTTGATACTAGAATCTTTGTTGAAAACGCTGACAGGAAATGTCTGATACCGAGTTAGGACTACAGTTCAAATCCAGCCGGGAGCACTTCCTTTGATGTATAATTTTATTACTTATCCAATTAGGTTAAGTTGAAAGGTACCCAGCTTGGTTCCACTATGCAATAGGAATGACAGGCCCATGGTGTAATCAGTCAAGGTTAGCTGCCACCTCTCAGGATAAACTTGAGTTAAACAATAGTAAACACACTCTGAACGTAGATATTTGGCTAAAGTTAAGGGTGTTCGGGCTTCAAAACCCATCGCACTCACTTTGGACTAACAACATATATTTTTTTAGTGATTTTATATTTATAGTAATTGGTCGACTTGTCTGGAGTTTCATTTGATTATATAATAATAAAGCGTCGATAATGCGGACTAGTCGAGGATTGAGCCAGTCCGGATTTTCGAAAATACAGTACCTATAGTCCTATACCAAAAATCAAAAGTAAGCATGGACGGGATACTTAGGATAAATTAGTTTCAAGGTAGAAACATTTTCGCTTTATTTAAACAACGAACCTACAAATTGTTTTGTGTTACTAAATACATCACAAATTATGAATAAATATAATAACGAAAAAATATAACGATTTTTTTTCTAAACAAGGTTTGAGGTGCGATTTTGGTCGGCCATGTCTCTGAGATGGTGATACCCGTGTGGTTATAAATATTATTTTATTGGCGACCCAGACTATCGACACTTTACTGTGCATGTTTAATTTGAGAGATATTTCATTTACCGACAGTATTTTCTATTTTGGATTAATGCTAAACAAACTGTCAATAAATATCCGCCAACCTCGGCTGGGTTTGAACCCATGAGAATCAGGTCCTGAGGCGAGCACTTTACCTCAAGAGCACTGAGGTTGAGGTTGAGGTGGAGGTTGTGAGTAAAGCATGTGCTTTTTAGTAAATACATTTTAATTTAATATAATTTATACAAACATAAACTTTTAATTTACACACGCGCGCGCGGCATTAGGCCTAGCTACTCCCTTACACGTGTGAGGGGGGCTGGCTATATTTGAATGTACTAATGAGTGTATTTTGTTTGCGCGGTTGAGCAATAATCACCCAAATAGTCCAGTATTTGTGTGTGTGTGTGTGTAGGTGAGAGAGAGAGAGAGAGAGAGCCAAGGGGAGTTATTTGAGAGTTGAATATTAATATTGTACGTCTGTATTCCTCAATGCTTACACGAGTACCATAATGGAGTCATACATTTCACGACACTTACAAATACAATGTTACAAAAAGAGCCTTTAAATCGTTTAATGAGGAATTAAATAATTTTGTTCTCCCCCCCCCACCCACCCGGCGTTGTATCAGAACAGAGAATCCACACTTGATTTAAAACAAACGAATAGCACGGCCCGGCATCCCACACTACACTGTGACTCACCTTAGTGTCCGTCAAGGCCGCATCCGGTGGTTAGTCCCGGCTAAGTTGAGAGTTATAAGGAGTGGATTTGGTAGAATGTTGGGATGTGTTGAATGGCTAGCGACATTTCCGCTATCAAACCATAAATATAACGAGAGAAAAACTTAATTTTAACAAGAGTGCACCAGTATTCTCAGAAAAAAGATGGAGACATCAACTGTGGGGACAAAACTAAATGAAACAATACACCCGATCGAGATTCGAATCTGGATCTCCCCGTCATCGGCAGTCTAGTCTGCGAGAGTAGCGCGTTAGACAACGCGATCACCGAAGCGGGTGTTATTTTTTTTATCTCTGGTTCCGGTGCGGGCGACCGATCTTGAGACGTCATTTGCCCCGATCACTGCAAACTGTTCACACCTCCTCTCTTAATTATCACACCGACGCAAAGAGTTCGCGAAGTGAAGTTCAGTGTCCTAATGTTTCAAGGTTACCACCGAGCGACGGCGTATCTGCGGGTGTCTGACGTCATCAGGGGAAAACTGGCGTTACTAGCCGGACTGAAAACATGAGACGGCTCTTGAAACTGCTGGCCTATATCTAGCTCTAGGTTGTTCGGCGTCGACCCAGGAAGCAGAAACAATTGACAGGACTAGTTGGAAAAAACTCTCATCTTTCCTTGTGAGCCCATGAACAAGGTATACTTTGTAATAATGATAATAATAATATTGTTCGTTTGGAATACATAACTCATAGCCCTGTAGTGGAAAGATTATCCAGTACTAATGTACTAATAGTACATCCTTTCCCTGTCCTGGTGATAGTATGAAGGTGATAGTGAGTATGGGGGTGGTGGTGAGTATGAGAGCGATAGTGACAGTATTAGGGTGATAACGGTTGTTTATGGACTAGTTAGTCCTCCTCTGGTAAGAGTTAGTCCTTATCACGCGCAACTAAAAATCAATGAAACGATTGCATTCCAAACCAACAATTTGTAGTAAGCAAAACCGAGGCTTCTGGAATCATATCACGAGAAACAAACTGAACAGAATAAGCAACACTGCACGTAGCTGTGGACCAGCCTCAGCGCAGTGTTGCCAAACTTTAGTAGTGCGGCCTGTACCTAAAGACTGAACCGATGCAGATCCAAACCTTGCTAACGTGTGAACTGTTTCCCTTTCGAGAAAAACACGCCGGTACCAACCGGGACCTCTAGGTCGGCGGTCAGTCCACGTGACACGCGTGACTGTTGGGCGTAGATAAAGTTGGCATGAAAACATACACCGTGTGCAGTGTTCGAAAATGACATCATCACTGGATACAAGACAAACTAAGATCACTAACAGAACTGAGAGCATTAAGCACCTCTGACCTTGTATAGCAAGCCACAGGTGGTATCACTGAATGCAGGGGGGGGGGGGGAAACTTATATTTCTACAATAAATCTGTACGACCTTGTGTAATTTGGAAGATGAACACTATTAATGTGAACATCGAACAACTAAAACAGATAAAGTTCAATTCTATTTTTCCAAAACTACATACGATTGAACAAAATGTGGCCTCGATGTTTATGAATTAGTAGACCCACTTTCGCAATAATTACAAAGGCCTTTGACAACCACGTTGAATTATAATGCATGGTTGGACAGGAACTTTTGTCTCACTGCTCGTTTAAAATGGCTGAGGATATATATATAGTACTCAACCATTTGCCAATGGAACGGATGAATAAGACATGATTAATTTGGGAAATTGCTCGTCACATGACGTGTGGGGAGAATCTAGGCTATATATATATTTTATAAATTCTTGAAGACATAATTAAAGTACATTAGGCGGGATCTGCAGGAAGATCAGCCAACGAAGAATCTCTTAGAAGATGTAACCAAATAGTGACAACGGTTACACAGTGTGTTCAGTCATATATTTTAAAATTCCCTTACTTATCCAGTTTTTCCAGAGCCAATCTAAACTATTCCAGTCAATATTATATTACAAACATTTTATAAAGATCGCAACTAGATGTAATAATATTTAGACATATACGCAATCTGAAATACTTAGTGTCACTCTAGGAAAGACTTAAAAGGATTTCACCCTATTGGGTGTTATCGCAGCTAGAGTTCAGTTGGATCATATTGAAAGTTCAGCTTTTACACCAATACAGTTTAAAATTGTTGCGAGACACATTATTTAACGTAATCAGATTATTAAACAAGCGCATAGCAGTGACCAAAGATACGTGGTAGAGGGGCAGTAAAGCGACACAGTTAATCTCATGCGTATTAGTTCGGTGAATATGTGAAAATTGCAAAAATTTGATCAAATTCCATGACTTTTGCGTGAACAAGAAAACTCCCTTACTGTTTCCTATTTTGCAGGTTTCATCAGGTCACTGGCCATCCTGTTGAATGTCAACCAACACCCGTGCCATCTGTAGAGAATATTAGGAATGTTCCGCTCAAATAACGAGAAGAACCAGAGCAACATTACATTTCTAAGTATCCACCAAATGATGACTCCTTCAATGGACAATATATTTACTATCTAGCACGATTTGTATCGTTAGAGGATAGGATGAGACTTTGTGAGCATCCACCGTAGATTGGCCAATGAACGTGTAGGATTGAGTCCCTGTGCATCCACCGTAGGTTGGCCAATGAACGTGTAGGATTGAGTCCCTGTGCATCCACCGTAGGTTGGCCAATGAACGTGTAGGATTGAGTCCCTGTGCATCCACCGTAGGTTGGCCAATGAACGGATTGAGTCCCTGTGCATCCACCGTAGATTGGCCAATGAACGTGTAGGATTGAGTCCCTGTGCATCCACCGTAGATTGGCCAATGAACGTGTAGGATTGAGTCCTGTGCTTCCGGTAGAAGTGAATCTCAACCTCTCCACCATTTGTGGATACAACCCTGCCGGTAGCAGTAGCCGGTAGAAGTACTAAGGTCGCCAACTCGTGAGTGAGTTCCTTACTCCGACAGGTGTTGTGACGAGACTCCCAGCATTCAGTCTGATTTTGATAGGTAAGACATTCTTGGACGGATTTAAGACTTACTAAAACAGTTTCCATATTTTAAAGTCTTGCGAGCTGTAACTTTAACTTTTGATAGCTATTATCATCAACACCTATAAAATAGCACTAATAATATAATAATATGTTTTCACTGTTGAATGTAAAAAGTTTCTGAAAAGTTATCCGGCCACAGGAATCTTAAAAAGTTTTTTTTATAGCAATGGGCGACAGACGATTTTACGGCTTTAGCCTCCTCGCGCTAAATATACTAACTTAGTGGGTTGAAATGAAAATTCAAGGAAACCGTATAAACAACATTATGTCTACTACTGGATCCATCGTACACTTAACTACTTGAATTAAGTATTTAGAGTTTCTAAAAACATAATTAACTTAGTTTTGTGAGTTAAGGTGAGATGTTAAGGGGTTTTTACAATTTTGATAGCAAGGGAAAAAAATTAACAAAAATAAAATAGAATATTTACCAAGTAGAAACATGTTAGAGTTTAATTTTCTCCACAAGGTTATTTCAACAGTTGTTGAATATCAGTCAAAGGAGTCTTGGAATTTGGGGTTCTCTTCATTGAACAAGGTCTTGGTCAAATGCCACTGTGCTCATTACAAATATTCGACAACTGATAAACTCTATGATTGTCCTGAAGCGATAAGATTTATTTTGGCAAAAAAAAAAATATGCTAAGGGACCTGAATAAAACATTGACCAAAACTAGCGTCACCTTCCGTCACATCCTAGTGCTCCATGGTACGTACATGGCCCGTGAACAGGAATTTCCTCACCCCTGCTGTAAACATTAGTGTTGTCAAATAATAAACAGGCGACAGACGACGAATGTTCCAGATTGTGCCAACAGGTCCAAGGTGCGAGTAACCAGATGGCGATCAACAGCCAAGTCTAGAGCGCAGTAAACAATGGCTGGACGACAGAAAGGCAACGAACGCACCGCGCGTTATTGATCGCCCACCGACAACAGGAGGGAGGGGGGGGGGACGTTCCTGCGCCACAGAGTGATGTGATCCCGCAGCACAATCTGGGAAAGTTCGGCGGCGATGGAGTCAAACGAGCGTTCCCGACATTGTCAGAATCCTAGCCATCACGTGACCCACACCCAATATCACCTCTGAGGAAACTGCAGGGCTTATCTTAACTCTCTCTGTCGACTGCTGTCAAATATCCTCCCTCTCAGTTATGTCTGAAGGTGGTGTGCTGAGGTAAGAAGGCTCTATTGGCAACCTCGACTAACCTGTGTTGCCAAACTTGTATTATATTTGAGATGAGTTTGACCACCTGAAAACGAGAGAATGACCACGCAGTTCCCTCAGAGATGATATCGAGTATGTGCAGTCAAGATTCGTGAGAGAATCCCTCATCCGACGTGAACTGATTGTTGACTCCCGAGTCAAGACTATAAATAAGGCCCTCAGTGAACTTGCGCCTAGAGCCCAATAATCTTACAGATTGCTCTCATGCTGTTATCGTATATTGGATAGTTCTCTATATTCACTTTGATATATTTATGTCAGTTCTAGAAGTCAATCTACTTTCAAGTATTCATACGCCGTATCATCTAAATGTCGACAGTTGTTGCCGACATATTGTATCTTATCAATCAGATAAGGTTCACCAACATCGGTGGGCCAAATTCCAGGGAGTCCCTGCCGGATCTATTGAGCCCCCCCCCCCCCGGCCCCCTAAACAAATTCTGATACATTATCTCCAAATTTCACCTTTAAAGTGCCTACCTCATTAAAATAAGTATTGCCAAAGCTGGCGGTGGGGAAAAAAACAACAAAGGCTCAATAAATAGCAAATAATTGGCTACAGTTGGGAAACTGCGCTCGGAGATGAATGGTTAAAACAGTGATTGAAAGTCACTAACATCTGGCATTTTATAAATAAGTCTTATTTATTAATTATTAAGTTCATCTAAAAGTTATCAAAGGCCTCCAATAATACTTTCTTATGAATTACGTCATAAAACAAAGAATCTAGATACGATTTTAATATTTTCGCCATCGTGTGAATTTCCAGTGATCAAGTAACGGGCTTCAAACTGTAGCTATGCGAGTAGGATGAGGATACGTTGTGTAGATCTGCACCAGCATTCGATTGGAGAGCCACCCACATATCATACACAGTTCCGTCGTTCGACACCAGGATTGACGGAGCGGTCTCCATATTGATTTATGGCAGTCGCGTCGCGTGCGAAGCTGCAGTGGTCAAGCTGAAATGTTTCAGCTAAGCTGCACTCTACAAGTGTGAGTTCACAGTAAATACCCCGAGCTACAGGTCTAATGTTCGACTCCTGAAACATACGATTCAGCGATTAAGTTAACCGGCCTCGTGATCTAGTGGTCAGGCTGCCGACCTAGAGGTCCCGGTATTTTTTCCCGAAAGAGTGAAGCGTGCACCATGACGTCATCCCTGCTTGACATTCAAGAGCGACCTCTGGGTCGACGTTAGTCATCGTAAGTTGGTTTGGCCCGCACTCTCTTCCACCGGCATCTTTAGATAAAGGACGTTACCAACAACTGTATGAATACATGAAACAACATTTACTGGCTTCAACACGATTGTTTACAATTGGGAAACCAAATATACAGTCCAACTTCCATAAAACGACGCTAAGATTAGTGAGATGTTATAATGTTATCAAAGACAGAGGATGTTCTTCTAAAATACTGTAATCAGGATTAATTCACAGTCTCACAGTCTCTCACGGCAGGCTCACGGCCTAGTTAAGGTAGGAGACGCGAGAAGAGGTCGGTGTTTTTGCACTTTTTGCGCAATTTTTTTTTTGTTGCCAAAATAAATCAAATTTTGCTTCAGTACAAACATAGTTTAATTTTGTTCACGTGTTGATATCAACAGTCCCTGAATATTCTGTCATGAGCATGGTGGCATTGTCTAACAAACTTTTTAAATGAAGAGAAAACGTCAAATATTCAAGAAATCTTAAGGTCCCCATTTGAAGAAAATTAAACTGTTTATTTGTACTGGAGCAATATTTGACTTATTTTGGAAAAAAAAAAAAGTTTTGTCATGAAAAATGAAAAAACATTGGCCTTTTCTCGCGTCCCCTTCAATCCCACCTTAACTAGGTTAACAAAGGAAAGTTCCCTCTAATATTGGAGTGGAAATAAAACTGGGGAAATATCGTGTCTCTTTATGCGCCTGGGCGCGTTCTTGAATACATTCCGGGTTATTACTCAACGTCCATTCCAATTCCGGACATCCTGTGAAACCATTCCAAGTGGAATCTTGTGTAGCTCTTTTGTCTCCAGTCATCGATGCAAGACGTTTACACAATGTGACCGTATTCGCTCCCCGATCTGGCAACGGCGGAACAATTGAAATAGTTTACGCGGAGAAATATTTAGATCGTCACCGGGGTTAGGCGGACGATCAGAGCTACATACTCTGAACCGGGCACTGAGTTCGATCTCAGTCGGATGCCCTTGTGGGAGTTTTTAACCACCTTCTCAAATAATTTGAAATATAAACAGTTGGTTAGTTTTGGTTACTCAAGGAATTTGAAACTATCAACAGTTGGTTAGTTTTGGTTATGTGAAACCACTTCTGAGGCCACTTTAACTGCAATCACCAATAATGATCATATATGCAAAATCTACAAAAAGCGCGATAGTAAATATATTATGTAAACAACTGTTACGTCAGCACACAACGTGTACAAACTTAGGACGTAACGCTTTACACTAAGTAACAAGCCCTAAGCCATATGTAGGCCTGTATATTAATAGGATAACAGGGCCAACACATACATTTATAGAACATATATCCACCTCGAATCGAACAAAGGACCCACGGACTTTATCAACCACTGGCATGTGTGCATGGGAACGGCATAAACCTTTTTGAGCGTCTTACTACCCGTTCGGGTTATACGCTTATGTGTTAGTGATTAGGAAGGTCATTTTAGAGGAAGTGTACCCACATTTGGTTAGAAGGAGAGTGGAAAAGTTTAGGGGGAAAAAACCGACCTAGATTCGAACCTCGACCTCCCCGTCATTGGAAGTATAGTCTACTGTAGAGTAGCGCGTTAGACCAACACTTATTAATGTCCCTAAAAACGTTCCAAAGGGTAAAAGAGCATTATAATAACTTATCTCAATAGTTCCTGTACACACTAGCTGTTACATATGTTAGTGACAAGAGTAAAACAAAGGTGTAGGGTGTAGAGTTGCCATACGCACGTCCTACCCCCCAGTTAAAAACCAAGGACCATGCGGCCAATCAAGTGGGTTTGTAACTACAGGACGACAGTCCCAAGGTGTGATGGAAGTGCCGGCCGGACAACATTCCTTCCTTTGACAGGATCGTGGTCCTTAGAGCAAGACGAGTGAGTTGGAATGACACATTTGTTGCATTACTGGCATCTGACGCCGCTGTCCGTCTGTCAGACACGCACGTGCATAACTGAGGACTCATGTACAGACAGGGCTAAAAGTTACACCACCACCATAACAAGGTATTTACAAGACCAGAGTCTATTCTTGAGGTAATTTTAATTTACACAAACTAAGGTACAAATCGGCTGTGTATAACTGATTGTAAAGTTTTCCGAACTGTCGTTCCAACCAAAATCAGGATACAGTGTGTGTGAAACTCAAACCTCCCCGGTATAGACGAGCTTGATGCCCGGCGGTGAGAATAAGTAGGTTAATTAAAAGCCAGCAGCACCAGAGCGTAGCTATTGTTTATATAAACTACAAATATTGCGTCTGGTCCAGGTTATCTACTGTCGTATTTATAGAGCGACGGTGACGTCACTATACGTATGCGGTATTGGTTTCAAAGGCTCTAGATTTATTATTATTATTATTAGCACCGATAGTTTTAGGGATGAGGAAGGTTATATTTAGAGAAAATGTACCAGCATTTGCGTGGAAAACCATTTTAGAAAACCTCTTTCAGTACACCCGACCGAGGTTCGAACCTCGGTCTCCCATTAATCGGCAGTCTAGTATATTGCGAGAGTAGCGCCTTAAATCATGCGGCCACCACCAAAAACCTAATCATCTTTCCTGATAGTTCAGATAAACGTAAGCACATATAATTAATTTTACGAGTTTTCTAAATCTGAACAGGTGTGAGAGAGAGATCGTCCTAGTAGGCCTAGTCTACAAAATGTATCTCATCTTAAATTTGGCTAAATACTCTGATACTGCAGTGTCAATGTCAGAAAGACATTGTTATGTACAAGGTCCTTAGTTCGGCTCCAGGAAGTCAAATATACCGGGTTTTTACTGTCTATTATTACCTGTCCGGACTATACGCATCAAGTTTAATCAATTTGGAATGAGGAAGGGAATTTAGAAGATACGCGCAATGGAAGACCATTAGGATACACCACCCTCAGGACAAACGAGCCGGGATGCGAACCCAGACTATGTGCCTGACGTTTATTCCGCGCGGTCAGCGGCACGGATGTAATCTGTCTATTTGTTGGGTTACTGTGTGACGGGGGGATGTTTGGCGTTGAGTAATGATGGACCCCGAAGCAGCTGGCAGGCAGTTGTGGCCGCGGTGCTACCTGGGACAACATTCCACCCATAGCAACAGTCAGTCCCGCCCTCCCAGACCCTAACGGGGCGAGGAACACACGTTAAGAGCGCCTTTCAAGGGAAATATCAGGTCTGTTGGAGACACATTATGTATGACCTCTAAAACCACGAGATTTAGCTCTCAGGAGTGCGGCAGAAAGAGGGCTGCCAATGTTTACTTTACTAGTAAATTATCAGCAAGTCGAGTTTTACAGAAGGAACCTCCATTTTTACAGACAACTCAGAGAGAGATATGTTTAGCACCGCGTCTTGCTACTGATTCTGCTTATGAGCTCATGTACTAATTACGCTAATAGCCAGGCATGAGGAAGTGTACCCGCATTTGCGTGGAGAGTGGAAAATCAACTGGTAAAACCTCAGTACACCCGACCGAGATTCAGACCCCAATCTTCCCATCATCAGCAGTCTAGTCCACTACGAGAGTAACGCCTTAGACCATATGGCCACTGAACAAGGTAATTATCATTCTGATAAGGAATGTTTTATATTCAACTCCCCTCAGGATATCAGAATATTTACACTAATCAAAAAGAGCTGACGGTATAATTTAGAGGTAATGCACCCACATTCGCGTAAAGGGAATAGGGAAACCGTTTAGATAAAAACCCTTGAGTACCCCAGACAGGGGTTCAAACCCTTACCTCCTCGTCTATGTGCCCAGAGAAACGGGTAACGTAGACTCGAAACTTCTTGATCAGTGTTCTTGTCCTGACCACGTGACTGATAGCTAGAAACTCTCTTGGTCATTTGCGGGCCCTCAAGAGCGTCAAGGTCGGCCGTTGGCAGGTTACAGGTTGAGGAGTTGGAGGTGAGAGGTTGGCTTTTGATTCATGGTAGTGTGTTAGGAGATGGAGGTTAGTGAGAGGCTAGGCGTGTTCAGGAGTTGGAGGTGAGAGGCTAGGCCGTGTTTCAGGAGTTGGAGGTGAGAGGCTAGCGTGTCAGAGTGGAGTGGGGCTAGGCGTGTTCAGGAGTTGGAGGTGAGAGGCTAGGCGTGTTCAGGAGTTGGAGTGAGAGGTAGGTGTGTTCAGGAGTTGGAGGTGAGAGCTAGGGTCAGAGTTGAGGAGGCTAGGTGTTCAGCAGTTGGAGGTGAGAGGCTAGGCGTGTTCAGGAGTTGGAGGTGAGAGGCTAGGCGTGTTCAGGAGTTGGAGGTGAGAGGTAGGCGTGTTCAGGAGTTGGAGGTGAGAGGCTAGGTGTGTTCAGGAGTTGGAGGTGAGAGGCTAGGTGTAGTTCAGGGAGGTTGGTTAGAGTGGGTGAGAGGCTAGGTGTGTTCAGGAGTTGGAGGTGAGAGGCTAGGTGTGTTCAGGAGTTGGAGGTGAGAGGTACTTTTCAAGGAGGGGGTGCCACGTGCTGGCCTTCCTGTTTTGGTGTGTTGTGTTAGGTTAAGTTTATAAAAGTTGCAAACCATATTTTAAAAACTACACGTCAAATATTCAGATTTAATGATTATTATAGTTTTGTGGACAGAATATTCTCGAACACGGGGCAGCTCTGTTTGCCACGGAGGGCGAGGTGATATCTCTAGACCTGATATAGTTCCTCCCTTGTGCTCTAAAAACAAACCGCCCGTGTGTGGAGTATACCATAATGTTGGCTGGATATTTAGTTTTTCTTACAGAATAGACAAGACCGGATAAAAAAAACAGCACGTCCCCTCAATTCATCGAAACCTAATCTCCAAACTAGCCCCCACCCTGGGCCCGAGAAACAAAAGCTGTTGGAAGGAAGGAAAGAAACTCTAGCAGACGTGTGTGTGTGTGTGTAAGAGGATATCCGGTGGAGCAACGCACCCAGAGGAGCGAGCTTGAAGGAAGCCGCACAGCGCCCTAGTCTGGTCAGATAACACTGCAGTCTGATACGGGACTATCGGGTGACCCGGCTTCATTACCGACCGCTGGCTTCTAATCCCGTCACGGCGATTGATTATTAATTTATATTAAATGCTCCGTCTAATCCTGTGCCTTTAAGGTAGGATGGAAAGGGCACGGGGAAAGGACAGGGTTTGTGGCCAAAATAAATAACATATTGCTCCAGAGTTCTTTGAATATCTCTCAAGGGTGTTCTGGAATTTAATGACAACTTTTTATCTTCAACTAAAAAGTTTCTCTCTAATGCTGCCATGATCATGATAGGATATTCAACAACTGTTGATATCACCAGGTGAAGAAAACTAAACTCTAAGTTTGTACTGGAGAAATATTTGATTTGTTTTGGTAAAAAAAAAGTGTCATAAAAACTGCAAAAACACTGCCCTTTTCTCGCGTCCCCTACACCCCACCCTAAATGGCAGGAAGACGGTTAGCACTAAAGAAAATAAACCACGTGGCGACGCTTTTGTTTAGTACTACAGGGTTGCCACCGTGTTTTAGATGTTTTTAAGAAAAAATGTCCATTATTTCATAAAAATGACTCTTGTAGTTATGCCATGGTATGACCTTGAGGTATTGATTATGCAACCTTATGTTTATGGGTGAAAAGGGGACCAAGGGGAGGAGGGGATGTTAAGAATTAGCATGCTTATTTGTCAGTTCACTATTTTTTTCATGAAAAGGGGGAAGCTAGCAGTTAAATGTCCAAAATTCACAAATATTCCCGTATTTTTTAGTGTTTTGTGAAATTATATGCGTTTTTCGGTAGAAAATGTGAATATACATTTTTTGGACATGATTGAGAAAGCACATTATGGTTAGGGGCCAAGGCTACTTTTTAGTTCCCGTGATAAGACATCGAAGCTAAAGAGCGCTAGTATCGTTGGATGTAAGCACACACGCAATTCAAACATTGGAGAGAAGTTGGAACCATTCAGATTTTATTTTATGGTTTTAAGTAATATGGTGTCCAAACATGTCCGAAAATAGATCTTTACTAAACAAATGGGTTGTTATTTCAAAATAGGGTTCGCTCCAAAATGAAGGATAAGAACCCGAGTATGAAAATGGTTCATCTTCAGCTAAATTTCACGAGGATGTCATGGGTTTTTAGATCAATGATTTAAATGAAAACACGTCACGTCCACGTCGAGCGAGACGTGTTCTTCAAATACTATCTTTCTCATCCTGTGCCCTTAAATTGGTCCGTAGCGGATAGGCCAGTCGGGCAGTAGGACATCACAAGAACCATAGTGGGTTGTTTCATTACTTGCGGACCTTTTAAAATAATATATTGACAGTTATTTATTTCTATTCAAACAAGTGAATGTGACCACGCCATATTGTTGTAGTAGTGTTGTATGTAGAGTTTTATTAAGTGTGAATGTGGGGAATGCCAGGCCTCCACCGTGGTTCGGATTCCACGTTAAACTGTAGGTCCTCCATTTCATCTCACAATCACCCTACCATTACACATTAGCGTAAGTGCGTATAACCAAAACGGGTAGTAAGACGCGGTGCTAAAATAATAATAATAATAATATAATAATAATATAATAATAATAATAAAAATTGTGATATTGTACTTATGTGCGTTGTCAGTTTTATTTTAATTAATACTGGAGAGCAGTTGTAATTGTTTACAATATCTCCGTTATTCGAATTGATTTCCCGCCCCCAATTAACAACATAGTTATATTACTAGGTTTTAGTAACTGCCAGGCAGTGTGACAATGTTGATGTTCCACGTTGTTGACCAAACAATCAGCCCGCACTGCTCACACCAGAGAGCAGCACCTGAAGACTTCCTGTGCGGGTAGAACGGACACCAATTTGATGTGCATCCGGCCGCAGACAATCAACCGTGAGGCTGGGCTTCCGACCCCGTGCGGGTACTATTTTCTTACAACTTGGTTTACTATCCACGCTGAGCTCTGCTAAAATAGTTGTCCGAGTTCGAACCCAGGTTGTGTACTAACTATTGTGGCGTTGCATTTAGGATGGGTGTAAATGTTTTATCGAGGTGTACCAAAAGGCAGCAAGTGAAGGACAATATGAAACAACACGATCTTAACCTAAACAAGCCTAACCTAATGTAAGTCAAACCAGATTCTAAGTCTATGCAAAATGAGATGGAAATATTCGGTTGGGCCATGAGGCCAAATTAGTATTATGGCTGGGGCTTAAAATAGCACTCCTAAATAATTGGTGGGGCCGAATGAGTATTTCCCCTCTCTCTCCAGGCGAATGCTGATAGCTAGTACAAGTATTACTGACTAAAGTAAGAGATAAACAGGGAAAACGAGTAAGTTCGACACGTGTTAAAAATTGATGTTTACTTTTCTTAACGCATAGTAACTGGGAAACTCCGGGCCTGTGACCACGTGGTATGTACGTCATACTCGCTAGTCTAGTTTACTTGTGACCGGGAGGTTTAGGATCGAGTCCCGGCCACATGCACTATAAGAACTTTCCCCTGAACGGTTCCCATTCTCCATTCACGCAAGTCTGGAACTATTTACTCTAGAGTTAACCTTCCTTATTTCTACTCTAACTGTAATTAAATGCAAATGAAAATAAACATAACTGGATATTACTGAAGGACGCTGTGAAGTCACGGAACACCAAGAAAGGATTTACGTTCTACTCAGCGAGTTTTAAAGACATAACAATGAAACAAAAAACGATAAATTCAGAAATGATTCTAAAAAGGTCTTACGGTGGGACAGAATTTTTGTTATTTGTAGCCGTATTTTTTTAAAGATCCTCCAAAACTCTTGGCTTGGTCACGAAAATATCTTGTAGGAATCTAGCTGCCGGGAGGTTGATTAAAAATGTTCGCGGAAGAAAATGTCTACCTAGGATAGGAAACAAGGAAAAAGATAATGTTATAAAAGCAAGGTAATGTTTAGAAGGCGCAAATAGTAGAGTGAGTGTGTAAGCTCGCCAGAGGAAGAGGGGCAGTATTAACCCATATGCACGAGGCCTCACAAGGGGAACTACTAATTATCTTCCTTCCGCTTGGCAAAATATCTTCGAAATCACCAACGTAGGCGACGTCCGTTGTTAAATGAACCTCAAACACGCGCATCCCATCCGTTTTCACATCACACGAAGTGTAAATAGTCGACCCTGACGCGATTCGAACCAAACTAGCTCATATTCACGCGATTGGCGGCCGTTTCAACGGTCTTGCTCACGAACCGAGGCTGGGCGCTTCCTCCTCTTGAAAGATGTATTCCACGCTTTGGGGACCTTGAAATACTGGTCCACGTGGCAAGTGACGTATGCCCTATTCACGGTGAGAGTAGCCGAGTCTGGCTACCAGGAGGTTCCATAGCAAACAATGGCTGAGAGTAACTAATGTCAATCTATTATCAATAACAAGTATTATCAGACGAGTCTAGTACTTCCAACCGTTGTTTGCAATAAAGAACCTTCTGCTAGCTGTCACCTAACTGCACTACCGGTTGCTATACTCAGATTGTACTTTGTTGACACTTTTAGAAAAGACTGAGAACAGTTCAACAATAAGGCAACGATTTCAAAGGAGACAGCTTCATATCCTATCGCGTAGCGCTTCAATACATGAAATTAGACCTGTCGGCTTTTAAAAATGCCAGAAAGGCGTCAAAAAGATGTCGAGTCTAGTTTAGTTGGGTGAGAACGAACTAAGGCAAGAGTTGTCCACGCTGGTCTTCATTCAGTTACTACCAACAACACACATCTGACAGCTGGGAATATGACTAAATATGTTTTCATGTATTCATAAAATCAAATGGGATTTTTTAAATAATTAAAATAACCACTTATAATAGAGCGTTTATTATTGGAAGAGCCAACTCCACATTTGTTTCCTCACTTTAGGAAATTTAGGTTTTTATTGTTGGAATTGTTTGTCCCAAACTAGATCATAAATGTTTTGTTTTTGTTTGTTTGTTCCATCTTTGTTGCCGAACAAACATCACGGTAGGAATTACTCTCCGAAAGGTCTTTTTTCCTACCAATATCTCACTATATAATAGATTTCTGGTAGGGAAAAAGACCTTTCAGAAAACAATTCTCACGTGGACAGACTTTAGTCGATTTTACCAACAGCCCCCACAAAATACTTTCAAAAACTGATGGGATTATGGACGCAACCGAAATAGAGTTCCAATTGTTTCTAAACCTAATTGTTTGTGAATAACAAACACAATAATAAATAGGAGTTGCGTCAAAGAAGAACGAACCAAGGAGCGCTTTGAGGACGAGCTCGTTTGTAAACATAAACTCTCCACTCTCGAGAATCTGGAACGTTCATGGCCACCTGAAACACCTTCACCAACCCGACACCCAACCACCTTCAAATATATCTTCTGCCATTTTACCAACTACAATGCTGCTTGGAGAGGAATACATGCCGTCAAGTTCTACATTATGTAACCTTCTCCATTCTCCAGTTTACCCATTCCTCTTAGGTCCAAATATCTTTCTCTAACCCTTGTTCTCTTCATTTATTATCTTGGTATTAAGTGAAAGTAAACAACAGCGGGTAGGATTAGTTTTGTAAATTCTCGAGACAAAGAGATGACAGTTTACAAACTGAATAAGAGCGAGTTTGTCTGTTCTTCTCTTGAATATTGTTTGTCTGTTTGTAGTTTCCGAGGATTTAAATGTATCAAACTTCTTCAAAAGCCACGTCACTGATCTCCTCTTGAATATTGTTTGTCTGTTTGTAGTTCGAGGATTTGAATGTATCAAACTTCTTCAAAAGCCACGTCACTGATCTCCGAGAATCCATTAATTTGGATTACAGCGTTTAGACACACAATCTTTTACTCAGTTTTATCCGTATTTACTGCTAAACTCTCTCTTTGCCGTTTCAAACAAAGTCATGTATTTTTTAAATGTAAATAAAACACAAAGCAAATTAAACGTTTGAGGGAAAGTTCGAGAACTAAAGAATAGTAGTTGGCACCAATAAAATAACCACCCTTTATAATATATTTATTTTAAAGAGGGGGGTAGAGATTTACAGTGATGTTACTCCTTTCTGTGCTTCAGTAGAAACCTCCGTACAGAGAAACCACGAAACCCTTTCAGCGCAACAAATGATTAAAACAGTAAAAATATGGGATTGTGAGATTGGGACAACCGTGTTATCCTAACGAGCAAACATGCAGTACAATGGAGGCGGAACAAACCAAGCTTTTTATGAAATGATCCAAAACAAACTAAAGTATTTCCAAAATAAATATATCAATTTATGAAATGGGGGGAGGAAGCCCCGGCCCCGGCCCTTAAGGTAAACATCATTATGTAAGCCTCCTATACTGAAACAATCTGGGACAAAGGACGAACAAACAATTGCAACAGTAAGAACATGATGGGGTTTTTTAAATGTGCCGGGGGGGGGGGAGTAGAGGGGAGGGACGTCAATATTTCCCCACAGGTTTTTAACACGATAAAAAACATCTTCCATCGTTCCCAAAAGTGTTTTGACTTGTCAATGGTCAAAAAGTAAAGAGAAAGTCCTCAATTTATTTATTTAAAACATTTCATGATATTGTGCCAAAATTCTAAGTTATCTCATGACGCTCATCGGGTGACTTTTTAAAAATATTTTCAAGACCACTAAAAAATGTACTCATAATATAAATGGCCGTCGCCGACAGGAGCGGCTGGGTAGTTTATTTAACGTCCTGGGTTCAATTCCATCTTGGTGGACTATCCGCGGTCTCCTATCTTCCTTGAAACATTCCCTGCCGTCTTATTTCCGTGGACGAAACCACTTGTCCTTCGGGGGTTCTCTGTACAAAGACAGTATCGAGAGATGATGTGGGCCCCAAGAGGGGTTGTGGGAACCCGACGTGTGATATGTACAAAGCGTGTTGCTGTAGAATATGAACAGAAGAAACGTCAATGGACCATTTCAAGGACGTAACGAGCTTATCCTCCGTCCGCGTCTCGCTGCCCTGTGTGTCCAACCGGACTAGGCCGAGAGCGGAAATAAAAACCCCATTGGGGGGGGGGGGATGTTGTCTGTGAACCTGTGTGGAGCCTAAACTGGAAATATGACGGTGTTTTGAGGTGCGAGACCAGTTAGTTATATCAAGAGGAGAAAGGTGATATGAAACCGAGACGGGGGTTTGAAAAATTAAAATGTGAATAACATAACAAAATATGTAATCATCTTGGTGTCGAGAATAATTTCCAATTCCTTTTAGTACGCTAGTTCAGTGGTGATCAACCTGGGGAACGCGTGCCCCCGGGGGTATGCGAAGACATTTTAGGAGGTACTTTAGCACATATATATATATATATATATATATACACACACACATTAGTTGTGTAAACTATCCTCAAATTACTAATATTTTTTTAAATATCAAAACCAACTTATTTATCAAGAAAACTAAATCCAAAGTACTGATTTTGAAATTAATATTAAGAGTTATTTTTGAAGGCTAGGTCGCCCTTAAATTGATTAATCTTTTAGAAATAAACATTTTTAACCATGTGAATTAAAAAGTACCCAAATACCAATTTTTAACAAAATCATTGGGTAATTTTCAAAATAATGAATTTTTTTTAAAAAATTAAGTCATCTGTAAACTAATATTAAACGATTTTTTCACAGTAGTTTTTTTTAAATTATTTATATTGTTAAAAACTTGCTGGGCTATTTTCGAAACATCTCGAATTTCACTAAATCACGATTACTAATCGTGACAAGGGCCAAGGACAAAATTACAAAAACGGCCAGAGGTGTAGCCAACACCTGAAACATCAAGTTTGTACAAAACCCATCAAATCGTTTCAGATCTGTGATCAGGGACAGACAGACAGAGAGAGACAAGAGAGACTGACAGGCAGGATTGTAAAACCCACTCTTTTGGGTTCATGCATGCATAAAACGTAAAGATTCATAATAATCTTGAGATTTTTTTGTCTCGATTACAATACTTTCTCTTTAGATGAAACATAAAAAAACTTAAGTGTGAAGATAGCTTACACACGATCACTTATTAGCGTCAGGATGAGCACTTGAAAGATGAGATCACTTATTAGCGTCAGGATGAGCACTTGAAAGAATGAGATCACTTATTAGCGTCAGGATGAGCACTTGAAAGAATGAGATCACTTATTAGCGTCAGGATGAGCACTTGAAAGAATGAGATCACTTATTAGAGTCAGGATGAGCACTTGAAAGAATGAGATCACTTATTAGCGTCAGGATGAGCACTTGAAAGAATGAGATCACTTATTAGCGTCAGGATGAGCACTTGAAAGAATGAGATCACTTATTAGCGTCAGGATGAGCACTTGAAAGAATGAGATCACTTATTAGCGTCAGGATGAGCACTTGAAAGAATGAGATCACTTATTAGCGTCAGGATGAACACTTGAAAGAGTGAGATCTTTTATTAGCGTCAGGATGAGCACTTGAAAGAATGAGATCACTTATTAGCGTCAGGATGAGCACTTGAAAGAATGAGATCACTTATTAGCGTCAGGATGAGCACTTGAAAGAATGAGATCACTTATTAGCGTCAGGATGAGCACTTGAAAGAATGAGATCACTAAGATCTTATAGGCAGAGAAGCACGAAAGAAGAGAAAAGGAGGAGAGACTGAAGAGATGAAAACCACTTTTGGGTTCATGAGCATAAAGAAAGATCATATATCAGGAAAATTTTGGAAATAATACTTTTTTAGATGAAACATAAAAACTTAAAGAGATGAGATCACTTATTAGCGTCAGGATGAGCACTTGAAAGATGAGATCACTTATTAGCGTCAGGATGAGCACTTGAAAGAATGAGATCACTTATTAGCGTCAGGATGAGCACTTGAAAGAATGAGATCACTTATTAGCGTCAGGATGAGCACTTAAGAATGAGATCACTTATTAGCGCAGATGAGCACTTGAAAGAATGAGATCACTTATTAGCGTCAGGATGAGCACTTGAAAGAATGAGATCACTTATTAGCGTCAGGATGAGCACTTGAAGAATGAGATCACTTATTAGCGTCAGGATGACACTTGAAAGAATGAGATCACTTTTAGCGTCAGGATGAGCACTTGAAAGAATGAGATCACTTATTAGCGTCAGGATGACACTTGAAAGAATGAGATCTTATTAGCGTCAGGATGAGCACTTGAAAGAATGAGATCACTTATTAGCGTCAGGATGAGCACTTGAAAGAATGAGATCACTTATTAGCGTCAGGATGAGCCTTGAAAGAATGAGATCACTTATTAGCGTCAGATGAGCACTTGAAAGAATGAGATCACTTATAGCGTCAGGATGGCACTTGAAAGAATGAGATCACTTATTAGCGTCAGATGAGCACTGAAAGAATGAATCACTTATTAGCGTCAGGATGCACTTGAAAGAATGAGATCACTTATTAGCGTCAGATACACTGAAAGAATGAGACACTTATTAGCGTCAGGATGGCACTTGAAAGAATGAATCACTTATTACGTCAGGATGAGCATGAAAGAATGAGATCACTATTAGCGTCAGGAGTGCACTTGAAAGAATAGATCATTATTAGCGTCAGGATGACATGAAAGAGAGACCTTATAGCCAGATAGCACTTGAAAAATGAGATCCTTATGCGTCGGATGACACTGAAATGAGATCACTATAGCGAGAGAGCATTGAAAGAATAGATCACTTTTAGCGCAGATGCACGTCAGGATGAGCACTGAAAGAATGAGATCACTTATTAGCGTCAGGATGAGCACTTGAAAGAATGAGATCACTTATTAGCGTCAGGATGAGCACTTGAAAGAATGAGATCACTTATTAGCGTCAGGATGAGCACTTGAAAGAATGAGATCACTTATTAGCGTCAGGATGAGCACTTGAAAGAATGAGATCACTTATTAGCGTCAGGATGAGCACTTGAAAGAATGAGATCACTTATTAGCGTCAGGATGAGCACTTGAAAGAATGAGATCACTTATTAGCGCAGGATGAGCACTTGAAAGAATGAGATCACTTATTAGCGTCAGGATGAGCACTTGAAAGAATGAGATCACTTATTAGCGTCAGGATGAGCACTTGAAAGAATGAGATCACTATTAGCGTCAGGATGAGCACTTGAAAGAATGAGATCACTTATTAGCGTCAGGATGGCACTTGAAAGAATGAGATCACTTATTAGCGTCAGGATAGCACTTGAAAGAGTGAGATCACTTATTAGCGTCAGGATGTGCACTTGAAAGAGTGAGATCACTTATTAGCGTCAGGATAGCACTTGAAAGAATGAGATCACTTATTAGCGTCAGGATGGCACTTGAAAGAATGAGATCACTTATTAGCGTCAGGATGTGCACTTGAAAGATGAGATCACTTATTAGCGTCAGGATGGCACTTGAAAGAATGAGATCACTTATTAGCGTCAGGATGTGCACTTGAAAGATGAGATCACTTATTAGCGTCAGGATGTGCACTTGAAAGAATGAGATCACTTATTAGCGTCAGGATGTGCACTTGAAAGAGTGAGATCACTTATTAGCGTCAGGATGAGCACTTGAAAGAATGAGATCACTTATTAGCGTCAGGATGTGCACTTGAAAGAGTGAGATCACTTATAGTCTGTACAACCCTCGGAATTGTTCAATTTGTGTGGAGGATAAAATGCCCGTCAGTAACTTCCGGCCGGGATTCGAACTCTTACACCCGGTAAACCAGACCAGACCGGCGTGAGGGTAGGTTTCAACTAATCAATGTCAGGTAATTGATGGTGTAATCAACCAACTATTGCGACTCGGGACTAAGGGTTGTGGATCAAGTCACGTGGCCCCTAGATATAGCGGTCTGTCTCTTCCAACAGATATATATATCCGTTGATACCTTAAGTTACTGGATCAAAGTTTTGTGGTATTAAATTAGCCACGCCCTCGTTAATTACCATTAATTAGCCAGTGGATTATTTTATACAACTAGTAGTGCACCATGACACTCGCACAACTCACTCGTTAGCACGAATAATTGCTTCGACAGGCCTCGTGCTGTGGGCAAGATCGTTGAGGCGCATTGTCCAAAACATCATTAGAAACATTTCGGTGGTCTGACGCGCTACTCTCGCAGTAGACTAGACTGCCGATGACGGAGACCAGTCGAGAGAGTTGAGGGTGTGATACCAAACAGTTTTATCCCCTCTGAACGTGAACGAGGGTAAATTCTACCTCCCCCTCTATTAGTGTATGATGGTCATCAGCAAGGAAGCCGTGAGTTTGAATCTGTGTTGTGTGCTACCAGGGCTAGGGAGTCTTCAGGTTCAAAATAATATATTTTATAATACTATAACAATATAATATACTTTCTTTTTTACTATTTAGGAATAATATTTGTAATCTGGTTTGCCAAATTTATTCCACCAAAATAAATTCACAATGCAAAGAAGCTTCCCATGAAGTAATCTGGATAAGAGCATTTTACTGCAGTCAATTTATAATTACTAATTAATATGCTTTAAACATTTAAAAAGGAGTCGAAGGCTTGGCCTACCGACCCCGAAGCCCTGTATGATACCTACTTAGTTCTTAGAAATGGGTTTTCTAACCATATGTTTATTATCAGACCTGATTTCGACATAAATATTCATGTATATTATTTTATGTGCACCCCATTTACCACCCTTACACTAACAGGGTGGAGATATATATCTCAGGACGGGATTCGAACTCCCACCAGGCGAGACCATGAGGGTAGCAAGTAGATCTCACACACGCTGATGAATGGAGGTAGTAATAACGACGCGTGTCATACTGTGTGTACTTACAACTCCCGTTCTGGAAGGTCTTTTACCCTAACAAAATACTAATATACAGTAGGATTCTGATACGAAATAAGGTCTTCGAGCAACACAAACAATTAGAATACAGCCCCTCAAGGGACGCGAGAAAATACCAATGTTTTGGTGACAGATATTAAACTGTTGATATCACCACGTGAAGAAAACTAAGCTACAGGTTTCTACTCACAAAATATTTGGTTTTATTTTAACTTAAGAAATGTTTTAACACAAAAACTGCAAAATACTTCGCTTTTCTCGAGTCCCCTACATGAAATGATATATTCGAGTGTTTTCTGTTCTGTTATCTTGACGAGTCACCTAATTATCCCGCTGCTGGGGAGTTCAGGTTGTGTGAGAGAGAGAGAGAGGATAAGGGAGGAGACAGAAATGTTTGTTCCGGTGTTGGAAAACAAGGCGCAGTCGTGAGGTTAGGTCCTGGCCAAGTTCTTCACACACTCTAATGCTGATATTCACTAATGGTTGTGAAATAAGCATTAAAACTAAACCAAGGTGTTTACAGTAAACCCGCTCTAGACTATAAACATGATTGAAAGTTTAAAGCTAATACCAAAAAATTGGAAAATTTGCAATCAGGCCACCCCAGAAAACCATAAAATAGTGAACATTTTAAATTTAAAATTATACAGAATGTTAGAAAAAACAAGTGGTAGAAAATTCAAATTTCATACATTATTTATTGGACGGAGCAGTGTCGTGTCGTGATGTGTTGCCAGGGTAAGCTGTACCTGTGAATTGTTCACCCCCCCTCAGTTGAGCACTCATTGGTCAAGTATCAAGGGGGTGTGCAGTCCCGTGTGAGGCATGCAGAGCATATGTATGATTGGTCAAATAGGGCCCACACGGACGAAAACATATCAAAGGTAGAGTTTTAACAAGGTCTGCTTCCCTTGCAACATCCACGATACACCACTGGAAAGTACAACCTTTCCCTTTAACAGTCTTGATTTCATATGCTCTTTTTTCCATTATGTTTTTGTAACAATGTATATAATTTATCTTCCCACATCTTATGATCGCCCTCAGGCAAACGTTAGTTTTAACGTAGCCTAATTCTCACGCATTACAAAGACTTGCCCCAGAGGGGTGATGGACACCCTGGTCAGGTCTCCTAAGAGGGTCGTGAGAGCGATGGACTTACCTTTCTTTCGTTTGCAGGAGCAGAGCGAGTGGCTGCGGGAGTCGCGTTCGGCCATCCTAAAAATAGACAACCGGGGCGTTAAAAATATTCCTCAAGACTCACATAAACATAAACATTGAGACTAGTGGAGCAGTGCTACTCTAGAACACTCCTGGTGGCCACAGAGCAAACCTAGCAAACACTAGAGGAAGACCAGGTCTGGTAACACTAGAGGAAGACCAGGTCTGGTAACAACACTAGAGGAAGACCAGGTCTGGTAACAACACTAGAGGAAGACCAGGTCTGGTAACAACACTAGAGGAAGACCAGGTCTGGTAACAACACTAGAGGAAGACCAGGTCTGGTAACAACACTAGAGGAAGACCAGGTCTGGTAACAACACTAGAGGAAGACCAGGTCTGGTAACAACACTAGAGGAAGACCAGGTCTGGTAACAACACTAGAGGAAGACCAGGTCTGGTAACAACACTAGAGGAAGACCAGGTCTGGTAACAACACTAGAGGAAGACCAGGTCTGGTAACACTAGAGGAAGACCAGGTCTGGTAACAACACTAGAGGAAGACCAGGTCTGGTAACAACACTAGAGGAAGACCAGGTCTGGTAACACTAGAGGAAGACCAGGTCTGGTAACAACACTAGAGGAAGACCAGGTCTGGTAACAACACTAGAGGAAGACCAGGTCTGGTAACAACACTAGAGGAAGACCAGGTCTGGTAACAACACTAGAGGAAGACCAGGTCTGGTAACAACACTAGAGGAAGACCAGGTCTGGTAACAACACTAGAGGAAGACCAGGTCTGGTAACAACACTAGAGGAAGACCAGGTCTGGTAACAACACTAGAGGAAGACCAGGTCTGGTAACAACACTAGAGGAAGACCAGGTCTGGTAACAACACTAGAGGAAGACCAGGTCTGGTAACAACACTAGAGGAAGACCAGGTCTGGTAACAACACTAGAGGAAGACCAGGTCTGGTAACACTAGAGGAAGACCAGGTCTGTTAACAACACTAGAGGAAGACCAGGTCTGGTAACAACACTAGAGGAAGACCAGGTCTGGTAACACTAGAGGAAGACCAGGTCTGGTAACAACACTAGAGGAAGACCAGGTCTGGTAACAACACTAGAGGAAGACCAGGTCAGGTAACAACACTAGAGGAAGACCAGGTCTGGTAACAACACTAGAGGAAGACCAGGTCTGGTAACACTAGAGGAAGACCAGGTCTGGTAACAACACTAGAGGAAGACCAGGTCTGGTAACACTAGAGGAAGACCAGGTCTGGTAACAACACTAGAGGAAGACCAGGTCTGGTAACACTAGAGGAAGACCAGGTCTGGTAACAACACTAGAGGAAGACCAGGTCTGGTAACAACACTAGAGGAAGACCAGGTCTGGTAACAACACTAGAGGAAGACCAGGTCTGGTAACAACACTAGAGGAAGACCAGGTCTGGTAACACTAGAGGAAGACCAGGTCTGGTAACACTAGAGGAAGACCAGGTCTGGTAACACTAGAGGAAGACCAGGTCTGGTAACACTAGAGGAAGACCAGGTCTGGTAACACTAGAGGAAGACCAGGTCTGGTAACACTAGAGGAAGACCAGGTCAGGTAACAACACTAGAGGAAGACCAGGTCTGGTAACAACACTAGAGGAAGACCAGGTCTGGTAACACTAGAGGAAGACCAGGTCTGGTAACAACACTAGAGGAAGACCAGGTCTGGTAACAACACTAGAGGAAGACCAGGTCTGGTAACACTAGAGGAAGACCAGGTCTGGTAACACTAGAGGAAGACCAGGTCTGGTAACACTAGAGGAAGACCAGGTCTGGTAACACTAGAGGAAGACCAGGTCTGGTAACAACACTAGAGGAAGACCAGGTCTGGTAACACTAGAGGAAGACCAGGTCTGGTAACAACACTAGAGAAAGACCAGGTCTGTTAACAACACTAGAGAAGACCAGGTCTGGTAACACTAGAGGAAGACCAGGTCTGGTAACACTAGAGGAAGACCAGGTCTGGTAACAACACTAGAGGAAGACCAGGTCTGGTAAACACTAGAGGAAGACCAGGTCTGGTAACACTAGAGGAAGACCAGGTCTGGTAACAACACTAGAGGAAGAGTACTGGCTGACAGTTGTACAAGTTGCTAAACTACTTTCGCACAACATTACGTAAAGTCTTGTGTAGGACTAACCTACATCTCTCACTTTTGATAGATATTGATACCGTAGTTCAGTGAAACGTAGCCATTGTTCCACAAACAAGAGTTTGTCATTTCGAGAAGTTTCTTCCAACAAAAACTCTACACATTAGTGAGAACATTAGCCTATCTAACAGGTACTGTAACTACTTTCATTAACAATTTATAAAACCACTATGATGGTCTAATGGTATAAGGCATCACGCAATATCAACAGATTAGACTGTAGATGACGGGGAGATCGGGGTTCGAATGCCGACAGGGTGAGCTGGAGGTGAGTTTTTGCCAAAAGGGTTTCCTACGCAGATGCGGGTGCTGTTCCTCTAAATTCAGCCCTACTCGTTCTTTTAAAAAGCTATATTCAGGACACCAACTATCTCATTCCTGTTTTCCATCCTCTCTCCAAGCAAAAGCTCAACTCGCCTGTCCACCAAGAGCTCCGTGTAAAACCGTTTAATAACGATTGACGGCCATTTCCCTCCCTCAAAGAGTTTTACGGTCGAGCATTTTTTGAAATATCAAGTTAACAAAAACGCTGTTCTCCTGTAAAGTTATATGTGAAGCCGCGAGTCAATTTTATAACATTATTTATTGGTTTATCGCTCAATAAAATAGTCCAGTAATTAGGATTGTCCAGTTGTTTTTCAAATATAAATGAAATACATTATCTAAAGGTGAAGACAAAACTTATGTTTTCAGTTTGTTTTATACTTTTATAGTTGTTTTTTTGTGGTGCAAGGCGAGGCCTCCTGGGAGCCCCTGCGTGGCATCCAGCACGTATGTCATTTGGGGAAGAAGAGATAAAGAGAGAAACAAACGTATCTCGGGCGTTAGAAATTTTAACAGGATCTGAGTAAATCAATCATTCAATAAACACATCCAGAGCGAGCAGCCAACCAACCAGACACAGCAGAAATAATATTCATCCGCCGTCCTAGCACGTCACACGGTAGAACAATAAATTAAAAAACAAAATTACACAACGTCGACAAGAAAAACTGTTTATCCTCGTTAGGGGCAACTTTCACCTCGCAGATTATCAGTGACGGAGCCATCCCACTTCCCAGAGTGCACCAGTGTGGAGATGTAGGAACCACACATGGCACCACTTTCACTTTCTCTCACACATCACACTCGCCTGGCTCAGGATACGGGAGGACGGGGGCACACTGTCGGGGTCGACTAGTTTCTTACTAACCTTTCTGGTTATACGCTTGTGTATTTAAAATACGCTAATGGTTTTAGGGAGGTTACATTTAGAGTATGTGTACCCACATTTGCGTGAAGTAGCGTGGAAAACCATTTTGGAAAAAACATCTCTATCTCCCCGTCATCAGCAGTTTAGTCTATTGCGAGAGTAGCCTTAGACCACGAGCCACCGAAGTGGGTTTTGGTTTATTATTTTAAATGCCGCACCAATGTATTCCAACTAATATTAAAAATTTCAAATTTGTCACGTAAACTCCCAAATAGGCACTTAGGCACACACACAAATTCCACCTCGAGCTGGTATCGAACCAGTGCGACCGCCACACGGAGACAGGTACGAACTCTGGCTATTTCGTCACGACTTGGCCACAACGATGACGAATTAGGGTTGTGGCCTATCAAGGTCTCGTTTCTAAAATAAAAAAGAGAAACAATTTGCACCAGCACTCGTCTGGAACGAGATTGTAGGGCCTTGAAGGAAATATTTGGTGTAATGTAACACGTTACAACATCTACATTGTCCGATTATATCAGAAACAACTTTCAGTTTTACCAACAAATCACGCTATAAGAGAGATTAAACTTTAATTTACCATTACTATCTTTTACATTTAAATTCTATGCCGATAAGGTTGGCGGGGGGGGTGTTGTGGGGGGGGGGGGATTTGAACCCCTTCCAAGGCCGCGAATTATTTCAATAAAAACTCGAATAATACGAAGAACACTGAAGATGTGCCGAATGCAAAGGTTACATTTCATAGCCAAGTTTACGTTTTGACAATCAAAAGGGGAACCGATACATCTACTTTAAATTGCCCCTGAAATTTCCAATTAGTAAAAATGTACAGAAATAATAGCGTCACTATGATTTTAATCGCTGACCTTGGTTTCCATAAGAGACGACTCCAAAGAGCTTCTAAAGGCATTTAATATCCATTGGCTTCGGTGGCTGCGTGGTCTAACGCGCTAATCTCGCAGTGGACTAGAATGGCAATGTCGGGGATCTCTGTCGGGTGTACTGCGGGGGGTTTATACTATATAGTTGTCCTCCCCTCTCACTCCACGAAAATGCGGGTACACTTCCTCTAAATATGGCCCTCCTATCCCTAAAACTATTGGCATAATTAGTATATAAGCGTCGATCTCGCACGGGTAGTAAGACGCGGAGCTTAAAAACAAAACTAAAAAATGTTATTGGTCTCCGGCGGTTAGAATTTATACCCCCTAGAAACCCTCCTCCCTCCCTCGAAATTTATTCGGGTTGCATCCCCCCCCCCTCCTAAAAATGCGTGGGTGCACCCTGAAGCACTAACTACTTCTAGAGAATTATTTTCATGTTGATAGTTCAAAATGTACATATTTATTTTTAAATGTTTACATTTAAAGACACGGATGTCTCGCAAGTACACAAAAAAGTACGATTGTGTCTTATGAAAGAACGTGAACTTAACTTTAGATTTATGTGAGTATAATCATTCTAATTTTCAATCCTGTAAGTACAGCCCAAACTTTAACTCGTAACTGTAATTTATATTAAGTGACCTATTAATTATTTATATAATAGTTTAATTGGCAATCCAGGATTAGTCGCCGCGACGAAATCAAGGTGTGTCAATGTCGACAGAAACGCGCTGGCCGGCGACAGAGATTGTACAAGACACTCATTAGCTAGGATAGTCCATGTTTAGCTTAGTGTTTTATCGATAGATAACTGGCTTCAAACGAGTGTGGCAGTCAGATGACCTTTCTATGACTAGCTTTAGATTCCACCTTGATATATATATTACACACCACATCCAGTAACACAGTATTTGGATAACTTATTAACAGCGCCGGTTATTACGAGATTCAAGTCTTCAGGCTCATTATATTATTAATATTCGGTGTTCTGTCTTAAGACAAGCCCATTCCGTTTGGTGTGAACCTAGACCGCCAATACGTCCTGTCCTATATATACTCCATCTACCAGAATTTTCTTCTTTCTTTCAATTCATCCAATATTAGAATCCTCCTCCTTCCTAAGCTCCTCTTTTCCTCAACCTTTCCTCCTATGACGTACAGAAGACAGTTCCTCCTAAGGATGTGTCCAATCCGGTTTGCTTTGTACCGAAGGATCACATCCAAAACGGCTTCCTCGTCACCCACTCTTCTAAGGACTTGTTCCTTTGTCCCCCTGTCTGTCCACCTGATCTTCTCAAGTCTTCTCCTGTATCAGATTTCAAAACTCTCCGAGTATATCTTCTCCATTTTCCTGAGAGTCCAAGTTTCTGCTCCAAATGTATCATTTCATCAGTTTCTTGCTCATAACATTGTGTAAATAAAACTTGTTTTATTTATTCATTATTATTTAGCACCACGTCTTACTACCCGTTCGGGTTATACGCTTTAATTACTAATTACGCTAATGGATTATAAATTAGGAAGGTTGAATTAGAGGAAGTGAACCCGCATTTTGAGTGGAGGGAGAGTGGAAAACCATTTAGGAACCCCCCCAGTTCTCCCGACCGAGATTCGAACCTCGATCTCCCCGTCCTCAGCAGTCGAGCTCAACACGACTAGCGCGTTGGCTAACTACGCCACCGAGGCGGGTAATAAAACTTGTTGCTGACTATCTAGAGAATGTATACCTAGATTTTGGTTGGCGGAACAGTTTACAAAATAAAGCAGTACAACCATATTCTCTTCGCGGCCAACATTGATAAATTTTACTATATTATTACTGTTATTTTATATATATTTAAATTGACAGCTTCAGGTAACATGACTTGACGTATCAATATATTCAAACTATTTTTGTTATTCTAAGCCACCAGATATGGTTCTTACTACCAAAATTAAGGTATTGTCAAGGTTTTTTTTAAATTTTCCAAAGTGGTTACATGGATTAACTTGTAATCTTTAAGTTTAAAAAACGCACACTAGTTAAGTTTACAACGTTTCAGATTTCTATGTTTTGGAGTTACTCGTAAAAGTAAAATAAATACGTTTGATGGACACCCCTACATGTTTATATTATGCAAAGCTGAGGATAAAGTTGTGGCTTACGAAAGAACGAATCACGTCAAAATCTGTGTAAATTTGTTTATCAGACTTCCTACTATCTAACAATTCCTTGTGGCCATTCGGGGGGAGGGGTAGTATGTATAAAGATAAATGATCGAAAATTATCTCTTAGATGGTTTTGTTTTGGAAAAATTTAAATAAAAATTGTGTTATAAAGTTCCAGTTATTTAAATGGCATAAGTGTAATCGAGTGAGCCCAAATTTTCACGTTCCCACTTTAGTTTTAATTTTTCTTAAGGGCGTTTACACCAGAAACATTGTCGAATAAATAAAGTAATAACAGCTTATTCTCACACTCGCGCAATGACTACAGCGCTTGGTGGTTGAACACGTCGTTAATGTCGGATATAATGACAACATTTTTAACGACTATAGAGCTCCTTTCTCTGGCAATCAACGATATGAACATTTTTAGCGAAAAATGGTCATCTGTCGTATTTTATTTTTAGTACATCATCAATAAGGTAATTGAAATAATTTTATGTCTAGCTTAGGTTATTCTTTTGTTTGTAAAAAAGCGGGGCTATAAAATAATGTAGCCTATTATAAAAGGCGAATCTTGGGGTATACGTGGTTATAATTATGGAAATCAGCCGTTTCTGAGTCAAGTTCGAATGGATTGAAAAATGACACCTGGACACGGGAATTGAACCAGGTACCTTTTGATTAACGCAGTACTCTACCAATGAGATATCAAGGGTTCTTCCCATGCCTAGGGTCATTCTTCGCTCGTATTTTAAGATCAATGGTAGAGAGAGAGAGAGTATTGGCGTACTAAGCCAAAGGTCCCGGGCTCGATAACATTTTTCAATTTATTCGTAGGTGTTTTTTGTTATTGTTATTATTATTATTATTATTATTATTATTACCTCGTCTTACTACCCGTTCGGGTTATACCCACTTACGTTAACGTGCAATGGTAGGGTGATTGTGAGATTAAATATAGGACCTACAGTTTAACGTGGAATCCGAACCACGGTGGAGGTCTGGCATTCCACACATTCACAAGTTGTGATTAATACACGTCTTGTCAGAGGTTAAGGAAGGGTTTGGTAATCAGATAAATCTGTGTCGGGACCAAGGATTGTGTTTTTTGTTAACTTTAGAGCCTGCCCCCCTCGTCCCTCAGCCCATATGTGACGGTTTTATACACAAGGTAGAGCGCTGATCATTCGGATCGCCAATAAAAATAACCAGTGGTTTCAATATCATCAGACATGACCGCCAAAAAACACGCCTCAACCCTTGTTAAAAAAAAAAAAAAAAAGACTTTTTTGTTGTTTGATTTTTTCCTTATTATATTCCTTCATAACTTGTGATATTTAACAACAATAAAATGTTTAAGTTCGTTGTTTAAATAAAGTGAAAATGTTTCTGCCTCAACAAGAGTTTTTCTAAGTATTTTCATTTTTGGAATAGGTAGTGTAATTTCGAAAAGGGTCGATCCCCGATTAACGCTGTACTGTATATGTTATAGTTACTTGGTTCTCCCTTACTACCCGGCAAGTCACAGGACGTGGCCGACAGGTGGTTTGGTCCGACCGGTATTGGAGGACAATGAGAGAGAGAGAGAGAGAGAGAGAGAAAAGGGCGCGAACATCAAGCCGTGAGAGTATCCTCAGTCCTCTCACGAATTTCTGAAACCGGCCATGACCGCGAAAAGCGTAGGATGGCCGCGCATCGATTAATATCAACCCTCTCTCTAAACTGAAGAGAGAAGTGGGGGGACTTGATGACGCGCAAGCCGAGCGACGCTTGGCGTCGTCCCGTCCCCTACCCCCATGGGGGAAACCTGTGAGTCAGTGGGGATGCCCTATTGACCACAAAAGAGCCCCAGGGAGAAAATACAATTTGCTTGATGGATTGTGACGACTTTTCACCGGGTCCATTCGTAATGTTGACGTAACGCGCGGGACGGTTTGTTATTGGTCAATATGAGGGGAGGGGGGTGTTCAGACAAGACGTGACATGAACACTTGCAATCAACTATGGTTGGATTGTGGTAAGAAGGGACGTTTGGAACCAAACAAAACATTGAAAAACACGCGTCGGCGGCCGCTTGGACTAAGGCACTGCTTTCACACAGACACAACTGGGGAGATCGGGGTTCAATCCGGGTCGGGTGAACTGAGGGGATTCTTCCACTCTCCTTCCACGCATATGCGGGCACACTTAAAATTCAACCTTACTCATTCCTAACTCATTAGAGTAATTATTATATTAGCGTACAACCAGAACGGGTAGTAAGACGCAGTGCTAACAAAAATAGAAAACATTTTACTATTATTAGTACTATCAAAAGTGGTCGTTGAAGATCTCATGACTTGACGTATAAAAACGTAAAAATTGTTTCGGTAAATTTGGAATCCTCCAACACCAATAAGGGTCATCCAAATTTTGAATGGCGATGGTAAACAGACGGGGATTATTTATATTATCCGTGCTTTCCCTCTATTACCACGGAAAATCGAGAGTATATTGCACTTACATGCTTACGATCATCAAATTCTTTTTTTCCAAAATGTAAAATTTAAGATCCTTGACTTTGGTAATAAGCAAATTACATTTTAAATTATTTTTAAAGGGCCCCTCCCCCCCAAAAAAAAATCTTTCGCGGCCCACAGACAACCCTAGTCTTCTACTGTCAGTGCCGGATATTTAACAATGTGGTGGGGGGGGGGGCGGTTACTCCATCCCGATGAGATGTCATGATGATGATTATGTGGTATCAATAAAACCTTAGGTTTAAGCCTAACCAACCAGAGCTTGGCAACCATAGGAACAATTCCCATTGGTAAAGAGGAACACGCTGACCACTAAACCAAATTTAACTGCGTCACCTTGACGGTCGTTTGTGGAGAGCGACCCAATGTCGACACAAACAGTTACAACTGGATCAAGAGCCAGGACACTCAAAGTTATTCCTCCAACTAGCATCCTTCACGCGTATTTATCGTGGCCACAGGGTCACAGACCAGCCAAATATTGACCCGGCGTTGCGCGACGAGAAACAAGACGGTTTCTTGGCCGGTCTTGTCAAAACACCTATCGACCCAGAGCGACTCAAAATCTCGGGAGAATCTAGTGACGTAACCGCTCCTGTCGTTCACAAACAGCTGCTGACTGGCTCCTTGACATTATGGTAAACAGATGTGCGATAAACACAGAAACAGGCTCTCAAGGAGCGAGAGAGAGCGCGCATGGGGAACCAGACATTGCGATAAAACAGCACTTGGGAGGGCGACAGCGAGTTAAGAACAAAGGCCTTATGGAGGAAGTCGACGATCGAGGTAATTCAGTGGCGGGAATTTCAAAACAAATTAGATTATGGCGTATTTGTGCACAGACGTAGTTTAGGATACATGACAGACAATCAACAGAGACAGATTAATAATGTAAGCGTCCAGTTAGGTCGCACTTTGACACGATTGCCCGTGGATCCACCCATTAGGAACAGAAACAAAGGACCGCCCACAGGTCTCCAGAGATAATGTTTACAAAGCAGTCTCACTTCCCCCAAAACATGAAAAAAAACTCTGGAAAGTAAGCAAAGACCGATATGAACTAACGACCCCAAAGAGAGATGCAAGTAAACCAGTTTATTGTCTCAAGAGAGTGGCCCAGACAAGGTTAACATATGTCTCACAGTTATTACAAGGGTATAACATTTCACACAAAGTTAGGCCGAGTTTGTTTGGTAAACAAAGAAAAGACGACAGTTCCAAGATGTCTTACCTTGATACGGCCATGCGAAAGCAGCGGTCCAGTAGACAAACAAAGGAAAACACTCCCGGCCCACAAACACTAGCGAGGATCTCTCTCACATCCGTCCTGTCCAAAGTCGCACTGCACAATGAAACAGAGACGGAGACGCGCGGGAACTCAATGGTAGGAGGGGGGGACCACGTGCGGAGCGCTGAGGAGGGGGAGAAAGACCCCTCTCTCCCGAGTCTGCGCACAACGGGTGCGCAGTGCACCCAAAAACTACCCCCCTGTGTTGAGCCCTGACAACAACCCCTGTATTGACTGCATGCAGCCCTCAAACCTAGAAGTGGGGGAGGGGGGACGAACTGCCACCCAGCCACCCACGACCCCCCAAACGCTGAGTAACACAAGCCGGGGCGGGGGATACTGGATGAGTCAGCGTCGCGCGCAGATGTCACTTTTATTTCCCCAAGTGCTCTATTGCGCGGTTCACACGTTTGATTTTGATCCGAATCGGACAAGTCCTAGCGCTGTGGACTTTACGCTTATTGCATTCATTTCACGTGTGAGTAAACAAGCCTAGCTCGTTCGATTGTTACTGTGGTCTAACGCGCTACTCTTGTGATGGACTAGACTGCCGAGGACGGAGAGAATGGGGTTCTATCTAGGTCGGGGTGTACGGAAGATAGTTTTTCCTAAATGATTTTCCACTCCCCCTACACGCAAATACGGATACACTTTCTCTAAGTTAAATCTTCCTCAGCCCTAAAACCATTAACATAATTAGTACATAGGGGTATAACCCAAATGGGTAGTAAGACGCCGCGCTAAAAAAAAAGCGTTTACTTAAATAATAAGACCGGGCAATGGCGATCCATACAAAGGGCGCCGCCTTGGTAGAATGGTTGAGAAACACTGACATGATCTAATAGTGATAGAAAGGTTGTTTAGATAAAGTGCACCCGTATTAGTATGAAGGATGAGGTATCTCTAGTGACCCCCCTCCCTTAACCCACCAGTTCACCCCAACGCGGCAAATACGTGTCAACATTAATAAATCAGGTTTTCAGAGGTGTGAGTTACATACGTTATAAAGAAACCAACATGTGATACTTTAAATAGAGTGGAACCCAAACGCCTTAAAAAGTCGTCTGGAACAATAATAATATTAAAAATAATATCCACAACAGACATAACAATAGCGAGCCGTATAACTTCCTACAGAAGTACTCTAACGTGAAAGGTGAAAGTGGACGACACCTGTATTGTTACGTCAGAGCAACATAACCGCTCGCTTCATAATTTAGCGCCATTAAAAGTGTTTCTTTATGAACGTTAAAACTTGATAATGGTGAAGGGGGTTTAAGAGGGAAATTAAGCAGGTGGAATAAATATTCCTGGGAAAGTGAGAGGATAGGACGCCTTTATTTACTACGGGAATTGTAGAAAATAAAAATTGGCATTTTGAAGTTATACTTCTTTAGGCGCGTTATGAAAAAATGATGAGAGTGAAATTTTAAGATGCGCGCGCATCACTGTAACACAAAAGTAACAGGTTGAAGTTAAACCGCTCATTAAGTCTCGAAAAAAAAAAAAGCTACCAACAAAATAGAAATAGAACCTCTGTTAGTCGCGCATGTTGGTACGCTCGTCGCCTCTGATCACTATTTTCATATATATAATATGTATCCACATGTTTCTAGTTTCTACATTCACAACACGTGTTTTAGTTTCATACAAGTGCGAATTATATATGTGCTAATAAATTATATTCAGTAGTGATTTAAATTGAATATTTTGATTAATATTATTTACTATTCGTAAATATTAGTGAAAAAAATTGTGCTTATAGACTTTTTCAAGTGCTACAATATAATTGAGGTTAACTATCCGTATGTATTATTTATTGATATAAATTAAAATATTATTATTTATCATAATTAATACTAAATCTTATTAAATTATTTTTTATTTTTTAATGATGCCAAAGAAGTATAACTTCTCACGCGCGTACATAAGTATACACACCCATTTTTATATATTACCAGTGGGCCGTTTCAGAAATGGTTGTAGGTTATCCGGGATGTATACCAAATAAATGTAAGACAAATTTCATTACTCTTTCCTTTCCTATTTATTCATGACTAAAGTAAAACATCTAAGTCGTTAAATTAAGTAAAAATGATTATTTCTTCATTAATACAATAAAAAATATCAGACGATAGATATGACAAAAGACAGTCACAGAAGAGGATGGTAATTGATTCCTAAGAACCCAACAATCACCATTAAAACTTCATTAACTGCTTAAAAAAAGTTACTAGCTATACTTTTAGAATTAGTTTTTCATTTAAAATTTAACAATTTCTGATTTCTAATACTTTCTCATTTTTGAACCGTCATAATTGGGAAGTAGTTGTAAAATTAACCTG
Source organism: Timema cristinae (assembly GCA_039000515.1). Taxonomy (NCBI): domain Eukaryota; kingdom Metazoa; phylum Arthropoda; class Insecta; order Phasmatodea; family Timematidae; genus Timema; species Timema cristinae. The sequence goes on along the minus strand of JBCFYV010001001.1, from coordinate 29,393,312 downwards.
ATATGAAACTATTCTTGCCTGGACAATGAGCTTGCCTCACAAAAATTCATGACTTGGAACCTCATTTTTATGACTTTTACATGACTTTAATGAAAAGATCTATTTCAAGATTTTTTTAGTGAATTTCGTGACCGGTAGACACCCTGTTATGGCGCTAAAATGTATTTACAACTTTTTATCGAGGAATGTTCTAAAGCAGCGAAAATATATGAACAAGGGGTGAAAAGAGCAAGCACGAAAGATCAAATCAGTTGTGAACATTTTTAAAATTATTTAGCACCGCGTCTTACTACCCGTTAGAGTTATCTGCTTAAGTATTAATTACGCTAATGGCTTAGGAATCGGGAAAGCTGAATTTAGAGGAAGGGAACCCGCATTTACATAGAGGAAGAGTGGAAAAACATTTAGGAACAGCCTGACCGAGATTCTAACCTAGATCTCCCCATCCTCGGCAGTCTAGCTCAACACGACTAGCGCGTTAGCTAACTACGTCACCGATATGGTGAGGGGTGGTGCGAGTTTTATTCTATATTTGACCTTGATAAAATTATTTAAATTGCAAACATAAATTAGTTTTTATAATTATTAATAAATAAATTAAATGTGTATCAGTTTTTATCAAAACTTTTGTTTTTTGAACGTAGAAATATATGCATTCTGTATTCAGTTTATCATGTTTTTTTATCTCATTAATAGCCCATTTATTTTCAGTTGCAACAAATAAATCAGAAATTACTAATGTAGTAATTAAAAATGTTGCTAAAAATGTAAGGGCACAGTTGATGGAAATGGGCTGCCAAGGGGTACGCAAGCGGAAAAAGTTTGGCATCCGCTGTTTCATAGAACTAGACCTCCTTAATCAACTTTTTAGCTAAAAGTTACTCGTTAAAGGCTGTCAACTTTACACATAGTTTCAACTGTTGTTTGGCAACTCGCGAGAAGTCGGTGACCACGCAGAAAATACGTCAGTCTCGTCTGGTTTGACGGCGATGTCAGGGGTTCAATCCCCTGAGACGATATTTTCCCTCCGTGCGAATCTACTTTCTCTGATATTCTACTATTCTCATCCCTGATTTATGGTATAAAAAAATTAATGGATTTCGTTGGACATTGGTATAAAAACTAGGCAAATAAAATATTTTAAAGTTTGGTTAGAAACGGTATAAAATCAACTTTAATTTAAGTGCAATAAATAGAAACAATTAAAACTAAAATGTGCTGTACCATTTTAATAAGTCATGTGAAACTTGTTGAAAACATGTCTTGAGAAATTGAGCCGTGTCTACTTACAGCCCAAGCTCGTGGTTCAATGGTTGGACCCAAGGCTTCGAATCCTGGCGAAGCAATTTGTAAAACTGTGTTCTGTTATCCAATTAGTAGCAATCAAGATGTACTATCAAAGGTTTGATTGGTTTTTAAAAAAAATCATTGTTGTTGACACTTCAGAAGATTGTAAAGTGATCTCTTTACTTTCCCTCCAGGGGATAAAAACATGTTCCTGTTTATCAACGTCGGCTTGAAAATGCCTGTTCTGAGCCTAGTATTTGGTTCATATTTCAATCCCCGCTTTGTCACAATCCACACAGAGATATTGATTCATTGTGTACAGACCGGGTCAAAACAAATGACTTGCTTGGAGTGAAATTTACCTCGGGATTCCACACGTTTCCTTATAGAGACTGTACGCGAGTAAATGATTTATGATGGCAAGTCTCATCTTTGTGACGTTTCGACTGCCGATCCAAAACTGCACGACTCCTTTCTCTGGATAGCAAACAAGTTACTACAAGTTATATTTTTATACAAATAACAAAACAAAATATTCCCAATACTGGAGAAGAGCTTCATTTTTAAATATGGTTTGATTAAAGTGTTATTTACAACTGATTTTTAAAAAAGTTATAAGGAACATCTAAACGCCTACAAGAGTCCAAGTGACGATAAAATATATCATTCCTGTCTTTGATATAATAAAATATATCATTCCTGTCTTTGATATAATAAAATATATCATTCCTGTCTTTGATATAATAAACTATATCATTCCTGTCTTTGATATAATAAAATATTTCGGAGATAAAAAAAATGGATGTGAAACGTCATTAGCGTTTTTAATTCTTTTAGGTAGTGCAAAGTCGATTTTGCGGGGCCAATTTTATTTTATTATAAATAACAAAGTAACCTACAGTAAACCCCCGTTTGACCGAACTCCGGTAATCCTAAATTCCCCGGATAATCCGAACTCAATTTTCGAAAAAAAAAAAAATTAGGTCAAATGAAATTCCTTTTATTGGTTAAAATAGAATTATAATAAACAGTGATACTTGATATGTTGTGGTCGACATAATAATTACAGAACGTGTCACGTGTTATACATCAGTTAAATAAATGAACATTTGACTGAACTCGCTCAACTGTAATCTAAAATGGGTGAAAATACTGTATCTCCGTATTCTCCCGGTTAATCCGAACAAGCTTCTGTCCAGTTTATGTCTAGAAATGAATATTGAAAATGGCGGTGCACAAAGTTGCCAGTATTCTCTTCTCCCCTATGAACATGATATGAGCGTACAGGTGGCTGCTGTTGTGAGCCTGCAACCCGATACCCCCGCGTATATCCCTGCATTGCAAGCAACCCGCATCACACCAGGCATAGATGGCGGTGGAACACACACGAACATCTTCATCAGATGTATTATTTATTATTACTATTATCACCGCGTTTTACTACCCGTTCAGGGTACACACACTTACGCTAATGTGTAATGGTAGGGTGATTGTGAGATGAAATGAAGGACCCACAGTTTAACGTGGAATCCGAACCACGGTGGTGGCCTGGCATTCCACACATTCACAAGTTGTGATTAATACACGTCTTATCAGAGGTGAAGGAAGGGTTTGGCAATCAGATAAATCTGTGCCGGGACCGAGGATTGAACCCCGGACCCTCAGGTCACCAATGAGAGGTAACACATTTAGAAGTTACGAGCGCTCTTGGGGCTATATAGTCCTAGTAATTACACTAAGGTGTTAGAATCAGGAAGGTTTAATTTTAAGGAAGTGTGCCCGCATTTGCTTGGAGGGAGTGTGAAAACCCATTTAGGGGGAAACCCTTCAGTACACCCAACCGGGACTGAAGCCAAATTTAAGGGTAGTTTACAAACGAGTGACTTGAAACATGAAATAATTCGAAAATGGCTCTAAAATATTTTGTACGAACGATGACTGTTTTGCATAGTATTTTTTTTATAAAAATTATTAATAAAGGAGTAGTTAAGTGATTTTTAAAATTATGAAATGTATTTGAGCCTATGAAAAAACATGCACGATTTCATATTTCCATTTCTCTGTCAAAAGTGACACATTGCTCGACGTATAAACACATGAAAACGGTTTTATTAACTGTCAGATCCGTATCCAACTTCATCGTATTCCCTTTGACCTTCTGCGCTCCTAGGGTACGTCACTGGGCGATGGAAATGGGGAAAATAAGAATTTGAAAACCCTCTTCTGTGAAATTTAAAAATGCCATATCACCTGAGAAATGGAGTGTTACCATCCCCCTTGTGAAATATCTGCGTATTTCATCCTTAAACGTCAAAAGACGAGATGATATCTCCCTCAGAACTTCATCTTGTTCGCTACCGTCGCTATGGTGAGATTGTGAGATTCCGAGATTACAACAAGTTGATCCTGTTGGGATTGGACTAAGTATTCAAATTATTGACCTTACATCCCCCTTGAGACATTTTCTGATTAAAGCCAGTGGCAATTAATGTTTAATATATGAACTTGGTTTACCCCGAAACTTTCCCGTACTTCACAGTCAGGATTGCCGGTAAAATACACACTCTGCCGGTAAAATATACACCAATATAAATTAACAAAAGGGAGATGAATTTTAAGAAACGCGACAGTATAGGTTTGAAGATACGAGAACACACAATGTGAACAAATAATCGGACCTACAGTAGCCCCGTGGCTTCTTTGGTGCTGACTGACAGCTCACAGCTGACTTCTAACAGTCTACATTGACCGCCAGAAGTGACAGCTGCTAAACACATGTTTTGGCAGATCATACGGTTCGGCGTAGGGATACAAAATTTGGTCTGGTAACTTTTCAAAACCATCAGCTGTCAGTCAGCACCAAAGAAACCATGGGGCTATTGTAGTCGGGGACTTTGAAAACTTGGCTTCATTTTACCTTGAGTCAAATTTAAAAAACGAGAATTCGTTAAGTAAGGAAACTTTATTATACAAAAAATAATAACATATTTCAATCGCGATTCATCAGTCGGGAACATGTCTGCCTGTTTATCTAAAGGTACAGGATTAGATTCCCAACATGGTTGCTTAAATTGAGGTTCTTCCTTTCACAGTGATAAATTGATGGCCTAGTGTGTTGCGTCTGTTTTAGAATTAAGTTAGTTTGTGAGTCATGTACAGGTATAATCAGTTGATTCAGAAAGTGTTCAAGTTCTCAAATAAATGAACAATTTGATGCTCCCTAAGACAAGGTTTTATCCTCGCTACTTAAATAATATCTTAACAAGGCAGGCAGCTTAACAGGAAATTGCGTGGTCGAATCATTGGGCAGACAAAATCAAGAGATAAAATATTGTATCCGCCACAGAAAATAGTGCGTACCATGTGTGTGGCAGTGGTGTCCAACATAGTGACGTGACCAGCAACGTATGCGATACCTAGGAACTATGTACGATTCGAGTCTCGGCAGGAGCTAGATCTTATTTTGTCTTGGATCGGAAGCGGGCGTGGGACGATGAATCCAGAATTTCCTACCCTTAGCGCCTAGTTTGTGTTGCACCGGATATCATCTCCGAGGGAACCGCGTGGTTACTATTAGGACACAGCGTTGTCATTCTCTCGTTTTCATGTGGTCAATCTCCCCTCAAATATAAAACAATTTTGGCAACCCAGGTTAGTCGAGGTTGCCATTATCTCCTTCTTACCCCACAACACAACTTCAGACATAACTGAGAGCGAGGAGATTTGGCCAGTAGCTCCTTCTTACCCCAGCACACCACCTTCAGACATAACTGAGAGCGAGGAGATTTGGCCAGTAGCTCCTTCTTACCCCAGCACACCACCTTCAGACATAACTGAGAATGAGGAAATTTGGCAACAGTTAACAGAGAGAGACAGCGAAGATAAATATTCTCTCCATAAGACTTGCAGTACCTCCAGGTATGATATTGAGTGTAGTAACTTGGCAAGACCGCCAGAATATCCGAGGAGGTCTCACAAAGAACGCAGCCCGAGTAATAGAAACGGACCAAAGAGCTTTATTGCACCCAACACACTAGAGGCTGTTTAACAAGCCATCATCACATCACTACTTCATGTCGCCTCTAGTGAGGGGTTTAACGGCCGCCAGCAAAAACAAGTGGCGTACCGAGGAGTTGGAGCTGCGTCGTGGGGGAGGGGGGCGCCACACGCGGTGTTCCCAACCGACAATGTATGGTCCCATTTTCACTAAAAGAACCTGTATAGAAAAGTTACAAGATCTACTTCCACGATAGGTCAAGTCAAGTGATGTCACTATAGATATGTATTAGCAATACCTCTAAGATAATATTAATAAGAGAGTTAACATTTTATTGTTGGTCACAAAAACACAGGGTTGTATGTTTCAAGAGTTTATTTCTGCAAAAATCTAACTACACTGGAGTCACGGTTGCCCGGTCGAAGTGGCGGCATTCCGGGCCCGCGTGTGAATAATTCTCAGTATGGGTTTGCCTACTTTGTTTAATTTTCACAGAACATTTAACTTTGTTTTAATCGAATCTGCCCATTTTCTGATTACGATGTAAAATAGGAACAGTAACTGTAGGGGAACAGTAAATATTAAACTAGAAAGAAATATTTAAAATCTTTACTATCCAGTATTTTATTTTGGAACTGGAACAATGGCTACAAAGCGTCAAATGGGGTACATTATGAATTCAGTGAATGTTTTCTAGTGGATATGTACCGGTTTGTTTGTTTTAAAACGCACTATGACCTTAAGTCAGGATGGAAGAACATTTGAATTAAAGCCAATATTCTTTCAGATTAAAAAAAATCGTCAAAAAAAATAAAAAATTGCGCCATTTAACTTTCAACACATAGCAAACTTCACCTCACTCCGTCTTACACCGAAACACAGCCCCTGTGGTATTTCTGAAAGTATGCTAAGGGTCATCATATCTGTACCCCCCCCCCCCCTTATGGCTGGGTTCACTGCAGAGTTTCAACCACGACGTGATTTCTCTTCTCTTCGCAGGTGAGTGCGGGTGTAATTGCTTTACTTAACCTGCGTTAGTAAACTATATAGGCTACATTTTAAAATTCCTGTTTTCCATGTTTGTATCAACCCTGTTAGCCCCAAGGCAATTCCCTCATACCGGCATTAATAACAACGGCAAGTCTCCAGATCGCTACTTGAACCAGTCTCGATATGCTTATATGCTGAAAGCCCCGCTGTTGGGCTCCAATTGAAGAGGTCAAGAAAATACCCTCGATGGATCGTCAATTGAAGAAATTTGCTTAAAGACTACTTATAATATGATATCTAACCCTGGCTAGCTCACTTCTCTATCGACGGATTATCATACAAGGAAAATTACCACTTATACAATAAATATAATTGATCATTTTTATATTATAATTTATTGTTAGAATGTACTCCTTTATATGTATCACTGTAACTTCAGCTTGTACAATCGACCCGTCTCTACGCTAATCACTGTACACTGTATCATAGTTAAACATGTGACGACAAGCAACACACGTTTTGTCTCCTTCTGTGTAACAGTCAGAGTTCGTTTCTCCCTCGCGTCTTTCTCACATTCTGATTACATAGCACCAGAGTGGACTTACAATATCGACCTATCACAAGAGAGTAGTTTGAATCCTGGCTTTCTGGTTGGCTGGATAATGTAACCACCCTGTACTAAGGAAAATGCACATATATATATATATATATATATATATATATATATATATATATATATAATATATATATATCTTAGAACGAAAACTGAGTGCTGGTTTGGTTCCATCGTCCAACGCACACAGTAAGCACATTTAAAATAAAATAAATGCAGACTTCCAAACTGCCTGAAGGGCCTAACTATTCTAAAATACGATGAATCATTAAAAATAATATAAAATAAAGATAAATCCCGAATTTAAATATGAAATGCAAATAGAATATTAAAACTGCAGTCTCATCCCTCCTTTTCGAAACAACACAGGGTGTACAAGTTTGGGACATTACATACTTTAAAAGCAATCAAACGAAACAAACCAAAGTTCAGAGAGAATGGAGGAGTGAACAAGCCCCGTAAGGGACAACAGCTTTAGATGATTGAGGCAACGAGCAATTGGAGGGAGTGGAGTGAACAAGCCCCGTAAGGGACAACAGCTTTAGATGATTGAGGCAACGAGCAATTGGAGGAGTGAGTGAACAAGCCCGTAAGGACAACAGCTTTAGATGATTGAGGCAACGAGCAATGAGGAGTGGAGTGTGCGCACGGTAGTAGTGACCATTCCCGCTTGGGGGTGAGGGGGCGTAATTTTGGTGGTAGCCTGGCGTCAAAAACTGTGGCCAGTCCATTTACCCCCAAACTATATACAGGGCTGCCACTATTTCATTAATAAAAATATATGTGTGGTTCCAGGTTTTGACAAAGGAAGTTTTCATTTTTGCAAATATTTGAGAGTTCAGAGACTGGTATAAATTTAATTTTAGATGAAATAGACCATTATGAAGTCGTGCCATTGGTGATAAGGAAAATATAATGTTCCAAATTCACCAATATTCCAGTGCCTTTATTTCTTAGGCATCTAACGTGCACTTTCTAAACCGACTGATTACATCAAACGAAAGTTTCTATGAGCTGGGAAGGGTATTCCCCCAAACCTTCTAGGGCTCTTTACAAGCCACAATCGACTGGGACCGACGGCTTCCCTTCCCCTCACAAGAAAGTTGTGCTTTTTTGCGTGTTAAATTCCTTAAAAGGTTTCCCAGTTTTTTTCTACACAAAAAATCTCTGTATTTTCCCCGGATCTTTCTGTTTGCCAGGTGCCCCAGTTTATTGCCCCCCCCCCCCCCCTCTGTTTACTTGATAATATATTATTATACCTCTGTTATCTGTCGGTTTAACGAAGGATCGAACTACCGAATAATAAACAAAGCGTGCTAGACGAATAAGCGCCAAAGTAACAGATTTGCGTCGCCGTGATAATCATAACAAACCGGGCGAGGGGAGGGGGTACCACGAGTGCGCGTCAATAGCACTATATTACAAGCGTCAATATCACTATATTACAAGCGTCAATATCACTATATTACAAGCGCCATTGTCTGGACAAAGCATGCTCACTCGCTCGATTGCTGCCTTATCTTTGGAACACAAGATACAATAGTCGCGATTATCCGGCCTTAGCGGGTGGTATTCCGACCCGGATAACACGGAGTTCAAGTGTAAATAATTTTCAGTGAGGGTTCGCTTACATTTTTTTAATTTTCAATGAAAATGTATTGGTTTTAATATAATTTCCCCATTTTCTGATTGCGATGTAAAATAGGAATACAGCAATTTTTGAGGAACAGTAAAAATTAAACGAGAAAGTTTTTTTTTTAAATCTTTACTATACAGTAGTTTATTTTGGAAATGGAACATCGGCTAGAAAGCAACAAGTGAAAAGAGCGTCAAATGGGATACATTGTAAATGGTTCGTTAACCGGGCCGGATAATCGCGACTCTAGTGTGTTTTGGAGTGATGCGTATCAACGTCACACATCCGCCGTATGACCGCACTAATTAGTAGGGACAGCGAAATATCCCGAGTCATGCGTTCACTAATATTTACTAAGCACATTAAAATTAATATTAAAATATGTTTAAAGTTAATGGTACACTTTTTTAATGTATTATACATACGCGAAATAAAACTATTTTTATTATTATATTATTATTATTATTATTATTATTATTAGCACTACGTCTTACTACCCGTTCAGGTTATATACACACTTACGCTAATGTGTAATGGTAGGGTGATTATGAGATGAAATGGAGGACCTACAGTTTAACGTGGAATCCGAACCACGGTGGAGGCCTGGCATTCCCCAAAATAAAAATAAATTGAATCCTTTCGCGAAATTGATAACTTGGCTTTTTCTATCACTTATGTACATTTTAATGAGGCTTAACGATATCCAAACTATATACACTTTTCTTCGCCTGTAAAAACAAGAAAGTACCAACTACACTGTTATGATTGATTGTCTTCTCAATATTCCTTAACAAATAAAGTTTTCCGGTTCAGAGAAATTATTTCCCTCCTTTAAGAGTATTTGTAAATATTAAAATGTGTGTTTGGTTACAATATGACTGTTGTAATAGCCTGATCAAGGGCTAAATATTTATAATTTAACAATATTACATTTAGCCGTAATTTTTCTATCCATATCACTCACTATATTCCAATCTATGTTTTAGTAGGTTTTATTGCTATTTTTAGCCGAAAAATGCTTTCTATTCACAGACTTTTGACACAAAAATAAAGCTTTTTAACTAACGAAATCCACCACAAACCAGAGGGCCGGCTAGATTGTCAATGACGGGGAAGTCAAGGTTCGAATCTCGGTCGGCTGTACCGAGGGTGGTTTTTCATTAATAATTTCTCAATTTCCCTCCACATAAATGCGGGTACACTTCCTCTAAATATAACCTTTCTAATCCCTAAAACCATTGGCGTAATTAGTATATAAACATAGCATCCGAACGGGTAGTAAGAAGCGCTGCTAAAAATAATTATCAAGGTATTTAACATGCTATTTCTAAACACATATCAACACATGACTTACAAACTAACTTTACCTAGGACAACTATGTATTGATTAGAGCAGAACTTGTTCATAATAATACTGTTGTAGTTTGTCTACATCCTAGATATTACTACATTACGCTAGTGTGGTAGCAAACAAAGATAGAAATTAGAGGAAATGTGCACGCATTTACGTAAAGGGAGATCGGGGGAAGAATTTAGGAAAACCCGACCTGAGTATATCCACCGGGATTCGAGCCCCGATCTCTTGTTACAAGTAAATGAGACAAAATTAGATTTATAATAAATGCACGTATCCATCAGCGCGGGTTTACAGCTATTTAAAGTTAGTCCGCGCGACTCGGAATCGAACCAGGGTTCCCTTAACTTGTCTAACCACAGTACGAGCAGGTGGATAAACGGGACTGATGTGGATATTTGTGGATTAAAACGGTAATTTAGAGAAACCACAAAGCAATGTATTAATTATCGTATTACTGTTTTAAAGGTTTGTTTAGCAACGTGCGAGCTGTCGTGTAAACAAAGCATGCGAGCTGTCGTGTAAACAAAGCATGCGACACACACACACAGACACACATACACCAGAACATACCTGTGCACTGCGCTGTTAAGCCTTTTTGTAAATGTCAGTTCCGAATTTTAAAGGGGGGAAAGAAAGCCTGCCTCGGTTCAGTCTTTTTCTCTCTCCCTGCTGGCCGTATTCCGTCGCGCGCGGCGCACAGTACCCGCCGTCAGACACCTCAGGCTACACAGGCTCCATCTTCTCCCGCGCATGCGCAATCGCCAGCGTTAGTTGGTATCGACCCAAGCCAGGGTGAGTGTGAGGAGGTCCCGAACAAGGTTAGACGTCACACCGCGGCCTGGTTCGAGCCTTCAGTCTCGATAACAAGTAATATATCTAGCTCTGATACGAGTTCGCTTGGTCGAACAGAATGACGATACTTTTTATGAAGCTTTTTATCTTTTAACATCGCGTCTTATGGAGAAAAGCTTTGTCTCTATCTCTCTCAGTTATGTCTGAAGGTAGTAAGAAGGAGCTACTAGCCAAATCTCCTCGCTCTCAGTTATATCTGAAGGTAGTAAGAAGGAGCTAATGGTTGAATCTCCTCGCTCTCAGGTATATCTGAAGGTAGTAAGAAGGAGCTACTGGCCAAATCTCCTCGTCTCAGTTAATCTGAGGTAGTAAGAAGGAGCTATGGTCTGAATCTCCTCGCTCTCAGGTATATCTGAAGATAGTAAGAAGGAGCTAATGGTTGAATCTCCTCGATCTCGATGTGGTGTGCTGGGGTAATAAGGAGCTACTGGCCAATCTCCTCGCTCTCAGTTATGTGAGGTGTGTACTGGGGTAATAAGGAGCTACTGGCCAAATCTCCTCGCTCTCAGTTATGTCTGAAGGTGGTAAGAAGGAGCTACTGGCCAAATCTCCTCGCTCTCAGTTATGTCTGAAGGTGGTAAGAAGGAGCTACTGGCCAAATCTCCTCGCTCTCAGTTATGTCTGAAGGGGTTAAGAAAGAGCTACTGGCCAAATCTCCTCGCTCTCAGTTATGTCTGAAGGTGGTAAGAAGGAACTACTGGCCAAATCTCCTCGCTCTCAGTTAGTCTGAAGGTTGTGTACTGGGGTAATAAGGAGCTACTAGCCAAATCTCCTCGCTCTCAGTTATGTCTGAAGGGGGTAAGAAGGAGCTACTGGCCAAATCTCCTCGCTCTCAGTTATGTCTGAAGGTGGTATGAAGGAGCTACTTGCCAAATCTCCTCGCTCTCAGTTATGTCTGAAGGTGGTAAGAAGGAGCTACTGGCCAAATCTCCTCGCTCTCAGTAGTCTGAAGGTGGTAAGAAGGAGCTACTGGCCAAATCTCCTCGCTCTCAGTTATGTCTGAAGGGGTAAGAAGGAGCTACTGGCCAAATCTCCTCGCTCTCAGGTATGTCTGAAGGTGGTAAGAAGGAGCTACTGGCCAAATCTCCTCGCTCTCAGGTATGTCTGAAGGTGGTAAGAAGGAGCTACTGGCCAAATCTCCTCGCTCTCAGTTATGTCTCGTGTGTTATTGTTCTTGTCCCAGGGAATGTCGTGAGTTTGTAGGAAGTTTGTTGATTTAAACTTTTTTTCGCGCCGCATCTTACTAACCGGTCGGTTACCATCTCGTACTGATCCCCTCCCCCCCCAATCGTGGTTCCAGCCCAGTTAAATGTTCACATATAGACGCGGTTTTAGTATCAATTCAGTAACTTTGAATTAAGCCTCAAGTGTACTTTTTGTTTTTCATTTTAATCGATGTATCGTGTTGTGATGTCAAAATACGTTCATAACATGAAGGTTTTCTTATCTCCCGGGATGTTTGGTGGCTAGACCGTAGATAGGGACTTGAAAAAAGTATCGATACTTAAGGTGAGTTAGGTTTTAACAGCATTATATTTTTTTCGATAAATAAATAAAATATTTCTCCAATAGCAACATAGAATTAAGTTTTCTGCACATTCTAATATCAACAGATCTGGAATATCTGTCAAGGGTGTCCTGGAATTTTGTCGAAACATTTTAAATAAAGAGAAAAGGTTTTGATAAAATTCCAGGACACCCTTGACAGATATTTAAGATCTGTTGATATTAGCATGTGCAGCAAACTTAACTCTATGTTGCTACTGGAGAAATATTTGATTTATTTTGGCTAAACAATTTCAATTCTACAAAAACTGTAAAAATACTTGCGCTACCTTATTTCGCACCTTAACTAATATCGATATTTTCCCTTAGATAGACATCCATAATCGTAGATGCAGTTTCGTTTTGCTTTATTGCTCAGACATTCTCCACAAAAGATACAGCTGGGAGCTGACGAGCTCTAAGCCCAATCACAAGATTTCCGCCTCTCCGGAGCAAGCTGTTCCGTTATGTTTCAACTCATCTCTACTTTGTCCGCTCTGCCCAGATGTTCGCACAGGAGAACCAACCATCTCATATCAGTGCGCATGCGCTGTAGAGCTAGAAGCGAGCAGACAGCTTCGTTGTCCGTTGTGAGGAGATTTGTAATAACCCGTCAATGTAAAGCTTGTATCGATGTATTGGATTGAGCCGCGACACAGCGTTATCATTTATATTATTATTATTAGCACCGCGTCTTACTACCCGTTCGGGTTATACGCACTTACGCTAATGTGTAATGGTAGGGTGATTGTGAGATGAAATGGAGGACCTACAGTTTAACGTGGAATCCGAACCACGGTGGATGCCTGGCATTCCCCACATTCACAAGATGTCTTGTCAGAGGTGAAGGAAGGGTTTGGAAATCAGATAAATCTGTGCCGGGACCGAGGATTGAACCCCGGCCGCCAGCACAGAAGTCTGACACCTTACCCCTAGACCACCAGGTCACCTGTTATAATTTATAAAATATATGTGTATCCACTAGAAAATAAAATATGTTGATAATCAGGGGTTTTTAATTTAGCGTTGCAATGCATCATGGGTCAACATACAACGTGTGAACCAAGATTAACGCAGCAGCACGTGCAATAAAAACAGTGGCATTATTTTACCTTATTAATAATAAGTGTCCAGGTGTAAGTTTTCAATTTTCAGAATATGATATCTGTATGCGAGTAAATCTCACCAAAACATATATATTAGCTTTGGCTATTTGATTCTTATTAATAAGTAATAAATTCAATCAACTGTAGTTAAAATATTTTAGGTTTTTTTTTCCATTCTATTTGAGAAATAATGTAATGTATTATTTATTATATTTTCATGCATTTAGTCATTTAAGAACACACTTATAAGTGAAGAGTTTAGTTTTAAAATAGTAACTCAGCAGAGCTGGTGCCTTTTCCTGTCTCTTCTTTGTCTACTCTCGAGTTTCAAGCAAGATGGAACGCCATCTATTTCACGTCCTTATTTGAAGACCAGGGACACCCTGCCGTGTCTACACACACAGCCTGTGTGGTCCTGCTATTGGGTCTATTTTTGTCGGACGTAGTTATACCTAATTTGTGAGAGTGGCCAAATGACGATCTACTTGAAAATATCCCCCAACAGACAAACCTACTCCGAAATATTACAATCTCCGAGAGTCAATAATCTAAAAAAAAAGCCCTTCCTTGTAGAGTGTGTATTTGTGCAACTTGCCTCAATATTTTCCAAATAAAGTAGTTCTCCAACTCGCAGCACGCGCGGATGGATCTGGGGGTGGAGGAATCCAACACAAACACACATTCGACTTTCCGGGAGTTTTAAGTCACTTTGAAGTGACACATCCTTCTGAGAAAATGTACACTTTGTAAGGAGTCTTACCTTGACGGATTCCACTATGGCAGGGATGGGCAAACTACGGCCCACACGACAACAACTTAAATATGTTACGTTGCGAAGTAAGCTTTTACTAAACACAATAAAAATGTACTTTTACTAAACGAGGCCAAATTCAACATTTCCAAAATTGGTGAATCATGCCCAAAATGTAATTATATGTGTCTTTTAGGTGTGTGACAGCCCTGACCATGAATACAAGAAAAATACATTTTTAAGTGTCTAATGTGTACCTCTTTATTATTATTCTACCTGAAACTGTGTGTCGTGCTTATACGCCTTTTACCCGCCTCGGTGGCGTAGTTGGCTAACGCGCTTGTCGTGTTGAGCTCGACTGCTGAGGACGGGGAGATCGAGGTTCGAATCTCGGTCGGGTGAACTGGGGGTGGTTTTTCCTAAATGGTTTTCCACTCTACCTCCACGCAAATGCGGGTTCACTTCCTCTAATTAAACCTTCCCAATTCCTAATCCATTAGCGTAATTAGTACTTAAAGCGTATAACCCGAACGCGTAGTAAGACGCGGTGCTAAATATTATTATTAAATATTATTATTATTACTATACGCCTTTTGAATACCTACGCTAACGTGGTAGGGATGAGAAAAGCGGAATTTAGATGTATTATTATTAATAGCACAGCGTCTTACTACCCATCCGGGTTATACGCACTTACGCTAATGTGTAATGGTAGGGTGATTGTGAGATGAAATGGAGGACCTACAGTTTAACGTGGGATCCGAACCACGGTGGAGGCCTGGCATTCCCCACATTCACAAGATGTCTTGTCAGAGGTGAAGGAAGGGTTTGGAAATCAGATAAATCTGTGCCGGGACCGAGGATTGAACCCCGGACCCCCAACACACAAGTTTGACACCTTACCCCTAGACCACTAGGTCACCATTTAGATGTAGTGTACCCACATTTGCATGGTATAAGCCAGATTACCTTGCCGTTTAGACCACGTGGTTGCAGACGTGGCTATTAATGGAATAAACTAGCTCTACTCTCTCTATTGTACTCCGCCGAGATTAGAATTCTGGCCTCCTGGATGTATAAATTGGATAACGATGCTCTTTGAGAAGTTTTTCGCGCGTTCAAAAGCAAACTATGAGCCATGATGATGGCAGAGCAACCACACCGGTATGCGCCTGGAATGTGAACGGTGACCTTGGTTAACCCTCAGGGCGCAGATGGTCGGAGAAACACGGCGTGGCATCATCGGGCCGGGTCATGAGAAAAAAAACTGAAACCGGGGTGGATGGCGCTATCATGTCAAAAGGCAGGCAGACACCACCGCGGGCCTTTTTTCTAGACCTGACCTACCACAGACATTAACTGAGTTATGGACGGAGCTCACAAAACATCCATTGTCTAGACGGGCGAGTAAATTTAGGCTGAGTGGATACAAGCGATGCACCCTAAGAGATGCTATAGAGTATCCATGGTTGTAAGGTTGGTGGTTTGTAGCGAACATTAAATTAAAGTGACTAATGTCACCAATTATAACTTACTAATTATATTATTGTAACCACACGGCCTAAAGTGGGAGGCATGTTTGTATAATATTGCGTGTTGTGGATTGTGAATGACAAAACGAGTGTTGCACGGTGTTGTGATTAGTTAGTAAACAAATAGAATGGGGAAACCAGGCCTGGCAGCAGAATAAAGAGTGGTGTGTCCAGCTATCGGGGATGACTAATCACCATCGAGTCTAGGGGGTCACTCTGCACGTTTTGGGGGCTACCGCTCGAGCGCAGGGACCAGGGTTCAAGAACCCTGTAGGATCACCTCGAGGTCAAAGAGGCCATTGGTTATTCCTTGCAATACTTCGTTCTGTCGAAAGCTTCCAAATAATCTTTAAAGTTATTTTATAATTTCAATATCACTATCAACATCGCATTTGTAATAGACATAGTAGTACTAATAAAAACCATAAAACTCAAGTCGAACGTCAATCACGAACCTACACAATAATTCCCCCCCCCCTAATCCTTGGCCATAACACATTATGACACGTAACACAAAGGGGGTGGGTTGACATCAATAAAAAGTATTATCAAACTAGTTTAATAATTCTTCACTACGGATTACTGTATTTTCGGTGTTTTCGTAACACACAGCAGTCCCACCTCAGCTCCCGCGAGGTGTAGATAGAAGAACTACAAAATAGTCCGTTGAAGAGGAGTTTAATGTGCAGCTAGACAAAGACTTGGTTTAATATTCAAAACCTATACACAATAAGAGTACTAATAAAAATCTTGAGTGGAAAAAAGTAGGCACACCACTGTTTTCCGGAGAATTTGTCATTGTCCTTTGACCTTAATCTGCCTGAACGCCTGGAAGAGGATTTATTGCTTTCCTCAGGTCGACAAACTACTGTGTGGTGAGACAGTAAAGAAGCAGGCGTATTCAGATAATATCACCTTAAGACGAACCTTCATCCGGCAGTTCAAAATGTCACTAAACACATAAATCTCAAGAAATGGTCTGCGACTATCAATTTTAACCGATGGTGTTAGTTTTGAGAACATTAAAGATTAATGGTATAACATTGTGTCATTGTTATATTTATAGAAACGTGAGATGTTTTACTTTTTCATATCAAGAGAAGTTTTCGATCTCGAGATTATGGTGACTATTTACGTTTTATGTGAACCCGAACCCAAGAAAAGTGGATTATACAATTCTGCCTGTTTGTCTGTCTCTGACCACGGATCCAAAACGATTAGAGGGATGTCGTTCAAGCTTTATATTTAGAGTCTATATGAATAAAACTAGGAACTTTGTAATAAAACTCACAGCTGACTTCTTACAGTCAATATTTAGGTACATACCTAAAGTTTGACCGTCACTGCTGCTAGACACATGTTTTTGCAGATCATATAGTTCGGCGTAGGGATACATAATTTAGTCTGGTAACTTATCAAAGCTGTCAGTCAGAACTAAATAAGTCATGGGGCTACTGTAGTTTACTGATGAGTGTGGTTTTTAATTCGAAATTTTTCAAAAATGGCTCTTGGCTTTTGTTTAAAATGCATATCTAAGATTTGGTTTTTGGTCAAAAAATTCGTTGAAACGTGGTTTACTGACGAGACATTTTTGAAAATTCAAAATACTTCGAAAATGGCTCTAGGCATTTTGTTTGAAATGTAAATCTGAGGATTACGTGGAATGACAAATTGCAGTGAATACTTGTTTTTGGGATGAACATTTGTTTATGGCTGATGTTTTATTTTAATTGATTTGGTTCCAAATGTCTGACATAATAAATTAGACTGCGTGGTTAAACATTCGGTTTGAGACTATGTTTCCAATAGTTAATACGAGCATGAAAATAAAACCGTGTAACTTTATGACTGTACTGGGGTAAGAACAAGGAACTCCAGTGTTGAGAGAAGGACAATATTTCTCTCATATCCATACATAAGGTAAGGTGACATTTATCTGACAGTTTTAAAAGTTACTACACTCGCTCGTCACCGAGGGCGGAGGTTCAAGAAGGACCGACTGCTCCCGATCTGCGCTGAGCGGTGTTGCCAAGTCTCAGGCAAGCAAGTGAACGAGCACAGCTTATAGAATATAAACTACTACTTCTTGAGAAACGTGGCGATTACTTCCTCGTTTCGGGGTCATTGCCAGATTTATTTATTTTTGGAAAGAGTGTGTTCTAACTGTTGTAATTTGTAAATTCAGTTTACCAAAAGAACGTGGAAGAGTAATATTTCATACTTCGTGACATTTTAAATATTTTGTAACGAAAAATTAAGGTCTTGGGAATTTTTTCAAGTCTTCCAATAAACTACCGGCCTAGGCAATGAGGATGAATACTTTTTTTTATTTAGCACCGCGTCTTACTACCCGTTCGGGTTATACGCTTTAAGTACTAATTACGCTAATGGATTAGGAATTGGGAAGGTTGAATTAAAGGAAGTGAACCCGCATTTGCGTGGAGGGGGAGTGGAAATCCATTTAGGAAAAACCACTCCCAGTTCATCCGACCGAGGTTCGAACCTCGATCTCCCCGTCCTCAGCAGTCGAGCTCAACACGACAAGCGCGTTAGCCAACTACGCCACCGAGGTGGGTAGGATGAATAAAAAAAAAATTAATCATACTCGAAAAAAAACAGGGGGATAAACCCCCCTTTAATTGGTGCTTGGCCACGAAGATGTTCATGTTTGTTTGAACGAGTATTTAATCCTGTGCGTATCCCTGATAGTGTAACAATAAATATACAGTTATTAATATGCCACACACTTGTCCTTATCGCGGCTCATATTTATTATTATTATTATTATTATTATACGTGCTTGTAAAGTACTTACTCAGTGCTGACCTGTCATAGGTCTCAAGACTGTTGGCCGAGCTGAGCTGATACCCCATATTGCGCCCTATTGATATGGTGGCCGGGGTTCCTGGCTACAGATCCAGAGGTCATGGGTTCGATCCCTCGTGCTTCCAAATATATATATATATTAGCAGTGGATCTGGCACAAGGTCAAACTCAGTCTCGCGAGAACCAGTGAGAAATACTGGAATAAATAAGTAGCGGCTCCGGTATAGAAAACCGAGATTAACAGATCGTTGTGCTGACCACTATCCGCAGAAGTTGGGACTATCTTCGCCAACTGACGGCAGCCGTTCGCTCGGTCGGTATGGCTGACGTCATGGGAGGTTTTCTAGTAAGTTTGATCGTATGAGCACACGAGTATTGAGAGAGCGCCTACCAATCCACCCTTCCAGGGCTCTTTTACACGCCACAATCGACTCCAGCTGGGTTTGAACCCACGAGCATCGGATCTCGAGACCACCGGGGTCGATAGTCACATGAATCCCCTCAGTTTAAACTGTGTGACTAAGTTAAAAACACGAAGATAAAAGCGCCGCTTTGATTCACTATTCCTCCGCAGACTTTATATCAGACGACGACTGTAGCTCTCCGAGGCGATAGTCCCCCCCGAACTGTGGGTCAAGAGCCCATTTCCGGTGGCTCACGAAAAGATTTTGGGATGTGAACATTTTGTACTTATATGGAAATATAAATTCATTAAGAAATAAGAGGGGGGGGGGAATTGATAATTTAGGTTTTACTTCACGTCACTGTTAAGTCTTATTTGAGTATCTCCGTGAGAGGAGAGGTAGATGTGTCAAACTCGACAGATGTCAAGACAAAACAAGAGATGTCAATATTGGTTGTTCAACGTGTATGTTATTTTTTTGTCGTTGCCATCTCCCCAAAATAAATTGGGGGATTTTTTTGGTGATGGCAAAATTGCAATGAGGTTTATTAAACGAACATTTATTAAAAAGCTAAGTGCCTCCAGAATTCATTTAACGGCTGTTTTTAACAATTTCATTCAAAGGGTGCGGGGGTGTAAACGTGGATAAAACTAATTTGTGATTGTGTCGAATGTAAATGTAAATATTAGGGTCAGGCTTAGATCTTGATGTGTATAAAGTGTATTGGAGATTTATGGAGCAGAACTTGGAGTCTTGGAAAGATGGAAAAGAAGTACTCGGAGAGCTTTGAAATGTGGATCTGGAGAATAATTGAGAAGATCAGGTGGACAGACAGGGGACAAAGGAACAAGTCCTAAGAGAGTGGGTGAGACGATCAGGTGGACAGACAGGGTGACAAATGAACAAGTCCTGAGAGAGTGGGTGAGAAGATCAGGTGGACAGATAGGGGGACAAATGAACAAGTCCTAAGAAGAGTGGGTGAGAAGATCAGGTGGACAGACAGGGTGACAAATGAACGAGTCCTAAGAAGAGTGGTGAGAAGATCAGGGGGACAAAGGAACAAGTCCTAAGAAGAGTGGGTGAGAAGATCAGGGGGACAAAGGAACAGTCCTAAGAAGAGTGGTGAGAAGATCAGGGGACAGAAGGTGACAATGACGAGTCCTAAGAAGAGTGGGTGAGAAGATCAGGTGGACAGACAGGGTGCAAATGAACGAGTCTAAGAGAGTGGTGAGAATCAGGGGACAAGGACAATCCTAAGAAGAGTGGGTGAGAAGATCAGGTGGACAGACAGGGGACAAATGAACAAGTCCTAAGAAGAGTGGGTGAGAAGATCAGGTGGACAGACAGGGGACAAAGGAACAAGTCCTAAGAGAGTGGGTGAGAAGAGAACCATTTTGTATGTGATCCTCAGGTACAAAGCAAACAGGATCGGACACATCCTTAGGAGGAACTATTTTCTGCACGTCATAGAAGGAAAGACTGAGGGAAAGAGGAGCTTAGGAAGGAGGATTCTAATAGTGGATGACTAGAAGGAAAGAAAACAATTCTGGGAGCTGAACAAGGAGGCAAAGGACAGGGCGTATTGGTGGTTTAAAAGTTCAGTGACAAAAAGAATGGACCTGTCGTGAGACAGAACACTTTATAATAATAATTATTATTAATAATAATATAGGGCTATGTATATTGAAATTCCCAATCGGAAAATAATGTACAGAAATAATAGTTTTAAACTTGGTTCCCCAAACAATAAAATACGTACAGTGTGTGTAACCAAGATGAACATGGTAACACGCTTTGTATACCCTGATTTTGGTTGGAAGAACAGTAGAGAAAATCAAAACATATATATTTGAGGCCAACATTGATAATATTTTCTTATATTATTTGTGTTATTTGAAAGGTATTGCTAATATATATCAAAAGTAACATCTGTAGATGACATGACTTTAAGTATGAATCTATTAAGATTGTTTTAGTAACTTTAGTAACTAACTTCTACTGTTCTTCCTACCAAAATCATACTATAGCGGTCTGGTCAACCAACATCCCAGACCCGGACGTCATGACTGAGATCTTTTGAAGCGGGCAGAGAGTTGTCTTGAGACCTACAGCCGACAATTCCACCTCAGCGGGTGTACAACACTGCCCAACACTCCACCTCAAGGGCGTACACCAGTTAACACTCCACCCTCAGCAGGGCTGTACAACACTGCTCCAACACTCCACCCTCAGCAGGGCTGTACACCACTGCTCTAACACTCCACCCTCAGCAGGCTGTACAACACTGCTCCAACACTCCACCCTCAGCAGGGCTGTAACTGCTCCAACCACCTCACACTGTACACACTGCTCTACACTCCACCCTCAGCAGGCTGTACAACACTGCTCCAACACTCCACCCTCAGCAGGGCTGTACACCACTGCTCCAACACTCCACCCTCAGCAGGGCTGTACAACACTGCTCCAACACACCACCCTCAGCAGGCTGTACAACACTGCTCCAACACTCCACCCTCAGCAGGGCTGTACAACACTGCTCCAACACTCCACCCTCAGCAGGGCTGTACACCACTGCTCCTACACTCCACCCTAAGCAGGCTGTACACCACTGCTCCAACACTCCACCCTCAGCAGGGCTGTACAACATGCTCACACTCACCCTCAGCAGGCTGACACCCCGCTCTACACTCCACCCTCAGCAGGGCTGTACACTGCTCCAACACTCACTCACGGCTGTCACCCTGTCTAACACTCCACCCTCAGCAGGGCTGTACAACACTGCTCAACACTCCACCCCAGCAGGGCTGTACAACACTGCTCCAAGGACATATCAGTCATTAGAATAATATGTTGCATATCAACTCTTCATATAACTGTAGAAAAAAAGAATCTTTGAGGGTTAACATCGATACAAGTTTTATTATAATATTTTATAGGTATCAAGGGTGTAAAAAGATAGTTTCTCTAGAGGGGCCCACTAGAAAATGTTACAACACCTTTAGTCAATATAAGTATATGTGCTACCCCCCTCCCTCCAAAGATCTCAAATTCAGGGAGTCTGGACCCCCCCACCCCCTAAGATTCATATCGTGTGGGGGGTAGGGGGTATATAAATGTATATTAGTACAATCATGAAATGACACAATTTAGATCTCTCTCTCTCTCTCTACGGCGATTATAGTCGTGACCATTTGGTTCAGTGCACGTATATATAAATACAATGATAAATTTTAGCTCATTTTTTAATAAAAGAATTAGTGTTTGGTAAACAGTGTTAAGGCGGGTTGTAGCGGACGCGAGGAAATGCCAGTGTTTTTGGAGTTTTTATGGTAAAAAAAATGTTGGCCAAAATAAATAAAATATCTCTCCAGTACAAACATAGAGTATAATTTTGTTCACATGTTGGCCTCAGAAGTTGTTGAATATCTGTTGAGGGTGTGCTGGAATTTAATGACAACTTTTTATCTTCATTTAAAATGTTTTTCATCTAATACCGCCATGCTATTGACAGATATTCAGCAACTGTTGATATCACCAGTGAACAAAATTAAACCCAGTTTTTACTGGAGCAACCCGCCTCGGTGGCGTAGTTGGCTAACGCGCTAGACGTGTTGAGCTCGACTGCTGAGGACGGGGAGATCGAGGTTCGAATCTCGGTCGGGTGAAATGGGGATGGTTTTTCCTAAATGGTTTTCCACTCTCCCTCCACACAAATGCGGGTTCACTTCCTCTAGTTCAACCTTCCCGATTCCTAATCCATTAGAGTAATTAGTACTTAAAGCGTATAACCCGAACGGGTAGTAAGACGCGGTGCTAATATTATTTATTGGAGCAATATTGTATTTATTTTAGCCAAAACACCGGCCTCTTCTCGCGTCCCCTACACCCACCTTAAGAGGATATTCGCTATCATTATTTTACGGATGTCACCCCATAGCTTGGTGTATGAATGCATGAAAGTAGATGAGGCTCTAATAGTGTTGTTAATTGTCACTTAAAGATTTTTTCAAATATAAATTATGTTATTGAATAAAGAGTGTAGATGTAAAATAAATCAAACGGCGGGAATATTATGTTTAGAAGAGTACATACTTTTAAGCCCAAAAGTACACACAAGTGAATACACAATAAATCGATGTTGTGTATTCTGTTAAAAAAAACTATTATTTCAGATAAGATAATATTTATTTTCTTTCCCATGGAGATAAATGGGTTGGTTTTCAGGTGTAATAAAATAAAGAGGTTAGCACGTGCAGAGAAACGCAGACTGTATTTCAATTGTTTAGATGTACACATTCACATAACACAGTAGACCATCTCGCCAGTCTGGGGTTCGTGGCCTAACAGTGGCTTTCAACATGGGGTGCGTGGAGATATCTTGGAGGGTGCGTGGAGATATATTGGAGGGTACGTGGAGATATCTTGGAGGGTGCGTGGAGATGTCTTGGAGGGCGCGTGGAGATGTCTTGGAGGGCGCGTGGAGATGTCTTGGAGGGCGCGTGGAGATATCTTGGA
Organism: Timema cristinae; assembly: GCA_039000515.1. Classification (NCBI taxonomy): domain Eukaryota; kingdom Metazoa; phylum Arthropoda; class Insecta; order Phasmatodea; family Timematidae; genus Timema; species Timema cristinae. The sequence goes on along the minus strand of JBCFYV010001001.1, from coordinate 29,369,901 downwards.
GGTGCGTGGAGATATCTTGGAGGGCGCGTGGAGATATCTTGGAGGGTGCGTGGAGATATCTTGGAGGATACGTGGAGATATCTTGGAGGGTACGTGGAGATATCTTGGAGGGCGCGTGGAGATGTCTTGGAGGGCGCGTGGAGATATCTAGGAGGGCGCGTGGAGATATCTTGGAGGGTGCGTGGAGATATCTTGGAGGATACGTGGAGATATCTTGGAGGATACGTGGAGATATCTTGGAGAGTACGTGGAGATATATTGGAGGGTACGTGGAGATGTCTTGGAGGGTACGTGGAGATGTCTTGGAGGGTACGTGGAGATGTCTTGGAGGGTGCGTGGAGATATCTTGGAGGGTGCGTGGAGATATCTTGGAGGGTGCGTGGAGATATCTTAGAGGGTGCGTGGAGATATATTGGAGGGTGCGTGGAGATGTCTTGGAGGGTGCGTGGAGATGTCTTGGAGGGCGCGTGGAGATATCTTGGAGGGTTCGTGGAGATATATTGGAGGGTGCGTGGAGATATATTGGAGGGTACGTGGAGATATATTGGAGGGTGCGTGGAGATATATTGGAGGGTGCGTGGATATATCTTGGAGGGTGCGTAGAGATATATTGGAGGGTGCGTGGAGATATCTTGGAGGGTACGTACAATTTGAAATAAATGTATATATTAATAACATTAAGAATTTGTCCCATCATGAGCGATGCGTAGTATATATTGCATGCAGAGGGCTGAAACGTTAAAATTTTGGAGTCTTTTAAAAATAATTTTAAAAAATGGGTCGGCAGATATAAAACGAAGTGGTTCTTTTCCATTATAGTTGTGCCCCGAGTTCCTTCTTAGTGATTGTTAACAAGGCGTACTGATGTACTAACTAACTCGACCCCGGGTGCTGTGGTAGTACATTCAGCATGGTTGTAGATGTTTTCTAAAGCTGAGCGAATAACGGCAAGTGAAGGATAGTAAGACAACATAATACTAACCTAACCTAACCTAAGGTTGGTGGGGCTGAATGCATATCCACCCGCAGGTCTATTTTATGTTATGGTCCTGGCCAGTGAACGTGGCACAACTATTATTCACCTGAAAAAAGGGCATAACAATCAAATTTCGATTTCCAAGGACTCAATTTTAATATATACATACATACACACACATATATATAGGCCTATATTTCAAATAAAAGTGTTTAATTTTAATGAGAGGGTATTTCGCACCAGCTTCACAACCCTGGTACTAAGCAGACAGTGGACTAGACTTCACAACCCTGGTACTAAGCAGGTAAAGGACCAGACTTCACAACCCTGGTACTAAGCAGGTAAAGGACCAGACTTAACCCTGGTACTAAGCAGGTAAAGGACCAGACTTCACAACCCTGGTACTAAGCAGACAGTGGACTAGACTTCACAACCCTGGTACTAAGCAGGTAAAGGACCAGACTTCACAACCCTGGTACTAAGCAGGTAAAGGACCAGACTTCACAACTCTGGTACTAAGCAGGTAAAGGACCAGACTTCACAACCCTGGTACTAAGCAGGCAGAGGACCAGACTTCACAACCCTGGTACTAAGCAGGCAGAGGACCAGACTTCACAACCCTGGTACTAAGCAGGTAAAGGACCAGACTTCACAACTCTGGTACTAAGCAGGTAAAGGACCAGACTTCACAACTCTGGTACTAAGCAGGTAAAGGACCAGACTTCACAACTCTGGTACTATGCAGGTAAAGGACCAGACTTCACAACTCTGGTACTAAGCAGGTAAAGGACCAGACTTCACAACTCTGGTACTAAGCAGGTAAAGGACCAGACTTCACAACCCTGGTACTAAGCAGACAGTGGACTAGACTTCACAACCCTGGTACTAAGCAGCAAGTGGACCAGACTTCACAACCCTGGTACCAAGCAGGCATGGACCAGACTTCACAACCTGGTACTAAGCAGGTAAAAGACCAGACTTCACAACCCTGGTACTAAGCAGGTAAAGGACCAGACTTCACAACCCTGGTACTAAGCAGGTAAGGACCAGACTTCACAACCCTGGTACTAAGCAGGTAAAGGACCAGACTTCACAACCCTGGTACTAAGCAGGCAGGGACCAGACTTCACAACCCTGGTACTAAGCAGGCAGAGGACCAGACTTCACAACCCTGGTACTAAGCAGGAAGGACCAGACTTCACAACCCTGGTACTAAGCAGGTAAGGACCAGACTTCACAACCCTGGTACTAAGCAGGTAGGACCAGACTTCACAACCTGGTACTAAGCAGCAGTGGACCAGACTTCACAACCCTGGTACTAAGCAGCAGTAGGACCAGACTTCACAACCCTGGTACTAAGCAGGCAGGGACCAGACTTACACAACCCTGGTACTAAGCAGGCAGAGGACCAGACTTCACACCCAGGTACTAAGCAGGCAGAGGACCAGACTTCACAACCCTGGTACTAAGCAGGAAGGACCAGACTTCACTCACAGCAGAGTTACGTACTAAGCAGTAAGACCGAACACGGAGTAAGGACCAGACTTCACACCATGGTACTAAGCAGGGACCAGACTTCACAACCTGGTACTAAGCAGGCAGGACCAGACTTCAAAACCCTATGGTACTAAGCAGGAGCAGTAAAGGACCAGACTTCACAGCACTCTAGGTACTAAGCAGGAAAGGACCAGACTTCACAACCCTGGTACAAAGCAGGAAGTGACCAGACTTCAAACCTGGTACTAAGCAGGTAAAGGACCAGACTTCACCAACTGTACTAAGCAGGTAAGGGGACCAGACTTCACAACCCTGGTACTAAGCAGAGAGGACAGACTTCACACCCAGGTACTAAGCAGGCAGGGACCAGACTTCACAACCCATGGTACAAGCAGGCAGTGGACCAGACTTCACAACCCTGGTACTAAGCAGGTAAGAGGACCAGACTTCACAACCCATGGTACTAAGCAGTCAGAGGACCAGACTTCACAACCCATGGTACTAAGCAGGCAGAGGACCAGACTTCACAGACCCGGTACTAAGCAGGCAGGGACCAGACTTCACAACCCTGGTACTAAGCAGGCAGAGGACCAGACTTCACAACCCTGGTACTAAGCAGCAGAGGACCAGACTTCACAACCCATGGTACTAAGCAGGCAGAGGCACCAACTTCACAAGCGAAAGGTACTAAGTCAGGTAAGCAGGAGCCAGACTTCACAACCCTGGTACTAAGCAGGCAGTGGACCAGACTTCAAACCCTGGTACTAAGCAGAAAGGACCAGACTTCACAGCCTGGTACTAAGCAGGCAGTGAGACCAGACTTACAACCCTGGTACTAAGCAGGCAGAGGACCAGACTTCACAGACCCAGGTACTAAGCAGGCAGAGGACCAGACTTCACAATCCTGGTATACAAAAGCAGGTACTAAGAGGAACCAGACTTCACACCGGTACTAAGCAGGCAGTAGGACCAGACTTCACAACCCTGGTACTAAGCAGGCAGTGGACCAGACTTCAAACCTGGTACTAAGCAGTAGAAGGACCAGACTTCACAACCCTGGTACTAAGCAGGCAGTGGACCAGACTTCAAACCCAGGTACTAAAGCATGGTCAGAGGGACCAGACTTCACAGCCCGGTACTAAGCAGGCAGAGGACCAGACTTACAACGCCTAGGTACTAAGCAGTAGAAGGACCAGACTTCACAGCCCATGGTACAAAGCAGGCAGTGGACCAGACTTCAAAACCCTGGTACTAAGCAGGAGAGGACCAGACTTCACAACCCAGGTACTAAGCAGCAGTGGACCAGACTTCACAGCCCAGGTACTAAGCAGGCAGAGGACCAGACTTCACAGCCCAGGTACTAAGCAGGCAGATGGACCAGACTTCACACCCATGGTACTAAGCAGGCAGGGACCAGACTTCACAACCCAGGTACTAAGCAGGCAGAGGACCAGACTTCACAACCCAGGTACTAAGCAGGCAGAGGACCAGACTTCACAGCCCAGGTACTAAGCAGGTAAGGACCAGACTTCACAACCCTGGTACTAAGCAGGCAGAGGACCAGACTTCAACCCTGGTACTAAGCAGTAAGGACCAGACTTCACAACCCTGGTACTAAGCAGGCATACAGCTAACCTGGTAACCAGAACAACTTCACAACCCAGGTACTAAGCAGGCAGAGGACCAGACTTCAAATCCTGGTACTAAGCAGGTAAAGGACCAGACTTCACAACCTGGTACTAAGCAGCAGTGGACCAGACTTCACAACCCTGGTACTAAGCAGGCAGTGGACCAGACTTCACAACCCTGGTACTAAGGCAGGTAAGGACCAGACTTCACAACCCTGGTACTAAGCAGGCAGTGGACCAGACTTCACAGCCCAGGTACTAAGCAGGCAGAGGACCAGACTTCACAGCCCAGGTACTAAGCAGGCAGAGGACCAGACTTAACAACCCTGGTACTAAGCAGGTAAAGGACCAGACTTCACAACCCTGGTACTAAGCAGGCAGTGGACCAGACTTAAAACCCTGGTACTAAGCAGGTAAGTGGACCAGACTTCACAACCCTGGTATACTAAGCAGGCAGTGGACCAGACTTCACAGCCCAGGTACTAAGCAGGAAGGACCAGACTTCACACCCAGGTACTAAGCAGGCAGAGGACCAGACTTCACAACCCAGGTACTAAGCAGGCAGAGGACCAGACTTCACAACCCGGTACTAAGCAGGCAGAGGACCAGACTTCACAACCCAGGTACTAAGCAGGCAGAGGACCAGACTTCACAGCCAGGTACTAAGCAGGCAGTGGACCAGACTTAACAACCCTGGTACTAAGCAGGCAGTGGACCAGACTTCACAACCCTGGTACTAAGCAGGCAGTGGACCAGACTTCACAGCCCAGGTACTAAGCAGGTAAAGGACCAGACTTCACAACCCAGGTACTAAGCAGGCAGAGGACCAGACTTCACAACCCTGGTACTAAGCAGGCAGAGGACCAGACTTCACAGCCCAGGTACTAAGCAGGCAGAGGACCAGACTTCACAGCCCAGGTACTAAGCAGGCAGTGGACCAGACTTCACAACCCTGGTACTAAGCAGGCAGAGGACCAGACTTCACAGCCCTGGTACTAAGCAGGCAGTGGACCAGACTTCACAGCCCAGGTACTAAGCAGGCAGTGGACCAGACTTCACAACCTGGTACTAAGCAGGCAGAGGACCAGACTTCACAGCTCAGGTACTAAGCAGGCAGTGGGCCAGACTTCACAGCCCAGGTACTAAGCAGGCAGTGGACCAGACTTCACAGCCCAGGTACTAAGCAGCAGAGGACCAGACTTCACAACCTGGTACTAAGCAGGCAGTGGACCAGACTTCACAGCCAGGTACTAAGCAGGTAAAGGACCAGACTTCACAACCCAGGTACTAAGCAGGCAGAGGACCAGACTTCACAACCCTGGTACTAAGCAGGCAGAGGACCAGACTTCACAGCCCTGGTACTAAGCAGGCAGTGGACCAGACTTCACAGCCCAGGTACTAAGCAGGCAGTGGACCAGACTTCACAGCCCAGGTACTAAGCAGGCAGAGGACCAGACTTAACAACCCTGGTACTAAGCAGGTAAAGGACTAGACTTCACAACTCTGGTACTAAGCAGGCAGAGGACCAGACTTCACAGCCCAGGTACTAAGCAGACAGTGGACCAGACTTCACAACCCTGGTACTAAGCAGGCAGAGGACCAGACTTCACAGCCCAGGTACTAAGCAGGCAGTGGACCAGACTTCACAGCCCAGGTACTAAGCAGGCAGAGGACCAGACTTCACAGCCCAGGTACTAAGCAGGCAGTGGACCAGACTTAACAGCCCAGGTACTAAGCAGGCAGAGGACCAGACTTAACAACCCTGGTACTAAGCAGGTAAAGGACCAGACTTCACAACCCAGGTACTAAGCAGGCAGTGGACCAGACTTCACAGCCCAGGTACTAAGCAGGCAGAGGACCAGACTTAACAACCCTGGTACTAAGCAGGTAAAGGACTAGACTTCACAACTCTGGTACTAAGCAGGCAGAGGACCAGACTTCAAAACCCTGGTACTAAGCAGGCAGAGGACCAGACTTCACAGCCCTGGTACTAAGCAGGCAGAGGACCAGACTTAACAACCCTGGTACTAAGCAGGTAAAGGACTAGACTTCACAACTCTGGTACTAAGCAGGCAGAGGACCAGACTTCACAGCCCAGGTACTAAGCAGGCAGTGGACCAGACTTCACAGCCCAGGTACTAAGCAGGCAGAGGACCAGACTTCACAGCCCAGGTACTAAGCAGGCAGTGGACCAGACTTCACAGCCCAGGTACTAAGCAGGCAGAGGACCAGACTTAACAACCCTGGTACTAAGCAGGTAAAGGACCAGACTTCACAACCCTGGTACTAAGCAGGCAGTGGACCAGACTTCAAAACCCTGGTACTAAGCAGGTAAAGGACCAGACTTCACAACCCTGGTACTAAGCAGGTAAAGGACCAGACTTCACAACCCTGGTACTAAGCAGGCAGAGGACCAAACTTCACAACCCTGGTACTAAGCAGGCAGTGGACCAGACTTCACAGCCCAGGTACTAAGCAGGCAGAGGACCAGACTTCACAACTCTGGTACTAAGCAGGTAAAGGACCAGACTTCACAACCCTGGTACTAAGCAGGTAAAGGACCAGACTTCACAGCCCAGGTACTAAGCAGGTAAAGGACCAGACTTCACAACCCTGGTACTAAGCAGGTAAAGGACCAGACTTCACAACCCTGGTACTAAGCAGGTAAAGGACCAGACTTCACAACCCTGGTACTAAGCAGGCAGTGGACCAGACTTCACAACCTTGGTACTAAGCAGGTAAAGGACCAGACTTCACAACCCTGGTACTAAGCAGGCAGTGGACCAGACTTCACAACCCTGGTACTAAGCAGGTAAAGGACCAGACTTCACAACCCTGGTACTAAGCAGGCAGTGGACCAGACTTCACAACCCTGGTACTAAGCAGGTAAAGGACCAGACTTCACAACCCTGGTACTAAGCAGGCAGTGGACCAGACTTCACAACCCTGGTACTAAGCAGGCAGAGGACCAGACTTCACAACCCTGGTACTAAGCAGGCAGTGGACCAGACTTCACAACCCTGGTACTAAGCAGGCAGTGGACCAGACTTCACAACCCTGGTACTAAGCAGGCAGAGGACCAAACTTCACAACCCTGGTACTAAGCAGGCAGTGGACCAGACTTCACAGCCCAGGTACTAAGCAGGCAGAGGACCAGACTTCACAACTCTGGTACTAAGCAGGTAAAGGACCAGACTTCACAACCCTGGTACTAAGCAGGTAAAGGACCAGACTTCACAGCCCAGGTACTAAGCAGGTAAAGGACCAGACTTCACAACCCTGGTACTAAGCAGGTAAAGGACCAGACTTCACAACCCTGGTACTAAGCAGGTAAAGGACCAGACTTCACAACCCTGGTACTAAGCAGGCAGTGGACCAGACTTCACAACCCTGGTACTAAGCAGGCAGTGGACCAGACTTCACAACCCTGGTACTAAGCAGGTAAAGGACCAGACTTCACAACCCTGGTACTAAGCAGGTAAAGGACCAGACTTCACAACCCTGGTACTAAGCAGGCAGAGGACCAGACTTCACAACCCTGGTACTAAGCAGGCAGTGGACCAGACTGAAGGTACTTGTTTTAAGGGAATGCTTGTGAAGCCTCCATCTCACATCAGTCAGCCCCAAGGAACCAAAGAGCTTTCAGCAGAGCCTATCGGAACACAATGCGTCGCATTCCATCCGTCATCGAACCCCGGTCCGTTCGTCCCTGACACCATTGTCTCACGTCCTTACTGCGTGAGATTGTTGTCGTGCAAAGTAATATGGAGCATCGGAATGTTGGAGGTACTGGAATCATTGTTTTGCTCAAAATAACCGATTCTCATTGTGTTTTATTTTCTCAAGAAGCTTTATATAAACAATGTTTCAATTTGCTTAAAAAGGTGTTTAAACTTACGAAATTATATTCAGAATGTTCTAAAAAACTGTCAGTTATAAGTCCTCGATTATTTATGTTTGGTAGATTAGCTATGGATGAGCGAGACAAGAATAAAACGCGATTTTCTTGTGTTTTAAGCAATTCAGTATTCATCACACAGTTGTGGAACATACTGCCCATTATCACCTTCCTACTGCCTGTTTTGTCCCCACATATATGATAATTACTCTAACGGGCTAGGTATGAGGAAGGAAGCATTCAGTCTAGAGGTAACCTACCTGCATTTGCGTGGAAGGAGAATGGGAAACCATTTTAGGAAAACCATCCTGAGTCGACCTGCCCGGGATTCATCATCAGCAGGCCAGTCTAACACGAGAGTGACACCTTAGACCATTCGGCCACTGAGGCGGGTATGTAACAGATCTACTATAAAATGTATCCAAGCATACGTCAGACTGATTGTGTCGCAGACATTTAGATTAAGGGACCAAGTTGTATTCTCGACTGAGAACAAATGCTGGTTTGTATTTATTATAAATGTACAGTCAAGTCCGCAGTAGGAAGACCTCCATGTGTTGTGTATTATAAATGTACAGTCAAGTCCCCAGCAGGAAGACCTCCCTGTGTTGTGTATTATAAATGTACAGTCAAGTCCCCAGTAGGAAGACCTCCAAGTGTTGTGTATTATAAGTGTACAGTCAAGTCCCCGGTAGGAAGACCTCCCAGTGTTGTGTATTATAAATGTACAGTCAAGTCCCCAGAAGGAAGACCTCCCAGTGTTGTGTATTATAAATGTACAGTCAAGTCCCCAGTAGGAAGACCTCCAAGTGTTGTGTATTATAAGTGTACAGTCAAGTCCCCAGCAGGAAGACCTCCCTGTGTTGTGTATTATAAATGTACAGTCAAGTCCCCAGTAGGAAGACCTCCAAGTGTTGTGTATTATAAATGTACAGTCAAGTCCCCAGTAGGAAGACCTCCCTGGGGGAGCGAGAAGCACTTTCGACCTTTAAAGCCCCCCACTCTGACGTGCAGTGTATGATGTACTCCGGAAAGTGAGCGTTCGTTGTAACCGCAGCCCACGACGTAACGTTACATCAGAGCACTTTCTCCGGTCGGCAATAACCTGCCTTGGGGAGCTAACGTCTGTAGGAGAGGACCGGGAGGGGAACTTGCCATCCGTGGCGCTCTCTAGTCTCTTGGTGCGAATATTGTGGCTTATGTCCGTAATGTGAGTGTGTGGATGTAGCGATCTTGGTCCAAAACATTGCCATGAGGATGTCGCGATCTTGGTCCAAAATATTGCCATGAAGATGTCGCGATCTTGGTCCAAAACATTGCCATGAGAATGTCGCGATCTTGGTCCAAAATATTGCCATGAAGATGTTGCGATCTTGGTCCAAAATATTGCCATGAGAATGTCGCGATCTTGGTCCAAAACATTGCCATGAGAATGTCGCGATCTTGGTCCAAAACATTGCCATGAGGATGTCGCGATCTTGGTCCAAAACATTGCCATGAGGATGTCGCGATCTTGGTCCAAAACATTGCCATGAAGATGTCGCGATCTTGGTCCAAAATATTGCCATGAGAATGTCGCGATCTTGGTCCAAAACATTGCCATGAGGATGTCGCGATCTTGGTCCAAAATATTGCCATGAAGATGTCGCGATCTTGGTCCAAAATAGTGCCATGAGGATGTCGCGATTTTGGTCCAAAACATTGCCATGAGAATGTCGCGATCTTGGTCCAAAATATTGCCATGAAGATGTCGCGATCTTGGTCCAAAACATTGCCATGAGAATGTCGCGATCTTGGTCCAAAACATTGCCATGAAGATGTTGCGATCTTGGTCCAAAACATTGCCATGAGAATGTCGCGATCTTGGTCCAAAATATTGCCATGAAGATGTTGCGATCTTGGTCCAAAACATTGCCATGAGAATGTCGCGATCTTGGTCCAAAACATTGCCATGAGGATGTCGCGATCTTGGTCCAAAATATTGCCATAAGGATGTTGCGGCCGATGAGTAAAATATCTCTAGTGTGGATGTTGCTGCTGATGAATAAAATCTGTTTGATGATGAGTAATATTTGGCTGGTGTGGGTGTTGCCGTCGATGTTAGAAAGTTTTAAATATTATTTTTTCCAACCCATGTCAGCTCATTTTGTTTCCTGTCAGCGCCGCCAGGCGGATGATAGTAGCGGAAGTTTCGACTCGATAACAACCAATCCCAATGAGATGCTCAGCTTTGAGCCATTTCTGGCCATCATGAACATCCATGAACACTCCACTCATTGTTAATGGATCTAGACGAAATTGGATCAAATCCGCTTCGGTGGCCACATGGTCTAATGCGCTACTCTCAGAGACGACGAGACCACTGACGACGGGGAGATCGAGGTTCGAATCTCGGTCAGGTCTAATGAGGGTGGTTTTTTCCTAAAACTGTTTTCCACTCTCCCTCCCTGCAAATTTGGGTATGCTTCCTCTAAATATAACCTTCCTAATCCCTAAAACTATTATCATAATTAGTATAAAAGCGTATAATCCGAACGGGTAGTAAGACCCGGTGCTAAGAAAAGTTAAATCAATGTTTCCTATCATTTCAATCTACTATAGCAGTTAAAAGCCATTTCGAAATCTTACGAATGAGGTTAACAAAGTGAAGTGTTTCTTTTGTGCGCCGTGTCTTACTACCCGCCTGGACTATTAGCTCCTTTACACTAACGGGATAGAAATGTAAGTGGGGGGGGGGGGAGAGAGTCAGTAATTCAGCAAGATATTTGAAGGACAACCGGTCCAACTAGATTAGAGTTTGCGTTCGAATCCCAGCCCGGTGTAATAGAGTTAATCTTTTTAATTATTACTAAACAGTAATTTCCCATCCTCTCTAGATATTTCGATCTCACCCTCCAGGCTCTGTAACCTTAATGTGTGTGTGTGTGTGTGGTGTTGTGTGTGTGTGTGTGTGTGTGTGTGTGTGTGTGAGGAAATGTTTCGTTTAAATCAACTACTTAACATTAATGACCGACTGGTCCACGCCACAAGTGATAATACCTTAACTCCCAGACACGAAATGACACCAGGAAACAAAGTGTCGGCCGGGACTTGGCTGCATTTCAGTTACTTTAGTTTTAAGACAGAAAACAACGGAATTTACTTACAATTACTATTTTGTATGTAATAATCTTGCTTCTAAAGGTGTTAAATAGATAATGTATCACGTGACGTGAGGGAAGGGACATTAGCAGCGGTGCCCGAGATGTCTCAGACGTTACTCTCACGTTATATTTGATCACCGATGAGAAGGTCGGGGTTGAAGTCTCGACTGGGTGCAAAAGGGCTGGTTTCACCCCTCCCGTCCTTACCTCATATTATTAAGTCGCTAATAAACTTTGTTTGTATTGAAACGACAAACTTGTTTTAATGATTATTGACAGCCTTTGGTCGATTTGGTAGCTTATTGAAATGTTGAACGTAATTATTAAAAAATAAGTTCAATATTGTTATGTTGGTAGGTTCAGTAATCGCTTTTGTTAGGTTTTTTCGCAAGTCTTACTACCCGTCCGGGGATACGTATAGTTAGTCAGTGCTATGGAGCCGGTACTATTTTACCGACTTCAGTATACACATACTGCAGGTGCCTATTTTTTTATCATTATTAGCACCACATCTTACTACCTGTTCAAGTTTGCAAATATTATTATAATAATTACGTACTCTAATGGGGTAGGGAGGGATGAGGAAGGAACCATTTTAGAGGTAATCGACCTACATTTGCGTGGAAGGAGAGTGAGAAACTATTTAGGGAAAACCACCCTCAGTAGTACCGACCGGGATTCGAACCCCAATCTGCCCGTCTTAAGCAGACCAGTCTAACATAAGAGTGACGTCATAGACCTTTCGACCAGCGAGGCGGGACTGTTGTGTATCACATCGCTCCAAACAATATTCCCGACGAGGACATCAGCAGAGTACGGTGACAATCAGTGACATTCGCATGTTAAACCCCCCCCCCCCCCTCCCCGGCGCACTCGAACCTCTCGAACGATGGCCCAGGGCACTGGAGCCTGAGTACATACGGTCCTCTCATTTAGTCGAGCACAAGATAAACAAAGTAAACTGGTTGCAGCGGTGGTTTCTCTCTACCGTCCAAAGATCACCCGCTACGTGCTGCCTTGGCCGGTCCACATCGCACACCCCTAATATTGTCCACACACTCGACAAACTGCCCCATAGTTCTTACACTCACTATTACTGCCTCTGCCTTTGTACAAAGGAACAAGGATTTTAAAATACCACCAGATATTTCCTCATTTCCCTGAATGTGGCAAACATGTGCTTTAAAAACAAATGTTACGCGTCTGATTACGTAACGGAGTAACTGTAACTCTAAGATCCTTAGAAGGGTGTGCCCTTCGATTCCAACCCGAGTCTGAACTGTTTTTTTTAAAGTCTAGGACACCGCAACTGCCATTTGTCATAGGTCAGTTGGTGAGGTATCAGTCTGTCTACTGAGCCGAGGGTCTCGGGTTCGATTCCTGGTATGGCAGAAAGATATATCATTGGTGAAATGTGGGTCTCCCCGTTCAGTGGTAAATTAAAGGCCGGGGCTGGGTCTTGTGTCAATCAGTTTAAAAGTGCTCTTTAAATACCTCAATCAAATGAATATGTATGAAAGGATATTTCCAATAAAATGTAATGCAGTCGCTATTGACCGTGAGAAGGGAAGGTGTGTTTCCAAATGAGTCTTCGTGCGAGAGTCCGACTATAGCTTAGCGCGAGCCGGGCTGGTGGGAACCGGTCCCCGAACAGAAACCAACGAAAAGCGAGAGTGAGGGAGTAGCTCACATCCAGACTCTCGACTGGACCACTTTCTCTGGCGGCTCAGACATCTTCGAGTACCAACAGTAACATGGTACTGTGCGAGCAGGATAGCTCTGTGCAGTCACTACTAGTGTACCAGGATATCTCTGTACACACACTACTAGTGTACCAGGATAGCTCTGTACAGTCACTACTAGTGTACCAGGATATCTCTGTACACACACTACTAGTGTACCAGGATAGCTCTGTACAGTCACTACTAGTGTACCAGGATAGCTCTGTACACACACTACTAGTGTACCAGGATAGCTCTGTACAGTCACTACTAGTGTACCAGGATATCTCTGTACACACACTACTAGTGTACCAGGATAGCTCTGTACAGTCACTACTAGTGTACCAGGATAGCTCTGTACAGTCACTACTAGTGTACCAGGATATCTCTGTACACACACTACTAGTGTACCAGGATAGCTCTGTACAGTCACTACTAGTGTACCAGGATAGCTCTGTACAGTCACTACTAGTGTACCAGGATAGCTCTGTACACACACTACTAGTGTACCAGGATATCTCTGTACACACACTACTAGTGTACCAGGATAGCTCTGTACAGTCACTACTAGTGTACCAGGATAGCTCTGTACAGTCACTACTAGTGTACCAGGATAGCTCTGTACAGTCACTACTAGTGTACCAGGATAGCTCTGTACAGTCACTACTAGTGTACCAGGATATCTCTGTACACACACTACTAGTGTACCAGGATAGCTCTGTACAGTCACTACTAGTGTACCAGGATAGCTCTGTACAGTCACTACTAGTGTACCAGGATAGCTCTGTGCAGACACTACTAGTGTACCAGGATAGCTCTGTACAGTCACTACTAATGTACCAGGATAGCTCTGTGCAGACACTACTAGTTACCAGGATAGCTCTGTGCAGACACTACTAGTTACCAGGATAGCTCTGTACAGTCACTACTAATGTACCAGGATAGCTCTGTACAGTCACTACTAGTGTACCAGGATAGCTCTGTACAGACACTACTAGTGTACCAGGATAGCTCTGTACACACACTACTAGTGTACCAGGATAGCTCTGTACAGTCACTACTAGTGTACCAGGATAGCTCTGTACAGTCACTACTAGTGTACCAGGATAGCTCTGTGCAGACACTACTAGTGTACCAGCATAGCTCTGTACAGTCACTACTAGTGTACCAGGATAGCTCTGTACAGTCACTACTAGTGTACCAAGATAGCTCTGTGCAGACACTACTAGTGTACCAGGATAGCTCTGTACAGTCACTACTAGTGTACCAGGATAGCTCTGTGCAGACACTACTAGTGTACCAGGATAGCTCTGTACAGTCACTACTAGTGTACCAGGATAGCTCTGTGCAGTCACTACTAGTGTACCAGGATAGCTCTGTGCAGACACTACTAGTGTACCAGGATAGCTCTGTACAGTCACTACTAGTGTACCAGGATAGCTCTGTACAGTCACTACTAGTGTACCAGGATAGCTCTGTGCAGTCACTACTAGTGTACCAGGATAGCTCTGTACAGACACTACTAGTGTAACAGGATAGCTCTGTGCAGACACTACTAGTGTACCAGGATATCTCTGTACACACACTACTAGTGTACCAGGATAGCTCTGTGCAGACACTACTAGTGTACCAGGATAGCTCTGTGCAGACACTACTAGTGTACCAGGATAGCTCTGTACAGTCACTACTAGTGTACCAGGATAGCTCTGTGCAGTCACTACTAGTGTACCAGGATAGCTCTGTACAGACACTACTAGTGTACCAAGATAGCTCTGTGCAGACACTACTAGTGTACCAGGATAGCTCTGTGCAGACACTACTAGTGTACCAAGATAGCTCTGTGCAGACACTACTAGTGTACCAGGATAGCTCCGTGCAGACACTACTAGTGTACCAGGATAGCTCCGTGCAGACACTACTAGTGTACCAGGATAGCTCTGTGCAGACACTACTAGTGTACCAGGATAGCTCTGTGCAGACACTACTAGTGTACCAGGATAGCTCTGTACAGACACTACTAGTGTACCAAGATAGCTCTGTGCAGACACTACTAGTGTACCAGGATAGCTCTGTACAGTCACTACTAGTGTACCATGATAGATCTGTGCAGACACTACTAGTTACCAGGATAGCTCTGTGCAGACACTACTAGTGTACCAGGATAGCTCTGTAGAGTCACTACTAGTGTACCAGGCTAGCTCTGTGCAGACACTACTAGTGTACCAGGATAGCTCTGTGCACATTCTACTAGTGTACCAAGATAGCTCTGTGCAGACACTACTAGTGTACCAGGATAGCTCTGTACAGTCACTACTAGTGTACCAGGATAGCTCTGTGCAGACACTACTAGTGTACCAGGATAGCTCTGTGCAGACACTACTAGTGTACCAGGATAGCTCTGTGCAGACACTACTAGTGTACCAGGATAGCTCTGTGCAGACACTACTAGTGTACCAGGATAGCTCTGTGCAGACACTACTAGTGTACCAGGATAGCTCTGTGCACACACTACTAGTGTACCAGGATAGCTCTGTGCAGACACTACTAGTGTACCAAGATAGCTCTGTGCAGACACTACTAGTGTACCAGGATAGCTCCGTGCAGACACTACTAGTGTACCAGGATAGCTCCGTGCAGACACTACTAGTGTACCAGGATAGCTCTGTGCAGACACTACTAGTGTACCAGGATAGCTCTGTGCAGACACTACTAGTGTACCAAGATAGCTCTGTGCAGACACTACTAGTGTACCAGGATAGCTCTGTGCAGACACTACTAGTGTACCAGGATAGCTCCGTGCAGACACTACTAGTGTACCAGGATAGCTCTGTGCAGACACTACTAGTGTACCAGGATAGCTCTATCATATTCACTGTACTGTATTTGCAGAGCCCGAGACGAGATAATGTACAGTCCTACAGCCATGTCTCAGCCCATGTCTCTGAGTCTCCAGAGTAACAGTCGGGCGAGAATATAAAACAAACAAAAGATCAGTCGTGCAGTCACGGTGACAACCACGTGCGTGACACTCGTCATGAATAGGGAAGTGGTCCCTAGTTTGTCAAGAAACATCCCTGGTCAGAAAACATTGCTATATGGTCGTGTATTTTATTCTTAGCAGCGCGTCTTACTACCTGTTCGGTTTATACGCCTAGCCACTAATTACGCTAATGGTCTTGGGGATTAGGAATGTTTATATTTATGTGTAACCACATTTCCGTAGAGTAGAAAAACATTTAGTAAAAAACCCCATCAGTACACCCGAATGAGATTCGAATCCAGACCTCTTGAGTCGGTCAAGCGCGCTAACGCTGAACAAATCAAATCGATGTAACGCGGGCATTTTCATTTTTAAATAAAGATGTGTCCAAACTAGACTTGAACCGAGTATTTAATTTGTATCTCACATCAACTGTTTCCAGCCTGTGGCCAGGTCAGTCTAGTAAAATGCCTCCATCTCCCTCCATCTTTCCACCATTCTTCTTCTCTCACTTGCACACTTTCTGTTATCTGCTCCTCGCATCTCTCTACTATCTCATGTACTCCCTGTACCCAACTCTTTCTCGGATAACTTCATTTGTAGCTCACAACAATCCAAAACATTCCCTGTTAATTCTGAAATGTAATTCCTTGCACTTGTGAATCTACCGACTTACCCCCCCCGCCCCCCCACACACACACACACACACACACACACACCAGCACCCGATGGAGGAACTAATAAACATCTTATTCTATTCGAAACGTGAAGTGAAACTTGACTTGAGAGCCAACTTTTGGCAGGTTTGCAAGTCAACTTTCTTATGCGAAAAATACTTAGCTTTAAAAGTAAATAAACGTAGTGGACACTAAAGAATGATATACGGTATGATTTAGGAGTTTAGCCGGGTTGTTCGTATGCTCAGTCAAGGTAAAAGTGGTTGCTTACCACCCAATCCAGTTCCCAATTAGTGTTTACATCGCTTATAGAAATCTCTCTTTGAAGATTGAACAGACGACTGCACAACCGCTACCAAGTTACGTTAAACTTGCATGCGGGAATAATGTGAACTAAGAGAATAACTGTCAAATACAGACCTTCCTACAAGAATTGTACTATACCTTGTAACTGTCAAATACAAACCTTCCTACAAGAATTGTACTGTACCTTGTAACTGCCAAATACAGACCTTCCTACAAGAATTGTACTATACCTTGTAACTGTCAAATACAGACCTTCCTACAAGAATTGTACTATACCTTGTAACTGTCAAATACAGACCTTCCTACAAGAATTGTACTGTATCTTGTAACTGCCAAATACAGACCTTCCTACAAGAATTGTACTATACCTTGTAACTGTCAAATACAGACCTTCCTACAAGAATTGTACTGTACCTTGTAACTGTCAAATACAGACCTTCCTACAAGAATTGTACTGTACCTTGTAACTGTCAAATACAGACCTTCCTACAAGAATTGTACTATACCTTGTAACTGTCAAATACAGACCTTCCTACAAGAATTGTACTGTATCTTGTAACTGCCAAATACAGACCTTCCTACAAGAATTGTACTATACCTTGTAACTGTCAAATACAGACCTTCCTACAAGAATTGTACTGTATCTTGTAACTGTCAAATACAGATCTTCCTACAAGAATTGTACTATACCTTGTAACTGCCAAATACAGACCTTCCTACAAGAATTGTACTATATCTTGTAGTGTCGAAACCCGCCATAAGTTCACTTAGCCTCACATAAAATGAGCGCGAGATCTAAGCCAAAGGTCCCGGGTTAGTCTCCGTATCCAGGTGGTATGATATTTAGATTAACAAGATAAGAGCTTGTCTAATTGCTCAGTTATTAGATTAATAAACTGCTCCGAGCTGCCCCGCGTACCGGATGCGGGCGACACCAGTGTTCGACAATTATTACTCACACACGTGTGACAAATCCAAACAAATACAGGTACATTTTGGACGGTTATAAAAGGTAATATTTATGCGCCAAGTTATGTATTCAACCGTCGCTTTACCCGATTACTATCAGCAACTATGAAATGTTACTAGTAATAAAGTAAAATGCTATCAGTGGTGATCGCCAAGTTTGTCATTTTGAAAAGTTCCCTTCCTACCAAAATCCTACTAAGGAATGGAAATGTTTAGGAATTGGTGGACATGCAGTTTTAGGAGTGGCAATGACACCCACCTCCAGTTGTATGGGTCTATTGTGTCATTACGTATACATGAACTATAATTACTATTAAGTAAACAAATGCTATCATCGTACGGCCATACTTGCTATTTCGACACGTGAAACTAGCTATAATTATGCTAAGGTGGGAGGGTAAGGACGCGACCAAAAGACAGGGTTTTTCAATTTTTATATCAGAACATTTTGTTGGCCAAAATAAACCAAATATTGCCCAGTACCAAACATAAGAGTTTAGTTTTGTTCACGTGTTGATATCAACAGTTGCCCTGGAATTGAATGACAACTTTTAAAAAGTCCCTCGTTTTTTGACAAATATCCAACGAATGCTCTTGGTTGACTTTGTCCAGCAAAATGTGTGGTCTTTTCTCGCGTCTCCAACATTCCCACCTTAAGGCGCCGCCTACTTTACAAGGAAATATCCTCACGTTGCGATATCTGTGAGGATAATATCTTGGGAGTTTCAAAAGCCCCATTTATATTATAATATTACGTTGTGACATAGTCAGAGGTGCTAACAGCTCGCTACACGATGACAGCGAGAGAAAGTCAGCACTAATACCCCTGTGGCGGCGACCGGTCCCGACTTCCCACTCCATTATTAATATAAACTCGCTGCAGAGGGCAGAGCGCCGGGTTAGTGACGACTATAGCGCACTCTGTTGAGAGTTGTCCCTCCAAGCATGGATGTGAGCTACTCACCATCTATCCGTGTGTACTGAGTGTACTGACCACAAGTTCAGTACTCCTATCGTGGGGTTCACGGGTTGGTAGGGTAAAGAGGGAGAAACAATATAGTCCACCGTGTGTCCGGAATGTAACAAGATTGAAATTAAAATTAACAATTTCACAATAAAATGTTCGTGGTCTTTAACTATCAACGTTAAAATATGAGAACAGTTCTATTCCCCTGAGGGTTACCAAATATTTCCTCACTCGGGTAAGAGGACAATGAGTTCGATGCCGGGTCTTACAGACGAACTGAATCAGTGCCTCATTTCATGTTTTTTCTCTCTAAAAGACTCGCGCGTCATAATTCCTAGATTTACAAACGCCAAAAAGTTGGTATCGCGCCTATAACATAGTTAGGGATTAATTAGAGAGAGAGAAGAACGTGGGCCAAAAATGGCTAATTGAACGGGAAAAATTCAGTCACAAGATGACAATACTACTCGCCCCGTTTTTGTAGTACAACTGACACGCTACTGACGACACGATATTGCGCCCGACCACCCGACCATATCGTGTCGTCTGTAGGGCCCTTGACTGACATTATCTCATTGATTCATGTATTTAGTTGAATCGAGGGTTCGCTCAACATGTCTGCGGGGTGAAGGGGGTTCCCGACAGATCACCCCAGACAATGGGGGCGAGGTCCTGACACATGATTCTGCCCGCTCAGCACGATCCAGTAATAGAACGCTCGGAACTAAGAACATGAGGTGAGTTTGTGAAAGTGACTGCTAACAACACCGCCATTCCTTCCGACCACAAATCCTCTATTACTCAACGTCTTTCCGCCTCGCGTATTGGAACAAGGTCTCTAAGAGCGCCTATTGCACTTACAAACAATAAAAACTCTACGAGCTGTTCTTAAATACCTCCGCCGCCTTTGCCGACTATTTTAAATGTTCCTACATCTTGCTAATCGTTCGGGTCAGTCGCATTCATTACAGGACGGAGACATATTGGTTTTTAAAGAAAACACACCCGCATTTCTGTTGGAAATTGGATTTTTTTAAATTCATAAAACCCAACCAGTATTCGAACCCCGATCTCCCGTCAGCGGCAATCCAATCCAGCACGAAAGAGTGACTTAGTAGACCACGCAACCACCGATATCGGGTCCCGTCATGTTGTGCATATCTTGATCAAGAATAAAATAAAGGTGAGACCAGCGATGAAATGGTATTTATCCTCCCACTTAGCAACGTCATATTGCTAGACGAGTTACAGACTATCTTTAGATAGGCAGTAATAGACTAAATAGCCACGCTATTATACTTGTTACGGTTATAGTCGCATCCGAATAGCATGTTCTTTGAAATGAAAAATTACACCTGGACACTTGTATCGAACTTGGGACCTTTGGCTTAGTACGACAATGCTCTACCACTGAGCTATCCAGATATAGTTTAATTTTCTTCACATGTTGAACATGTTCAACATTTGTTGAATATCTTTCAAGAGCATGGAGGCACTAGATTACACACTTTTTAAATAAATATAAAAAAAGTTGTCATTAAATTCCAGAAACCCCTTGACAGATATTCAAGAAATTTTGAGGTCACCATTTGATGAATTAAATTCTATGTTTATACTGGAGCAATATTTTATTTATTTTGGAAAAAAGTTTTGCTTTAAAAACACCTTTTCTCGCGTCCCCTACATTTCCCCTTAAGGATGTGTTTGAATCAAACCAAACATTGTACACTTAGTTTTAAGAGCGTGTGTGTGCAGATAATCCAAGTACACAGAACGGTGAGAAGATATAAAACCACGGATAATAAGAACAAGTCCAGTCCACACAGCCGAGATGTGAACAAGGACGAGATTTGCAACTCTTTAGTTCCAGTCACGTCGAGCAAATCTGATATTATAGACAAGTTTCAACTTATAAAGTATTATTTTATGGTCTTAGATAATTTGCAGAGCAGTGTACTGACTAACTTCAAAATTAAAATTTAAAATATCATAACAAATGTAATAAATAAAATTATAAAATGGTTGAGCACAAATAAAAGTAAAAACACTAACAAATATTTACACACACTTCGATAATTTGATGATATCATAACAGCTTCCTCAGGAACATAAATGGTAGTCTTATCATTCTAATTATACATTAGTTATTTCTGAAGGAGTCGAACCAAAGAATGGCGTTCTCACTCACAGCCCTGCCAATATGGAGACTTGAGAGAAAAATTAAGATTATAAATAAAAGGGCCTATTAGTGAAATACCTATCAGCTATAGTAATTGTATACTCATGAGAGAAAAAACATTTAAATATGCTTAGTATTGGATTATAGCTACATTAAAAAGTGAGGTGGTGTTAGTTGGTATTTTTTAACTAGACCTTCAAGTTTTCTTTTTTTAAATAGTAATATTAGCACTACTGTAAATTATATACGATTGTATAAATGCTTTGAACCCAAATTGGCCAATAACCGTAGAAGGAAAAGTAAAAATCAATCAAGGCACTTATTTTAAATATTCTTTTATTTATTTAGGTATTTAACGTTCAGTTTCTGAACCGAATGATTATATCAGGACACGAACATTTCTATGAGCGAGAGTGAAAGTGTCTACCAATTTTACCAGGAAAGGTATTTTTCCAAACCTTCCAGGGTTCTTTTACATACCACAATCGATACGGGACCGACGACTTTACTTCTTCCCCTTCTAAGGAAGTTGTGCAACATATAAAAAATCATAAACAGGTGTTATTAAAAGTCACATATTCATTACAATGGTGTATAGCAATAGTGTCATTAGCTCTTACTGTGGCAAATAAATAAAATCTTCACGTCTGAGAGATTGTGTCCAGCCAAACTATATTTTAGAATTCCCTGACTTTTCTGCTGCTTTACCGCACGTATTTAGCCGATATCGAGTCATGTTATGCACATGCATGAGAATTTGATAACACTATAAGAAGAAGAAACAAAAAATGACTATTAAATGGCTCAATATAATCTCAATGAAATCTAACTTAGATCACGCCGAATAGCCCGCAGCTTTAGGCCGATATGTACATACGAGATTCCACATTATCTTGTGGTTTTATTTCCATTCTTTCTTACTAACATTACAAATGATTGTTGTAGGTGGAGGGTGAAAGGGAATATAAGCTTCCAAAATAGAGAAGTTCCAGGAAACGTCACAGACCATTGTATTTTAAGCCATGCAGCCTGTAAGCGACCGATACTTTCTCGTTGACCGAGATGGCCGCCTTAATAAAGTCAGCGGTTCCCAGCCCTCTCTCGGCCATGATTACACTCAAAACTTCACAAGTGTGTGGTGTGTACAAATAATTTTTTCAAATAAATTATATATTTGTACATTTAATTTTAAAAAATGAACTGTGCATAAAAGTGAGAGAAAAGAGCAGTGGGGGAGGGTACCGTACCTAGGACCCTGTTAATTAAAATTGTCGGTTATTACCAGTGACCACCACGTGGGCGCTGATGTTGACCTTTTTTATCCAAACTTTTTCTGGAAGAGAAATTAGAAAAAATTATATTATTGATAAAATGTATTTTATTTGCCATAAAACAAGGTTTCTTTGCACCTAGAGGAGTATTGTTGCATCGGAATCTTAAAACAAATAAAATAGATTTAGGCCTTAATATCAATACTCTCTTCCTAAAGCATGGGTGATGCATTTGCAAATCCTTGGATATGCCTAATTTCATGCTTTCTACCAGAAAATAGAGATTAGGCTAACATTCAGTACATGTTTTAAGATTTTGGTGCAAAGATACCTCGTTTTACGCTATTTAAAAGCCTAAACATATTTCACTAAATGCCACTTAGCATTCAAATGAATAATGCTAGTTCATGTTTAAAGTCTTTAGAACTAAATCCATGGGCCAATTTTTCTTTGTTGGGCGAGTAGGATAATATTTCTGCCTGTAAACAAATAACTCATTTGTTGTGGTTTTTACTACACCTTCCAAATTCACACAAGACAGTTTCAACAAAATTACAACATTTAACTATGTCGCTTCGTAAAAATGTTCATACAGTTGTCACCGAGCTTGGTAATCATTAGAACAATTGGTGTGCGCTCCTTCAATGCAATGAGAAAATAATGTAATATAATATAATCTTTCTAGACAACATATGTCTTTAAGCAATAAAGCATATTTTGTAACACCCAGCACATTTTTTATTAAATGTTTATATCTACAAAAACACTAAAATACATTTGATAAAACTCACAAATATGTTTAAGGTGCGGCTGAAGGGAGCGCATAGCATTACAATTTTTTTGCCAAAATAAATCAAATATTTCTCCAGTAACATAGAGTTTAGTTTTCTTCACATGCTAATATCAACAGATATTGAATATCTGTCAAGGGTGTCCTGGAATTTTGTCAAAACATTTTCTATTTAAAAAGTTTTGACAAAATTCCAGGACACCCTTGACAGATATTCAATATCTGTTGATATTAGAATGTGCAGAAAACTAAACTCTATGTTGCTACTGGAGAAATGTTTGATTTGTTTTGGACAACAAATTTCAATTCTACAAAAACTGTAAAAATACTTAAGCTCCCTTCGGCCGCACCTTAACTAACTTAGTATCGATATTTGTTTTTTCACTTTAGTTTGAAGGCAATGACAATTACAGTTCAACTGGCTAAAGAAAGCCTCATCTTTTCTTCGCTTACATTAATGTACTTAATATAGCTGAAAAAATTAATGCATCTCTTGCACTGCTACCAATTTAAGTGCAAGTTTTCACGATAACTACTTGTTTTGCTAATAGTCGCTGTGATAGTCATGCACACGATAATAGGTGACTTGTACTGAATTCAGGACAGAAACATTGCCTGTAGGTGTGAGGCAACGGACAAATACTGCATTAAGTTCGATCACAAGAAGAAAGGTTTCAATAAAATGGAAAAAAAAACCTCAAAATTACAGAAGCTGGAGATAAACCATAATTTACAGCGGAAGAATAAGTTGGAATTTTAAAAACACAAAGTTTGCAACTACTAACATTGCTTCAGGTAAAATAAAATATAGTTTTGTACATTCAGTCTATGATAAGGATATTTTCCTCGTAAAAAAGTTCATAAAGCAACAATAGAAAAATGGGATAGAAATAATTGACTAAAAAAATGTTGGATACAACATAAATTTAACTTGTATGTGGTTTTTTTTCAGACACTCAATGCAGAGACCCGCTTTGGTGGACAAATGGTCTAAGGATGGGCCTCGCCATAACCCAGTTACCAATATCCATAAGGTCGCCTCAGACCCGATGTTCGTGGGTTCAAACCCAGCAGGGTCAACTGATTTTTCTTGAACGACACGAATACATATCACAGCTTCCTTCGGAGGGGAAGTAAATCCGTCAACTGTGGCAAGTAAAAGAGCCCTAAGCGGTACGTGAAAAAACCTTTACCGGCAAAATGTGTAGGCCCTTTCGCGCTCACACAGAGAAATTCTTGTGTGCCAATATTATTAGTTGGTTCAGAAAGATTACATTAAATACCTCAAATAGATTAAAAAAATAGTCAAAGTGGTGAATTCCCTGTGTAACTTTGGAAGCATTCCGCTTTCTGAACGAGTCATTGACACAACAATCCCATCCGATATTCACTCCATTTCCTCTGCCTTCAAATAGTGTGAACTAAGATGGAGGATGGATTTATCAACTTCCACTACAGATCTCGAGAACGATCAGAGCTCACTTGGTGGACATCTCATACAATGTCAGATATAGAAAGAGCTGAGATTGTGATATTGGATCAAACATCAAAAATAAAAACAACTTAATTATGGTGCTCAAGAGTTAAAACTGGTCATTTAGAGAAGCCATAGAGTGGGAAAATTCAACACTAGTAAACAACAAGCCAATGGATGAGAGTTAAGAAAATTAACTTAAGAGGGATATAAACTTTATAGCAGTAGCTTAATATCAAACATCTTTTACATTATAGTGGAAGGTTCATGTTAAGCCAAGCCCATGTAACACAATTTAATGTTGTAGAACAAGTACCAAATATTTTTCACTTGCATGTTAATATTATCGCAAATTGAATCTATTAACATACTTTGCACACAAAAGGAAAGATAGAAAAAAGAACAAGTTTCACACAATATCAAAATTCACAAATTCCCCCGGTTCTAAGAAAAACAAAGATGGCTGGTGACTTCTTGTAATATAGTCGACGGGAGGATTATTGTACAGTAAGAAAGGTTTGAAAAATACGTGTTTTTGTGGTCTACAATGTTAAACTTTTACTACATTATTAATGTTATTTTATAGGTCTCATACAGGCCTGGATCGAGTGACCATTAGGACTGTGGAGTTAAGAGTCGTGGAGTCTGAAGCAATTTCGGGTAGAATATGAGTCGGTAAAAATGAAGTGACTGACTCTGGCTTCAAAATAAAAACTTATATTATTATAACAGTATATGGATTTCATGCGAGTAGCAATATCCCAGCTACCTAAGCAACCCCTTTAATACCACCCAGGAAACACCAAAACTTCCAATCTCAAGTTAGCAGTTGTTCATGTACCGGTAAATTGGTAACCCTGGGGCTATCTATATTTGTAGACTAATTTTGATAGTAAAACACCATTTCAATTTTAACCAAACTTTTACACACACATTCTTCAAGTTCCTGCAAGTGGATATAGTTGCTATAAACTGTTTAAAGTAGTAATAATCTAAGTCACAGTTAAACTGTGCAACAAAGTAGAGACAAAAGAAAGCAACATCGGCCTGAATGTGTGTTACAGGTATACAAACTCGGATCTCATTTTAATCTCATTATAATTTGAAATAGTGCAACTTTAAAAACACACAACACAAGCACAGACAGTGTAAACATTAGGTTGAGTTAAAGCGTATTATTAAAATCTATATTAGTACGTAAATATTTAGAGCTTTCCGCACATTTATACATTTTTAAGAATGAACGTGGATCACAAAAGGTGAGATGAAGCAATTACAAATATAATTTTAAAATACAACATTAGGAATATAATAATTTATGTAGTACTCTGGATACCATCTCTGAGGAAACTGTATTGTTACTATTGGGGAGCAATGTTGTCATTCTCTCGCTTTTGTTTGGTCAATCTCCCCTCAAATATGAGACAAGTTTTACAACGCTGGTTTGTCGAGGTTGCCACTAGCTCCTTCTTACCACCTTCAGACATAACCGAGAGCGAGTGAAGATAAGACCTATAGTTCCCTCAGAGATGATATTGGGTGTAGTCTAAAGTGCTTGGTTTTGACCCTTTAAACAAATCTAGTGATGTGATGAAATGTCGCATAGTTTTAATTGAGATTGGGTGGAAGAAGTGAATGTTTGTGGAATAACCCCATTTCTTTAAATGTGTACTTACAGTTCATAAAATTATATTTCACCACTAACTTGCCTAGCACGGCGAGTTACAATGCCCAAACTACTCGTAGCTTCTTTGTTAAGTAAGATATATTTATCAACCATTTTTAATAAATGTAAGAACACTATTTAACGGCTTTCTCATACAGTTTGAATATTTAAAAAAAATCTTGGGAATTAGGCCTAAAATAAGTTGTTCGATTATATGAGAAGCAAAACCTAAAATATAAAATTCATAAAAGTCAGCATTTAACCAAATTAGTAAAGATGTTTTCCATTTAGATATGAGACCGGCAAATGAATTGGGAGTAAACAAACATTTTTAACTTTCAAAGAAAAATTTAAATTGCACAAACCATAAGTGTGTTAAAATGATTGTTTTATTTTCAAACTTTAATAAAAGCCTAGTTAATACCAAATTATGAATAACCCAAAATAGAATATATTAGGACCTATTTAACGTAGTGATAGCTTACTCGACCTTTTTTGTTTGTGTACCCCCAGATATAATTTATCTTCAACTCTGTAACCACCCCCAAAGTCGGTGGTGCATAACGCAAGTTAAATACATATTTTGTACATACATGGTACCATCTGAACGGATGCCCTTGCACCGGATTTTTTGTGGCTAGCCCTAAATTTAGCCCTGATTATTAAATCTATATCATGAAACAAAATAAGGAAGTGTACCCCATAAGTTTCTTCGTACACTCCAGGTTGAATACCATGTACTAACGTATTATACTATCTGTGAATCTATTTTAATGCCTACCCAGGATTCAAACCTATATCTCCATGTCATAAGCAGGCAAGTCCAAAACGAGTGTGTAATCTTTGACAGTTTGACTACTGAAGGGGATGGCTACATAAGTATATAAGCAGTCTTTATAATCATTGTTGGCCTATATCACCTGCAATACAATATCAATTCGATATTGATGTATGCCAAAATAGGAAACATTTAAAATTATTGAATATGTTTATAATTACATTTGTACACTATTTCACAAAATAAAGAAAACGCGATGTAGGAACGAAATTGACCGGTATTTAGAGTACAAAGGCGTAGAACAAAGAAGATTGGAAATATAACAAATAAACTTAACTATTAGTCTAGTCAATGAGTGAATAAAATGTCTAAAAAGTAAATATTAATTATAAATGGTAAAGAGATGCTTACCAACTTGTGGTATTTTTCAGGAATTCAGGATCAAAATATCTTTCTTCTTTTCAATTCACATCAGCTACCATTTTCACTTTCTAGAAACGTTGATGCTGCCAACATTTCAACAGCTTTAAAAACTTTAAACATTATTATAAAATAGCTAATTATAGGATTTAAATTCCATATTTTTAGACGAAAGTTTAAAATAATATTTAGTATAGTACATTTTAATTGTTATCAAATCATAAAACGTAGATTTTGATTAAAACTATTGAGAATAGTTGAGCTGAAATCTTTTATGTTGGTACCGATTTTCTTTCCCGCCACACACATTCTTCATTTGTTAAACGTCAAATAACACATGATGGTAATTATAGGTGATAGAACTACACTTTGATTACCTTTTAAAAAAATCCAAATTAGTATTAATGAAAAAAGGAAGTGGTAAGAATAGTTTGTAATCTATAACAGAAAGTGACAATAATTATGTTTCAAAATAAAAATTAAATAAACCACCGTATATTTCAAGCCATATATACTTAGCCACCGCATATGCAAGTGATAGAAAAAATTATTTTTAATGTAATGACTAAAGTGTCTGCACGTAATCTTTATTTTCAGCCAACATTCTTTTACACGGTGTAATATTTTATGTTTATCTATTTATTGCCTTATAAACCCCAAATTAGATTATAATTCATAATAAAAATAAGTGTGTGTGCTTTTTGTTGATTATACTTGTGCTATTTTAAACTGTAAAAAAAATGTGTATATTTAATTTTTTATTAATTTGAAACCATTCTAAAACACACATTCAATTCAATATATTTTCAGTCTCATGTTTATAATCATTTATTGTTTAGTATTCATTACTACCAATATGTAGTGTCCGAGTATTATCGGTTCCTTTTGTGTATATTAATTTATCTTTATAATACTGTATAACTAGGTGTAAATTTGTGGCTAAAATTTTCTATTTGTTGTCTTCACACCATTGTGTAAGAGAGAATAAACTTTCGGGTATCTCTTTCTCTTTCACACACATGCAAGACAATGTGGCATTTTGACATCGTTTGCTAATTTGTATGCATATATGAGATATATCGATGTATTTTTAATTAAATTAAATATATGTGTTAATATAAAGTCTGAAGAGCAAAAATAAATTTAAGACTTGCAACTTGTTTTCTTAAATAAGTTGATGTAGGTTAATATAGTACTTCTACTAGCCTACAACATTAATGATCGTTTAAACGTAAGACCCACACAAAGTTTGTTATTCGAACAAATGTATTCGAGTTTTTAGCTACCTTATTTCATAGTTATCGAATTTTCAATATAATATGGTTTCTGAAAGCAATATGCAAGATAAGAAATAACTTTAAGTATATTGTAATATAGTAATAGTAGTATAATAGGGATGCTAGTTTGTAGGAACAGTGCAAGCGATCTCAGGGTAAGCTTAAACAATGGCTTTACGGTAATTGCAGTATACTGGTTAATATGTGCCAGCACCGATTGTTACATCATCCGTATCGTAAGCAGTGGGTGCGATCAAAACTAGTAACCCGGTTTACTCTAAACTAATTACTAAAATAAATGGTATAATATTAGCTTCAAATGACCCATTATAGGCAACTGAGGTTAAAACTGAAGGAACTGTCTGTTGACAAGCTGGCAATAAAATGGACTATTGAAACATGTAATGTGAGAGGAATGTGTGGTGAAGAAAATGAAATGTTAGAGGCAATGATTGGAAGAATAATTGATATTCTTCAAACCAAGAGAAAAAGGAAATATGTTGTATGATGAGTGATGGTAGCCTGGAACTGTGGTCAGGTGTGGATTAGTGGTAAGGGGGAAGTCAAGGAGTAAGTTTAATATGAAACCCAACAGCTAAGCTGTTTGTGAGAATGTATGAGGTGGTGTCATCTAGACTTCTATAAGTACGTATGAAAATAGGCATTCGTAGAATTATGTTGGTTGCTGATCATGTTTCAGTGAAGGGTAGAGACGAGAATGTGTGAATAGAGTTTTGGGATGGATAATTATCTTGTTAAGAAATATGAATGTATGAGAGGGCACCCAGAGCGAAAATTCAGAGTGAGTGTTAGGAAGGTATAGTGATTCCAGGGTAAACGACAAGGTAATGTGTTAATAAGTTTGTGTTTAGAAAAAGGTTTATTGGTGAAGAACACATGGTTTAAGCACAAATATATTAACTTAAATAGGAAAAGGGTGACTCGAGAACTATGATTGATTTTTTGGTGTATGATGAGAGACTTAGAAGTTTAGTCAAGAATAATAGGGCTGTGGGTGGAGATGAATGTAGAATGGATAACTTCCTAGTGATCTCAGTAGTTGAATTAGGTAGGAATTTTGTGAGGAATCAGTGCAATAGTATTAAGCAAGTAGGAATGAAAGTAGAAAAGTTGCAGGATAAAATTATGAAAGTGAAATGTGAAAGATTGCTGGGCGAAAAAATAACTTTACAAGATCATGAATGGAATGTCGAAACAAATGCTAACAAAAGAGAAAGTACTTGAAACATAATAAAAGAGGCTGTAGTTGAGTGCGTGAAAGATACGTGAAAATCTGTGGTGGGGGAAACTTAAAAAGCGATGTATGGTGGAATGAACAAGTTAAATAAGCTGTAAGAGAAAAGAAAGATGCATATTGCTTGAAGATTTAACAGAGCGTAAGAAGTTGTGGGACATTTTATACAAAGATAAAAAAATGAATGGTGGGACTTATACAAAGAGAGAAAAATTAATGGGGGGACATACAGAAAGAAAAAACAATTAATACAAATAAAGTAGTAAAGGAGAGTAAAGAGCAAATGAGATTTTTAAAAGTAGTAAGAAACTATCATAATTTTGAAAGGAATAAGAAGCTGTTTTAGATGGGGGTAAATAGAACGAAATAAGGAGTATAAGGAAAGAGCTATAGCATTCATAATAAACGTGGTGAGATTATCTGGATGAAAAGATTATATGAAAGTGATGGAGGAGTATTTTGAGCAATTGTGTGGCGAAAACCTAGAGAAAGTAGCAGAAAATAGGTACAATGATTTCAAGAAAGAAAGAATTAACGTCGCTGAGGTGTTAAGAGCTATGAAATTGTTAAAGAGTGGCAAAGCCGCGGGCGTAGATGGAAATACAAGTGAAATGATTAAGTGTGGGGGCATGGTACTACTTGCGGGATTGTGTGAGTTGTTCAATGTGTGCGCTGGGATTTCGAATGTTCCTAATAACTGGAAGAATACTATCACTGTTCCTTTGTACAAAGGCAAAGGAGGTATGAGTGAATGTAAGAATTATAAGGCAATTAGTTTGTTGAGTATTACAGGCAAAGTTTTTGGGAGAGTATTAATTGAGAGGGTGCGTGAAAAAACTATTAACACGATTTGAGGTGTGTGATGTGGTTTCATGACAGGCATAGGTTGCATGAACCGGATATTTGCATTGCAACTGTGATTGAGAAATATATGGAACTAAGGGAGAAAGTTTAGTGTGCATTCGTTGACCTGGGGAAAGCGTACGATCAGGTGAATAGGAGTATGTTATGGAATGTTCTTATAGAGTATGATGGGGATGCATGGTTAGTAAATGCAATTATTGAGGAGTGTGATGGAAGTAAAGCGTGCGTTAGGATGGGTGGAGCTTTGACCGAATGGTTTGACATTGACTAAGGTGTTAGACAAGATTGAGCTATGCCTCCATGATTGTTTAATGTATTCATCGAGAAGTGTACGTAACCCTCGTATGAGGGATGCTTGTGAGGACGCGGTTGTTGTACAAATGGACAATGTGAGTGCTATACGCCGATGATGTCATATTAATGGCTGAGAATTAAAGGGACTTGTAGAATGTATTAAATCGTTTGAATGTGGTGACAGGCAGAATGTATCTTCATGTGTCTACAAATCTAAGATGATTGTTTTTGATAAGGACGGATAAGAAAATGATTGCATCTTAGTATAAATGGAAAACTGTTATAATAAGGGAATGATTTTTTGTATCTTGGCGGAATGTTCTGTAAAAATTGAAGGATAGATAGTGAAATTGACAGACGGGTGAATGCATCTCGGGGAGTAGTTGGATGTATGTGGACTAGTGCAAATTATGAAATAATATCGAAAGTGGCAAAGATGGCAGTATATAAAAGTGTGTTGAAGCCAACATTGTTTAATGGATGTGAAGCTTGGGTTTGTCAGGAGAAACACAAGAGCAAGGTGAATGTGGTTGTAATGAGATATCTGAGAAATGTGTGTGGATAAACTGGTATTGACAGAGTCAGTAATGAATGGGTGCTGAAGGAGTGAGGTTTGAAAGGGAATACAACAAGTTGATGTGAAGTTGTGTTTTGGTTTGGGCATGTTGAGAGGATGAGTGTGGATCGAGTGACGAAGTAAATATATGAAGGTAGAGTGTGTGTATTAAAAGGAAGGTAAAGTCCATGAAAGACGTAGCTTAATGTGGTAAACGACTATGTGAAAAAAGAGAAATAGTAATAGTTTTAAGAATAAAAGAGTCTGCGTAGCTCTGTGTATGGATGTTGTTGAAGCTAAAAGTGGATGCAAGGATAGGGGAGTGTGGAGTAAGTTAGTGAGGATGGATTAAGTACGGAGATTGTTTTTTTTAGATATATGCACAGTCTTTTGTCTACCTCGTAAGTTAATGGTGTGATTCGGTATGTATTCATGAATCTTTTTATGTATATTTTGCATAAAAAGATTCATGCATACATATATAATTCAATTTATTGTGGTTTTCTTCAATGATGGTGCTACTTTCAATATATTTATTTCTATCTATTGAAATTAATATTGTGCGAGACACTCACTTAATAGTTTACACCATTTTAGTTATTTTAAATTTAGGTACTGATTTGAGTTATTCATTACATTTCAAGTTTAAATAAGTTTTTATTTTTAAGTACTCATTAAAACGTAAAGAAGTATGTATACTGTACATATTATATTATAGCTTGATAGCAAATTTATATATAGGTATTATATATACCGGTATATATATATATATATTTTATATATATACGTATATAATATATATATATTATATATATACCGATATATATAATATAATATAATAATTTATATATAATTTGTATAAATATTTAATATATATGTACTGAATGTTATTTATTGTAATTTTGATAATGTGGCCACCCCAGATTTTTACATACGAGCCGCCAATGGTACAGAGTTTAGTTTTTAAAATACCATTGCAATTAATGGATTTGATAATATAGTTCTTGGTTTACTCGGTTTTAAAAAATGAGTCAGGCTTCATTAAAATATAAATAATAATATATTTTACTTAATTATTTCCGTTGACCGCTTAAACCCACTTATGTTATTTCTTTTCCTCTCATGGCTTGCCAGGAAAATTTTAGAATATCTTATCTTCTTTGGTGTTTTTACATCAATTTGGACATCTTACATTATAATATTCTTATTTTTTTACTGTGACGTTTCATACTAAATTAATTGAATCGAAATTTATGTAACAAACCAAAATTTAAACATGTGTGGAACATCGATATAAACAAAAACTAGCATTGTGTTTCAGAAATGACGTTCACTTTTATGTTTTGACTTTCTACCGCTACCAGCGTGCTATGCATCAACACACGGTAAAAGCAACGTGGAAGGTTCATGGTACAACGCCACAGTAAATATTATTTATTATGAGCATTTGAGACTACAGCGAAGCACGGTCGAACCGTTGAGAGAATATCCATCCGCACTTTTACGGTTCGTTGTGGTTAAGACTATGTAGCCACCAACCCCCGAATACTTATGACAATTCAAGCGTCTCCGGAGATGTTCGGGAACTTCCGCAATTTGTTTTTATTCCAACCACCAAGCAGTGCACGTAGGAACGTACAATTTTCACACCAGGTCTGGGGGGGAAAAACAGGGTTATTTTATAAAAGCTCAACTCATTTGGGCAGGGGTCCCCAACCCTATGCTCGCGGGTGCCATGGGCCCGCTGATCCTTTTATGTCTGCCCGCCACTTTTTGACAACAGCTGAAATGTTCTTGACTAATAATTTTAATCTGTCACTTTTCCAACAAAAATCAAGTTTGTGCTTATCTCCAGGTATGTTGTACTCAAATTTGGTGATCCCCCTTTCCAATCCCTCCCTCTCGTTCCTTTATTTACCGGTTCATTTACAAAGTGTACCTTTACTCGGAGCCACTGTAGTTCCAAGCTGAATGGTTCTGCTTTTTCCTAATCTTAAAGACCTACCACCTTCCACCATTCTCTTCACACTCACTAATACCATCCTAATACTTCCTATTTCCTTTGTAAATATCTTGACATGGGTCCACCCAACTTTGTTGCCTGAATAAACACAATAAATATATTTTTTAAATGTACCAAAGCACCAAAATGGTGGTGAGTGGTTAAATAGTTCCTTGTGTCTATATTTTGGTATTGTTAAAACCGTAAATAAAGCAGTATTTTTAAATGTATTTTTTGTCAACTTGGAGGGGTTGAACACCCTCTCTCCCCCATGGCCACGGCCTTGAGTATTACCCACAACCACATGTAACGTCACAATTACTGTTGGAAACCTAACATAGCAGTTGACTGATCGTGTGTAGAGCGTTGAGGCTGACCTCTGAGTCTGGCGGGAGTTGGTAAACTTGCCTTGAAAAGTGATGGGTGCCCGCCACACTACCGTTAGTTTTGAATGTGCTCTAAGGTACTAAAAGGTTGGGGAACTCTGCATTTGGTTTTTAATGTTATTTTGGTGGGTTTGATTGGGCTTTTTTTGGGCTTAATTTGATTCGCTATGCATGCTGATCCAACCACTCAAGCAAATACAGTAGAGTAATTATTCAGGATCAGGTGAAGCTCGATCTTGAACATTTTGAATATTGTTCTTCCGTAGTTTCCACAACACTACTTTCGATGGAAGGAGTGCAGTTGCGCACGTATACATTCCAATTTTCCGTCACATTCGCTTCGTGAAGTCTTGGCTTAAACTGTGACGTGTGTATAGAGCTTAAGGCCCTTGGCCTTGTCGAGTTAAAGTTAAAACCTATTTTGTGGGATGGTGGGTGGGAAGGTGAAAGGCTGGCGTGCTTCACAACCGACCAAAGTATCCTTCCACGCCAACAAGAACGGACGGATCACGGAAAACGTAGATAGCGCTAGCTACCGGACAGGTCTTGTGGAAAAATCATACTTTTGGAAATATCAGTTTTATTGAGAGCGAGTGAAATGTTTATGTTAATATTTTCAATACCTCTTCTAAGATAATGTATAGATGTTTATTAATTTTTACATTTTCTTATTTTTTGCTATGAAACCGACAGTTTTCTATTGAAAAATATCAATTTTATCTATATTTGATCACTTTTAAAATTATATAGGAGGTGTGTATATAAAAAGATAACTTAATCAACATGCTTCTATTCTTCAACAAACCGTTTCCGAAAAGAAAATTGCAAAACAATAAATATTCTTTAAGATAACTGTTTGTTCCCACGGCTCTGCATTTCCACGTTAAATGAAAGGGCCAATCGCCTTAAGAGAGTCTTACTATATATTTGAGTATTAATTTACTCCCGTTTTATGAACGAGGAATTCCCCCTTCCCCTCCTTGACACTCATCATGCGACCCCCTCTGGAGCAAAGTGTACGTAAAAAGCGCGCGGATTGAGAGAATGTAGTGCAAGCTGACCTAATAATGGAGGAGAGCAGCTGAGGAGAGAATAGAGAGCGCGTCTGAAACCAGACACTGGTGACGTCAGACAGGTGACAATTGAGATACTCAGAGCATGACAATAACAGCGGCAGCTGTGTCAGCAGCAGCTGTTGGTGGTGGTTTTAATTATTTGTTCTCGTGTAGACATTCTATAAAGTGGTTCTCAATCTCAACCGAGAGATTTATCCGAGATTTGACCCAAATTAGAAGACGACTAAGCCTAAGATTTTGGTAGGAAGAAACTTTCAGACAAAACGTTTTGTTTTTGTCGACACTGATAACATTTTACAATATTATTACGCGTGTTA
This sequence comes from Timema cristinae, assembly GCA_039000515.1. Taxonomy (NCBI): domain Eukaryota; kingdom Metazoa; phylum Arthropoda; class Insecta; order Phasmatodea; family Timematidae; genus Timema; species Timema cristinae. The sequence goes on along the minus strand of JBCFYV010001001.1, from coordinate 29,334,534 downwards.
TTTTACAGATATTGATAATATCTATCAAAAGTGACAACTCCAGATCACATGACTTGACGTATGAATACGTGAATGTAGATCTAGAAACTCTTCTATCTGTCAGATAAGATTCTTCCTGTATCGGTGGCCGTGTGGTCTAAGGCGCTACTCTCCCAGTACAGAACTGAGCGACAAGCTGTTTTGGGGAATTCTTATTAAAATGCTGTTTTTTTTTTTTTAATTTACATCCTTAATGGTCCTTCATAAGTCACCTCTTCCTTCAGTTCCTTCAAGGACACATCTCAAGATCAATTATTTATTTGTGATATTTAACGTGCAATTTCTGAACCGACTGACCATATCAGCGCACGATAATTTCTATGCGCAAGAGTGAAAGGACCTACCAATTTTTCCGGTGAAGGCATTTCCACAAATCATCCAGGATTATTTTACCAGCCATAATCGGCATTGGCCCGACGGCTTCACTTCCCCTCCGAAGGAAGTTGTGCTACGTATTTTTATCGCTCAGTAAAAATTTGTCGACCTAGGTAGGGTTTGAACCCTCGAACATGGGGTCATGAGGCAAGCTCAATTACCTGAGATATTGCGAGTAGATACGAGATAACTTTCGAATCAGAAATCTTGAATCAAAATACAATTTTCTACATTCTTCACTTGACAGCGAGCTTGAAAACCAGTTTAACAGTGTTTTAATCTTAAAAATAATTATGTTTAGACTTTGTTGTATTTGTTAAATGAAAAAAAAAAAGACGTTTCGGTGGCCTCATGGTCTAAGGCATCACTCTTGCAGTAAACTAAACTGCCGATAACGGGGAGATTAAGGTTTGAATCGCAGTCGGGTGTATTGAGTGTGGTTTTTCCTAAATGGTTTGCCACTTTGCCTCCACGCAAGTGCGGGTACATTTAATATATAACTTTACCTTAATCATTCCTACCCCATTAGGATAGTTAGAAGCGCGTATAGCACGGACGGGTCAGTCGCGGTGGGAAAAAGATCGTTGGTCGTAGTTTATAGGGCCCCTCCCCTTCCGTCTGCGTGTTGATCAGGCGGACCAGTAACGACAATACCTGGTAGGGAGCGCAGCTGCAGCTGTAAAACAGACAAACAGCTGTTATATCGGGCCTGTCACGGCCCTGAACACACGAAACTTGTCAGACTAATTTCCTCTCGAAAATTAATACCTCCTCTGCGGCGATTAGTTTCAGCGGCTTACACTCATCTAGGAGGGGGAGGGTTCCAGGTCTAGAGCAAGGGGGGAGGGGGGCATTTCGTTCACCCTGGTGCGCTCGGGTTGACAGACGCGCGAATTACGAGATGCTAAGCGGGTAAAATCTTGCTGTTGTTCCAGAAGATGGGTTGTCAAAGGTTCGAAGCCTGGCTGGAGCATTTTAAAGGTGATTCCCTCTGCGCGACTGCGACCGCAAACGTGGGTTGGTGAGTCGCAGACGCGGGTTGGTGAGTCGCAGACGTGGGGTGGTGAGTTGCAGACGTGGGTTGGTGAGTCGCAGACGCGGGTTGGTGAGTCGCAGACGCGGGTTGGTGAGTCGCAGACGTGGGTTGGTGAGTCGCAGACGCGGGTTTGTGAGTCGCAGATGCGGGGTGGTGAGTCTCAAACGTGGATGGTGAGTCGCAGACGCGGGGTGGTGAGTTGCAGACGTGGGGTGGTGAGTTGCAGACGTGGGTTGGTGAGTCGCAGACGCGGGTGGTGAGTTGCAGACGTGGGTGGTGAGTTGCAGACGTGGTTGGGATCGCAGACGCGGGTTGGTGAGTCGCAGACGCGGGTGGTGAGTGCAGACGTGGGTTGGTGAGTCGCAGACGTGGTTGGTGAGTCGCAGACGCGGGATACGGTGTTGCCCTAGCTGCGACTCTTGGTTGCCAGTCGTGGGTAGTTTTATGTTCATTACAGATCGTTCCTTAGTTATCAGAGTTTTCATTGTGTTTCATTTAATGTTCCGTACTATTCCCGAGATCTCCTTCCACGTGTTGTTCTTCACATGTTGGTCCTGTTTCATTTAATGTTCCGTACTATTCCCGAGATCTCCTTCCACGTGTTGTTCTTCACATGTTGGTCCTGTTTCATTTAATGTTCCGTACTATTCCCGAGATCTCCTTCCACGTGTTGTTCTTCACATGTTGGTCCTGTTTCATTTAATGTTCCGTACTATTCCCGAGATCTCCTCCCACGTGTTCTTCACATGTTGGTCCTGCTACCTTGGCCAAGATATCTTAAAAATTGAGGGTGCTTTGCCACCTCTAGTTAAATGTTCGTCCTCTTTTTTGGAGAAATCTTGGACCATTTTCAAAACCAGCTCAATCAAACACAAAACTAAACACAACTCTACTAAAACACAGGTTAGTTCGGGGGGCTCTTGGAGCAGTTTTGGACTGAAGGAACTGGCCGCATGACAAACTAAGGAAACCAGTGCTTTGAACTGTTCTTAGCTCGCCCTGTGACTAACGCCGGTATTAGGATCGAGCCAAACATCACGTGACGCAAAGAAACAAAGGTGTGATGAACAGGGACAGCATTTGATGACATGCCATCTTTTTTTTAAGATTATATTGGAAAGTGATTGTGTTGTACCATTTATTTAGGAATGTTTTTTTCTTAAAATGTTATTCAAGAACAATATACTCAAACATTTTATCAGTGACATCATCGACAGAGTTGTTAACCAACTAACCCCTCTATGTAGCATAACAACTTAATTGACCTAATAAATAAAATATTTCTACAGTAGATAAGTTTAGTTTAATTTGCTACGTAATTCTCAACAGTTTTTGGATATTTTTTATGGAGATTTTAACATAGATTTTTGAAATTAAGAAAAGAAAGTCCTGTGAAATTTTTGCACTGTCATATGACACTTTGAGATTAACTTTGTGTATAAAATTAAACTAAAAATACCTATTGAAGCAATATATTATTTATGTTAGCCAAAAACTAATCAAAATTAAGGTCACTAACTGATGTTTCTTAGCACTCCTACCTAAAGTTAAAATAGTTTGTAGGTCAACTACTAAATACAGTAGGATTAGGATAATTCGACATTGGCTAGTTTGAAAAGTTGGATGATTCGGACTCGCCATGATTCCCCATGAAATACTCATTTAAATCAATGGTAAAAAAATAACATCTAATTCGAATTTCAGATGGAAATATTTGGATAATTCGAAGCTATTTGTTAACTTGAAGAGTTTTTTTGTACTGTGTAAAGATAATCAAACTGCAACAAACTAAGATCATTGATTGTTTTCACCGTAATGCCATTAAGTGCAAAAATTGATTTAAGTCTGCAATTTCCTTATGTTAATTTTTCCAAGATTTAAATGTTGTGTTTATAGTCTTGTTTTTTCACGCATTTACAGTACATGTTGTGCATGTGTGTTTAATATAGCATATATAGAAAGTGTTTTTATATGTAGCATATTTTGAGGTTATTGATTTATTTTGTCCGAGCTGCCTAGATACTCGTAAAAACGGTTAATTCGAATTTTGGATACTTAAAATTATTTTAGATAATTATAACTTGGACTTTGAATTAAAAAGGTTCTACTGTATAATATGTGTGGTTAGAAAGTGCGCGTAAAATGCTCCAGTAAAAAAGTTATTTGGTTCAACAGGGCAGAACCCCTCTTTGAGGCAGTGGACCGACGAGGCTTTGCCAGAGGCTTCCCTCCCCCATCTAAGGGGGGTGTTTCGAGAATGAGCAGGGGGAAGGGTTGCAACTACCCACCCCCCTATGACTCAGCGCTCACTCCATAATTGCAATCCCTCCCCAACCCCAAACCCAGCTGCCGCGTGCCTAGCCCTGCAACAGGCACAATTCTTCACGCATGCGCACTTTCATTAATCTCCCCCCCCCCCCCCCCCCCCAACCATCACTCATTTCGGTCTTAACAAATTTGCGATTCTTTTATGTCGTCACTCACATCGGATCCGTTTTGCATCAAGCCATTATATTTTATTTTTTTGTGGGACACTGACCTCACCCCCTTTTGAATGTGTTCCAATTCTAGAAATGAGTCATACAAGGGGGAAGGGAACAATATCGCTGTAGCTTATTTTGGTTTTTGAGATCTCAAAAGTTGGTGCGTCAGGGATGTGATGTGGTCAATGTTTGGATGAGCACACTTTGATCAAATATTATATTTCGTGTTAACTCTAGCGGGATTTGTAAATGTGAGTGAAGACCGAACTGGAGCGCCCCTTGGTTCTATTTTCTAAAATAAACCCGCCATTCATATTGTGGTTTTCATTTTTACCATCCTTAAAAAACTAACAGTAAAGAACAGGACCAATAATTATTAAAGATCTCCCCAAACCAAATGGCAGTGAAAGAGAGGTTGGTCGATTTCTTTTTAAGAATGTAAATCATCCAAGGGCGCGCCGTGAGGTTTGCAAGAAGTCCCCGTGGCAGCCATTGGAGAAACACTCGAGATAACACCATCATAAATAGTGGACGCGTGTTCGACACTCGTGCAGTCAAAGAGTTGGAGATGAACTGGTCTCTACAACTCAACTTACATTATTTATTATCAGTCTCAGTTGTTTATAACAAGAACCAAAGTGTGGAATAAATTAATCGTGAATATTAATTTGTCATCTTTTAGTTAAATAAAACCACAGAAGTACAGTTAACACATACAAAAAATTAGATCTTTCAATAGTTTGCTAACTGTATTTTAATACTATTGGTTTCCTTTATAATCTTTTTGGTGACCTGGTGGTCTAGGGGTAAGGTGTCAGACTTATGTCCTGGGGTCCAGGGTTCAATCCTCGGTCCCGGCACAGATTTATCTGCTTACCAAACCCTTCCTTCACCTCTGACAAAACGTATATTAATCACAACTTGTGAATGTGTGGAATGCCCGACCTCCACCGTGGTTCGGATCCCACGTTTAACTGTAGGTCCTCCATTTCATCTCACAATCACCCTACCATTACACATTAGCGTAAGTGCGTATAAACCGAACGGGTAGTAAGACGCGGTGCTAATAATAATAATAATAATAATAATAATATAATCTTGTGTATTTTATTTTATGGATTTAAAACCTAATTATTTTGAAAAGGAGTAATTAGGTTTTACCAGGTGGTCAAAGGAGTACACAGGTTTTACCATGTGGTCAAAGGAGTACTTAGGTTTTACCATGTGGTCAAAGGAGTACTTAGGTTTTACCAGGCCGCCAAAGGAGTACACAGGTTTTACCATGTGGTCAAAGGAGTACACAGGTTTTACCATGTGGTCAAAGGAGTACTTAGGTTTTACCAGGTGGTCAAAGGAGTACTTAGGTTTTACCAGGCTGCCAAAGAAGTACACAGGTTTTACCATGTGGTCAAAGGAGTACACAGGTTTTACCATGTGGTCAAAGGAGTACACAGGTCTTACCATGTGGTCAAAGGAGTACTTAGGTTTTACCAGGTGGTCAAAGGAGTACTTAGGTTTTACCAGGTGGTCAAAGGAGTACTTAGGTTTTACCAGGCTGCCAAAGAAGTACACAGGTTTTACCATGTGGTCAAAGGAGTACACAGGTTTTACCATGTGGTCAAAGGAGTACTTAGGTTTTACCATGTGGTCAAAGGAGTACTTAGGTTTTACCAGGCTGCCAAAGAATTACACAGGTTTTACCATGTGGTCAAAGGAGTACACAGGTTTTACCATGTGGTCAAAGGAGTACTTAGGTTTTACCATGTGGTCAAAGGAGTACTTAGGTTTTACCAGGTGGTCAAAGGAGTACTTAAGTTTTACCAGGCCGCCAAAGGAGTAAGCCCGTGCAAAACTTTGCACATTCAACCTTCCCCCCCTCCCAAATGATTTAGTCTTTTGTTAGGTTGATGAAATTAAATACTCAGTGAAGTGCATACACAAATTATCAAAGAGAGTTTATTAATGTTAACGTATTTACTATTTACAATACCTCTTTGTATACAATATTTTATTTCAGAACGCAATCATCTTGAATGTTTTGTTTGTCATTTTCGGTGATTGATACAAACATATTGTTAGATTTAGTGATTGTTGAAAAGGCTACATAGAGTTTTCCGTGAGTAAATACAGCATTTGGCAAGGACAATCCAGCTCTTTGAAGCGTCTGTCCCTGAGACTTATTGACAACAGAAATAATATATAAGATACGACTTGTTTTACTCTTAGCCGGGTTAAAAACTATTCATAGTTGAAAATAATATTATTAATGAAATAAATCTAAGAATTAGACAATCAAAAAATGCATACAAATCAACCTGAATCATTATAATTACTACCTTATAAATAAAAATTAATTTTATCTCATTGATGTATCATCCATTAACTTGTAAATCATTCGTACTACAAAAATTATATAAATGTATGATTACAAACAATTAATACTGTATTAGTAAAACCATTCACGCACATTTATAAATTTGAGCTTCGTAGCTACTCAAGAGAAAAGCTCAAGGCTAAATTATTTTAGTTCTTGTTCTACTTAGAAGGCCGTAAACCTGCGCAAAATTGTTCGTATTTGAAATTAATCAGGAAATGTTCATGTCTTTTTATAACCTTTCCAATTAACTGACATCGGTTATTTTTATTTTATATTTCTAATTCCGACTGACAAATGATACTAAGCTAATGACGTGATGTTTTCTCAATCGCACTACTCGATTAGCTCGTGGACCCGCTTCTACTGTGAACTATATCTAGTTGTTGGTTTTTCGTCCAGAACTGCATTGTTCCAATCTACGTTGGGTATTCGCCAGAGGCGGACTGATATGTCCCAAGTAGTCCGGATCTACAATATGATGGTAAGTAGTATATATTATTATCTACCAATGTTGTTTTGTTTCCGTGCAAGCTGAAATGCTGAGATGAAGTATTTATATATTTTATTCAAGACTATTTCCGCTACATCAAAGATTATCAGTTTTTACTTTCTACGTCATCAACAGTTTCCATCCTGTGGCCGGGACAGTTTGGTAATCTGCCTCCACCTTCCTCTGTCCCTCCGCCATTCTTCCTCCTTTAATTGCTTCCATTCGCCTCCCCTCCCCTGCACACTTTCTGTTATTAGCTACTCTCATATATTTCTTGGCCTCCCTTGCGATCTTTTCCCATCATACTTCATCTCAAACATTTTCTTTACCATCCTCTCTCTTTCCATGCTTTAATCTTTCCATTCTTTATGTATGTACAATTGTACACACCATCTCAGTCTTGCTTCCTCTACTATCTCATGTAATCCTGTATCTCCTCGTGACAGCTAACATGCTCGCCTTGTCTTTCTTACGTTCAATGTCCATGTTTCTGCTACAATTGTGACAATGTGTACAAAGTACGCCCTGTACAATACTTTCTTACACTTCAAGGTCACTACTCTTCTCCACAGCAGGTCTCTTACACACCTATAGAACAACTCTCCACAGCAGGTCTCTTACACACCTATAGAACAACTCTCCATAGCAGGTCTCTTACACACCTATAGAACAACTCTCCATAACAGGTCTCTTACACACCTATAGAACAACTCTCCCTGCTGCCATATTCTCATTAGATCTTCTCTACTTCCACCTTTCAACTCAATCACTTTTCCAATCTATTGTACTATCAGATCCAGCCCATTCAACCTTAGAGCTTTACTAGACCTTACTCTCTTCTTTGTTATTACCATCACTTCACACTTTGCCATGATAGATTTCATTACACACTTCCTCTTTCTATTCTTGAAGTTGTTCCTCTTCCTTCTCCCCCCATACCGTCAAGTCATCAGCAGACATCATGGCTTTCATTCCTTTTTCCCCGAGTTTTCTACTGATATGATCAAACATTATTAGTAATGTTAGACAATGGGGTGATTTCACGTTTGTTTATCAACAACTCCTAGAAACAACAAACCGGATGTTTGTAGATCTTCACAAATGACGCATTCTGTGCACCTCGACGGAACTTTTGATCAAAATATAACAAATTTTTTCTTTTAATTGAATGAATTTATTTTAGTTTAAATAGTTGAGGTGGTCGGAATAAAACCGGGATATCTCCTGATGTCTCAATTCAGCCTGGTTTTCGTATATTAATGTGTCAAAGTATTGTACAAGATTTCCTTTTACAACAAAATCATTTCGCGTTACCTATATATTTGGAAATATATTATTGAAATAGCACAATTTAACTGCTGTGGCGTTTTCCCACAAATTATCATTTATTTGTGTGAACGTATAACTTATCAAAAATACAAACTTCACTCATAAAAATTAAATACTTGATGTACTGGGATTTATCAGCAAACTTTGACAATAGATTTTAATAACACTCAGACATTTCAAATTTAGCACCAATAAATTCTTTTTGTGGGGCACGATCGTGAATTGACGTGATTAATTTTTCATCGTTGGTAAAACTAAAGAGAGACTTGCAAATTTGAGTTCACTTCTCGTGTTAGTGAGACTAACATGTAACAATATTAAATCTTTGGTGAATCAATCCTTTTGTATGCGACGTCGCCCTCCATACTTGTAGAACTGGTTTACCCCCGAACTCACCCTGCATGCCCACTGCAGATTTAAACTCCATTGAGCAACCCCTAGGGAGTTATTATGTAACCAAAGACACCCCCTCAACTTCTTTCGTCTCCCCTAAAATCTCACTTTCATTTGCATCGATCACTGTACTCAATACGATTACAACAAGTTTAAAAAAACTGGAAAAGCCGGATTGGGGGTTACTTTACGACCAAGTCCTAACAACCGCGTGCTTGGCAGCCATTTTGGATTCACGCGCTCTTTTCAGAAAAACAAAACAATACCGCTCGGCGAGAGCAAGTGAAGAGCGGGGATCAGCTGTGCAGATGTTTGAACAAAGAGCGCAGCACGCGTCATATTCAAGGAGGAGAGGGGGAAGTAACCGTAGTGACGTGGCTCATTGTTGGAAGCAACAATGGGCGCGTGTTCCCGCGTTATCTGACAGGGGGTTGTATAAATGACGCTCATCCATCACTACTGGACCAGGAGGCTGATATGAAAGACACTCCGTGAATCTTGGACAGCTGCGAGTCCTCCCCTCGATATCGGCGCAGAAGTTGCAAATATATTCGACGTTGCGTCGCCGAGCTTCCTTTGTTATCGTCCGTTTGATTCGTGGTGTACACATCTGCACACCACTCATAATAATTGAATCCTTAATCATCGTAATAACTATTGTGTTGTAAGGAAGTGTATTAAACTAAACTAGGCGCATTCTTAACACGCTAGGGAAACATGATTACAACTTATCATTGTTGGAGAAATTGTTCAGACTGTTTTATTAAGGCCACCGCCTACTTGAAGGATTGAATATCCTCACACCCAAGTATTTCTTAGTGAAATTGCAGTTCTGAAGCCTCAATAATACCAAAATAATCCTAAATTATCTTTAGAACTTTGTTTTATATACTTTATTGAAGTAATTTTATATCTTTAAGGAAGGTTAGATCTATATTTACTATCATTAATTTTGATATCAGAACTGAGACATTTTGAGTGAAACATCGCTGGAAATGAATTTTTTTAATTATAAAACTAAAAGCACTCAGTTTATAATCCTCTAGAGTCTGGGGAAATGTTGAGATCTTTCATATACATTTCGACGTGAATCATATTTCGAAATAACAAGTAGCTTCTTAAATAACTTGTCAATTCTGGGCGACTACGACGCGTCTCAATGATACGATAGGCGGCACCCTTAAGAAGGCAAACCTAATCATTTACAAAAATAAAGTTTATTTTTATCTTGCGGACACAACAATTACAACTTGAGTAAATGTTACTAATTCACTAAAAAAAGATTTTACACGAAATTACGTTTTATCATTTTTTTCTTATTCTTTCGTGCGAATTATTGCGATACAAATCTATTAAGCGATAATTGCGTTTGATTTTTTTTTTTAGTAAAATATATATTCAAACAAACTTAACAATAAAAGCAATTGACAATACAAACTATTCATCGGGCCCACAAATTGAAGTTGTTAGAATAACTATAAACATTTTTAGGAAAGAACTGAGATGCGTTGATAACTTTTAGAAATCCCGCATTATTTAAGAAATGGTTTGATACTTTCTAATATGGTTTTCACCCAAATGTAGGTAAAAGTTATCGGCAGGTTTATGACTAGATAAACAAATTTAATTGTGAGTTCCTATTTTTAAATCAAAGAGGCTTTACGCAAAAATGTGTACTTTTCAGATTAAAATAAAACGTTAAAAACCAATATCTAGCGTTCCTTTATCAAACAAATTCATAGCACACGAGAATTCTATGAGCGAGAGTGAAAGGCCTACCAATTTTTCCGGGAAAGGTATTTTTACATACCTTCCAGGGTTGTTTTACATACCACAATCGACATAAGACCGACTGATTTACTTCCCCTTCGAAGGAAGTTGTGCTACAGATTTTTATCGCTCAAGAAAAATTCGTTGAGCCAGGCTGGGTTCGAACCCATGAACATGGGATCCTGAGGCGGGCACGTTCCTCAAAGACCAGTGAAGTCGACAGAGTCACGATAGAAGATGCCGGATTGTTTTATTGTGTTTTTTGTAAGTTATCAACGGTGTTATTTTTCCACCAGGAAGTTACCGACATGACCTCCTCGGAAGGTAGGGGGGGGGGGGGGAGAAAGTAGACAATCTCCACCCAAAGAGCACCCACTGCTAAGAATATATTATTTAAAGTTCGTCCGCCTCCAAACAGAGTCCTCTTATCTGCGGTATTGCCTCCAGAGTTGGTGAAGCGACAGGCCAGGATCGAATCCTAACAGGGTGCATTGAGGCCAGACTCGCGCAGATTGTGTTTTGTTTGTTTTCTTAATATCTCTCCGGTCTTATCGCATTTAATGACATAATGGAGGAGGATAGTCTTTTTATTTGTTTATTATTTTCACCGCGTCTTACTACCCGTTTGAGTTACACGCTTATGTACTAATTACGCCAGTGGTTTTAGGGTTTAGGAAGCTTATATTTTAAAGTAATCGTACCCACTTTTGCTTGGAGGGAGAGTAGAAACTCAATACATCCGACCGAGATTCGAACCTCTATCTCCCCGTCATCGTAGTCCAGACTAGTAGAGTCAGTGAGTCAGTAGTTATATCGTTCATAGACACAGTTCTGTTCGTGACCATACATCTTGTATTACGTCACAAGCTATGTGACGTAGTAGAAGACTCGAGTCCCCCATCTCGCCTCAAGAATAAGACAAGGTACACGTCATAACAAGAAGGGGGCAGGGGGAAGGAGGGGAAACGCTTACAACCATGACCTACATACTCGTTGGTGCAGCCCCAGAATGCAATATATTATGAATACCTGTAAGAAAACAGTACAATATGTTCAATGTTTCCCGAAACTAAAGATGTACTTATACCAACATTGTTCTGTGAATGTGCGGCTCCCTTTTAATGGTAGGAACAACCATCCCGTGGTGCAGTGGGCCCGGGCTCGATTCCCGGCTGGCACCTTGGGTCATTTTCTCGAAAAGGGAATTACTCCAACGGTCACCAGGGTTGGTAAATTAGGTTTAAGTGTTTTCACTGGTTTCACACCCTCATACTCACATCACCCTCATACTCACTATCACCCTCATACTCACTATCACCCTCATACTCACTATCACCCTCATACTCGCCATCACCCTCATACTCAATATCACCCTCATACTCGCCATCACCCTCATACTCACCATCACCCTCATACTCACCATCACCCTCGTACTCACCATCACCCTATACTCACCATCACCCTCATACTCACTATCACCCTCATACTCACTATCACCCTCATACTCGCCATCACCCTCATACTCCAATACACCCTCATACTCCCATCACCCTCATACTCACCATCACCCTCATACTCACATCACCCTCGTACTCACTATCACCCTCATACTCACCATCACCCTCATACTCACTATCACCCTCATACTCACTATCACCCTCATACTCGCCATCACCCTCATACTCAATATCACCCTCATACTCGCCATCACCCTCATACTCACCATCACCCTCATACTCACTATCACCCTCGTACTCACTATCACCCTCATACTCACCATCACCCTCATACTCACTATCACCCTCATACTCACTATCACCTCATACTCGCCATCACCCTCATACTCAATATCACCCTCATACTCGCCATCACCCTCATACTCACCATCACCCTCATACTCACTATCACCCTCATACTCACTATCACCCTCATACTCACTATCACCCTCATACTCACTATCACCCTCATACTCGCCATCACCCTCATACTCAATATCACCCTCATACTCGCCATCACCCTCATACTCACCATCACCCTCATACTCACTATCACCCTCGTACTCACCATCACCCTCATACTCACCATCACCCTCATACTCAATATCACCCTCATACTCACCATCACCCTCATACTCACCATCACCTCATCTCATCAGGACATGGAAAGGATGTAGGCCTACTATTAGTACTTTCAAGCGTCCCCTGGACGACTAATCTTGCCCCGCTGGGCTACGAACGATGCACCCCAGACAAGAAACCAGTACGGTAGAAAGATTCTGAGCTTACCAACCAAACCCAACAAATTTCTGATACCTCCGTACTAAATATTTGTACACCATTACTGTTTCCGTTTTATGGTCAGTTTTTTGTTCAAGCTGTATATTTTCCACTACCGGCTTGCCAGGCCTGTCTCCCGTACTATAATAATAACAATAATAATAATAAAATAAGTGTTATTAGCGTCATTTGGATTCAATCCAAGTCCCTTCAAGTCCCGCTCTTGGCATAACAGACCATGTAAAGATCAGTGAGCCAAGGACGTTACGAGTGAAAGGTCCAGACTGACATTCAGATGAGGACCGGTCCTTCTATGAGGCTCTCCCTTGTTAGGGTCTTAGGTTCGAACCTTCCACAGGGGCACAGAGTCATATCCCCGTCCTCTCTTCGTGTTGATACTGGCGCACTTCCTCTGAAACCACCCTCCTCGATCCTTATCCTTGGATTAAGTCGCTAATAGCCTGCCAAGATAGAATCAAACGGAACAAAATAATATTCAGTAGGTCTCAAGCGCGAATAACTAATAAGTGTTCAAAAATAAATGGTACGACTCAGTCTATTATAGTGAGTGACAGATTATTAAAAAAAATCAATTATTTGTGTAAACATTCTTAACATGTATTAATATTGTGTTCTGTCTTACGACAGGTCCATTCCTCTTGTCAATGAACTTATACCTCTATTGCGCCCTGTCCTCTGCCTACTTCAGCTCCCAGGATGTTATTCCTTCCTTCAAGTCATCCAATATTAGAATCCTCCTCCTTCCTAAGCTCCTCTTTCCCTCAACCTTTCCTCCTATGTCGTACAGAAGACAGTTCCTCATAAAGATGTGTCCGATACATTTTGTTGTTTTAAGAAAAACGAACATACATTCTTATTTATAACGTAATGGACGCCTCAGATTTTAAACAAAAATTTTAAAAACATTTTTGAAAAAATAAAAATAAATAAGAAAAATAGTCTTTTAGAATAGCACCTTTAAACTAATTTTTCTCTAAAAATAACAAGAGTTTTAATTTTTTCTTATTTTTTTTTACTTGTCATGTAAAGCACTCACTAAAAATCAATTTCAAACAAAATCGTTAGAACCAATTTAGAAAATGTTCACAAGACAATGGTAAGCAAACTATCTTTAATTAGCTATACAATACTTTCCCTATATAGGAAAGTTAAAACCATACAAACGTGTTTAAGTAGATCCGACCTACCACAACAAAGATAAGTTTCGGCAAGGGGTTGCGCCATTGTTGCGTCTGTACATTGGTCAGCGCATGCGCGTTTCGAGCGCAACGGACGGAATGACAAGTTTAACAAACAAACAAACGACTGCGCTAAGTTAACAAAATAAAAGGGAAGCTATGTTAGGAGCCCATTTTATTATAACGAATATATTATTTTTTTCATGGGCTGTAGGGTTGAGGACGAGTGTACGTATAACTTCCAGGGGCATTTTAAAATTCTGATTTGCCGACAAGGAGACACTCGGGGAAAAAAATTTTGTTTTCTTTTGTGGGTTACTGAAGGACAAAGGATAATATTCTCATCACAGCGACGGCAGGACGCGTGCTCTCACACTCACACACACACTCACACACACTCACACACACACACACACTTGTTGTACCTCAGCAGATGTGAGCTAGAACGCTCCTAGATCGATACTTCACAATTATCGGTTTAACTATAAAGCGCAATAAATCGTCCGCTTGGCGGGAAAAACAAACCAAGTCGTTTATTCGAGCTAGTGACGTCAACATCGCTGAAGGCGAATTAATGATTTATTTACATTTTAGCTGAATTAAAGTTTTAATTCAAACTAAATTATTAGTACCACCTGCATCGGTGGCCACGCGGACTAGATGTCAAAGCACATCCACTTTGGCTTTCCGATGACGTGGTGGTCAGAGTTCTAATCTCGATTGGGTGTAAGGGCGCCAATGTGGGTTTTCCAAATTGGGGGGGGGGGGGGGAGTATACTGTAGTCCCATCTGCCGGTGGTGTTGTCAGAAAATTTCAGGAATTTAACCTTGTGGAAGGGAATTCTAGAGAGATCATCTGAACATAGTTCTGGCTATGAGTTTCATGAAAAATTAACAGAAAATAAAATTTAGTTGTATTTGAACCCATTAAAGGAAATATATTCTTCCCAAGTTTGTTGAACAGAAAAAACTGAAAATAACTAAGTTGTTGCTAATTGAAGCCCAATACCAAATACATTTTTTTTTTCATAAAAATTAACAAAAAAAAACATTTATGGGCACACCAAGGGTCGGGTGTACTGAGGGTTTTTTGTTTTGTTTTTTAAATGGTTTCCATAACAAATTAATGCACATTTCCTCTAAATTCTACATTCATGACCAATCATCATATTAGTATAATTTAGTGCGGTTAGCCCAAATGAGTAGTAAACACGATACACATCCACAAATAAAAAAGTAAAATTTTGGAAAGTGGGCTTTGTGTCGAAGAAGGATCTTAGCCCGTTTTACCGGTAAGTCTGCGCTTTATTTGATAAAAAAGTTGTTCAACGGCACAAAGGACGCAGCTGCCGCCTATTTAAAATGACACGAACGCTTTTTTTTTTAACATTTAAAAGAAAAATGTTTATTATATTTACCGATGTCGAACTTTTATTCAGAATAGAGTAAAAGTTTCGAGCTTTTTATTTCAACAGGCGTAAAAAGTTTGTTTTAATAAAATTGTGAAATATAGGATTTAAAAGTTTAACTTATTGGTAGCATTGAAGAGAAAGTTGTAATAATTTTTTCTAATGGCGGAATGGTTAGAAAAAACTAGAGTTTAAGTTCATTTCATTTTTTTAGTTTTTGTCCAAAATAAATTTAATATTACTTCACTAGATACCTTTAATTTAATTCTCTACGTAAATCTCAACAATTTTCGAATATTTTTCGTGGGTATAGTGAAATTTTAACAGAAACCTGAAGGGGAACAGATCGTGGTAAAATGCCATTTTGTCTATGAGAAATATTCAACAAATGTTGATATAATCATTGTACAAAATAAAATAAAATGCATCTCATGAAGCCATGTTTTATTTATTTTGATAAAAATAATTGTTGTAAAAGCAACGGGCCCCATCTCGCGTTCCCTGCAATAGCGCCTTTAAATTAAGTGTCAGTATAACAGTATATGAACAATTCTATGTAGTCAGTGTTCATTGCTTCTAGTAAATGCAAAACAAATTCTAGAATAAAAAACCCTCAGATGTAAGATTCACTTTTGTGAAGAGAGAAATATAAATATTGTAGATGACAGTTCCATCTGTAGTCGCCATAGCCTCTGGTCGTCAGTTTGGAGTCTTGGGATCGTAATATTATTCATTTATTGTATTTAACGTACACTTTCTAAACCGACTGATTATATCAGTACACGAGAATTTCTGTGAGCGAGAGTGAAAGGGCCTACCATTTTTACCAAGAAAGGATTTACACAAACCTTCCAGGTTTCTTTTACATGCCACGATCGACTGGGATTGACGACTTTACTTCCCCTCCGAAGGAAGTTGTGCTACGGATTTTTATCGCTCAAGTACTATTGTAATCTCTTGATAAATCTTTATATGATCATTATAACTAATAAATAAAATAAGACATATTTTTATAATACCAAACTTAGTGACTTTCATTCAAGGATATTGGTATAAGAGGGGTCTGATAAAACAAATCGGGGTGTGGAGGAACCTAGCTCAATTCTGGGTGATACTAACGAAGATATTAATTATTTGTATCCAAACTAATTAGTAAATTTCTAAAGACACGTGGGCTTGGTGTGTAGTGCTATATGTAAGTTGTGTGCTAATATAAGAGGTGTGAAATTGTTCAAACGATATGCAAAGCAAGTTTTATTTGTTTATTGGATGTATTTAACAAGAACTTGCAGAGTAGAGTGATTATATCACCTCCAAGCTAAGCGACCTTACAGCAGCTGTTCGCCTCTTGACAGGTCTACGCCGGCATATTGAGATGTTGACCTACATTCACAGGAGCACATCATCCAAGCAACCCTCCCTAGAGGTTCCGTCACAAAACGTCACTGCTACCAACTACGTTTAGGTCAAACTTTGGACGTTTCGGGACCATTGGATTAATTATTAACTATTAATTAGGTGTGCCTATGACTGGTCCGTGGAATAACCAGGGGCGTATTTGGAGGGAAGGGGTGAGACAGTGAATGTCCCAACTTGAGGTGCTTTGAAATTGTAAAAAATTCCAAAATGACCAAATAACAAAAACGTTGGGAACACCAGGGAGTATGGGAGGTTGAGAACACCAGGGGTTATGAGAGGTTGAGAACATCGGGGGTATGGGAGGTTGGGAACACCAGGGGTTAGGGAGGTTGGAACACCAGGGGATATGGGAGGTTGGGAACACCGGGGAAATGGGAGGTTGGGAACACCAGGGGGTATGGGAGGTTGGGAACACCAGGGGATATGGGAGGTTGGGAACACCGGGGGATATGGGAGGTAGCGAACACCAGGGGGTATGGAAGGTTGGGAACATCGGGGGATATGGGAGGTTGGGAACACCAGGGGTTATGGGAGGTTGGGAACACCAGGGGGTATGGGAGGTTGGGAACACCGGTGGGATATGGGAGGTTGGGAACACCAGGGGTATGGGAGGTTGGGAACACCAGGGGATATGGGAGGTTGGGAACACCGGGGGATATGGGAGGTTGGGAACACCGGGGGATATGGGAGGTTGCGAACACCAGGGGGTATGGAAGGTTGGGAACACCGGGGGATATGGGAGGTTGGGAACACCAGGGGTATGGGAGGTTGGGAACACCAGGGGATATGGGAGGTTGGGAACACCAGGGGTATGGGAGGTTGGGAACACCAGGGGTATGGGAGGTTGGGAACACCAGGGGGATATGGGAGGTTGGGAACACCGGGGGAAATGGGAGGTTGGGAACACCGGGGATATGGGAAATTGGGAACACCGGGGGATATGGGAGGTGGAACACCAGGGGTTATGGGAGGTTGGGAACACCTGGGGATATGGGAGGTTGGGAACACCGGGGGGTATGGGAGGTTGGGAACACCAGGGGTATGGGAGGTTGGGAACACCGGGGGATATGGGAAATGTGGAACACCGGGGGATATGGGAGGTCGGAACACCAGGGGTTATGGGAGGTTGGGAAACACCGGGGGATTAGGGAGGTTGGGAACACCGGGGGGTATGGGAGGTTGGGAACACCAGGGGGTATGGGAGGTTGGGAACACCAGGGGATATGGGAGGTTGGGAACACCGGGGATATGGGAGGTTGGGAACACCGGGGATATGGGAGGTTGCGAACACCAGGGGGTATGGAAGGTTGGGAACACCGGGGATATGGAGGTATGGGAACACCAGGGGGTATGGGAGGTTGGGAACACCAGGGGATATGGGAGGTTGGGAACACCAGGGGTTATGGGAGGTTTGGGAACACCAGGGGGTATGGGAGGTTGGGAACACCATGGAGGGATATGGGAGAGGTTGGGAACACCGGGGGAAATGGGAGTTTGGGAACACCGGGGGATATGGGAAATTGGGAACACCGGGGGATATGGGAGGTCTGAGAACACCAGGGGTTATGGGAGGTTGGGAACACCGGGGGGATATGGGAGGTTGGGAACACCGGGGGGTATGGGAGGTTGGGAACACCAGGGGTATGGGAGGTTGGGAACACCGGGGGATATGGGAGGTTGGAACACCAGGGGAATATGGGAGGTTGGGAACACCGGGGGTATGGGAGGTTGGGAACACCAGGGGGATATGGGAGGTTGGGAACACCGGGGGGTATGGGAGGTTGGGAACACCGGGGGTATGGGAGGTTGGGAACACCGGGGGTATGGGAGGTTGGGAACACCGGGGGATATGGGAGGTTGGGAACACCGGGGATATGGGAGGTTGGGAACACCGGGGTATGGGAGGTTGGGAACACCGGGGGATATGGGAGGTTGGGAACACCGGGGGTATGGGAGGTTGTGAACACCAGGGGGTATGGGAGGTTGGGAACACCGGGGGATATGGGAGGTTGGGAACCACCGGGGGTATGGGAGGTTGGGAAACACCGGGGAATATGGGAGGTTGCGAACACCAGGGGGTATGGAAGGTTGGGAACACCGGGGAATATGGGAGGTTGGGAACACCGGGGGTATGGGAGGTTGGGAACACCAGGGGTATGGGAGGTTGGGAACACCGGGGGATATGGGAGGTTGGGAACACCGGGGGTAATGGGAGGTTGGGAACACCGGTGGGATATGGGAGGGTTGGGAACACCGGGGGATATGGGAGGTTGGGAACACCGGGGGATATGGGAGGTTGGAACACCAGGGGGTATGGGAGGTTGGGAACACCGGGGGATATGGGAGGTTGGAACACCGGGGGGTATGGGAGGTTGGGAACACCGGGGGTATGGGAGGTTGGGAACACCGGGGGATATGGGAGGTTGGGAACACCGGGGATATGGGGAAAGGTTGGAGTTGGAACACCGGGGGATATGGGAGGTTGGGAACACCGGGGGGATATGGGAGGTTGGGAACACCGGGGGGTATGGGAGGTTGGGAAACACCAGGGGGTATGGGAGGTTGGGAACACCGGGGGATATGGGAGGTTGGGAACACCGGGGGTATGGAGGTTGGGAACACCGGGGGATATGGGAGGTTGGGGAACACCAGGGGTATGGGAGGTTGGGAACACCAGGGGGTATGGGAGGTTGGGAACACCGGGGGATATGGGAGGTTGGGAACACCGGGGGAATATGGGAGGTTGGGAACACCAGGGGTATGGGAGGTTGGGAACACCGGGGATATGGGAGGTTGGGAACACCGGGGGTATGGGAGGTTGGGAACACCGGGGGATGGAGGTTGGGAACACCGGGTGGATATGGGAGGTTGGGAACACCAGGGGATATGGGAGGTTGGGAACACCAGGGGGTTATGGGAGGTTGGGAACACCAGGGGTATGGGAGGTTGGGAACACCAGGGGATATGGGAGGTTGGGAACACCGGGGGATATGGGAGGTTGGGAACACCGGGGGATATGGGAGGTTGGGAACACCGGGGATATGGGAGGTTGGAACACCAGGGGGTTATGGAGGATAGTTGGGAACACCGGGGGATATGGGAGGTTGGGAACACCAGGGGGTATGGGAGGTTGGGAACACCAGGGGTAATGGGAGGTTGGGAACACGGGGGATATGGGAGGTTGGGAACACCGGGGGTATGGGAGGTTGGGAACACCAGGGGGTATGGAGGTTGGGAACACCGGGGGATATGGGAGGTTGGGAACACCGGGGGATATGGGAGGTTGGGAACACCGGGGGTATGGGAGGTTGGGAACACCGGGGGTATGGGAGGTTGGGAACACCGGGGGTATGGGAGGTTGGGAACACCAGGGGGATATGGGAGGTTGGGAACACCGGGGGATATGGGAGGTTGGGAACACCGGGGGATATGGGAGGTTGGGAACACCGGGGGATATGGGAGGTTGGGAACACCGGGGGTATGGGAGGTTGGGAACACCGGGGGTATGGGAGGTTGGGAACACCGGGGATATGGGAGGTTGGGAACACCGGGGGATATGGGAGGTTGGGAACACCGGGGGTATGGGAGGTTGGGAACACCAGGGGGTATGGAGGTTGGGAACACCGGGGATATGGGAGGTTGGGAACACCAGGGGTATGGGAGGTTGGGAACACCGGGGGTATGGGAGGTTGGGAACACCGGGGGTATATTGGGAGGGTATGGGAGGTTGGAACACCAGGGGGTATGGGAGGTTGGGAACACCGGGGAATTGGGAGTTGGGAACACCGGGGGATATGGGAGGTTGGGAACACCGGGGGTATGGGAGGTTGGGAACACCGGGGGATATGGGAGGTTGGGAACACCAGGGGATATGGGAGGTTGGGAACACCGGGTGAGTGAAGGATATGGGAGGTTGGGAACACCGGGGGTATGGGAGGTTGGGAACACCGGGGGATATGGGAGGTTGGGAACACCGGGGGATATGGGAGGTTGGGAACACCGGGGGTATGGGAGGTTGGAACACCGGGGGTATGGGAGGTTGGGAACACCGGGGGATATGGGAGGTTGGGAACACCGGGGGTATGGGAGGTTGGGAACACCGGGGGATATGGGAGGTTGGGAACACCAGGGGGTTATGGACAGGGGTTGGAGAACACCGGGGATATGGGAGGTTGGGAACACCGGGGATATGGGAGGTTGGAACACCAGGGGGTATGGGAGGTTGGGAACACCGGGATATGGGATGAACGATGGGAGGTTGGGAACACCAGGGGTATGGGAGGTTGGGAACACCAGGGGGTATGGGAGGTTGGGAACACCGGATGGGAGTGAACACAGGTAGGGAGGTTGGGAACACCAGGGGTATGGGAGGTTGGGAACACCAGGGGATATGGGAGGTTGGGAACACCGGGGGATATGGAGTTGGGAACACGGGTATGGGAGGTTGGGAACACCGGGGGTATGGGAGGTTGGGAACACCGGGGGTATGGGAGATTGGGAACACCAGGGGGTATGGGAGGTTGGGAACACCGGGGGGTATGGGAGGTTGGGAACACCAGGGGGTATGGGAGGTTGGGAACACCAGGGGGTATGGGAGGTTGGGAACACCGGGGGTATGGGAGGTTGGGAACACCAGGGGTTATGGGAGGTTGGGACCACCGGGAGGTATGGGAGGCTGGGAACACCAGGGGGTATGGAGGTTGGGAACACCAGGGGGTATGGGATGTTGGGAACACCGGGGGTATGGGAGGTTGGGAACACCGGGGGATATGGGAGGTTGGGAACACCAGGGGTATGGGAGGTTGGGAACACCAGGGGGTATGGGAGGTTGGGAACACCAGGGGGTATGGGAGGCTGGGAACACCAGGGGTATGGGAGGTTGGGAACACCAGGGGGTATGGGAGGTTGGGAACACCAGGGGGGTATGGGAGGTTGGGAACACCAGGGGGTATGGGAGGTTGGGAACACCGGGGGATATGGGAGGTTGGGAACACCAGGGGATATGGGAGGTTGGGAACACCAGGGGTTATGGGAGGTCGGGAAAACCCCCAAGTTGGGACCAGGCTGTTCTCAGACGGGAAACATGTAAAATTTGAGGGTTGTGGGCCTCGAATAGATTTTTTAGACAATTTTATTTTTAATGTTGTTAGTGATGGATATTTCAAGTTACAAGTGCTATTTGTTTTGACACTCATCATCCATTATTGTACGTAGGAGAAATAAGTTAATCTCGTAAAAACTCCAGACTTTATCAGGAATCAACTTAAAACATTACCTAACCTTTTGAGGCTAGTAGTATCGAGTAGTCTAGTAGTAGTAGCATCCTACAGCGCTACTGGCCAACTACTGGCCAAAATAAGCTTTCTATACAATCTACTACAGAAGGTTCCAATGTTTGATGAACTAATATGAATTTAACTAAGAAGAGTTAACTACATTAATTGTTACCTAGGAAGTTCTAATGGAAGTATTAGTTCTAGAATTTAAATAGAAGTTCATATGGGACATTTAAAATTGGTCTATTCGAGCCTGCTGGCTAGGAAAGTTTCCATCAATTGGCAAAGTATTAATTTCTTAGAATTTACAAACCTTAACATCTAGAAAGTTCATAATGGAAGAGTAGTTAGTTCTAGAATATTTTACAATACAACTCAACATCTAGATTCTCCACAAAACTCCCAACTTTCCTCGAGCTTTTTCCCAAATGGATGCAGAGTAAGAAATCAACCCAACTCTAGAATAAAAAAGGTTTATATATAACTAATATTGTATGTGAATCAATTCCGGTCTTTGATGGGGCCGACCACAAGTTTGAAGGACCTTGGTTCGATTCCGGGGTGGGCGGGCGAAGATAGTTACATGGGTTCATCCTTATATCTCCACCATTGGTGGTCACATAGGCTAAGAAGCTAGTACATATGTTCTGTTTAACTGGTGACGAGGAAGCTAGGGTTCAAATCTCTGCCAGGCTTACCAAGGTTGTATTTTTTATTTTCCTAAATTGTTTTACTCTCTCCCTTCCACAACGAATTTGGGTTTTTTTCTTTGAAAATTGTACTTTCCTGGTCCCTGCCTCATTAATGCTGACATGCGTGTAGCCCGGATGGGTGCCGAGGCCCCGCCCCCAGGGTGCCAGTGCTCGGGTCTAATCGCGCGGATCTCCCAGGAGAGGGAAGATTGAAGTAAGCCCTTACTTCCACGGGAATAACGGGTGAAACGGGCAGGACGCCCGCCTTTGTTTGGAGCGGAAATAGGCCCTTACAGCCACTCTTATTATTTATTTTATTAATTATTTTTAAGATTGCGTACTCCTTCACGTCACGTTCCTGACGCTGAGAGTTCGTTAGTTCTCAAACTGTGGTCCGGAGACACACGGATGAGGGCGACCTCTCCAGAACTTCAGGGATATCAAAGAGACAAACGGTACGTGCTGAAGTAAATGTGTTTGGTATTTTGGGGAACTGAAGTATTGGTACAGCCGTCTTCAGTGACGGTAGAACCAGGGGGCGGGTTGGGGTTAACTACCCCTCCACCCTTGTAACTAAGTCCTCCTCTCTAGCCCTATAGATTCATTTCACCCCCCTCTAATGTTCTCGAATATGAAGTTTAAAGGTGGGGCTTGCGTGGAAATAAACTTAAACGAGAAATGAACAAAGTTTTGTTAGAATGTTTATATATTTTCATACGCTATAATAGGTGTAAAACATAGAGCAGTTCAAGTACCTGGGAGGTCTGCTGATTAAGGATGTCATTGCACTAAGGACACTAGGCCGAGAATCTCCAAGGCCAAGGAAGCTTTCAACAATAAGAGGTCACTGCTGACCAGCAATTTGGGTTTGGAACTAAGGAAGAAACTGATGAAATGTTACATGTTACAAGTACTAAGAGAGTGGGTGAGAAGAGAAGCCATTTTGGATGTGATCCTTCGGTACAAAGCAAACTGGATCGGACACAGTCTTAGGAGGAACTGTCTTCTGAACGACGTCATAGAAGGAAAGGTTGAGGGAAAGAGGAGCTTAGGAAGAAGGAGGATTCTAATATTGGATGAGCCTAATGGCTTCTAAACTCTAGAGGCACCCAACCATTCTAAATTTTCCGAGGAAGGGCTATTCAAATAACTTCTAGAGGCATCTAATTTTCAAACATTTGCCAGTGTAGGGCTCCTGTACTCCTATTTGTTTTGGGTAACAACACTCCTAAAACCCCCCTTTCTTCTAATTGCTCCCTCTGCCCAGTGTACCAGTATAGTTCCCACAGCAGACACAACCAGTTGTCACCAGTGTACCAGTATAGTTCCCACAGCAGACACAACCAGTTGTCACCAGTGTACCAGTATAGTTCCCACAGCAGACACAACCAGTTGTCACCAGTGTACCAGTATAGTTCCCCCAGCAGACACAGCCAGTTGTCACCAGTGTACCAGTATAGTTCCCACAGCAGACACAACCAGTTGTCACCAGTGTACCAGTATAGTTCCCACAGCTGACACAACCAGTTGTCACCAGTGTACCAGTATAGTTCCCACAGCAGACACAACCAGTTGTCACCAGTGTACCAGTATAGTTCCCCAGCAGACACAACCAGTTGTCACCAGTGTACCAGTATAGTTCCCACAGCAGACACAGCCAGTTGTCACCAGTGTACCAGTATAGTTCCCACAGCAGACACAGCCAGTTGTCACCAGTGTACCAGTATAGTTCCCCAGCAGACACAACCAGTTGTCACCAGTGTACCAGTATAGTTCCCCAGCAGACACAACCAGTTGTCACCAGTGTACCAGTATAGTTCCCACAGCAGACACAACCAGTTGTCGCCAGTGTACCAGTATAGTTCCCACAGCAGACACAACCAGTTGTCACCAGTGTACCAGTATAGTTCCCACAGCAGACACAACCAGTTGTCACCAGTGTACCAGTATAGTTCCCACAGCGGACACAACCAGTTGTCACCAGTGTACCAGTATTGTTCCCCCAGCAGACACAGCCAGTTGTCACCAGTGTACCAGTATAGTTCCCACAGCAGACACAGCCAGTTGTCACCAGTGTACCAGTATAGTTCCCCCAGCAGACACAACCAGTTGTCACCAGTGTACCAGTATAGTTCCCACAGCAGACACAGCCAGTTGTCACCAGTGTACCAGTATAGTTCCCCCAGCAGACACAACCAGTTGTCACCAGTGTACCAGTATAGTTCCCCCAGCAGACACAACCAGTTGTCACCAGTGTACCAGTATAGTTCCCACAGCAGACACAACCAGTTGTCACCAGTGTACCAGTATTGTTCCCCAGCAGACACAACCAGTGGCGCGCAATATGGCAGTCAGTCCAGAGCTACCTGGCGGTAGTTCCTACAACTAATGGACACGGGACCAGATGGACGGAAACGGAGCGTTCTGTCTGGCCGAGTTCACTTCCGCGACCACTGGGGGACCCTTGCCTGATGCCCTGACAGATGGACCTTGGAGAGGGCCGTAAGATGGACGGGGGTAGTGGTCGCGCTACAAACAACAAACGCGCACATTAGCTTATTTATGTTGTCACTGTTGTTTAAAAAAACTACAATTACTTTAGTTGGAGTCTCTCTTATTCAGTCGAATGAAATTATGGAGTAATCGTGGGAAACAATTCTGTCCATATCTGTTGTATCTGTTCGTTTATTAGTAGTTCGGGGTTCACATCCATACCGGATACATTTAGGGTTATTTTACACATGGGATTCTAGCCGTTGTTTTTAATTTGCAGAACTTAATCAAGACAGTAACATTTGGTGGCACAGGGCTACCCTTAAGGGGTGTACAAACGGTAAGGCCACACCAGGCCCCTTGATTTGGGGGGCCCAGCTCTTGCTTAGGTGATAAAGAGGATAGACAAGTTTAGGTGGTAAATATTTGCTTGCGTGATCCTATAGTTGGCTCCCTGCACAGGCGATCTAAACAATATTGTCAGAGTGTAAACACAAATAAAAACATAGTCTTGTGGTTTGATTTAGTTTACCGTTCTAACTTCAATTTACGTCTGTTTGTCTGTCGTGAATATGTCACTTTGAACCTTTATACAGCTCATGATTGTTGGTAAAGATAATCGAACCAAGAGTTGGGGAGAAATCAACTCTTGGGCCTATATTTTTAAAAACACGGCTTCCAGAATTAATAATAATAATAATTATTATTATTAGCACCGCGTCTTACTACCCATTCTGTTATACGCATTTACGCTAATGTGTAATGGTAGGGTGATTGTGAGATGAAATGGAGGACCTACAGTTTAACGTGGGATCCGAACCACGCTGGAGGCCTGGCATTCCCCACATTCACAAGTTGTGAGTAATACACGTCTTGTCAAAGGTGAAGGAAGGGTTTGGAAATCAGATAAATCTGTGCCGGGACCGAGGATTGAACCCCGGACCCCAGCACAGAAGTCTAACACCTTACCCCTAGACCACCAGGTCACCTCCAGAATTAATTATTACATGTATTTATATTTTAGAGCATCATTCACCTGACACCTTATATGGCTGCAAACCGCTGTAAAAGAATTAAACAAAAATTAAGTTTTCTAATTTTGGGGGGAGAGGGGGGTTTGGGTGGGGTGGATGGAGAGTGAGGCAGATAACTGGGAGTCCCACACACGATCAACATCCGTAGCACAACTTTCTTCGAAAGGAAAGTAAAGCCATCGGTCCCCTGTAGATTGTGGCGTGTAAAATAACCTTGAAAGTTTTGTTAAAATACCTTTCCCGGTATAATTGGTAGGTTCTTTTAAGCTCACTCCTAGAAATTCAGTGTGGAAGGAAACGGGATGCCATCACACTTCATGAACTTCACTAGGACATGGGGTCTACCAGATGGTGCCGGCAGCACTAATCAGCTGAAAGGCTGAGTACATGCCGAGTTCAGGATATAAATCCCTTAAACCAACATTTGGGTTGTTGACTTAACAAGAAGAAGAATAAGCCTCGACTATAATGACAGTCAAGGTCACCTTTTCTCAGCCAATAGTGCGTCTGGTTGCTGAAATAAAGCGTCGCATCCTAAACTCCCTGAATATATACAGAGTGTTCTGAAACTCACAGCCCAAACTGCACATATAGTTTGTTTGAACCCAAAGTAATACAAAATCCCTGTACACTTACATCCGGAAAACTATGATAATACCATTAAATTGTGGTAAGAGTTTCGGCGTACATTGCTAGGAGAACAAAGCTGTGCAAGCATGCTTGTACAACAAGTTGCATAGCAGTTAGGCACGCGCACTCCACATTTCACATTTCTAAATTGACTGATGTGTTGTTTATTATTAATTGTGGTATGTTCTGCTGCCGTGCTCCAAGATGTCAAGGTGTGCAGTGCCGCGTGCCTAACTCATATGCAACCTGTTGTACACGCATGCTTTACAGCTTTGCTCGCTTGGCAATGTACGCCGAAACTCTTAAGGTGCGGCAGAAGGGATCGCAAGTATTTTTACAGTTTTTGTAGAATTGGAATATTTTGACCAAAATAAATAAAATATTTCTCCAGTAACAACATAGAGCTTAGTTTTCTGCGCATGCTAATATCAACAGATCCTGAATATCTGTCAAGGATGTCCTGGAATTTTGTCGAATCCTTTTCTCTTTATTTAAAAAGTTTTGACAAAATTGCAGAACACCTTGACAGATTTTCAATATCCGTTGATATTAGCATGTGCAGAAAACTAAACTCTATGTTGCTACTGGAGAAATATTTTATTTATTTTGGCCAAGAAGTTTCAATTCTATAAAAACTGTAAAAATAGTTTCGATCCCTTCTGCCGCACCTTAACACAATTCAATAATATTAGCATAGTTTTCTTGATGTAAGTGTACAGGGATTGTGTATTACTTTTGGTTCAAACAAACTATATGTGCAGTTTGGGCTGTGAGTTTCAGAACACTCTGTATATATTCACCAAGGAAATTGGGGCGTCCCCTTTCACAGCAACGAAATAATGACTGGAATACTGGGTGTTGTGTCTGTCCTAGAGTTGAGCTAGTTTGTAAGACGTATGCTGATACAATCACTTGGTTTGTAAAATGCAATTTTAATACTTCAAATAATCATGGGTTTATTTGGTGTGTAAAGTAAAACGCTATTGTTAAACATTCCCGTCCGCCCATGTCGAAATAATGTTTTGTTACCAACCTTGAAAACGTAAAAGCGCTACTCGTGGGGCGCACGGAGCCCACTATTATTATTATGAACCAATTAAACAACGGTAGTTTGTGACATAGTGAGCTTACAACAGAACAAATACAACACATGTTGTCAGTCTTTGCTCCCTCCTGCTGAAAATGTTTCAATAAATACTGCCAGGAGGCCCCCCCCCCCCCCCCGGACAGTACAAGGGCGAGACAGAGCGATGTCAGTCATGTGTGAACAAGACCACCGCGCACCCTATGTCGCGCAGACAAGCGCGCTACCGCTGTGCGTAGTGGCCGTTACAGGCAACCCAACCACTCCAACGAGTAATTACCGGCCAGGGATGGACAAACGCGCGCCCCACGTCTTGTTTGGCCGCTCTGGGCGTGTTGCCTCGAGATATCTCTAATTTGTTGGAGGTATTTAACGCGCGCTCTCTGAACTCACTGATTATATCAACAACACACGGGAATTTCTATGAGCTAGAGTGAAAGGACCTTCCAATTTTACCAGAAAAAGTTTTTCCACATACCTTCAAGGTTTATTTTGCATACCACAATCAACTGGGACCGACAGCTTTACTTCCCCTCCGTAGGAAGTTGTACTACAGATTTTTATTGCTTAAGAAATCCGTTGACCTCGGCTGGGTTTGAACCCCAAGATCATCAAGGTCGACATAATTTGTCAAAAGAGATAGCTTCAGATTGCGTTGCTTGGCGTATGATTACATGAAAGTTGATTAAGTTAGGAGAGAGGTTCTGACACGGAAGGTCGAGGACTTGAGTTCAAATCTCAGTCGGGTACATTCGAACTAGTTTCCCTACAAAATTATTTTCTCTCTCCCGTCCTGATCAAATGTTAATCATTTCGTTCTAACTGGTCGAACTGGGTGCTCTTGTGGTAAAGTGCTCACCTGAGGACCCGAGGTACGTGGGTTCAAGCCCAGGTGGCATCAGCGGATCTACATGTCTTATCTACGTCCGGTCACCCATCCTTCAATGTTTTCTACCCTGTCGTTCTCCCTAAATGTATAAATGTATTTATTATAAGGTCCCTGTCGACCCGATACTGGTGACTGGGCGGGTTTTTGAGTAAATTTTCCCGCCTGTACGACCCTTGGATAACTATAATCAGCCCGCAAGGGCGACAAAGATTTTCATGTTTAACGTTTATTTTGTTTCTATGTTGGTTAACGTCCGAGAGCCCCTTCGGGGCTGGTGTTAGCATTATATGTCATTTATATTCTATGTTTATACATGTTATTACTACTTATCGCTACAAAAAATAAATCCTAAGAAACAAAAACCCGTAGCACAACCTCCTTCGTAGGGGAAGTAAAACCGTCGGTCCCCATGTTGATTGTGGAAAGTAAAAGGAACCTGGAAGGTATGTGGGAAAACCTTTCCCGGAAACATTGGTAGGCCCTTTTACTCTCGCTCATAGAAATTCTCGTGTGCTGATATAACCAGTAAGTTCAGAAAGTGCACTTTAAATAAATAATCCTTTCAACTATCTTTCTCACTTGTAACTATCGGATTATTTGATATGTTGCCCTTATCTTACATTTATCATGGGCCTAGCACAGCAACGATAAATAATATTACTAATAATTCCAGTACCAGCTGATTTCCCCAAACCACTCAGCTCCCAAAGAACTAACTCATCGAGAAAAGAACGAAGATAAGACGTAGTGGGGCCTCGAACCGGGCTCGTCGTATTTCAGAGCGGCTCCCTGTAAACTGTAAATTGAGCATCCCTGATAATAAGGTAAGGTAAAGAGGGTTGAACTGCTGGTAAATTGTCATCACAAACTTTGTCCCCCTCACTCCCTCTAAAGCACTCTATTAGCTTCCTGCTTTGGTAAAAAGAGGGGGGCTCGCTCCGTGGAACAACTGCACAAGTCACATGTCTTTAGAGGAACAACTGCACAAGTCACAGGTCGTTAGAGGAACAACTGCACAAGTCACAGGCTATTAGAGGAACAACTACACAAGTCAGAGGCTATTAGAGGAACAACTGCACCAGTCACAGGTCGTTAGAGGAACAGCTGCACAAGTCACAGGTCGTTAGAGGAACAGCTGCACAAGTCAGAGGCTATTAGAGGAACAACTGCACAAGTCAGAGGTATTTAGAGGAACAACTGCACAAGTCACAGGTCGTTAGAGGAACAACTGCACAAGTCACAGGTCTTTAGAGGAACAACTGCACAAGTCACAGGTCGTTAAAGGAACAACTGCACAAGTCAGAGGTCTTTAGAGGAACAACTGCACAAGTCACAGGTCTTTAGAGGAACAGCTGCACAAGTCACAGGCTATTAGAGGAACAACTGCACAAGTGAGAGGCTATTAGAGGAACAACTGCACAAGTCAGAGGTCTTTAGAGGAACAACTGCACAAGTCACAGGTCGTTAGATGAACAGCTGCACAAGTCACAGACTATAAGAGGAACAACTGCACAAGTCACAGCTTATTAGATTGTTCGGAAGACACACATTAAGTTTCAAATACACCCATATGATTTAAACTGATTATTTTTTTCAATACGATTTATTTAGTGAATATGTTGAAACTTGTGATCTGTGAAATAGTTACTAAGTGTATGTGGCAGTGATATAGTATAATATATTTAATCTTAGGTAAATATATTTGAGACTTCCAATTGTAAGTTAAGGGGTGATAACCACTACATATAAGTAAATTAGTTTTTATATATGTTAGGAAATAATAAGTTATTTAACACCGTCATCCCAGCCATAAAGATACGGTGAGCCTAATGACAGTAAAAATTGTATCAAAACTAGCCAAACTCACGTGTTGTTGATGCTTGAAAGGCCAGTTCTTGGGAGAAATTAAAATAATAAAAAGGATAACTATTCCAAATAATAATACTTTACTATCACGCTACTTACCAATAACTTTAATACATCAATAAAGAAAAATTCCAAGGTACTTAGGTTAGCTATTTTTTAGCACCACGTATTACTACCCGTTCGGGTAATAAAGCTTATACGCTAATTACTCTATTGTGTTAGCGATTAGGAAGGTTGAATTTAGAATGAGTGCACCCGCATTTGTATGGAGCTAGAATGGAGAGCCATTTAAGAAAACTCCGATTACGATCGAACCTCGATATCTCCATCTCATTAGTTTGTCTATTGTGAAAAGTAGTGCCTTAGATCATGCTACCACCGAACCATTAATCAAATGAACAATTTAATGGTGGTAGGAAATAAATACATTTATATTAAAATTTAAAGTATTATGAGTAAAAAAACAAATTTTTGTTATTAAAATTTTAGTCGGTTGTTTGGATGATGAAAAAAAAAATCAAATAAGGTTACCAAAGCTAGTTATAATTTTAGTAATCATTTAATTCCTCGTTACTTTTTGCGTGGAATGAGGGTGGTGTATTAGTTACTGCGTGTATACATATAGATATGTGCAGGTTTTGTGCACCACCACACCCCTCTCACCCCCCTTTTATTCTACTAATTATTTCAAAGGTTCATTCTATCTGTGGACATGCTCGGTGTCAGTAGGCTCTTGGCTAGTTCCTGTGGACATGCTTGGTGTCAGTAGGCTCTTGACTAGTTCCTGTGGACATGCTTGGTGTCAGTAGGCTCTTGACTAGTTCCTGTGGACATGCTCGGTGTCAGTAGGCTCTTGGCTAGTTCCTGTGGACATGCTCGGTTTCAGTAGGCTCTTGGCTAGTTCCTTTGGACATGCTCGGTGTCAGTAGGCTCTTGACTAGTTCCTGTGAACATGCTTGGTGGAGTAGGCTCTTGGCTAGTTCCTGTGGACATGCTCGGTGTCAGTAGGCTCTTGGCTAGTTCCTATGGACATGCTTGGTGGAGTAGGCTCTTGGCTAGTTCCTGTGGACATGCTCGGTGTCAGTAGGCTCTTGGCTAGTTCCTGTGGACATGCTTGGTGTAGTAGGATCTTGGCTAGTTCCTGTGGACATGCTAGGTGTCAGTAGGCTCTTGGCTAGTTCCTGTGGACATGCTCGGTGTCAGTAGGCTCTTGCTAGTTCCTGTGGACATGCTTGGTGGAGTAGGCTCTTGGCTAGTTCCTGTGGACATGCTTGGTGGAGTAGGATCTTGGCTAGTTCCTGTGGACATGCTTGGTGGAGTAGGATCTTGGCTAGTTCCTGTGGACATGCTCGGTGTCAGTAGGCTCTTGGCTAGTTCCTGTGGACATGCTCGGTGTCAGTAGGCTCTTGGCTAGTTCCTGTGGACATGCTCGGTGTCAGTAGGCTCTTGACTAGTTCCTGTGGACATGCTTGGTGGAGTAGGCTCTTGGCTAGTTCCTGTGGACATGCTTGGTGTCAGTAGGCTCTTGACTAGTTCCTGTGGACATGCTTGGTGGAGTAGGCTCTTGGCTAGTTCCTGTGGACATGCTCGGTGTCAGTAGGCTCTTGATTAGTTCCTGTGGACATGCTTGGTGGAGTAGGCTCTTGGCTGGTTCCTGTGGACATGCTTGGTGTCAGTAGGCTCTTGACTAGTTCCTGTGGACATGCTCGGTGTCAGTAGGCTCTTGGTTAGTTCCTGTGGACATGCTTGGTGGAGTAGGCTCTTGGCTGGTTCCTGTGGACATGCTTGGTGTCAGTAGGCTCTTGACTAGTTCCTGTGGACATGCTCGGTGTCAGTAGGCTCTTGGCTAGTTCCTGTGGACATGCTCGGTGTCAGTAGGCTCTTGACTAGTTCCTGTGGACATGCTTGGTGGAGTAGGCTCTTGGCTAGTTCCTGTGGACATGCTTGGTGGAGTAGGCTCTTGGCTAGTTCCTGTGGACATGCTTGGTGTCAGTAGGCTCTTGACTAGTTCCTGTGGACATGCTCGGTGTCAGTAGGCTCTTGACTGGTTCCTGTGGACATGCTTGGTGGAGTAGGCTCTTGGCTAGTTCCTGTGGACATGCTCGGTGTCAGTAGGCTCTTGGCTAGTTCCTGTGGACATGCTCGGTGTCAGTAGGCTCTTGACTAGTTCCTGTGGACATGCTTGGTTGAGTAGGCTCTTGGCTAGTTCCTGTGGACATGCTCGGTGTCAGTAGGCTCTTGGTTAGTTCCTGTGGACATGCTTGGTGGAGTAGGCTCTTGGTTAGTTCCTGTGGACATGCTTGGTGTCAGTAGGCTCTTGGTTAGTTCCTGTGGACATGCTTGGTGGAGTAGGCTCTTGGCTAGTTCCTGTGGACATGCTCGGTGTCAGTAGGCTCTTGGTTAGTTCCTGTGGACATGCTTGGTGGAGTAGGCTCTTGGCTAGTTCCTGTGGACATGCTTGGTGTCAGTAGGCTCTTGACTAGTTCCTATGGACATGCTTGGTGTCAGTAGGCTCTTGGCTAGTTCCTGTGGACATGCTTGGTGGAGTAGGTCAACCATCCTTAAATGGTTTAGGCATTTATTTAGTTAAATCACAGGGATCCTTATTGACCACCGCTCAAGTTAAGTAAATATTCCCTATTTGATTATTTAAATATATTGTATATAAGGCAGGGACCTCGCCAAAACAAAACAGGAGATAACAAGATACTAAGCCTTGGCCAGTTTATTTAAAAATATAACAAGATGTAAAATATAAAAATATATATATATATATATGACATAATATTTAGAATTTAAGCTTGGCGCATTCTTACTAGCTCTGGTCATCAAAACATAGATACTCCTGATTAACTAGTCAAGACAATATATCATGACAACTACTTAAAGTACTATACTTAGTTCTCCTAAACTAGCATACCCTACGTTTGTTAACCCACAGAATTAATATATAAGCATATTGAAAGTTACTTCAAATAAATTTCTAATCAAAACAATGTAGCACGACAAATATTTAAATTACTGAGCTTAGTTTCCCAAAACCTACTTTGTTTAACCTGCGGAATTAGATATATAAACATATTGAAAGTAAATTGTCCTAAATTTCTAATCATAACAATATAATATGACAAATATCTAAGCAACTAAATTTAGTTCTCCAAAACCTATTTTGGTTAACCTGCGAAATTAGGTATACAAACATATTGAAAGTTAATTGTAATAAACTTCTAATCAAAACATCATAGTATAACAAGTATCTAATGTGCTAAATTTAGTTCTCCAAAACCTACTTTGGTTAACCTGCGAAATAAGATATACAAACATATTGAAAGTTAATCGTAATAAACTTCTACTCAAAACATCATAGTATAACAAGTATCTAATGTGCTAAATTTAGTTCTCCAAAACCTACTTTGGTTAACCTGCGATATAAGATATACAAACATATTGAAAGTTAATTGTCTTAAATTTCTAATCATAACGATATAATATGACAAATATCTAAGCAACTAAATTTAGTTCTTCAAAACCTATTTTGGTTAACCTGCGAAATAAGATATACAAACATATTGGAAGTTAATTGTAATAAACTTCTACTCAAAACATCATAGTACAACAAGTATCCAAAGTACTACATTTAGTTCTGCTAAACTGTTCACATACTGGAGAATCAATTTATAACCTACAGTCTACCATTTAACGATGCAATATCTCTAACTAGCTCGCCATCATTATGTCAACTTACATTGTTGGGAGTATTAGTTCCTCTAACGGCTAGTGGCATCAAAGAGTGATTTTTCCCATGTCAAACACTCGCCTTTATTCATTTGAATTCAGAGGGGAAAAAGGGGGTTGGAATGAATAGCCATAATTCGATATCATATTGTCCAATCGGCGACTAGAAGACCTCATCGGCGCCTGCGCAGAACGCCATGAAGTCTTGGTCTTGGATTACGGGGGGGGGGGGGTTACGAGTACACGACGATTGAGAGCTAGCCAAGTTTATCAGATCGCGCACGCGCTTTATTCACTGCCATCTATCTTGATGATGAAACAACAGGCTGTTCTTCCAGGACGTTAGATAGAGTTTGTTTTGTTGTGTGAGTGGATCGTACTGGTCGAAAAGGCTCGCCTTCGGCCTCGAATGTGTTCTCCGACAGGGCAGTAAAACAGGGTGAGTAGCCAGGCGAACTAAGTGGTGGCGGTGTAGTATGCGACCACGGTACAAATCCTCCGCCCCTACACGAGGCAGCCTCTTCCGTACTCAGGAATTCGGGTGGTCCAAGCTTTTGACACAGCGATCCAAGAGACGTCTTCCTTGATCTCAGTATCAGCAGCTGGTCAACACCGCTCTCCGTCAATCTGGCAAGAGCTCCACGCTTTTCAGCCTGTCCTCGCCACCCCAGCAACTGCGCTGTACCAAACCGAAGGCATTTCGGGCTCTTCTGTTCTTTGGCTCGACGACAGGAATGAAGGAGGGATGAAGGATCCCACTGAACAAATAAACACAAAGCGAGTACCCAACGAACACCACCAGAATTTTATCTCCCCACTAGCCGTACACAACCTGATATAATATAAAGCATTACAATCGCAAGCAAAAATCTAACCTAGCATTCAATGTCACAATTAAAAAAAAACAGTCATTATATAACCTGTAGTAAAGATTTCTCTAGTAATTTTACTTTGCTATAACACTGGAATTATACCAGATCATGATGTCTCCTGCGAGGGTATCATCCATTTATTGGAGTTAACATTGCTTCAACTAGGAGATTCCATCTTACAATCTTAAGTATACAAAATCTGGTAATTATCTCTGTTGCTTAATCTGCGGGCTTTCCCGGAGATGATAAATAACTTACATACTAACACTTACACTTTTACAGCACGGACTCACACACATACTCATCCCTGGACCAGGGATGAGGACTCTTTGATGCCACAGGATTTAATTTGAGATACGTGGGCCCGCCTGGTGATTGAAGGGTCACCAACATCACTAATCAGTACAGTTACAGGGGTGAGGAATCGCTCCACTCGCCATGGACCATTCCACTTCGGACTGAGTTTTGCTGAGATTTTGTCAATTGCGGAGCTCTGTGGATAACTTTTATTGAGGACCAGGTCTCCAATAGCAACCGAAACAGGGGTACGTCCAAGGTTATACCTATCAGCCACCTTTTTATGGGCCCTTTTTAAAGCTTCGAAGGCCTTTTGGCACCTATCTTTATGCGAGAACTTCTCATCCCCGCCCAGCAAGGGGTCCACATCCCATACCGTTAACAGAGGGTGGTTGAGTTCTCTACCCAGGAACACTGAAGCCGGAGAGGCATTGGTTGACTCATGAAACGCGGAATTAAATGCGACATTTAAGAACTCAATATCACGATCCCATCTAGCTTGATCAACCGAGTGGAAAATGGTTAAGGCCACCTTAAGATTCCTATTGAAACGCTCCACGTGGTTAGGGCAAGGGTAGTGGGGGCTGGTGGTTATGTGTTTAATGCCCCATCCAAAGCACAAGTCTTTGAAAGTGGCAGACCTAAAACAGGGCCCATTATCGCTCACTAAACTTCGGGGGGCACCAAATATCGCCCACACGCGTCTAGCAAGCGCGTTAGCAGTGGTCTTTGCTTTCATGTCCCTCAACGGTAAAATAATCACAAATTTAGAGAAAGCATCCAACACAATGAGTATACAAGTATTTCCTAAGGAGGATCGGGGCAGGGGGCCAACATAATCGACGAACACCTTTTCCCACGGAAGTCGAGCCACATCGGCCGAATGAAGCCCAACTTTCGTGTTCTGCGCCGGTTTTGCTTTTTGGCAATCTTCACACTGCTTAACTTGCAGTTTCACATCTCTGTACATCCCTGGCCAAAAGAACTCCCTAGAAATTTTACGATAAGTTTTAAGTATGCCCAGGTGACCACCAACAATAGAATGATGGAAATAACGCAACAACATTTTGCGTACCACAGTCGGGACAACAATCTTCCTTCCTTTCCCTTTCCCACTAGATATCACAAGAAGCCCTTTGTAAAGAGAATAAGGACCCACCTCCTCTCCCTTATTTATTTTATCTATTAGTTCCAAGCACCACGAGTCACTCCCTTGATGATCTCGAATCGAGATGAATGACTCCGGGATGGAATGAATTACACTAAATGGCTGTACAATATTTTGGGTCTCAATCGGCTCCAGATCTTCCGCCATCCGAGATAGGGCATCAGCAGTCACGTTATCCCTTCCAGGAACGTGATGCGTGCTGAATTTGTATTTCGAAAGGCGTAGCACCCACCTCCCGATCTTTCCTAACTGCTTTGGGTGTCGCCACATCCATGACAACGCCATGTTGTCAGTGTATAGTTCGAATTCGCGCTGTTCTAGATAGTCAGAGAATTTCTCAACGCCCACAACACATGACAGATATTCTTTCTCGAAAGCACTATATTTCTGTTCTGCCTGAGACAAGGTTTTGCTCGCAAAGGCCACGGGACGAACACCGTCCGCAGTTCTCTGGGACAAACCCGCGCCAAGGGCGACAGAAGAAGCGTCGACATGAAGAAGGAATGGGCAAGTGAAATCGGGCATGTGCAAAACCTCGGGGCTGATCAGTTTGCTCTTGAGAGTTTTGAAAGCACGAGATTGTTCCTCTCCCCAGACAAATGAGACACCTTTTTTCTTTAAGTAATTTAAGGGGGCAGCAATTTCAGAGAAATGCGGGATAAAGCGTGCGTAGTAAGCGCACATGTCAACGAAACGCATCACACCCTTTATGTTTTTTGGTTGTGGGTAATCGACAATGGGTTTCACCCTTTCGGGGTCGACCAGCATATTCCCATTGGAAATAATATACCCAAGATACTTGATAGATTGCTTGGCCCACGTGACCTTGTCGGGGTTAACAGTCAAACCCGCCAGACGCAAACGGCTCAGTACAATGTCTAAATGTTCAAGATGTTCATCAAGAGAATTACTGTATACACAGATGTCATCAAGGTAATTAAAGACGAACTTATATTTTAAGTCTGAGAAGATGTGATCCAGAACACGGCTTAATGCCTGGCCACCGATACTAGCGCCCAACGGTACACGATTAAATTCGTATAATTGCCAAGGGGTAACAAACGCCGTGAACTTCTTTGACCGCTCTGTGAGAGCGCATTGTAAAAAACTGGCATTCAAGTCAATGAGACTATACACTTTAGCGCCCCCTAGATGTTGGAACGCACTCTCCACACTAGGCATGGGGTAGGGATCAAACTGGATTTTTTTATTTACCTTCCTATAGTCTACGATCAACCTGTGTCCTTGTCCTTTTCTCGGAATAATAAATGCCGGACTAGCGTACGGGGATTTAGATGGCCTAATCACCCCCTTCTGTTCTAAGTCCTCTATCAACTCGCGAAATATTTTCATTTTGGGTGGGTTACATGAATAGGGACCCGACCTAACCGGAATCTCGTCCGTGACTACAATATCATAGGGGAGTATGTCACATTTTCCCCAGACGGGTGTTATGACATCCGAGTACTTCTTAATCAAGGTATTAACGCGATCTTCATCGCTTCCTAAGTGACTACACCACATGGGTCTAGAACATAGACACAATGGCACTTTAATCTGAGAATTAAACCCAAACCTTAAATGTCCCAAGCCTAAGTCTAAGATACCTCTAGTATCCCACAAAAAGTCCATTCCTAATATGACGTCGCATACTAGTTTGTTTACAACATATAACTTTCTTTTCCAAGAAAAAACGATTAATTTTGAGAGACGGATAAACAAATCTGTCAATAATAATGCTACTTCCATTCCCTAAAACAAATGTACGGGGAGCACACTTATTTATTTGAACGTCACATTTGAGTTTACTACCCCGGATGCTACTCAGAAACTCAGCATTAATGAACGATGCGTTAGCGCCCGTGTCGACTAAAGCGGCACCGTGATTTGACCCAATACAAAATTCGACCATGGGGATAGGGGTCTCGAGTGGTTTATTAATATTAGTAAAGCGTCGTGTAACTTTACCACTCCTCAGGTTACACGTCACACGTTTCCCGCCGGACATTGGTACCGGAGGTGCCCTAATTGCTTACAACCAAAACATCTAACTCGAGATAGGTCGCGACTATTATTCCCTCCTCGATGTCCAGTAGGTTTGCTATTATAAGGTCTATTAATCACGGGGGGCGTCTGAGAATACGTAAGCTGACCAAAGCTGTTTTTTGACTTCTGGTTAAAAGGGGTTGATGAAGCGGAGGGTTTAGAAACTGTAATAGGGTGCTTCTCAAAATATTCCCGTTCACCCAAAAGTGATCCCTCAATTTTGGAAGCCAGAGAGTACAACTCTGAAAAGGAACACGGCAATTGGGAAAATACAAAATGTCTCCTAGTAAGAGGCGACACATTCTCTAGAATAATTTCTACGATTTGTCGCTCACCGAGTTTTAAATTGAGGATGCTCGCTGCTTCTGACACAGAAAGAATAAAAATCCTAAGAGACTCGTGTGGAAGTTGGAAACGGTACACGAATTCTGAACATAAACGTTCCCTCTCTCTCCTAGAAACTAGAGAGTCAAATATGTTATCCATAACAGTAACCCAGGGGTTCCCCTGACTTATCCCCTCGGAGATAAGGTGTGTTAAGAACCCTGAAGTTTTCCCCAGACATAACACTATATTTCCGCGTCCTCAACCAGACGTAATTTATGGACTTTGTTTACTTCCAGCAGGAAAGCGAACAACGAGGAACTATTTTGTCCATCACACACAGGAATGCGATTCAACCAATCACTGACTACTTTGGACCGAGTCCTACTATCATGTGAACCGTCTGACCGAACAATAACATGGTTAGAGAGTGGGTTCTGCGAAGATAATGTGTTACCAACAGGATCTAATGGGGCCTGCCTCTCAACACTGGTCATAGGGACCTCTCTATTCCTACCGACCACCTGACCGGGCACATCACTATTATCAACGTCAAAAAATAATGGATTTTTCTCACCCAACTCCCGAGACAGCATGGTCCTCAATTCACGAACAGTGGATTCGGGGTTAACGGCTATCCCTCGGCCCACGAGCTCCGCAATTAACGCCTCTCGGTTTAGCTTGTATACTTGAGATTTACAGCCAAGTATTTCAGAAGTGTCCATCGGTGTCCGATCCATGGCGTAGAACGAGGATTGTAACAAACAAACAACAATATGAGTGCAATGATCAAAAAGATATAAATATAAATATAAATATAAAACCCTGTGAAGCAGAGTGGGGGCAGCTCAACCATCCTTAAATGGTTTAGGCATTTATTTAGTTAAATCACAGGGATCCTTATTGACCACCGCTCAAGTTAAGTAAATATTCCCTATTTGATTATTTAAATATATTGTATATAAGGCAGGGACCTCGCCAAAACAAAACAGGAGATAACAAGATACTAAGCCTTGGCCAGTTTATTTAAAAATATAACAAGATGTAAAATATAAAAAATATATATATATATGACATAATATTTAGAATTTAAGCTTGGCGCATTCTTACTAGCTCTGGTCATCAAAACATAGATACTCCTGATTAACTAGTCAAGACAATGTATCATGACAACTACTTAAAGTACTATACTTAGTTCTCCTAAACTAGCAT
This sequence comes from Timema cristinae, assembly GCA_039000515.1. Classification (NCBI taxonomy): domain Eukaryota; kingdom Metazoa; phylum Arthropoda; class Insecta; order Phasmatodea; family Timematidae; genus Timema; species Timema cristinae. The sequence goes on along the minus strand of JBCFYV010001001.1, from coordinate 29,294,321 downwards.
ACCCTACGTTTGTTAACCCACAGAATTTAATATATAAACATATTGAAAGTTACTTCAAATAAATTTCTAATCAAAACAATGTAGCACGACAAATATTTAAATTACTGAGCTTAGTTTCCCAAAACCTACTTTGTTTAACCTGCGGAATTAGATATATAAACATATTGAAAGTAAATTGTCCTAAATTTCTAATCATAACAATATAATATGACAAATATCTAAGCAACTAAATTTAGTTCTCCAAAACCTATTTTGGTTAACCTGCGAAATTAGGTATACAAACATATTGAAAGTTAATTGTAATAAACTTCTAATCAAAACATCATAGTATAACAAGTATCTAATGTGCTAAATTTAGTTCTCCAAAACCTACTTTGGTTAACCTGCGAAATAAGATATACAAACATATTGAAAGTTAATCGTAATAAACTTCTACTCAAAACATCATAGTATAACAAGTATCTAATGTGCTAAATTAAATCTCCAAAACCTACTTTGGTTAACCTGCGATATAAGATATACAAACATATTGAAAGTTAATTGTCCTAAATTTCTAATCATAACGATATAATATGACAAATATTTAAGCAACTAAATTTAGTTCTTCAAAACCTATTTTGGTTAACCTGCGAAATAAGATATACAAACATATTGGAAGTTAATTGTAATAAACTTCTACTCAAAACATCATAGTACAACAAGTATCCAAAGTACTACATTTAGTTCTGCTAAACTGTTCACATACTGGAGAATCAATTTATAACCTACAGTCTACCATTTAACGATGCAATATCTCTAACTAGCTCGCCATCATTATGTCAACTTACATTGTTGGGAGTATTAGTTCCTCTAACGGCTAGTGGCATCAAAGAGTGATTTTTCCCATGTCAAACACTCGCCTTTATTCATTTGAATTCAGAGGGGAAAAAAGGGGGTTGGAATGAATAGCCATAATTCGATATCATATTGTCCAATCGGCGACTAGAAGACCTCATCGGCGCCTGCGCAGAACGCCATGAAGTCTTGGTCTTGGATTACGGGGGGGGGGTTACGAGTACACGACGATTGAGAGCTAGCCAAGTTTATCAGATCGCGCACGCGCTTTATTCACTGCCATCTATCTTGATGATGAAACAACAGGCTGTTCTTCCAGGACGTTAGATAGAGTTTGTTTTGTTGTGTGAGTGGATCGTACTGGTCGAAAAGGCTCGCCTTCGGCCTCGAATGTGTTCTCCGACAGGGCAGTAAAACAGGGTGAGTAGCCAGGCGAACTAAGTGGTGGCGGTGTAGTATGCGACCACGGTACATAGGCTCTTGGCTAGTTCCTGTGGACATGCTTGGTGGAATAGGCTCTTGGTTAGTTCCTGTGGACATGCTTGGTGGAGTAGGCTCTTGGTTAGTTCCTGTGGACATGCTTGGTGGAGTAGGCTCTTGGCTAGTTCCTGTGGACATGCTTGGTGGAGTAGGATCTTGGCTAGTTCCTGTGGACATGCTTGGTGGAGTAGGCTCTTGGTTAGTTCCTGTGGACATGCTTGGTGGAGTAGGCTCTTGGCTAGTTCCTGTGGACATGCTTGGTGGAGTAGGATCTTGGCTAGTTCCTGTGGACATGCTTGGTGCCAGTAGGCTCTTGACTAGTTCCTGTGGACATGCTTGGTGTCAGTAGGCTCTTGGCTAGTTTCTGTGGACATGCTTGGTGTCAGTAGGATCTTGGCTAGTTCCTGTGGACATGCTTGGTGCCAGTAGGCTCTTGGCTAGTTCCTGTGGACATGCTTGGTGGAGTAGGCTCTTGGTTAGTTCCTGTGGACATGCTTGGTGGAATAGGCTCTTGGCTAGTTCCTATGGACATGCTTGGTGTCAGTAGGCTCTTGGCTGGTTCCTGTGGACATGCTTGATGGAGTAGGCTCTTGGCTCGTTCCTGTGGACATTCTTGGTGTCAGTAGGCTCTTGGCTAGTTCCTGTGGACATGCTCGGTGTCAGCAGGCTCTTGGCTAGTTTCTGTGGACATGCTTGGTGTCAGTAGGCTCTTGGCTAGTTCCTGTGGACATGCTTGGTGCCAGTAGGCTCTTGGCTAGTTCCTGTGGACATGTTGGTGGAGTAGGCTCTTGGCTGGTTCCTGTGGACATGCTTGGTGTCAGTAGGCTCTTGGCTAGTTCCTGTGGACATGCTTGGTGTCAGTAGGCTCTTGACTAGTTCCTGTGGACACGCTTGGTGGAGTAGGCTCTTGGCTAGTTCTTGTGGACATGCTTGGTGGAGTAGGCTCTTGGCTAGTTCCTGTGGACATGCTTGGTGGAGTAGGGTCTTGGCTAGTTCCTGTGGACATGCTTGGTGCCAGTAGGCTCTTGGCTAGTTCCTGTGGACATGCTTGGTGGAGTAGGCTCTTGGCTAGTTCCTGTGGACATGCTCTGTGTCAGTAGGCTCTTGGCTAGTTCCTGTGGACATGCTCGGTGTCAGTAGGCTCTTGGCTAGTTCCTGTGGACATGCTTGGTGGAATAGGCTCTTGGCTAGTTCCTGTGGACATGCTTGGTGGAGTAGGCTCTTGGCTAGTTCCTGTGGACATGCTTGGTGTCAGTAGGCTATTGGCTAGTTCCTGATTTCAGTTGCTTTGAAAGGGGCATAGATGAAGTTGAGACTCCTGGGGAAAAACCCTCAAAGAAACCAATTCCTGGCATGTCAGATGAGATTACAAGAGCGTCTGTAAGTCGAGTTGTCTATAGAATGTATCGTCAAGGTTGGTTCCAGTAATTAATCACGAAACTCTTACATGGATCTTGACATCTCTTACTTATGTCTTTTAACATGTTTATATTAGCTACAATTTGTAATAAAAGAAATTATGGCAGCTCAAAATATTCAATTATTTTCCTTTAATTGATTCTCAGTGAAACCTGTGTCATTGGATATTGTCTTGTCGTCCATCAGAGAGACAACCAACATATCTACCTGTATAACCATTAATTTTAATAAAAAATATACTAATAGATATAAGATTGTTTTTTGAAATATGATTATTTTTTAAAAATATTTTAAAATTTTATATTGAAGGTATCTTATATTTTTATTGTTATAATTTTTCTTGTTTTCAAAACTTTGCTTATCAATGTGAATGAGTAATGCTCATCATTATTATTATTATTAACACCACGTCTTACTACCCGTTCGGGCTATACGCACTTACGCTAATGTGTAATGGTAGGGTGATTGTGAGATGAAATGAAGGACCTACAGTTTAATATGGGATCCGAACCACGGTGGAGGCCTGGCATTCCACACATTCACAAGTTGTGATTTATAACCAGAATACTATAGCTCTTACGCCAGACAGGCTATAAGATACTAACATTTTCAAAATTTTACATCTTGTAAAAATTGACAAATTGAATATCCTGCGAACCCAGATGGGTTCTTGCGTTACACAAAACTAAACTGAAGATAAACATTCTTGAAAATGTCGTATCTAAAAGGATTAAAGTAATACGTGATATCCCTAAGAAGCTTATTTTTTATAGTTGTAAAGGTTTTAAATTTAAATATTAATTTGCCAAAAACAGAATTTCAACATACAGCAGTCAAAAGGGAATTTCGTACCTTCTAAAAACATCCCGGACACCAATGTATGTCCGAGGACCTGATCCTGACAAGAGTAGTTCGTCCATCTGGACTACACCATTATATACAAAATTATTCTAGCTCAGAGAGGGGGGAGAGGGGTAAACAAAACACAGGAAAACACGAAACAACGCAGAGAGGGAGGGGATAACTAGACGACGGTAGAATAACGTAGCAGCAGGTAGATTGTTCTAGAACAAATGTTTCAACACATTACCACATTCTTGCGCGTGCGCGCCACAATTTTCCCAGCATGCCTCGCGATAATGCACGGTTCAGTCTTGCATGATTTTCACTCGCTTAGTTGGTCAGTTAAATTCATTGCGGCATGTTATTTCTGTGCTAGGAGTACATTAGTGAGTTGAAACTGCTGAATGGGGCAACGGTGAGTTTACTTGTTTTAATTCCATTAGTGTCCAGTCTTGTTTTTATTTATTAACTATTGTAGTTTTACGGTAATAAACGCTACACCCGGACTCCCAACACCGAAGTCTGATACCTTACTCCCTAGACCGCCAGGTCACCAAGTATTGCTTAACATATGTTTTGGCGTAGGGATACATTATAGTACATTTCTAGTTATCTTATACAGTTAATGCTATCAATATCAGACTTTTTTTTATGTATCTAGTACACTTGTAGGGTGGATTATGGCGTCAAAACCCATTTGAAGGATATTATTAAATAAAAATAAAAATAAATAGAACGTCATGGGTGAATTTAAGGATTTGACCAAACGTCCAACTGTAATCCAAACACAAGGATACATCACAACTCGTAATCAACAAATTTCTACCGTTTCCAAGACCAACTAGCTCACCCGTTGCCCCTATGAGGTCAGCAGCCAGTGAGAACCTAGATAGTTCCCATGGCCCCTTCAGGCATGTGGGAGTGATCACGTGACAGGGTGTGTCGGGAGGAAGCAAATAACAGCCTCGCTCGTCTCCACAGAATGTTTCCAACGTCATCAAACCAATATATTGGTCTTGATGAATGTGGGAGTAAATAACTGCTTGGAGGACAGTTGTAACAATACAATGAGGAGTAGACTGAGACAACACATACAATTGTAACAATACAATGGGGAGTAGACTGAGACAACACATACAGTTGTAACAATACAATGGGAGTAGACTGAGACAACACAGACAGTTGTAACAATACAATGGGGAGTAGACTGAGACAACACAGACAGTTGTAACAATACAATGAGGAGTAGACTGAGACAACACAGATAGTTGTAACAATACAATGAGTAGACTGAGACAACACAGATAGTGGTAACAATACAATGAGGAGTAGACTGAGACAACACAGATAGTTGTAACAATACAATGAGGAGTAGACTGAGACAACACAGACAGTTGTAACAATACAATGGGGAGTAGATTGAGACAACACAGACAGTTGTAGCAATACAATGGGGAGTAGACTGAGACAACACAGACAGTTGTAACAATACAATGGGGAGTAGACTGAGACAACACAGACAGTTGTAACAATACAATGGGGAGTAGACTGAGACAACACAGACAGTTGTAAAAATACAATGGGAAGTAGACTGAGACAACACAGATAGCTGTAAAAATACAATGAGGAGTAGACTGAGACAACACAGACAGTTGTAGCAATACAATGGGGAGTAGACTGAGACAACACAGACAGTTGTAACAATACAATGAGGAGTAGACTGAGACAACACAGATAGTTGTAACAATACAATGAGTAGACTGAGACAACACAGATAGTGGTAACAATACAATGAGGAGTAGACTGAGACAACACAGATAGTTGTAACAATATATTCGGGAGAAAACTGAGACAATATTTTTGTTAATATATAAAAGAGACTACATTTAAATATTATATTTCCCAAAAAAACTCACTTGTATATTATAGTTTATTTTTAACCAGATTTAGCTCATAAATTTAGTTTTAGTATATGTGTCCCTGGTGTGGTTCGGATTCCCCTTTACTTGAAGCACATATCTCCTAAGAGTAAGCGAGATGATAAGATTGGGAATAATATTGCAAACGCCATTTGTCTTTCAACCAGCAACACATTTCTGTATCACATATTGCCTGCTATAACAGTTCTAGGGTAGCTGCAGAGCTTAGTGTAATATGTTTTTATATTATATTTTAAAATTGAGGCTATTAATATCAGATGGATTTACATTTTAATTTACAACGTTGATGTGAAGTTAGTGCTTTCACTAGTCAATATCATACTCACTCCATTATGTTAAAACAAAAAAGAAGACAAAACCACCTTTAAATTATGGCGTACAATTTCCCAGTGACAAAACAGTAACATAAAACAACTAAACGCGTCATTAAATATGAATGTGTAGCAATAAAAATGTGTCTTTCCTTCTCCACAGACTCGTTCCTAAATGCGCTACTTCCAATCCATACCAACTCACTCGAGAGTGAAGATGGAACAAACATGGCTGACTTGATGAGCTGTCTCACAACTTGACGATAACCAGAACATTTCACACAAGGCTCTGCGTATTTTATTTTTATTATTATTATTATTATTATTATTATTATAATTAGCACCGCGTCTTACTACCCGTTCGGGTTATACGCACTTACGCTAATGTGTAATGGTAGGGTGATTGTGAGACGAAATGAAGGACCTACAGTTTAACGTGGAATCCGAACCACGGTGGAGACCTGGCATTCCTCACATTCACACATATCTTAGTATCGCGACGCGTTTGGATTATAAGCATATGTAAGTCTACCAATTACACTAATTTATTTAAAATGAGAAAGTTTGAATTTCGAATAAGCGTACCAGCATTCTCGTAAGGGGATATGGAAGACCATAGAGGAAAAATCACCCAACCGGGATTCAAACTCTGATCTCCCTCGTCATTCAGCTGTGTAGGCTATCCTGAGATTGACGCCGACCAGGGTTATTAAATTAGCGGTTCATGGACCCCATTCAACCCGGTCCAGCCCTCCCTGTAGCAGTGCCGCATGTGACAGGGTGACAGGGTACAGGGTTTCCTGTAATGACCCCCACCACTTCTCCCCTACACGGCACAGATGCACACGTCAACAATCCGGATCGCAAAGCAACACAATATAGTATTATCTCTAAAGATAGCCACAGTGGTACCAATATAGTATTATCTCTAAAGCTAGCCACAGTGGTACCAATATTCCAATAGAGCGTTTATAGATTTCCTTATTATTTGTGATATTTACCAACAATAAACAATGTGTGGTTCGTTGTTTAGATAAAGTGAAAATGTTTCTACTTTGACACCGAGTTTTCCTAAGTACCCGTCTATGCTTGTGCAGGTACTGTATTTTTGAAAATCAGGACTGGGTCGATCCCCAGTTAGTCAGAATTATATATTTTTTGGAACGGCCCGGTTTGATAGCCCTGCCTTAGATAATCCGACCAACAAAGAGGGCGAATAGACCCCATCTACGGTAGGAGATTGACAGCTAACAGAAGGATCTTTATTACAATTATTGGTCTCCATAAGAACAGCCGATACAAATGAATTGAAACCGAACCCATTGTTGACAATCACGCTCATCTTAGCAAGTGTATACTGCAACAGACGTATTCAATGATATTATGAAACAAATACAACATGTAATTTAGTTAGAGTGTTGTTTAATGAAGCAATTATCTGCGCCTTGTTGTAATAATGGCGACTGTTTGAAATATAAGTATTAATTATTCAGATAAACCCGTAGAACGGCGTGCAGATGACACTAGGACACAGAATTAGCGCTAAACAATAGAAACAACTAAATATTTCAATCCAAACGATGAGCTAAACATTTACGTCTTCGAAACGTTATATACAATCCAACCAACTTATTGTTTGAATAATATTTCTCTAGCTTTGAATTCACGGTGAATCATTATAATCTTATTTAGAAAGCTCTTTATTTAGATAATACATATTATTTTAAAATAAGATAATAAGTTAGCAATATAAAATTTTGACTTCCATCTAAAGATAATGGCTTTTTTTTTCTTTCGTCAGTAAACAAAATTAATTATTTCAAAGCCCATCAGGTTGTAGACACACAACTAATCCCTAACACATTAGCGTAATTAATATATAAAATATAGGGCCTCCACGTGAACCTAGACGGGGTAGTAAGACGCAGTGCAAGAGAAAAAATATACAAACAAATCGCCTGTCCGGAAGAAAAGTGACACAAATCAAAAAACACTATTTTACAGGAAATGCATTTTAAACTTTCTCACTTTCTAATATAACTGTTGTATTACAATGGTAACTATTAGGAATTTAAAATAAAAATTAAAAATTCAAAAATAACATAGGCTTTACAATCATATAAGTATGTGTTAATAAAAAGTTAAAAAAATCATCATAAGCATAACATTTCAACCCCAATTTTGATTTGTGTCCCTTTTCCTGCAAATATATTAAACTAAACTAATGAAACTAATGAAACACAATATGAAAAAAAAATTATTTAACAACCATCAATACACCTTAATTTTTTTTATATAATATTGAGCATTGGAAATGACAAAAATTTAAGGATCTCCCTTTCAAGATACAATTTTTACAAAGATTCATAAAATGGTAAGTAGTTCTTAGGAATACAATTTTTTCCAAACAATGATAACAAACCTGTTTTCTTTTTTTCTGTGATTCCAACTTTGCGATTGTAAACTTTTTTCAACTGTGGCTTTCTTGGGTTTTTTTCTGTGGTTTAATACCAACACACTATCATACTGATCTTGTTCGTAAGATGTTTTGTAGAACAATGTCCCTGAGAATTCCTTCATTATTTTAATAACTTTGATATCAGAAACTCTCACGGGTTCTCCGTTTCCGTTTTTTGGAAGAGAGTGGAACCCCAAATCAGCCGCTAACTGTTTTAAATCAAAGATGTCTTCATGACAAATTTCATCAACTTTATATGGCTGGCCAGTTTTCTTAGCACTCCTTATTAGAGTGACATATTGATCGGGAAGGTATACTGGACCCGATCTTTTTGATTGTTTAATCTGACGTTCTATTACAGAATGGGCGCTATCCCCCTCATTCTGGCTGTGCCCTGAAATTAAAAACTTATGTGTTATGCTCTCTAAGTCTTCATATTTCAAAACAGCGTGCATGTAAGCTGCAATCATTAATCGATTTTTTTGTTGTCCTGCACAGTTATCAGAATAAAATATTACATTAATCTTTTTTTGGTCTCTGGTTGCATTGTCTCTCTTTTTATATTGTACTATCATGTCCAAGTACCGTAATACACAGGAACCAATTTCATTTACTCCCCTTTTAGCTTCCCCCTCATGCCACACATAGCATTGAACATCTTTTGTTTGAATGTTGCACACGGTTAAATTAAACACATTTATTTTTGAAACGTAATAGAAGGAGAAAACATCTCCTGATGGGCATGGGAGAACGGCCTGGAGATCATACACAGCAACAATGCTGTCGAACCTTTTGTCGTTTTCTTTTTCTTTTCGTGATAATTCTGTTTCCAGGCGGTGGGTATCATATTTATCTTGTGGTTTTAACTTTTCTTCTCCCACAGCATTATTATATCCAGTACACAGCACACACTGGTCTTTCTTTGGTACAAAAAAAGACAAGTTAAATTCTTCATTAAAGATCCGGGCATACATCATGTAGTTTCCAGCAGGGTTATTTTTCTTATCACAGCCATCTTTATAGTCTCTGTGAAGCTGTGCAATGGTTTTACCTCCTTCAATGTATTCCTTTTTGGTGTTTGCGCGACAGTAGTGACTCTCTATTCGGGGTATTAGCTTAATGTGTTCTCTGATCCCATTTTTTATGGTTTCGTCAACCTTAGCATGGTGTCCATGTTTTCCCCTCAAATCGGAGGATAACATCTGGCCTGTAAATAAATTTTGTTTCAACAGCACAGTCCTTAGTGGCCTGTCCGTAATGCATAGGGTAGATTTGAAAAATAATTTGCATATGCGAACCCTCTGTCCTCAAAATTTCAAAGTAAAACGCATTATTGGGACGCCTATGACTGTCTTCCCTAACATATCTATATTTAGGATTAACGGGTGTCATGCTGGCAGAAAGAAAATGTCGCTGTTTTTCTAAATCAGATAACCCCCAATAATCATCGAAAATCTTCTTCCGATCTTCCTCTGTAAATTTGGTGCAACATTTCAACTTACACTTATCGTTACAAGGGGGAAGCAATTTTCGGGCTGGAATAACTTTTTTTCTGGAAGATGAGGATGTATAGCTCTCTCCAGAATTTCTTAAACGCTTAGCACTATTTTTATCCAGTTTTCTGGATTAGAGAGTCGTGTCTTACCCTTTTTAACTGTTTGAGATGGATCTTTAACTTTTCTCTTCCTTGAGTGATTTATTTCAGTTTCATTAAGTCCTATATTTTCTAATTTGGTTCCCTCATTGCTTGAAGAAGAGGAGGATTCACTTTCATAATTGGGATCAGCATTAGTATCATCACTACTAAATGGTTCTGATAGAGAATGTTCACTTACATGTTGTTGATCAGTTTCAATTACTTCCCTATTGCTCATGTTATTAATATCTTCAATAATATTTTATGTTTGGTATTCCATTGCTAGTTGGTCATCTATAGAATTAAAATACATCTTTAGATTTAAAAAAAAAGAAGTAAAAACTTTAATAAAATAACAGTGATTTACAAAGTACATTGATTATAAAAATTGTTTACCTGATTCCAGTATAATATAATTAGTATCTGGCTCCAGCTGTGTTTTATTGGCTGACGTTCCTTCTATATTACTCCCGCCATTAATCTCTTCAATAATATTTTGTGATTGGTATTCCATTGATAGTGGGTCATCTGCAAAATTAAAATAATACATTAGTAGATTCAAACAGTCCAAAAACAAGGGAAAACCTTTGTGAAAATAACAATGATTTACAAAGCAAATTGAATATAAAAGTTATTTACCTTTATTATATTCCAGTGTGATATTATTCTTTGAGTCATTGGTTGAGGTTCCTCTGGTAGATGTCATATTATTATTATCCTGCTTTACGATTTTCCAATCATAACTATGTTTAGTACTATCGATAGCTTCCTTAGCTAATTTGATAATAAGATTTGTTCGATTAGACATCTTTTCTAAAAATTAAAAAATACAAGTAAGTCAATCGGAATGCAAATTCAGTTGATTGCATTGTTATTTAGTTACATCCGTGAAAAATGTGACTCGAAATATTTTGTGAGCAACAAATAAAATTATGCAATTTTTTTTTATGAATAGTGACATAACTGGCAAAATAACACAAACATAAGAAAAACTCTAATAACTTATCGCTAGAAGATGGACACATCTCAAAATATTACTCATATTAAAATTAATATTGAAAAAAATGGTCTTACATTTTCAATAAAAATGACACATTCCTAAATAGGTCACTGTTCTGCCAAACACTTTAAATAATTCTGAAACACCAAAATGTGACGCTTTTCCTGACAGGGCGCGATCATTCCTGGTCAAACCTCAGAACCCAAGTAACATGTGTCATTGTTCTCGAATCGGTTGACGGTATTCCCGCCAAAAGAAAAGTGACACTAGTGCCATCTAGCCACGCTTTTATGAATTAACAACATGACACTTTTCTTGGAGAAAATATATGTCTTTTACGATTATTTTAACAGCATAACTCAAAAATAGAGATTTTTGAGTTGTGTCACTTTTCTTCCGGATGAACGAAATATAATCTGGTTTAATTTGATTACATGTTAGCTATATATTATTTTAATTCAATGTTTGCTGCTCCCGGAAATAGAGACATCCACTTGCACACGTGTTGTACTTTCGCATGAGTTATTAGACGAAAAGTTGGCTGACGCCTTTTTATCTTCAATCTTTAGCACACTTAGAAACACCTACAGGAAAATACGTCTTCCTGATTGGTTAGTAATAAAACTTTGGATATTCGTTTCCAATATTCCGAATGTATGGAGTCCAAACGTTAATATTTTGAGCCAAAAGTCACAATTGTTGAATTAAATCCTACCATAGGTTACTTTAAATTCTGTAACATTACGTGGTATAATGTTACAACTGGACAACAAGCTTACTACCCGCTCCAATAAATTCAACTCAATTAGGATCCCTACAATAGTAATTTTCTCTGTTGTAGTTCTTGTAGGCAAAGAAGACACAATAAAACAATGCTGCACAATATATTTCATTACTCGATCCAATTTTAAGTAAGGCGGCACCTGGACTCCTAGATTGGCGAGTGGGTCAAGGGAGATCCAATGGGTCAACAAAGCGACCCGGCACTCCGACTGTACTAGCGTGAAATGAACCAAGAACTATCAACATCAACTAGAAGACAATTATGTATCCGACCCCTGACGGAGACTAGAGGAACCTCCTTCAAAACATCGGGTGATTGGAGATATTCACGGATATTCCGATGGAGCAAGCGGAATCAACAATGGTGTACGTGACTGTTTGAAGGCATCGTTGACGTCATCATATGCGTGTTTGGTGAATTCTCACCCCCTTCCATAACAACGAAATCCCTATATAATGGCCGTGCAAGCTTGCCATAATCGACTATCCAACGATCGACGACAGACCATTGTCATGGACCTGGACAATGGCTGGAGAAAACTTGTAAAATGTATCAAAATCGTCGCTTAGACGGGTGGAGTTATGAACTCTAACTTATTTATCTACTTTAAACTTTTTGTATATAATATTCAGTTTCAAAATCTAACGTATTAATAGTTTGATCGTCAAACTATGTCTAAACATTCTATCTTAGATAGGTCGCCGCTCGGGCGCTGTAACTTTTGCTTATATATTTATTCTCGTAAATATCCTCAGTTATGACTTGTTAATATTATATTGTTTGTAATTGTAGAGTAATTTTTTTATCGAAGTAACTTTTCATATTTAAAATTATGGTTTGATTTAACGTAACGTGGAGTAACTTTTTATTGGAATTTGAATTAGGATGACTTTAATCTTTTGTAACTGTAAGTTCTGTTTGAACAGCTAAAGTTTTGTTAATTGATGGAACTGTTTGTTCCATATTATAAGTCAGATCTGATAGTCCCGCGGGAGTTTGGCTTATGTCTGGTAGTCAAACCCTCACGTTGTGTAAACTCTGTTGTGTAGTTGTCAAATTTAAATCTTTATATTTATGATATCGTTTTCTGTGAATTACGAAACCTTTGGAACCACATCAAGGTGCCCATTAGGCCCTTATAATTTTGTATCGCATTTAAAAATATTCGCTTTGTTATTGTCTCTTATAGACTGGACTATCAATATTATGATGGATTTCATGTTCCCTTTTGTTAAAACACTTGCGCAACTTTAATGATATAAAGTTGTTGGCTTCGAGCATAATTTCCAACTGTACTATAATGAGACCATTTTTTGTTATCTGCGCTATTGTCATTTAATTGAATAAACTGCTCATTTTGTTGAATCTATATATATTTTATAATTTCCATATTTTGTATGTTAAGTTCATCCTCTCCCTTTTTATGGTCGGGGGGGTACAGGATACAAAGAGGGTGCAACAATTCTTAGGCCTTTCACTCACGGAACTACTCTAAAAGACTCAAAAGTGACGAGAGTAAAACCTAAATTGCCAACCAGTAGCTTGAGCGTTACTGTTATTGTATTTCACGGAGTTACTGTTTGCTAACCGGTTTACGACATGTCCGTGATTAGTAACTGGAAACTCAACAAGCCAGTCGCCGGGCTATCAAAGTTACAAACTCACTCATAAATGAACAATCAGCTTTCTTCCGACATTCTGTACAATGATAAATATATTTTGCATCAATTTGTTGTAGTCCCTTTGTCAAGAAAGATGATCGATTATTATTGCTAGTATTATTAATATTACGCAGTTTATGTTCTTTTCATTGTATGGATAAAACCAAAATCTTCTTTATCTGTGTCTCTTTTTTTTCTGTAATAATAATAATAATAATAATAATAATAATAATAATAATAATAATATAAAACGAAAGCCTCCCAACATTCGAGTCACAAGACAATATATAAATAAAGATTAAATATTCTAGAAGCTCGAAGAAAGTGCTTGAAGCTAGATAGCACGAAACTGATTGAAATTACGTCACTTTGGAATAGCACCGCGCGCAAAACACAAATAACAACCAGTTACCGACCGGTTGGTGACTTCAGTCACTAACAAGTCTAATCACAACGGTATCACAATTAACAAGATGGTATTACTGCAATAAAATGGCTGTGTAATGATTTCATGGTTCCTTCATTCAAACTTTTAGAGTAAAATATCATCTAAATACTGTCACCGCCTGTCCGTGTGGTCCTAGGTTGTCAGGATGGGTTGTGGTCGAGGATGGGTTGTGGTCGAGGATGGGGGAAGTGACTGGATCCTGATTGTGAGGGTTCGTAATAAACTTCCAACTTGTTATTTTATTGTACTACTATGTATGCTCTTTTAAAAAACGTGATGTTGATGAGATATATTAAAAGGTATGAAAGAACTTAATGGAATGAATCAGGAGCTCGTGGCAGAACGAAGTATAACAAGGAACGCTTAGTGACTGAACTCTAGGTGAGATTACACCGTTGATGAACCCCAGTACCCTTGGCCCGACGGTTGCCCTCTAGTGCATGTCCTAACCCTCAAAATGGGCAGTGGGACCCCCTAACCCCTAGACTCGTTGGTGATTAGTCAGCTCTGTTAGCTGGGACACACTATTTAACCCGGCTTCTAGCTCGGTTTACCGTGAGGAATGCTAACCTTCTGTTTATATTCTATTGTTTACAAGCTAATAACACCTTGCAACACTCGTTTTGTCATTCACAATCCAGAGCACAACAATACTAAACAAACTAGCCTCAGTATAGGCAGAGTCGATTACAATACCATTTAACTATCGGTCATTAACCAAGACTACTCACCATTACATGTTGTGTGTGAGTAAATTCATCAACCGTTTCCAGCCTGTGGTCCGGTCAGTTTAGTAAAATGCCTCCCTTTTCCTCTATCCTTACACCCTTCTTCCCCTTTTCACAAGTAATAGGAGATTTAAACACTCTTTTTTATCTGCTCCTCGCATCTCTCTACTGTCTCATGTACTCCTACTCTTTCCCTGATAACTTCTTTCCTAATTCTGATTCTCCTGGTGACAGTTAACGTGCTCTCCTTGTCTCTCTTACATTCAATTCCTTGTTTCTCCTGGTGACAGCTAACATGCTCTCTATTCTCTTAAACATTCAATGTCCTTGTTTCCTGGTACAGCTAAACATGCTCCTAGTCTCTTTACATTCAATGTCCTTGTTTCTCTGTGAAAAGCTAACATGCTCTCTATTTCTACATTCATGTCCTTGTTTCTCCTGGTGACACTAACATGTCTCCTACTCTCTCTACATTCATGTCCTTGTTTCTCCTGGTGACAGCTAACATGCTCTCCTAGTCTCTCTTACACATTTTTGATGCTCACAAAATATCCTACAGGAAACATTGTTATTGTAAAGCTAATGAAAATAAAATGTTTACTTTATAATAATGATTAAAATAGGAAGAAATGTGATATGTGTAAACACTTACCAGCTTAATAAATACAACAAGAACAAATAAAAACAAAACAGTAAAAAAATAAACTTTATTTAACTATAAAACTTTTGTACAACTACTGTATGGTAAAAAAGTGCATGTAATTGCATTGATATATAAACACACAAATTGCATAGTAAAATTCCTTAGGAAAAACCTCTTCTCACCATCGAGGTACATATTACTTCGCAGAAAATAGAACAAATACAACATGGCTTCCCATTTGTTACCATAATTATTTTTCATATTATATAACATAAATAAAATTAACATATGATGTTCCTTTTTTTTTAATAACATAAGGAATGGAAGATATAGTTTCGGGTTAAAAAATAAAACATGCTGTTAAATTAATACATACAAGAAACTAGCTTAAAGGTTTCCACACAACAACTCAGTGGCGGTAATAACGGCGAACATGGATGTTATTTCGTAATTCAGAGCCTACAAATACATTGCGTTATCTCTCTCTCTCTCTCTCTCTCTCTCTCTCTCTCTCTCTCTCTCTCTCTCTCTCATCTACTTTTCTCTTTTTCTCTCATCTCTCTATATCTCTCTCTCATCATCTTTATTATCATAAAATATTATAATTACATATATACTATAATAATAATATATTTAATAATATAATAATATATATATATATTCTTTTATTTATTATATATATATATATATATATAAAGATTTAATGCATCAAGCCGAAGAAGCATTACTTAAGACAGAACACTAGTTAACTAACTCTATAATACTATCTACAAAATAGGAAAGATTGGCAAGTGTAAGAAACTAAGTTTTTTTAAGAATATTTCGATATTCCTTCTGTCGGGGAATAAAATAATAACATTATATCACCATTTAATATCTCAACTCTAATAAGTTTTTCTGTTATAATACTCATTGTAAACTTGTATAAGCGGAACACAGATGACACGGAAAGCAGTGAATCTGTCCGCCACCGAGGAGTAGAACGCCGCACTAAACACAACGTCGCGTGTGGTCTTAATTAACTTCTTAAGATCACAGATAAACTACATATACCCGGCTCTAAAAAAATATAACGAAATGGCATTTTGTTCATTCTTAAAACAGTTTACTTACATTATTTATTTAGTAATAGTTTTTTTTTCTATCCATATGTGCAATGCTTTGCTAAAACTTTTTGTAATGGACAGATATTGTACAGCATTATACAAAATAGCCCCTCTTGGGGTATACTATTCCTTTTAAAAGAGATTTTAGGGTTAGCTTAAACCTCCATCACACAGAGAGATAGATCATGAACAAGTTCCTTGGCTGAAAGTGTGATTCATATGATACGTTAAAACATATCAAAGAAACTTTGGACAGAAATATTAAATGGACTTTAAAACAAACACAAATAGCTTCATACATTTAGTTACATTTACAAACCGTGATTATATTCATTTAAACTTTATTAATTTCTTCTGCAAACTTTAATTCAGTCATGTGTATTATTAAGAATCAAATAGTCGAATCTGTTATGTCTGCCTTAAAATATGTAAAAGAACCCTGGAAGGTACGAGGAAACATCTTTCCCCGGTAAAATTGGCTGGCCCTTTCGCTCTAGCTCATAGAAATACCAGTGTGTAAGTCACTGGAGAACCACCACTTTTCCTGATCTCCTCTGGTACATGGATTTCTACCAGATGGATATAAATCACATCCAACCAACCTTTGTGTTGTTGACTTAGAACTAAGTCCCCAACTATGTATTTTAGAGCTGTACATTGAACTTCTGTGGCCACGGCCGGCCGCCATTGCTATAAATGGGCTGACTCCACTAGTTTATTAATCTGAATCTTCGCAAATCCTGAATATTTAATCGAATCCTGGAAAACATGATAAACATAATAATAATAATAATAATTTTACTTAACTATGCTACATTAAGTCTTAAGTTGCTATGGAAAATAAAAGTGAACCATTTTTGTTATAATACAATGAGTTAAGTGGTAAATTAACTTCCTGAGTTATCGTTAAGTTTTTCCTTTAACTATGTTGAGCTAAGCCATAAATATGCAATATAAGAGCATTAAAACAGATTCCACCCCAAAATTTGGGGAAAAAATATCCCCTGTATTTTCTATACTTTTTGTAATCTCAACTCTATAGGTAACACCCTTAATTATGATCGGCAGTTTTGTATTACAAGTATTTTAAGATAAATATCCATATACATTACTTCATTTAACAATTTGTCAATTGAAATTTAATAAGTGTTTTGCAAAGTGCTACCGAAAAACCAACAATAAGACAAACTTTTTTAAATGAAAAAGCCCGAAACCTCAACACTACCAAATTTATAGATCCAGCGCTGTTTAGAGTGCATCTAGCATTTCTTATATCGACAAGGTTATCACATGGGATAAAAACTATTTCAACTGATAGGGTAGGAATTCATCCGGAGAGAGAATGGAAAACCAAAATTGTTGAAAAATAACACCCATTACATTCAGTTGGGATTTGAGCACAGTTCTAATCTCTCGACTGGAACGAAGGGCTTTATCTAATGTCATGAGAATAGAAAAGGTTGCAAGTACACAGCATTGCCCCAGCTGGCGAGATTGAGTGAGGAATTGTACCCTGTTTGGGGGATCTGGGTTCCTACCATGTGCATACTACTGTTTGTTTTTTAAAACACATCCCCAATAGTTCCTTATTCCATCTCGACACATGGTAATCGTAACTCTCCTGAAAACAAGTATCCAATGATATACTTTTAAGTTGTAACACTTCAATACTTGGCTTGTAGCGTTAATACAAATGTATAAAAACTAAAGTAAATAATTTTCTGAAAACCTTTCACATGCGTGAAACCCGATTAACGTAGAATACAAGCGTCTTGTATACGTCTTGATAAATATATCCAAGTTTCTCAATAAAGATTGGTTCACGAACCACCAAGCTCTTTACAAAGGTCAAACCTGGTCAACCCGATGTAAGAAACTACGACTGGAGAAGAGATGTGCTGATGAGCATGCATGTGAGGCTACATGCCATTGTAAGCGGGTCCTCCGCCTCCTTCCGGGACCACCCAGTTGATGTTCTGACTTGGATCCTTGATATCACATGTCTTACAGTGAATACAGTTCTGAGCGTTGATCTGTAGCCTCAGTCCTGGTCCCTCCTCGAGAGGCACGTACTCGTATACACCTGTCACACACACATGTTATCACCACATGGACATACCTTCTCAAACAATATGTGAGTTGAATTGTTAACACTCCCAGGGCTCTTTTATACAGGCGTTTCGTGACGCGCAACAAGTGACGATGTGGTGGTGCGTTCTCTAAATACACAGGAGAAAATGAGCGCGCTTATACTCAGTCACACGTCATTTATATCGCTGCGATCTGAAAAATGTGTCATCGTAACGTATAGATTGTCACATCAAGAATGAATCACGGATGATCCAAGATATTCAATGAGACATTTTATACAGGTGTCAGCTTTTGTGTCGCTTAGTTGGCGATACTGCAAGGCAACCAACCTCTACGCCACCTGTGTACCTGTACCAGGCAACAATACGAGGAAGATAACGCATGGACCCAGCACAAGTGGTAAAGTGGTAGAGAGGAAGTCTCTCTCAACTCTGGCCTCTGTTTTTTATTTCCTACCCCCCTTTTCATGACACACGACATATGTTGCTTGTATTAAAACAAACACCCAGGACAAGCGTCACAAGACGCCCGTATGAAAGGGCCTTTAAGGTGACTTGGAGCCCCTCAATTGTCTAGAAATGATGCAACAGGGTTAAAACACCTTCCCCTTTCACCATTCTAATAACCTAGCTTCCCCCACTCTTCAGCTCCAAACTAGTATTTTCCCCTCTCACGCTTTGTCATTTCCTCCAACGTTCCAATCTACCTTGATCAGTTTAAAAATAACCCCCACGGTGAAACTGAGCTAGCTGACATTTGTCCTGCTGACCATCCATTCATCATTATCCATTGTCATGGTGTCTACTCAACTTGACCAATGAAGCTCCAGACTTTTCCCCTGATCATTTCATAAAATTCCTGACTTAAAAGTATGTCAAACCCCCCCCCCCCCCCTTCAGGTTTTTTATTAACTGTCATGCCTGACCTTGTTGCAAGATAGTTGTCAAGCTATATAACTGGCGAAGAGTATTTAAAATAAGTCAGAATTCTCGGACATTTTTACTCCGATGGGAATAAATTTTGCTCTGCTTAGCTTATTTTATGATTATTAAATTTCATATTTTGAATAAAAAAAAAAGAAGATTTTTGAAGGTTTTTGCTGTTGTTGTAATTTACAAAATTCATGACTTATTCCCGTTTTTCCCCGACCACTTCAAATTTCTGGCTAATTCCAGTTTTCCCAGATGGTACACCCCTTGATTGATATAATGATTGCAGACTAAAATGTATTATTTAAGTTTTAGCCGGGTTTTGCATGTCGTTAGCGATGCCAACTAGTTGATCTAACAAACAAAATAATTAGAGTGAGCTTTAGCAAACATATTCCTTGGAAAAAGAAGCAAACAATTACTGTCAGTGCAATTGGTCGGGAATGAACTTGGTGCCTCGCAATTCAACAGGTATATTTATTTAATACCCACAATGCAATGGGAATACCGTGCCTATTATTGCCCTTTCATACCATGGGTATATTTCTCAATTAAATTAACTATAATTGAAAATTACACCTGAAACCACAAGGAGTGAACCCGGTCAGTGCTCAGGTAGTTCTTCACTTGTGGTTTAAGGCAGAGTCTGTGATGGATGTGAGAATTCATTGGCTTCCAGAGCCATAGTTGAATCACAACCACTGGCGGCTTGGGGTCGGTTTAATTCCGCCGCTCGTACAAGATTTAACTTTGCGTGTGTACGTGTGTGTCAAAGATAAAATAATTCAGTTGGTGATTTTTTTCAAACATACACCTATCAAGAGATTATTCAATTAACCATAGTAAATTGTGCTACACTGAAGTCAATTCTCATCTAGAGAAAGAGAAAGCCATCAAAACAACAACAATGGTGGATGCATGGTTGAGGTGTCACTATCCTGTTAGACTAGATTGCCGATTACAGGGAGATCGGAGTTCTAATCTCGGTCAGATGTATTGAGGGTAGTTTTCCAAACCCTCCTCCATGCATATGTGGGTACACTTTCCCTAAATTCAGCCTTCCCCATGCATGGCTCATCAGTGTAATAGTAGATATGCGTATAAACCACACGAGCATTCCAATGAGACGTAGTTCCTACAAAGTAAGCCAAGCTAACACCTCTCGTACCTGCAGGGCAGAACCTCTGCTCAGGCCCGTCAAACACCGTCAAGTTCCTCGTCACAGGCACCGTGTCATCCAACAAGGTCAAATGGGGCGGCTGGTTGCTTTCATGATTTGTTCCCGTCAGAGCCACTGAGGCTAACAGGTCAAAGCTGATCTCTCCGTCAGGTTTGGGGTACTCTATGGGTTTACTGTCCGAGGCTGGCTTTAGCCGACTGTGGTCTGCCCCTGAAACAAAGCATGAATATATATCATCATCATTTTATTACATTTAAGGATGGGAGGTCCTCAATTCCTCAAATCCTTAAGGATATTCAAGATTCGAGGGTACGAGAAAATTTTCGGGCTAAAGACTCAAACACATTTTTTTTAAATTTCTCAAGTGAATGAACTCAACAACCAGGACCCAGACCAGTAATTTAACACTTAACTGAATGTATGAGTGTCATAGTATATGGATTATAAGAATGTTAACATTTAGTTAATATTTGTATTTTAAAGTAATTTATTATATTTATATTTACTCTTATGTTTATAATTTTTCCTAAGATTTGGATTTGGATTCAAAGACAAATTGGAGATTTGTATCTGTAAAATAGTGGATTTGACCAAACTCTAATAACATTTAATAAATTTAATATGAGATATGATTTGGATTTGACTAAAAAATAAAATTTTAGGCATGAAATTTTAGAACAAAAGATAAATTAGGAAATACATAATCCAAACACAAAGAGAAAACACCCAAATACAATATTTATCATTAATCTTATAGTTCAGCATAAGAAATGAAGATAATTACATTGTGTGAACTCTTTTCCCGAGCAGCAGAGTGAACCTTACCCCCATGGCTGAAGTCCAGGTTCCTTTCCTGAGCAGCAGAGTGAAACTTTACCTCCATGTAAAGGTCAAGGGTTCCTTTCCCCGAGCAGCAGAGTGAACTTACCTCATGCTCAGGTCCAGGTTCCTTTCCCTGAGCAGCAGAGTGAAACCTTACCTCCATGGCTGAAGGTCCAGGTTCTTTCCCTGAGCAGCAGAGTGAACCTTACTCCATGGTCAAGGTCCAGTTCCTTTCCCCTGAGCAGCAGAGTGAAACCTTACCTCCATGGCTCAAGGTCCAGGGTTCCTTCCCTGAGCAGAGAGTGAAACCTTACCTCCATGGCTCAAGGTCCAAGTTCCTTTCCCGAGCAGCAGAGTGAAACCTTACCTCCATGGCTCAAGGTCCAGGGTTCCTTTCCCCGCAGAGAGTGAAACCTTACCTCCTTTCCCCGAGCAGCAGAGTGAAACCTTACCTCCATGTCAAGTCCAAGGTTCCTTTCCCCCGAGCAGCAGAGTGAAACCTTACCTCCTTTCCCCGAGCAGCAGAGTGAAACCTTACCTCCTTTCCCGCAGCAGAGTGAAACCTTACCTCCATGGCTCAAGGTCCAGGGTTCCTTTCCCCTGAGCAGCAGAGTGAAACCAGAGTATACGACTCCCCCATAGAGACCGAGAGGGTTATGAAAGGAAGGTCGGACATTGCGAACTTTCTTCAGGTCTGACCATATCCAGCTTTCTTTCAGACGCTCTTCATATGACTTGGGGTCCACACCTACAACGATGCAAACATCACTAGTTTATAAAACTGAAACACAATATTTCTCAGGGCGGTTTATGTCGCTGTGTTTGTCCTTCGTGTTATTTCTTTTAAATGTTCCTATCTGAGTGTCCTAGCATTCTTCACCAATTTCCTTTTCCTTCCTGTTTCCTCTTTTAGAAAGTTGTGTTGCCCGTTTACCAATACCTCCTGATAAAATATGATAGAATGAAACCTAGGTTGGGAGTATTGGGCAATAATAATACATTATTTTCAAGAGGCAGTGGCAACAGTGTAAAGTGTGAATTGTGTTCTTCTTTTCATTGTGAAAGCAATATTGTGTTCGCCCCTTTTATATATCAAATATAGGATGGTTTATGAAATTAAACCATACCGTCCAAAAGTAAATAGTCCACTACCAGCACTTTAGTGTTGTTATTCAATTATTCTGTGCCGTTCAATAATAGGTTACTTCTTGCCAACACCTACCTGCAGTGGAGCTATCTTCGCTGATAGCTGTAAGATACTCCAGCTACCTGCAGTGGAGCTATCCTCGCTGATAGCCTGGAAGATACTTTCAGCAGCCAACATGCCACTCTTCATGGCGTAATGAGTTCCCTTTATCTTGGGGACGTTCATGAATCCCGCACTGCACCCCACCAGACAGCCTCCGGGGAACGTTAGTTTGGGGATGGTCTGCATGCCACCCTCGTTGAGAGCCCGAGCCCCATACGCAATCCTAAACACACAAGATGGCTACTGGATGGCACTTGACGGAAGCACTACAATAAAATCCAGTAAAAACAAGCACTAGAACAGTGTTTACCAAACTCTCGTTAGTCATGTACCCCTTTAGGGCCCTGTCCTAACCAACTACCCCTTCCAGATATATATTATCTGTTATCTTGTAAAATATGAATGGCTGATCCAAATTTGAATAAAGCCTTATTGGTTAGCTAAACAGCTAAGCAAAGCGGAAGGAAAGAAAGGCTTATAAAAGACGTCCTTGACATTAAATCAAAATCTGTATGAAATTGTTTATAAGACGACTACTATATAAACATTTTATGACTAATAAAACTCAGTGGTAGAGCTTGTACCCCCTGAGATCCTCCGCATACCCCTGGGCGCACGCAATGTACCAGTTTGAGATACAATCGCAAACAAACAACACACATTTTAGGGATATAACTTTTCAAGGCTAAATTTACTCAAAACACAAGAATAATAAAAATAAGAGTTTGACCCTCAATATCTTTGTAATGGCCAGGACTTACAGTAGCGTATTCACATGGGGGAGATGAGCTGATGGCTATCATAACTAAATATCATCAGTTTTCTATAAATATTAACCACAACCAAAGAATTTATTTCTACTCCCAAAAACAGTTGGCACAATTTGTTTCTAACAGTTTAATTCAAAATTCAAGATGGAGTAATCCATTGTCTGTGTTATTTGTACTCTCTTCTTCTTTGTGTTTGATAAAGGCAACAATGCCGAAATTTATTATATTTGTGTTTAAAATGTGTGTGTGACTACTTCTACTATAGAAGACAGAAGAAAGGAAGAAGATGTCACCTTTGTGCATTGGATTCTTCCACATCTTTCCTCTTTCCCTAGGTGGGCTTTCTTCATCAAATTTATTCTTATTCTTAGTAGTTTATTTTTCCTCTTTCTTTAGTTTTATCAATTTCCTTTATTATAAAATAACTAAATATTTGATCACGTTACAAAGGCTATTACTATACAAATATTTCATTTATTTATTTGATGTAATTTTATTTAAACTATGCTAAGCCAGCTTAATAAATAATAATTGTGATTATGAATATTTTTTTCAATAGTTGGCACAATGCTTTTCTAGCTGTTTTGTTTATAGCAGTCCTTAGGTTGTGAAATAGACACGTTTATTGTCCAATGTTTGGTTGCGAGGATAAAGGGCGAGTTGTGTATCTCCATAGGTCATTAAGGTGGGCCCCTCTTGCTGTTTACAAGTTAGAAAGTCCTGGGGTTCATAAACCGATGGAAGAATTACTTAAAACACAAGTAGTTTGAGGACATAGCTAAGAGGCACGGATGATGGAGATGAGTTTAGCTGAGTGAGACGCAGCTTGAATTTGTTCTTGGTATTTTCACAATATTTTATCGATCACCCAAACTGTAGATGAATACATGACCATGTATTCATAAAGTACGGTAAGTGAAGCCTCCAAACTTTTATGTGGCTTCGAAATTAATATCATCTTCAAATGTGCTTGAAAGAAAAAAACTGGCTTTGACAGTTACGAACCATGGCCAATAAAAATATTGACGGCTAATATACTCAATTTATGGTAAATTATTGCCATTCTGAACTGTTATATATATTAACAATTAATATTTAAATGAAAACAAACTAAAGTAATATAACTAAGTTGTAATAATATCTTGATTTATCAGATTAAAACGAAATAATACAAAAATTTGACTATAAAACCCTTTTCAAGTAGTAATTTAAGTACACAAAGTTATATAATCAACCCCTATATAATTTTTACTCTGTTTTTTTTACTAACCATATTACAACAAAAAATATTTGGACTTCAATTCACCTTCAGTTCGACACATTAGCTCGGTCGGTATTGTGTCTACCTAATAAGCTAAGGGTCCCGGGTTTTAATCCGGCATGGCCGAAAATTGATCATTGGTGAAATATGGGTTTATCCTTTCACATTGATAAATTAACGGTCGGGGACTGGATGTTGTGCCTGTCCTAGTTTTAGGTTGGATTATAAAGCATTAGAAGTTACGAAAAGCCTAGCAATCCGGTAGTGGAAAATATATGGACCCGGGCCATCGGATGGAGACAGTAGTGGATGTAGGTAAGAATATTTCACACACTCCTATTACAAAGTGTACTTAAGGTGTCCAACTAGTTCTAGATGCTGTTGCTGAGTTACCTCTTCCCCCCTCCAGGGTAGGTTTCACGGAGGGGTGGTGTTTGAACCTCTGGAACTCTCTGAAGGGGCTGAGGTAAGGGTTGGTGTAGTCTAGTCCCACCACGAACCCCACCGCAACGAGGGGAGTGTCTTCGTTCAGGTGGTACAGAAACGAGCCTCCGTACGTGTTGCGATCCTACAAACAGTTTCACAAATACACTCGCCAGGAAATGATTACAATAAGTAGTCACATTTGACTGGTGGAAACTTCAGAAATGTAATCAAAATAAAATACCAGTGCATAAAAAATAAGCCAGAGGTCCCAGGTTTGATTCTCGTATTCAGGAGTTATTTTCCAACTTAAAGAATATGATATTTAGACGCTGCTACAGCCTTAACTAACAAACATAACAGCTGCTCACCTATTTATTCCTTCATTATGTAATTAATTTGAACCAACTTACAGATTGTTTAGGAACATTCTCTTGAGTTTACCAAGGTACAAGTTACTCTGGTCGTACCTTAGATTTTCAAGCAAGCAATTTTAACAAAAACAAAATATTATTTTTTCCATAAAATAATGTCCCCAGATTAAGAAAATTACCAGAATAGAATTTGTATTCTCAGTTTCATTAGTGTGTAAGAGACCTGCTATGGAGAAGAGAAGTGCCCTTGAAGTGTTGTACCCATTGTCACACATGCAGCAGAAACATGGACATTGAATGTAAGAGAGACTAGGAGAGCATGTCACCAGGAGAAACATGGACATTGAATGTAAGAGAGACTAGGAGAGCATGTCACCAGGAGAAACATGGACATTGAATGTAAGAGAGACTAGGAGAGCATGTTACCAGGAGAAACAAGGACATTGAATGTAAGAGAGACTAGGAGAGCATGTTAGCTGTCACCAGGAGAAACAAGGACATTGAATGTAAGAGAGACTAGGAGAGCATGTCACCAGGAGAAACATGGACATTGAATGTAAGAGAGACTAGGAGAGCATGTTAGCTGTCACCAGGAGAAACAAGGACATTGAATGTAAGAGAGACTAGGAGAGCATGTCACCAGGAGAAACATGGACATTGAATGTAAGAGAGACTAGGAGAGCATGTTAGCTGTCACTAGGAGAAACAAGGACATTGAATGTAAGAGAGACTAGGAGAGCATGTTAGCTGTCACCAGGAGAAACAAGGACATTGAATGTAAGAGAGACTAGGAGAGCATGTCACCAGGAGAAACATGGACATTGAATGTAAGAGAGACTAGGAGAGCATGTCACCAGGAGAAACAAGGACATTGAATGTAAGAGAGACTAGGAGAGTATGTTAGCTGTCACCAGGAGAAACAAGGACATTGAATGTAAGAGAGACTAGGAGAGCATGTCACCAGGAGAAACATGGACATTGAATGTAAGAAAGACTAGGAGAGCATGTCACCAGGAGAAACAAGGACATTGAATGTAAGAGAGACTAGGAGAGCATGTTAGCTGTCACCAGGAGAAACAAGGACATTGAATGTAAGAGAGGCTAGGAGAGCATGTTAGCTGTCATCAGGAGAAACATGGACATTGAATGTAAGAGAGACTAGGAGAGCATGTTAGCTGTCACCAGGAGAAACAAGGACATTGAATGTAAGAGAGACTAGGAGAGCATGTTAGCTGTCACCAGGAGAAACAAGGACATTGAATGTAAGAGAGACTAGGAGAGCATGTTAGCCGTCACCAGGAGAAACAAGGACATTGAATGTAAGAGAGACTAGGAGAGCATGTTAACTGTCACCGGGAGAAACAAGGACATTGAATGTAAGAGAGACTAGGAGAGCATGTTAGCTATCACCAGGAGAAACAAGGACATTGAATGTAAGAGAGACTAGGAGAGCATGTTAGCTGTCACCAGGAGAAACAAGGACATTGAATGTAAGAGAGACTAGGAGAGCATGTCACCAGGAAAAACAGGATTAGGAATGAAGTTATCAGGGAAAGAGTTGGGGGTACGGGGAGTACATAAGATAGTCAAGAGATGAGCAAAGCAGATAATAGGAAGTGTGCAAATGGGAGGAGAAGAATGATGAATTTCATATTTATTCTTGATAAACAATTTTTTTTTCTTATTTTGTTATCGTGTTGAACTGATCTAGTGGTTCGTTCACATCCTTAGCAATGTTTGCTAAACAAAGCTAGACGCAGCGCTAAGAGTTCAAACAACTCTCACCAGAGGCCAGCCTATGGTGTGCTCCACGGTCCCCGGATGGTGTTTGTCTGGTTGAACTTCCCAAATCTCCTTCAGACCGATACCGTAAGTTTGTGGCTCACACTTTTCCCGCAGCTGGAGTCGAGTGAACAGCTGTTTCGCAAGATGGCCGTGGCAGCCCTCCGAGAAGATGGTGCACTTTGCGTGAAGCTCCATGCCCCGCTCAAAAGTATCCTACCAACACACAATATCAAAACTTTAACACAACTTTCATATAAAGTCGGGGGAATTCCCTATTTTAGAAATAAGTATCTTGGAAAAAAGTATGAACACAAAAGGAAATATAAATATAATAGACCAATATAAAATACAAATAAAAACTAAATGTTAACATTCTGTCTTATAATTAATTCATTATAACATCCATACATTCAGTTATGTGTTAAATTACTGGCCTGGGGCCGGGTTGTCGAGTTCATCCTATAACCAATATTGGTTATGAACTACCAATAAGAAGTATTAAAGCTCTAAAACCAATTGCACTTGAAAAATAAATAAAAAATATATTTATATAACTTATATTTTTTTAGGGATTTGTGTTTTGAATCAGAAATATTTTTGAATCCTGGAAACTCAAATATCTTTAAGGATCCAAGGACCCATTCCTAATGTTTTATATCAAAGTTCATCGTAAAACCGAGTGTTGGTCTTTTAGAATTATTCTCGAAGCTAAATTTGAATGGTCACTGTAAAAAAAGTTACACATTCTCTGACCCATCGTGAGAACATTAAAAAAACTGTCACACGGAGTTTGTGATAAAACTTTGAGGGTGAGGGAAGTGATTTTTGAGAAACCTTGAAACGTTCTAAATGTGCATAATTGCTACAAATTAACTATAATAAAAAGTATGCTAGGCTTGTTCATGGTTCAGTTTTATAGTTTTTTTTTTTTTTGAAAAAATTAAAGCTTGGGAAAAGTGTCCAAACTCTATAAACTGGACCAACAAGTTTTTTTTTACAAATAAAGGGTTAGTGAAAAAAGAATAAAAGGATTTTTAATGGCAAAAAACTAAATTAAAAACTCACATGGAGAAACTTTCAACTATTATTTGTTATCTGTAAATCTGGGGAATTTTTTTATCATGATGTTGGCAGCTTTGTATGTATGTATTAAGGTTCTCAAGACAATTTCTTGCTCTGCTAAAAACGAGATTAGAGTTGATTTCATAATGTGTTTGAGTGCTGCAGCTCATTTTTGTCAACAGTGACGTTAAAAGGTTGATTTTTATTTATTGGAGGTATTTAACATGCACTTTCTGAACCAATCCGACACCTTGGATCAGTTGGTAGCGTGTCTCTCTACCAAGCTAAGGGTCCCGGGTTCAATTCCTGGCATGACCGAAAAATGTATCATTGTTGAAATGTTGGTTTCCCGCCATTTACATTGATAAATTAAGGGCCAGGGACTGGCTGTTGTGCTTGTCTTAGTCTTAAGTTATATTATAAGTCATATGAAGCTATGACAGGCCTAGCCAGCCGGTGGTGGAAAATATATGACTTGAATAAAAACTGACCACAAACTGGAAACAGTGATGGATGAAAAGAAAAACTTTCTGAACCAACTGATTATATCAGCACATGAGAATTTCTATGAGCAAGAGTGAACGGTCCTACTAATTTTGCCAGGAAAGGTATTTTTACATATCTTCCAGGGTTCATTTACACACCACAACCGACGGCTTTACTCCCCCGAAGGGAGTTGTGCTATGGACTTTTATTGCTTCAAGAAAAACCGTCAACCCCGGCTGGGGTTGAACCCCCGGACATTGGATCCTGAGACCACTGAGGTCGGCTTATAAGGTAGAACTATTGCGATTGGGTAACCGACAACCCTAATTAAATCCATCAGCGAAGTCTTCCCTCACTCAAAGTTGGTGTCTTTTACCATACTCTGGCCACATAGTTTGAGCTGTTTTAATCATTAAATAGATGTAAAACATGTCAATAATAGAAAGTAATGTCTCTTAGTATGATATAAATGTAGGCACTCACTTTTGGTGCCCCAGTCTTGTCTATACCGACATCGTTAGTGGCAATCCCCTTGATACTGCCGTCGTCGTGGTAGAGTACCTCGGAGGCGGCGTAACCAGGATAGAGCTCCACTCCTAGACTCTCCGCCTGCTCCCCTAACCATCGCACAAGATGGCCCAGACGCACCACGTAGTTCCCGTGGTTGTACATGGGCATGCCTGAATCACCATCAATACTACCAACATTAGCGTCGTCATCATCTTAACACATCACACTTTTTACAATTTTTAAAGTTTATATTAATCCTATATTATTTCCAATTTTATTATTTATAGTTTATTTTATATCTTTAGTTATCAACATTTTAGTAACACTATCATATGTATTCCATTAAAATAACAAAAAATTAAGTTTCTAGAGGTAAACCTAGCTTTGTAAATACATTGTCCTTTCACTAAAAAAATCTCCTACATTTTGAATACAGATTTTGAGAAATAGCTATAGGACTTGCTTTGTTCTGATTAAATGATAACATACTGAAAAACTTATAAAAATTAGTAAGTACAATTCTGAGAGGTTTAAAATCATTATTACAAAGTTTTAAATTCAAGAAAATGTGGTCACTGTTTTCCAGTCGAAAGTCTGACCTGGTAGAATAGGGATTGGTATCATAGAAGACTGTGTGAGGTACGAGAATTTATCTTTTGTGACGGGAGTATTTAGCGGTGCCCCCTTCTCCTTCCAGTCTGGGATGAGTTCGTTCAGAGCCACTGGGTCGATACACGCCCCTGACAAGATGTGACCACCTGTAAGCAGTTGTTGCAAACATTGTCAGACCTTGTAAACAATATGCAATATACATACTATATACCTAATCATGATGTTCCCTTATGAGGAAGGCAAGAAACTGTGGATACAGCTCAAAGAACAACAGCTTGGTACTTAATCCATCCTCACCAACTTTCTCCACACTTCCCTGTCCTTACATACTCCCTTCAACAACCATACACAGTCTCATACGTGATCTTTTATTATTAAAACTGTTATTGTTTCTCCTTTTTTCAAAAAGTCGTAACAACATTTAGCCACATCTTACCCATTCTACCCCTTCCTTTTGATCCACACACTCTACCTTCATATATTTGCTTTGTCACTCGATCCACACTCAATCCTCTCAACAATAAATTGTAGATTAGTTAAGTACCAGGACTTCATGGTTGGATAGTAACCTAACCAAATCATCCCACCACTATCAGACATTTTAAAGATGTAAATAAATGATAGAGTTAGATTGAGAATTAAAACAAAGTCATAATAAGACATTAGCATGCCTGTAATATTTTCCAAACAAAGCATCAATATTGAATTGAAGCTCACCTATTTCCGCGGCCTTCTCGACAACACAAACTCTCAGCTCCTTCCCGCCAGCCTCTGCCAGCTGCTTGAGCCGAATAGCGGCAGAAAGTCCAGCCGGACCTCCTCCAACCACCACTACATCCGTTTCATCGGCAAATCGCTCCATATTCACTCCTAGACCCAACCACACGTTAGCAAATAATCATATATATCTTATTGAAAGTAATCTATCCTATAAAAAAAATAGTAGAATTTCGAGTGTAATTAACTTCTAAGTCGAGTGTATGAGTTTTAGTTCAGATCAGCTTCGTCTACAGCTCCCTAACCACTTATTGTCCTCAACAACCTTAGCCTATGATTCTAAGAATATTTCAAGCTCGCCACACACTCCATATCCGTCATCAACTAATGAGAACATTTGTAACTTCAGTAACCAAAATCAACATTTTTATCTGGACTGGGGAATTGTTGGCCAAACCTTCGACCTGACTCTTCTATTTTTACTGACTCACGACTCCTTCCAAAATTGTTTCCGACTCCACAACCCTGATTTTTATAATTTTATTTTATAACTAGTTTTATTAATAGCCTACTCTCTTTTATTTAGTGACATTTTCTGGGAGGCCTTTTAATCTTATTGATGCGCTCATTTTGACACACACCTCGATGTTTATTTATTAGTTTACCAGTGAATGGTTCTCTATGGCCCTTAGAAAGGGAATGTTCTAACCAACTTTTACAAAGTAAATATAATAATAATATATATAATAATATAATATATTTAGCACCGCGTCTTACTACCCGTTCGGGTTATACGCTTTAAGTACTAACTTATGCTAATGGATTAGGAAGGTTAAATTAGAGGAAGAGAACCTGCATTTGTGTGGAAACCATTTAGGAAAAACCACCCCCAGTTCACCCAACCGAGATTCGAACATCAATCTTCCCGTTCTCAGCCGTCTAGCTCAACACGACTAGCGCGTTAGCCAACTATGCCACCGAGGCGGGTAAGAAAGAAAAGACTTACAGATTGGGATCCTGGGTATTTTCAAAATATCACTGTACACTTTATATATAACAATTCAAATACAAACTATGTAGATTGCACAAAACAGTTTGTAGTATGTCATAGTTATATTACCTAAGTATATTATTAAAGGTAGATACAGAGCGAGAGAAAAGTTACAACCCACCGTATAAAACGAGGTCGCGGACTCATTCTTACCTTTCCATCGAGGATCTGTCTCTCTTGGAACAACGGTGTAGTGAGTCGTTATCTTGGGGAATTGTTGGTTGGAGTAGCGTCGCGTCACCTGCCATGGCAGTCTTTGTACTGGTAACAACAATTGTACAAATCAACACAGTGAGGTAGGTTAGTGCTAGGTTTGGAACAGGACACGAGAAAAGGCCAGTGTTTTTGCGGTTTTTATGGTAAAAACATTTTTTGGGTTAAAATAAATAAAATATTGCTCCAGTATAAAAATAAAATTTAATTCACTTCCCACGGTGACCTCAACAGTTTAATGAATATCTATCAAGGGGGTTCTGGAATTTAATGACAACTTTTCCTCTTCATTTAAAAAGGTCTGTCATCTAATGCCGCCATGCTCATGACAGATATTCAACAAGTGTTGATATCAACGGTGGAGAAATTAAACTATATGTTTGTACTGGAGCAATATTTTATTTATTTAGATGGAAAAAAAAATGTTTCGCCATAAAAACTTCGAAAACACTGATCTTTTCTCGCGCCCCCTTCCATACCCTTAAGGACAGCAAATTGGTAAATTCTCAAAATTTAATCAGGGGAATAGGGAGAATTTAATTTTGGGTGAGGGTTAAAATCGCAGGTTTGGAACAGGATGATGAACTAAGACTTATTATTAAACTTTGAAAAATAGTAGGGTTCTTATTTTATGGATATGTGCACATGTATTTGTTTGATACATGAATATTTAATAGGTATCGCTATTAGTAGTAAAACAAGTAAAACTTAATCAAGTGTTATACTATCATCATTTATATTTTGCCTGATTATATGGCTCAATAATAACAACTAAGCCAAGCCTCTCAAAGTCATATGTAAAAATGTATTCTAACTGAAAACTTAAAGAAGCAATCCTTCTTGCCTTGATAGCGTTGTTGAGGACCTACAGAAATGTCACGATGAGCGCTGAAAGTCCAACTCATGCCGAAAAGTTATTTCCAGTGGTATTTTTTATACAAGACTTTGTGTGGAAGTACGTTTAGAGGGTCATTGTTGACCCGAGAAGTGTGGTAAAATAATTACAAGAAGTGTCCATTTAAAAAATAAACCAAGTTACTGTGTAAAAAAGTTTCAATCTTAGTCAACTTTAGGTATTATTCATCCACTCTAATACACTTTAGTTTTAAGGTGGTAATGAAAATGTACTTTGTTGGGGAACATTTCAGCACAAAAATTAACAAACTCATTTAACTGTTAATTCCTCTAATTCAGTAATGATTTATTTATTTACTAGAATCAATATTTTGGGGAGAAAAGATAAGGTGTGTTAAGGGTGTGTTAAGGGTGTGACCCTGATATTGTGACATGGCGCAAGATGGGGAATAACTAACATATGATTCAACTGTGGAGATGACATGCCACAATTGCCACTTTTTCCCCCTCATTTATTTGAGGTAACTTATTTAAAATGCATGTTCTGAACCGACAGATTATATAAGCACACAACTTATGAGCTAACTTAAATATATAATAGAGACAACATCCTGCCCCTGGATGTTAGATCATTGCTGTGAAAAGGTAAACACACTTTTAACTAGCGATATATTTTTCAGTCATGCCAGGAATCAAACCCGGGACCCTTAGCTCAGTCAGTAGCGTGTAAGTTTACTGAAGCTAACGAGAAATTTGTATTCTTCCCCAACTTTACGCACCTTTTTTTCAAATGATGTAAAGATCTTAATTTGGGAATAATTTTAAGCAGCAAGAGTGGAGATTAGGAAAGGAATAGTCTGGAGATACGCGCTATCGTTCGGTCGGTAAGTTATTGACATCTTGCTACTGTCAAGAATGTCGTGCCAATCATACACAAAACCATACTTTTACTCGTTCTCTATGGGCGAGAAACAAGGATACACGAAGAAAAAATATTAAAAAATTAGGGTGTTTGAAAATAAAGTGCTAAGGAAGATATTTGGTCCACAATGGGATGAAGATACTAAGGAGCACGGGAGGTTACATAATGATGAGTTAAATACCTTTATTCCTCACAAGGGATGGTTAGGATGGGAATGGACCAGTGGCGGCTCGTAGCTAAAATTAGTGGGGGTGCTGCTAACATGGGAAGCAAAACAGTGCATTTTTTACTTCACAGCCGCAAAGCCAACTTTTCTGTTGGTACCATTCAGAATTAAAGCTACAAATATATTTCTTGTTGATGCTTTTGCCTGGCTGAGATATTAGAATATCAGGTGCTGAGCTGAACAACCTCTTTTCTTATCTGTAACTTTCTCATGAAGAGATAGCTGTGAAAACTTAAGCTGTTAAAGTTCAATGACAGTCACAGAACTTATTTCTTGGGTATGCAAGGCCACGGTTAAAGTTTTCTGTTAAATAAAATAACCGAAAATAAATCAATCAAATAGAATAGCTGGAGACAGAATAATAATCTAACTCTACACTCTTCTACACTTTATCACATTCAAGAATATGGTACATGGGTTTCAAGCACAACACACGCTGAGTAAAAAAAAAACTTCCTTCCACCATCACGCCAGAGCCGGCACTGCGAGAGCAACAGTGCTCTTTATATCTGGCAGTCCCACCCTCCTTTCAACCCCCCTCCTATGTGCACATGCGCACAACAGTCAAACACCACATTGCTGGCACTGTGAAGCGCACAGTTCCATACAAAGATGTTTGTATCTTTTTCATAAACTGGGGGATGGCTACTGAAGTAGTGACATTAAGCTTAAGGAATATATATTGTAATACAAAAATAAAGAAAGAATTAAAGAAAAAGGACTCATTTTATTAAATGTTATCGATAATATCAAGTGGAAATAGGGGGTGCTGCAGTTCCGCACTGCCTATACACGAGCCGCCACTGGAATGGACCTGAAAGAGAAAGGGTGTAATGAAGTGGACTGGGTAGAACTAGTTCAAGATAGAGATAAGAGGCGTATTTTTGTAAGTGCTGCAATGCACTGTCGAGTTTTTAATGCCTTAAGTTACAACATTAAAGATTTAAATCTGAAAAAATTATTAAGGAATTTTATTTGGAATGGGAAACCTTAAGATTTACCCAATTACTTACTGTACACAATTTGTTACTTTTTCATAATTTCAAAACTTTATGTTAAAAATTATACAATATAACTTACAAAACTTAACCATTGAGCAGACGACAACTGCCATGTTGTTAAATACAGATAACAAAAACAAACTAGTAAAACATAGTGATCTCAATAATTAGATGGACATTTGGGGCTGAAATTTTCGAGCTGTCGTCTGAACACCAATGCAAGAGAAAGAGAGAAACTTTAGGGTACTTCTTTCTCTATTTTTACACATATGAGATGACGAGACCTCTGAACATACCACATACTCCACTATTTTATATGGATTTATAATCTAATATTGACCATAGAAGAAGAAATTACATCTATATTTTTTTATCCAATCGTATCATGTAAAGCCCGTATCACACGACACTTGCTTATACTAGAAATCAAGTGTGCTAGCTAGCACCTAGATATCTGTATACTAGCTAGTACAATGGAAATGGGACTATAGTATTCACACGCTGCTAGTTTGGTACTAGGTCCTAGTGCAAATATTTATCGAACGTCAGAGATTAATTTTGAGTGCAGCAGCTGCATTAATTACTAATAAAGATATCGAAAATTATGAGAGGGAGCGTAGGAAAAAGAATATAGACACGGGAATGGTTGGGAAAGACGAAATAATGGTCGCAGGATGCTAAATATAATACATTCGGAGGTTAGGTAATATACATTCGGGGTGATACAAACGTTTAGTATCTCCCTAAATTTGTATTCATTTATTTACATTGTGGTCAGAGGTCCCTAAGCCCATGGGTGTCCAAGTACAGTATCCTTGATAAACAAATGTTCTTTTTTAGGCCTACGCACACTTTATATTCTAAAAAAACAAACAAAAAACGCCCAAGGTTGGCATGCTATCAAGTTTATTTAGATTAAAATTGGGTCTGGAACATAGTTTGTCGTTTTTAGATAACATGTTTTAAATTAAATTTATATATATTAAATATATTGTGCCAATTTGGTATTATATAAACAAGGTTGTTTAGAATAATTTTCTGCCAACAACAAAGTCACATCCAATGACCATGTTGGCGTCATTTATACCATTTATCTACCAAACAGTCTCAGCGCACATGATTGGTTGAATTACACAGACTAGTGTCGAAACTAGTACGAAAATAGCACGTGTTCTATCCTCACAACTAGTATGGTAGCCAGTACCAAGTGGCAGAACCAGTATACTTTTTCTGATTCACATGACGCTAGATGATGACGTGCTAGCTAGTGCTAGCTAGCACACTGGATTTCAAGTACGAGCTAGTGTCGTGTGATACGGACTTAAACTATATTTACGTGGGTAATTCTGAGCTCTTCCTTTTACCAAGGGGAGTTTTATATGAAAAATCAATATTTTTAGAGTTATTTTGATTGTTTGTAAGGTGTCTCTGGATAATTTTTTATAGTATTGAAGTGCGATTGACACAATTTAAAGTTTATATTATCTACCTGATCGGGTCATGTCGATTTCTTTAATATAGATAAGTCCAAGCTATTCGATTTGCCATATATGTTGACTATGGAAGAGCCAGGGATAACGATATTTTTTTATCCGATCGTGTCATGTGAACTCTCTTTAAGTTGGTAATTCCCAAGACCATAGCCAGCCAATAATTTGGGGGGGGGGGGGGGGGGGGTGCACAACCCCGAAATTGCCGGAAGCTAGAAAAAGAAATTATAAATGAAGCTATCTGAAGTTTTTTTTATGACAATATAACCCCCTAACTGCTGAAGGCTCGGAAAATTTCTGAATATTAAAAACCTTTAGAAACTCTCGGAAGTGCTTTTTATGGTAAAAGCCCCCTAATTTGTACTTGTATCTTAATTCTGATACTGTTTGAATCATAAATAAAGCCATTTATATTTTGTTCATAATAATTTTTCTGAGGGGGGTTGATACTCCAATCCCCGCGTCTACGGCCTTGGTAATTCCAAGCCCTTACTTTTACATAGAAGAGTTTTATAAGAAAAATTGATATTTTTGGTTATTTTGATTGTTTTCCATTTAGCCTCTATATCGCCTCTTGGAACTACTCAGATTTAACACAATCTTCATAATCTTGTATTGTTGGACAATATATTTATAGCTATATATTAAGGTTTCTATGAAACAATATTGCCAGAGATGCCTGAATTTAAAATATATTCTCTGCTCAAGTTTTAAAGTATAAATGAGTTATTAAAATGTATAAAATATAAATATGTATAGTACCTATGACTTTGTGGACAAAATATCAGATTATTAGTAAATATTTATATGCAATAACTGTTTCAGTGACACCTTAAGAACAGTGAGATCAAAGCAAGGGTTTTTCTATAACAGACGAGATTTAACGTCATAAAATTTTCAACCACTCTAGGAATCGAACCCGGAGCCTTAGCTCAGTACACACACGCTACTGACTGAGCTAGATCAATGGTTGGCAACCTTGTTGGGACATGATCAACTTTTACATTTTTAACAAAGGTCCTGTTATCACCCTTTGTTCCTTCACTCTAATTTTAATTATGATTTTTCTATCAATCTTATATTTAATCTTTGAAGTCAATATTTTCTCCAGTATTTGTGTCCCTGACAAAAAATACACACAATAAATAAAATGTACACTTAAGTTTATCCTGAAAGGTAGCAATCTTACCTTGACCGATCACACTATGGCCGTATCTTATAAGCTGTACCATAGTGAAATAATGAAAGGTAAACTTTCCTTTTTGTGATGCTGTAGTTTTTGTACACAATCGACTGAAAATCATTGCGAGATCGACCGGTTGATTGCAATCGACTTATTGCCAAGCCGTGAGCTAAGGTGTCGGACTGTTTATCTCATTGTAGAGCTAATGTTTTGGGAAATTACCCAGAGTATTATTCTGATAGCAAGTCCATTATCATAAAAATTCTATTACCCAGAAATGATGAATTTTGGTCTATTGTTATTGTTCTCACTGAAAAGTTGGTTTGTGGGACACATCCGACTATTTTAGTTAGATTATTGTATTGTTGAAATATTGTGAACTTATGAACAATGATAATCTTAATTCAGAGTTGAGATTTTTTCGGCAATTTTTTCCCACATTCTTATCGAGATTTACACTTTGTTTACCATGAATTTAAAACACAATATGGTTTAAGATGAAGTATGAAGGAAAAGAAAGAGACGGGAGGAGCAGATAATAGAAAGTGTTCAAGTGAGAGAAGAAGAATGGAAGGATAGAGGCATTTTACTAAACTGAAACTGGCTGGAAACAGTTGATGATTGTTGGAAGATAAACCAATATTGATTTAAATAAATAGTTTACTTCACATGACTATCATGCCCCGAGAACAACGCAAGGAAAGCTTGCTACCTTATACAAGGTATCCTTTGGGTCGAGATGTTCCAATCAGGCATCGAGACAAAACAATAACGAGTCAAGATTACCAATTGTAACCGGTAGTCCAGAGCTTTTCCAGCACTGATAAATATACATCACATTTTATATGGCCAAAATTTTGGAGAACATTTGGGTAAGGCGTGGAAAATAAATTGCAAAGATTACAAGACTTATTAATATTTAATAAAAACATAATGAAATCACTAATATTATCAATAATTGTGTGCATCCAAGAGCAATTCAAATTAACTAAATTAAAAACAAAGTTTTTATTTACAACTTAAGCACAACATTATCCCCATGATTAGGATTAGGAGAAAAAAAACTTTTAATTAGTAAAATAATCTATTATTATGTTTGGATCTAGATACATATAATATCATAGCATGTTAATTTTTATCAATACTAATCTAGAGCCAGAATAGATCAGAAACTGAATTCATTTGAAATTAGGAAACAGGATGAGTAGGATTTTAGAAAATGCTCGGCAAATGCTGGTAAGGGGGGAATAAACCTCTACATAAGCAGACAATCTGCCAATCAGACACTTGGTCCTGGGTTTGATTCATGTGTCCAAGTTTTATTTTTCAACTAATCTTAAATTAATATGTTACTTCTAAGTAAACAGTTAAAATGTTCTTTTAGAATCTAAACCAAATTATGTTTGTTGCTAAACATGAGATCAAAGCAACACTAGTTTCCACATTTGTAATATTATAAACTTGTTTATCCACAAGTTTGAGTCTTGTGAAATATGCCGACACATTCCATATTTTAAAAGTACATTACGTTTGTCAACAAGCAACAATTTATTAAAAATACAAAGTTTTTTTCTAATACTTGTCTATTATTTTATAATAAATACTAAATCTAGTTAACAATTAGAAAAATTACATAAGTTATATATTTAGAGCTGTAAAGATCAACTATAAATATCTCCTTGTTACAACTATATATTTACTTTCCCTTTATAATAATGATAGTAAGAGATATAATATTTGTAGGGAGGAGATAATTACAGTACATCAATAGACTTATTACTTCCAAACCAATCAATGGATTCTAAAGGGCTAACTTGTTATACGAGATGAGAATGACATCATTTCAGTTCCTGCTTGAGTTGTCTACCCCGTTCTTTACATTACACTATTATTGTGAGTATTGGTCTATTGGTAAAAGACTCTTAACAGCGTGTTGACATTAAAAAGTGAACTTCATAAGTCGACTCACAAACATCGTGCTTGCAAGGCTTTCTCTGAAAAAGAAACAATATTTGTAGTCATTATTTGATTATATTCCACATCATATTAATCAGATAAATCTGCTTCATTAATTTAGCTTACGTTGGCAAGACCTTCAAATCCTCAAAAGATATTCATGTTTAAAAAAAATCCTACCAGTTAAAAATGTGAAAATTGAGATGTTGGCAATTTATGTTGTTTGATTATGGTGGTATTATTTTAATGTCTTTCTCGAAGAAGACACTTTTAAAACAATGTGTCACTCATTTGCAGACAACCCGTATCAAGTGAAGGGATGGCAAAGATCAAAGTCCAAGTCAGGTATGCTGGCTCATAAGAAAGGATTACAGTTGCGATAACCAACTTTGTGTCTCACGTTTCTAGTTGTGTGAATGTGAGGTTTGATAAATAATGGCCCCAGCGGCACATCTCTCTCGTGCTGTGTTGGTTTGTAAACGCAACATGAAGTATAATTTGTCATGTTGTGTTTACAAACTGTAAAAATGGTAAAAACAATAATTCTTATAAATATAAACTAATAATGCAATAAATCTTATTAAAAAGTTGCTGTATATTTAGAAAAATATTTTTTGTTTATGTCCTTCAATATATTTATGTACATTGCTACTTTGTCGAGGCTGTGTGAGAATGTCTGACTTACATCCTCAGTTTGTTACGGAACTGCCGAGAGACTTCATGAGTCTATAACAGTCGTCCAATCTTTTCTTGTCTCCGATCCTCTCTAGCGTCTTGGCTGCTTCTGACAACATTCCGACTCTCTCCCCGGGAGAAGACAACAAGGGTGAGGGGAGGTGTCTGCAAGCTAGGTACAAGGCTGCTGCATGCTCCCTTTCCCCTCCTCCATCCTCAGACTTGTCTGAAACAACATCTCGTTAGATTCAAGAGAAACATTACGTGTTTGACAAGAGGGCAGAGCAAAGTGGAGGGGAATAATCTCAATTATTAACATTCTGAGCTGTTGCAACTGTTGATAATCATGGAAAAAATCAGTAATTGACTTCCATTATGTTATAAATTGATTTATCATATTAGAATAAAATATTACAGAAAATTGTGTCATAATACATTTTCTAAATGATTTTAGTGGATACAAATTATAAAACTAAGCATAATATAATATTTTTTCAAGAATAAAAAATTAACAAAGAAACCTTGAACTTTTACTTGGCTTTGAGAATATTTTATATATTCAGTTCAAGTTCGTTTTCAGTAAAAAATGTGGCCTACACACCCTGTAGAGAACACCGAGATATTGGGTAGAATGTGGAAATGGACCTTCAGGGGCAGTTATTGTGCCCTTGACAAAGTTATTTTTAAAATAATTGTGATATGAAATAGTGTATCTTTTTAAAACCCCTAAAACTAAATACCGTAAACACATGATTATTCGTAATCAGATTATCCGGAATATACATGCATGGTTGTTCAAAATATTACAGTATAAAGTAGTGTTTGTGTTTTTCAATTAGCGTAGTAACTCAGCAGTAAGCGTGGTCTGTTGACGCGTAACTTTCTCTCCAGTCCATGGACATTCAATCAAAAAGGAACAAACTATTACTCCGAACGAAGATAAGATGCGCTAGGAAATAACACCACACAAGCTGCACTGTATCTCGGTGCTTGTTACTATCCATGTGTCAATGTTATAGAGCAATCTGTGTATTTCAACCATCAATGCTGGTTTTTTCTTTTTGCATAGAATTACATCAAATCAAA
Organism: Timema cristinae; assembly: GCA_039000515.1. Lineage (NCBI taxonomy): Eukaryota > Metazoa > Arthropoda > Insecta > Phasmatodea > Timematidae > Timema > Timema cristinae. The sequence goes on along the minus strand of JBCFYV010001001.1, from coordinate 29,253,101 downwards.
CTTAGTGAATCCGAGAGGATAAGGTCTGCAGTGATGGATCTAATGTATCTATAGCCATGGTTCAAAACCTGCGTAGGCCATATTAAAGTACTGCCAATCTTTTCTTACATCCAACTTATTTACACATTTCAAATTGTAGCTCCATATAAAACATCTATGTCATAGTGAAATGTTACATTAGTTATAATACATGAACCAACCTTTTCCGCAGATCATTGATGATCTATTGTGCCTGTTTCGAAGACTGCGGTCCAACAATTGTTGAGTTCGTCCAGGAGATGCACCGGCCATTAGCCGCGCGGTGGCCTCGTACAAGAACACCCGTGGCAGCACAGACTATAAAACACAATTTTTAATACCATCGAGTATATTTGGAATAGAGCACTAGTTTGAATCGTGATTTAAATTAGGAGAGACACTTACCTTGGTGATAGTGGAATATATCTCTATAAGGAAAACCTCATTTCGCTTTACAAATTAATTGTATTATATCTAGAAGAAGGTACAGGAAAGGTGGATAGAAACATATGAAAAGAACAAACATAATATTGAAGAACACAGCTCACACTTTACACTGCTGCCACTGGACAAAGAGGTAATGGTTGCCTCTTGAAGAAAATCTATCATTACTGACCATTCTCCCTACCTAGGTTTCATTCTATCGGAACTCATCAAGCGGGAGTGTGAAGTGTGCAACACAACTTTCTATAAAACGCAAAAGGGAGGAAAAAGTAAATTTGTTAAGAATGATAGGACACTTAGACAAGAACATGTAACAGGAATAACATAAAGGACAGTATGTTTATTTAGTAAAATACTCATTTTATAACAAGTTGTAAGCTGGGTCTTGGAGCAATCGAGGCTTGGTATTCGGCTATTAACCTATTGACAACTTATAATATCCGCACCCCCCCTATTTTCCTCATACTGTTAGACAAGTTGTTTGACGAGGGTGAACACTTACCACTATAAACTGCGCGAGTCTGCGGAGACAGGCCAGATCCCTCTGGAAGGCGTGTAGGACAGACGTGGGTACCGGCAGGGTTCCCATACCGCCGGTGTTACTCATGTCTGTACTGCCGTAATCCTCCTCCCACACTGCCGTTCTTGTCTCTAGCAGCCAATCACAGACCAGCAGCTGAGCCAGCTGAAACAAACAGGAAGTGTTAGGGGATCCAGAAGAGATGGGTCTGAACATTGAAGAGCTTATCAAGAAACAAAACATGGTACCCACATTTTATAAATAGAACGAATGGATCAAACAAGTTCACAAAAGCTATGTTTTAAGATTGAGCTGGTTGAAAATGTGAATTATTATTATTATTATTATTATTAGCACCGCGTCTTACTACCCATTCAGGTTATACGCACTTACGCTAATGTGTAATGGTAGGGTGATTGTGAGATGAAATGGAGGACCTATAGTTTAACGTGGAATCCGAACCACGGTGGAGGCCTGGCATTCCCCACATTCACAAGATGTCTTGTCAGAGGTGAAGGAAGGGTTTGGCAATCAGATAAATCTTTGCCGGGACCGAGGATTGAACCCCGGCCGCCAGCACAGAAGTCTGACACCTTACCCCTAGACCACCAGATCACCGAAAATGTGAATAGTTTTATCTTTAATTAGTTGATATTAACATATTTGGGTTATCTTTTGTATTTTCATGCAGATACTTTTATTACTGGCGATTTGGTTTTTCTGGAAATCATGTCATACATTGTATCATTGTTGGTTAAGGATTGCATATCCAGTTCATCCAATAAGTGTACCGAGTCAAGGTCATTGTCCAACTGTTCAACTTCTTCTGATATTGAGTGCTTCTCCGACAAGTTGTTTTTCTACCGACCACTGAGATTGCACTGAAGAAGTATTGCACAGTTTAAAACACGTGCAATGCAACTACAATGCACCTCAGGGACCAGACTATATTACATAATTACATGTTTTATAGACTCATGTTTCAATTTTCTAGTCGATTGGTAGTAGTTAATCTTTCTAACACTCAAGAGATAATATTTTTTCAAAACGATAATTCACATAACTAAACATATGGGCTATAGAATCTGTGGAGGCCCTGGGAATGAAGTTTGTGAGGAGCACGTTAGCTGTCACGAGGAGAAACATGATTAGGAATGAAGTTTGTGAGGAGCATGTTAGCTTTCACGAGGAGAAACAAGATTAGGAATGAAGTTTGTGAGGAGCATGTTAGCTGTCACCAGGAGAAACAAGGTTAGGAATGAAGTTATCTGGGAAAGAATGGAGGCACACGGAGCACATGAGATATAGAAATAGGAGGAGCAGAAAACAGGAAGTGTGCAAGTGAGAGACGAATGGAAGCAATTAAAGGAGGAAAGAGAAAATGGTGGAAAGAGGAAGATGGAAGCATTTTACTAAAGTGACCCGGCCACAGGCTGGAAACAGTTGATGTAACTTTGAACCTTAGGAGACCAACGTGCTGTCTAAAAGAGCTAAAGTAAGGGGGGGAGGGAGGAAGGGAGAAGTGTTAGTGTCTTGAGAGTCGAGGGGAGGGAATATAAAGCTTGTAACTTGATATACACTCCCTCTGAGAGATAAATTGTATTTGTTAAGGTTTTCTAGTGTTAATATCCAGAATACTTGTACGAGCACTAACCAGATCGATGTCGGTAGGCTGCTTGCAGCTGGTACATGTCACAATATCATTCAGCAACTGCCCAGCCATATTGCAGAGCCTCAATATGGTCTTGGTACCGGCGCTGAAGCCAGCCTTGTGCGGCCGGTCCAACTCTAGACATGCCCTGCGGGCCCTGAACGCAGCAAGCAACGCACGAGGTAGGGGGTCATTGAGACTATCTAGAGACTCTGGAAGGGTCTCGACACGGGGGTACAACCGCTCCGCCTGATGATCCTCCCCCAACAGCCAGTACGCCGCCACACCCACCACAGCTGACCACCAGTGAGCGACATCGTCTTGGCAGCCTGCACACAACCAAGAGAGTCAGGGAAATGGTTATAACGGGTTGACGGACCTAAGAGGTTGGGGCTCAGGCTGATCTGGGTCCATCGAGGGTGGTTTAGTTTGTATCAATGTGGTTTCATATCCTCTCCAAGGGAATATTGGTGCAGTTTAGTTTAAATTCACAAGTGACCAAGAGAGTACTGCCATCTCATTCTAAAAGTTGAACCATCCTGGTGTAACAAAGTATTGATAGTCTCGCTACAGAACTGACCTGCCACCTGGATCTGGTTGGGTCTGACGGTCTGCTGCTCTGTGGCCGACGCGTTCTCCATGAGCACCTGCACGTAGGTCAGGACGTCATGGGTCTGAGTCCTCCTGAGCGGTTCCTGGTCACAGGGATCAAGCTGAGGTACACCCGGGGCCACCAGCGTGTGCAGGGCACGTTCCAAGAGGTGTTCTCTATATTTCCGCATTACATGAGCCAGGGGATCTGCCATGTTAGCCAACAGACTGAACTTTGAGGGCCCTGTCGAGCTGTATGACCAGCGCTGGGAGATGAAGAATCGGTGACCATACACCGTAAGCAGCCATTGTAAGCGTGGAGGTACCTGACCACAGAGCTTCAAGCACACGTGACGAGATAGCGCCAGGTAGAACCTGAACCCAGGGTTCAATTAACACATGAGTTAGGTATAAGTTTTATCAGTTGGTAAGTGCGTGCAAGGTTTCAAAACTTTATCTTGGCTTTGGATAAAAAATTCTGGCTTTGACAATCACAATGCTTCACCAATAACGATAGTGACAGCTAAAATACTCAATTTCTGTTCAATTATCGCCATTCTGAGTTCTTGCATGTATGATGATTTATATATATATGGAAAAAGGAACATAAAAGAGCGATAGGAACACAAAAAGGAACAAGCTTTTACAATGAAAAGAGGGTTTTCCTTAAAGATTTATATTTTAACAATTTGCAACTTTAGTACAAAATGATTTTTTTCTTTCTTTATTTGTGATGAAAAATTTAAAGCTGTGATCATAACTATGCAGAGTGATGTGATTTTAAATATCTCAGTCGTGGGGTTAGAATGTATGACTCAACAGACCGGTAGCCTTACTCTTGACGGAGGATGGCGGCCAGCTGAAGGGTCTGGGACTCTTGGTGGAAACATTGTCTTACCTATGTTTGTCCTAAATTTATGTTCCCCCCCTACCCAAACCTAATTATTTTCAAAGTCAAGTATGAATATTCAATTTTACTTGTAAGTTTTCAAACCTTTACACATATTCCAATCACCCCTCCCTATCAAAAGTCGTAATGAGTGTTAGAAAGTGACCTGCTGAAGAATTGCATGAAGTTGGGACAGGATTCTTTGACGCGCAGAGCCGCTGTCACGTATATGTCTGCCAGATGTTCTGGGGGCAGCACATGGGCAGCAGTCTCCGCCATGTTGACAGCACTCAGAGACAACATTATCCCCGTGAAGTGTCCACCAGAAGAACCCCCTACAAGGTGCAATTGGTGCAGCCGGTGGTACACTAGGGAGAGTTCCTTGGCTGAACCGAGAGCTTCTTTTCGGACTTTACTGCACACACAACAACACCGTGACAGGTCTCGCTATTGTCGCAAAAACAAATTATTAGAGGTGTAAGAGTAGCATTTTTCACTTCAAGTCAGGTTTAAATGAAAATGTAGAGTTTTTTTTTAAGTTCAGGTAATATTTATAGTAGAAAAAATTCAAGTTGAAGTATAACATTTTAATAATTAATTTAAAAAAAAATTGTAATCCCACAAATTTAGATTTTTAAATAAATTTAATACAGTTGTACAAGATATATTTTTAAAAATCTCCGAAAAGAAATATACTAAGGGAATCTATTAGCTATGAGATTATATATTAAAATTGAATCAAATTAATTAAATTTGAAATTTTCATGATAAAATAAGTACTCATAATTTTTGAGTTTTCTAAAAATCTACTAGTTAAGTTCAAACAACTAAAACTAGACTCAAACTCAAATTTTCTAGTACTTGCACACTTCAACCAATTATAGATAGATGTTCATACTAGAGCTCCGCAAGTATTCATATTTTGAGCTTTGAATAAATAGTCTATAGATTGTACTCGAAAGATTTATGGGCCTGTCATTTTGAGCTCCTTGTAAAAAAAAAAGTAATTCCTTTGCCTTGTATTGTGATGACTGACTCATTGTTTACTCTTCTCTCTGCTTGTTTGTATGTGCATTTATTTTAGATTTTAAATCCTTACTTTTCTTTAAAATATTTGCATCATATTTCATTAAAACAATCTTTTAGTAACATTAATAAAATCTGTTTTTATTTAAATAATTAAGTTTTAAAATGATATATTTATTAAAGCCAAGGTTCAAGATAAGACTCAAGAGATCCCAGAGTCAAACAAGCATTGCTTGGACGAAACTAGATCTCCAAGTGGAAATATTCAGTGCTTTGAGGACCTTAGTCAGTAGATGTAACATTCTGTTAATATCTGGTCATCGGTGACTTAGAGGGACACAATAAGAAATAATGTTGTACGGACGCAGACTAAAATGAAAGAACCCTAATGTGAAAAGGATGAACTAGTTTGAGCATATAAGGAGGATGGAGAAAGGAAGAGGGGCGAGTAAGTGGATGGAGGAAGTAGTCGAGAGAGGACTGAGAAGATAGAAAGACACTGTAAAGGAAGAAATCCAGAAGAGAGGCAACTTAAGGACCATAAGCGACGAAGAAATGTATTTAGATAAAAACTGGAAGAGAATCACAAATTGTACCTGGTTTGCTGGAACAATAAATGGTTAATGATGATGATTGATATTTTGATAACTTTTTTTTTCAGTAAAAAATATATTCCTGCCCATCACCACCATCTTGCAGCGAAAGATAAAAACCCTTCTCAAATACTCACTTGTCAATGAAGAACCCTCCAATGTGTCTCGCCAACCATCGACCAATCCATAAACGATGTAAGATTTGTCTTATAATTTGCCACATAGTGGCAGACAGTAGCTCAAGTTTTGACGCAGGGAGCGGCCGACCGTACGCTTGCAGACAACGGCGAAGTTCCTGGCCGGCAGACACAATCTTCCCTGAATAAAACAATCATAATTACTGGATAAAAGCCGATCCTTTATTTTAGGGGTGCGAGAGCTCAAGTCTTTCGATTCGAGTCTACCTCGAGCAAGTGGGAATAAATATATAATTTTAAAACTTAATTAAGTTGATAAAAAATGTGCGTTAAAAATTATCATCATCATAAAAAGCTTCCAGCCACTGGTAGAATCTGTTTGGAACATAAGCCCCTCCACTGCCTCATTCCCTCCACCTTGGACCAGTCCTCTCCTCCACACTCATCCTCATGCCAGGATCACGATCAAATTAATGTTAACTTAACATAACTTAACGTAAGAGATGTCCAGGGAAGTTTTTTTACTTGATCTAGCCAGCCAATCACTATCCGAGTGACGTCAACAGGGTTATTTAGTAATTCATTTGTTGGTTTTAAAACCAAAGTCTACTCTTTAACTTTAGTTCTAGTGAACGGACATTGAAACAAAGTAATTAAACTAAAACAGGAAAGATAAATTTATAAAAAAAAGTTTAATAATATATATTTAATACATCGATTGAAAACTGTAAACATTCACAGATCACCACTTTACAAATAGAACAAATCACAGATCATACTCGAGAAGGCTGATGTTTGGCTAGAGTTGTTACGTTACGTTAAGTTGATGGTGATCCCGGCATTACTCCCTTCCCCCCCACCTTCATCATCCTCCATTCCCTCCCACACCTCAGTCTTTATCCTGTGCTGGACAACCCCTTTATATAATTATCTTTGTATGGTGGCATTTTACTAAACTGACCTGGCCGTAACGTGGAAACTGTAGGTTTTACCACCTGTTCAGGTAGGTATTAGTTAAGCAAATGAGTTAGGGACGAGGAAGGTTGAATTTAGAGGTACACCCACATTTGTGTGGAAAAACCCCCCACAGTACATCGGGCCGAGATTCCAACCTCGATCTCCCCGTCCATGAAAGAGTACATGATGATGATGATGATGATAATATGTTATCAGAAAGATTAGAATGTAGTTGTGTTAACATACAATCAAACGCTTCATACTTTGCTCAGATCAAAATCTGCCTGCTTCCTGTGTCTCCAAAAGACAACAGAGGCTTTGGATCTGGTGGGCATCAGGGGGTCCCCATACACAAACATCTTGATGAGGCAGCCAGCGAGAACAATGATGTTGGACATCCACAAGAAGAGAGATGAACCCAGCCATTGCCAGATGTTCACATCGGCCCCTGAAACCACAAGGAACATTTTATTTTACAAGACTGATCAAAGATCAACTGGACCAAACTATTCTGATTTGTTGATATTAAATGGGAAATGTAACAAGTTTCAGACTGTGAGTGTAGCCTGTAGAGTTCTGATGACTGATGTTTGGTTGGACTGTGAGTATAGCCTGTAGAGTGCTGATGACTGATGTTTGGTTGGACTGTGAGTGTAGCCTGTAGAGTGCTGATGACTGATGTTTGGTTGGACTGTGAGTGTAGCCTGTAGAGTGCTGATGACTGATGTTTGGTTGGACTGTGAGTGTAGCCTGTAGAGTGCTGATGACTGATGTTTGGTTGGACTGTGAGCTTGACTGAACCTAAAGAAGCGGCCTGTGGCAATGAATGTTTGCTTTTAATCTCAACAATTCCTACTCTAGCGTCACTTAGACATTTAGTGAACTGGATGTCCCTACTACTTTTTTTAACCTCAACTACTGTTTCCTGCCTGTCGCCTGGGTCCATATATCCTCCACTACCGGCTTGCTAGTCCTGTCGTAACTTCATATACCTTATATTATAACTTAAGACTAGTACAGGCACAACATCCATTCTCCGACTATTAATTCATCACTGTGAAAGGGTAAACTCACATCCCACCAATTTCGGCCATGCTGGGAATTAAACCCGGGACTCTTAGCTCAGTAGACAAACACGCTATCGACACTGTGAAAGGGTAACTCACATCCCACCAATTTCGGCCATGCCGGGAATTAAACCCGGGACTCTTAGCTCAGTAGACAAACACGCTATCGACTGAGCTAAGTTGTCAGACCCTCCTTCTCTATTCTACTCTACTCTAAACAATAGTTCATTTTAAAATAAAAGTTAAAAAAAAACAACAGTCTAATGACTTAAATTAACACTATGATAGAGGAAAGTCAAACCCAAAGTTACACATCATGAAAAACATGAAACAAAACCTTATTATGGTATAATTTAATAAGCCCATTTACTGCGATTGAAAATTACGAGAAAACAGCTCAACCGATTTACAACATCTGCAGTACTTATAAATGTTGATTACAAGGAACAAAAATGAGAATATTTTACAAGTTTAACAAATCGGTTTATTAGTATTGAAACAAGTCAAAACAGGGGTATTACAGTTAGAAACTAATCAAACCATCCATTGTTTAAACATTAAAGTATCAATGGATATAATTATATAAATAGTTCGACAAAAGAACCTCAGGTGTGAAGCACCCAGGTAAACCCTATAACCCACACTTATAGGTAATAAGAGAGCTTGTAACTCGTTAAAGCAGGACAGGTACTAGTTTATCAAATGGGACTAACGGCAGTAACTCCACGGTAAAACAACTCAGTGGCGGTTATCAAATGTAATTACTAATTTACTATACTTTATTTAACTACAGTCAACTGACTAAGACTTCCAGCTACTGCTGTCAGCAAAAATTACTAAGAACTAAGCCTCACAAAATATAGTCCTAATTTAAGGAGCTATGAGGAAGATAATTAGCATGATTTAACTTCATTGAGAGTTAGACAGTTAGGCATTATAATGTTATAACCTCCTAGAAGCAAAACAATTATTTTACAACCAGTACAAGGTGAACCACCAGGAAAACCAGATACTACTGATACTATGGCTGGACTCTTCCTAATTACTTCTGCCTGAGGAATCAATAGTATCTTTATTCTGTCACTCTACTAACGGGACAATATTACTAACCTAAATTGTGATCATTTTTACAAACGCTAAAGGCTCCACAAGAGGACCGTACACATTAGACAAAACCCCGTTGGCCAGTACTATGGACAAGTAGCACTTCCACAGGTTGTGCACCACAAGCCGGTACACAGTTAGACACATCAGAGATAAGAGTGTTAGTCACAAACCCAGTTTGGTCGCGAAACATAGCAAGAGATAACCTGGTATCCTCCATATTAAATTCTATTCTTTAAACTAGCCGCAGCATGGTCATATAGTCTAAGGTGTCTAATCTCGACCCTAATATTTGTGACTAAGTCTAATAGACATAGAAAGGGAGTGCACAAAGCTACAAACTATGCCATATGGGCATAGGCAAAAAGTGTTGGTAGTATTGACATACAAAAAATTAGGTCATATCGACAATGAACAATAGAGCTCTAAGCTTAACAAACTATTATGACATCCCTCCATACTTATGGTATCCACCGTAGCTTGGTCTGCGGCGAGGTGAGACAGACGCCTCAACCATCGCGGTCTTCAGTACGTCTTCCTAGTTGATGCTCGTGAATATCTTCCAGCAGTTCTTCTGTCAAGTGATAGATTGGATAGAATAAATAGACGTAAACCAAGGACAGGCCTATATATACCAGTGGGACTAATAAAATTTGGCAAGGTCTTCTTCACATACAAAGAGGGGGTGGTAATCATCATGATAGCCGACCACTAGTGCTAGCTGATGACTGTTGGTATCTTCTGGAATGAAGGCTCTCTTACTTATGCGTTATCTGGCTCAGTTGATAGATGTGTGCGTGTCGGTCTTCCAAGCCGAGTTGCCTCGTTCGCTGGGGCGACTTTTGATGAGAATTGGGCGTCTCCCGCTTGTGATGTCGCAGTGAGGCTATATCTTCCACACATTATTAGATCTGGTAGTAATAGTCTTAACCTTTTACAGGGCTTCATTGTGTTTACGTGTTAAAAATTAATCAATACGTTACACGATTTTGACAAACAAACATTCATTTTAAAGGCTAGGAGTCCAGGATGTCGACATAAATAGTATCCTAAGACTAGGACCCCAATTCATCTAGCGAATTTTTCATCCTTTTCTTCTGTGTGAACAGTTGTTTACATCTCCACGGAAACCTTGATTTGTGTACGATTGTGTATGGGTAAATACAGTATTTATCTTTGGTTGAAAATAATAACAGCGCAATTCTTACTTGAATGGTTTGGTGCAACAAAGCAATAGAGTGAGAGTTGTGCAAGGAGTCGTTAAAGGTTCTCATCTGGGTGTGAAGGGAGAAAATATAAGTTTTGATTAAAATTAATAACAAACAGCTAGAAATCTTTGTAAGTTGATGGCCTTTGAAGAGTAAATTTTTAAATAGAAAGTTGAGTGAGGGTTTATTATACAGAACTTTTCCCAATAAAAAGTTTATAATACATTTTAGTGCAATAATCTGCAGCCATCGCTACAACAATCCACTGGTTGTGGTTCGGAGTAGGTTTTTTTTTAAACATCGTGTCTTATTGCCTTTTAAGGATGTACACTTATGTAGTGATTACACTAATGGTTTTAAGGATTAGGAAAGGAGTGGAAAATAATTTTGGAAAAAACACCCTCAGTTAACCCAAACAGGATTAGAACACCAATCCCCGCATCATCGACAGTCTAGTCTAATGAGAGAGTAGCACCTTAAACTATGTGGCCACCAAAGCGGGTTAGTGTTACATTGAATAAAAGTGAAGTGTACGAGTAATTATCTAAGACAATCATTCTTATCTCCATTGACATATTCCTACCATCCACAGCGTTGAGAATAGTCCTGCCTTCTCTCACGGTCCCACTGTAGTCCCCACTGAGTTCTGAAAACCTCCCTAGAGCCATGCCGAACGGGTTGAAAGACACGACCACCAACATGAGCATACACAGGACCATCCTAGAGTGGTCCAACATTCCTCTGGTCGAAGTGGGAAGACACTCGTCGTCCTCGTCTTTAACCTACAGACAATACAATACGAGACACTCCACAATAACTTTTGGCTGTATTAAACTAGTTAACATTGAAAGGAGGATATGAGAACAAGACAGAAGTAGGTCTTAGCAGCTCACATCAGCAGGAGATAGTACTCACTGAAGAAGGGGGACTTGCTTGCCGTGCCCCGTTAATTACTGAGATGTGTTTCAATAAGGCCTACATTTATCTGGAAATGGTGTAGGCCTTGTCCTTTTATAATCTTTTATTAGAGTTGGCTCAAATACACTATTTTTCTAACCTGAATATAATAATAATAATAATAGTAATAATAATAGGTGGATCTAAACCGCCAATAAGCAGTATTAGAGCTCTAAAGCCTATTCCTTTTTAAGGTCTTGAATCTTGAATTTCCTTAAGAATTCGAGGCCCAGGACTAGTTGTCATTTAACATTATTTAAATTTATCTTATTAGAAGAGTATAGAAAGAATACATAAACACATTTAAAGTCGTCAACATTATAAAAAACTAATAGACATTACAAGAAGGATCGATCCAAAGAGCTTCATTCGGTGTCAATCATTTGGTTAATTTTGTTTTCCAATAATAATAATAATAATGAAAGAGGTGATAGAGAAACAATTCCAAGTCATCAAGAAGCGTACTGACCTCAGCTGTGAAGGATCCTTCTGGTGAAGATGGCAAGGATCCCTCAGAGTGAGGAGGCGACAGAGACGGAGATGAGACGTCCGAGTGAGGGGGTGTGACGGGACACACGCAGTCTCTCTGTGATGTCTCGTCAGAACCATCGGACACCAACAATTCCTTCAAAGTCTGTTTATCGGAAGCCATTTTGAGAGCCATGTTCTCGTGTTTCAGTTTGGTATTGGAGTTCTGTAGGAACCGGATGTAGTCGATGGCTTTACGCAAGATTGCAGACTTGTTCAACTGGAAACAAATGATTGAATAGTAACAAACTAATATGTAACACAGCTGTCTGGATCATCTACGGCAGAACATCTTGCAGGTAAAATGAAGATTTAGATTTGACCCACACAGAGTTCCTATACCTTCTTCCGTTTATTATAACATGGTTTTCGTGTCTCAGAGTGTTTTAACAATCCCATTTCAGTGCCCGCATGGTCTAACACGCTACTCTCGTAGACTAGATGGTGACAGAAAGATCGAGGTTTGAATCTCGGTCCGGGTGTACTGAGGGTGGTTTTTCAAAAATTGTTTACCACTCTCCCTTCATGCAAATTTGGGTACTCTTCCTTTGAATCAAGGCCTTTTCAAAAATAAAAACACATTATTTGCGAGCAGCAATGTCAACAGTCTAATTAATATATTATTAGTGTTATTCAAATTTTTAACCCATTAGTAGGGACATGCAAAATTCATATTTGAGATAAAACAAATTTTTATACAAATTCTACTATTTTCACACGAATAACACGAATTTAATCTTTTTTCTAAATAAAGAGAATTTCTGTAATTTGGCAGATACCACATCATGCAATATAATTTTCAACACGGTGATAAAACTGTACCAGGGATGCCGTTTAGATGAATAATATCAGTTTTTACTTATTTTATTGGTATAAAATGGATCACAAGAAAAATGAGTGTTTTCAGGACATTTACTCTTTTTTTTATCTGAGGCTAGGATTAAAAATCATGATTTATACTGTTAAACATTACAATACCTAAATTTTGATAGATCTATTCTTTGTTTAAAACCTTTAAAAGATTTCATGCTAGATCAAAGCAAGGACATTAATATATATATGGACCTTGGCAAAATTATATCTTCTTAGATCTTATTCCCTTCTCCTTATTTGATAGTAGTTTAGTCTTCTATGATGACATGTTTCAGTTATTATTATTGGTCGATATTGCTATTTGTAAGACTTGAAGGTAATGATATTGATATATCAAGTTTGATATTACTAAGAGTGAAATCTATTGTACTTATTTATATTTGATTTTTCTCCAAATATGTTAATAAATAGTTAAATACACAATATGAATGAAAAATTTAGAGTTTTATCCTAGTTTTTTTTAACAAATACTAATTCGACTCATATTTACGTAAATAATAACATCACTTCCAGCTTATAATATCATCACTTTTTGAGAAAATTAACACCACTTTTATCCTAAAAATATCCTCACCTTTTGCATGTTTCTACCCATTTGGCAATTATTGGTTTTAGAATCTAGTGTTATTTTATAAGTAAGTCAGTGGTCGACCTCGGTGGTCTCATCAGGACCCGATGTTCGTGGGTTCAAACCTAGCCAGGGTCGACGAATTTTTCTTGAGCGAGAAAAATCTTTAGCATAACTTCCTTCGGAGGAAAAGTAAAGTCGTCGGTCCCGTGATGATTGTGGAAGATATGTGCAAATACCTTTCCTGGTAAAATTGGTAGGCCCTTTCACTCTCGCTCATAGAAACTTCTTGAGCGGTGATATAGTCACCCATTTAGAAAGTGCACGTTAAACACCTATAAGAGTGATCATGTGTTTTGAAAGTGACAGCTCTGTAGCTCACATGAATATATGAAAGAAGAGGTAGTAGCTTTCATAACTGTCAGATAAGGTTCTTTCTATAAAAAAGGGCTGTAAGTTTGCTGACTAGTCCTCCAACTTTTAACCATAGTTGAAATTATGTGATTATGGTTGTCTTGTGATAGGCCTAAACAGACTCAATCCCCGGTTCAATTCACGCTACATTTTGCCTCACAAAGACCCCTCGTCAACTAAACATCTCAGATAAAATAGGGTGTCAACAAACCTTGGCGTCCACGCCAACCGTCATGTTCTTGAGCTCAATAATTTTGTCATTGATGCTTGTCCTGTATCTTCTTTCTATGGCATTGTGGGCGCTGCGCTTCACTTCCTTGACCTTGGGTTCTCTAACTGGCAGGACGGGCACTGCCGCCAACCTGTTAATGGGGAACTTGTCGGTTTCCAACACTACCGGGATACCTGCACAGTCAAAACACTTTGGTAAGTTATTAAATACTGTCAAAAAAACTAGTGTGGATCTGAATTAGGGCAGGATAAGGAATGTGACCAATAGAAGGATAGGAGCATGCTAGAAACAACATGAGAAGAGATGGGTAGAGCAAGTGAAGAAAGATGTAACAAGAACGAGATACAGGATACTGCTCATGAGAGTGAACTGCACAAAGACAGGCTAAGACGGAGAGCGCTCACTAACCACATCCGGGAAACTGGAGTTGGGACAAGATGATGATGATGATGATGATGAATTAATCATGTTATTAATATTTCAAATAAAACTAAAAATTATATGACATTAAATATTTTAAATGACAATCCTATTAATAATATCTAAGTAGTTTGACGCTACCTTGCACCAAGTAGCTTGACGCTAACTTGCACTAAGCTATTTGATACCCAACAGATCTCCAGGGATGACTTTCTATACCTTCTTTTATCCATAGAGAGGCTCAATTTCGAGCAGCTACTCACTAACTACTCAGCCTAGTCCCAACTAATAAGCGTAACATGATCTGTCGATGGAGTGCTTGCCTGCGGTGAGTATAGTCCCGTGCGAGGTATTAACGAGGGTAGGTATACCAGACTGGACCGGAGAGCTGAGGGATGCTGTGGTGTACATCACGGTGCTGGGACACAACTGAGGCTCAGACTTTATCAGCTGAGTCTGGAGCAACATCTAGAAGAGACAGAACATCGTCATCCACTAATAAACTATTAGATCTGAACACTGAACTGTACTACAACAGATTATTATACGCTGTCATAAAGTTAGACAGTTGGAAGATATTCTATTCTTTGGTCTTGGATATCGGATTAAGAGCAAGGCATTTTTATAGCCTTGAATCTTGCTACCTGTTCAGGTATATGTACTAGTTACGCTAATCAATCATGGATTTGTATGATTGTATTTAGTTTACCTGCATTTGCATGGAGAGAGAGTGAAAAACCATTTTGGGAAAACACAGCACATTTGACCGAAATTCAATCTCCGATCTCCCTGTTATCGGGAGTCTAGTCTAATGCGAGGGCGACAACTTAGTCCATGCGGCCATCAAGACAGGTAGGAGTGTACAGTATAAGTGGTTTACACATATTCAGGTAAGTTTACCTTCTGCATGTTGTCACTCTGTATCCCAATGCCTTGCAATGTGACCAGCTGGTTCTGCTGTCTTAAGATATTTCCCGCGCCCACTTGTTGTTTGTGCTGCAACTTCTGTTGTTTCAACACCTTCAACACCTGGTCGTTTGCATCCACCGCTTGGAGGCGCGGGTTGATCGGCACCTGCTGGACAGTGACTGTCTCCAGGTTACGAGGAGTCAATGTCAACTTTCGCTTCTGCTTGGAAGACAGTTGCCTCGCCCCAGGGAACAGCGTCGAGCCGCGCGGGCTGGTCCCGGATGTAACACACGGCTGAATTAACGGCTGGCCGGATGATATCGGGACCCACTGCGCCGGTGGGGATTGCGGAGATCCCGGCACAAGTTTGTGAGGCGGTAACAAGCGGTTAGCATTTGAGAGAAAAAGGTTTGGTACTTGTTTCTGCGAACTCTGGTGTGAAACAAGAGGAGAAGTTTCTGGCTTGACGTCGCAGTCCAGAGAACTGGGAGAATTGAGGAAGCCGAAGTTTCCATCGCCTTGCATTGGCAGAGGCTCATCTTCAAGATGTGATAAGAGACCTTCGTCTGCGAAAAGGTTACTGTGTTTTGAGAAGAGCTCAGTCTCACAACTGGAGAGGAGTTCTGAAATGTGAACAAAATAACATTTTAGTTACATTGATTTAAACAAGCAGACGGAAAACCTAAAGTGGACACAGTCATTTAAAGCTCCACTGCCTAAGTTAGGCCCTACATTTGTACAGACTCTGAATACACCCAAAATTGCTTCTGGCTGCACAGCCTTGAATACTAGTGTATGCGAATACTCAAAGTTTGAGCTTTGAGCAGAGCTTTAAATAGTATTTTGAGCTCCTTGGAAAAGGTTGTTTATTTGGCTTGCGTTGTCTCTGATGACAAAAGATTATTTGTTTACTCTTCTCCCCACTTGTCGGGGATGTGTTTGGTGCCCATTCAATTTGCCGGTCTGGGGTTCTGGAGAAACGGGGGGGACACATAACAAAGAGAATACCGTGCAGTAATATTATAGTTTTTAGGTATTTTTAATTTATTTACATGATGAGTGCCAGTTATTTTAATCAAAGTCTACATTACTATGGGCTTGGATTATAGTAATCACCGAGGTAAAATTGTGAATCCAGCATGCAAACAAATTATATTTAAAAAAAAATACTACCACGAGCATAAGTTAGGCTAGCACTACCGGATAGTGCTATAGGCTTAAATTACATAAATAAAACAATAAAGGGAGAGGCATTAATACACTTTGATTTGATTATAAAATAAATTAGCTAAGCTGTTTAAGCCAATTAAAATACCTTTGTTGTACTCACACCCTTCCATTTCTTCCCAAAATGTAGGTGCCAACTTTACATAAAAATATCTCAACTCTAGGTAAACATTTACATCCAAACTCTTGTTAGTATTTACTAATTTTCCCAGACACAGAACATTAGGTTAGGTTGGATTATGATTTATAGCAATTACATAGGCCTATTTTAAAATATCTATAGGTATTTATTAAATAAAATAGATGTTTCAATATATAAAATCATCATTAATAAATTAACACCTGCTTCGGTGGACGCACAGTCTAAGGTGTTACTATCACAAGAGATTACGCTGCCAATGACAAGGTTCGAGCCTGGTCAAGTGTAATGAGGGTGGGTTTTTCTAGATGGGTTCCTCACTCTCTCTACGCAAATGCGGGTTCATTCCTTATCCCTAACCTATTAGAGTAATCAATACATTGTAAGCAAATAGCCCAAATGAATAGTAAGACAAGATGCTAAAAGAATTAACTCAAGCTAAGGCAGTGACTTAACCTATTTCATTGAAAATTAAAATGTTAGTAAATATTGGAATGTGTGTGTAACTTAAATTTATCTAGGGGCAACCAATATTTACAATAGTTCGGAGATTTAAACATTTTAGGATATATTGTGAAAGAGGCGATTCAAGTTAATTTCTAAAACTTGACTTAAATTGTGTTAATCATTTTTTTAACACCACGTATTAGTGCCTATTATTTTATTATTATTTTTTTTTTTCAAAAATAAATTGTTTGTATTAGTTACCTGGAGACATTTTTTTTTTAAAGTTGCCTTTGATTACAAATTGTCAAACTTTTAATAAATTGGGCTTAACTCTTAAAACAAAGTTAACCAATTTAATTGTACAATTGCTAAATTTTAAGGGGGTTGGCCCCTAATAAATTATATGTTATTTGGACTAGAGTCTTAAAGAAAATAAATATTTACTGGAATTTATTCCTGTAAGTCATCCCTAATCAATAATAAATAAATAAATCAAATATTCAATTTATAATAAAGACAACAAAATATCTTTCAAACACAAAATTAAAATGTACACAATAACTTAACTCTTAAAACAAAGTTAACCAATTTAATCTTCTAAGTATAAATGCTAAATTTTAAGGGGGTAGGCCCCTAATAAATTATTTGATGTTATTTGGACTACAGTCTTAAAGAAAATAAATATTTACTGGAATTTATTCCTGTAAGTCATCAATAATTAATAAGAAATAAATAAAATGTTTAATTTATAATAATAAAGACAACAAAATATATTTTAAACACAAAATTAAAATGTAAACAATAACTTAAGGAAATAAATTCTGCTTGAAAAAAACAATAGTCATCAATTAAACGTTTAGTAATATATATATATACCTTCAATTCCATTCAACTCATTTATATTGAAACTATCTGTCATGTTAAAATTACTGTCACTGTCAAAATTAGGTATTTCTGCCTGCGGGACGCTCCATCCCGTAGTATCTGCCATTGTTTTACCCTCTGATCACCATACATTTCAACAGCGAATCAAAAGCTTGTTAAGGATCGTACGATTTTACGTCATCAATGACAACACCAATGAAACAAATAACAGCACAAGAGTATGCTAGCTTTTGTTCTTCAACAATGTAAAAATATGATTTCGAAGAATATAATACGCAGTATCATTAATAATTTAAAGATTTACAAAACAGTAATTTTTTACAAATATGTGATTTAAAACATTTTAGACAATATTTACTTGAGAATGAATTAAACAAAAATTTAAATACTAAATATATTTAAACCCAAAGGTTAGATGCACGAATTGGGATACATATACATGTACCTTCATTCGTTTTTGTAAACGTAAATATGCGTTGTTTATGTTGTTCACCCTGGCCTCTTTTTCGCGCCACATTTTTTTTGTAAACAATTATAGGTGGCGTAGTAGTTAACCTGATCAGTGGTAGTGACCATGGGGTTGACACTGGGATAGTAAAATTTTGTATGATGTTTCTTCCCTTCTCCCCTTGCCTATATTCTTCATGTAGTGCTCACATATTTGTCTAGAGCTCGCACCAGTCGAAATATATTTGACTCTTTTTCATTAATTTTAATTAAAAATCCTTTATTTCTATTTTTTCCTGTATTGAAAATGTATTTATTTTCAACATAATTTTAATTTTTATTAAATACATATTTATTTTTCTTCATCATGTGAATTTTGAAATAATTATAGACCCACCGAACACATTTCCAATATTTGACTCATTGTTTGACTCCATCTTAACATATTTTTCATTGTGTTCTTTAGTTAAACTATATTTTTGTTATATATATAGATTGGTCTCCTTTTGAATTATTTTGCGTTTTCAAATATATTTGTATTATTTTCAAGGATGTTTTCTCCTTAGTTAATATTTTGTAATTAGTGTTAATTTTCAATTGTTTATTATATGTTTGGTTTTTTGTATTTGAATATTTATATTTTGACTTGTATTGACAGTGGAATTTATAATTAGCGTATCTCAGTCTCACTTGGTAGTTTTATTTACGTTAATATAAAAACAATGCTAGTTGTCCACAATTGCTTTGGGACAGGATGCTACGGATCTTCCATGATAAATCCTGGCTTGACATTTTTCCGATTTCCAACATGGGACAAATTGAGGTAATCTTATTTATGTTTATTATATTTTTTAACTGCCGAGTATGATACAGTTATTAATTAAGCATGATTACCTTGTGAATCCTGGCTCACTAAATAGTACACCAGTACAGTAGTGTGCTGGGATTTTTTATTTTATTTATATTTTTTAATATAAATACACACAAGATAGTATGGTTACTATGATATTAAAATAAAATGGTAAAATTAATCTCTATAGTTAAGTTACATATATTAAGGAAAAAGTATTTTAATATATTATAACAGTTAACATTTTTATTATTATTAACCATCCCAAAGGAACAAAACATAATCTCTTGGATATAAATGACATATTTTTAATTAAATTATGAAATTCAGTCAACGCTCAATAACTCATACTAAAGGGGTCGGGGGTCTGTTCGAGTTATGAAAAGTCCGTCTTATCGAGGGGAAATAAAGTTGTGCCTAAAAAATTAAAACTTATATTTATCTAAAGTAATATACTTTAATGTGACGAGGTAAACTATACATATCAGATAAGAGACATACACAAATAACACAGTTAGGTATTCAAATGGGGAAGGTTGACATTACAATAGGCCTAACTACTGGCAAATTATCTATATACTGTACTGTATGTGCTTACTTACTGACCTATTTCAGTAGACCTAGGCCTATTACACAAACATGATGGTGATAGGTTTGCCACTGTGATGATATTTTGCTTAGTAGACCTAGGTTTGAAGAAGCTGTCAATATTCTTCTGTGAATATTTTTGGTGTTGCTTCTTATTGATGATTTGTGAAATTATTGAGCTCTTCAACCCTCGTTCACAACTTGTGAATGTGTGGAATGCCAGGCCTCCACTGTGGTTCGGATTCCACGTTAAACTGTGGGTCCTCTATTTCATCTCACAATTACGCTACCATTGCACATTAGCGTATGCGCACATAACCTGAATGGGTAGTAAGACACGGTGCTAATAATAATATTAATAATAATAATAATCATCATAATATAGGCAATACATTCTTTTATGAGTCAATTTAATGGCATATAACACAACCGGGGAGTAAGACATGGTGCTAAAAAAAAAAGAAACAATAGTTCTAGTTAACAGTAGGCCTATTATTTGGTTCATGATTGGCAATACTTATAGAAGAAATTTTTTGTTTGTTTACAGTTTGAGGAAATAAAATATAAACACTAGACTATCGGTTAATTTTTCCAGGTATCTGAAATGGGTAGACGTCTCCCAAAATCGACTCTTGATGGCCCATAGAGAGAAGTTTATTTATGCACACACTTGTGCATCTCAGTTTGATGCGAGTCAATTTTGGACACCTCTGCAGGACAAGCTGGTACATAAAGCATAAATTGTTGAGGGCTAGTTTACTGATGAGTGATTTTTTTCAAAAACATAAAATATTTTAAAACATGCTTTAACAATTTGTTTCAAAATTGGTATCTTGGGCCTTAAGCCTAATCATTGTGTTTGTGGTAAAAAGTTGTTTAAGGGTATTTTACTGATGCTTGATTTTTCAGCAATAGTTATGATACATTTATATATGATTGTGTTGTATCGTTACTTAATGTATTTGGTAGTTTTCAATGGGTTTGCAGATTTACCATGGAAATTGATATAAAGGGGTTTTGTAGCCCTCCATTACCCCACTAAATTGAGAGTTGACTTTTTTTTATATCTATTACAATATGGTAGGGATGAGGGTGGCGGTTTATTAGAGAAACTGCACCTGAATCAGCGAGGGAAATCACATGCTAATTTCATTATTGTAAATTATTATTCACGATTTGTGTGGGCTACTTAGTCTATAGGCCTACAGTACATATACAATAATTAAGATTGGTTAACATGTTTTTAAATCAAGTAAGACATTGTAGATAGGCCCCACCACATTTAAACTATAAAAAATGTATTTTTGGTATTTACACTTTTTTTCTTATTTCATTCCGTTTAGGGCATACAGCAAATATAATCAATTTTTCTTTCTAGAAAATGTATGTCATTCATTTCTCATCTGTTTTCAAAATAATTTTTAAACATGTGTTTAATTACCACTCTTTCATTTCTAAAACTTTCTTTAAAACAAAATTTTATGTCCCTATAATTATATTTATAATATCTATTAGGTGTCTGGAAAAATGAAAATTTCCTCTGGAAAACCTGGAAAAAAGAAGGAATTTTGTAATAAGAAAATAGTGGCAACCCTGTTGTTACTAATTTTTTTAAACTCCTTGTCGAACTAGAGCTACATACAAAACAATTCCCGAAGTGATAAAAAGCGTACTCCCAAACTAACTTACCAAGTAAAAATATATTTAAAAAAAAAACTTAACATGAAAAATGTTTAAACCATGTATTGACTCTATAAAAATTAACTCAACATTCAAGGGATTTAGAATTAAATACCTACTGATTAAGATCAGCCCAGTATGTTGTGAAAGTTTGTGCCAAATACAGTTGAAAATAGTTCAGGAACTAAGAGTTTCTCAATCTTTACTTGATAAAGACTTTCCAAGGATTAAGCAAAAGTATTTAACAAATTTATCCCAAACAATCCTCAAAAATAGACATCTAACTCACTTGTATTTGAAGATTAGAGGATTGATACTCTCTTTTTACTTTCTCGCTATCTTTCAGGTAGAGAAAATATGGTGATCATAAAAAAAAATCGAACTCAAGATTTTGATGAATCTTGACGTTTCATAACTCCCTGGATCTGAAAAAATGATTTTGAATTTCAGTCGGTCTGTCTGTACCTCCAACTAGACCCTAAACTATTTTACTGATCGAGCTAAAAACTTGGTATCTAGGGTTTTCATAGGGTTGACCTGAGAGGTTTTTGGATTTGGATATCTACCCCTAAAATTAAGGGTAGTTTACTGAAGGAGGAAAAAACTGGCTATTTTCATTTTCCCATGAAAACTTTTTAACAGAAGGGTTAATTTCCGTATTTCTGCAACTATTTGAGATACTAAATAACTTATCATTGCAAAATTGTAGTACTATTAAAAATTTAATACTTTAATTTGACATTTTCTAAAACCAACAGTTTCTGAGATATTGGCGAATATAGTCTATTGATACAATTTTATGAGTTTTAGTTGTAAAGAGATACTGCGGGGTTCCGTACCATTTATTTTTATTGGTTTCCGAATGTTTTCAAGGTTTGACCTCATTTTTTGTCCATGATATCCTTGTGATTCCTTGATAACATAGAAGTGTTCAAATTAACTTTGTCTTAATGTCTTTTTTAACGGTCTTCTACCCTTCAAGGCTTTGCTCATTTTATTACATTGGTGGGGGAGGTATAATTTAGTTTAAATATACCCTTTTTTGCATGGAAGGGGAGGGTAGAAATGCTTAAGAAAATTTACAGCTAGTTTACCAGACTGGTATTTGAATCCCGACCTCATCACCGGCGAACCAAACGAGCATACAATAAAGACTGCACACCTGTCGATAGCCTACTTGTTTTAACTGCAGTAAATTAGGTTTTATAATTGTTAATTTCTCTTTGAATTTTACACCTTCTCTAACGCCATTGTAACCTCTTTAAATAATTTAACTCAACAGACATTTCAACCCCCACCTCCCCAGCCCTGAAACAAGTGAGTGAGCAATTGGTTGGAAACAACTATTCTATCGCTAATTAAACAAAACAAAATGGTTAACAGTTGTTTTATTACTTGATTATCGGTGACCTGGTGGTCTAGGGGTAAGGTGTAGGACTTTTGTGTCAGGGGGTCTGGGGTTCAATCCTTGGTCCCGGCACAGATTTATCTGATTACCAAACTCTTCCTTCACCTCTGTCTGACAAGACTTGTATTAATCACAACTTGTGAATGTGTGGAATGTCGGGATTCCACGTTAAACTGTAGGTCCTCCATTTCATCTCACAATCACCCTTACGTATAACCCGAATGAAAAGTAAGACGCGGTGCTAATAATAATAATATTACTTGATTGATTTTCTTCATGTTAATATTATGTTCATGCCAAATAAATAAACATAGATGGTGATTTTAATTGGGATTATTTTTTTTATATTAAGACATGTACACTTATTTGTATTTGAAAAATATTGTGTACTTTGTGAAAAAATGTGTAAGTTTAACTTTTTAAATAAATATAGATTATTTTAAACTTAGTTTGCTTTTTAATTATATTTCCTTAAACATTAATTTAAACTTGATGTGTTGATTCTAGTTTTTCTAGAAATGGTTAAAGAACTATATTGTGCCAACCATTTTCACTTGAACAGATTTTATTTAAAAAAACTTAATATTGACCCAATGTAAATAATTTTTGTAGAAACCAATATTTATTTAAATTCATTTGGTCTTAAAAATATTTAAAAAAAATTGTTCAAGTGAAATGGATTAGCAGAACAACTAATAGTAAAAATCAAATTAAAATAATAGTAATAATAGTAGTGCTACGCAATTAAAATACCTACTGAGCCACCGAGACCGCTATTTAATACAACAAAAGTGCTCACATATTTGTCTAGATAGTAGCACAAATGCGGAAAACTCCATACAAACATTTTAACATGGACTTAACAGATCTTTCGTGTTATCCTGATCAGTGGTAGTGACTTTCTTTAAATATTTTTGGATAGTATATATTATATGGAACATTTCTTGTTATCATAGTTTTACTTTTATTTAATTTAAAATATTCTGTAATCAGTGGATTTGATAGGTTTTTATAACAAATATATGATTTTATTCAAACAACATTTCTACCTTCATTGAGGTAAAATTCCAGACTCTAATTATATAGATGTTAAAGGTTAATGTAAGCTATCCCTAAATTACTTTAGGTTGATGGACACCTAATTTTTGTCGCATTTTCAAAATATGACTATGCGTAACCAGGAATCAAACAATTTACAGGAGATCCAGAAAAAGTGTAAAGAACTATGCTTTCTTTGTGTACTATTTTGTAGTATTAAACAAGAATGTCAACTGATGCACATACCCCTCCTGATTAAGTCTTCATAACCCCTAAATTTGTAAATATAGCCAAGGATGTAGTGGCTATTTCATTATGTTGTAAAACAATAAACACTAAGGTTCTGGAAAGACCAATAGTAAGACTAATACTTTCTTGGTGGACAAAACAAAAGCACCGTGCCTTCCAGGTGAATGTTGTTTTCTCAAAAAATCCCAAAATTTATTCCAGTATTACACTCACCAAAATGCAGAGAATCCATTGATTCAAGATTATAAAAAAACAACTTTATTAGACCTATAATGAACATACAAAACCAAAGTCACCTAGGTGACGGAACAAATATCATTGAAAAAGGTGTAAAATTACATAACTATAAGTATACTTATATTTTAGATCTGATTAATGTGCAGCGACCATAGGCTACTTCACTCTCTTTTGCAATGGATGAATTTCTTGAAAATGGTCAACCAATCTTTTCATATCTAATGAGAACACTCTTGCACATCCACTAAGCTAGTTATTTCACATCCAGAGAATTCACACAAAGCTTCATTAGAACTGAAAATGTATTAAAAAGGCGGCAATGACTTCCATCCATACTTTTCTCTTTTCCCTCATTATCCTTTTTGCATTTTTCCTTGTCTCTCTTTACTTATCCTCTGTCACTCTTGTTCTCTTTGTAAACCTGTGTCTAAATACCCCGTTATTTGCTTTCACTGCTTCCTTTACTACATCATTCCACCACCGTCCGACCCCGTGGTGTAGTGCACTGACCAGTGCACCTGGCTACGAACCTAGGGGTCCCGGGTTTTATTCCTGTCTGGAACCTTGGGTATTGGGGAATTATCCCAACGGTAACCAGGGGTTGGTAAATTAGGTTAAGACTCACTCCGGCTCTCCAACTAAATATTCACTCTCATCCCATTGTCTCATTGCTACTACGTGTAGACAACCTCCTATGTTGTTCTTTCACCAGAGCAGCTAGTAGTCTACATACAGGGGACAGAGCCCTCCCGGTCGTACGTGCCATGCGATAAAATAAAAATTCTCCCACTAGCTCTAACTAAAGATTAAACATTCATGTTGTGTTCTAGGTGTCAGGATGTCTGATTGGACGATAGCTCACTGGGAAGCCAACACATCTGAATGCAAACGGCAGTTAGAATGTCATCGAAGCTGGAAATCTGTAAGTTAATACGTTCACGAGTCAATGTTATCCACACAATGGCCAATTGATTAGCTTCTCATGCAATATGGAACTTGGTTGACTATACCGCAGTTTATTCTGATGTAGGCACACTTGTTCGGGTTATACGCCTATATTCTAACTACCCTAATGGTTTTAGGGATTAGGAAGGTTATATTTAGAAGAAGTGTACCAGCATTTGTGTGGAGGGAGAGTGGAAAACAGTTTGGGAGAAAAAAACCTTAATACACCCGACTGAGATTTGAAACCATGATCTCCTTGTAATTGGCAGTTTAGACGAGAGTAGCGCGTTAGACCACAGAAGTGGGTCATCATTTCTTCTTCACTTTACGTTTGTTAAATCCAAGCTCTCGTCAATTTCCGACAAACATGTTTCGTCTAACAGCAGTACTTAACATGTAAATACAGACTGTCACTATTATCAACTAACAGATTTAACAGAGCATTAGCTGTCATTATTCAGATGACACGGCTTGATAACTTTAAAACACGTACTCTTATCAGGGTGCAAGATCTCCATTTTGATTGGTGTGTTCATCACAGGTTGACAAACTCTGTAAACATCTTCAAATCGTGCAGAGGAAGTATAGGAAACCTTTGGGAAAAACCATTTTGTTACTCTCGGCTAAAATTCAAACTCTGAATTCCTTGTCACTGTCGAACCAAATTGAGGCCTTTATCTGCGTGCCCACCGTCAGGTACTATCATTTTTTAAACCTGTTTTAGATTCCATGTGTGAACTGGTCTCCTCTGTTCGAGCTAATGGACGGGCAACTTGTGAGGTTTCACGGAATGATCCAAGACATGTTTGACCCGGAGTATTATCTGGATCAGTACGAAGTGAAGGACAGCACCAATGGCTGCTCTAGACTTTGCTCTGGAAAGTACAGAGACATTTTGTCTTGTCAGGTGAAAAGCAACAGGGGTAGTCTATTTCTTAAATTATAAAATGGGGTCCTGCTACAGATAGGAATGATTGAAATAATAAAAAAGCAGGGCCTGGTTCAAATAATTCATGACAACAAAAAATGGGTAGATTTTATTATTTTTACTATTATTATGTGTTCTGTATCATGACAGGCCCATTCCTTTTGTCAGTGAACTTAAACCTCCAATGCACCCTGTCCTCTGCCTCCTCCTTCAGCTCCCAGAATGTTATTCCCTCCTTCAAGTCATCCAATATTTGAATCCTCCTTCCTAAACTCCTCCTTCCTAAGCTCCTCTTTACCTCAACCTTTCCTCCTAAGATTGTGTCTGATCCAGTTTGCTGTGTACCGAAGAATCACATCCAACATGGTTCTTGTAACGTTCTGGATTTACGTTACCGCGATGGGCGCCTATTGAAAAATTATGATTAATACACTTTTCATTTTGACATGTTTTTTTATTGCTGAATCAGTTTAATTAATGCGAAAATAGATCATGTTGAACTATACGCGGGCTAGCGCGGACAGGTGTTGCTAGACGCCAAACTCCCAACTGAACACTGCCAACTGAACACTCCCAACTAACCACTGACAACTCCCAATTGAACACTGCCTTTATGTTGCACCATCCCTTGTATATATTCCTTGGTCATGGAAGCTTCGAGAAGGTTTAGTTTAGAAAAACAAAATACAAGACAAAAACATCTCTGTGCTACTCGAAGCTTCGAGAGCCGGAAAAAGACTCAAGTTACATTTTAAAATCTCTCTTCGAACCTTCGAGAAGAGGAAGTTACTATTAAAATTATATATATTGTCAAACTGACTTGACTGGTGTCACGTGCGTGACGTCACTGATCAGTGGCTTTTGCCTTCTTAGAAGAAGAAGTGCTTTAAGCGCCATTTAATATACTACATAATTTAAATGAAATAAGATATGTTTATAAAATTAGGACGATATTCTTGTCAATGCTTTCACATACTTTTCAGGGGCAAATCAATTACATTACATTCTCTTCTCACCCACTCTCTTAGGATTTGTTCATCTGTCCTCCTGATCTTCTCAAGTCTTTCCCTTTATCACATTTCAAAACTGTTCAAGTATTTATTTTCCATCTTCCTGAGACGCCAAGCTCCATAGAGTGCGATGATATAGTGAGAATTAAAATGAATGATACATCCAGTTTTAGACATCAGTTACATCACTAGTCATTCTCCTCTATGGCGTAATCCCCCAATAGAGCGGCCGCCATCTGCTGGCAGAAATAGCACCAAGTTATGTGGATAGAGGGTGTCATGTGGTCAGCACAACAAACTTTCCAGCCCGGAGCCGCTACTGTTTCATTCAAGTAGATCTTTAAGTGTCCTCCCAAAGCTTCCAGACCCACTGCTTTATAGAAGTGCCGAGGATCGAACCCAGCACCTCTTGATCTGTAGCCAGGATGTAATACCACTAGACCTTGGAGGGGGTTTAAACCATTTTATTAAAAATTAAATTTTATTGTTTTGTATTTCAAAGTCAGTTTTCTGGAAAAAAGTGAGTGTGTTCAGAAACTAGTGATGGGTCACTACCAACATTTCATTGGTTCTTAGTTCCAAATGACCAGGGAATGGGGAGGGAAAATGAAAACCCCCCCCGAACTTCGATCCCCCCTAATTTGCAGTCTAGTCTACGCGAAGTAGCCCCTTTAAAAACCAGTGCCCCACCATATGGTCCCAAACTACACTTAACTACACAGTTAATTTCCTGAAAATTTTTATCTCCATTTTTTTTGTTTTTTTTAAAATGGATACGTATTAAAAAAAAAAATTTCATCCGGCGGCCAAAGAAACCTAAACTAGTACTTATCAACAAAATCCATTTAATTCTTATAAAATTTTTATAATTTTTGTTTTTATTTAAAATAATTGAGCAGGAATAAAAAATTGATTTTTAGAAACAAAAATAAATAAATGCTATTTCAGTCTTTTTTATGTAAAAAATTATTACATGCTGACTTAAATGTGTTTTTTGTAAAAGGTTAGCACAAAAAAGGACTGTCAATATGTTTTTTTTTAGCCTGATAAGAGTTTTTCTCCGAATAAAACCCAAAATGTAAGTCAGGAGAAAGGACTTTTCTGCACCCCTTCCTGGGGTAAACTCCTGGTCACACTGTACCTTTTGCTCTTTTTTAAATACAAGTGGGGGAGAGGGGGGTTTAAGTTGGTACATTTATTTTTGTGATCAGACAGCTAGTAACATACACCTCTCTTAGCGCCAAGAAGAAGAATTCCATCTTTTATTTGTTTAGAAAGTTGAGCTTAAATGTGTAAAAACCCCTTTTGCTTACATATTAGTCCTTTTTTTTTAACCGTTAGAATAAAACCCCTTTCCATTTATTTTTTTGTTTTGCACTAAAGATCTTTAATCCGTGTATAAAAGGTGTATGTTAGAAATCAGGGGCACCAGGATTTTTGGGGCAAGGGGGGAGGTTTTCTTGAACCAAAAATTGGGGTCACTGGGAAACTCGAGGGAAAAAAATCCTTAAAAATTTTGTAGTAATTTAGAAATTAATAAGAAAATAGAAGGGAAAAAAATTTTCACAAAGTAGTTTTAATTATATTTTTTTTTGCGGCTTGGCTTGCAATAATTTGGGCTTAAATTTTTTTTTTTTTCCATGAATCATCTTAACTACCAAATACACTATTCAACATATGAGGTGAAGGAAATAGCACAATGGATCTAAACAATTAAAATAAAATAACTTGTATTTTAAAAAGAAATTATTTTCTTGAGCGTACAATCTTTCAAAGAAGAGGAGTACAATTCTATTGGTCCCTCGTACTCGGGGAAGTAGTAATCTTCATGAAACGTTCTGCTTCAAACAATGAGATGGGGACTTTCATCTAGGGGGAAACAACCTTGACACTGCCCCCGCTAAACGTACGCTCGGAGAGAAGGGCTACCAGAGCTCACCCCAGGGTCTTCAGCTACCTCCCGGGGAAAAGGGGTCAGGGGGTTTTGGTTTGATCAAGGTAAGTTGAACAAACATTAAACGGAATCTGCAGGGGTTTTAAGGCAGGTTTGCCCCAACGGGTGGCCGGGGGGCCCCTGAGGCCCTCCACAGCTATCTTGTGGTCTGCGCCCAAAAAAAAAGTTTAAAAATTAATATAACTCATCCGGGATTTCCCTAAACATGATCAACTTAACTGTGTAGAATCTATTATATGTTTACGTATGAAATAAATTATTAGAATACTTTTAATATAATAATTAGTTATTAGTTTATGGGCCTACAGTAACTTTGTTTTTTGATTTATCTAAAAGTAAAAAATCCCGTACTTTGAAGAAAGAGAACCTAATTTACAACAGCTTGAAATACCTTTGTACAGAAATGGAAACACGCCCCCAACCCCCCGCTTTTTTCTATACTTTGTTATTGTGATGGATTAGAATTAGATTAATTAGGAAATTCAAACAATACAGTTCAAACCAAAAAAAAAACTTTTAAATAAATCACAAAAATGTTTTTGTATAAAATTCAAATACAAAAAAAAAAAATTTATGCTGTAGAGGCCTATTTTTTATATGTGCGGGCCCCCACTTGTCTAGGAATAAAAAACTAACTCAATTGGAAGCCCTGGTCCAAGGTGTACTCTTTCAATGGGCCGGGTTCCCATGACAGGGAGATCGGGTTCGTATCTCGATAAGGGTACGAGGGGGATTTACAAAAGAAATTTTTCCACGCTTCCTTCCAAAAATGTGGGTAACTTCTTATAAATTTAACCTTCCTCATCCTTGAACCCAAAAGCGTAATTGTACATATCTGTACAACTCCCAAATGTGCTAAAAAGACTTTTTTTTCTTAGCTTAATTTTTTTAGCAAACCCCAATGCACACAACAAAAAGAGTTTTTTTCAACACCACAACAATAATGGATAAAGTTGTCTCCAGGTGTACGACCAAAGGAAGACTTTGTCTGAATTATGGTGGAGGTGTTGGGGGTTTCCCACCCCTGAGCCACGTGGGAAAGACTGAGGGTGACATAGAAATTTGAAAACTCGACACAAATCTCCTGGCTCGCTGGTGCCGAGAAACTTTTTATTCTATCAGAAAAGAAAGCAATACAATCCTCTACTACCCCCATGTCACAGAACTTGGGGCAGTGCACATTTGGGCAAGCGGGGCTTTGGGTCGGACCTTTAACTCTAGGGGTTTATTTAGACTCCCCAAACTGTGCAAGACTGGTATTTAAAATTTGGGTTCTGTTCGGGAAGCTATTACATTTAAATAAACCAGGAAAGGGCATTTTTAAATTTTTAACTTTCAGAGTTTTTAAAATTTAAATATATAAATTTTTATGTTTCTTCCACTTGAGACATTTAATTTACAAAATTTAAAATTAAAAATTTAACAAAAATTTTTAAATCAGAATAGAACAATTACAATCATTAATAAATATATAAATGCTGTTTCAAAATTGGTTTTTTAAAAAAAATTTCTTCCATCGCGTTGTGAAAAGGGCTCTCAATTCCCGAATCCTACAGTAGTCGAGATTTCGAGATTTTAAAATCTAAATTTACAATAATTTTTGAAGACCTTTTTTCAAAGATTTTAAGCAATTTGTAAAAAGAAACTTCAGTTGAAAAGGGGCTGATGTTTCCTCAGAAATTATATAATTATATGTTTTGTAGTGTTTTTTTGTTGTGAACTTGAGGCCTTCAATTTTTGGTAAAATGGTAAACCTTGCCCTTCCCAAACCCCTTATTAATAAAAAAAAACTAAGGGGATTAACTTAAGGCAAAAAAAAAGAAAAAAAGATTTGCTAAAAATCATGCTAAAGTTTTTATTTGATTTTAAGGGACTTTTTCACAAGAAACATTTCCTAGTTTTATCAAATCTCCGCAACTTTTTTTAAAAAATAAAATAACTTATCATTGAAAAGTTGTAGAACCTTAAAATTAACAACTTTTTTGGAAGAATGTTTTTTAAAAACAAATTTTAGGATTATAAGCAAATATTTTTTAAATACCTTTCTTTATTTGGAAATGGGGGGTTGAAAAAATTTCAGTACAAATAATTTTTTTTTGTAAAATGTTTTTTATTTGATAATATTTTTTGTAAAATGCGATGTAATTTTTTTTTCACCATTTTGTTTTTGTTACAATGTAGAATACATCAGGGTTCCAGCTCTGGAAAGTCAGGGAAAGTCAGGAAAAAAAAAATAGTCGGGAAAAAGGGGAAACTTTAAAAAAGGGCAGGGGAAAAACAGGGAAAATGACAAAACATGTTTCATGTCACACTTAAAAAAACAAAGAAAATATTTTTCTATTTACTGCGTATAAGCCACGCCCCCAAAGAAGAAACTGAGGGCACTTTTCCCTGCTCAAATTGCCCTAACCCCAATTTTTGGTGCCCTTTTATTTCAAATGTGAACGCAAGGGCTCCTAGCCTCACATACAATTCTTTTAACTTTAGGGTCACTTGTTTTTTGTTCTTTTTCAAGGGTTTTCATCGTTAAGTTTATACGTGACCAGGACGATTAATAAAAACCCCAATGTCTAACAAAAAAAAAAAGTTTTTAACCCCTCTGGCTAAGCCCAAACCCTTTTCCTGAATTCTAAGGATAAGTGGGTTGAAAGTAATAAGCGCAGGCATTTTGTAAATGTGCAAAAAATTATAAAATTAAGTAATTGGGAAAACAAGCATTAGCTTTCCCCGCAAAAGGGCCAATCTATCAAAAAATCTTGAAACTTTTCAAAAAAGTCAAGTGATTCAGGTTCATCGAGCTCCCCAGTTTCAAGAGAATCTCTGGCACACAAAGACATTCTACCTAGTGATGATTCTGCTGGTTGCTCGAAGAGTTTTTCTGTTTCATCGAAAATCGTAACGTCGCAGAAGGAAGCTGTTGCTAAAAGTGAAATTAGTGTAGTGCCTCAAAGAAACCATAACACTTTTGTTATAAAAGATGATATAACTAAGGCGGAAGTCATTTGGGCTATGCAAGTTGTTGACAAAAAAAATGTCTTTCAATTCGTGCAATAATTTAAGTACAATTTTTCAATTGATGTTTCCCGAGTGTTCCATTGCCAATGCCTTTACCCTTGGTGGAGACAAGGCTGCATACTTCATTGTGCATGGCTTGGCTCCATTCTTTCATAATAATTTACTGGACCGCCTAAAATCATGTAACAACTTTGTAATTTGTTTTGATGAGGCATTGAATAAAGTTATTCAAAGAGGACAGATGGACATTGTAATTAGATTCTGGGACAAGGAAAATCATAAAGTCATCAGTCGTTACTTAAACAGTGTGTTTTTCGATAGGAGCACTGCTGAAGAATTACTGAAGCATTTTCTGGATGGTATTTCTCCTCTTCCACTCTCTAAGTTGATACAAGTGTCAATGGATGGCCCAAATGTCAATTTAAAGTTTATAACACTTCTTCAGGAACACCTCAAATCTGTAACAGACAATGAAGTATGTAGTTTGCTAAATCTGGGAACATGTGGGCTTCATGTTGTTCATGGTTCCTTGAGAACAGGAGTAGAGTCTGTTGATTGGGATATAAGTAGCTTATTACGTCACATGTACTACCTGTTCACTGACTCTCCAGCTCGTCGAGCATTGTTCACCCAGTTGACAGGGTGTACAACTTTTCCATTGAAGTTCTGTGGTGTGCGTTGGTTAGAGAATGCGAAGTGCTTTCAAAGGGCATTACAAATTTGGGACCATGTTATTAAGTTTCTCAAAGAAGCAAAACTTCCTAAAACAAAACCTGTAGAGACACTGAAAAGAGCAGCCTGTGATCCATTCCTAAAGTGTAAACTAGCGTTCTGCAAGACAATTGCAGATGAATGTCAGCCTTTCCTGCAACGGTTCCAGACATCAAAACCAATGACTCCATATCTTTTTGAAGCTGTAGAGAAACTTCTAAGATACCTTATGAATCGTTGTGTGAAACCTGATCTTATGAAATGCACGGGTCCAAAGTTACTGTCTATTGACACAAAAAAATCAGAAAATTTGATCCTTAGCAAAAATATTGATATAAGATTTGCAACAAAACGTTTGTTAGGAGAAACTGCGATCACAGTAACAGAAAGACAAAAATTAGAATTTATACATGAGTGCCGCAGTATGTTAACCACCATGATTGCAAAACTACAAGAAAAAAGTCCCTTAAAACAGAAAGCTGTGAGAGGTTTGTCTTCATTGGATCCTTGTGTTATTCAACATTCACCTCAACTGGCCCAGAAGAGATTTTCTTTTCTTTTGGAGGAACTCAACCATGCCAACATCATAAATGATGTTCTGGCTGAAAATGCCAAGAAAGAATACTTGCATTTTTGCAACCTCAAAAAATCTGAGCTTCAAGAAATATTTCGTCCTTGTGATCAGTTTAGTGATGAAGTAGGACTTGACACTATTTATGGTAGCTTTCTAATAGGAGAAGCAAACTACAAACATCTTTGGGAAGTAATAAAGATTTGCCTTGTCTTGTCGCATGGGAATGCAACTGTTGAAGGTGGTTTTTCAGTCAATAAATCTTTACTGGTTGAAAAACATGCATGAAAAGACAGTCATTGCACAGCGTCACATTCATGATGAGATACAAGAAGCAGGAGGGATTAAAAATATACACATTAGCAAAAAGATGTTGGATTACGTGAGAGGTGCTCGGAAACGCTATCATGAATACTTAGAGATGAAGAAGCAAGAAAAAAGTGAAAAAGACAAGAAGAAGGCAGAAAAGAGGAAATTAGATATACAAGTTAAAGATTTAGAAGGAGAAAGAAAAAAATTAATGATGGCAACTGAAGAGAAACGAGAAGCAATAGACGTGGAGTTGCAAGAACTGAAGAAGAAGCAAGCTTCACTTTATTAAATATAACATAGTTTCTTATTGTATGACTATAGTGATAATTTTAATAAAAATAAAATTGACTTGAGACATGAATAATATGAAAGCAGACAGAGTTCCTGTTGTAAGCTATTCAGTTCAGGAAATGTACAGTTTAGGTAAAATAAAACTGTAATGATACCAAACTCTTTAGTATGTTCTTAGTGGCCTGTTATTTAATACGTATTTCTGCACATGATACCAAAGGAATCAAGTTTGTTACAAATTTTTGATAGGATTATTTTTCCATCATTTTCCCTCAACTGATTGGCAAGATGTCTGCTTTCTTATTCTTCCATGAGAGGTGAGGCAAGGTCGGCTGTAAGGGGGAGGAGGCCGAAATAAATTTATTTAAATTAATATTTTCACGTGTATAGTACCGTAAAGTTATAATGGAAATTTTATGAGAAATTGGTCAGGGAACTTGGGAAAATAGTCAGGGAAAGTCAGGGAAAAGTCAGGGAGAATATTTTTACAAATACTGTAGGAACCCTGTACATTATCTTGTTTCACACATCTTACGAGTTATAATTTATATAAGGAACGAGAAAGTCTATGCCATTTATATTAATTGTATGAATGTTCTAATTAATGTATTTTAGTAAAATCGTTTACATTTAAATACTATTTCTATTTTTTCTTTTAAGTTAGTCTATTTATCTTCTTATGGTCATAATTTTTTCCAAAGATTATGGATTTGTAGGTAAAATGAAGATTCAGATGTCTAAACTAAGTTTATCGTTTCTAGACGCAGTGTTTGAGTCGGCTAAGTCAGTTCATGACGACCTCCACTTGGTGCTGACCCAGGTACTTCTAGGAGATACCTTGGCGGCAGATTATCTCCTGTGCCACCTCATTTCCTCCGTGTACGTACTCGGAAATCATCCATGTCGCTCACAGGGCGATTAATAATTTGATTAAGGTTTCTCTATAAAGAAAACACCTTTTCAATTTTTGATTATATATATATATTTTTATTGATTCCTGGCATGGCTGAAAAATGTATTATTAGTGAAATGTGGGTTTACCCTTTTACATTGAAAAACTAACGGCCGGGGACTGGCATATGAAGCTATAACAGGTCTAGCCAGTCGGAAGTGGAAAAATATATGGCTTGAATAAAAAACTGACCACAAACTGGAAACAGTAATGGATGTAAAGTAACATTACCTTTTTGCTTTCAGGTATCAGCGCATAGACATGTTGGCTCTTGGTAAACTTTCTCTGAATATCAAGAATATCCCGACATGTTCTAATTACATCGACAAATTGTATGACATATTGCAACTCTTGCTGCCGAAAAGCCGGTACTTGCCAATGTCGCTGGACAACCTTAATCAACACGACTTTGTACCTAAGTAAGTTTTAGTGACCTTAAAAAATTAAACCAGGCAATTCAGCTGTTATACAAACATTATTCTTTAGATTAAAATATACGAAGGATAGCCAGCATGCTTATCCTTTTTGGTGCTGGAGTATAACTTGTCTATGTAAAAGAAAGACAAAACAACAATTTATTTTCCGTTGTAACAGGAAAGACTACTCCAGCAACAGGTTGAAAAGTGGAGTTCTGCAGTTGAGTGCGCATACACACCTCGTATTGGACGAGACTCGACTTCTCCCTGGACAGTTGGATAGTAATGGTCAGTTTTAATTGCCTAGTTTTCACACTTCAAGGTTACTTCTCTTCTCCATAGTAGTTCTCTTACCCACTGGATAACTCTCTCTGCTGTCCTCTTCTCATTACATCCTATCTACTCCTTTATCCTCAATCACGCTTCCAAGATATTCTACGTTCTGTACTTTTCTCAGCTATACCCCATTCAACTTTATAGCTTTACCAGACCTTACTCTCTTCCTTGTCATTACATCACCTCACACTTTGCCATGCTAGATTTCATTCCACTCTCTTTCATTTCCTCATTCTATTCTTTCACCCCCCCCCCCCCTCCTCCATATCGTCAAGTCATCAGCAGACATCGAGCCTTTCATCTTTTCCTCCCCGAGTTTTCCTGACACTTTAGTAGTGACCATTTCCATTTCCATTACAAATAGTATTGGTGAGAGGGCACTCCTCTACTTCACTCGTGTTTTATTCGGAACCACATTATCGTCTTCTCCACATCCATGAATATCATTACCAAGCCTTTCCCATAATCATACCTTCTTTCCATCGGTTGTCTTAGAGCAAAGATTACATCCTTGAGTTCGTGCTGTTCCTCTCCAACGCACTTTCATTATAACTCCATTTTTCCAGTCTTCCGGTAGGTTGTTCTCGTTACAAACCCCTCTCAGCACCCTGTATAACCGATGTATACCTGCTTCGGCTCATATCAGTCTGTCCACACCCAGAGCTTTCCCTTGTTTCTTCATCCTCCTTCTCTTTTCATGTGGGAACTCTTTCCTCCTCTTCTTCTTCACCCATCTCTCTTATTTCTTACCTGGCTATATGACACCTTACCATTGCTTCGCTCTTTTCTTCTTCTCCCTATTTTCTTATTTAGTGAATTGTGAATGCACTCGCTAGAGTTGATTTGGGAGGGTGTTTGGTTTTAGAAAATTATAATATACATACACAAACACACACACACATATTAAAGTTAAATTCCTATGTTTGTGCAGGCGTGGAGAATATCTCGTCCCTAGGAACTGTAATTACACAGCAGAAAGTTTACTACAACTTCAAGTTCTACAAGGTTGAATTTAATTCCGACATTCCAGTACTCATCTTGTCCGAGGGCAAGTCTTTGCTTCCTGTAAGTTTATCTCTTTATAAGGGATGTACACTTTTTTGATTCAAAATGACAATTTTAGGAGAAAAACATCGCTCTATATTCATGCCATATGGTAGTTTGTATTATAACATAAGTTGTCACAAACTTGGTTAATTCACACTTAAGTGCACACAAACTGAAACCATTAAGAGTTCTTAGTTATTAATTTTAACAAAATGTGTACTCTAGTAACAGGGATAGCAATAGGTGTTGTCATTGGAACTCAATTCAAAGTTTCTCTGCTCTGTTAAGAAATATCCTCAGTAAAAACCACACTCCAAGATACAAGCTCATGCCTAAGTGTTCTATCATTCTTTACAAACTTCCTTTTTCCTCGTTTATGAAGTTGCACATTTCACACCCCCTCCTCATGAGTTCCGATAAAACTAAACCTAGGTCGGAGGATTGGGCGGTGACGATCGATTTTCTTCAAGAGGCAGCCATTACCTCTTTGTCCAGTGGTAGCAGTGTAAAGTGTGAACTGTGTTCTTCAATATTGTGTTTGTTCTCTGTATATGTTTCTATCCACCTTACAAATATAAAACAAACTCCAAGATACAAAAACACTAAATGAAGGGATTGAAATCATTTATTTTAAGGAGCACCCTTACCTCTTAGTATAGTCACAGTAGTGTTAAGTGTAGACTGTTTCTTGTGTGCCTGCTCCTATACAACTGTCCTAGCTAGTTTGTAAGTCACATGTTGAAATAATCTAGTGTTCACAGTTTTCACACTAAACCTCTGAACTATATGATTGTTTTGGGGTGATTGCGTTCAATGAACAGATGTTTGTTGCAGAGTGATGCAGTGGTCACCCTGCAGCCGGAAGATGACCACCTAGTGACGGAGACGTTCGAAGCGGCCAGACACTTCCTCCACAGAGCCCTGTTGGACAAAATAAGAGTGTACTTGACTGTGATGATGCAAGCAGATTTCCAGGTGCCCCCACACATGCAGAAGGTCCGTCACGTTTCTTTACTTGTGTTTGTTCATTGGACAATAGTTATATTAGGAATCCTGAGTTTTGCGGTAAGTTCAACTGTACGTAAAGTTAATAGGGATTTTAGTACCAGATTTTAAGGAAACTTAATCATAAATAAACCATTTATAATCTCATAATTAGGAATGGGAACCTTAAAATCTTCAAATATCTCAGGAATCAGGATAGTCTAGGATTCAACAAAATATTGAATTCAAGATTTTAATTAATGTTGTTGCACTCTCACACTTCAGGTTGATCATCAATTGATCAGTAAAACTATCACAAACTTTAACCACAAGAAAGCAGAGTCTATTTACCTGAAACTATTTTTAAAATTTGGTAGGGCCAGCGATAAAATGAGTTATACTACAACTAACTTTCACTAATTTTCGTTCAAGCTCAAACAGGATGATTCAAAACGACCGGCCAATTGTAACTGGTGACTACCACTATAATTTCATATTCAATACAATATAGAAATGCAGGTGTGTTTTTGTGAGTCTTGGAGTGTGATGTGGGCAGTGACATCTTGAATATCAGAGCACTCAGGTCATCAAGCTGCACAGCATGGTGACGGAAACAACAGCAATTTTGTTTTTGATCTGGGCCTTCAGTTCCTGTAGCGTGGAGTGGGGTGTTGGGAAGACTTTGGTCCTGTAACCCCTGATCAGCACTGACAGTAAAAGTCATTAGTATATTTTTCCACCTATCATGTTTCTTTTTTTCCCCCAGATTGTGCAAGAAAACTTTGTGGAAATGCGTAAAGTTGACAACAAAATGACCGCAGATGATCTTCACATGTTGTTGGTGCTCGCAAGGTAAAGTTCTATATTTAGAGTTGCGTGGAGACTAACAGTTTGGATACAAGGCTGCCGATGTACCAAGAGACAGGGCAATAACACTCTATAAACACTACGTTATCCTTGTAACACGACGGTCAGTATCCTTATCGGAATGGTTCTAGCATAACTGGTTTAACTCTTAGATTATGTTTATTCATGTGACACATCCTTAATTATTTTTTATTAAATGCAGGCTTATATATAAAAAAGATATTACTAGGGCTAGATGGGTAGGATTATTTCATGTTAGGTCGGATTGGGTTGAATCTGTTAGTTTTCAAATTGTATCAATTTTTGGGTCTAGTCGAATATCTTGTCAATTTTACAATAATTTTATACATAGTAATCTTAGAAAGTTGTGTTGAGTGCTTCACACTCCTCCCTGATGAGTTCCGATAGAATGAAACCTAGGTCGGGGGATTGGCGGTAACGATCAATTTTCTTTAAGAAACAACCATTACCTCTTTGTCCAGTGGCAGCAGTGTAACATGTGAACTGTGTTGTTCTTTTCATTGTGAAAGCCATGTTGTGTTTGTTCTTTCTTCCAAATATAATTCACTGTAGACACGGACATTTGTGTATTTCTATTAATCAACCAACACTTCACCGTCTTAGATACCATTTCAGCCCTGCCACATTATGTTCTACTTGTTTCAGATTGGTATCACTGAGTAAAGGTGAGCGGGAGCTATGTGAAGACTCGTGGCGACAAGCAACACAGATGGAACAGAAGCGCAAACAGAGACTAACCTCCGCACACCAAAACTCTCTCTCGTAAGGTGGACTGCCCCACTGAGATAGAGGACACCAAGCTTTGTTTCTTCCAACTCTAGCTCGTGCAGTGAACATGAAATTACCTCGAGATATTCATGAATGAAGGGAACACAGTTTTTTTTTACAGTTTTTATAGAATTGAAATATTTTGGCCAAAATAAATCAAATATTTCTCCAGTAGCAACATAGAGTTTAGTTTTTTGCACATTCTAATAAAAACAGATCTAGAATATCTGTCAAGGGTGTCCTGGAATTTTGTCAAAACTGTTTGTCTTTATTTAAAAAGTTTTGACAAAATTCCAAGAAACGCTTGACAGATATTCAAGATCTGTTGATATTAGCATGTGCAGAAAACTAAACTCCATGTTGTTACTGGAGAAATATTTGATTTATTTTGGCCAAAAAAAGGTAATGTTATAAAAACTGTAAAATTACTCGCGCTCCCTTCAGCCGCACCTTAATTCTAACAGGAGAGGATATATGGTTCATAAGTGCACCCTTAACCGTTCAGGTGTAAAAACAACTCTATTTTGTGGAATAAACTGTCAGAACACAGCACCCGTACGCTGTGTCAGCTCACAAGTACACTTGGTCTGCGCTGAAAGATAGCAGTCTCACATTTTAGAGTCATTGTAATCCATCAAAGTAAGAGTCACAGTTCGGGGTAATTGAACCAACTATTTAATTTCAAGTGACTTGCTTCGCTGTCGCTCTCGCATTAGTCTAGGCTGCCAACAACCAAATCTCAGTTGTTTTTTACAAATTGGCTTTCCAATCTCCATCCACACAAATGTGGGTATACTTACTCTAAATTTAACCTTACTCATCCCTAAAACCATAAGTGTATAACCCGAACAAATAGTAGGATGTGGTATTAAAAAAAATCCAAGTGCAAGATTTTCATTATTGATTTAGCATCTTCAAGTTTTTTTACTTGTCATAATGTGGTCAAAACACAAATAAATTAATTAACAAGTACAAAATTTGTAATTTATCAGTCCTACTAGACATATTAAACATGGTTTTATTACATATTGTTTTCTGACTGAACCTAGTGTGAGTTTAAGTAAGAAGTCCTAGCCATTGGTCCGTTCATCCTGGAGGTGCGTCCCTGGGTCTCTTACAAGGCGGTGGACTGTCCATTATGTTTGAAGTGGTGACTGTAAGCTGCAAAATAAGTTTATACTCCAAAAGGTCACACTCACCAAACTTGCAATTTTTACATAACGCCACATTACAAAATTTATGTAGTTTTGTGTTTGAAGGAAGCAATAATACCAACTGTATTTCTCATGATGGTCCTAATAAAAGTACAAATTGTAAGGAAACAAGTAGAGTATCGAATATGTCTGAATAATTTATGCCTTTTTAAAAAATAAAATTGTTTTTAATTTTATTTTATGACAGCATCAGTGGCAAGGAGCCCTTGGGTGGTTGCCCAATTTGCCTGCCCTTGTGTTTTAAAATTGTACTCAAGGAATGTTAAAATATATCACTATTCTATTGTCATTTCAAAGGTAAATTTTAAATATCCAAATCTTATAGGATAGTTTAAATGTTTATCGATCTCAAGTTAGGCTCTATTCACACATGGCCCATACTCGCTAGATATGATACGTTAGCCTCTCACACCTTCTCATGCAATTTGTCTGGATTCAACAAAAGGAAGTTCATGACATCATCCTGGTGTCGGTGGCCCGGATATTCCTTCTGGTACCTCTCTAGCTGCTCTGCCATCGGCTTGAAAAAAACAACGTGTGCATCTATTCAGGTTTTGTACTTGTATGTCAAGGAGCCAATCATCACCATCATCATCAACTGTTTCCAGCCTGTGGCCGCGTCCGTTTAGTAAAATGCCTCCATCTTTCTCTGTCCTCCTTACATTCTTCTCCTCTCACTTGAACAT
Organism: Timema cristinae; assembly: GCA_039000515.1. Classification (NCBI taxonomy): domain Eukaryota; kingdom Metazoa; phylum Arthropoda; class Insecta; order Phasmatodea; family Timematidae; genus Timema; species Timema cristinae. Next base: position 29,211,772 of record JBCFYV010001001.1, on the reverse strand, counting down.
TTTCTGTTATCTGCTCCTCCCGTCTCTTTCAATCTCTTTCAGTGACTTTCAATTTTTTTTATATTATATAATTACAAATTCAAACTGTTTCATTGTCCTCATCGCTCTACTCTCGCAGTAGACTAGACTGCCGATGACAGGGAGATTGAGGTTCGAATCTCGGTCAGGTGTAATGAGGGTGGTTTTTCCCTAAATGGTTTCCCATTCTCCCTCCGCACAAATGTGGGTACCCTTCCTGATCCCTAAAAAAACCCATGTAACCTGAACTGCGTTAATTTCTTTTATTAAAAAACCCCAAATTCAAGTGTTTCTAATGATTAATGTCCAGGGCTCATAGTTATCTGACATTCCATTTCCACGAACTGGTAAATCGGCCGAATTAACGAGTGACAGGCAAATAATTACATTTCTAACCAACATCTGCGTTGAAATAAATATTGCCGCTGTTAGGGTCAGTCTTTTGCCTCGGTAGTGCACTGTACTATTGCGCTACACATAATAAGATCACACCCGCATTGTACTATTGTGCTAGACATAATAAGATCACGCACAATCACTTCTTCACACAATAACTTTTTTATTTTATTACTTAAAGATTCAAAATTTGCCCTTTTCCTTGCTAAAAACACTTGTTGGACTTCTACTTATCAAAAGTAGAATAAAGTACATCTTAGCTCAGTTGGTAGCATGTCTGTCTACTTAACTAAGGGTCCCGGGTTTGATTCCCGACATGGCCGAAGAATGTATCATCAGTGAAATGTTGGTTTCCCCTTTCATTGTGATGAACTAACAGTCAGGGGGCTGGGTGTTGTGTCAGTTCTAGATTTAAGTTGGTTTATAAGTCGTGTGCTGATTTAATCAGTCGGTTCAGAAATTACACATTAAATACCTCAAACAAACTAAATAAAAAAAATTTAAAGTAAAATTAATATTTTTTTCTATGCAAATACTTTGAATTCAATGTGTTCCCTTCATCCCATGCTACGATGATATTTAAATGAAAAACTATCAAAATTAAGGTCAGCGTTTTAAATACTAATATTTTACTCTCATTTAAAAACATATTAATATTTGATTGTTTTATTATCTACTTGAATAATATGTAGATATTACTACATTAAAAGAAAAATGGCCTCAAATATGAAATCAAAGGCTTGTTTTAGAATCGCACATGATGGAGTTGAACCAGAGAACTTCCAACCGTACTGTCAGTACCTTGACGATGTGTAAGTGACGAAGCAAGCGGAAGAGTCTAAAGGTGGCAGCCTGGTTGAATGTCTCTAGTATGAAGAATTGTCTGAGCTGCTCCGTACTGAGGCTCACGGTAACGAGAGGCATGTGGGTTGTGTGGAGTACCTGTCGAGAAACACTAAATACATGTTGAGAAGTTGTGCCTGAGCAAGGAATCAAAGTTACAGTGGTCCAGAGGTCCCGGGTTCGATCTCCGGTGCTTCCAAACTTTATCTGTGAGGCAGTCGGTTTTGAACAAGGCCAAACTCAGCCTTGCGAGGACAAATGAGATAAATACTAGCAGCTCTCCAGAAAACTGAGATTAACAACTGGAGGGCTCATTGTGCTGACCACATCATACCCTCTATCCCCAAATGTTGGTACCTCTCGGTCGATATTGCTCACTTCTGGACTCGTACCATGGAGTTTGAGTTACATACCAGGAATAAACAGTTGTATTTAATACTAGTTTATGCTTAAGATCAATTTTAAAAATAACAAAGTTTATGTTTAAGTTTGGATGATGATTCGAGTACTCTGAAAGAACGACTTTGTCCGTAATTCCATGCAAACATTGTTTTAACATTATAACAGCTGGATCAAAGTTTGTTGAAAGCATTCTCTCTGCAGAATGAAGGACTGATTGTAAGAGTTATCTCCAGTGAATTGAAGGACTGATTGTAACAGTTATCTCCGGTGAATGAAGGACTGATTGTAACAGTTATCTCCGGTGAATGAAGGACTGATTGTAATAGTTATCTCCGGTGAATGAAGGACTGATTGTAACAGTTATCTCCGGTGAATGAAGGACTGATTGTAATAGTTATCTCAGCTGAATGAAGGACTGATTGTAACAGTTATCTCAGGTGAATGAAGGACTGATTGTAACAGTTATCTCAGGTGAATGAAGGACTGATTGTAACAGTTATCTCCGGTGAATGAAGGACTGATTGTAACAGTTATCTCTGGTGAATGAAGGACTGATTGTAATAGTTATCTCCGGTGAATGAAGGACTGATTGTAACAGTTATCTCCGGTGAATGAAGGACTGATTGTAACAGTTATCTCAGGTGAATGAAGGACTGATTGTAACAGTAATCTCAGGTGAATGAAGGACTGATTGTAACAGTTATCTCAGGTGAATGAAGGACTGATTGTAACAGTTATCTCCACTGAATGAAGGACTGATTGTAACAGTTATCTCAGGTGAATGAAGGACTGATTGTAACAGTTATCTCAGGTGAATGAAGGACTGATTGAAACAATTAAAAGCATGAGCACAACTGAACAAAGTTAAGTATAATTGTTTCTCACCTGAGCCAGTCTGAGTAGTAGATTTAAGTCCGTGTCAGTTAGGGTTTCCAGATAACAGCGCAACTGTCGTCTGGCCTCCTCTATATTTCCACTCTGTCAGCACACAAAGGATAATATAAAGACAACAGGCGTTGAGTTCATCTGATTACCAGGGATTTACTTATTAGCTTACACGTGTCACTGAATTAAAACATACAACATGCTCTGCTTCTGCTGGAGAGAGGAAAGTTATTCACAATCACTGACCTACCTTTGACGAGGGCCTTGCGGAAACTACGTGACAAGTGGTTCAGGGTCTACTATAATCGAATAATTGTTAACCAAGCAATCATGTGTTACGTAAACAATTTAAAAATAAGTGGAAAGTGTAAAAATACATTCAAGTTTAGTGAAATAGGAGGGTAAATTTCGAGGACGCTATATTATAAAAAAAAATATTGTTCATCCAATCAGAATTAAATTCCGGCCTCTTTCCACAGCTGGCTATGTCATTTATTCAATTAATCATGATAATTCTCTTCTATCCATATAAAATGTATAAGTTACATCAAATTATTAATTTGTATATACCTACTTTGTAAGAGAATGTGAGAAAAAGAGAAACAATAGTTTTAATAATAAAAGAGCATGTATGACTGTGTAAAGATGTTGAAGGAAGTATTCAAGGACAGGGAAGTGTGGAGAAAGTTATTGAGGATGGATTAAGTACGGAGTTGTTGTTTATTGAGCTATATGATTAGTTTCTTGCCTGCCCCGAAAGGGAACAGCGTGATTAGATATGCATGCATGGTTATACGCACTTACGTTAACGTGTAACGATAGGGTGATTGTGAGATGAAATGAAGTAACTACAGTTTAACGTGGAATCCGAACCACGGTGGAGGCCTGGCATTCCCCACATTCACAAGATGTCTTGTCAGAGGTGAAGGAAGGGTTTGGTAATCAGATAAATCTGTGCCGGGACCGAGGATTGAACCCCAGCCGCCAGCACAGAAGTCTGACACCTTACCCCTAGACCACCAGGTCACCTGTAATAATTCATAGTTGTAACTCAAACATTATTAGTTAACTTATTATAATTGATATATTATAAACAATTAGTGTAGTTTTTAGGCATTGGTAATAAAAGTTCAGTAAAAACTTTAAATAGGTACAATTATATAACAATGAAAATATAGTGAAATAATTCGAAGAATATTGATTTTTTGGTAAAAAAAAGGCTGTTAATTTAGAAAGCGGAATATATTTTCAAAAAACAAACATGTTTAAAATCATTTAAAAGTGGCATTCACTCTAGAAAGTTTATGAACAGATGTGACATTTTCAAATTGAAATGGGTTGTTTACCCTTGCCCCCTCCAAAAGTGTGATAATTCACCTTGATACAGGCTTGTGTGTTGGTCCAGTCCCAAACCGCGCTATTCTCATGTAGTCTATAAACACGAGGGTTGACAGGTGATGTCAATCTCCCACGCCGGAATAATCCTCACCGGCCAGCTTCCTTTTACCTGTTCATTGACATATTTTGTTAGTTCACAGGAAGTTACAATTATAAAAAGTTGTAAAGAAACACACTGTTTCCTGTTTTTGTATCTTCATCTTTCCTCCTCCGGGTGTGGTAGATATTTTTTATTCATAACCAGTTTGAATTATAGTTAAGGTGTGCTGGGAATGATTCTACACAATGTAGTTTTCAACATGGTTTTCTGATCCTATTTTTAGATCAAGTTTTTTTTGACATTTACCTTAGTCATCTTGTGTCCTTAAATTAGTATAAGTTATGAACAGAGAAAATTAAACTTATATAAAATGTTAATATTTACTCTCTATTTTTCCCTTGAAATATGAAATCTTCTCCTGAATTTTCAGTCAACTTTAGCCGATTTACTGCAAGGTGTATTTAAAAATTCGATAATTATATGTTTATAACATATTTAAATCTTTTAGGACACTAGGCTATTTAACTTTCTAAACACATTTTTGCACGCATATTTATTTTATAATCTTATCCCAAGTAGGCCTGATTATATAACCTTTACAGACCTCACATACCTGTTTTCAAGAGTCCGGAAGGACTGTCCACAGTTGCACCGTCACCTCCAAAGTAGTTCAAGGTTGAGTTTCTCAGGGAAACGCATTGAGACGAGAACATCTCCAGCAAAATGGAAAACATTGACGGTGCCTTGTGAAGAGTGACGACACCTCCAGTCAGTTTGGCAGGTGTCATTCGGTGCAATCAACTGCTCTGTCTCTTTCTTTCGACATGACTACAATTGCATAATTTATAGTTATAGTAATTTAAAAAAGGTGTTAGTCCATTTATAATTGAAAAATAGAAGACATTTGTTCTGTTGCCAAGAAACTTGCTAACAGAAACCATGGTAACTCAATATAAAAAAGAAAGTGGATATAATAATGCTTGTTTTTATGAAATAATATTTAAACAAATTGAAAATATAGTCCATCTAAAATAAGTCATGAAAATTACTTTCTAGTTTGACATTTTATGTTGTTTGATCATATTTTTTTCTGTTGCCTTGAATGGTTCCTTCTCCCCTCGATCACGAGAGGCCGCTTTTATATAGTAATTATGTTCTGACGACACAAGATGTGATACCACATGAGTTGAATTACAAACATTTATTTTCAACATATCATCATTACATTACTCAAACTACCTTCTAAAACCAATCAAAGTGACATTTTTTTTAAAGAAATGAATAAAAACACAATTATTACGTAATGTACCTGAGCGTGTTACCAACTATCATCATGCAGCAGGCATTACAATTATCATTACAACCAGTGGCGTGCCGTCAATGGACTAGTAGGACTAGGCTAGTTCCCAGACATTTTTAGTTTATTTATTTTGAGTTAAATTTTAACGGGAAATAAAATCTATCTGAGTCTCAATTTGCATCACAATACTTAACGATATTCTAGCTATTTGTGCGCTGCCCCCACACCCCCTTCCCTCTCTACAATGACAACACTCTAACATCAGAAGCGCTGTCCCAATACTCAATGATATTCCCGCTGCTTGCGCGGACCCCTTCCCCTCTCCCATCTAACATCGGAAGCACTCGAGTCTTATCGGCGCTTACCTGGGAGAGGACTAGTTGAAGCCAGCCTAGTCCGTCTCTATAATAAGATATATGCTGACACTTGGCGTTCTGTCACAGGTAAATGTAATTTTGGTTTGCTTCTTATAAGTGGTAGTGTTGTGTTGTAAAGCTTATGTAATTGTTCCCATTGATGAAAGAAATCTTGTGAAGTGTTAAAGTGTTCGATTGTCAATTTAGTTTGAAAGTGTTTGAAAGTTTAAACTATGGAAGGGGACTCGGATTTGAAAACTGTTCCCTCACAACAAAGCTTGTTTGAAACGTAGTAAGACGACCGTGCGTAGCACCCAGTGTGAGAATAGACTCTCCACACTTTCTCTGTTGTCAGTCGGAAAAAGGCTTGCTAGATGAACTGCAGAGTCAAAAATCATTCTACGATGCTGTTATCGACAAATTCATTCAGAAAGATGACAGAAGGATTGCACTAATATACCAATAAAGATAAGATTCAACTATTAATTTTTTATTTAATTATTAATGTGTTTATTTTTTTCCATGTTTTGGTTTTATTTATCTATTTATGTATTTGTTTGTTTATTCCATATCAAAATATTGTGAATCGGTTGGAGGGAGATAAATTGCTTACCCTATGACCTGTAAAAGTGTATTTGCTAAGTTTACATATTGTACATTATATGGAGAATATTCCTCTTTAACCCCATAATGAAAGGTGTCTTCAAACCTAGTCCTCTTTGAGAAAAGTCACCGCACGCCACTGATTACAACCCATAAGATAATAATCTACCATCTTCTAATTACACATGTTGTCAATGCAAGCTGTAGGGTTTTTACATCAATCAGGTTAAGTTAAACCATTTCCTAGTTGCTAAAAACAATATTAAGATAAGAAACTTTTTTTTTCTCCTAATAAAGTTTGTAATGTTAACCCAACATTTTAATTACTATATACAAAGCTATATCCAAATCATTTGATGAAAAACAAAACAACTGAAGGCTACTAGACACACAACATCGTCTTGATTTAACATGTGTGGGGGAAATAATGTTATGGAATACATGCTAGTTACAAAATGTCTCATTAGTTTATTATTTCTCAACACACTACGCAGGAAGAAAGTGTGTAGTTTGGAAAAGTTTTCACTTTTCACTTGCTTAGGAAACAGGTTTGAACAAAAAAAGTAAATATCACCAAATTTTAATTAAAAAAACATAGTTATAAAAAACACTATCTTTATTTTACTATAAGTGTGTCGGGAACTAAAAAATCAAACTCTTTGGCCAAACTAATTTTACGAGAGTTCCCTATAATTTCTCATAACATGAATGTTTGGTGCTGACAAAAGTCAACTTAATTTTATTAAAATACATATTTTGGCAGTAGTTGGTGTATCACAAACACTATTAACAATAATCAATTTCTTATTTTACACAATTGACATACATTTTTATCTGAAATATAACAACTGTAGAAATTACTATATTAATTAGTCTTACAGTTACGTACATTTAAAAAATCATTAAGGTTTTCAATTTTCACACTTTATTATTATTATTTGAATTTTAATGGAATTAATTCAACACATTTTAGCAGAGCCATAAGTAGTCACATTTACATATGTAAAAAAATCTCAGTAAATTCATTCTTTAAAAGAATATTTTTTTTATTTTTTTAGGGTGCTACTTTTCTCAAATCTCAACTAAAATAGATTATGATATTTCAGTGTTTAATGAAGCAATTTCAAGTCAAATTGTAGAAATCAGATTAACATCTTTTCGACTTGTAAATTTCTGATAACTAAGGTGATATATTAATTAATATGTAAGAAATATTCACCTTGAATGTGATATAAAAAGTTTTAATAAAAACACACACAGCCCATTCTTAGAATGAAGTCATGGGTGCAGTCACAAAAGTAAAATAAATTGTTAATATTTACTACACAAACATTCCAGCCTTTCTTCTAAGATACAATATGTTTCTTGGCCCCTCTCCATTGTATACCGAGTATCTTTTGTTTCGTACATTTTAAAACCAAAGGTTCTGATAGTGAACCAGCTGAGCAATGTTGCTGACCCCCAGTTATCTAACAATGGTGTCCAGTCAGAAGTGTCCATTCACTTTCAATGACCCCCTGAAACAAAGCCATATGACTTCATCAGCCAATGGGTGAACTGCATCATCTACGGCAGTAGTTTCCAAACTTTCCTGGGCCACCACCCCCTAAATTCCATAATACACCTACTTTATAAAAAATATTATTTAGAATAGCGGTTTGCATGAACCACTAAAGATGATAATGGAATCAAATTAATTTCAAAATCCAATTAAAACCTTTTAAATTAATTAATCTACGAAAGTGATGAATTTTCCCACTGATCCCAGTTTTCCAGGTTCTTGTTAGAAGTCCTTAGCAGGGATATTGAATCCCTCCCCTACATAATCTCACCGCCCCTCACGGGGTGGTACAGTCCGCTTTGGGGACCACTGATCCAGGGAGCGCAAGTTAGTTATGGTTAACCAGTGAAATTACCAAAATATATTAAATAAAAAACAATATTGGTTGATTCTAACATAGTATTATCTCGCTATATAAACAAGGGTATACATGACAGGGTTATATATTCGGCAGAGAATATAAATTCTATCCCTAAAAAAACTAATCCATTCACAAATTAAGTTTATGAAAGTTCCCTAGAACATTCTTCTAAAATATGAGATGATATGAAGTTGTGCTTGTGAATATGTTGCTTAGGAGCAAGAAATACTCAGGTGAGGAGTAATTTTATAGTAATGGAAATTGTTAGAAATAAAGAAAAAGGAAAAACTAATAAGAGTTAATAGAATTTAAAAAAATCATAGATAAAGCATGTGTCAACCAAAGTGTTGTAATCTACACATATATTTTTTTGTCGACAGGAGCTAATAACTTAACCCATGAGTGGTGTGGTAGCATTGCTGGTATTTGCGACTGCACCTGATGATGTCTCTCGGGTTCTGAGAGGCAGTCACAGGGCTGTGGTGACATAGTTGTTGAGGAACACACTTACGATTAGGTTGTAGCACGAGTCTCCTTGTTGCGAGTATTGGGATATGAGAGGCTATTGGTTTATTGTTTTAGTTGGTACAACATTCAGCTCACCATAGCGAGAGTTTCTATATCGGCTTCATGAACCAAACCCCAACTATCCACTTTGTTGGCATTTATATTGTATATTCTCCTATGACAATTCAACTTCAGGTGTTGAAGCAATCCTCATTATCTCTATTCATTCACACCCGCCTCGGTGGCTCCATGGTCTAATGCGCTACTCTCTCAGTAGACTAGACTGCCGATGACACGGAGATCAAGGTTCGAATCTCACTCGGTGGTTTTTCCTAAATGACTTTCCACACAAATGTGGGTGCACTTCCTCTAAATATAACCTTCCTAATCCCTAACACATTAGTGTAATTAGTACATAGGTGCATTACCCGAACGGGTAGTAAGACACAGTGCTAAAAAAATAAATATCAACTGTAGAAACTTATTTTAGCACCGGAACTTACTAGCCTTTCAGGTTATATGCTTACATACTAATTATGATTATGATTTTCTGGATTAAGAAAGTTATATTTAAAGGAGGTGTATCCGCATTTGCATAAGGGAAAGTGGAAAACCATTTTGTGTATACCACCCTCAGTACACCCGACTTAGATTCAAACCTGGATCTCCCCGTCAGCGGCAGTCTAGTCTACTGCGAGGGTAGCACCGAGGCGGATTGGTTATTTTAATTTAAAAACACACATAATTGGTATAAATTAGCTGAACCATTTCCAAGACGAGACAAGTAGCTGTGGTGTGGAGAGGTTGTTAACCCTGTCAAGTTCACAACTAACAGTCTAGTCCGGGGTGTGTTTCTTTCCACCAGGAGGTGAAGGATTTAGCTGTTAGAAAATACTTTCATTCCTAATGTTTCGTTACAAGTTTGCTACTCTGTCCGCCACCTCTTCTTGTTGAACAAAATTAACATCTAGTCGACCTCGGTGGTCTTCTCGGGGTAAAGTGCTTGTATCGGCGCTCAATGTCCGCGTGTTCAAACCCAAATCCACAGCACAACTTCCTTCGGAGGGAAAGTAAAGCCGTCGGTCTCGTGTTGGTTGTGGCAATGAAGGATGACTTCACCTTGTTAGTGATTTAAATTGTATGCATTTATTTAAAGAATGGAGGTTTCTGGTTATGTCTACTATATTCTGGAATAAGACTATGTAGCAAGACTTCCACTATTTGTGACAGAAAAATGGTGTGTGAGATTACTCTCCAGTTGCTGGAATTGTCTGGAAATGAAGAGAGGACTAACCCTCCTTCACTGTCACTAAGCTGGCTGGAACTGTCTCGAAATGGAGAGAACTAACCCTCCTTCGATGTCACTGAGCTGGCTGGAACTGTCTCGAAATGAAGAGATAACTAACCCTCCTTCGATGTCACTAAGCTGGCTGGAACTGTCTCGAAATGAAGAGAGAACTAACCCTCCTTCGATGTCACTAAGCTGGCTGGAACTGTCTCGAAATGAAGAGATAACTAACCCTCCTTCGATGTCACTAAGCTGGCTGGAACTGTCTCGAAATGAAGAGAGAACTAACCCTCCTTCGATGTCACTGAGCTGGCTGGAACTTTCTCGAAATGAAGAGAGAACTAACCCTCCTTCGATGTCATTGAGCTGGCTGGAACTATCTCGAAATGAAGAGAGGACTAACCCTCCTTTGATGTCACTAAGCTAGCTGGAACTATCTCGAAATGAAGAGAGGACTAACCCTCCTTCACTGTCACTAAGCTGGCTGGAACTGTCTCGAAATGAAGAGAGGACTAACCCTCCTTCACTGTCACTAAGCTGGCTGGAACTGTCTCGAAATGAGGAGAGAACTAACCCTTCTTCACTGTCACTAAGCTGGCTGGAACTGTCTCGAAATGAAGAGAGAACTAACCCTCCTTCATTGTCACTAAGCTGGCTGGAACTGTCTCGAAATGAAGAGAGGACTAACCCTCCTTTACTGTCACTAAGCTGGCTGGAACTGTCTCGAAATGAAGAGAGAACTAACTAACCCTTCTTCACTGTCACTAAGCTGCTGGAACTGTCTCAAAATGAAGAGAGGACTAACCCTCCTTCACTGTCACTAAGCTGGCTGGAACTGTCTCAAAATGAAGAGAGGACTAACCCTCCTTCACTGTCACTAAGCTGGCTGGAACTGTCTCAAAATGAAGAGAGAACTAACCCTCCTTCACTGTCACTAAGCTGGCTGGAACTGTCTCGAAATGAAGAGAGGACTAACCCTCCTTTGATGTCACTGAGCTGGCTGGAACTGTCTCGAAATGAAGAGAGAACTAACCCTTCTTCACTGTCACTAAGCTGGCTGGAACTGTCTCAAAATGAAGAGAGGACTAACCCTCCTTCACTGTCACTAAGCTGGCTGGAACTGTCTCGAAATGAAGAGAGGACTAACCCTCCTTTGATGTCACTGAGCTGGCTGGAACTGTCTCGAAATGAAGAGAGAACTAACCCTTCTTCACTGTCACTAAGCTGGCTGGAACTGTCTCGAAATGAAGAGAGAACTAACCCTCCTTCACTGTCACTAAGCTGGCTGGAACTGTCTCGAAATGAAGAGAGGACTAACCCTCCTTCACTGTCACTAAGCTGGCTGGAACTGTCTCGAAATGAAGAGAGAACTAACCCTTCTTCACTGTCACTAAGCTGGCTGGAACTGTCTCGAAATGAAGAGAGGACTGACCCTCCTTCACTGTCTTGTGTGTGCGTCTAAGCTCAAAGGCAAGATGTTATTTCCATGTTTTATAATCGTGGAAAGTTGTAGTCCAAAAAGAAAAGGTCTGTATATTCAAAAGGAAATGATAGATTATTCAGGAAACAAGTTAGTGAGATGTCCTTCCTTACATGCTATTAATAGTGTTCTGTTGGTACCTTCTTTATAACGTCACTCTGACTTAGTGTCAAGTTTTGTGATGACATTTGTTGGTACCAACTGTTAATTTAAGTGTTGGAAGAAAGTTTGCAAAATTCAAAATGGCCGATTAAGATTAAGATGTAGGGAGGACATACAACTAAGTAAAAATAAATGTATGCCACAACTACAAATGTTTGCAAGAGTTTTTATCACTTCAATTCTGAATTCTGGTGTGACCCGTTTCGGTGGCCACATGGTCCAAGATGCTGCTCTTGTAGTAGACTAGACTGCTGATGACGGGGAGCTCAAGGTTCGATACTGGTTCGGTGTATTGAGGGTGGTTTTCTCTCTCTCCACACAAATGTGGCTGCACTTCCTCTAAATCCAACCTTTCTCATCTCCAGCGCATTACCGTAATAAGTACATAAAGACTTGTCAAAATTGAAATGTAAAATGTCAGGCATATTTATTTAACTTGAAAACAAATATTATTAGCACTGTGTCTTACTACCCGTTCGGGTTATACTCACGCTAATGTGTAATGGTAGGGTGATTGTGAGATGAAATGGAGGACCTACAGTTTAACGTGGAATCCGAACCACGGCGGAGACCTGGCATTCCCCACATTCACAAGATGTCTTGTCAGAGGTGAAGGAAGGGTTTGGCAATCAGATAAATATGTGCCGGGACCGAGGATTGAACCCCGGACCATCAGCACAGAAGTCGGACACTTTCTTTACCCCTAAACCGCCAAGTGACCTTTATGACCAATAAAAATAGTTTTCGAGTGAAGATTAACCTTTCCATAAAAAATTTAAACAGACAAATCAGCTTGTTTCAATTACAACATGCATTGGATCTTTTATTGGTATAAAAGTAGTTTTTTTTAAGTACTACATGTCTTGCTCGTCAATTAAGCTATCAGCATCACTAAAATTAATATAAGGAGAGTTGGAAAGTAAATGAACCGACAATTGGTATGGAGGGAGTGTGGTGAAAACCCACCCACAATGCACCTGGAAAGGTCTTGAATCAACTCCTACATCAGGTCAAAGCTCAAGATTATTTTGACTTGTCTTTTGTTAGTGAGCCAAGTTCCTATGCTCCTGCGCTTTTAAATTGTTTTTAAAGGTAAATACCAACGTTGGAAAATTTAAACAAAAAAACTGACGCATTGAACGTGCAAACTAAATAATTATTAATTTAATGTTAAAACTCTGGTTTGTCTTTACCAACAAGGGGAAAGGGGTAGAGTAGATTGGTCGACACAGAAAAGGTGGAAACAATTCCCGCGTTGATCGACAAAAGTTTAAATCTTAACTTGAACAGAGTAAAACTTCCCCTCTTGAGCGTCGGTTCAGCCTGTGTTAGTTCAGAAATGCTCGAGAAACAACAGGGAAGAGATACATTTCCGTCATTGAACTTTAAATTACCATATTGTCGTTAATAAAATACGGCCTTGCACATAATACAGCCCTAATATTTTAAAGGAGTTCTGCATGTAGAATAAGAGGCCTTGTAAAAACTTGACGGTTTTATTAGTCTCTCTGAATGCCGGTCTTAATGTACAGGCACTCATAACTTCAAAACACGGCACAAGATTCTTCCACCAACTAACACTGACCTGCTGAAGTACTAGCACAGCAACACTGCAGGTGGAAATACTCCCCCCCTCCCTCCCTCTTATCCATGCACACATGCTCACCGATTGCTGCCGGCCACTACAGTTACAGTGTGCTAAAGAAATACTCCTCTGTAGGAAACTGATTTGTGTTCAGTGAAAAATGTTAGGCTGCACATATAAATATTACTAGTACAGGTGAATAGAAGAACAGTTCACACCTTGTGTTCTTCAATATTGTTTTTATATACACCTTTCCCGTACCGTGTAACAAATGTATTAAACTTACCCCATAAAGCGAAAAAGTTTTCTTTATAGAAATAAATTTAATATAAAAAAGTGATACCCCTAATAATTTGTGAAATGTGATTTCAAATAGACCAATAAATATTCTTAATGACTTATGGTCTTAATAAAGTTTGGGTTTTAAATAGAGAGGTCGAATCCATTATTTCTCAAATCTGAATCTACATTTTATTTTCGAATCTCGAATCCGAATCCTAGCAAATCGTTATAAATTTTAATGATTTACAAATAGACCTACATTACACAATATAGGCCTAAACTGTGAATTAAGGTTTATTTCAATCATGCTTTCAATTTTAATCAACCCCAAACCCTCCTTCGCAAAATACATGTTAAAATCCAGCCAAATTAAACACAAACTAGACTAATATTATTGTTTAAAAATCAAATCAATCAAAATTTGAGTGTCTTAGTTATTTTTAAGTGTTGTTAGAATAGGTTAAGTTTCTAAAAAACATGTGAAATAAACAGATTAGGCCTAGATATCCTCTGATCAACTTTAATCATCATTAATGGATATTTTATTGCATTAAATTAGCAAAAATAAAAATACAAACGGATAAAACTAAAACAACATGATTTAACAATTAAACATACATTGGAAATAGTGAACTCAATAATGCTTTAGTATGTTGATTATTATTTTCTTTTATATCAATTATCTATTTTTGCGTAGAAAACAAATATATTCGATTCTTGCGATATATCAATTTCTGAGAATACATTCTATTTAAAACAGAACATATTTTTGACTACAACATGTTCAGTCCCATTTTATAAGGCAGGACTACGTTTGAATATTTCCACAATTACCTCAATAACATATTTAAAAAAATAAAAAACTAAGTTAAAATCAATTTAAAAATAAATAATGGATTAGCAAGTCGTTATTTGATTTACTAAGTGATCAGATTACCTGAATCGATGTTAAACAAACAATCGATATACAATACGTAGGCCGGTAGAGATAAATAAAAGTTTTTGCTGTCTGACTGTTGACAGTATTTATTTTTCACGAAACCCAACAAAGTGTCCCTTAAGAATCGTATGCAATAAATTGGGGTTCTTTACATAGTTGTAGATAATTAAAACCAGTTGGGTACTAAGAATTAAGAGTATCTTTATTTTAATCATCACTCGGGCGAGTAAACATAATATACGTCATGTGACTGACTTTATATCGTGTGTAATGGTGGCTGACTTTGTATCATCCGTAATGTGTTCTTATTTCTGTTTAAAAAAAATCTGTAATTTGTTTTATTTATTTAGAGTTTGTTTGTAATTCTAGTTTTGATTTTTAGTTTTTGAAGAGTTTAGATGAGTTTATTAAAATATTTACAAGATTGTTCGTGAGGTGAATGTTTTAGAAGTGAGCATGTGCCTGAAACGGTCGAGTCCAAGTTTCCCATACGGTTGGGAGGGTAGGTTACTAGGCACGCAAGATTTTTCCAAACCCAACATTTTTTATTTTTTTAAAGAAGATTTTATTCATGTTAATCTCTTTTGTCCGACAAAATAAAAATTACGGATTAAGTTGTGATTTTAAAGTAGGCCTAACTAAGTAATTTTTGAATTCAACATATTATGGTTGTTCAAGAGGTGAAAGATTCGATCGTCGAATCCAGTAAAACACCGAATCCTCAAATACTTGTCAGGATCTGGTGGATTCGAAGAAGATTCCAGTGGCCCATCTCTAGTTTTAAATAAAATTGAAAATAACACACACACGCACATTAATATAAACACAACAAATGTTAGTACTATATTAGTAAAACAAAGTAAACAAAATATTTATACTTCATACTTTAATAAATTCACATTATATTCACAATATAAAACAATTTTAATGATTTTTCAAACCAAAGTTTTTCTTTCTATTCACAAAACAAAGTAACACAGTAATGACATTTTTTAATCATTTTATGAGCTAAATTATCAATTCAGATGAAGTGTTTTATATATAAAATTGTTGTTTTCCCCCCCAACACAAACAAATAAAAAAAATGAAAAACCAAGAAATGAGTGGATCCAATAGGTTCAACGCAGGATGTAGGAAAGTGCGTAAGGACAGAAGGAAGGATCCTCATTCTCTCTTATCCCCTCTCTCCTTGTCCTTGTAAAATGACGGGGAGTTGGCGTACTTTCCCGTGTTAAGGCTCTCTTTGGCTGAAAAAGATAATCCTAGCTTAACACAACACTTCCCGTCGTTACAATCCATGCTAGAGAAAGAGGTGTTGCTAATTACCACTTATGATATGTCTCTCGGTCATTCCAGTAGCAACATTTATCTATGTGAGAAACCGTATATTTCATAAACTAACGTCACTGTAACTAATTCCTATAGTTGTTAGCGCAAGTGCTGGCGGAATGAGGAGAATTTTAAGAAAAATCCACATGTAATAAACATGAACTTATGTTGTTAAAAATTATAATAATAATCCCAAACACCTAGCCGGCACAAATATGCACACCTGGGACATTTATTTAAAGTGGGGTTATCCTGTACAAAGAAGCTCTTTAAAAATAAAAACCACAACATTTCTAGAATATTTACAACAAAGTCAGCCTGATTTTTTTTTCAAACTTTTATCCAAGTTTGGAGAATTATTTCTCTAATTCATTTCATAGTGAAAGTTTTTGTCTGAGGAATTAAACAACCACCTAAGATTTTGCAATATTTTGGGGAAAACCCAATGATCCTAATTAAAAGTCAAAAACTTTTCAGCATTAGGAAAAAAAAAAGTTTAAAGAGGTTGTAATAATACCTTAATGCAACCTTTCAAAACTGAGATGTCTTATTAAGCTACAATTTAAAAACAAAACAAAAACATCAGTTCTTAAATCCTAACTGCACAAATCCTTAGTCCTTGATGGAAGCATAAGGATCATCAAAAGCAATCCCATTTGACTTTTAATTAGCCGAATGATACATGGTGGGGTGGTATGTGCAAACCATACCATTTTATAATTGTATTAAGAGAACATTTCTACTAATCCTATAAAATCTAAATTATCGACACATCTACAATAAGGTTTTATATTTTGATAGGCAACTAAATTTTAAGTTAAGCCTTGTATGTATGTAACCTGAAAATTTAAAAAAATTCTAACTCAATTCCAGACAAGTGTTTTTGGGCCAATTCATGTTAATTTTTATTTTCCTTACTAAATGTTTTTAATCAAGCTCAATCCAGAAGAAATAAAGCTATATTCCGGACACATTTTCTCAAAAACCTTGAGTCGACCAATATTTACTCTATAATTTTTAAAAGACATCAAACACTACAAAAGCACAGCATGATTAGACCTTATCACGAGTGGATGATGTCAACTTAGCGCATTCAGGCCAAACATAAAAATGAGTACGCGAGTGAGAAAAAGGTAGGTGTAAGTCCCGACACTGAACCGGACTTGAATCACTTTATACCCGGAGGGGAATGCCTGCAGCTGCTCCTGTTGTCCCGACAGCTCCGGCCCCAGATGTGGCCGCCTTCTGTTTCAGCATAGTCCAATCAAAGGTGTAGTCGTATTGGTGGTTGAGAGTTCGGAACAAGATACGGAACAACTGTCGCAAATACATGTAGTCGGGACCCTCTTCAAACCGCAGACCTCGACAATAGTTCAGATACATGCAAACTCTGCTGGGAAACCCTGAAACAAATGATTTCATTTAAAATGTGTGACGAATGTCCTTGATCTGGTGATGGGTACAAACCCACTTTACGTAAACACTCGCACTACACAATCTTTAAGCTGAAAAATGCATACATTTTTAAGTCTGTGAAAATATAAGATTTTCAATTTTGAAATTAAACCGAATCTTTGCTTACATCCTTGAATACATTCTGAATTGAATATTTTGTAATCCCATCCACTTATAGAACTTGGATTCAATCCACATATTTATCTTTAAAATGTTATGGTTGCTAAAGTGAGCTTTATTCATAGTTTGTAGCAACAAAAAGAAAAAAATCTACACAGAAATATAAAGTACAACTTAGTTATTACGACATTAAAAGTCAAAGACAGAATTACACTAAAAACATTTAAAAAAGAGCTTGTATGCTTGGTCGACTTAACAACCAATTTAAATTGGGGTTGCTATTTTGAAATAAAAGCCTTATTCTAATCAAAAAGGTTATCTCCAATAAAACATAAGTTAATGCCAAGCCATAGATCATCTGGTGAAGACATCCCATCATTTATATTAATGTGCAACAGTTTTCAATCAAACTCACTTTGCAGAGGACCTCAACCGGGTGGACATTTTCTTTTCGCTGATCTTCTCATATTTTTGTTTCTTCGTGGCCGCCTGAAAAAAATAAGTGTCAAACAATGAGGAACATTATGGTGCATAGATTGGTTTAAAGAAAACCTGCTAAATGGAGGAGCTAGAAGAGATTAAATAAGAGAAGGGAAATTAAAACAATATAAAGCAGGGGGTCAGCAACCCTTTTGGGCCTCGATCAACTTTTACATATATCCAAGGTCTCAAGGTCACTCTTCGTTCCGCCACTCTATTTGTAATTCTTGTATTCACTACCTTTATAGAAACTACATAAAATAAACAAAATGTACACTCTGTTACCCTGAAATGTATCAGTCTTACCTTGACTGATTACACTATGGCCCTATCTCATAAGCTGTACCATAGTGAGTAATGAAAGGCAAGCTTGTTTTTTTGTGATAATAAAGTTTTCTTAAGCAATTGACTGAAAATAGCTGCGAAATCGGCCTTTTGTTGACTCCCGATACAGAGGAGACCTGGGTCATGTTGTGTACCGTTTGTGATCAGGAGTCGCGTAACATAACATAAAAACTCAAGCAAAACACAAGACAATGAATTTGGACTGTTTGAAAACAAACTGTTCACTAAAAATGGAACCCAATAATTTTGGGACGGTTAGGTTAAAATTTGTAATATAAGCTCCATCGAATATAAAAAATAATGTATATTGATAGGCTAAGACATTTTAGTGTGAACTATATCGGTGTGGTCTGCACGCCGTGGACAAATGAGGTACTAAATAGCAGTGTTAATGTTAGGCTAGCTAGAACATGTGGTTGCTTTCTTAACCCCGCCCTTGTTTACAGAACATTTCACTAATCAAAATTTGCTCCAAATGCCATTTATGCTATAATCCATCGCTATTTTATTATGCTTTACGTGTCATTAACGGAATATTCTGCAATCGCTCATATTTTGTAGATGGAAGCAGGCAACTGGAATAGAAGTACGTTATAGCACTAAGTGAACTATGTCAGGCGTTGTCTGGCCGTTCCCAGAGCCAGTGAATAACGGAGACAGCAAGAGTGCCAGTGATGGAAGATTGTGAAGATATAAGCCTTTCCTTTGGCCAGTAGACTGTTTCAAAGACTATCATACCAATAAAATATTATAAATAGAACACAAAGTCGACAATGTGTATATTGACTTTGTTTAGAATTACACTACTACTACTACTACTACTACTATTACTATTTAGCACCGCATCTTACTACCCGTTCGGGTTATGCGCTTTAAATACTAATTACGCTAATGGAATAGGAATTGGGAAGGTTGAATTAGAGGAAGTGAACCCGCATTTGCGTGGAGGGAGAGTGGAAAACCATTTAGGAAAAACCACCCCCAGCTCACCCGACCGAGATTCGAACCTCGATCTCCCCGTCCTCAGCAGTTGAGCTCAACACGACTAGCACGTTAGCCAACTACGCCACCGAGGCGGGTTTTAGAATTACAGATTCATGTCAGTGACAACAATTTCAACAATGTCAGATGTCCAAAAAAAAAAAAAGGAACTTTGGAACTTCCTGGGAAAACAATGGTGACCATATACCACATAATGATGGAAATTTATACAATTTCTGTGTTTTTTCACTTACACCACATAAGTAAGGAAATAGTAAGTAATCTATCCAATTTTTTTTGTGATTTCATTTGAAAAAAGTGAGCATTTAAGGAAAAAGCTTATTTTCTACCTCAACAATGGAAGGGTTAACTTTTATGTTAGGTGAGCGTTATATTGGGGCATTCAGAAACACGAGGATAACTGCTACATCACATTGATTGTTATCCTGGCAATAAGAAACTTCAATAAAGTGTACTGAATATTAGCGATGTGGTATTACTGGTACCTTGAGTCCCTGCCATGGCAAACTGCCCCGATTGAAATACATCAGCACATAGCCCAGGGACTCCATATCATCTCGTCGGCTGGAACAAAACAAACATTTTGGTTATAAACAATTCGAGAACATGCCCCTAGACTTATTCATGACCAGAAATAAATATACGGGGGAACCCTTAAAAAAAACTTACTTTGAAAAGTTTATCAACAAATGTGTTAGATCAAATTTCAACATATTAAAACTAGTTTTAGTTAAATTTTCACTACTATACAATTAATTGTAGTACTTAACCACCCATTTTCATTATTATGAAAGTCATCAGAATTTGTCACCAGATATCAGATATTTATGCAATAATGCTAACAAATTCAATAAAAAACCACAAAACAAAGTATAAAAATTTATGGCCTTAATTTTTTTTTTTTTTTAGCAATTTGTACTAAAGTGTTTCAGACCCTGAAAGCGCTGCATGCTGTAGTTCTTTCTGTTTTGCCACCCCCCCCCCCCCCAACCTATTTTTTCTCTAACAATCCCTATCCTCCTTACCCAGCCCAATAATCAAAACTAAAAATTATCGTACCATCAGTTGTACAAAACTAGTGAAGCTTGGTAGATCAAAATGATCTTTAGGTTACGCATATAGCTGTTTTAAGTATCAGATTCTTAAATTGAAAAATGATACATGGACCGGGGAATTGAACCTAGCATACTTGGGCCGAGGACCAAGTCAAAGGTCCTAGGTTTAATTCCCAAGACCAGGCGTGGTTTCAATCTAAGGTTGTTTACGCGGCCGTGTGATGCAGAGATATATACAACTACTAGCAGTCCAGTTAGTTTGCGCAGAGCTCCACTTATGGTAGCAAGAGAGAAACAAGTCTGGCGGGTTGGAAGCTGGTTCAGCCGCACATTGCTTCTAAAACACTCAATACCACCTCTACAACTTACTTACAACCAGATTATAGTGTTATCGCAACTGTAACAAGCGATATAATTGTAATATTTCATGTGCAAGTATATGGTACAATTTCACTAGTACCTTTTTTACTTTACATCCATTACTGTTCCCAGCCTGTGGTCAGTTTTTTATTCAAGCCATATATTTCCCACTACAGGCCTGTCGTGGCTTCATACGACATAATCTAACTAGGACAAACACAACATCCAGTCCCCAGCTGTTGATTCATCACTGTGAAAGAGTTTCATCAATGATAGATTTTCCGGCCATGTCAGGAATCAAACCCGGGACCCTTATCTCAGTGGGCAGACATGCTAACAACCGAGCTAAGGTGTCGACTTCCCAAGTATCCATCTAAGAACTTCTAATTTTTGTAATTAATGACAGAGATAACTTCAATGTGTTTGTAAAGAACATATTCATAATGTACAAAACTGATATATTGTTGGTTAAAATCCCAGTTTTTAGAGTATGGGTCATCCCGTCCCCTTTATTCCTGGAATTCCCATGACAAGCGACATCCCCTGAGCAATTATTATGTTGCTTGGATATTATGTGAATAGTCAATCAATCTTACACAATTTAGGTAAATAACTACACTCTTACAATAAATGCAATTTGTTAGACATTTGTTGCGGAGTCTTAATGCACTCTTTCATAATGTCATAATTCATCCAAGCATAAATAAAGCAAATTTAATTTGTTAAACAATTGCATTTTTATGCCTAAAAAAATATCAAATGTTTAAGGTACTAGGGAATATATAATCACAAAAAGAAAAATGCAATAACAGTATACAGTAAGATTTTGGAACATTTGGTCTTTGAGAAATTTTTTAGGTCATTAAAATTTAATGTATATGACTAAGTTTGATTTAATTAAAATCTTCAATAGGTCTTATGTTTGAATAGAAAATGTTTAAAACGAGATAGAAATGATCGTACTATTTGTGCACCAGCTCATCACATCCTGGTAACCTTGTGGTATATTTCGTCTCAGGTTTTTACTTAAGGGGACTTTTGGCTAGGTACTCCTGAGTTTGATTCCTGTGCTCGAGTGTCATTTTTCAATTTAGATGTAGTTATAACCATAGCTAACAAATATAAAAGCTTGGCTATTCGATCCATAATTCTGATTGTTTGTTTATATTTCTTTTTTAAAACATATTTGACATGACATATATATTCAAGAACTGCTGTATATAGATTTAAACATAATTAAGCATGTTTTTTTGGTTGAAAAGATCCAGATCAACACATGTTTACTTACCCCTTTCCCTGAGAAAAAACATACCAATTCACACCATTATTTAATTTTCTATTTTGTTTCCATGAAACTTCATAATCTAAGTACATAATCTAAACTTAAAATAATAATTTGCACACCCTGTGACTGTTCACGACCACATAAGACACATTTTATATTTCAGGGTCTGCATCTATGAGTACATGCTTTGGTAGAAATAATCAGTCCCCCAAATAATGTACCTTTGCTCAATTCCCAGATGAGCGTTGATAGAAGCATAGCGGGCCGTTCCCGTCAGATTCTTGTCCTCGCGATACACAATGTGCTGTCGTGTGCGGGTGTCACGGAACTTCTTTGCCAATCCAAAGTCAATTAAAAAGAGCTGAAACAGTAATAGTTAATTAAAACCATCTAATCATTTTGTATGATTTTTTAAAATAAAATCAAGTCTACTTAAATACAGGCGGTATAGAGGTACGAATAAAAAAAACAAATGTGTTCAGCGTTACATCACTAGTAGGTGCAGGGATAAGAGAACGTATGTATTACTCCGAGCAACTCGTATTCTATTAGATTAAACTTAATCAAGTGTGAGTGCCACTTAAAGAGATCTATGACAATGAGTCAGATAAAAAGATAATTATAGTCAATTAGTTAGAGTAAGAAAACAAGTAATTTAACAATTATTAAAAGTTTAAAGTGAATTCTAACACCATTTACAAAGTTTAGGGTTTATTTTAAATTTTACTAACTGTTAGGGTATGATGGAATGTATAATTAGAGAACGATTTGGATGGAGGGAGAGTGTGAAAGAAACCATTTTGGAAATATCCCCCTCAATACAGCTGCCAAAGTGGTTTGTTTGTTCTATGCTAAATTGAAACGTCCCCACCCCTCAATCAATCAATTTCAATAATCATAACACACATAAAGAGTTAAACGAAGTGATTCTAAAGACATAACCGTTACAGAAGAGAAAGAGAAATGGGGCCACTCAAGGACAGTCAAGCAGCCTTCCTACTAACACTGACCCACTTCTTGCTCTTTCCGGTTAGGACACCAGAGCACTAGTAGTTGGGCTTATAACTTGCACTGTGTATACCTCTGGGCCACAACCAACAACAATATAGGACTTTTACATTTGTTTGGGCTTCAAAAGTGACCATATTAGGATGGCCACAAACTCTAGCAGATTTTTGGTTTTAATAGTAAAAAATACAACTTTTTAAAAGTGCTTTTCACTTGTACCAAATGATTCTGAATGTAAATGTTTTGTGAAAAGTGTGTTCTGTGTACAATACCAAGTATCAGTAATGCTGTTAATACTCATCATGGACCTAATTACCTTCTCTTGTTAGAAGACTGTAGCATCTAAAACTGGGTACACATTACAGCTTTGCTAAGGTTCGTTCCTCACGTGGTGTGCGGTTAGCCGCAAGTAGAGGTACAGATGTTGGGCCCAGGTGTTTATACAGAATGTGCTGCACCCCACAATGGCAGCCTCAACTATGGTAGCACACTCTTAATGATATTTTTTACAATGGAGACGTTTGTTCACAATTTCCTGAATTATAGACTGAGAAACTTGAGGTCATTGTTCATGCAATTATTTGATGATGGAGCGCTGGTTACACCAGATATGTTCATAAATCTTGTTTTTCAAGTCCTTGGTGCCCAGTCCCTCATTAGGCTTGTTCTGCAATTATTTAACATTAGACACCATTTTCTGATGCTTGTTTCGTTCATCACTTCATCTCCAAACACAAACAATTGACGGTGAATTATTTTATGGTTCAGAAAGCGAATCACTGACTGCACTTCAAAGTCGGCAGGAGTATATATTTTCTTGATCATAATATATCACAATAAAAACACACACACTCGTAGAACCAATATACAAGTGATATAGCACAGAGCTCACATGTGTGCACAAACGTTCCTTAATTTCTGTATGGCCGTAGTATTTACATTTGAGTAGTATAATTATTAATAGCTTGTGGTCACATGTTAGAGTGTTTTGATTAATCACTAAGCCATGTAATATTATATAAGCTGATAATAATTACCTTGGGAGCATTTCACCTTAAAACTTTATGAATGGCATGCGTTCAAAAACATGTGATCAGTGAGTATTATATAGTCAAGAACTAGTTTTAATCATTTGGAACAAGGGCTCATGAGTCTGTAACTACCTGCATGGCTGGATGTCCCACATGTCTACAGCAGCTCCAGGACATGTGGATAATCTCACCAATACCAACAACACTTGAGGATGTGTGCAGTTTTGGTAGTACACAGGTCATGGCAGTGAATGGGACATTCTGACAACATTACGGAGCTTTATACCCTCTCTAACTAACCGCTACATATTATAAGCGTGGGAGAAAGTGGAAGGACTGGTCACAAAGCTAAGTAGGTCGGACGCACTCTTGTTTACAAAGACACTGCTATAAACTCTAGAACAAAGCAGATTAAGAGATTTGTGAAATGTATCAAACAACCTGACATCCCTCTGTATTACCTCTTAATACTTCCCTTAGTGATTTAAAGAAATGTGAAAAAATATTTAAAATATAAAATGCTGCCACATATTATGGAGCAACGGTGACAAAAATTATGGGTAAAGTGTCAATTCCAAAACTATGGTTAGTTCAAACATGTAGGGGGCCTATTTTAATATTCAAACTTACTCTCCTTGTAAGCGTACGGGTGTTTTGTTTTTCTTCACGAGGGTAAACCACTTCACACAATTATGTTCTGCCAAAAATTGCCAGCATTTGTTTGAAAAAGAAACTTTTTATTTGAGGTATTTAATATTCACTTTCTGAACCCAATGATTATATCAGCGCACGAGAATTTCTATGATCAAGAGTGAAAGGACCTATCAATTTTGCTGGTAAAGGTATTTTCACATACCTTCCTGGGTTTTTATACCTGCCACAATCGACATGGGACCGACGACTTCACTTACCCTCTGAAGGAAGTTGTACTACACATTTTTATCGTTCAAGAAAAATTTGTCAATCTTGACTGGGTTTGAACCCCTGAACATCGGGTCCTGAACACTTTACCCCAAGACCACCAAGGTTATATAATAAGATGAAGTGGGCGTGCAGTCACGACTATGAGATGTCTGACATAGACTCACCTTGTTGCAGTGTCTGCCAATGCCCGACAGACTCACCTTGTTGCAGTGTCTGCCAATGCCCGACATAGACTCACCTTGTTGCAGTGTCTGCTAATGCCCGACAGACTCACCTTGTTGCAGTGTCTGCCAATGCCCGACATAGACTCACCTTGTTGCAGTGTCTGCAATGTCCACATAGACTCACTGTTGCAGTGTTGCCAATGCCGACATAGACTCACCTTGTTGCAGTGTTGCCAATGTCAGACATAGACTCACCTTGTTGCAGTGTCTGCCAATGCCGACATAGACCTACCTTGTTGCAGTGTCTGCCAATGCCCGACATAGACTCACCTTGTTGCAGTCTCTGCTAATGCCGAAGACTCACATTGTTGCAGTGTCTGCCAATGCCGACATAGACTCACCTTGTTGCAGTGTCTGCAATGCCCACATAGACTCACCTTGTTGCAGTGTCTGCCAATGTTCCGACATAGACTCACCTTGTTGCAGTTA
Organism: Timema cristinae; assembly: GCA_039000515.1. Taxonomy (NCBI): domain Eukaryota; kingdom Metazoa; phylum Arthropoda; class Insecta; order Phasmatodea; family Timematidae; genus Timema; species Timema cristinae. The sequence goes on along the minus strand of JBCFYV010001001.1, from coordinate 29,186,318 downwards.
CTGCAATGTCGAATAGATCACCTTGTTGCAGTGTCTGCAATGTCCGACATAGACTCACCTTGTTGCAGTGTCTGCCAATGTCCGACAAGACTCACCTTGTTGCAGTGTCTGCCAATGTCCGACATAGACTCACCTTGTTGCAGTGTCTGCCAATGCCCGACATAGACTCACCTTGTTGCAGTGTCTGCCAATGTCCGACATAGACTCACCTTGTTGCAGTGTCTGCCAATGCCCGACATAGACTCACCTTGTTGCAGTGTCTGCCAATGCCGACATAGACTCACCTTGTTGCAGTGTCTGCCAATGTCAGACATAGACTCACCTTGTTGCAGAGTCTGCCAATGCCCGACATAGACTCACCTTGTTGCAGAGTCTGCCAATGCCGACATAGACTCACCTTGTTGCAGTGTCTGCCAATGTCAGACATAGACTCACCTTGTTGCAGTGTCTGCCAATGTCAGACATAGACTCACCTTGTTGCAGTGTCTGCCAATGCCCGACATAGACTCACCTTGTTGCAGTGTCTGCCAATGTCCGACATAGACTCACCTTGTTGCAGTGTCTGCCAATGCCCATGAGGAAGTTGTCGGGTTTGATGTCTCTGTGGATGAAACTCTTGCAGTGCACAAACTCGATACGTCCGATCATCTGGTCCGCCAGCATCAGCACTGTTTTGATGGTAAAACGGCGCGAGCAGAAGTTGAACAGGTCCTCTAGAGAAGGACCCAGCAAGTCCATCACCAGCACATTGTACTCCCGTTCTTGGCCGTACCATCTGGAGCAGAGGAGTTGTTGTAAAATAACAAGAAAGATAAACTAGAGGGAGAGAGAGAGAGAGAGGGAGGAAGCACGCACAGCATCGAGAGAGAGTAAAGTCCTGTCCAGTCACACACAATGGTCTAAGGCGCTCGTCTCACAGAGCACAATCAAGAGGGAGAGCTTTATGTTTCTACTAGAACAATACTTGATTTATTTTTCCGAAATAAATGTTTTATTATAAAAACTGGTAAAATCCTACCCTTGTTACACCTCCTAGACTCGCGTGCCCAATGTTGCCCACCCCTGGGCCACATGAAAAAAGAAACGTGGGCACAGTGCCAAGTCTGGTTGGTAGTGTTCAACAAATCACAGTCTCTCTCTCTCTCTCTCTCCTCTTACTCTCACAGAGATATAGGTGCTCGGATCAACTTACGCCCCCCCTTTCCCCTCCCAGTTTTTATAAGGAATCCTTTTCTTGAGGTGGTTAGTGATCGATTTTCATCGGTTATTTATTTTGCACTCTTCGTTTAGAAAAAGTAATTACACAAATCGCGATTATCCGGCCTCCGTATTATCGTCTGGTTCTCGGGGTTAGCAAGTGCAACGAACTGGTACATATTCACTATTAATTAATAAAAAATATATCGCAAACGCCTTACAACGGTTAGTGACCGTTAGCAAGAATACATTTCAAGAAAGTAGACCTAATACAAAAATATGCAAAATCAATTTTCATAGTTGGTGCAATCCATCTGTCACTTGTATGAACTAAAAACAAAATATATTTATGCTTTCATAGACCTAGGGGGAAAACACTTTGTTTCTAGGCTCAAACGTGCGTGTTGGTCGGAAACTGGTGAGCCCCCCCCCCCCCCCCCCAATACAAACAACTATGATTAAAGCTTAAAACCTGCTTAGTACAAGTATAGCACAGACCACTGGAGCAGGATTACCACTTGGTATTCAAAATGTCAATCACTGGACAAATTTATGCCCCAGATACAGCAAATCCTGGGGACGAGAAGGGCAAATTTGGGTCGCTGTGACTATGGTAGTGATACTAGCTGCTAGACCATTATATTTTAGTTTTGAGCAAATTTCCAGGCGTAGCCCCGACCTACCACCACCGGAAATCCAGTCTATTTCGAGAGTGACGCCTTTGTCTATGGCAGTGTTTCCCAAACCTCCCACCAGTTGCGTACCCCCCAACCAATGCACCCCTTATAACCCGCTATCTTGTTAAGTATAAATGACAGTTCCAAATGTTAACAAAGAGATAACCGAAGGTAAGAAACGTCAAAATCTGTGTTGACTTGTTTATCAGACCTAATATCACGAAAACATAATTTTAGGCGCGTCCTCATGTGGGTACGCGCACCACACTTTGTCTGTACCAGGAGCGGCAGAGTTAAATGTAGATTATAATCGTGTCTCTGGACTCGACGGCCATGGAGTGACAACGGGGAGAGTGTAATTGGAGTGCTCTTTTAAATCTCTAATGTTTCTCTTTTTCACACACTCGTCTACAACATTTAGCCCCGTCTTACATGGCCTACCCCTTCCTTTTGATTCCACACACTCTACCTTCATATATTTGCTTCATCCCACTCATCCTCTCAACATTCCCAAACAACGTAAGACACTTCTTTCACATTGATCTGTTGTATTCCCTTTCAAACCGCACTCCTTCAGCACCCATTCTTACTGACTCTGTCATAATAGTTTAATTAATAACTATTTCCACATTAGTGACTTTCAACCAATGTTTAAGATAAAAAAATCCTCGAGTTAGGTGTCATTTATCACCACTCCTATGGTAGATGGACTATAGCTGGTGGACTGATATATTACATGCGTCTCAGGACGATAAATATGATATTCCTCAGCATATATTAGTATTTACCACTGAGGTGAAATTTTTTTTATCACCGCATCTTACTACCCGTTGGTTTATATACGCCTATATACTAATTGCACCAATATTTTTAAGGATTAAGAAGGTTGAATGTAGAGGAAGTGTACCCACATTTGCGTAGAGGGAGAGTTGAAAATAATTTAGGGAAAACCACCCTCAGTGCATCCAACCGGGATCAAACCCCGATCTCCCAGTCTCCGGCAGTCTAACTCTAGACCAACGCGAGAGTAGAGCGTTAGATCACGCGGCCACCGAAGAGGGTTATATCGTTAATGTCTTCAGCTACTTTCTAACGACACGTTTGTGTTTAAAAGCTTACACAATATCTGGGTGCGTTTGTTGATGTATTAAGTTTGTAAAATGATCATACACTTGCTATTTATGTGTATCAATGTTTATCAACAACAAACCGGATGGTATTACATTTAACACCATCATTAGTTATGTTTTGAGAACTTCACACTTACTCGCTGGAACTTTTCACTGTCACAGTTTAATAAAAAGTCGTTTGGAATCAAATGGGGCAGGCCAAACCAAACTGTTGTCCCAGTACACCCTCAAGGGAGACTTTATACCTGTCAGGTTGAGCGAAGAGCAAACAACAGTTTGGAAAGGCTATCATAATTTAGCCGGGATTTGTTTCCTGCAGAGTGACAGGGTTAGCTCCTGGGAGAGCAATGTGGTATATTGATCTCCACCACTGCGTTATGTGAATGTAGATGCACTTGTCCAAAGTCTTCCTTCTCCTCAGATTTCTGCTTGAGCCTGTCAATTCTGCAACTGTCGAGAGTAATTTATATTTCCCGCCAAACACCGGGATAAGCTAACGATAGGTAGGGGTGGGAATTACACTAGCCTGGAGAGGTGATGAGAAAACTGTTCCCGGAGCAAACCGGCCAAGTTCGAATCTGATCTTCGCTGTAACGGGCAATTGATTTGAGAGAGCTTGTCGTCTCTAGTCCCACGACCACCAGTGCAATACTGCTCATCATGTTCTTACAAAGAGTGAAGAACCAAGTATGACGGATGATATTTTCGCTCGAATCTTTACAGGAAGTCTGATGTCAACCGCGCCTTCCTTACAGGGGGTTTCCCGTCCACGAGTCAGAGAGAGAGAGAGAGAGAGAGAGAGAGTATAGATTTCCAGAGAAGCAAGCGGGAGTTCAACCATTAGGTGGTCGTATTTTTAAAAGGAAACTTACGAATAAGAAAATATATACATTCAAATTTGCTCGTACAAAGATAAAAAGCGTGTTACAAAAATGCCTCGACAGTTAGGGTTAACCCGCGTGGTCTAACGCGCTACTCTCGCAATAGACTAGACTACCGATGACAGGGAGACCTAGGTTCGAATCTCGGTCGGGTGGTTTTCCCTAAATAGTTTTCCACTCTACCTCCAAAAAATGATGGTATACTTCCTATAAATATAACCTCCCTGATCCCTAACACAATTAGAGTAATTAGTACATAAGCTTACGATCCGAACGGGTAGTAAGACCAAAACACTTCGTGGAAGTCCTCAACACGGGTATCGCTCAGCTAGGTTCAGGTAGCCTCACAGAACTTACTCAGACTGGACGATCACAATGGTACCTTTAGGATGAACATGTTGAAAGGGAGTCTTTAACAACCTGAACATTTGTAAGTGATCATTGACACTGACGAACCCCAGTGTTGATATTGTCTGTTGATACACTCAGCTTGTCAAGATCTGTGTATATTTCTGGATACACCACTGGCTCAGATCGGGTAATGTCTGTGTGATACCTCACTAACCAAGGATTGGTGTATATATTGTCTGTGTTGATACACTCAGTCGCTCAAGATTGTTATATGTCTGTGAAATCAGCTAACAGATCTGGTATAATGTCTGGTTGATACCTCATCTGCTCAAGATCTGTGTATAAGTCGTGTTATACACTCAGTCTGGCTCAAGGATCTGGTGTATATATTGTCTGTGTTGATACACTCAGCCTAACCAGGATCTGTGTATATTGTCTTGTTGATACACTCAGTCTGTCAAGGATCTGTGTATATATTGTCTGTGTTGATACACTCAGCCTGGCTCAAGGATCTGGTGTATATATGTCTTGTGATACCTCAGCTGCTCAAGACGGTGTATTCTTGTGTGAACACTCAGCTGGCTCAAGATCTGTGCCTAGCAGTAAATCTGATTGTATAGTCACGTGAAGCACCCGTTCCTTTGTCCGCAATGACCGGGTACAACCTCGACTACCGGTGACTTATTGGAGGGAACAACTGACCCGTGGAGGGCAGACGTACCAACCAAACTACTAGTTTACCAACAATGTCATGTTAGAGAGAAATTTAAAAACCAGCGAAATAGAAATTTAATCAAGTTATACATTTACCGAGTGGTGGATTCAAGGTAGGGCAAACTGGGGCACCCAACCCCTCTTTTTGTAGATTTTTGAAAGATAAACATTCAACAATCGTTTAAATCCCCTCTACCTAAAAAAATGTTCTACAACACTGGCGCGATCCTAAGAGTTTCTACTGGTTCCACACATATATTCATACTCACTATCATCATCACCTCATCTCAGAGTCTCCACGGAAAGGATGTACTGTTAGTACATTAGTACTGGATAATATTTACACTACTGGGCTACGAGTGATGTACCAGACGAACAATATTATTATTATTATCATTATATTACCTTATAATGAAACAATTATTCATCAACCAACTCACAAACTCCTTAATATAGCCTAGCTTTTCAAAAAGTTATTGAATTGTTTTAGAAGATGGCGGTGTTAATATAATATATTTATTATTGTGCCCCTCCTGTATTTTCCCTAGATAGCCAGTATTCTAACGGCCAATTATATAATAGAAAAATGAGTAACAAATGTATTTTAAAAAAAAGGTTGAGCCAAAGTGATTTTAATAACATGAAAGACAAATCAACCCTTTATGAGAGAATCGACTCTCGATTTCGTCACATCGCGCCCACAAGCGTCAGCCAGGTAAAGAAGAGCGGACTGTGAAAGTTGGGTTCGTCACGGGTGTGTCGGCGCGCCATTTGACCCCAATATAACTTCACGAGATGGGCCGCAAGCAAATAAGATCTACGTCCCACCAAAATATACAAAGGACAATCAAAACACTTTAATTTCATACAGTTTTATATAGAAAGGTCTGTTGAATAAAACTCGCCAATCAATTTTTTAACAGTTTACAGATTAAACTGCATATACCTCGAACGGGTAGTAATACACGGTAATAATAATAGTTTAATTTTCATAAGGGCCTTTAAGAAAACAACTTTTTTGCAGCCAATTTTTTTAGGGATTGCTATAAAAAATAACAGCTACCAATTAGATAACTTGATGTATGAATATGTTAAAGAAAATCCAGTAGCTTTTTCAAACTTTTAGATATGCCCATAAATGGGCGATAAAGGGACTCCAGCTCTCCTTATCACCTAGTAATATTTATTAATTATTATTATTACTATACTGCATCTTACTACCCGTTCGGTTTGAACGCACTTACGCTAATGTGTAATGGTAGGGTGATTGTGAGATGAAATGGAGGACCTACAGTTTAACGTGGGATCCGAACCACGGTGGAGGCCTGGCATTCCCCACATTCACAAGATGTCTTGTCAGAGGTGAAGGAAGGGTTTGGCAATCAGATAAATCTGTGCCGGGACCGAGGATTGAACCCCAGACCTCCAACACAGAAGTCCGACACCTTACCCCTAGACCCTCTTTTATTTTGTTAATTTTTATGAACAAATAAAATAGTGTATTTGGTATTTGGCTGCAATTTTGCTAATAACAACTTAAAATCATCAATATCCGAGTTGGTGACCTGGCGGTCTAGGGTTAAGGTGTCGAACTTTGTACTAGGTGTCCGGGTTCAATCCTCGGTCCCGGCACAGATTTATCTGATTACTAAACCCTTCCTTCACCTCTGACAAGACGTGTATTAATCATAACCTGTGAATGTGTGAAATGTCAGGCCTCCACCGTGGTTCGGATCCCATGTTAAACTGTAGGTCCTCCATTTCATCTCACAATCACCCTACCATTACACATTAGTGTAAGTGTGTATAACCCGAACGGGTAGTAAGACGCGGTGCTAATAATAATAATATCTGAGTTAACAGATAAAAATGATAAAACGTATATTTTCTCCAATTCCTTCTTCAACATCCTTATTTTCATTTTGTTCTGTTCAATAAACTTAGGATAAATATTATGTTTCTTTTCTATGTGTTCAGCTACACCTGAAATTTCATTTTTTGTTCATTTTTCAGAAAGTATTTTTTTAAATGAAAAGTGGCTCATGAAACTCGCTTTAAAATTCCCTCCAACAAGGTTAAATTCCTTAAATTCTCTCCAAGAGAGGGGGGGTGCCATAACCCCGGCAGATTTACCTCAATAAGCCCCCCCCCCCCCCACAATATATGTATAAAACCAGTACAAAACATAACACCAATAATATGGTAAAATATTAATGTAATGGTGAGTTTCATTTGCGAAATTAGCCCTCCCACTCTGGTGTAGGTACTTGAGGAGTGCTAGTCTGGCTAGGAAACCGGCCCACTCCACTCTGGTCTAGCTACTTGAGGAGTGCTAGTCTGGCTAGGAAACCGGCCCACTCCACTCTGGTCTAGGTACTTGAGGAGTGCTAGTCTGGCTAGGAAACCGGCCCACTCCACTCTGGTCTAGGTACTTGAGGAGTGCTAGTCTGGCTAGGATCACGGAACGACGCTAACAAGAGTAGAGAGTAGAGGAACCGGAACACGAGCAGCCGTAGTGGCATGACCCAGTGACCCACTTGTGAAAACCCTTCAACCAGAGTGAATCAGGCCACTGTGACTCAACAACCACCGCTGTCCCTTTCAACGCGGGCTCTTTACTGCGCACCTTACACAACCAAAACACGAACAACTTTCATTTTTGTTAAATCAATGTCTCGGATAAGACAATAGCGTGGCGGTGTTTTGGAACGACAAGTTAATATTATATAATTTATTATATTATTTCGTGATATCGCGCTAGTGTTCCCGCCTTGAGGTATCAGACAACCTCAGTGGCGGCTCGTGTATAGCACTGCGGAACTGCAGCACCCCCTATTTCCACTTAATATTATCGATAACATTTAACACAACGAGTCCTTTTTTATTTAATTCTTTCTTTATTTTTGTAGTACAATATATATTCCTTAAGCTTAATGTCAGTACTTCAGTAGCCATCCCCCAGTTTATGAAAAAATACAACAATTTTTGTATGGAACTGTGCGCTTCACAGTGCCAGCGACGCGGTGTTTGACTCTAAAGGAAGAGGGTGGGCAGGAAGGCGGGACTGCCAGGTATAAAGAGCACTGTTGCTCTCGCAGTGCCGGCTCTGGCGTGATGGTGGAAGGAAGTTTTTTTTTCTACTCGGCGTGTATTGTGCTTAAAAACCGTGTACCATATTCTTGAATGTGATAAAGTGTAGAATTATATTAGTATTCTGCTTCAAGCAATTCTATTTGATTCTTTTTTTTTCGTTTTTTTTATTTAACAGAAAGACTAAATGCGCTTGCAGTACTTTCAATAGAGAAAAATTTCCTCAATTGTCATCCAGAGACCAAGGAGAAAATTATTTAACTTTTTGAGCAAATTAAAACAAGAAGCTAAACATTTTCTGGAGCAGTACCCCCACTAATTTTAGCTACGAGCCACTGCAGCTGTGTATTAAACTAGAGGTCCCGGATTCGATTCTCAACATGGCCGAAAAATTTATCATTGGTGAAATGTGGGTTTACTCTTTCACAGTAATAAGTTAACGGTCGGGGACTGGATGTTGTGTCACTGATCTAATCATTAGGTTCAGAAAGTGCCCGTTAAATACCTTGAATAAATTAAATGAAAGAGACGTTGAAGTTGGTAAACTCGGAAATATTTCGCAAAGCGGTTTACATTAGTCAGGGGCAGCGGACCACTTTTTTTTCGGGGCGGGGTCAAACAACCTTCATTGCACCCGACTAAGGGTTCGGCCAGACTGACAAGCGTGCGAGCGAGCGAGCGCGTAATTAGCAGACCCTAGTTCATCAGAGAAAATGTCTCTGTCAAAGACACTTGGTACATCTCTTTTCCTCGAAAATTTTTACAGAAAATATTGTGTATTTATAAAAAAGAAGGGTGACCTGGTGGTCTAGGGGTAAGGTGTCAGACTTCTATGCTGGCGGCCGGGGTTCAATCCTCGGTCCCGGCACAGTTTTATCTGATTTACAAACCCTTCCTTCACCTCTGACAAGACATCTTGTGAATGTGGGGAATGCCAGGCCTCCACCGTGGTTCGGATTCCACGTTAAACTATAGGTCCTCCATTTCATCTCACAATCACCCTCCCTACCATTACACATTAACGTAAGTGCGTATAACCCGAACGGGTAGTAAGACGCGGTGCTAATAATAATAATATAAAAAAGAAAAAAGTAGAAGTGCATCCAATTAATACATTGAGAAATGTGTATGGTACTGTACTGAAGTGTTTTAAAATCAGATTTGCCGCACCAGTGGCAGAATGGTGCGTTGCACTCGATAGCTTTTGACTAGGAGGCAAAGGTTCGAATCTTGGCTCAGTGAACTGAAGGTGATTTTTAAAACTTATTTATTGTTGTGGTTTTTTCATACTTTCTCCAAACTAATGGTGATTCTTATTTGTAAAGGCCTACTTTGATTATAATATTGAAGTATTTTAACATATCGGGTTTACATATATACATTATATTATTTATGGTCTTACCAATTAAATTAGGCCATTAATAGAAAGTGTGTTAAACCTATCACTGATAGAAAAAAGTCAAATATCATGTCAAAATGAGAAGTTTCCCTAGCACTCAATGAACCAACATACAATAATATTGCCTAGCGCCTGTAAACTAGACTGTACCGGGTCAAGCGCGCGCGCTTGAAAAATAGAACCAGTTATATCTTTCAAGCGCGCGCGCTCAGTCGCTCCAGTCTGGCCACCCCCCATTACAACCAATGTGTTCTATTTTATATTTTAGTCGCTCGCGCGCTCAGTCTGGCCGTACCCTAAGATTCGGTTCCCAACCTCCTGGAGCTAGGGATACTGTGGTGCTATGTTCGACCACCAGGTAGGTAATAACAGGAAGTTGGTAAAACAAGACGTATACTGTCAAGAGAGCACAGCTTTCAGGACGTTGTCCAATAACACCCGGCCGGTATATAACGTCTATAAAATCAAGAGGCATTGTGGTCTCTTCAATAGGCGACTCTCTCGTAGGAAACCAACCGGTGGAAATGGGACTGGTTTTAAACAAACTACCTCTACTCATCTTGTCCTCATATGAGAGTTCACCCTATCCGGTGGTCGCATGTTCTCGTGTTGGGCTGGGCTGCCATGAAGAGACGACCGGGTTCGAATCCCGTTCGGGTGTTCAGAGTGGCTTTTTAGTCTTCTAAGTCCTACACAAATTGTTATGATACTGTTTGGGCCCCTCCCATTTACGGTATGTAGATTTACCCATGGATAAACAGGCGTTTTCAGAAGTAAATTCGATATAATACGTTTTAAATCTTTCTCTTAAAAAAACCACCTCTTCGTTCTATTTGAAAATCTAGTGATAAGTTGGCTGCCTTTACCCAATGGGAAGCTAGCCATCGCAACATCAGTTTGCCAGGAGTTGTCCTATTGGTTGGTTTTAACCTAAAGACAAGGAAGGGACTGGAGCAGCTTGCGCGCGAACAGAGCATAGTGCTTGTTATCACAGAAAATAGCAAATCTCTCTTCGCGTTAGTTCGTTAAACAAATAACTATCATTTTAATGTCAATTTTATAATAGTGAAAGTGTAATCAACTAAATAAATCGTGTAGAAACATTTTTACTGATTTCAACAGATTACATATCATCATATAACGTGCGCATGCACGAGTCTTCATCATAAATCGGTATCAGTATAAAATGTAGGCGAATTTCTTCAGAAATTTTACCGTCCTCATTCCTATTCTTTTTTAAACACTGCGTCTTACTACCCGTTCGGTGAAAAGCTTATGTACTAATAATTACGCTAATGGTTTTTGGGATTAGGAAGGCTATATTTAGTGAAAGGGTAGCCCATTTGCGTGGAGGGAGAGTGGAAAAGGCCACTCTCAGTACACCCGACCGAGATTCGAACCTCGGCAGCAGAGTCTACTGGGAGACCACGCGGCCACCGGAGCTGGTAATTCCTACCCTATTAGTGTGATACATGCGTTAGGCCCGAACGTGTCCATATTATTAAAAACACTTGTCACGTGACGCTCACCGGGGCCAACGAAAGGGAGGGAACGCACAATAACAGGCTGGCCAAGGTTTGTGGGCCATGTGTGTGATGACGTCACAGGACAAGTTCACTCGTGATCCGTCCAGCGCTGTCTGTCTCCTGAAACTCGCCAGAGTGACGTGATGATTCTCACGATCGTCAGCCCGCTATGTTTCGCAACAACAACTGTAAACAAGTGACTATCGTGTGGGTTTTATTTCAAGTGGATAAACACAACACACAACAATGAGTGTGGTGTGTCGCACTTGACGTAGATGTTCGAAACACTCGTCTCCCATGTAAGCGATCGTAAGATTTTACGTCCCCCCCATCTTACGTAATGTTTTAAAATTTTGTATGGATTAGATTATTTTAACCGGTTAGTTATTTTTAGACATAAGGATAGGTAATAAAGCGAGTAGTATGGAATTTTAAGATACTTTAAATGCAGTAAAATTAGGTCTAACACATCATAAGTAGCTTCTTCCCCCTTATGTAAGAAAATACTGAACCCCCACCACCTACGTAAGTTACGGACAGCCCCTTGAGTATTTAGGTCCAGTTGATTATGAACATTGATTGACGAATACAAGCAAATTGTTGCGATGCAGAGCGGTTAAAGCTAAAACAATTTCATCTCACACAGACCAAACAAGAGTGAGAATAACAGAAATATTGGTTCTGATATTTCGGGGAAAGAGCGGATCAATATTAACAGCTCATCCTCTTTCCAAGCAAATATGGCTACATCTGTTTAGAACTCGGGGCAAGTCTAGACGGGCACAGCGCTGCAAGTTGCCTACTCTCTCGCTGTTACGGACGAGCTTACACAACGTGGTGTACAGTTGCGGTCATTCGACAATAAACATTGTTTACACTATTTTAAATCTTTACAGTTCACGGGTTAAATGGGCCAAACTTGCTGAAATTTAGTATAACTAGACATTCATTATTAGGTGTAAACAATTAAATATAGTTTTAATATTTCATTGACATAATGTTTTTTTTATTACTAATACATATTAATGTCTAGCTACACTAAATTTAAGCCTCATACATTAATCACTCTACCCTAACAATGGTACGCAAAAAAAAACAAAAAACACATACAATAGCAAGTTTACATTTCTAGTGTTTGCGTTACATTTAAATAATTGGAATTTTTTCCAGAAAAAAATTAGTGAAAATTTCAAAAATATAAACTTTTCCATCTCCCATCTCTAGATGAAAGTTATTTGATTGGGAGAGGGTCCCAGTTGGCGACGACCCAAATGTTGTAAATTGTCTCAGAGAGTCGTGAAGTTTCACTCAAAATAAAACCATTTGTAGTTTGAGTTAATTTGAATACAAAGCTGAGTTGGATCTCGATAAGATATAGAAAATATGTTTATCTTACAGTTATCATAAAGAATAGCATTAGTTCTGTCAACAGTCCGATTTCCATAGAAATGGCCTTTACCTGTCTGACTGATATATATATATATACTCTACAATCACATGTTCATATAAAAATACTAGTTATATAGTATGATTTTATCCAAGTATCCTGCAAAAAAGTTTATTAAACCTTTCAACTTTGCGGACAACTTGGGGGGAGAATGTTGCTTGTATGGGGGGGGGGGGGGGTATCCTAGTTATAAAACAATATTGATTCAAAAGCCTTTGGAAACCACGAGTGTTTAATGAAGATAATTTGTAATATAATAATGGGTCGCCACCATTCTTTTAATAAAATACACCTTTTTTATAGGTTTTCCAGACGGAATTCACATCTTTCTACACACTTTAAAACAAAGAAATAAAAAATTAAATTTTCCATTTCATAAAAATACCAAAGAAACAGTTCTGAAGTTATCATGCGACCCTATGTTTCAACAATACCAAAAAGGGGTTGAGCCTTAGACGCGTTCTAATCAGCGTACTTCTCGAGTCACTATTTTCCCATGCAATGGTTTACTATTGGAAGATATCCACCTCGGTGGTGTAGTTAGCTAACACGCTAATCGTAATGAGCTCGAATGCCGAGGACGGGGAGATTGAGGTTCGAATCTCGGTCAGGTAAACTGGGGTGGTTTTTTCCTCAACTGTTTTCCACTCTCCCTCCACGCAAATGCGAGCTCACTTCATCTAAATTCAACCTTCCCAATTCCCAAGCCATTACATTAATTAGTACTTAAGCGTATAACCCGAACGGGTAGTAAGATGCGGCGCTAAGAATAATAATAAATAACTATTGAAAGTTTGCAGGGTTTTTGTCCTCCCCCCCTCCCCCGAATTCACAATTTTTCCATTTCCACATAATATTTTGCTAGCTACTCTACAAACAACAGTTATCTTATCTCAAGTGGCCGATACAAGACAACTAACTCAGTGTCTCTCATATCTGTTCTGTGAAGCCAACACTGACTGACATAAGAACTGTTTCACACTTTAACATTTTATGTTACTAAAAATGTTAGCTATTTAAAAAAACTGCTACTGAACATTAACGTATTATCACCCCTGTTTTTGAAATTGCACAGAATATTCTTAGGAAAATGCAACAGCATTCGATTCTAGATATAAGACAAAGCAGGAACAAATACAGTATAGCGTGTTGGCGATTGAACATGTTCACATACGTCCGACTAGGTAGGCCAGCGCAAGAGGTGGAGATATTTAAAGCAAAGCTATTTTCAACTCGAGTCTTAGAAACTAACAGGATCTCAAAGAGAATGTGTCAAAATAAACACCCACCTCCAGTAGCAACACCCTGACACACAGAAACAAGGTGTTCACAAACACCCACCTCCAGTGGCAACACCCTGACACACAGAAACAAGGTGCCCAGACAAGATTTTTTGGATATACCTGAATTTTTGAGGCAAAACAAAATCATTTCTATTTTTAAATATAAACATGAGTGGTGAGAATATTTCAAGAAATGTAACTTGAAAATAATTAATACAATATAGGTTCTTACAAAGTGGGAATATAATTATATTAAATGTTTTTTCCCCTATGTAGGCCTAGTATAAAAATATTAATGGTTAAATCTGTAGAACTATAAATTTTGGGCAACATTTGATCCAATAAATTGATTTCCACTAAGCATGAAGCATTATAACCACCCCAGTTGTGTGTTTTCATCTTTCTAATGGCTACCCCTTTTAGTGACATGGATGTTTTACCAGTTAGTATATCATCATCATCATCATCAATCATCAGGTGTTCTGCCTTTTAACAGGTGAATTAAACCTCCAATGCACCCTGTCCTCTGCCTCCTCCTTTAGCTCCCAGAATGTTATTACCTCCTTCAAGTCATCCAATATTAGAATCCTCCTTCTTCCTAAGCTCCTCTGTTCCTTAACCTTTCCTTCTATGACGTCGTGCAGAAGACAGTTCCTCCTAAGGGTGTGTCGATCCAGTTTGCTTTGTACCTGAGAATCACATCCAAAATGGTTCTCTTCCCACCCACTCTTATTAAGACTTTGTAGCCCTGTCTGTCCACCTGATCTTCTCAAGTATAATTCAGCACCCCATTTCAAAGCTCTCCAAGTATTTCTTTTCCATCTTCCTGAGAGTTCAAGTTTCTGCTCCAAATATAGTATTTCATCACATTCTCTCTCGGTTCCAAATTAAAGTTTCTGGTCAGCAGTAACCTCTTCTTGTTGAACGCTTCCTTGGCCATGGTGATCCCTGACACAATTTCCTCGGTGCAGTATTATTTGAGCACCCAAGTATTATAAATATTTATAAAAATGTTTGGACTGGAGAGAAATAGTTTAACAGTTCAACGAGCCCATAACTCGTCAGTGGCCGTCCACACGGAGGGTAAATCATGCAGGTTTAAGGGCCTGTGATAGTACAAATGTCACATTGAGCATTCTACAGGGTGTCTACAGATTTTCTATTTCTTGACTTTTTCTTGACCAGAGACAAATTTTCTCGACTTTATTTTTATCTAAATATGAATGACAAAGTTTGAAGGGTAAAAATGTGTATTTATATATTTTTTGATTTACCTGACCAAAAGAGCCAGTTGAGATAAAAATCAAACTTTTAATTGTTCAAGGAAAAATAATTAGAAAGTATTTCACACACAACAAAAGTGTTTAGTTTTCATCCTGGATGGGATTTGGCTTAATAAAATAAGTATTTAATTAAGCAAATTTAATGACATTATTACTCTTAAAATTTGCTGATATATATAGAAACAAACAAAGATATAACATAAGAAAATATTAAACGGGAATAAAGAATTTTGGTAAACATAGTTTTCAATTAAATTTAATATAAAGGTAAAAAATTAGAAAAATCTTAAAAAAAAGCCCAAGCAATAAAACACGCAATAAAACTTTTAAGAGTTTTGACTAGAACACATTTCAATAACACACTGCCAGTGTGACCAGTCTTCATTTCGTTGTTCCACAAGTCTTCTTTTTGCATCTTGGAGAAGCTTGTTTATTTGCATAATTTTTGTATCAACTTTATTTTTCTTAATATTGAGGCTTCTAGCCTTTTTGATGATGCATTTCTTGCTGCTTAAATCATTGATTTTGAGATAACTTGAAACAACCACATCTTTTACTTTTCCTATATATAGGAGACTGCTCCATATAGTGAACTCTGGGTCAAATTTTCGACCAGACACTCCCTGTTTATTGAAAGTCCTCTTTCCACTGCAGCATTTCCATGAAACATTACCAGGATCTGTATATGTTAATTCTGAAGAAGAAAAATAAAGGTAACAACAAAATTACCTAAATATTCTAAAGTTGCAGTCTATTTGATTACATTTTAAAACTCTTTGAAATAATTTTTCAGAATTCAGCAAAATAGGAATAAACATCTGTGGAACCAATAATTCTGGAAGCTTTATTCAGCAAATAGATTAGTGAAACTTTAGTAACCTCAAACAAATCTCCTACAATACATGTTTATATAGATTTTGTTTTATCTTTAGACCACAATTTCTGATATTTTTCTTGACTGGTGATAGATACCCTGTTCTAGTTTTGTTTTAGCACCTTTTTAAATAAATGTCTATAGCAAATTTCATAATAGTCAAGTCTATCATGCTACTAGTGACCCCACGATAAGCTAATTTATTTCCCACTCCAAACTATAGCTCCGCGAGTATGGAGTCAAGAATCAGTTCAGCATCTTCCCACAGGTCTATGGAAGAGGGTTGGGTCACCAGTGACCACTAAAAGCACCATTACTGTGAAATTTGGTTGTTTGTTTCAATATATAGTCAATTAAGGTTGTTTGTTTTGAGTCAGTTAAGATAAGCCGCTAATATTCCATATAATTACACTAAACATAAGAAAAACAAAACACTTGCGACCCATCCTTCAGACATTCCATAGAGAGTACCACATTGGCAGCTAGCCACCCGCCTTCTAAATATAGCCCCCGCCTTCTAAATATAGCCACTCGCCTTCTAAATATAGCCCCGCTTCTAAATATAGCCCCCTTCTAAATATAGCCACCCGCCTTCTAAATATAGCCACCCGCCTTCTAAATATAGCCACCCCGCCTTCTAAATATAGCCCCCCGCCTTCTAAATATAGCCCCCCGCCTTCTAAATATAGCCACCTCGTCTTCTAAATATAGCCACTCGTCTTCTAAATATAGCCACTCGTCTTCTAAATATAGCCACTCACCTTCTAAATATAGCCAATCGTCTTCTAAATATAGCCACTCACTCACTATTATTACCAATGCTTAAAATCATCATCATATTCATTACCAATTTAAAAATAAAATGTAATGTAACTAACAAAATTTGAAGTCAAGTATTTTAAACAATGTAATCAATTATTGTCTTTATTTTTTTGATGAGGTTATTGAAACAAGACTCAAGTTTGTAGTGAGTGAGACTTTTCTTTATACAAGCAGACACATCCAAGACGTTGTAGACAAGAATAAACAAAGACAAAAGAAATTATGATCCTTTTGACTTAAGATATATAACTGGACTACATTAATATATTTTTTTTTAAAAACATTCTATATTTAATTTTTTATATTCCATCCATCCATTACCATGCATATTTTTAATATCCTAGATGTTAATTAATACAGTTTATATTTTGGAGAAGGGGGAGTATACAGTTTCTGTATCGAGCGTTGTCAAAGGAATTACTACAAGCCTGTTCCACAGTTGCTCCAAACTATCTTACAACGGAAAAGCAAACCCATTACAAAAGTTTTATCGTAAAGTAGATGGGCAGTTATTGTTAAAACTTGATGGCAATTGTCACAGTAGGCAGAGCATGCATTACTTAAAGAATTAAAATTGATTTAAAAGTTTAAAACCGCTCTGGCTTATGATTCACACATAAAAACCACTTGCGATTATACAAACATTATAGGCTACAGGGCAGTTGCGTGTCTTCAAATGAATAAATCAACAGGCTAAACGAATTGCTTTCAGAAACATGTTTTAAAATATAAACATTAGAACGTTGTTTGGTTCAGTCCCGATAAACAAAATTCTGGATCATCCTAAGTTTAGGTACTGTTTACGGTACTGTTGAGGATGTGGTAGTGATTGGATGCGTGCACCCACGCACACACACACATACATCATGGAAATAACACATTTTTATTTACAATATGAAGAATAAAACTTGTTTTAGCACCACATGCAACTACAGAAGAGTTTAAAATGAATGTAGAGTTATAGTGTATTTTGTAGGATAGTATTGTAATTAAAGATTTTCTTAGCACAGTGTCTTACAACTCGTTTGGGTTTTCCGCTTAGGCTATTTATTAATTAGACTACTGGTTTTAGGGATGAGGAAAGTTAGGCCTATACTGCAGCCACCGAGGTGGTTTTGGAACTTTATGGTTTGTATTCACAACCTTATTTATAAGGTGAAAGGGTGTTCCAGATAAACCTGAATTTCGGATAGTGACAATTTGTATGGAGGGATATCTTGTGTGTGTGCGTGTATTAACACTGTAGTGCCTTTGTATTCGACTGTTTTGTCTAATGCTTCATCAAGGTTACAAAACAAACCAGAGACTGTGTTTAAGACATCAAATTCAAAATGTTTTAAATTAAGAGCACGATGTAGGACCTACCAACCATTTAATTATCCCCTTCCAAGTATAGAAAATATCAAGGTACACATCTTGAAATACATCGTAGTTATGCTCCTCAATCATGGCACATATTGGTAGTTCTAGCAAATGTGTTGGGCAATGATTTACATAACAGGGGTCCCCAACTTATAAAAGTCCCCAAGGCCCATGATCGAACCCACGAGCCTAGTGGTGGGCCACTTCATAATCGGCTAGCGGGTTGGAGGAAATGTGACTTGTGTGGATCCACGTGTTACCGTATTATTAATATAGAACACAGTTAAGTGTATTATTGAATAAATATCAGTAGGATTTTTTCCTACAAAACTCGAAACTTTTAGTTTGGCTAAATATATCAATTTTATTACAGTAGATTCCTATCCCAAGAATCTTTGCAGGCCCCAAAAAAAGGCACTGTGGGACATCCCTGTTATATACTATTTTTCATTCATAATTATAAATCTATTAACATAACTTTAACTTAACGACAGTATATTTAGTGGGTTGTTCCTTATGTCCAGATAAATGTAAGATGAATAATCTGACCTGATATGTGGAATTCCCACGCCCCCGTGAAGTATCTTGTAGAGTTTGCTCTCATATAGCAACTGTGGGTGCCTTGCTCTGACTGATTCGAGTTTCACCGCAACTTCCTGGTGGACAAAACAATACAATATAGTAGTGCTCCAATTATTTTATTTATTTGAGGTATTTAATGATGCACTTTATGAACCAACTAATTATATCAGCACAGGAGAATTATGAGTGGGGGAGGCCTACAATTTTTCCGGGAAAGGTATTTTCACATTTCCAGGGTTCCTTTACAGTTGAAATGGGACTGACGCTTAACTTGCCCTCCTAAGGAAGTTGTGCTAAGGAATTTTATTGCTCGATAAAAATCTGTCGATCCTGGTGGTTTAAAACCAAAAACATCAGGTCCTGAGGTGAGAACTACACCCCAATACCATCGAGGTTGACTGCTCAAAAAAGACTAAGGGAAAGAGGTAGGTTCTTATATTTGCAGTGAATAATTATAAAGAGTTAATATGAGATTTTAAAACTTTTTTTTAAATATGTAAATAAGATAGTCTTTGCATTTCATATTTTACTTAGGGTGTTGAGTTTGTATAGCCTAGGTATATGATAACTTTCATTTTGTTATAAATTAATTTTAAATATTTAGTACATTAGAAACTTTCATAATGTTGGTGACTATAAAATATGGCCTAGCTTTAAAGACATGAAACCTTTAAAATGTTGGTTAAAGAACAAGAACCAATAAAAAGATATTTGTTTAGTCCCTGTTAAGAAGACCACTATATTTTCATGTAGGTACATTTTTTTGATAAAGAGATAATTATGTTTTTCAAAGAGTTAAGAAAATGTTCACCCAAATAACTATATATTTTATCCACATCACATTTGTTTGGATACGGTACCAAAGAAAACGGTTCCTGGTTCAATATCGTCTCAAATTTTGTTATTAAATCATACAATAGAGACATACCGTAAAACTATCAGCTGTTTTATGATAGACCGAAAATTAAGCTACATTCTTGATAAACTTAAAATAGGAAGTGTTATTATTATGACCAAAGTTTGGTTTAAACCAAGCTCCAATTTAGACTAGTTATCTCAGACAAAAAATGACGAGTTAAAGCGTGTAAATACTAATGGTAGACCTTGTAAGTGTTCACTCAACTATAGACTTGTTCTAGCAAAATGTTGTTCGTGATGGCTGACATAAGAAAAATATAACTTCACTTAATGTCAAGGAAAAACAGTGTTGTGTTTATAAAAAAATCACAAATCATATACTTATTGTGAACAACTAAAATAAACAGTAGGAGACTGGACACAATAATTAGTTAAAATGCAATAATCTAACAAGGACGAACTACAAAAATTATTACCTCTCCATTTGTAATGTTGATACCCAAATATATGTCACCAAAGGAACCACTACCGATTTTTCGCACCAAACGATACTTTCCCCCCACAATAAACTCTTGTTTAATCGTAGATAACGAAGTTGCCATATTTAGAAGTTTGACGAGTTAGAAATTTAGAAAATATAAACGAACAAAATTAAATCAATAATCAAAAGCACTACCACTTCCAGCAACACGCCGACATCCCCTCACCCAACCAAAGACTGTGACAAAGCAAAGCATTGCATTGTGGGAGATCTGGTTTCCATCTACTACTTAAGTCGGTTCTTAACTTTAATAATACATGTTGCTTCTATTTTATAAATATAATTAAATATTTAAGTGCAAGATAATTAATAAAATTAATTCTACTAATCCTCTAATCATTTATGTAAAAATGTTTTACGGTCTTATTAAAAGCTGATAGAGGGCCTGCGAAATAGTGCATAAGACATACCAAATAGACAGCTAATTTTGTTGTTCCGAGTTTGAGTGAATCTTTGATCTCTATAAAATATTTGGATGCACAAGAGAAGAGAGGCTAATATTTTCAAGCTGCCGTTTGTACACTGTTATATAAGAGAGAGAAAATAACTTTCGGGTATATCTTTTTAATCTAAATAGCACATAATTCAAGGCAATGTGGCATTTTGACATCGTTAATTTGTATGAGTATATGAAATACATCACAGAAGAGACTTCCTACTTTTGCCTTAAAAGGCTGTTTATCCTGCTAAAATACTACTATACAGTAGGATCTTAATGTCTAATAAGGCATTCCTACCAAAATCAATGTATAGTAATATTTAATAAGAGCCTATAAGTTAATCTAAATGATCGTTTGCACGTAGGGCTTGTTTTTTAATTTAAATGGAATATTGATGAGTTTCTTTTTTTTTATTATATATATTAGAGACAAAAGGCTAAGCCATTTTCTATTAATAAAAGTAATAGATTTACTCAAGAATTAAGCACTAGGTTTCATTATAAATTGTTGTATTTTACCTGTGTATTATTACTGTACGCTATACACTTTTTAAAGTTTAGTCATCATACGTTATGTATGAATATAAACGCAACCCCAAGCCCTTATACCTAAAAAACATGAGATCTTGAGAATCTATCTTTATTTTTTTCTAAATTATTTTGGTAAGTTCTGTGACTGATGGGATTTTAGTATAAAACGCTTGGAACAGATGCTTTTACCGCACAGCACTGATGCTTTTTCAAAGATGGCGCTGATTCGTGGAAAAGTCTGTAGAATCCTATTAAAAGTAAGTAAAACCTTGCGCTTCAAATCCAAATTATAGTTATGCGATCACATAATTTCACATCAGTAAATAATTTCAGCTCTTAAAGATTTCAATTATGATGCAGAGCCAAATCAGTTTATTTTAGCTTATTATTTCTTTTATATTAACCAAGGAAGATCACAACTAGGCTTATTTTTAAACACGAAACTTTTAATTAACTTTTATATTTTTTAAATTGAAAAATTACATCCGAACGTTGGGATCGAACCCGGGACCTCTACTTTTATATGCCAATGCACTAACCACTGAGCTATCCAGGAATCGTTCCGATCAGGGTCGTTTGTCACTCATATTTTAAGGCAGAGTCTGTGATGGACATGTGAAATTGTCAACTACTAATGAGTGATCACTTAGGTCGCGAACTATCAGATAACGCAGCCATCTTCGACTCTGCCAATAGTACGAACAATGATAACGTTAATACTATGTAGGATTAATTTTTTTGATTACTTTGTTATCTATCGTTTAAAATGAATTGACTGTTGAACTTACAAAAAAAAAAACCCTTTAAAATCTGTAAAATGTATATTCGCCTTGCAACCTAGTGACATTATTTCTATAATTTATCACAAACTTAACTGGAATGACAAAGAAAATATTATTTATATAATCTACTCAATATTTTTCTTCATGACAAGTCATTCTTCATGCATATCATAATCTTATTAGTGTCCGTTCATAATTATGACTAAATAATTTAGCCTATCGCTCTTCACAATCTAAATTGGATCTTCCCTCTTTTACAGTTTTTAGAGCTTGTTCTTTCAAACATATTCCTGAGAACATTCGAAGCCTTCTCAAATTGTTTTCGCATTTAACTTTTCAGAGAAAACCATTTGAGGTGTTCAAGAGTACACCAAGAAAATGGGTATAATATAGGCCTATTCATGATCTGAATATAAAAATTGCTACCCCTATAAGATATTTCCAACATAACCTGGCTCACTGTCTGTGCGTATTGATGTATCAGGATGTATAGGGATAGGTCTACATTAGAAATGTGTACATAAGGGATATAATTAAATATTCCCGTATAAAATTGATGTTTACCTACTAAATATTAATATAAGATTATTTGCACTATCATAAAAAAAATGCTATTTCAAGTAGTACACATCTCCTTCGCTAAGAAGTTGTTAATTTTTTACAAAGTGCTGCCCTCTGGACTCCAAGTATTTGCATTGGCTGCCACTGTCTTGTTTTTTAGCAATCTCCTTTTCGACTGTCTTGGACCGTATCACTTGTTTCTCGTCTCTTAAGTCTGTTTAATTTTTGAATTTCCTTTAGTTCTCTTTCAGACTGTTTCACACACTTGCGTATGAACTTCAGTTGATCCCAGGTTCCTGCACATTTTTTTTTTTTAAATTAAAATGTACATTATATAATCCATCAATAGAGGGTGTCTATGGGCATGAATTCACTAAAAGTTACAATTGCAATATGGTCAAAATCTGAAAGTTATAAATTTCATTATTTGGTAATGAAATTCATGAAAAAGTTACAAATTGCAAATAAGGTCACAAAAATATCTTTTGTTTGAATTTCCCGTGCATCGTAACAACGCGTCGAATGTCAAGCTACCCACTACCCATGATGCCATGCGCTAGTCGCAAGTTGCCTGATTGTGTGTAGTACCGTGAAACCAAGGAGTAAGGACAAGTTTAATGTTCAACATCTAGTTAAAGTTTAATGTTGCCTGTAAGTGCATTATGCCTATAAATTATCCAATATATAATGTTCGGCCATTTACCGAAGGAATTTTGTGGTCAGAAAAGGTCACAAAAGGTCACTAATTTTTGTTTCTCTAACTAAATACCCACCCTGTAATAGTTAATTAATAACGCTGAGAAATGATTGTGATTAAATAAACAAAAGTTAATAATTGTATCTTCTTATATATAAATGTTTGAACTATTGATTGAAAACCAAACAAAACTAATATATGCTGACAATGACGTGGTGGATGAAGGACAGGAGGAAGGATACAGGATACAGACTAGGATACACAAGGAGGGACAGAGTGAGAGAGAGAGGGAGGGATTGAGGTGGTATGGTCTTGTGGAGAGGGGAGGATTCCAAGGAGGACAAGAGGAAGACAGGTGGTGGGAGGACAGAAGTATATGAAGAAACCTAGGTTTGAGACAAGACCCCGCCAATGGCATGATGATGATGATTATTATTATAATCCTAATATCCTTAAGGCCCCATCTCTAGTTTTAACACAAATTATAAAATTATTGAAGCTACTGGATGGTCCAAGCTAACAAATAAATTGTTGTATTCATTATTAGTAGAGCAAATGTAATTAATTGTGCAAAATCACATATTAATACAAATTGCAGCCGAGTAATGTCCGACCCTGTTAGATACCGACAGCTCTTAACCTAATCCTGTTATACCCATATAAGCTTGTTCCATATCCTAAGTTTTAAAGTCACTTCAAATGAAATCCAAGGAATACATTGTTAAGTTTTTTTCTTGTAGCTGACTCAGAATGTTCCTGCAACAGTGTCTACTAGATCTCTTCACGTCTCGTCAGCTCTGGCAATTGTAAGTTTTGTTTAGTCATGCTTCATTACACAAAGATTAGATCTTGTGAAATATGCACACAACTCTACAAATGTTAACAATTTTATTTTTAAATAAATTATTTACAAAGGCTAGAATATAACTTAAATAAAATAAAGGAAATTGAGATATATGCTTTAAGATGTAAACAGTTATTTCTGAAAAATAAAACTTTTTTTTTACTAAATCCAATATAAAATATAGTTAATGTTTGGTAGGAATATTAAAAACAAGCACATTGGGCCCCAGATTAACCGTCACGCACAGATCTAGAACATGGTTGGAACCCACAAAATGTTTTGATAGTAAAACGAGCGAAATAAACTCTACGAAAACACAAAAACAAATAAGTAAAAACATGAAATATTATGGTTTTCTAAACACAGACAGGTCAAAAAAAATGTTGAACTGAATAAGACAAATGTTAGCTACCGACTGCCCATTGTGACAAGAAAACAATGAAACAGCAGTAACTCCCGGACAAGCACCGGAACAGGGCGTTAGGGTACACCGAGGGGATGGATGTTCAGAGGTCGGGTGTGGGAGGTCGTACTCCAGTAAATACTTTGTTTAGTGTTGTAATATAGTAAATAATCATGTCCAGCAAGCTCCAGTTTCGAGGCCAGAGGGACGGACAACTTGCACGTTGATCCCGGGAGATGGAGTCGGCCCAGAGCTAGTCTACTCTGTACAGGAAGTGTTCAAGGTTAGTGCAACTCGTTAATAGGATTATATAAGTGCTATCCCCTCTTGGCACAACTCTTTATACATACGATAATAATTCCACACTAAATAATGGAGATAAGTGAATAGCAATAGCTCAGATCACTGTACCTTAGGAGGTTCATTGCTCTTGACGTTATAGCAACTACATTTAGAATGTCAAATTTGATTTTTCAACCTAACCTTTTTTAACTAACCTATATCGAGATAATTTGGAATCAAACATCTAATTTATCACTTTCAGAACCAATACCATCACCTTGTTTATTTGATATATAAGTATGATATATTGGTATTGCAAAGGAATGGCGTGCTACGTCAAAATATTGTAGTGTTCATCAGAAACCTGGGGGATGAAGGACAGGGTGACAAAGAATAGAGGAGGAGAGGATAGAGAACGAGAGATTGAGGCGGTATGGACATGAGAAAAGGATGGAAGAGGGTTGGATTTGAAGGAGGATGCTCGAAATGGAGGTGGTGGGAGAACAGAAGTAAATGGGGAGGCTTATGTACAAGACAGATCCTGCCGGCGGCAGAAAACTTTCCTCGATGATGATGATTGGGTTTTGATTAATACATCATTTGATTCCGAGAAATTAATACATAATGTTGTCCAAGTAGGGTTCTTACACCATTTTTCACAAACTGTTCGGGTTGCATGCATTACTCTAATAGAATAGGTATGAGAGAGGTCCAATTTAGAGCTAATGTACCCATCTTTGCATGAAAGTAGAGAAGGAAAATATTTAGGAAAAGCCACCCTCAGTACATCTGACTGGGAGTCAAAGCCCAATCTCCCGGTCATCGGTAGTCTAATCTGTTATGACAGTAACTCTGTACACCATTTGCACCGAAACAGGTTCCCAGGCAGGTTAGATTCTAGAAATTAATGGAAAGCTCATGTCCGCAGCTAGACGAGCTCGCCAATGTTTGAATGTAAAATGTTACGCAATGCAACTAATGATTGAACTTATCAGTTAAATTATGAGGACTTTAATGTAAAACAATACTGACCCTTTGAATTAAGTAAATCAATTCAACTAATTTATCATCATTATCATCATCAACTGTTTCCAGCCTTTGGCCGGGTCACTTTAATTAAATGCCTCCATCTTCCACCATTCTTCTCCTCTCACTCAATCACTATAGTTCTAAATACTGACTTGCTATGGAGAAGAGAAGTGTTCTTGAAGTGTTGTACAGGGAGTACAGTAGAAACATGGGCATTGAATGTAAGAGAGACTAGGAGAGCATGTCACCAGGAGAAACAAGGACATTGAATGTAAGAGAGACTAGGAGAGCATGTTAGCTGTCACCAGGAGATACAAGGACATTGAATGTAAGAGAGACTATGAGAGCATGTCACCAGGAGAAACATGGACATTGAATGTAAGAGAGACTAGGAGAGTATGTAGCTTCACCAGGAGATACAAGGACATTGAATGTAAGAGAGACTATGAGAGCATGTCACCAGGAGAAACATGGACATTGAATGTAAGAGAGACTAGGAGAGCATGTTAGCTGTCACCAGGAGATACAAGGTCATTGAATGTAAGAGAGACTAGGAGAGCATGTTAGCTGTCACCAGGAGAAACAAGGACATTGAATGTAAGAGAGACTAGGAGAGTATGTTATCTGTCACCAGGAGAAACAAGGACATTGAATGTAAGAGAGACTAGGAGAGCATGTTAGCTGTCACCAGGAGAAACAAGGACATTGAATGTAAGAGAGACTAGGAGAGCATGTGATGGCTAGTAGATAGTAGAGGAAGCAAGACGGAGATGGTATGAGCTTGTAATAAAGATGGGGAAGGAGAGTATACTAAATAAAATAATGTAAATGAAGTATCTAGTAAAAATACTGCAAGAGAAGCAAAGAAAGGAATGGAAGGAGCACATAACAGAAAGAGTAAGAGGAGAAGAATGGAAGCAATTAAAGAAAGAGGGAGGCGTTTTACTAAACTGACCTGGAAACAGTTGATGATAATTCTAAATACTACATTTCCAGCTGACCTGGATGTGCTCACAGAACTCGTATCTAGTAGAAAACCAATTCCACACTTTGAGACAGAAAGAAGGTTGGTCCTTTCTCAACTGAAACATTTTTGGACATTTAAAAATAATTCATCCCACTTGTTCTGCTTCCTAAACTTAGATAGCTTAAGTCACTAATCCTTTATATATTTTAATTTTACTCTTCATTTAATAGTTATATTTGCCTTTACTATCCATTCTTTCATATTAACGTCAATGAGGTGAGGGGCTTGCCTCCATAAATTCATAGAAACAAACATTCTCTGTCTTTTGTTCAGGCAGCTGGGATTCCCGTCGACTTTGAACCTTTTTCTTTTCGGAGGTGAACCCAACTTTAAGCGCACCCTTAGAGGATGTTGCGGGCTCCATTACTCGCAATGGTATTTGTCTCAAGGTATGTTTAACATTATTTACATTTAAAAAAATATCTGAGAGGAGACTTGATTTGATAGTTTTTGATACCTTTTGGGGAATGCATGATCAATATGTCGATGCATCACTATTATTAATTATTACAATTTTTTATATAATAGAAATACTATTGTTTTGTTTAGCATCGCATCTTACTACCTTTTTGTTGTTATCTACTTATGTACTTATTTTGGTTCTGGTTTTAGGCATTAGGAAGGTTATATTTAGATGAAGTATACCCGCATTTGTGTGGATGGGAAGTGAAAACCCATCATCCCCTGTTTCCATTCTGTGGCCGGGTCTCTTTAATAAAATGCTTGCATCTCCATCTTCCTCTATCCTTCCATTCTTCTCCTCTCACTTGAACACTTTCTGTTATCTGCTCCTCCCGTCTCTTTCTTGGCCTCCCTTGTGGTATTTTCCCTACTTATTTCATATACTTCATTACCATTGTTTTCTTTGGCTTCCTCTATTTTTCCCTCCCGCTTACATGTCCATAGTGCGTGATTAAAACTAAATATCACAACATGTCTGAAACCACCTGATTACATTTTATCCCGGCCACAGCTCGTTTGCTGAAGATATGTTTTTTCTGTTTGTTTTTTCAGGGCATCTTGTCCACCCCTGACTACAGTCACACAGGAGAACTTCAGACGCTCAACATGAAACTACGCAATGAGCTTGACCTCTATGCTAACGTTGTTCACGTAAAGTCCCTCCCGGGGATCAAGTGTCGACACCAGAACGTGGACGCCGTCATCATTCGAGAGCAGACGGAAGGGGAATATTCCGCCCTTGAGCATGAATGTGTACCGGTATGTACCCGATTGTACCGGCCAAGTGTGATCAGGAGGCTGAGAACAGAGTTTTAACTTTCACCCACGTGCACTGTAGGGGGTTTCACATTCTCTTACCCGCCTCGGTGGCGTAGTTGGCTAACGCGCTTGTCATGTTGAGCTCGACTGCTGAGGATGGGGAGATCGAGGTTCGAATTTCGGTCGGGTGAACTGGGGGTGGTTTTTCCTAAATGGTTTTCCTCTCTGCCTCCACGCAAATCCGGGTTAACTTCCTCTAATTCAACCTTCCCAATTCCTAATCCATTAGCGTAGTTAGTACATAAAGCGTATAACCTGAATGGGTAGTAAGACGCGGTGCTAAATAATAATAATAATAAAAACACATTCTCTTTGGGCTAATGTTGGTGCATCTACTTTTGATTACCTTCCTCATCCCTGTCCCCTTATATTAAGTTTTTTTTAGCACCGCATCTTACTACCCATTCAAGTCACACGCCTATGTACTAATTACGCTAATGGTTTTAGTGATTAGGAAGGTTGTATTTCAAGGTAGTGTATCTGCATTTTCATGAAGGGGAAGAGGCAAACAATTTTGGAAAAACTACCCTCAGTACACCCGACCGAGATTTGAACCTCGATCTCCCAGTTATCGGTAGTCTAGTTTAACACGAGAGTTAGCACGTTAGACCATGTGGCCATCAGCGTGGGTATTTAGTTGTAAATAAAGCTTGGTTTAAAACGTGTATATATTCTTCCAGATTATTTCCAATTACTTTCACAATATCCTTTATTATGGTAAATCAATATTTGAATTTTCTTCTTAAAAATTAGTATTATGTACCTATTTTAGCAACATGATTTTATTTATATTCATGCACTTGAATTGATATTTTCTAAACACATTGATGAGTAAACCTTGTTAAATTGTGTTTTCACAGGGTGTAGTGGAATGTCTTAAGATCGTGACTCGACAGAAGTCCAAGCGCATCGCCAAGTTTGCGTTTGACTACGCAACCAAGAACAACCGTAAGAAGGTAACGGCTGTCCACAAGGCCAACATAATGAAACTGGGAGACGGTCTGTTTCTCAAGTCATGTCAGGAGGTTAGTGTAACTCGTAATTACTAGTCGTAATGTGTGCAACCTTAGGACAGGCGGACAGAACCATAGGCTCTGACCCATTGGGCCGGTGTATGGCTCTAGCCTGCGGCTTTTCATTCATAACTCCGTGTGAATGTTGGTACACTTGATGGATGTGTTTTACTTTACATCCATTACGGTTTCCAGCCTGTGGTCCAGGTCCATATATCCTCCACTACCGGCCTGTCGTAGCCTCATGTGTATTATAATACAACTTTAGACCAAGACAAGCACAACATCCAGTCCCCAGCCGTTAATCCAACACTGTGAAAGGGTAAACCCACATTTCACCAATGATACATTTTTTGGCCATGCAAGAATTGAACCTGGGACCCTTAGTTCAGTAGGCAGACGCTCTACCGACTAAGTTAAGGTGTAGAATTCTTTAAAATTCAAATATAGATTTTAAATTAGAATTTATAAAATCAGGTTTGACTGTACTACAGTACGTATTTAATATATATTGTTTGAAATGTGAACCAATCCCGCTTGATTGGTTCAGATCGCCAGTCTCTACCCGAAAATTGAGTTTGAGGCGATGATTGTTGACAACTGCACCATGCAGATGGTGTCCAACCCGCACCAGTTTGATGTCATGGTCACTCCCAACCTGTACGGAAATATCGTGGACAACTTGGCTCTGGCCTGGTCGGTGGTGCTGGCGTGGTTGCTGGCGCAAGCTACAGTTCAGACTGTGTCGTCTTTGAGCCGGTGAGTGTCGTCTTGGTGCTGATTGGAGAGGTCGCACCTACACCTTATCCCCCCCCCCTCTCTCTCTCTATTCATTTCCCTTGTTCCTGAACTTTAGGTTGATAGACTTGGTTGGAAAATAATTTTCTGGATTTTTCGGGGAAATTGTCAAATTACAATAATCAAGAACATTTTATCACCGTCAAGTTCACATTTGTATTTAATGTTCATCAACAGTGTTATTAATTAACTAAAGTTCAATTAATGATATCTTTATGGCTGTATGGCATCCTGAACTTGGGGAAACTCGAGAAATTGGGGCGGTGAAAAAATTAACAAAACAATTACAATTGACAACCGGCTTCCACTGTCATGTTTGTATAAAATTTTCATTAAAAATATTAATAAATCAATTTAACTTTTTCTTCCACTAAATAAATGGATACCAGAAAACTGTAGGCCTTAAAAATTCAAAATTAAAACACAACAAAACATATAATTATGTAATTTTCAGGATAACAAACATATAATTAGTAATTTCAGATACATTATCACTTTTTTAATAGATGAGAGTAAAACAAAGTTTTTGTTCTTAAATAAAAATTGTTATAAAAAAGTTAAAAAAATCTTCAAAAATTGATGTCAAATAAAAAAAATCAGGCAAAAGTTTTTTAATAAAATGTCATAAAAATTATGTTTTTATTAAAAAAACAAAGTTGACCTTGAAATAACCCTGAAGATACCAACAAAATCAAAAATAACTTGTGCGATTTTTTTTCTCAAATGCTTTCTTGTCTCAACTCAAATGACTCACCCTGTATATTAATTTATTTTTACACTGCGTTACAGTACCTTTTCAGGTCATACCCATACTGCATATTAACTTTATAGGATTTAAAAGAAAAACCAAATTAGGGGGTACCGATGAATCATTATTGGGCGATTATTAGTGCATCAGCAATTAATCGTAATCAGCGATTATTATGTCAATTAATCGGTTTATTAAAGTACAATTTTCTAGGTAGGAAAGTAAAAAAAACTTATAGACACACTGCATCTGGGTTGCGGGCCATGCCAAGATTACATAACCAAATAGAGAAACATAAGTTCTTACCGTTGATAAAACTAACAATCTAGTTTCAACTTTCGACGGTCAATTACATTAACTGCTATCATTCTCCTAAGCATATTTGCCAATAGTTATTAATCGATAATTGGGACTAATCGGTGTAAATAATCGTAGCATAAACAATTATTTTAAACAATCTGTATCGGTAATCGGTTTTACTGAATCGGTGCACATTTAAACCAAATGATTGGCGTCAACGATCGACAACAAATATAGGCATTGGCCAGGTGGTTGAAATAACTGACCGAGCCAGTCCTACTGACCTTAACTCCATGTATGTCCTCACTTACCCGATATCATTGTGGGGAGAGCAGCTTTCATCCCTAAGTTGGTCGCAGTGTTGATTTGTTTAACCTAGGGTCTTCCCATAAAGGAAGCTTATCGCGCAATTTTCTCCCTAAACCTCCCAAGTTATTACATGCAAATAATACATCATCCTTGATACAAAACAAAAGAAAGGGCTTTATTATGAATATTTTGCCAGCCATCTTTAGTATGACAGTTTGTCATCATCATCACTTGTTTGCCTCCATCTTCCTCTATTCTTCTTCTCTCGTTTGAACACTTTTTTTAGTAACAAATGTTTTCTCGAAACAAACCCATTCTCGAGAAAACATTTGTCAATAAAATGAAAAAAAAGTAACAATTTTTGAAGTTATACTTCTTTAGGCGCGTTATGAAAAAATGATGAGAGTGAAATTTTAAGATGCGCGCGCATCACTGTAACACAAAAGTAACAGGTTGAAGCTAAACCGCTCATTAAGTCTTGAAAAAAAAAGCTACCAACAAAATAGAAATAGAACCTCTGTTAGTCGCGCATGTTGGTACGCTTGTCGCCTCTGATCACTGTTTTCATATATTATATAATATTTATCCACATGTTTCTA
Organism: Timema cristinae; assembly: GCA_039000515.1. Lineage (NCBI taxonomy): Eukaryota > Metazoa > Arthropoda > Insecta > Phasmatodea > Timematidae > Timema > Timema cristinae. Next base: position 29,154,658 of record JBCFYV010001001.1, on the reverse strand, counting down.
GTTTCTACATTCACAACACGTGTTTTAGTTTCATACAAGTGCGAATTATATATGTGCTAATAAATTATATTCAGTAGTGATTTAAATTGAATATTTTGATTAATATTATTTACTATTCGTAAATATTAGTGAAAAAAATTGTGCTTATAGACTTTTTCAAGTGCTACAATATAATTGAGGTTAACTATTCATATGTATTATTTATTGATATAAATTAAAATATTATTATTTAACATAATTAATACTAAATATTATTAAATTATTATTGTTAAATTTTTTCTTATGAATTAAAGGTTGTACTGGGTAGACAATATATTATATTCCATAATTAATCTACATATTAAAACATACTGCACATAAGAGCATGAATAACAAGCTATTCCTTTCGCAGGGTGCAAGACATACATTCTCTGAGGCAGTAGGAAAGAACGTGGCCAATCCGACTGCCATGTTGCTGTGTGGAGCAAAGATGCTGAACCATGTCAACTTGCAGTACTACGGCGACATGATCCGCAACGCTATCAATCGAGTACTAAAGGCAGGCAAGGTAAACATTACCACACTTTGTTCTCAAGTTATTTTAAATTGTACTCATCAAATGGATCCAAGAGTTTCAACTCTCAAATCTTAATCTCATTATAAATATGAAACTAAATTAATATTTATTTTTAAATCAGGTCTGATTAAAAAAAAATCATAAAATTGTGTGTGAAAAATGAATAGATGCCCAAGTACAACACAATTTACAAGTTTCTATGGTCATGTTAAATAATGAGCCGGTTTATTAAAATAAATTGTTAATATGAACATATTATTGAATATTATTATGAAATTGTTTGTTATATTTTAATAACAAATTGATTTTAGTTTCTATAAAAAGTTAAATGATTTGAAAGTTTTACTTCTAGACTTTACTTTACATCCACGACTGTTTTTGACCTGTGGTCAGTTTTTTATTGAAGCCATATATTTTTCCAACACCGGCCGGCTAGGTCTGTCGTAGCTTCATATGTCTTATAATTAGAGACATGCAAAAGGTGAGGTTATTTTTCTCATAAAGCGATGATATTATAAGCTGAAAGTGATGTTATTATTTACATAAATACGAGTAGAATTAGTATTCGTCGTTAAAAAAAACTAGGATGAAACTGTAAACATTTTTCGTTCATATTGTTCATATTTTTAACATATTTGGTAGAAAAATCAAATATACATAAGCACAAAAGATTTCACTCTTAGTAATATCAAACTCGATATATCAATCTTCAAGTCTTACAAATAGCAATATCTAAATAATCATTTATCATTTAGGCTTAGACCAATAATAACTCTGAAACATGTCGTCATAGAAGACTAGAAGATACAGGAAACATATAAAAGGAACAAACTTAATATTGAAAAAAACAGTTCACACTTTACACTGCTGACACTGGACAAAGAGGTAATGGCTGCCTTTTGAAGAAAATTGATCGTCACCACCCAATCCCCGACCTAGGTTTAATTCTATCGGAACTCATCAGGGAGGAGTGGGAAACGCTCAACACAACTACCTAAAAGAGGAGACAACAAAAAACACAAAGAGACAATATCTATGAAATAAAGTGCATTGAGCAAAAACAATTGGTAATAAATAAAATAATATAATATTAGGAAAATGGTAGAGCACAAATAAAAGTAAAAACACAAACACATACAATTCAATATTTCAATGCTATAATAGCATCAAATATTGAAGTGTGTGTAAATATGTTTAGTTGTTTAATTTTATTTATGCTATATTATTTTCCTACTATTTTATCGTTTTATTTATTACAAAGAGAGAAAAATGGAAATTTATAAAGGATGTTGGGAAACTTAGATGTAACAGGAATAACAAAGGACAAACATATGGATACAAATAAATATAATATACATATACATATACATAATACAATCCCCCCATAGAGTGGAAAAAGGTTTTCCTCATAGTGATATAAGGTCCTTACAGGAATGTGAACAATCTAGGATAGATCTAATTTACTGTTTTGTCTTGTTGGGAAACTTTAAATTTGTTTCATTGTTCTTTGTAATACCTATTGTACTTGATGTTTATTATTTTTACCTACTTATCTATATTTTTGTTTCAGGTGAAGACCAAAGATCTGGGAGGCCAGTCGACAACCAATGAGTTCACCTATGCTGTCATACATAACATGCGTTAGACTGTCATCTTAAACATTTTGTAATCTCTCGTAACTCTTTATATCGTCAGATACTCAATTAAAAAACTAGAGCCGGTTTTAGTTGATAAAAAAATTGGTTCCAAATTTTTTAGTTAAATTAAAACAAAAATCACATATATTACAGAAATATGAAAACAACAGCTTTAGGTGTGTAAGGGTAGTTAATTGGATTTTGTAACCAAGAACCAAAATAATAGAACCAGAACCAATAACATTGTGTAACCAATTATTACAAATATATAAATGAAGGGAAAATGGTACCCAGCTATGTTAAATTAAACATTGAGAAGAGGGTAAAAGGGCAAGAATTGAACACTCGCCGGAAAACTGCAGGCCTCAAAGTTTATAATCAAAACACAATAAAACACTCTTCTGCTGTGTTTGGTTTTAATTGCAACCTTTGAGGCCTGAAGTTTCTTGGTAATTGTGTAGTTTGTATTTGTTTGGATATAATATAAATAATATAACATTATAAAAACAATGATTTAGATAGGGGTGTGCAAATAGCTTTGTTTTTATTGAATCTATTAGCGACATTTTGAACAAATGTTGAATAATACAAATAAAATTAGGAATGTGTGAAGTACTTTTTTTTTTATTCAAAGCAAAGTCGAATGGAATAAAATAAGATTCTCAAAGCTGAATCGAAGTTAGAATATTAAAAAGGTGTTTTTAGATAAAAAATTATATACTGCATAGCTATGTGAATTTAGGTATTAAATATAATTTACAAAATGCTATATTAAAATATCATTTAAAAAATGCTATATTGAAATATAATTTAATTATTTCAGTTTTTTTTTACACTAAACACTAATTTGCGAGGGAAACAGCAGATTTTAAAAAATAAATGTGTTTCAACTTTGAATATTTTTTTTATGACATCGCACACTCATTGAATTCAATAATTTACTCTCGGATTGAAGTTGAAGCAAACTAATATTCAAAGTTGAAGTTTGTAAAGCTTTGTACATCCCTAGGTTTTTTGGTTAATTTTATTAAATTTTTTTATGGCAATTACTTTTTTATTAATTTCTTTTGTAAACTGTGTTTTACATTTGATTATTTGCAGTGTGCAAAAAATACTAGAAAACATAATGTTTGAAACCCCCTAGAATATTATCTCAGCTTGAAACCCTTTAAAAGTTAGATATATTATCCTTAGATGATATCTAGGTATGCCAATCCTTAAATATACTCTGACACCCCCTTAATCTGTTCTCCCTCTCTGGAGCTGTACACTCATAGATAGTTGACCCTGACAAACTATTCCCCATGCCCCAAGTTTGTCCACCCCTAATTCAAACCAAATCTTATTTTTAAATCCTGTTTGGGATAAGAAATGATAGCATGTGATGTGGTTAGTGTTATGCCTTCCATGACCTATGCCTTGTAATCAGTATTGTTAACATCCAAAACTCATTTTGTGACAAATCAACTGTAGATAAAAGATGCTCATTATTTATTTTATTGTAATTTAGAACTGTATATAATTACAATTGATTAATTTTATTGTATAGAATTTGTACTCAGCCCAAAAGTTTGAAAGTGTATAATATTATTGTTGAATTATTTATTAAAATCTTAGAATATATTGTAACAACAATTGATGGATTTTTTTAAACTTTCCTGTACCTTCTTATAGATATAATACATTAACTACCTCATAGAGCGAAAAGAGGTTTTCCTTATAGAGATATATTACATAATTATTAAAAATAGCTACAACTATTTTACTTTTATTTTCTAAAAGTCTAAATCTAAAATAACTTTTTTTTAATTCGTATATGAAAACTAATCTCAAGAATAATACCTATCAACTCCACAAACCATTTTTATCACTTGAACAGTTTCTATAAATATTATTTGTAAATAATAACTTAGTTGTATCTGGACATCCGTGGCTGAAATCTTAGAGCTGCCTTACTCATATAAACCTTAACTCTGGGGGACACATTCTCCCCATAAATCTTTTTTCTTGTAGCACTGCATCTTACTACCCATTTGGGTTGTACGCTTATGAACTAATTATACCAGTGGGTATGGATGTGTAAGGTTGAATTAATAACGAGTGTACCCGCATTTGTGTAGAGTGGAGCACCATTTAATAAAAACCACCCCTCACTACATCTGACCAGGATCGAACCATGATCTCTCCATCTTCGGCAGTCTAGACTGTGAGAGTAGCACTTTAGACCATGCTGCCACCAAAGTGGGTTTGTATAAACCTTAACTTTGGGACACACTGCCTGTTTGAACCTTATTTTGAAACAGTCTCTTTAATATTATGAGGATAAATCACATGTAAACCGAATAACTTGGTATGGTAGATATATTAAAGAAACAAATAATATACTAGCACACTCGTGTATTTATGTAGGTATACATAGTTATTTCATGACCATATATTTAGGGAAATCACAAAATGTAACAGCTAAAATCTTGACAATGGACATATCAGCACAAAATTGAAAATAACAGTGGCTGTATATTTTTTAGACAAATCTTTGTAGTGATGAAATATATTATTTTTTGTTTTTAATTTGAGTCAAAACTGAAACCATTCGTCTCTTAAATTAAAACCTCCCTTTGTAGAAATCATAAACCTATTGCTTGAAGGACATAAATATAACTCAAATGTTTATCTTAAAGACATACAATCACGGTAAAAACATTTATCTACAGTTTGTTAGCCAAGAAGAACATGGATAGGCCTTTCATTTTTACAAATTCACATAAAAAATACCACAAAACTGAAATATTACAAATCCCCAGTTGGCTATTCCCGAAAGCTACCAAGAAAATAATAAAATCAAATTAATACTTGTCTTTACTTTTCTTTCGGTGATTTTAACCTCAGTTCTCCTTTTCTACCATATTCCTAGTCTGAAGCTGAATAGTCAGTTGTCGACCTCTGCTCTTGGGGTAAAGTGCTGACCTCAGGACCCGATGCTCGTGGGTTCAAACGCAGCCCGGATCGACAGATTTCTTTTAGAGATAAAAATCTGTAGCACAACTTCCTTCGGGGGAAAGTAAAGCCATCGGTCTCACATCGATTGTGGCTTGTAAAGTGACACTAGTAGGTTTGTGAAATTACCTTTACTTGCAGAATTGGTAGGCCCTTTCACTCTTGCTCATAGAAATTCTCGTGTTCTGATATAATCAGTCGGCTCAGAAAGTGAATATTAAATACATCAAATAAATGAAATAAAATAGTTCGTAGTAACAGGCATCTTAAGACCTTTCAAGTTACTATAGTTTTTTATTCCCAACCCTCGTCCATACTCCTTCATGACACCATTGATGTGGGACTTGAGTGTGTCATAATAGTTATGGATCGTAGGGAGAATTTAATTTTGGGAGGTGGTGGTTTCAAATTCACAAGTTTATGGCATGATGTTAAGACTTACTATTAAACCCTAGTAAATAACAACACTGTTGTATGACAAGACATCTTGTGAATGTGGGGAATGCCAGGCCTCCACCGTGGTTCGGATTCCACGTTAAACTGTAGGTCCTCCATTTCATCTCACAATCACCCTACCATTACACATTAGCGTAAGTGTGTACAACCCGAACGGGTAGTAAGACGCGGTGTAATAATAATAATAACACCGTTGTAAGAACGGAAAGGGGGGGGGGGTGACAATAGTTGTATAGAGACTTTCTACCCTCCGCCCCTCCAGTTAATGTTAGAGATTGGATGAGCCTCCTCTGAGACCGCGCGAGGTAAATTTTTCGGCCAGGCGGGACTGCCCCCCCCCCCCAACCCCCGTATAAACGAGGGATAATAGAAAAATATGTTCTAAGTCCCCAAATCTAGGATTACAAAGAAAACTATAAGGAACTGTTTACGAAATAATGGCATAAAAAAAGTTTTACAGCACCATTTTTTTTAATGTCAGATGTAAAATAACTTTTTAAGAGTAACACTATATTCTATTTTATTCATCATGAAAAACCATACCAAATTGTCAAATTTCATGTTAGTATCAAAAGTGAAGGATTGTTATGCTTAGCAACTCCACTACAACGCCCAGGTTAGGTTAGGTTAGGTTGGTACTTTGTTTGGAGGCCTGACGGTTCACCCGTCCCTTAAGCCACTCTGGGCTCCTTGAAGCTATTCGTGGTGGTCCTCGTTTGGAGAATTTTTGGAAATTATACTTCTTAACAGCTATTTAAAATAGTGTGTGCCCCACAATTTTGTTTGAAATTTGAATACTTTTAGAGGTTATTTGAAGTAGTTCTGTTTCCGAGAATAGTTGAAAACTTTGATGCTTCTTGAAGCAATTTTAAGAAGTTCTCTCCAATTATTTATTATCTTTTATATATAATTTAGATTCCCTAGAATCTATTTGAAGTGGTCCTTCCTTACCTGGCGATTTAAAAAAAAAAGTGAATGGCTTTGTAAGTTATAAAAAATTTGGTACAAGGGCATATTTAAGCTTCATATTAAAATGTTGGAATTTTTTTTGGGGGGGAATAAACTCCATAAACCCCCCTCTCTACGCCCAAGAACTTAATAAAATCTATCTCAATTAATTAATAATAGATACAATATAAAATATTTTTTCTAAATTTTTGTAAACAGTCTTAAAATTGACAGACAGCAATTATTATGGCCTGATGTAATAATTATTCTCAGTGTTACTTTTTTTTTTTTAGCACCGCGTCTTTCTACCGTTCGGGGCTAAGTACTAAGAACGCTAATGATTTTATGAATGAGGAAGGCTATATTTAGAGGAAGTATACCCGCGTTTGCGTGGAAGGAAAGTGGAAAAACATTTTAAAAACGCTACTCTCAGTACACCCGACCAGGATTCGAACCTCAACTACCCCGTCACCGTCAGACTAGTCTACTGTGAGAGTAGCGCCTTAGACAATGCGGCCACCGAAGTGGGTATCAGTGTTACTATAATCCCAGTAAAATTTGCTAAAATCCTCCCCATTTCGAAAGTAAAATTCAGCTGGGGACTCGTAATCGTACACTTTGTTTGAGGGTTTGTGACCTTTGACATGTTTGGCGCGACTGTCCTGACGAGATTGTTTGGACTTGTCTGCCAGAACGAGCCAAAGTGATATCAAACTGACAATGAAGGCTTTCTTGGCGAAGATAACAAATGTCACTAGAAGGAGGATGGCTATACCAGTCAAGGGCACTATGGCGGCGAGACGGGCAGATATTCTCAGGAGAAGTGGGAAGATCATCTTCAGACGATGTCCTACTCGAGTCTCTGAAACATAATAATACAGCAGTATAGTCTATTGCGAGGGTGACGCCTTAGACCGTGCAGCCACCGAAACAGGATATTTGCTAAGCTTATTCTAGATGTTCCTTGTGGCTGATTACTACTATAAGAACCAGTTGAGGGTCTAGCGACTCTAGGATTGTCCGTGGCAGTAGGAACTCGACAGTCCATTGCCACACTTACACAAAATACACCCCCTATCCTACCTTGAGATAGTTATACCCAGTCCACCTCATTACATCTTATCCTACCTTGAGCTAGTTATACCCAGTCCACTCATTACTCTTATCCTACCTGAGCTAGTTATACCAGTCACTCGTTACATCTATCCTACCTTGAGCTAGTTTACCCAGTCCACCTCATTACATCCTATCTCTATCTTGAGCTAGTTCTACCCAGTCCACTTTATTACATCCTATCTCTATCTTGAGCTAGTTCTATCCAGTCCACCTCATTATACCCTATCCTTATCTCGAGCTAGCTTGATTGCTTCAAGCTACATAACCGACAGCTAGAAAAGGTTACTACAGATTTACTTTCACATATAGTCATACGCCAAGTCAGAGACAATTATTGTCTGCAGCTGTTACTTTGGAAATATACTACCACCTATAAAATAACACTAATGATAAAGTAAAATGCTATCTATATTACAAGCAAAAAAATATGTTTGTATTTTCTAATTGTTGCTCCAACTATCCATTAGTTATAAAAATTAAGGTATAAGCCTATGTAATAACTCACCATTCTCGGAAGATTTGTCTTCCAATGATGTTACCACGCCGCTCACAGTGACTAATATTCCCAACAAATAACACACACTCTGCATTGTTCAGGTTCATTGTGTAATTTCACATGTACCCCTTTGTGCCACCTCATAAGAAAGCCGATCACTTTTCACTTACACATAATGTTGTACATTCCGAGTACAACTATATCTCACGGCAGGAATACTTAAACTCTTACGCTGTGTAAAATGTATTAATTATATTATATTAATATGAATTTTAGAATATCCTGTACATTATTTAAATTAGCTTTATGATGAACGTTTAAAGTTATATTATTAGCAGCACAATAATTAAGACAGCTTGTTTAGAACCCGATACAATTCTCCATTTGAAAGGGTTCGTTTATAGCGACGAGCATTTTCAATTGTATGTTTGAGATTAACTGTTTAAAAAAAATACTAACACGAGCACGTGTCTAATTTTTGATAAAACGTTTATAAGTCTTTTAGAACGCAAATAACTTCTCTTTAAGTGCAACTGTTTTTGTTGGTATTGTTGTGTGCGAGTTACAAGGTGATAAGTATATGACTAACGATGTCGCGTTTAATCGTCTGGCCGCTGCGCGCGCACGTTTCTTCTGTCGTCTTGGAATCTCGAGTGGCGAGCAAAGCAAACCACAACCAGGCAGTGCGAAGAAAAAGAAAATACTAATTACAACTACACTTAGGAGTACACCAGCAATTAAACACAAGACTTTCGGAGCGGAACAATCTTGGAATATAGGCTGATAAAGGTTGAGGAAGAATAACTTATCTTTTTCAATGGATATATTTTGTTTTTGATAGAGCAACATTAAATTATCAAATTGTCTCATACCGGCACAAAAGGGCTTTAAGACCCCAAATTGGCTTAATCCTGTATCGTATAGCGTGTAATTGTTGTCTCAGAATGTGGAATATGTTATTACAGCTACAGTACGTGCATTATGTGCATTTAGATTTGGAGACTGGAAATAATATAAACATTCTCGTAATTAATCTCGAGATGATAAAGTAGATCTCACTCTAGGTGAATATATTTTCTAGACTGCACCAGCACTTCAGATTTTTTCCGCTATTAATTAGCAGTAAATTATGTAATGCACAACAAAATGAGTTCAACATGAGGGTTATTATTAGCTGAGTATGGATAAAGAGTTCATTGAGAGGAAGTGCAACCGCATTAGTGCATTGATAGATTGGGAAGATCACATTGCTCAATCAAATGTGAAAAACCACCCCGTGGGGAACTCAGTCGGGATTTGAAGCCAAGTCGTCCTATCAACGATGACCTTGTGTGATGCGTGTCTCACGTTTTAGACCCCACAGCCACTGATGCGGCTAACATTAATTGTGATTTTTTCTGAGCCGATACGACCACTGGTTATATTACACTTTATTTTCAGTTGAATGGTTTAATCTTTAAAAAATGACCTTAACTTTCTACACCTTGTCAAAATTATCAAACATATTTGTGAGGCTGATGGTTGATTACGGAACTTTTTAAAGTTTTAACCCACCTCGGTAGCGTAGTTATCTAACGCGCTAGTTTCGTGCTGAGCTAGACTGCGAGGACGGGGATATCGGGGTTCAAATCTCGCTCGGGTGAACTGAGGTTTTTTTCCTAAATGGTTTTCCACTCTCCTCCCCCGCAAATGCGAGCTCACTTCCTCTATATTCATCCTTCCCATTTCCTAAACCCATTAGCGTAATTAGTACTCAAAGCGTATAACCCGAACGGGTAGTAAGACGCGGTGCTAAAATTATTATTATTATTTAATTTTTAATTTTAAATTCTTAAGAAATGCCAAAGATATAAAAGCAACGAATGCTTAAAGCTTTTTCTTTTTGGGACCTAGTCTTACTACCCGTTCGGGTTGTACGCTTATGTACTAATTACGCTTGTGGTTTTAGGGATTAGGAAGGTTATCTTTAAAGTAAATGCACCCGTATTTGCGTATAGAAAGAGTGGAAAACCATTTAGTAGAAATCTTCCTCAATACATTCGACCGGTATTCGAACCTCAAACGCTCGGTCGGGTACAGGCGAACCGGAAGTGAGCTCCAGGCTGCCAGTCAGGGAATGTTGAGGGGTCAAGTGGCCAGCCTGTGTTAGACACGAGCGCCAAGTGTGAAGATCGGTTCACACGATCGCCGATAGTTGAGACCAGAATCTTCTGAGCTGCGCAACAATTCACACGTTAGGGGAAAAAAAAAAATATATTGACCCATAATGCTTTGGGACGCAAACATAAAATATAGTTATTTTAGTGGGTAAACAGATCTTTTAATTTTTTTTTCACCCACCTCGATGGCCGCATAGTCTAACGCGCTACTCTCGCAGTAGATTAGACTGCCGATGACGGGGAGATCGAGGTTCGAATCTCGATCGGGTGTACTGAGGGTAATTTTTACAAAATGCTTTCACACTATCTACACGCTAATGCGGGTACATTTCTTCTAAATTTAACCTTACTTATGCCTGAAACCATTAGAGTAATTTAGTACACAGACGTATAACCCGAACGGTTAGTAAGACTCGACGCAAAAAAAAAAAATTGTGGACATTGATTTTTTTCCCCCTAATTATTTTGTTGTGTTAGGCAACAAACCTACTCTCGAGATATTTCAAATCACATCAGTTCACAACAGTAGGATTGTTCCTATTGGTTGAGACGATTGGTTCTTCTAAGCAGATTTAATGAAGCAGATCAGACAAAGCTGCTAATATTTTTTTACCGGTGCAAAGAGAACCCACGCGGCTCGTGCTGATTTCTTGCGATCACATGGCGACATTCTGGTTCTTATCGTGTAATACGGCTGTTGTGATTTGACAATCTCTCTCCGACAGTGCTAACTAAAGGGCGGGGACTTTATTTACATGCTAGAAACTGTGCCCACGTGTGTGTAAACAAGATGAGAGGGACCTTGACCTGAGAGAACCGGATTGTATGTACTGGACTTGTTGACGGGATTTGCATACATTGGTGATAGCAGGGTAGTTTCTATTCTTCTAGGTGTTGACACACTTTGAATCAGGCTCACATGTGGGGTTCACCGTGTCTTACTACTTGTCCGGCCTCTCAACACACCACACTAATAGGGTGAGGTGGGAAGACTTATTAGTACACCCGCATTTGCGTTAAAGAAAGTGTAAATCCATTTTGGAAAAACATACTTTCATTACAACCGACCTAGATTCAAACCACAATCTCCTCGTATCCAGTAGTCTAGTCCAACATGAGAGTAGCGCATTAGACGATGCGGCCACCTAAAGCGGGTAGCACTATTTTAAATGTATCAAATTATATCTCCCCATTTATTGACAATCTGATGAACAACTTGTAAGTTAAAACCACCACTAGCACAATAATGGACGTGCCCAAGATGATGTATAAACTGATGGTTTAGGAGTAATGTTTACACTCGATATCATCTCTGAGGGGGAACTGCATGGTTACTATTGGGAAACAGTGTTGTCATTTCTCCTTTTCGTGTGGTCAATCTCCCCTCAAATATAAGACAAGTTTGGCAACTCTGGTTAGTAGAGGTTGCCAGTAGCTCCTTCTTCACCAGCACACCACCTTCAGACATAACTGAGAACTAGGAGATTTGGCCAGTAGCTCCTTCTTACCCCAGCACACCACCTTCAGACATAACTGAGAGCGAGGAGATTACTCCAGTAGCTCCTTCTTACCTCAGAACACCATCTTCAGACATAACTGAGAGCGAGGAGATTTGACCAGTAGCTCCTTCTTACCTCAGCACACCACCTTCAGACATAACTGAGAGCGAGGAGATTTGACCAGTAGCTCCTTCTTACCCCAGCACACCACCTTCAGACTTAACTGAGAGCGAGGAGATTTGGCCAGCAGCTCCTTCTTACCCCAGCACACCACCTTCAGACATAACTGAGATTTAAGAGATTTGAACAATAGCACCTTCTTACCCCAGAACACCACCTTCAGACACAATTGAGAGCTAAGAGATTTGAACAATAGCTCCTTCTTACCCAGCACACCACCTTCAGGCATAACTGAGAGCGAGGAAATTTGACCAGTAGCTCCTTCTTACCCCAGCACACCACCTTCAGACATAACTGAGAGCGAGGAGATTTGGCTAGTAGCTCCTTCTTACCTCAGCACACCACCTTCAGGCATAACTGAGAGCGAGGAGATTTGGCTAGTAGCTCCTTCTTACCTCAGCACACCACCTTCAGACATAACTGAGAGCGAGGAGATTTGAACAATAGCTCCTTCTTACCTCAGCACACCACCTTCAGGCATAACTGAGAGCGAGGAGATTTGACCAGTAGCTCCTTCTTACCTCAGCACACCACCTTCAGGCATAACTGAGAGCGAGGAGATTTGGCTAGTAGCTCCTTCTTACCTCAGCACACCACCTTCAGTCATAACTGAGAGCGAGGAGATTTGACCAGTAGCTCCTTCTTACCCCAGCACACCACCTTCAGACATAACTGAGAGCTAGGAGATTTGACCAGTAGCTCCTTCTTACCTCAGCACACCACCTTCAGTCATAACTGAGAGCGAGGAGATTTGACCAGTAGCTCCTTCTTACCTCAGCACACCACCTTCAGTCATAACTGAGAGCGAGGAGATTTGACCAGTAGCTCCTTCTTACCCCAGCACACCACCTCCAGACATAACTGAGAGCGAGGAGATTTGGCCAGTAGCTCCTTCTTACCAGACCCCTCAGCCTACATTAATAGCTCCTCTTACCCGCACACCACCTTCAGCATAACTGAGAGCAGGAGATTTGAACAATAGCTCCTTCTTACCTCAGCACACCACCTTCAGCATAACTGAGAGCGAGGAGATTTGACCAGTAGCTCCTTCTTACCCAGCACACCACCTCCAGACATAACTGAGAGCGAGGAGAATTTGACCAGTAGCTCCTTCTTACCCCAGCACACCACCTCCAGACATAACTGAGAGCGAGGAGATTTGCAATAGCTCCTTCTTACCTCAGCACACCACCTTCAACATAACTGAGAGCGAGGAGATTTGGCCAGTAGCTCCTTCTTACCCAGCACACCACTTCAGACATAACTGAGACAGAGGAGATTTGGCTAGTAGCTCCTTCATACCTCAGCCACACACTTCCAGACATAACTGAGAGCGAGGAGATTTGGCCTAGTAGCTCCTTCTTACCCTCAGCACACCACCTCCAGACATAACTGAGAGCGAGGAGATTTGGCCAGTAGCTCCTTCTTACCCAGCACACCACCTTCCAGACATAACTGAGAGCGAGGAGATTTGGCAGTAGCTCCTTCTTACCTCAGCACACCACTTCAGTCATACTGAGAGCGAGGAGATTTGACCAGTAGCTCCTTCTTACCTCAGCACACCACCTTCAGTCATAACTGAGAGCGAGGAGATTTGCCAGTAGCTCCTTCTTACCTCAGCACACCACCTTCAGTCATAACTGAGAGCGAGGAGATTTGGCCAGTAGCTCCTTCTTACCTCAGCACACCACCTTCAGACATAACTGAGAGCGAGGAGATTTGGCCAGTAGCTCCTTCTTACCCCAGCACACCACCTTCAGACATAACTGAGAGCGAGGAGATTTGACCAGTAGCTCCTTCTTACCTCAGCACACCACCTTAAATCATAACTGAGAGCGAGGAGATTTGGCCAGTAGCTCCTTCTTACCTCAGCACACCACCTTCAGTCATAACTGAGCGAGGAGATTTGACCAGTAGCTCCTTCTTACCCAGCACACCACCTTCAGACATAACTGAGAGCGAGGAGATTTGGCCAGTAGCTCCTTCTTACCCCAGCACACCATCTTCAGACATAACTGAGAGCGAGGAGATTTGACCAGTAGCTCCTTCTTACCTCAGCACACCACCTTCAGACATAACTGAGAGCGAGGAGAATTGACAGTAGCTCCTTCTTACCTCAGCACACCACCTTCAGACATAACTGAGAACTAGGAGATTTGGCCAGTAGCTCCTTCTTACCTCAGCACACCACCTTCAGACATAACTGAGAGCGAGGAGATTTGACAACAGACCTACAGATACCTCAGAGGTGACATTGGGTGTAGTTCTAGCGCTGGTATGTAGCGAGTCATGGTGGAAGACGTCTCGTTTATTGTGGTGCCCACATGGTGTGGCGAGCTTTGGTACAGTGGTAATTAACCTCCTTATATTCTGTGGACACGGCTGTAGCATCCTCTAATGACCACTACAGTTACAATGAAGCTGTCACAGATTACAGATACGAGATGTCACTATATTGGGCAGGATACCTCTCAGATACTATCCACAGCACATTTGTAAAACAATTCTATCTATCGAGATTATCAGGTCACTGAAACCGTAATTGGTACTTTACTAAGTGTTTTCTTACCACTCCGTCTTAGCCTACTATTCGTCCACTAATGGGATAAGGACGAGTAGGATAGAATTGGGAGTAAATGTACTCACATTACCCTCAGTCGGTACATCCAGCAGGGATTTGAACCCAAATTCTCCCGTCACCTTTATTTGGATTGGGAATCAAGAAGGATAGCTTAAAGGAAGTGCACCCACATTAGAATGTTGTAAAGAATTAAATAAGCCCAGCGAAAAATCACATTTGGAAACCCGGCTTAGATTCGAACCTAGTTATCCACGTCCTCAGTAATCCAGTCTATCGAGAGGCTGACGCTTTAGACCATATGTCCACAGGTGCGGGTGTCAGTTATGTAATAGGCTTTATACATACCTGGAAAACCTGGAGAGGTAGGCCAGGGAATTTCACGGGACAGGCACCAGGGTACAGTCAGGGAATTTCATGGGACAGACACCAGGGTACAGTCAGGGAATTTCATGGGACAGGCACCAGGGTACAGCCAGGGAATTTCATGGGACAGACACCAGGGTACAGTCAGGGAATTTCATGGGACAGACACCAGGGTACAGTCAGGGAATTTCATGGGACAGACACCAGGGTACAGTCAGGGAATTTCATGGGACATGCACCAGGGTACAGTCAGGGAATTTGATGGGACAGGCACCAGGGTACAGTCAGGGAATTTCATGGGACATGCACCAGGGTACAGTCAGGGAATTTCATGGGACAGGCACCAGGGTACAGCCAGGGAATTTCATGGGACAGACACCAGGGTACAGTCAGGGAATTTCATGGGACAGACACCAGGGTACAGTCAGGGAATTTCATGGGACAGACACCAGGTACAGTCAGGAATTTCATGGGACAGACACCAGGGTACAGTCAGGGAATTTCATGGGACAGACACCAGGGTACAGTCAGGGAATTTCATGGGACATGCACCAGGGTACAGTCAGGGAATTTCATGGGACAGGCACCAGGGTACAGCCAGGGAATTTCATGGGATAAGCTTCGGGGTAAAATCAGGGAATTTCATGTGGTAAGGAAATGTCAGGGAATTCAAATTTAACTGTGTTTTTAGAAGTTTTTAAATTTATGTTTTAAAATATCCTTCATGGTAGTTGATTTATTGCTTTAAATAAAAAAAACACTGTGGGAAATAAATGCATATTTTGGTCTGGAAATCTTTAAAAAGTCAGGTATTTTCAAAATTCACAAAGTGTATCAAATTTGTGATAGAAGTTGAATATATCCTTTATGAAAGATAACAACAAAGACATTTAGGTTTGATGGGTATATGAATTAATTGTAAACTTACTCTCTGGTGTTTATACTTTGATCATAAAAGGATGGCTAAATTACCAAAACTCAAATTAGACATCTTTAATAATACTGTACTACAGAACAGGTCTTTTCAATATTAAGAACAATTAAATCGATAAAAGCATTTTTAAAATTTTATACTTAACATTCAGCCATTATTTATCTTCTCAAAATAAGTGTTTTTGAATAAAGGTGATATTTATCTTGAGTAAGTTTGATAATTTTTCTCAAATTTGGATTTTACATGAAATATAAAGTTAGATATTTATCTTTTTCCTTCTTTGCTATTAAATACTGCCCAAGGGCAGCTTATTAACAAATTTAAAAATCTTGAGATAATTTGAAAGATCCGACACCTTAGCTCAGATGGTAGTGTGTCTGTCTACTGAGCTAAGGGTATCGGGTTCAATTACCGGCATGGCCGAAAAATGTATCATTGGTGAAATGTGGGTTCACCCTTTCACAGTGATGAATTAACGGGCGGGGACTGGATGTTGTGCCTGTCCTAGTATTAAGTTGGATTATAAGACATATGAAGCTACGACAGGCCTAGCCAGCTGACAGTGGTGGAGAATATATATGGCTCGAATAAAAAACTGACAACAAACTGGAGGATGTAAAAGTAAAGGGCATTTGAAAGGACCTGAAAACTCTGATATTCAAGCTAATTAGTATCGTGGAGTATTTTTTTTAGATCTAAAGGAAAAATAAAACGTGAAACATAAAATAATAATACTAACAAATAACATTTATTGCATTTAGATAAATACACAAAGTTACAAATAATATGTTCAGAATCACACTATATTTGTTCTGAAGTTAACAGTACAAGTCATAGGTAAATAAACATTTTTAGACACATACATGCCATGATAATATTAAAAATAATACAACATAATACTAAAGATTAATCAATTTAATTGTACCTACTAATTTATTTAAAATTGATTTTGGCGTTTTAGTTTTTTTATAAAATACAAAATAACAAAATGTAATATTTGAATGCTTATCATCACTTTGAAAATTATTATTTTAAAATATATATTTCATAGATATCAAATAAGCAAAATGAAAAACAAAAGAGTGCTGATGTTGAAGGAGTGCGGTTTGAAAGGGAATACAACAGATCAGTGTGAAAGAAGAGGCTTATGTTGTTTTGGGAATGTTGATAGGATGAGTGGGATGAAGTAAATATATGAAGGTAGAGTGTGTGGATCAAAAGAAAGGGGTAGGCCATGTGAGACTCGATGTATGAATGTTGAAGGAAGTATGCAAGGATAGAGATGTGTGGAGGAAATTAGTGAGGATTAATTAAGTAAGGAGTTGATGGTTTTTGAGTTATATGCACAGTTTATTGCCTACCAGGTAATGATATGGGGTGATTATGTATATCATGTGTGTAAAATAATAGATTTAAAACCCTAAAGAATGCAACTGGACGTGATGTTCATGATACAAGGAACACTTGGACAAAGTATGATCGCTCGAGTCGAGGTTTAAATGTGAGGATCAGTTGTTTGCAGTTTTACCAACTCTTCACTCTTCTCCCACAACTTCTTACCCTTGGCAGGATCCTTCACAGCTTCCTTCAAGGAATATTCCTGGGGGAATCAAATAACACAGTTAAAAGGAAACTCAACAGCTTTTACTACTCGCACTGGTGGCGCGCGGACATAGATATCAGGCTTACTATAGTTAAAAAAAAAATGGTATTCCACTCTCCCTTCATGTAAATGAGAGCACATTTCCTTCATTCTTACCACACTTGCTCAGTTAGAATAGGTACAACCGGAACAAGCAACACACCGTGAAGTAAGATAAATTGCGAATAATAACATATCGTGTCATGATTTACTATAACTAACCAGAAACGTGTGAGAGACCCTGGTTCAGGCCCCGGACGAGTGATATTTAGTCTTAACGTAGTTATAAAGTACAAGTATGCGGTTCAAGCACTAATAGCTCAATTTGAGAATGTGTGATTAACATTATTATTATTATTAATAATGACTTAACGCGTTTAGAAAGGTATAGATGGAGTAGCTATGATGAACTTCACAGAAGAATTTGCCAAGAGAGAGAACGGGAAACCACTATTTAGAAGAAAAAAAGCTCAACGTATCCAATCAGGACTTGGTCCGAGCACCCTGTCCGGATTATCCGCATTTAACTACACACATGGGGGGGGGGGGTGAGACATTTAGAATATAGAGGAACTCTTATTCGCTTGGAGGGAGAGTAGGATTCCATTTAGAACCCACACCCATATTCTGCAGGGATTCAAACCCCATCCTCTTTATAGAGTCATCATCATCATCATCATCATCATCAACTATTTCCAGCTTGTGGCCGAGTCAGTTTAGTAAAATGCCTCTGTCTTCCTCTATCTTTCCACCATTCTTCTTCTCTTATCTGCACACTTTCTGTTATCTGCTACTCCCATCTCTCTACTATCTCATGTTCCTCTATTATCTCATTCTTCCTCTACTATCTCATTCTTCCTCTACTATCTCATTCTTCTCTACTATCTATACTTCCTCTACTATCTCATTTTACTCTACTATCTCATTCTTCCTCTACTATCTCATACTTCCTCTACTATCTCATGTTCTCTATTATCTCATTCTTCCTCTACTATCTCATTCTTCCTTACTATCTCATACTTCCTCTACTATCCATGTACGACTAAAACAATATAAACACACATTTTGTCTGTACATTCCTCCATAGTTTAGAAGACATTCCTCCATAGTTTAGAAGACATTCCTCCAGAGCTTATAAGACATTCCTCGCGGCGAACCACTTATATCCTCAAAGAGTGAACACTTGTGTGTGTAGAAAGCTAACGTTGGTTCAGTGATTAGAATGTAAGTAAACAAAGATGGCAAAGAGCACACATAGCTTGGAGACTACCAGGAACGTTGATGTTGACAGAAGAGGATGCTGGGAGAAAATAGAGTTCATCATGGGACTACTTGCCGCACCGGTGGCCGCATGTTCCAAGGCGTTACTCTCGCAGTAGACGAGACTGCCGATGACAGGGAGATCAAGGTTCAAATCTCGGTCAGGTGTACTGAGGGTGGTTATGTTTTTTTCACTCTCCCTTCACATAAATGCGGGTACACTTCCTATAAATATAATCTTCCTACTCCATAAAACCATTAACGTGAATAGTACATAAGTTTATAGGCCGAACGGTTAGTAAGATGCAGTGATATATATATATATATATACATATACATATACAAACTCACTAGTGTAATTTTCCCCAACAAGCCTGTACAAGGTAAAATGTAATACGAATCATGGGCGCATAAAGGCGTAAGGGGCTCTAACCCCCTTTATTACTTTTCATTATTAACCCTTTTTTTGTTGTTAATTTTTATAAAAAAATAAAATGGTGTATTTGTGATTTGTCTGCAATTTGCTATTAACCACTTTATGAGAGTTAACCCCATGAAAAACAACTTAGCGGTTCACAATGCACTAAGCTACCTTGTTAAGACGAGGTGAGTAGGATGAAGAGGCGAACACTCACCTTACAGTCCAGGAGTGAGTAGGATGAAGAGGCGAACACTCACCTTACAGTCCAGGAAGTGAGTAGGATGAAGAGGCGAACACTCACCTTACAGTCCAGGAGGTGAGTAGGATGAAGAGGCGAACACTCACCTTACAGTCCAGGAAGTGAGTAGGATGAAGAGGCGAACACTCACCTTACAGTCCAGGAAGTGAGTAGGATGAAGAGGCGAACACTCACCTTACAGTCCAGGAAGTGAGTAGGATGAAGAGGCGAACACTCACCTTACAGTCCAGGAAGTGAGTAGGATGAAGAGGCGAACACTCACCTTACAGTCCAGGAAGTGAGTAGGATGAAGAGGCGAACACTCACCTTACAGTCTAGGAAGTACTTGCCGGTGACGTTCTTCACTTCTTCGGACACGGCCAGGTGGATTGACGTCTGGGCACCTTCCTCCGGGTTCTGGAACACAACATTGCACCCTTGGTTCACCCTGGGAGGCGGTGAGGTTACCTTGCACGGTTACACTGTGCTATAACTCGCGATAAATGGTTACTCACTCAACTGGCAGAGCTACATTCAAACTTAAATAGTAAGGGACTCTTTTTGACAGTTATAAAAGGGATAGATACTCCTTAAGAAGAATCGAGGCTTCGAGAAAATTTTGAACTCAAGACTCAAATCCTTAATTTTTTTTTTCTACAATTTTTCAAGTGAAATTTATTTTAGCGCTTTAATACTGCTTATTGGTGGTTCAGAACCAATTATAATTATAAGATGAACTCAACAACCAGATCCCAGACCAGTAATTTAAAACTTAACTGACTGTATGGATGTTATAATGAATGGACTACAAGAGAGAATGTTAAGTTTTAATTACTATTTGTGCCAGGCCTCCACCGTGGTTCGGATTCCACGTTAAACTGTAGGTCCTTCATTTCATCTCACAATCACCCTACCATTACACATTAGCGTAAGTGCGTATAACCCGAACGGGTAGTAAGACGCGGTGCTAATAATAATAATAATAATAATAATAATAATTACTATTTGTATTTTATATTATGTTCATAATTATTATCCCAAGATTTGGATTCGATATTCGGGATTTGACGATAAAGTGGAGATTTGGATTTATAAAATACTGGATTCGACTCATCTCTAATTCATACATCAAGACATGTGATTGCAGCTGTCACTTTTCACAGATAATAGAAATACGAGTATCTTGGTAATACTAATAATATATTATTAATTTTTGCGACGAAAAATAGACGATTGTGTTTTCTGAAAGTGTATTTCTACCAGAACCCGACTATAGATGGACTATAGATGGACTATAGATGGATTGAGTCTGGACCAGATGCACTAAAAATATATTTATATATATATAAAACCATCACAGAATAGCTTTCTATATTTTATCCAGGAGTGTTATTTCAAATTACCTTAATATTTACGTTCATCATCCTGTTCTTTCTAGACAGATAATTCAAGTCTCCAAAAGTAACGCCAACATTTAAGCGTAGTAAAAGATTTAATATAAGAATAGCTTGGGCAATTCCTGTCGATACATTAAAACCTCTAGTTAAACCAGTTTGGTTTTTGAAATAAATATAATTAAGTTATATGGCAAACTAAGGAGGTTGAAAATGGCTAAACGAAATTAAAATTAGTTTTTTATCAATTAATTTAATATAGTTTAAAGTTTGTTGTGTGTTTTTTCTTTTAAATAAGACTGAAAAACAAATGATTTCTTATGATAAGATTGGTGCTACTTTACCTTGAAAAATCCCTTTATGATAAGCTTCATCATTGGTTTGAAAAGAAATGGTACATTCCTCCAGATTCCAGAGTCGATCATGCCAGGGTGAAGACAATTCACAGTCACACCTTCAACAAGATAATAAATGTCGTCACTAGAGGTAGCTCAGATAATAACTGCCGTCACTAGAAGTACCTCAGGTAATAACTGTCGTCACTAGAAGTACCTCAGATAATAACTGTCGTCACTAGAAGTACCTCAGGTAATAACTGCCGTCACTAGAAGTACCTCAGGTAATAACTGTCGTCACTAGAAGTTCCTCAGATAATAACTGCCGTCACTAGAAGTACCTCAGATAATAACTGTCGTCACTAGAAGTACCTCAGATAATAACTGCCGTCACTAGAAGTACCTCAGATAATAACTGTCGTCACTAGAAGTACCTCAGGTAATAACTGTCGTCACTAGAAGTACCTCAGGTAATAACTGCCGTCACTAGAAGTACCTCAGATAATAACTGTCGTCACTAGAAGTACCTCAGGTAATAACTGTCGTCACTAGAAGTACCTCAGATAATAACTGCCGTCACTAGAAGTACCTCAGGTAATAACTGTCGTCACTAGAAGTACCTCAGATAATAACTGCCGTCACTAGAAGTTCCTCAGATAATAACTGCCGTCACTAGAAGTACCTCAGATAATAACTGTCGTCACTAGAAGTACCTCAGATAATAACTGCCGTCACTAGAAGTACCTCAGATAATAACTGTCGTCACTAGAAGTACCTCAGGTAATAACTGTCGTCACTAGAAGTACCTCAGGTAATAACTGCCGTCACTAGAAGTACCTCAGATAATAACTGTCGTCACTAGAAGTACCTCAGGTAATAACTGTCGTCACTAGAAGTACCTCAGATAATAACTGCCGTCACTAGAAGTACCTCAGGTAATAACTGTCGTCACTAGAAGTACCTCAGATAATAACTGCCGTCACTAGAAGTACCTCAGATAATAACTGTCGTCACTAGAAGTTCCTCAGATAATAAATGTCGTCACTAGAAGTACCTAAGATAATAACTGTCGTCACTAGAAGTACCTCAGGTAATAACTGTCGTCACTAGAAGTACCTCAGGTAATAACTGCCGTCACTAGAAGTACCTCAGGTAATAACTGTCATCACTATAAGTTCCTCAGATAATAACTGTCGTCACTAGAAGTTCCTCAGATAATAACTGTCGTCACTAGAAGTTCCTCAGATAATAACTGTCGTCACTAGAAGTTCCTCAGATAATAATTGACGTCAGGGAAGTAAGATGTACCTGTATTCTCCAGTCTACGAGACAGCTCCAGAGAGAAGACAATGTTTGCGTATTTTGACACGTAGTAGAGGTAGGCGGGAAAACTCTGCACTGGGTTCAGGTTGTTGAGGTCGAGATGAGCTAGACGATACAGCTCTGAAGCTACGATCACTATCCTGCTAGGGGACGATTTCTTCAACAAATCTGAGGATGGAAACAACGTGACATTTATCGGACAAGTGTGCACATGGTGTGCCTCCGCTAGGAGACAAAGTAACACCGGTTAAACGGGTATCACACGTGCTACGAACGAGACACTTATGAGATTAACACAAAGATTATATTAATACAAACAAATCAGAAATATACCTGCTCGATTTAAAATAATTCAACTCGACACTTTTTATTAGATGTGTTAATTTGAGAAAATCAAATGAAATATTATGAAATGTTTATTAAATTAATATGTGGATTTATTCTGAGGGTTTGATTGTTTGTGTTGGCGGTATTTTCCTCTTTTTTAGCACCACGTCTTACAACCCATTCGGTTTATACGCTTATGTACTAATTACACTATGGTTTTAGGGATAAGGAAGGTTATATTTATAGGAAATGTACCCACATTTGTATCGAGAGAGAGTGTGGAAAACACCATTTTGGAAAATCACCTTCAGTACGCCTGATGGAGATTCGAACCTGTACCTCCCCGTCATTGGCAGTCTAGTCTACTGCGAGAGTAGCGCGTTAGACCACGCAGTCAATGAAGCGGGTGGCTTTTTTTTTATTGTTTGGCCAAAATTCTTAAATATGGATCCTTCTTCGGAGTTTTTAAACACTATTAGTCGAGTATGCTGAAATATTATCTTGTTAAGGTGTTAATTTATATTTTACACCTTACTTCTATTTTTAATTACTAGAGATAATTTTTACGTAATATCGTCATTATCAATCTGGGAAAACAAAGTTACATAAGTTGTAAAGCGTTGTGGTGTTTGAACACAATTTAATTAGTTACAGATCTGTGGTTTCATTTAACCATATTGTGGATGACAATAGTATGTAAAAGTACTCTTACTTTAACAGAAACAATAAACAATTTTTGGCCGCCAATTTGAGCCACCATTTTGAACCAAGATGGCCGTTGCCCGATTCTGAATATCCACCTGACAGAAGCGGCAAGCTAGGTCATCAGAGAAAGGGCTGATTATGCTTTGTGAGCTACAGGCAGCAGTCGCTAGCATGGTATGAGGGTGAAACCGTTGATTGATGTTGTAATAAATTACAATAATATAAATTAGTACCCTGTGAGTGTAATGGTTATGATTATGAATGATGTCACTGTGCCTTAAGGGTTTGGAAGGATTTTTTTTAAGGGGGATAAGATATGTTGGTTTGTGGTCCTAACTTAAAAAACTGTCTCTTATATACCTACTACCTACAGTATCACCGCTGGGAACTGTATGGCTACTATTGGGAAACAGCGTTGCCATTATCTTGTTTTCGTGTGGTCAATATACTCTCAAATTTAAGACAAGTTTCGAAACGCTGGTTAGTCGAGCCTGCTCGTAGCTCAGTACCAAATAATTGAGTCACTCCTATGTGAAGCCGTGCCTGACATAGACAAGCACAACCATTTTGCACAATGGTCATATAAACACTGTAAATAGTAGCAAGTAGTAGTAGGCCTACAACTTTAAATCCAAGGAGAAATAAAAGGCAATATTTTAATTGGAAATCCAAGGAGAAATCCAAGGCAATATTTAAACTTAAAATCCAAGGAGAAATCAATGCCAATATTTAAACTTGAAATCCAATGAGAAATCAAAGGCAATATTTCAACTTGAAATCCAAGTAGAAATTCAAGGGAATATTTCAAATAAAAATCCAAGGAGAAATTAATGCCAACATTTAAACTTGAAATCCAATGAGAAATCAAAGGCAATATTTCAACTTGAAATCCAAAGAGAAATATTAAGATTGTGCTAACAATAAGAACATGGAAGGCGAGAGGTCTTCTGTTCACAGAACTACTAGTTTAAGTTATTTCACTGCTTTACCGTGGATGTCTACACACTACCAATGCATATCTATGGATCAGGACAAGGAAGTCCTGGGTTAATAACATTTCTAAAGGGCCTTTAAAGAAAAAAGAAAAAAGAAAATTCAATTCCAGCACTTCATTAATTTTATGTACCGCTCGCAACGAAGAAAACGTTACATCATCTCACGACAAACATATCATGTAGTGTGATTTGCAAAGTGTACTTTTACATAATAAGCCATTGTGAGAAAAGATGTAGGAAACCTAAGATGTTTTAGATTACGGTGCTAACACGCCACCACATCCAGGCAGCAGAATACTTACTCAGTCCCCTAGTATGGGAAACGCTGAGTTGTTAACACACCTCCATTCATTGGAGGACCTTGCTGCTCACTAATTATTAGTCAGGAGGGCAACGCAATTGAGGATAATCTAGCACTTTCATTATGTCAACTGTGAGAAAATGAGGACACTATCACTATGCCTCTGGATGAGGTCTGACGTATCTGATGTGCGTGAGCTTATGAACCAAGGCACGAACTGGATTCTTTAAGACTGGGTGCGTCCCAGATGGTACCGGTGAGCTACCAGCATATGCCTCCTAATGACTTCCTGTGTAGCTATTTCGTAGTCATAATGAGTAGGCCCTAAAGTCGAATAGGCCTGTAGTGACTTTAACATGTGTCAATATTACATTCTAAATAGATCTGTACGGTTTTTTTTATAAACTTGATGCTGCCTTCCGTCAATATTTTCCCAAATAGTTGCTACGACGCTAGTATTTTTTCTCTAATTTGTAAATATCATAGCTTCATACCAAACTTGTATGCACTCACCTATGAGCAGGTGTGTGAGCAGGAAAGGCCCATAGTGGTTGGTTGCCATGGTTATTTCCAGTCCGTCTCCGGTCACCTGCTTGGAGAAGGTGTTGGCGTAACCCGCGTTGTGTACCAGCACATCCAGCCTCTGCTCGGAGCGGTTCACATCATTAGCGAACTGTCGCACAGACTCTAAGGAACTCAGGTCCAGTTTCTTCACCACTACTGATGAGTTACCCGTGCTGGTGATGATTTCATCTGTAACAACCCAGACAAGCTATTATACCTATTGGGTGGACCAAGAAGTTACTATAATAGTTTACAAGTGAACCTTTTCTGCATCGGGGAATCCTTAACATTTTTGCAAGCTTCTTCAAAAACCCTCTGATTAGACTTTCTAGTTTAAAATGGCATTCATAGATATGTCAGTTTCAACAGAAAATACAATACATATAAAGAAGTGTTCTTTCAGAATGGTTCTGTTTTATTTTAAAAATACAGTGTAACTTGACTAATTCGAACTTCCGTAATTCAAAATCGTCTTTAATTCAAATTTTTCACCCAATCCCGTGAATTTTGTTTTAAAACAATGTTAAAAAATTGTGGGTAATTCGAATTTTGTTTTGGTAAGTTCGAACTTTTCGTAAGTTGTAATGTGCTGTGCAGTATTGTTTTTCTACTTCCAATTGTGGCGCCGTGTTGTTCTATTTTTGGAAACAGGGGAGGTGACGTTTGAATGTGGTCAGTACCCTTCTTCACGCCCCTCCTCCCACACTACCACACGTCTTTGTTTACACGTATAGTTCTGTACTCCGTTAGTCAACGTCGAACCTCTCGAGCGGTTACGGGCGCTGTTCTTAGTGATTGGGTCGTAGCGATATTCTTGTGACGTGTGAGCTTATTTTGTTTTGTTGTTTAGTTTTAGTTTTGCTTGGTACATTCTGTATAATAGTGTTTGTGTATCATGATGTCACTGTCCAAGCCACAGTCTTATAAATCATTAACTTTGGCCCAAAAGGTAGCGGTGATAAAATAAGTGGAAAGGGGAATTTCTTTTTAGAAACCTATTTAATTCGAATTTTTAGATTATTTGAATTTTTTTCCTGTTCTCTTCAAGTTGAATTATCCAGGCTACACTGTTTAAATATACATAATTTAATAGTATATATAGCTATAGTTAAATACATTTATGAGTCAAATCATACTACCCACTGGTTTATGGGAAGTGCTTGGCTATAGAATTTGATATTCTTGATAAGCCACACACCCTGGTAAAAATGTTTAACATAAGTGTTGTGCGCATTAATGATTAACAAATTAATATTAAGATCCTTAACGTGACTAAGTTTGTATACGTAGGACTATATCTGGGAACTCTAATTTTGAGGAGTCCATCAATTCCTAGGGGCAAAGGGTCCCAAAATTTTCAGAAAGGATCCAGACCCCATCTTTCTTCGACCGCGCACAAGACATAAGAGTCACATTTGCAGCCACAGACAGATTATAGAGACCTTCAATAGATTTTTAATTGCTGGTGGTTTTCTTGACATCTTGGGGCATCCGACACAATTTGGTCGTTGTCTTACCTTTGACCTTGTCTGCTGCCTCTACGTTCCTGCACGCCAGAATAACTCTAGCCCCTCTCTTAGCAAGACCTCGGGCAGTCTCCTTGCCGATACCTGAAAATACATCCATGAACCTTTGATTCAATAGTCTGACGAGTCAATCTCGTTTTAGACTGAATTGCCGGTGATGGGAGGGTTGAGGTTCGATGCCTGATCGGGTGTACTGAGGGTAGTTTTCCCAAAATAATTTACGATTTACCCTCCACAAAATTGCGTGTACCTTTCCTGCGTGATTAATGCATATGTATAGCCTTAATTAGTTGTAGTATGGCATTAAAAAAAATCTTCGTGCCGGTGACTAGTGGTACGTGATCATCTAACCACTTTGAGAATAGTTGTCGTAAGTGACGTACATTGTCCAAGGTCAAGGTCTGTCTGTACAGCGCAGCGGTATGAAAAATTAACTTGTAAGCTAAAGCAAGGACAACACTAATTTGTTCTGCTATGCATAGTTTCATTTACCTGCCAGACTACAGTAAACTGTGTAAGAACCTTAAAAAATAGGAGTGATGGGGTTTAGTGGGCTCTAGTTAGGGAGACCTAGGTTCAATCCCGGCACTTGGAGATATATATATATATACAGGTCGGGGCTGAAACTATTAGATGACTAGTGACCTGAAGATTAACGCTTTAATCGAACAGTAAATATTCACTAAATAAAAAAGAGTCTTAGAGTTTAGTGTTTCAGCATTTGTTGGGGGAGTTAAAATATTACGTCAGCACATTTTTGGCCATTTTAACCCCTTCCCCTCCTTGTCAGCAAAAATAAGCAAAGCTTGAACCCCCTTACCTCTAAGGAGCTTACGTAATACATGAACGCCCCCTGAGCAAAAACCACGGGAATTGTAAGTTTTTACTTGGTGACAACTCATGTTGTAAATAGCTGGGAACTCACCCGAGCTGGTGACAACTCATGTTGTAAATAGCTGGGAACTCACCCGAGCTGGTGACAACTCATGTTGTAAATAGCTGGGAGCTCACCGAGCTGGTGACAACTCATGTTGTAAATAGATGGGAACTCACCCGAGTTGGTGACAACTCATGTTGTAAATAGCTGGGAACTCACCCGAGTTGGTGACAACTCATGTTGTAAATAGCTGGGAGCTCACCTGAGTTGGTGACAACTCATGTTGTAAATAGCTGGGAACTCACCTGAGTTGGTGACAACTCATGTTGTAAATAGCTGGGAACTCACCTGAGTTGGTGACAACTAATGTTGTAAATAGCTGGGAACTCACCTAAGTTGGTGACAACTCATGTTGTAAATAGCTGGGAACTCACCTGAATTGGTGACAACTCATGTTGTAAATAGCTGGGAACTCACCTGAGTTGGTGACAACTCATGTTGTAAATAGCTGGGAACTCACCCGAGCTGGTGACAACTCATGTTGTAAATAGCTGGGAACTCACCCGAGCTGGTGACAACTCATGTTGTAAATAGCTGGGAGCTCACCCGAGCTGGTGACAACTCATGTTGTAAATAGATGGGAACTCACCCGAGTTGGTGACAACTCATGTTGTAAATAGCTGGGAACTCACCCGAGTTGGTGACAACTCATGTTGTAAATAGCTGGGAACTCACCTGAGTTGGTGACAACTAATGTTGTAAATAGCTGGGAACTCACCTAAGTTGGTGACAACTCATGTTGTAAATAGCTGGGAACTCACCTGAGTTGGTGACAACTCATGTTGTAAATAGCTGGGAACTCACCTGAGTTGGTGACAACTAATGTTGTAAATAGCTGGGAACTCACCTAAGTTGGTGACAACTCATGTTGTAAATAGCTGGGAACTCACCTGAATTGGTGACAACTCATGTTGTAAATAGCTGGGAACTCACCTGAGTTGGTGACAACTCATGTTGTAAATAGCTGGGAACTCACCCGAGCTGGTGACAACTCATGTTGTAAATAGCTGGGAACTCACCCGAGCTGGTGACAACTCATGTTGTAAATAGCTGGGAGCTCACCCGAGCTGGTGACAACTCATGTTGTAAATAGATGGGAACTCACCCGAGTTGGTGACAACTCATGTTGTAAATAGCTGGGAACTCACCCGAGTTGGTGACAACTCATGTTGTAAATAGCTGGGAGCTCACCTGAGTTGGTGACAACTCATGTTGTAAATAGCTGGGAACTCACACTGAGTTGGTGACAACTCATGTTGTAAATAGCTGGGAACTCACCCGAGCTGGTGACAACTCATGTTGTAAATAGCTGGGAACTCACCCGAGCTGGTGACAACTCATTGAACGGAAAGGTGACTCACCCGAGTTGGCCCCGGTGACGATGACCGTCTCCCGTCCATGTTGGCAATGCTGCGACAGACGCCCTTGGTCAGGTGTACGAAGAGCTTAAGGGAGATGACGAGGACGAGGAAGCCGATTAAGAGGGTGCCAGCTGCCAGCAACAACACTCTAGGTGAGCACTCGGGGATCCAAGACATATCCGCCCTTCTTCCCTCGTCGGACCAACTGCGCCAATACATTGCTATCATTACTATTGCATTTATATGTCACGCTTTTAGAGTGGGGTACCTAACACGTAGATTATATCAGTACTGGTACACAACTTACACAATCATATCAGTACTGGTACACAACTTACACAATCATATCAGTACTGGTACACAACTTACACAAACATATCAGTACTGGTACACAACTTACACAATCATATCAGTACTGGTACACAACTTACCCAATCATATCAGTACTGGTACACAACTTACACAATCATATCAGTACTGGTACACAACTTACACTATCATATCATATCAGTACTGGTACACAACTTACACAACCATATCAGTACTGGTACACAACTTACACAATCATATCAGTACTGGTACACAACTTACACAAACATATCAGTACTGGTACACAACTTACACTATCATATCAGTACTGGTACACAACTTACACAATCATATCAGTACTGGTACACAACTTACACAATCATATCAGTACTGGTACACAACTTACACTATCATATCATATCAGTACTGGTACACAACTTACACAACCATATCAGTACTGGTACACAACTTACACAATCATATCAGTACTGGTACACAACTTACACAATCATATCAGTACTGGTACACAACTTACACTATCATATCATATCAGTACTGGTACACAACTTACACAACCATATCAGTACTGGTACACAACTTACACAATCATATCATATCAGTACTGGTACACAACTTACACAATCATATCAGTACTGGTACACAACTTACACAATCATATCAGTACTGGTACACTACTTACACTATCATATAATATCAGTACTGGTACACAACTTACACAATCATATCAGTACTGGTACACAACTTACACTATTATATCATATCAGTAATGGTACACAATTTACACAATCATATCAGTACTGGTACACAACTTACACAATATATCAGTACTGGTTCACAACTTACACAATCATATCAGTACTGGTACACAACTTACACAATCATATCAGTACTGGTACACAACTTACACAATCATATCAGTACTGGTTCACAACTCACACAATCATATCAGTACTGGTACACAACTTACACAATCATATCAGTACTGGTACACAACTTACACAATATATCAGTACTGGTACACAACTTACACAATCATATCAGTACTGGTACACAACTTACACAATCATATCAGCAACTGTTTCTAGTCTGTGGACAGGTCACTTTACTAAAATACCACCTTCTTCCTCCTTTGATTGCTTCATTCTTCTCCTCTCACTTGCACACTTCCTGTTATCTGCTCCTTCCATCTTTCTACTGTCTCATGTACTCCCTGTACTCCAATTCTTTCCCGGATAACTTCAATCTTAATCCTGATTCTCCCCGTTTTGTCTCTAATACACTGCACATCCACTGATAGTTTCTAGATAGCTATTAACTATATTAGGCCTATATAGCATAAAAATAGTCATAGAAATTAATAAAAAAAGTAAATATTCATGGGCGCCCATGAATCTAACCACTTTCGCGTGAAAAGGGAGTGGAAAACCATCTAGGATTAAACACCCTGAGTACATCTAACCGCCAATCAGTCTATCACGAGAGTGAGATAGTCATTTCTGCCACTGAACTCTACTTGAATACCATTTTCTCCTTCTGAAAATAGAATATCTATTGCTGTGAAGTTGTGTATTTAGGTCGAGAGTACAGATTGTTCTTCTGTACAATTAACTTTCGGCTAAACTTTGTAATATTCTCTCTTAGTGTATGTTTTTGCTGCATCCTTGGAGCTGGAACATCGCCGAGATATGAAGCACACATCCTAGTCTAGATGTGTTCATAATGCTGTGAGACACTGGCATCAGAGGTTAGCGGATCGTGTTTCGTGACAAGGAACGATCACTGTCTCAGTCATCTGATGACAGTGATCGTGTGACACAAAGAAAGAGAGAGAAGGTATGGATGGAGTGCACCTTTTGAATCAAGAACGCCATCGCCAAGGTTACTTTCACCAGTTATACAAGGAGAAGGATGTCACAATCGACCTTTCTGTATATTTTTAATATAATCGAACCAGAAATTGTGTGAAAGAACCAATCACAGCCCAAATTCCCTCTCTCAGTCCCACCCCCTTCCCTACTTCTCAATGTTATGCTATATATTCACCAGTAATTGGGTTTTGTCCACAAGCAAGTTATAGAAAGCTATTGTTCTTTATTTTCTGGGGCTTTCCGTGAGTGTTTTTTAGGAGGAGATTCTATTTTAACTATCGCAGTGTTAAACTGGCTCACAATTTCTGGTTAAATAAGATTGAAATTCTATAGAAAGGTCGGTTGTGACGTCCTTAAGTGCCTGAAAAGCCTCTCTGGATGGTTCTTGATCTCTTTATAGAACTATTGAAAGTAACCTTGGCGATATCGTTCTTGATTCAAGGGGTCCATTCGATATGATAAACTTGTTCCCTTCATTTTATAAATTTTCTCGTCTATTGCCGCTATGCTCTTGACAGATATTCAACAACTGTTGATATCAACACGCGAAGAAATTTAAACTCTATGCTTGTGTAGAAGCAATATTTTATTTATTTTGTACATAAACATGTTTTGTTATAAAAGCTCCACAAAACATTTCTCTTTTCTCGCGTCCCCTACACCCCCACCTCAAGAATCACCCTACCTAATCTAGAGATCTACAGTAGCCCCATGGCTTCTTTGGTGCTGACTGACAGCTCACAGCTCACTTCTGACAGTCAACATTTAGATATATACCTAAATTTTAACTGTTAGAAGTGACAGCTGCTAAACACATGTTTTTGCAGATCATATGGTTTGGCGTAGGGATATATAATTTGTTCTGGTAACTTTTCAAAGCCGTCAGCTGTCTGTGAGCTGTCAGTCATCACCAAAGAAGTCATGGGGCTACTGTATTTGTCAAGTTGTATCATTGTATTTTGCTCAGCGAGTGTAGTTTCGTAAGAAGAGCCTGTTGCGAGGTCAAATGACGCTCTTGTTCAATTAACTGTTTTTGCTTGTCTTGTAAAAAAAAATGGCAAGGGGAAATTCGCTGTGGTAGAATTTACGTGGATCAGCTCCGTAACAGAAGAGAGGCCTTGACCTTTGTCTGTGAAGGTCAAATCAAGTGCAAGCCACCCAGCTTGAGGAACCACCAATGTGGAAAGATTTACATTAGAGAAAGAAATAACGATGTTGTACCAACCAAATAACCAATATGTGATGTGATGACTGATATACAGTAGGACCCGGATAATTCGAAATTGGTTAGTCCAAAAAATTGGATAGTTCTAACCCACCAAGACTCACCATGAAATTCTTATTTGAATCAGTGCTAAAAATTAGAATTTAGCTAGAATTATTAGATGAAATGTTTGTATAATTTGATGCTTATACTGTATATTGTTAATTTTTTCGAGTAACGATCTTCATTAAACCAATCTAGCTGCTAATAATGTCAAAATGAATTTACTTATTAAAGCATAGAAAGAGAGAAATAATCCACAATCCTTTGAGAAGATTTACTGAATCCGAACCAGATGTCAAAGTGAAATACAACATTGTTAATACAATCAGTGAGCTTGAAGATTGTGTTTATTGTGTCAAGATAGCAAGCTACAACAAACCAGGATTAATAATACCCCTCTCCCCCCCCCCCCCACCATAATGTCATTTAAAAGTACCAAAAACTATTTTAACTCTCCAATTTTCGCAAGTTAATTTTTCCGAGTTTTATATTTTGTGTTTAATTTTTTTTTTTTTTTTTCAAATCTCGGCTGTGTGTGTCAGATGTGGTTTTTCAATCTTCTCTTGAAACTAATGCAGTTGTGTTAATCTTACAATTCTTACTTCTTACATTAGATGGTCAATAGCCTTGGTGTAAACATGCTAACAAATAAATATTGGTATGAAGAAACTTTTATAAAATATAAATATATCATTTCCTTTATGGCATTAGGAACTCGAAAGTTCATTGTCGCATTTACAAGAAAGCCACTTATCTCTATCTTGAGCTAGTTCTATCCAGTCCACCTCATTACACCTATCTCTATCTTGAGCTAGTTCTATCCAGTCCACCTCATTACACCCTATCCCTACCTTGAGCTAGTTCTATCCACTCCACCTCATTACACCCTATCTCTATCTTGAGCTAGTTCTATCCAGTCCACCTCATTACACCCTATCCCTACCTTGAGCTAGTTCTATCCAGTCCACCTCATTACACCCTATATCTATCTTGAGCTAGTTCTATCCAGTCCACCTCATTACACC
The DNA here is from genome assembly GCA_039000515.1 of Timema cristinae. Classification (NCBI taxonomy): domain Eukaryota; kingdom Metazoa; phylum Arthropoda; class Insecta; order Phasmatodea; family Timematidae; genus Timema; species Timema cristinae. The sequence continues at coordinate 29,120,917 of JBCFYV010001001.1, read as the reverse complement.
CTATCCTATATTGAGCTAGTTCTATCCAGTCCACCTCATTACACCCTATCTCTATCTTGAGCTAGTTCTATCCAGTCCACCTCATTACACCCTATCCCTATATTGAGCTAGTTCTATCCAGTCCACCTCATTACACCCTATCTCTATCTTGAGCTAGTTCTATCCAGTCCACCTCATTACACCCTATCCCTATATTGAGCTAGTTCTATCCAGTCCACCTCATTACACCCTATCCCTATATTGAGCTAGTTCTATCCAGTCCACCTCATTACACCCTATCTCTATCTTGAGCTAGTTCTATCCAGTCCACCTCATTACACCCTATCTCTATCTTGAGCTAGTTCTATCCAGTCCACCTCATTACACCCTATCCCTATATTGAGCTAGTTCTATCCAGTCCACCTCATTACACCCTATCTCTATCTTGAGCTAGTTCTATCCAGTCCACCTCATTACACCCTATCCTATATTGAGCTAGTTCTATCCAGTCCACCTCATTACACCCTATCCCTATATTGAGCTAGTTCTATCCAGTCCACCTCATTACACCCTATCTCTATCTTGAGCTAGTTCTATCTAGTCCACCTCATTACACCCTATCCCTATATTGAGCTAGTTCTATCCAGCCACCTCATTACACCCTATCCCTATATTGAGCTAGTTCTATCCAGTCCACCTCATTACACCCTATCTCTATCTTGAGCTGGTTCTATCCAGTCCACCTCATTACACCCTATCTCTATCTTGAGCTAGTTCTATCCAGTCCACCTCATTACACCCTATCTCTATCTTGAGCTAGTTCTATCCAGTCCACCTCATTACACCCTATATCTATCTGGAGCTAGTTTCATCCAGTCCACCTCATTACACCCTATCTCTATCTTGAGCTAGTTCTATCCAGTCCACCTCATTACACCCTATCTCTATCTTGAGCTAATATTATCCTACTATCTGTATTTAGGTCTCCCCATTGGGTTTGCCAGTCAACATTAATAGCATTTTAATATGGTACTATATTAACTATAATTATTCATATTATTTATCACAAGTGACAGCTGCAGATTCCGTCACTTGACGTATGAATACATGTAAGTAGATCTAGCAGGTTTTGTAACTGTAAGTAAAAGTTCCTTCCTATCAGAATATGACTGTAGCTATCAATCTTTTTCGGAATTGGCCAACCTGCGACTATTTATTTAAACACTCCAAACAGTTATTTCTACGGAGATCTAACTATGGTTGAGCGACTCTTGACAGAAGGGTGTGTATGATTTGGAGTTCACATATTCTCTATAGACGAATGCTTGAGCATTTAATTAAAATCTATTCTCGCACCAGCTCGCAGTATATTTGAGTGCAGTTGACGTGGAGGTCTAAGTTCAAATCCCTTTAAGGCAGCCTTTGGTTGGTTTACTGGAAAGAGTTGATCCCATTTTCTCTCCATGATTTTACAGGTGTATCCTTAAAATTACCTCCTCATCATTGTCTCTTAGCTTAAGCCTCTGTGTTAAAAACGTATACAATCTTATTTTTTATTAAAATACATTTCTATAATCCTGTTCTCTTAGATTGGACAGTTTGAATTGTTAATAACTGATACAAAAACTCGAGATAGCTATACAAGAATTTTTGTAGAAAATACAATTATTTTTTGAGCTGAACATTAATATTATTTTAACAATTTTTAGTATAATTTCATAAGTATTGATATTATATATGAAAGATTGCAGCTGCAGAACACACTGATTTGACGTATTAATATATGAAAATTTGGTTGGTAATTTTTCTGTCTAGAAAGTTATTTTCTAACTAAATAAGGTTGTAATAAAATTAAGTTTCTTTTTTATTTCCGGTGAAATTTTTACAAAGACCATGTTTCGTTTGTTGGCTCATTTCCACTCCACGAGAAAACAAATAAAACGAGTTCTAATCAACAATAGAATATTTATTTAAAAATCGAAACAAGAGAAAGCGTTGAAGACAATCGAACGTCGCTTATGTAAATTTGGATAATGTTTTGGAATGTCTTACTTAAACAATTATTTTTAATTTAGTCTTTTATTGAGAGTTTAAACTACTTACATGTATTCATACGTTAATCCATGCGATATATGTAATCAATGTTGAGCAATTTAAGATCATTATGGTGAGCTTTTGTTGATGTTGGCTACTATACGTTATATATTTATAAAAGGATAGCTATATTTAGCCTTGGATTTGACTGCACCCAAACCCATGGGCACAATAAAGGTTTGCACCCCTTTGTTCTACAATACATTGAAAACAATTAAAATAATCTATTATTTTTTCTACATTATTTAAAAAAAAAATCACTATTTTAAGAAATAATACAATAAAGCGTATTTAATAAATCGTTAATAAATAGCAAGGTATGGTATTTTGATAAAAGTTTTTTCTTAAAACTGAAAACAGAGGATGAATTATTCTACGCCTACAACGAAAGAGGTTTTCACCCAGCTCTTTCATTAGCAAATAAAATAATCACATAGTCATAGTTTAATTTTACACTAATGTCATTTTCATTTGCAAGGACTGCTAAATGATTTAATCTTTCCTGAGTTTTTGACGATTGCAGATAATTTTTAACAATAAGAAGAGCAGAAAAAGACCGTTCAGCTGAATAATTTGTAGCTGGAGTGCTCAAGTAAATCTTCAAGCAGATACAAACATTTGTATAAAGATCATGAAGGTGTTTTTATTTTATCATTTTGTTTACAAGTGGTACAAAGGTGCAACACTTTTTGTCATCTAAAGCTTATGAGAAAACTATGCGGATGAATACATTCAGTGGCAAATGGCTCTCCTATATCTGACGAATAAAGCTGCTGAATTTTATCCGCAGATTCGTGAATTTCAAGCAGTGGGCCACTTTAATAACTGGAGGAACATCATTGGCTAAAATTTCGAGTTGTCTTCTGCAAACCATTGTGAAAGAGAGAGAGAGAGAGAGAAACTTTAGGGTATTTGATTCTCTCTTACACACATACAAGACGAGACTAATTTTAAATTAGTGACAGGAAATTAAATAAAAGGGTGCTCATACACGATCATTGTTGTGCTTGAGCATTATACAACAATGGCCGGCCCCGTGGTGTAGTGGTCAGTGCTCCCAGCTTGGAGGTCCCGGGATCGATACAGTGGGTATTTTTCCCGAAAGGGGAATCACCCAATCAATCACCAGGATTGTTTGGTTAATTTGATTTAAGGTCGGTTTAAGTGTTTACATTGGTTCCACATCATCATACTCACCTCTACATCACCATACTCACCATCACCCTCATACTCACTATCACCATCACCATCACCATCACCTCACCAGGACATGTAAAGAGCCTCCACGGAAAGGATGTACTATTAGTACATTAGTACATTAGTACTGGATAATCTCTCCACTTTGAGCTAAGAGTGATGTAACCCAGACGAGCATTATTATTATTTATTATTATTATTATTATTATTATTATTATTATTATTATTATTATTACAAAGCAACATAGGCGTAAATAAGTCAGATTCAAGTGGTCGAATAATTAATAAAACCAACTTAACAATTTAACAATCTTGCCGACAAATAAGGCCTAACCCTTACCCACTTCGGACTGTCAAACGCGCTACTCTCGCAAAGGTTCGACTCTTGGTCGGGTGTATTGTAGACAGACAATATTAAAAGCGGGTGCGACAAAGCATCAATCTGACCAGACAAAGCCTCCTCCGCCTTTTCCCGTGTGGACTCTTAGGAAGACGAAGAAGAAATACTTGGAGCGCTTTCAGATGTGGTGCTGAGGAAGACTCGAGAAGACGGACAAATGAAGGATGTGTGAGGAGAGAACCATTTTGGATGTGATTCTTCAGTACAAAGAAAACTGGATCGGACACATACTTAGGAGGAAAGGTTGAGGGAAAGAGGACTTAGGAAGAAGGAGGATTCAAATATTGATACTTGTAGGAAAGAAGACAATTCTGGGAGCTGAAGGAGGAGGCAGAGGACAGGGCACATTGGAGGTTTCAAGTTCACTGACAAAAGAATGGACCTGTCGTGAGACAGAACACATCATAATAAGGGTTGTTCCCCTATAAGACTAAGACGTGTGAGAACAAGATATTGTACTTACTGTGTTGCACCTTGTAAGGTGGTGGCTTTGTCCAGGTATCGAACACGTGCCCCTCACAAGGACAGACAGCGAGACAACTTGGCAAGACTCTACCGACCGCTTCACTTGAATGACGGACGATACATGACACGCACTCTACGACCAGGAGAAAACACACATCCGCTGTGGACTTTCTCCTTGTACTACTCGGTAATCGCCCGACTCTTCTTATTCCAGCAGGTAAGTTGACGGCGGTTTGTTGACCTTGAGGAACAAGGCTGCGCTTCCCTGCTCCGCCTGCGGCGTTCTGTCAGTGGCGTCACGTCACACGAGGTCATTGTGACCAAATATTGGCGAGTCGTCTTCTTCGTGTTCACTCCTAAGATTCACTCACCATCCATCTCCAAAATAAGAACCAAGTCCCAGATTAATCTTGTCCCCGATTTGTTGAGTAAATTAACGCGATTTAAACTGTATCTAAACGAAACAAACCTATTTTAAACTAATCAATTGCTGTGTAAATGTAACATTTGGCAACAACGCGCGTCACTACAACCAGTGACGAGTATTTACCACTCATTCAGGTTTCTGTCTTGGTGTACGTCCGGGAAGTAAACTGGTGGAATTAGGACGAGGAAGGTATAATCAGAGGAAATGTACTAGTATTTGTGTTGAGAGAAACAATTTAAGAAAAGCCATTTTCAATACATTCGACCAGGATTCAAGCCCCGGTCTTTTGATCGCCAGTAATATAGTTTAATACTTTAGTGACGTGTTAGACCATGCGACTAGCGATGCGGGTAGTAAGCCTATATTAAGTCAACACACACTGGACGAGGTTGTTTCTTAAATTTTGGCTCTAACCTTGCGAAGTTCCCATTACTTTCATTACATGGAGTAGGATTTGGTTAATTAGAACCCACCAAATTATCCATGAAATTCCTATTTAAATCAATGATTAAAAAAACCTTTTAATTTGAATTTTATTAGGAAATATTTGGATAGTTCTAAGACAGTTTTTTCCAACTATGTACTCATATCTGTGTTAGTTGTTAACCCTGCGGTGAAATGGGCTTTTAAGGACATAATTCATCAAGAACGTAGCCAGTCAATAATTTCAGTGGTGGTGGTGGTGGTGGGGGGGGGGGGGCATATCCCCCAATTGCTGGAATCTAGAAAGATTTCTAAATGATAAACAGTTCTAGAAGCTCTCTGACGTGCTTTCTATTGTAACACAGCCTCCTAATTTGTACTTGTATCATAATTTTGATATTGTTTGAACATAAATAAAGCCATATATTTTGTTCATAAAATTTCGCGGGGGGTTTTAAACCCCGAAACCTCCCCGGCTACGGCCTTGTAAGTCATTAACAAATGTATTGCATTGTTTGAAAAAGTACATACATATGCGCAAAAATTTGTTTATAATCGATTTAAAATGGTTACAGTAGTTAACGAGATATGAAGGGCTAAACTTACTTTTTTCTGTGTTTTATTCATCATTACCAATGAAAGGTAATTTATGTTATTTAGTCAAAACAAACGAATGAAAGAGGTCTAAACAATGAAATAATTATTATATGTGAAAGAAAAAGAAAATATGTATGGTGTTTGAAAGGTAAACAGATTTTAATTTAAATTATAAGCAGTTCAATTATGATCAAATTACATACGTTTTTAGTGATGCAAAATTATTATTTTTAACCCTGGATTGTTTTATTTGACCTAAATTAGTGTTAAAATATAATGTCATTATTCCTAAAAAATGTAGTTTTTCAAATTAACTCTTGTGTACGTATTTTTTATTACTTAACAGTAAATAATAATGAAAATAAAAATAATGTACTGTTGTCTGAATGTACTATCAGTACTAATGTACTAATGTACTAATAGTACATCCTTCCCATGTCCTGATGAGATGAGGTGATAGTGAGTATGAGAGTGATAGTGAGTATGAGGGTGATAGTGAGTATGAGGGTGATAGTATGAGGGTGATAGCGAGTATGAGGGTGATGGTGAGTATGAGGGTGATAGCGAGTATGAGGGTGATAGTATGAGGTTGATAGTGAGTATGAGGGTGATAGTGAGTATGAGGTGATACTGAGTAGAGGGTGATAGTGAGTATGAAGGTGATAGTGAGTATGAGGGTGATAGTGAGTATGAGGGTGATAGCGAGTATGAGGGTGATGGTGAGTATGAGGGTGATAGCGAGTATGAGGTGATATGAGTATGAGGTGATAGTGAGTATGAAGTGATAGTGAGTTGAGGGTGATAGTGAGTATGAGGGTGATAGTATGAGGGTGATAGCGAGTATGAGGGTGATGGTGAGTATGAGGGTGATAGCGAGTATGAGGGTGATAGTATGAGGGTGATAGTGAGTATGTGGGTGATAGAGTATGAGGGTGATAGTGAGTATGAGGGTGATAGTGAGTATGAGGGTGATAGTATGAGGTGATAGGATATGAGGTGATAGGAGTATGAGGGCGATAGTATGAGGGTGATAGCGAGTATGAGGTGATAGTATAGGTGATAGCGAGTATGAGGGTGATAGGAGTATGAGGGTGATAGAGTATGAGGGTGATGTAGTATGAGGGTGATAGTGAGTATGGGTGATAGTGAGTATGAGGAGTGTTGAGTGATTGATGGTGGTATGAATGAGGTGATAGTGAGTATGAGGTGATAGTAAATGAGGGTGATAGCGAGTATGAGGGTGATAGTGGAGTATGAGGGTGATAGGAGTATGAGGGTGATAGTATGAGGGTGATAGGAGTATGAGGGGATAGATGGGTGATAGTATGAGGGTGATAGTATGAGGGTGATAGGAGTATGAGGGTGATAGTGAGTATGGGGGTGATAGTATGAGGGTGATAGGAGTATGAGGGTGATAGTGAGTATGAGGGTGATAGTAATATGAGGGTGATAGGAGTATGAGGGTGATAGTAGTTGAGGGTGATGTGGAGTATGAGGGTGATAGGAGTATGAGGGTGATAGTAAGTATGAGGGTGATAGTGAGTATGAGAGTGATAGTGAGTATGGGGGTGATAGTGAGTATGAGGGTGATAGTGAGTATGAGGGTGATAGTGAGATATGAGGGTGATAGTGATATGAGGGTGTATAAGTGAGTATGAGGGTGATAGGTAAGTATGTAGGGTATGAGTGATAGCGAGTATGAGGGTGATAGTGAGTATGGGGGTGATAGTGAGTATGAGGGTGATTAGTATGAGGTGATAGGAGTATGAGGGGATAGTATTGAGGGTGATAGGAGTATGAGGGTGATAGTAGATGAGGGTGATAGGAGTATGAGGGTGATAGTGAGTATGGGGTGATAGTGAGTATGAGGGTGATAGTGAGTATGAGGGTGATAGTGAGTATGAGGGTGATAGTGATATGAGGGTGATAGTGAGTATGAGGGTGATAGTGAGTATGAGGGTGATGGTGAGTATGAGGGTGATAGTGAGTATGAGGGTGATAGTAAGTATGAGGGTGATAGTGAGTATGAGGTGATAGTGAGTATGGAGGGTGATAGTGAGTATGAGGGTGATAGTGAGTATGAGGGTGATAGTGAGTATGAGGGTGATAGTGAGTATGAGGGTGATAGTGAGTGATGAGTGAGTATAGGTGATATGTATGAGGGTGATAGTGAGTATGAGGTGATAGTAGTAGGGGTGATAGGAGTATGAGGGTGATAGTGAGTATGAGGGTGATAGTGAGTATGAGGGTGATAGTGAGTATGGGGTGATAGTGAGTATGAGGGTGATAGTGAGTATGAGAGTGATAGTGAGTATGAGGGTGATAGTGAGTATGAGGTGATAGTGAGTATGAGGGTGATAGTAAGTATGAGGGTGATAGTGAGTATGAGGGTGATTGTGAGTATGAGGGTGATAGTGAGTATGGGGTGATAGTGAGTATGAGGGTGATAGTGAGTATGGGTGAGTGATTTAGTGATGTAGAGGGTGATAGTGAGTATGAGGTGATAGTGAGTATGAGAGTGATAGTGAGTATGAGGGTGATAGTGAGATATGAGGGTGATAGTGAGTATGAGGGTGATAGTAGTATGAGGGTGATAGTGAGTATGAGGGTGATAGTGAGTATGAGGGTGATAGTATATGAGGGTGATAGTGAGTATGAGGGTGATAGTGATATGAGGGTGATAGTGAGTATGAGGGTGATTGTGAGTATGAGGGTGATAGTGAGTATGGAGGGTGATAGTGAGTATGAGGGTGATAGTGAGTATGAGGGTGATAGTAGTATGGGGGTGATAGTGAGTATGAGGGTGATAGCGAGTATGAGGGTGATAGCGAGTATGAGGGTGATAGTAAGTATGAGGGTGATATTATGAGGGTGATAGCGAGTATGAGGGTGATAGTGAGTATGAGGGTGATAGTATGAGGGTGATAGCGAGTATGAGGGTGATAGTGAGTATGAGGGTGATAGTATGAGGGTGATAGCGAGTATGAGGGTGATGGTGATTATGAGGGTGATATTGAGTATGATGGTGTTGAACCAGTTTTTTTTCCCCTCGGGTTCTTAATAACCGGCTTACTGGTGGTAAAACAGGTTCTTTTTCCCTCTTTATTTTTCAATAGTTTTTTCTTATTCTTTTATTTATTATAGTTTTCCAATCTAGTCTAGTCTCTTGTATTGAGCTTCTTCTCCAGATGTTATCCTTCGCTGGTTTGTCCGCCCCTGGTCCTATATTTCCCCTGTACCCTCCACCACTGACAGTGGACATATTTGAATCTAAATTAAGACTAATTAACCAAATCCTGGTGACTATTGGGGTAGTTCTCCTTTCTGGGAAAATACCCAAGGTACCAGCCGGGAATTGAGTCTGGGACCCATAGACTCGTAGCCAGGTACACTGACCACTACACTACGGAGCGGGTTAGTAAATTATAATTAAATATATCGATTTGAAATATCTATAATATTGTGAGATGTCTTGTTTTGATTGTGCCAAGTATAGAGGTCTTGCTAACTATGCAAACCTTCTTCTAATTAAAAAAAGGTGTAAGTTTGCAACTATTTTGTTGTTAACAGATATAAATGAATGTAGATATTATATTTTTATGTTAATTACTGTCCTAGTTTACAGAGGGGACATACATGTTTATAAAAACACACTTTTATCTTCCCTTTCTCCCTGTGCTACACCCACTGCAAGAAAGTTATTATTATTATTATTATTAGCACCGCGTCTTACTACCCGTTCGGGTTATACGTACTTACGCTAATGTGTAATGGTAGGGTGATTGTGAGATGAAATGGAGGACCTACAGTTTAACGTGGAATCCGAACCACGGTGGAGACCTGGCATTCCTCACATGCAAGAAAGTTATAGCCTCACATGTCCAGAGTGATGTTTCCCTGGTTGCAGCTCTATGGGACCGTGGTTTGATTCCAGGCATTGTCTTACTATAGTTTGTACACTGCGTCCACAGACAAATGATATTCCCAGTCAATCAATGCTCCTGTTGGCAGCTTGAGTGTTTCACCACCAGGATCGCTGCTGTTAGTCCTATCATCACCCAGCACTGACGCTAGATAAGCCCAGTGTTGAAAGATTCAAGCTAACGAAAAGAGAGCAGTGAAACCCCCGTAAGGTTGAGAGTCTGTTTCTTACTCGTCTGTGGTCAGGGCTATTAACATATCCGGGATATCCGTATATCTACAACAATGGAGTAGGTAAACATTTAGAGGTAATGTGCCCTCATTTGAGTGGGATACCCTTGAGGAAATACAATCTTAGTTACACCGGATGGGATTCAAACCCAGTTCTCCAAATCATTGGCAGTCTGATCTAGTGCATTAGACTATGCGACCACCGAAGTAGGCGATAAGCCAGACTAAAGGAGGATGACGTCTTAGACCAAGTGCTCATCTGCGTGGGTTAGTGCGATATTAAATGGAGTACTTGTGACTAGATTTAGTCTACTAGGACTACTGGTTCTCTACAACACCTCTCTCTAGGAAAATGCTTGTGCTATCCTAGGTTAAGTTAGTAAACCGTGTGTTCATTTATCCCGGAGTTCTGAACTGGTTCAATAAACCATGTATCATTATTATTTTGTCACGCTATTAGTGACAACTGATTCTAGGAAGGGAATAATCACAATTAATCATCGCGTGCGATGTATCCATCCGAGAGTCGAACCCCCGTCAATGGTGACCATGTACTGCACAATCAGGGTGGTCAAACATCCTCCTTTCCCGGACACGTCCTACATTTTAAACCCCTGTCCAGTATCTGGAGGAATTTTTAAAAAATACTCCAAAATGTCCTTTATTTTGACAAATTAGTTTGTCATTTTGTTGGTGTTCGCTGCTCTCAAAGTGATCTCACATTCAGAGATAATGCCGTAAGATGGCGTCTCGGTTATCACTAGTAGTATTCGTGCGTTTTCATCGGGAGACTCACTGTGTGGTGTTAAGGCGATGAGACTCACTGTGTGGTGTTAAGGCGATGAAACTCACTGTGTGGTGTTAAGGTGATGAGACGTGTGATTTCGGCAGCAACCAATCACAGCAACAATTCCACATTTTGGTAGTCTTACTCCAACGGCGTTGGTTAAAGTCTAGCTACTTAGACCACATGGCCACCACATCAATTATTTTTATTTGGGGTATTTAACGTGCACTTTCTGAACCGACTGATTGTATCAGGACACGAACATTTCTATGAGCGAGAGCGAATGGATCTACCAATTTTACCAGGAAAGGTATTTTCATACACCCTCCAGGGTTATTATCTATTATCTATTATTATTATTATTATTATTATTATTATTATTATTAGCACCGCGTCTTACTACCCGTTCGGGTTGTACGCACTTACGCTAATGTGTAATGATAGGGTGATTGTGAGATGAAATGAAGGACCTTCAGTTTAACGTGGAATCCGAACCACGGTGGAGGCCTGGCATTCCCCACATTCACAAGATATCTTGTCATAGGTGAAGGAAGGGTTTGGTAATCAGATAAATCTTGCCGGGACCGAGGATTGAACCCCGGCCGCCAGCACAGAAGTCTTACACATTTTACATGTCCACAATCGACATAAAACCAACTGTTTACTTCCCCTCCGAAAGAAGTTGTGCTACGGATTTTTATCTCTTAAGAATATCCGTCAACCCCAGCTGAGTTTGAACCCACAATCGTTAGGTCCTGAAGCGAGCATTTTACCCCAAGACCACTGAGGTTAACTCCGCTATAAATAATTACCTTTTATATGAAATTAGTATTTATATATTTATAACATAAACTTAAAACACAAGGTTTGTGACATTTAAAAGTACAGCAGTGAGTAGGACAAATAGCAAAATAATATACCAGAATTCGTATGAAAATAAGATAGATACACATCTGTGAATACCACACTGTGAAGAAGCACACCTGCTGCACCCACCAAGATCGAAACCCTGACCCCAACTTGCTGTATGCACACCTCATGGTACCCGGCGCGAGATCTACACCCAACACACTCGACTCTGAGGCGCCTGACCATTGGTGAACGCAACCCAACTGACACAACTGCTACAAGTTGCTCACACAGGGATTTAGTAACAGGGGCTAAACAACAATGTACTGTACATATTAAAAAAATGAAAAAATTGTGTACTGTAGCGTAATCGCATTCTTTATGGACATGGATACTGTACAAACGTGTTATAAACATCTAATTACAGCTCTGTACAGTATTGGATACAGTATAACCTAATGAATGAATGAATGAATACTGTACAAACATAGTTTACTTACTGTACAGCATGGTACCTAAAACATTAAACAAACAAAATGCGATATGCACTGTACTGTATATTTAATAACTCTACCTAGATGACTAAAATTAATAAACAATAGTGCATTATTTAATTAACACTGCTTAAAAATATTAAACATAGAATAATGATTAAAAAAATAAGAACAAACTATTTACCCTGTATTAAAAAAAAAAGTGTGGGTGTTTGATGTAAGCAAAAAAAAAAAAATTGAAAAATGACACCTGGGCACGGTAATCGAATCCAGGACCTTTGGATTAGTATGCAAATGCTCTCTTTTATATTTATATTTTGTCTAACTCAAAGTAAACCAAAAAAGTGTCATCAGTGAGTTAAAAATTTTATACACTATTTCAACGATTAGCCATTGTTCAAATAAGTTAAATAGTCTGTTTTTGTGTGTGTGTCTTTTTAACTTTATTTTCAAGATTAATTTCGACTTTAGTTTTTTTTTAAGTCCTTCTACCTTAACCAATCACAACATTTATAAATCACTAGCAGGGGATATACGCAAGATCGTGGTTTTTATTAGGCTGGCATTGCACTGTAACATTTATTTTATAAAGGTTCTTCGAGAAAAGAAATATGATTCAACTTTTAAAATTCATCAAAGGTCTTTTATAAGAGAATATATTTTATAAACCTTTTATGAAAGATTCACCTTATAGAACATTCTCTAAGGTTTTATCAAAGAAAATGGTGAAATTTGGAAGTTTAACTTATACATGAAAATCAGTTAAAAATGTAATGGTTTAATATAAAGACACAAATCCATGCTTGGACTAAATCATAACTTCTTCTTTTAACTAAAAGAGCAGCTTTGGCGACCAAATTTATCGAAGTTTCATGGTCCATTCATACATTTTTTTGACATTATTGATGCCCATTTTTGTACAAACTTTGAAAACAATATGCTGTATGCTGTACTTTTATCATATATTTGATAAAATAAATATCTTTCTATTATGAAATGAATGTAACAGTATAATATCACTCAACATCTTTCAACCTCGGTGGTCTTGGAGTAGAGTGCTCGCCTCAGGACCCGATGTTCATGGGTTCAAACCCAGCCGAGGCCTACATATTCTTCTTGATTGACAAAATCCCGTAGCACAACTTTCTTCGTATGGGAAGTAAAGCCGCCAGTCTCATGTAGCTTGTGACATGTAAAATATCCTTGGAAGGTATGTGAAAGTGATTTTCTGTCAAAATTGTTAGAATATTTCACGCTTGCTCATGGAATTTACTCGGTTTTACCGAACGAGTGCATCCGGCTCTAAAACAGGTCTGACAAATCAAATATGGCAAGTTCTTGTGACTTACCTGAGGTTAAACATTGATTTTGTATGAAAGGAATAGGATGTGTTAAAAAAATAACACATGGGTGGTTAAGTTAATGTTCTGTGGTCTGGTCCTTAAGTAAGTTGGATACAGTATTAGAGTTCTAAAAATAATTCAAATTTTTAAAGAACAACTCCGTACTTAATCCATCCTCACCAACTTTCTACACACTTATCTAGCCTTGCATTTCCCTTCAACATCCATCCATACACAGTCATACATGGTGTCTAGCTCTTACTGTTTCTCTTTTTTTACACATTTGTCTACCATATTTAGTCACGTCTTACATGGTCTACACCTTCCTTTTGATCCACACACTCTACCTTCATATATTTGCTTCATCCCACTCATCCTCTCAACATTCCCAAACCAACGTAAGACTCTTCTTTCTCATTGACCTGTTGTATTCCCTTTCAAACCTCACTCCTTCAGCTCCCATTTATCACTGACTCTGTCCATACGAGTTTCTACACACACATTTCTTAGATATCTCATTCTAAGATAGCACATTCACCTTGCTCTTATGTTTCTCCTGACAACCCACGATCCACATCTCAGACAATGTTGACGTTAACAAACTTTTAAATACCACTATATTTGTCTCTTTCAATACTACTTCATTCTTTGCAATAATCCACATACATCCAACTACTCTCTGAGATGCATTCACCCCTCTGTCAATCTCACCATCCATACTTCCATTTTTACAGGTCACTCTGCCGGGATACATAAAATCATCCCCTAGTTCTAACAGTTTTCCATTTATATTAGGCTGACAATCATTTCCTGATCAGTCCTTACCAAAAACTATCGCCTTAGTTTTGGAGACATTTATACGAAGATCCATTCTGCCTTTTATTGCGTGTTTATAATTAGTAATAAACCTGTTTATGATGGAAAACAAGTTGATAATTTTCAATTGACACTCAATTTCCGTAATCAATTTTGATTACTGCCATTGCTGGGAAACTATCCTCAAACTGATAAGGAGATGCCACCGTTACTGTTGTTTCTATTGCTTCTTTGCAAACGCAGAATATTCATTCTATTTGTTCGACCAGAATTCCAACAAGTCAAACGAACTGAACAATAATTTCGTCCAAGCTATGGCCATGTTGCGTCTCACCTGAATCTTCTTAGCAGGTGGGACACGCCTCGTAGTTTGAGAAATCTGGGTTTAGAGTGTCTTGTACTTAACCGGACAGTCATCTCCGTATGGAAGTTGGTGACCTTTGTGGGGTCATTACTCCACCAACTTCCTAGCTAGGACACCGGCGATCACACTTTTAGTTAGCCTAGAGTAGAATTCACACTCTCTGAATACTAACAACTCGACACAGCCGGTGCACTCTTGTAAGTGTGAATTCATATTAACTCTCACCAGGGAGGTAAGGATCCATATCAGGTTCAAGTATCTACTATCATTTCAAAATACGGATACTTTAGTTGTGTAATCAAATTCAACCCCCTACATCTTTATATTAGCAACGAATTAACATCAAGTTTTAAAAGTGAAGAGGAAAGACCTATCCCTTCGGATGCATAGTCCAAATTTCACGGGAATAAACCTATTTGACAGATAGAAAAGATACTAGATCTACTTTCAAGTCAAGTCATGTGATCTGCAGCTATTACTTTTGATAGATATCAGAAATACCTATACAATAACACAGCACAAAAAGTTTATATTTGTTTAAAGACTCTTGCTATGAAAATTAGATCGCGGAAGAGGCGGGAAAACCTATTGGTGTAGAAACCGGCTATATCGCAACCGGCTAAGATTGAGTCAGGTTTTTTGAAGGCAAACACCTCCAGTTACATCACTTTGTTTGTAATTTATAAATACAAATATGTTGCAGCAATCAACTAACACAAAAAGTGTATTCTAGTCAAGATCAACTATTACATGCGTCCACCCAAATGCAGAATAATTTTAATCGGGTGGACAGACAGGATGATAAAGGAACACGTCCTAAGAGAGTGGGTGAGAAGAGAACCATTTTGGATGTGATCCTTCGGTACAAAACAAACTGTATCGGACACATCCTTAGGAGGAACAGTCTTAGGAGGAAAGGTTGAGGGAGAGAGGAGCTTAGGAAGAAGGAGGATGCAGAGGACAGGGTGCATTGGCGGGCAAAGTTCACTGAAAAAAGAGATTAACCTGTCGTAAGACAGAACACGTATTAATAATATTGGTTACAGTTTTGTAATTAATGTATTGTAGGTACAATCCAACAAATACACAATTTTTATCTTCTGCATTTACAATATATAACATTTTTGTATATATTCACTTACATTTTATCTGTTGTTTGCGTTAATCCGGACCTTTGATGATCCGAACTACCTGAACCTCCTTCTTTGCATTTAGACCGGGTTATTCAAGTCTTACTGTCATTTGTTTTACATGACACACTAGAAACCAATGCATACAAATCGTGATTATACAACATTCCGGTTTATCAGAAAAACCTTTAATTACAGAAGGAAACCTTTGAAAACAATAATTAAGTTCAAAAAAATTGTAAGCCTGATTCATACGCCATCATGCTGAAATTTCTACGATCCGATTAGGGCCTGTTCGGATCAGATTCGGATGAGCATGTTTCTATTGTATTCAGAACGTTGTCCAAAGCCGCCTGGATACAAAGGCGAGTTGGCTGTATCGTCCGTTGTCTCTTAGAGATGTTACAGCCGTATTTCCTGGGGTTTCAAGTTGACCAACTCTTCACTCTTCTCCCAGAGTTTCTTGGCGAGTCCTTCATCCCGCGCGGCCGCAGACGGAGTCGCTTCCTACGGGAAAACATCACCAAGGCTCATCTTAACAGTCACTCCAGAGTCTAGTTCAAGGTAACTATACCTGAAACAACGCAGGTATGGGAAAACAACACCAAGGCTAATCTTAACAGTCACTCCAGAGTCTAGTTCAAGGTAACTATACCTGAAACAACGCAGGTATGGGAAAACAACACCAAGGCTAATCTTAACAGTCACTCCAGAGTCTAGTTCAAGGTAACTATACCTGAAACAACGCAGGTATGGGAAAACATCACCAAAGCTCATCTTAACAGTCACTCCAGAGTCTAGTTCAAGGTAACTATACCTGAAACAACGCAGGTATGGGAAAACAACACCAAGGCTAATCTTAACAGTCACTCCAGAGTCTAGTTCAAGGTAACTATACCTGAAACAACGCAGGTATGGGAAAACAACACCAAGGCTAATCTTAACAGTCACTCCAGAGTCTAGTTCAAGGTAACTATACCTGAAACAACGCAGGTATGGGAAAACAACACCAAGGCTAATCTTAACAGTCACTCCAGAGTCTAGTTCAAGGTAACTATACCTGAAACAACGCAGGTATGGGAAAACATCACCAAAGCTCATCTTAACAGTCACTCCAGAGTCTAGTTCAAGGTAACTATACCTGAAACAACGCAGGTATGGGAAAACAACACCAAGGCTAATCTTAACAGTCACTCCAGAGTCTAGTTCAAGGTAACTATACCTGAAACAACGCAGGTATGGGAAAACAACACCAAGGCTCATCTTAACAGTCACTCCAGAGTCTAGTTCAAGGTAACTATACCTGAAACAACGCAGGTATGGGAAAACAACACCAAGGCTCATCTTAACAGTCACTCCAAAGTCTAGTTCAAGGTAACTATACCTGAAACAACGCAGGTATGGGAAAACAACACCAAAGCTCATCTTAACAATCACTCCAGAGTCTAGTTCAAGGTAACTATACCTGAAACAACGCAGGTATGGGAAAACAACACCAAGGCTCATCTTAACAGTCACTCCAGAGTCTAGTTCAAGGTAACTATACCTGAAACAACGCAGGTATGGGAAAACATCACCAAAGCTCATCTTAACAGTCACTCCAGAGTCTAGTTCAAGGTAACTATACCTGAAACAACGCAGGTATGGGAAAACAACACCAAAGCTCATCTTAACAGTCACTCCAGAGTCTAGTTCAAGGTAACTATACCTGAAACAACGCAGGTATGGGAAAACAACACCAAAGCTCATCTTAACAGTCACTCCAGAGTCTAGTTCAAGGTAACTATACCTGAAACAACGCAGGTATGGGAAAACAACACCAAAGCTCATCTTAACAGTCACTCCAGAGTCTAGTTCAAGGTAACTATACCTGAAACAACGCAGGTATGGGAAAACATCACCAAAGCTCATCTTAACAGTCACTCCAGAGTCTAGTTCAAGGTAACTATACCTGAAACAACGCAGGTATGGGAAAACAACACCAAAGCTCATCTTAACAGTCACTCCAGAGTCTAGTTCAAGGTAACTATACCTGAAACAACGCAGTTATGGGAAAACAACACCAAAGCTCATCTTAACAGTCACTCCAGAGTCTAGTTCAAGGTAACTATACCTGAAACAACGCAGGTATGGGAAAACAACACCAAAGCTCATCTTAACAGTCACTCCAGAGTCTAGTTCAAGGTAACTATACCTGAAACAACGCAGGTACGGGAAAACAACACCAAGGCTCATCTTAACAGTCACTCCAGAGTCTAGTTCAAGGTAACTATACCTGAAACAACGCAGGTATGGGAAAACAACACCAAAGCTCATCTTAACAGTCACTCCAGAGTCTAGTTCAAGGTAACTATACCTGAAACAACGCAGGTATGGGAAAACAACACCAAAGCTCATCTTAACAGTCACTCCAGAGTCTAGTTCAAGGTAACTATACCTGAAACAACGCAGGTATGGGAAAACAACACCAAGGCTCATCTTAACAGTCACTCCAGAGTCTAGTTCAAGGTAACTATACCTGAAACAACGCAGGTATGGGAAAACAACACCAAAGCTCATCTTAACAGTCACTCCAGAGTCTAGTTCAAGGTAACTATACCTGAAACAACGCAGGTATGGGAAAACAACACCAAAGCTCATCTTAACAGTCACTCCAGAGTCTAGTTCAAGGTAACTATACCTGAAACAACGCAGGTATGGGAAAACAGCACCGATAAAACGAACAAATCATAATTTTATAATTGGATAAACTTTTAATGACCCACTTCAGTGACCGAATAGTCTAAGGCGTAACTCTCGTGTTATACTGGCCTGCTGATGACAAGGATATCGGAGTTTGAATTCCGGTCGGGTCTACTGAGAGTGTTTTCCTTAATGGTTTCCCATTCTCCTTCCACGCAAATTCGGGTATATTACCTATAAAATACTCCCTTCTTCATTCCTGCCCCAATATTGCAATTATCATATATGCGTGTAACATAAACAAAGACGTGGTGATACCAAACAATAATATATTATTGCATTTTCATATTGCATATGTTCTTATTAATTTATTTTTATAGTTATTGCTATCTATCATATGTGATAGGTGTATATCACATGACTAAATCTCCACTACCTTCAATGGCACAAGAACAGAAATGTTAATTCATGGGTAATCTATAATATGTTATCAATGCCATTATGATAACCTGCCTCTAATTACCATGAACACATCATTTAAATAGCTTCTATAGACATCAATGCTATAAACTTTGATATAGCCCCTCACCCCTCCGCGTTCCTTACCAAGCTTCGCCAAATGCCCATTTGGTTTCAGCGACCATTTCTACACTCCCCCACACCAACAACCCAAAACGTCCTGTGCCTTTGGTTACCTTACAGTCTGCAAAATACTTCCCGGTGACTCCTTCTACCTCTTCTGACACAGCGAGATAAATAGTGGTCTGGGCTCCTTCCACGGCGTTCTGGAACAAACAACAACAACACGTGGTTACAAGGTCTAACGCAAAGGTTCTCAAACCTTTTAGACCGAAGAGAGCCCTTGTACAAGAAAAAATAGTCATTATTCCAAGTCAGATATTTTTATCAAAGAGTCTCTTTTACTCTCTTGTACAGGTGACCTAACTCTACCATAACGGACCCCGAGGTGTAGTGGTCAATGCACCTGGCTGTGAGCCTAGGGGTCCAGGACTCGATTCCCGGCTCGTACCATGGGTATTTTCCTCAAAAGGGGAATTACAAAGGTTTGGTTTATTGGGCTTAAGGTGCGGCAGAAGGGAGCACGAGTAATTTTACAGTTTTTATAGAATTATATTTTTTTGGCCAAAATAAATCAAATATTTCTCCAGTAGCAACGTAGAGTTTAGTTTTTTGCACATGCTAATATCAACAGATCGTGAATATCTTTCAAGGGTGTCCTGGAATTTTGTCAAAACTTTTTCTCTTTATTTAAAAAGTTTTGGCAAAATTCCAGGACCCTTTTGACAGATATTCACGATCTGTTGATATTAGAATGTGCAAAAAACTAAACTCTACGTTGCTACTGGAGAAATATATGATTTATTTTGGACAACAAATTTATATATTATATAAAAACTGTAAAATTACTCGTGCTCCCTTCTGCCGCACCTTAAGCTATGTTTAAGACTCCCACTGGCTTCACATCATCTCACGTGTAGACAACCTCCCGTGGTGCACCCTGGGTAACGTTCTGTGCGACTGATAGTCTACATACAGGGGACTGAACTGGCTGTCATGTCCCTACCGGTCATATGTACCATGCGGTAAAAAAACAACCTCTACACACACGATAAGCTGATTAATTATAATAACAAATATAAGGCTGGACATGAAGTAAGTAGTAAAGAGACCACAAGAGAGGCCAAGAAAGAGATGGGAGGAGCAGATAGCAAGTGTGCAAGTGAGAGGAGAATTATTATTATTATTATTAACACCGCGTCTTACTACCCGTTCGGGTTATACGCACTTACGCTAATGTGTAATGGTAGGGTGATTGTGAGATGAAATGAAGGACCTACAGTTTAACGTGGAATCCGAACCACGGTGGAGGCCTGGCATTCCCCACATTCACAAGATGTCTTGTCAGAGGTGAAGGAAGGGTTTGGTAATCAGATAAATCTGTACCGGGACCGAGGATTGAACCCCGGCCCCCAGCACATAAGTCTGACACCTTACCCCTGGACCACCAGGTCACCGTGAGAGGAGAAGAATGGAAGCAATTAAAGGAGGAAGAATGTTGGAAATACAGAGGAAGATTGAGGTATTTTATTAAATTGACTAAACAAGCTGGAAACAGTTGATGATGATGGTGATATTGTGGACTATTTTTGGCCAACCCTGGCTTTCAAACACGAAGCAGGAGAGAATGTTTCGTAGGTAACATAATTACGGCCTAAATGTGACCTCACACCGACAGACTCCAACTTGATAAAGACGAAGACTCAAAGCACACGATAAGATAACGTTACAAAGCTATAAATATTTTACACACAACAATCAAAGATTAATTCATACGTATTACTTATAAATACAAATTACATGTCCACTCAGGGAAAGTGAACATTTAATATCTAGCTCAAACGATGGAAATATACATAGGATAAATTAACTTAGACCACTTGAAATGAATTAATATCATTACTGGTGCTCCCATTGACCAAGGCGACAGTCTCGTCTGTTTTATGGCCTTGTAAAATTAGGGGTTCGAGTATTTGACGGATCGATTTAAATCTATAAAATCTAAATTTTCCTTCATTCTCACTCCACCAAAATGTAGGTACATTTCCTCTAAATTTTATTATCTTATGCATGGGCGCACATAAATCGGTGATAAAGGGTTCAAACCCCTTTATCCCTTTGCAATATTTACTTTTTTTTTAATTTAAAATAAAATGGTGTATTTGGTATTTGGCTGCCATTTGCTATTAACAACTTTGATTCATCAAGATCCGATCTAATAGATAAAAAATATGAAATGTAAATTTTCTCTCATTCCCTCTTCAACCGTTTTCTTTTAATCTTGTTCTTTTCAATAAACTTTGGGAAAATATTATGTTTCTTTTCAATGGATTCAGCCATAACTAAGTTTTAATTGTTTCATTTTTCAGGTGTTTTTTTTGTTGTTGCTAAAATTGACCATTGAAACTCATAATATTATCTCATAATTATGTTTATATGCTCTAAAATTCCCTTTACAAAGTTAAATTCCTGAAATGTTATTTGAGGAAGGGGGTGGTACCCCCCCGGCAGATGAGACCACCAATTTGAAAAACCCACATGATTGAACTTGTATGTATGCAAGATATCCCGGATTGCTCAGTAACAACTGACAAGTTAAATTAAATATGTTTATACAGAAATTATATTTATAATTGATGGATTAAATAGCCAAGATATTATGTGTTAGTTACAGTTAGAGCCGCATCTAAATATATGTTCTTTAAATTTAAAATGAATCCTGGACACGGAAATCGAACCCGGGACCTCTTAGTACGCTGGTGAACTAACCACTGAGCTATCTGGAGTCGTCCTTCCTCAAGTTATCCTTCACTAGTATATTAAGGCAGAGTCTGTGATGGACGTACAGAAATCATCAGCCACATACGTGTGAAGGTCGAAAGTGGCTGCGTTATCTGACAGCTCGTGATCTTAATTGATTTCTTAAATGTAGATGACGACTCACTCACGTCCATCACAGACGTTGCCTTAAAATATGATTAAAGAATGATCCTGAACACGGGACGACTCCAGATAGCTCAGTGGTTAAAACATTGGCGTACTAAGTGAGCGATAGCTTCTGGGTTTGATTCCCGTGTTCAGTTTTCTTTTAAATTAAGACTGATGTATTAATTAATATCTGAATTAAACTAAGTTTAAATATAATCGAAGTTTGGATAAAGTAGTTTGGTCTGTCACAAAGCGCTCACCTTGGCGAATATCCCCATGAAGAAGTTGGTCGCTGCCAGCATGAGTGGTGACATCTGTCTCATTATCTCAGTCTTGATGACTCCAGGGTGTAGACTGTTAGCAGTTACACCTACACATCAACACATACTCGTTATTAGGACCCGCCAAGTGCCCAAAACAGGCCCAGGCAGGTAAACCCATTGATATCTATAATATAACTGGATGGACATCTGGGGCAGATATTTTGCGCAGTCGTTTGCATACCATTGTGAAAGAGAGAAGGAAACTTTTGGGTATCTCTTTCTCTCTTACACACATACAAGAAAATGTGACAGTCCATTTTGACAGCGTTCGCTAATTTGACTAAATATATTAGATACATCAAAATAACGATTAGTTAAATGAAATAAATGTGCTAATAAAAGGTTTGAAGAGCAGAACTAAGTTCGAAACTTGTTACTTGTTTATTTAAATAAGTGGATGTAGGCTAATATAATAATACTTCCTACACCTCTATAACTTACATTATTGTTTGAACACACAAAGTTTGTCATTCGAACAAATATATTCGAGTCTTTAGTCACTTATTTCATCATAGTTAACGAACTTTGAATATAATATGATTTCTAAAAACAATATAAAATGCTAATAGCATATATTGTAGTATTAGCAGAATGTAAACAACATGGGTGATAGCTACATATTTAAATATATTAGATTTTTTATTCATATTTTTACAATATTCACTGTGAAACTGAATTGTATATTCTTTAAGGTGAATGTTTCTACAGCCAAGTATGATATAATACTTAAATATTTTCAAACAAGAACACTTTTATTCACAAGAAACATGTTTTCACACAATAGTACTGAAAGAAACCGTCGAATCTGTCCCTTCACAATCAAGCAGACGACCAAATTGAGCGTCACGATTTGGTCCTTTGCAAGGGGTGTGTTTATTTCCATCCTGTATAGTATAGAGATCAATGGTTAAAACCATTCCGTGGATCATATGACACCTGCACTGAGGAAGAGTCACCCAGACTCTTGTTGGGAACCCACAGTAGCATGAAAACCTCAGTGGTTTAGAACCCGAACCTCTGCAGGTCGGCGGTACTGATCTCATTGGAGGAGAAGGTCAGAAACTAAGCCTCAAGTCTGGTTTATAATGTAACAAGTTGGACCCAGCATGTTGGGAAAACACACAACTTGTTGGACCAGCGTCCTGGACTCTAATCTTTTAAAAACAAATCAGTATACACATTTCTGGTCATGGAGTACGACATAACACTTGTCGTTTCTTCATTTATTATGTTGACAGGAAGTGTACTCTTGCGGAAAAGACAACAACGTAAAAAAAACCTATTCAAGTTATACGCTTATGGACTAATTACTCTTATGGTTTTTAGGGATTAGGAAGGTTATATTTAGAGTACGTGACCCGCATTTGCGTGGAGAAGGAGAGGGAAAACATGTAGGAAGAACCACCCTCAGTATACCTGACAAGGATCGAACCACGATCTCCCCGTTATCGGCAATCTAGTCTACTGCGAGAGTAGCGCCTTAGATCACGCGGCCACCGATGCGGGTTCCACGTAGTCGCACTTACCTGTGCCCTTTAGTCTTCTGGAGAGTTCAGAGGTCATGAGGATATTGTTCAGTTTGCTGACCGAGTAGACGTCAGTTTTGTTGAAAGACTTCTCGCAGTTCAGATTCTCCAGGTCTAGTTTACAATACTTGTGCATCAGAGAAGATACGTTCACGATACGACTGGGAGCGGACTCTTTCAACAGACCTGCCACAAATGTTAGAATAGAGATGTGTGTATCGATACCTTGTTGATATCGATATTTTACTATCGATACCAATGTACTTGAAGGAAGGCGAGCTAAGGGTGCTACAATGGAAAGCACTGTGTTGTGTTGCAGACGTTTAGAAATACAGAATTATTAATTAACTGGTTATATATATTTTTTAAATATTGTTTTCACCAAAATGTAGGCAAAAGCTCTGGCTAGTTAAAAAGTTTGCGTTTAAAAAAAAAAGTGTGATAAATTACATTAAACTAGTTTAGTTGCAGAAGTACAAATTTTCGCGTAAGGAATCGTTGAATTAAAAATAAACTTTTAAATCAGAATTTAAAACTTTCAACAGGACAGGAACCCGATGAATTTTGGCCTGCATTTTGTTGAAAACGATACTAATAAATATCAAGCAACTTCTTAAATGATGCGGGACTCCCCCATGTCCGAAACATGTCTCAGTACTATAGTATTACCCTTATGGGCAATGTTTTTGAACTTTTTATAGCATAACATCATTTTGGCCAAAATAAACGTAATATCGCTCAAGTAGAAACAAATAGTTTGATTTTATTCGCGTGGCGGCCTCAACAGTAACATAAGCATGTTAACATTAGGTGAGAAACATTTTACACGAAAAGACCTTTCCTCGTTAAATTCTAGGACACCAATGGCAGATATTCAACAACTGTTGATATCACCATAAATTTCAATCTGCCCGATATATCCGGGGCAAGAGTACTATTATTTCCGGGACGGGTGAACTCGACTTGACCACTGTTACTGTTCTGCGGAAGAAAGAAACACATCAACTGGTCCACCCTCCGACACATCGACTGGTCCACCCTCCGACACATCAACTGGTCCACCCTCCGACACATCAACTGGTCCACCCTCCGACACATCAACTGGTCCACCCTCCGACACATCAACTGGTCCACCCTCCGACACATCAACTGGTCACCCTCCCACACATCAACTGGTCCACCTCCAACACATCAACTGGTCCACCCTCCGACACATACACTGGTCCACCTCCAACACATCAACTGGTCCACCTCCGACACATCAACTGGTCCACCCTCCGACACATCAACTGGTCCACCCTCCGACACATCAACTGGTCCACCCTCCGACACATCAACTGGTCACCCTCCGACACATCAACTGGTCCACCCTCCGACACATCAATGGTCCACCCTCCGACACATCAATTGGTCCACCCTCCGACACATCAATGGTCCACCCTCCGACACATCAACTGGTCCACCTCCGACACATCAACTGGTCCACCCTCCGACACATCAACTGGTCCACCCTCCGACACATCAACTGGTCCACCCTCCGACACATCAACTGGTCCACCCTCCGACACATCAACTGGTCCACCCTCCGACACATCAACTGGTCCACCCTCCAACACATCAACTGGTCCACCCTCCGACACATCAATGGTCCACCCTCCAACACATCAACTGGTCCACCTCCGACACATCAACTGGTCCACCCTCCAACACATCAACTGGTCCACCCTCCACACATCAACTGGTCCACCTCCACACATCAACTGGTCCACCCTCCGACACATCAACTGGTCCACCCTCCGACACATCAACTGGTCCACCCTCCAACACATCAACTGGTCCACCCTCGACACATCAACTGGTCCACCTCCGACACATCAACTGGTCCACCCTCCGACACATCAACTGGTCCACCCTCCGACACATCAACTGGTCCACCCTCCAACACATCAACTGGTCCACCCTCCGACACATCAACTGGTCCACCTCCAACACACACGTCCCACATCACTGGACAACATCAACTGTCCACCCTCCGACACATCAATGGTCCACCCTCCGACACATCAACTGGTCCACCCTCCAACACATCAACTGGTACCCGAACCTATGTTCATCAAACATAAGTACAACTGGTACTAAACACAGTCTACCCGACCTGATGTAGTAAAATTACAGTACTAGTATTACAACAGTTGTCGCAAAATATTAATATTTCACATGCACATAGTATTAAAACAAAGTGGTTAGTGTAGGTTAGGTTAGGTTAGGCTAGAGTCAAATTACTTAGTACGCTTTGCACTGAACAATCCAGTTGGGTGGACGAATTGATGTGTCGGATGGTAGACCAGTTGATGTGTCGGAGGTGGACCAGGTGATATGTTTCTTTCTTCCGCAGAACAATAACAGTGGACGAGTCGAGTTTCAGCCTCTAGACGAATGTTCGCCTCTCGCTAGGAATGTTCCAGAGTTCCCTCACCTGCCAATAGGTTCGTGAGCAGGAAGGGGGCGAAGTGGTTGGCCTGCATGCCGAGGACCAGGTTGTCCTCAGTCATTATCTTGTCGATACCAGCGACTCCCGCGTTGTTGATCAACACGTCCAAACGAGGTTCACTCTCCAGGATCTGTTTGGAGAATTCTCTCACCGACGAGAGAGACGCGAGGTCCAGCTTTCTGACCACACGTCCTGGTTCCCTGTACTGGCCACGATCTCATCTGTGGGAGCACAACTTCCTGTCAGTTGACTTGCGACACTTCCAGCTCCAGTCAAGATGTGTGTTGTACTGAGATGTTTAAAGTGGAGAGAATGGAAAGGGTTCATAAGAGAATCTCCTGGTGAGCCTTTCTATAGAAGGATTTTGGTTCAAAGAACAGTTTAGAAAACACAAAGATATGTTTTTCGGTCAATAATGTTTACGTTTTACAATATTACATACATACACACATACGTAATCACACCGTTCCCTTACGGGATAGGCAAGAAACGTTGCATTCAGCTCAAAGAACAACTCCGTACTTAATCCACCCTCACCAACATTCTCCACACATCTATATCCTTGCATACTCCCTTCAACATCCATACACAGTCATACATGCTGTTTAGCTCTTACTGTTTCTTTTTTTTACACATTTGTCTACCACATTTAGCCATGTCTTACATGGTCTACCCCTTCCTTTTGATCCATACACTCTACCTTCATTTATTTCCTCCATCACTCGATCCACACTCATCCTCTAAACATCCACAAACCAACGTAAGACTCTTCTTTCTCATTGACCTGTTGTATTCCCTTTAAAACCTCACTCCTTCAGCTCCCATTCATTACTGACTCTGTCCATACGAGTTTCTACACATTTCTTAGATATCTCATTCTAACCACATTCACCTTGCTCTTGTGTTTCTCCTGACAAACCCAAGCTCCACATCTCAGACAATGTTGGCGTTAACACACATTTAAATACCGCTATCTTTGTCTCTTTCGATACTACTTCATTCTTTGCAATAATCCACATACATCCAACTACTCTCTGAGATGCATTCACCCCTCTGTCAATCTCACCATCCATACTTCCATTTTTACAGGTCACTCTGCAGGGATACATAAAATCATTCCCTAGTTCTAATAGTTTTCCATTTTTAATTTTACAATATTATTAGTGCTATTTTATAAGTGGGGCCTATTAATGATACCTATCAGTAGTTTTAGATGTGGAGGGTATGACTTCACGTATGAGGTGTGGAGGGTATTACCTCACGGATGAGGTGTGTAGGGTATTACCTCACGTATGAGGTGTGGAGGATATGACTTCACGTATGAGGTGTGGAGGGTATTACCTCACGTATGAGGTGTGTAGGGTATTACCTCACGTATGGAGGTGTGAGGGTATTACCTCACGTATGAGGTGTGGAGGGTATTACCTCACGTATGAGGTGTGGAGGGTATGACTTCACGTATGAGGTGTGGAGGGTATTACCTCACGTATGAGGTGTGTAGGGTATTACCTCACGTATGAGGTGTGGAGGGTATGACTTCACGTATGAGGTGTGGAGGGTATTACCTCACGTATGAGGTGTGTAGGGTATTACCTCACGTATGAGGTGTGGAGGGTATTACCTCACGTATGAGGTGTGGAGGGTATTACCTCACGTATGAGGTGTGGAGGTGTATGACTTCACGTATGAGGTGTGGAGGGTATTCCCTCACGTATGAGGTGTGTAGGGTATTACCTCACGTATGAGGTGTGGAGGGTATTACCTCACGTATGAGGTGTGGAGGGTATGACTTCACGTATGAGGTGTGGAGGGTATTACCTCACGTATGAGGTGTGGTAGGGTATTACCTCACGTATGAGGTGTGGAGAGTATTACCTCACGTATGAGGTGTGTAGGGTATTACCTCACGTATGAGGTGTGGAGGGTATTACCTCACGTATGAGGTGTGGAGGGTATTACCTCACGTATGAGGTGTGGAGGGTATTACCTCACGTATGATTATGTTTGCCAGTTGGATATTCATACAGGATGGGAGCACACGTATGTTAGTAATCACGCAAGAGAGATATTATTCCATAGCTTAGTAATTTAATGACAAGTAATGGTATATACAATTATTAATATCAAAACTATCAGATGGATATAATTATATAAACGTGACCAAGTACTTCTCCTCTAATACTCAATATGCCGGAGCATCAGAGTTACTACTAGCTGCAGCCTCTGATGAAGTGCCAGTCACAACTGAACAGATAACAGCTTAGCATCCGATTTACAGGTAAGCAGTCGCTTTATGTGTGGTTCAGAAGATAATATAACCCGAGTGAACACTCTTGTTTGGACAAGTCAACGGGTTTATAGTGAACCCGGGCTTAAACTCGGATAAAATAAGAACAAACGAGTTTGAATCTCTTGACAATACACAATGTCTGTACCTCGAGCTGTGTTGGCTCTGTCCATATCTCTACAAGCGAGAATAACCCGAGCTCCTCTTCTGGCGAGATCTCGCGCTGTCTCCTTGCCGATACCTGGCAACACATTAATATAACCATTAAAATAAACAGGCAAGATGTCTCCTAGCTGATACCTGACAACACATTAATATAACCATTAAAATAAACAGACAATATGTCTCCTAGCCGATACCTGGCAACACATTAATATAACCATTAAAATAAACAGGCAAGATGTCTCCTTGCCGATACCTAGCAACACATTAATATAACCATTAAAATAAACAGACAAGATTTCTCCTAGCTGATACCTGACAACACATTAATATAACCATTAAAATAAACAGGCAAGATATTCCTAGCTGATACCTGACAACACATTAATATAACCATTAAAATAAACAGATAATATGTATCCTAGCCGATACCGGCAACAAATAATATAACCATTAAAATAAACAGGCAAGATGTCTCCTTGCCGATACCTAGCAACACATTAATATAACCATTAAAATAAACAGGCAAGATGTCTCCTAGCTGATACCTGGCAACACATTAATATAACCATTAAAATAAACAGGCAAGATGTCTCCTAGCTGATACCTGACAACACATTAATATAACCATTAAAATAAACAGACAATATGTCTCCTAGCCGATACCTGGCAACACATTAATATAACCATTAAAATAAACAGGCAAGATGTCTCCTTGCCGATACCTAGCAACACATTAATATAACCATTAAAATAAACAGGCAAGATTTCTCCTAGCTGATACCTGACAACACATTAATATAACCATTAAAATAAACAGGCAAGATGTTTCCTAGCTGATACCTGACAACACATTAATATAACCATTAAAATAAACAGATTATATGTCTCCTAGCCGATACCCGGCAACAAATAATATAACCATTAAAATAAACAGGCAAGATGTCTCCTTGCCGATACCTAGCAACACATTAATATAACCATTAAAATAAACAGGCAAGATGTCTCCTAGCTGATACCTGGCAACACATTAATATAACCATTAAAATAAACAGGCAAGATGTCTCCTAGCTGATACCCGACAACACATTAATATAACCATTAAAATAAACATACAATATGTCTCCTAGCCGATACCTGGCAACACATTAATATATCCATTAAAATAAACAGGCTATATGTCTCCTTGCCGATACCTGGCAACACATTAATATAACCATTAAAATAAACAGGTAAGATGTCTCCTAGCTGATACCTGGCAACACATTAATATAACCATTAAAATAAACAGGCAAGATGTCTCCTTGCCGATACCTAGCAACACATTAATATAACCATTAAAATAAACAGGCAAGATTTCTCCTAGCCGATACCTGGCAACATATTAATATAACCATTAAAATAAAACAGGCAAGATGTCTCCTTGCCGATACCTAGCAACACATTAATATAACCATTAAAATAAACAGGTAAGATGTCTCCTAGCCGATACCTGGCAACACATTAATATAACCATTAAAATAAACAGGTAAGATGTCTCCTAGCTGATACCTGACAACACATTAATATAACCATTAAAATAAAAAGGTAAGATGTCTCTTTGCCGATACCTAGCAACACATTAATATAACCATTAAAATAAAAAGGTAAGATGTCTCCTAGCTGATACCTAGCAACACATTAATATAACCATTAAAATAAACAGGTAAGATGTCTCCTAGCCGATACCTGGCAACACATTAATATAACCATTAAAATAAACAGGCAAGATGTCTCCTTGCCGATACCTAGCAACACATTAATATAACCATTAAAATAAACAGGCAAGATTTCTCCTAGCTGATACCTGGCAACACATTAATATAACCATTAAAATAAACAGGTAAGATGTCTCCTAGCTGATACCTGACAACACATTAATATAACCATTAAAATAAAAAGGTAAGATGTCTCTTTGCCGATACCTGGCAACACATTAATATATCCATTAAAATAAACAGGTAAGATGTCTCCTAGCCGATACCTGACAACACATTAATATATCCATTAAAATAAACAGGTAAGATGTCTCCTAGCCGATACCTGACAACACATTAATAAAACCATTAAAATAAACAGGTAAAATGTCTCCTTGCCGATACCTAGCAACACATTAATATAACCATTAAAATACAGATTTGGAGAATAGACTCATTTTATTCTTGTGTTTGGCCATATTTTCTTTAAATATTAAATATTAATCTAATCTAATTTTCAAAAAATATTTTATTCTCAAAACTGTGTTTTCGGACTATCGGAATATTAGAATTAATGGATTAAGAATGAATAAGGTATAATTTGAGGAAATGTACCCAAATTTTCATGGAAGGATAGAGTACGATTCAGGTTAAAACATCACAGTACACCTGGTTGGGATTCGAACACCTACTTGTGGTCACTGACATGTTGGACAAGACGCTTCTGCCCACGCGACCACCGATGCGGATAACATATTGTGGTTTACGATTCTTTAATCTGACCATAGAGCAGATATCTGCTGCTAAGAGCCAAAAGTGCTGCTCAATAATATTTTGGTTTTAAACTATGTAACATAAATCTTTGTAAATCTTTGTAAATCAAGAAGGTACCAATAAATCATTATTACTGAGTCCTTTTGTAACAGGAACTACACACTTTCATTTTATTGGGTCACCCTGACCGTGTAAAAGGTAAATGGGAAAGTTTTCGCGTTTGAATTGATTCTCTGTTGGTATCGACCAATTGTTTCAAAATATTAATTTGAAGAGCGAAAACTACTTTTGGATTGTATCTCAAAAAACAAGTTTCTGATTAAACATGTGTTAGCTTCTATCGAACTTCTAATTAAAAAATAAATAAATCAAACATAATATCTTAATTTTTGCATGGTGATAATTTTTGTCTATATATGATATCCAGGAATCGTCCAGTGCCCACGGTCATTATTCACTCATTTTAAAGGCAGAGTCTGTAATGGACGTGCGGAAATAATCAGCTACATATGAGAGATCAATAAATAAGATCATGAGCTATCAGATAACGGAGCCACCTTCAACTCGGTAAGGCTTTATGCCACCAAATGTACAAGCGCCTGCATATCATGATAGATAGCTATGAGGTTAGAGAATTGACGTACTAAGCCAAAGGTTCTGAGTTCGATTCCCGTGTCCAGGTGTCATTTTTCTATTTAAAGAACATGATATTTATATCCAGCTATAACCGTCATTAACGAATATAACAGATTGAATATTTAATCCATCCGATAGTGATGGTATCGAGCAGAAACACTTTAGACAACACACCTAAGAAAACGAAACACAGTCTCTGTGAATCAGACAATGATAGCAAACAAATCCCAAACCGGCTGTTTAGTCAATCACGTACCTGTGTTAGCTCCAGTTACTACGACTGTCTTGCCGTCCAACCTTCTGTTACTCTTGCAGACTCCGCAAGACAGTTTGAGATAGAGCTTCGCAGACAACAATAAAATCAATGTCCCGATAGTCCACTGGTTGCACAGAACATCGCACAAACAGCTGCCCTCGACCATCGTTGTAGAAATATCTAGCGGACAACAGACGATTCCTCGATGCTAGACATCTGAAATCAAAAGAACAAGACAAACTGACTTTAGATAAACAGGTGTTTTCGCTATAAGATTGTCATCTTGTTTTCAAGACGCTTTTATCTCGTTCTTATCGTAGCAGTAAGTATTCACTTACAAAATATGTCCAGACAGTTACAATTATACACGCTTTTGTATTCTATAATTGGAACTGAATTACTTATAAGAGGGCTATATTCTGTGATATAACATAGAAGTGAACCTTATTCTAATTTTGTTTTTTGGCGCCATGATTACCTACCCATTTTGGAGATGTACACGTAATTTAACATACCTATTGAATATTTACATTTATTCGTCATCTTGTTCAAAATATCAGTAATAATTCATTCCACCGTTATTTAGGAGAGAGAATCAGTATTGTTAAAACCGAGCGAGGTAGCTCCTTCTTACCCCAGAACACCACCTTCAGACATAACTGAGAGCTAGGAGATTTGGCCAGTAGCTCCTTCTTACCACAGCACACCACCTTCAGACATAACTGAGAGCTAGGAGATTTGGCCAGTAGCTCCTTCTTACCACAACACACCACCTTCAGACATAACTGAGAGCCAGGAGATTTGACCAGTAGCTCCTTCTTACCACAGCACACCACCTTCAGACATAACTGAGAGCTAGGAGATTTGGCCAGTAGCTCCTTCTTACCACAGCACACCACCTTCAGACATAACTGAGAGCGAGGAGATTTGGCCAGTAGCTCCTTCTTATCACAGCACACCACCTTAAGACATAATAGAGAGCGAGGAGATTTGGCCAGTAGCTCCTTCTTACCACAGCACACCACCTTCAGACATAACTGAGAGCCAGGAGATTTGGCCAGTAGCTCCTTCTTACCACAGCACACCACCTTCAGACATAACTGAGAGCGAGGAGATTTGGCCAGTAGCTCCTTCTTATCACAGCACACCACCTTAAGACATAATAGAGAGCGAGGAGATTTGGCCAGTAGCTCCTTCTTACCACAGAACACCACCTTCAGACCTAACTGAGAGCTAGGAGATTTGGCCAGTAGCTCCTTCTTACCACAACACACCACCTTCAGACATAACTGAGAGCCAGGAGATTTGACCAGTAGCTCCTTCTTACCACAGCACACCACCTTCAGACATAACTGAGAGCTAGGAGATTTGGCCAGTAGCTCCTTCTTACCACAGCACACCACCTTCAGACATAACTGAGAGCGAGGAGATTTGGCCAGTAGCTCCTTCTTATCACAGCACACCACCTTAAGACATAATAGAGAGCGAGGAGATTTGGCCAGTAGCTCCTTCTTACCACAGAACACCACCTTCAGACCTAACTGAGAGCTAGGAGATTTGGCCAGTAGCTCCTTCTTACCCCAGCACACCACTTTCAGGCATAACTGAGAGCTAAGAGATTTGACCAGTAGCTCCTTCTTACCCTATCACACCACCTTCATACATAACTGAGAGCTAGGAGATTTGACCAGTAGCTCCTTCTTACCTCAGGACACCACCTTCAGACATAACTGAGAGCGAAAAGATTTGGCCAGTAGCTCCTTCTTACCCCAGCACACCACCTTCAGACATAACTGAGAGCGAGGATATTTGGTTAGTAGTTCCTTCTTACCCCACCACACCACCTTCAGACATAACTGTGACCGAGGAGATTTGGCCAGTAGCTCCTTCTTACCCCAGCACACCACCTTCAGACATAACTGACAGCGAGGAGATTTGGCCAGTAGCTCCTTCTTACCCCAGCACACCACCTTCAGACATAACTGAGAGCGAGGAGATTTTACCAGTAGCTCCTTCTTACCTCAGGACACCACCTTCAGACATAATTGAGAACGAGGAGATTTGGCCAGTAGCTCCTTCTTACCTCAGCACACCACCTTCAGACATAACTGAGAGCGAGGAGATTTTGCCAGTAGCTCCTTCTTACCTTAGCAAACCACCTTCAGACATAACTGAGAGCGGGGAGATTTGACCAGTAGCTCCTTCTTACCCCAGCACACCACCTTCATACATAACTGAGAGCGAGGAGATTTGGCTAGTAGTTCCTTCTTACCCCAGCACACCACCTTCAGACATAATTGAGAGCGAGGAGATTTGGCCAGTAGATCTTTCTTACCCCAGCACACCACCTTCAGACATAACTGAGAGCTAGGAGATTTGGCCAGTAGCTCTTTCTTACCCCAGCACACCACCTTCAGACATAATTGAGAGCGAGGAGATTTGGCCAGTAGCTCCTTCTTACCCATCACACCACCTTCAGACATAACTGAGAGCGGAAAGATTTGACCAGTAGCTCCTTCTTACCCCAGTACACCACCTACAGACATAACTGACAGCGAGGAGATTTGGCCAGTAGCTCCTTCTTACCCCAGCACACCACCTTCAGACATAACTGAGTGCTAGGAGATTTGGCCAGTTGCTCCTTCTTACCCCAGCACACCACCTTCAGACATAATTGAGAGCGAGGAGATTTGGCCAG
Organism: Timema cristinae; assembly: GCA_039000515.1. NCBI lineage: Eukaryota > Metazoa > Arthropoda > Insecta > Phasmatodea > Timematidae > Timema > Timema cristinae. The sequence goes on along the minus strand of JBCFYV010001001.1, from coordinate 29,086,322 downwards.
TAGCTCCTTCTTACCCCATCACACCACCTTCAGACATAACTGAGAGTGGGGAGATTTGACCAGTAGCTCCTTCTTACCCCAGCACACCACCTTCAGACATAACTGACAGCGAGGAGATTTGGCCATAAGCTCCTTCTTACCCCAGCACACCACCTTTAGACATAACTGAAAGCGAGGAGATTTGGCCAGTAGCTCCTTCTTACCCCAGCACACCACCTTCAGACATAACTGAGAGCGAGGAGATTTGGCTAGTAGTTCCTTCCTACCCCAGCACACCACCTTCAGACATAATTGAGAGAGAGAAGATTTGGCCAGTAGTTCCTTCTTACCCCAGCACACCACCTTCAGACATAACTGAGAGCGAGGAGATTTGACCAGTAGCTCCTTCTTACCCCAGCACACCACCTTCAGACATAACTGAGAGCGGGGAGATTTGACCAGTAGCTCCTTCTTACCCCAGCACACCACCTTCAGACATAACTGAGAGCGGGGAGATTTGGCCAGTAGCTCCTTCTTACCCCAGCACACCACCTTCAGACATAATTTAGAGCGGGGAGATTTGGCCATTTGCTCCTTCTTACCCCAGCACACCACTTTCAGGCATAACTGAGAGCTAAGAGATTTGACCAGTAGCTCCTTCTTACCCCATCACACCACTTTCAGACATAACTGAGAGCTAGGAGTTTTTGCCAGTAGCTCCTTTTTACCCCAGCACACCACCTTCAGACATAACTGAGAGCTAGAAGATCTGGCCAGCATCTCCTTCTTACCTCAGCACACCATCTTCATACATAACTGAGAGCTAAGAGATTTCGCCAGTAACTCCTACTTACCCCAGCACACCACCTTCAGACATAACTGAGAGCTAGGAGATTGGGGTGATATTGGGTGTACCTGTTCGGGTGGTGTGCTCTTTAGGTGAGATGTAGAGAACGTGAGGAATGTCCAGTGTTTTAGCAATTCTTATAGGAAATTGTTTTGGCCAAATAACTCAAATATAACTCTAGTAGAAACCTAGAGTTTAATTTTCTTCACACGGTGACCTCAATAGTTGTTGAATATCTGTCAAGGATGTGCTTGAATTTAATAACTTTTTATCTTCATTTAAAATGTTTCTCATCTCATGTCACCATGGTCTTGACAGATATTCAACAACTGTTGGTATCATCACGTGTAGAAAATTAAACTCTTTGTTTCTACTGAAGCAATTTTTTACTTTTATCAAGAAATGTTTTGCTATAAAAACGGCAAACAGACTGCCCTTTTCTCGCGTCCCCTACATCCCCACCCTAATCACGTTAATTGAGCCCACACGAAGTACATTCTGTGTAACACTGACCTTCCTGTTATCAGCAAACAAGACTTTATGAACCTGACAGTTAGTCTGCACGCCCACCGGTGCGGTCCCTCCACCAAAGTAAAGTGGAATCATTCAGAAATTTAAAACAAGTGAATATCAATTTTAGTTGGAGTTTTTTAATCTCTGGATACTGATGATATTCAGGGACCGACCAATGTTCACTCTTTACGACACTAGTAGTTTGTTGTTGTTGATAAGACAAGTTACATAACTCAAAACGGATAGTCCTTATAGACCTATAGATAACGAGTTTTAATAGTCTATAGTGGAGGCCATCGTGGTAACATACAGTAGCCTCACGGTGTCTTTGGTGCTGACTGACAGCTTTGAAAAGTTACTAGACCAAATTATGTATCCCTACGCCAAACCATATGATCTGCAAAAAACATGTGTTTAGCAGCTGTCACTTCTGACAGTCAATATCTAGGTATATACCTGAATGTTGACTGTAAGAAGTCAGCTGTGAGCTGTCAGTCAGCACCAAAGAAGCCATGGAGCTACTGTAGATCTCTTTGGTTCGATGAAAAGTTGGTGTGCGTTGCGCGAAACCAATTTCTACCTTACCTATAGTATTGTTCTACTTTACCTAAACTTTATTTAAAAGTTCGTCAGATTTTTTTTTTTTAGGAACTATAAAAATGTATGTAATTTCTGCCATCATGTATTGACAGTGTACTTCAGTTAAATCATTTACAATCAAACACTATTTAAATAAAATTATAATTTATGATATTAATATACCAACTTGATCTGCTATTACCAACATTCTATGAATATTTTCTCGACAATTTTAGTAAGGTAAATTTCTTTCTTTTATTATTTGAGTTATCTAAGTTGCACTTACTGAACTGATTGAGTATATCAGCACCAGATTTATAAACTAACTTAAATCTAGAACAAACACAACATCCAGTCCCCAGCCATTAATTCATCAATATAAAAGGAGAAACCTACATTTCACTAATGATAAATTTTTTGGCCATACCGGGAATCGAACCCGGACCCTTGGCTCAATAGACCGACTGAGCTAAGGTGTCGGACTATTTCTGTTATTCAAGGTGTAGGGGGGTTAGAGGGGGAGACATCCCTGGAGTTTGATAGACTTCCCTAAAGGAGGGAGGAGGGGGTCCATATATTATAATTATTACAACTTGTATTGGCTAAAGATATAGTAACATTTTCTAGGGGATCCCTTCTATAAGAATGATCTTCCTACGCCCTTGAGTGCAGTCATATAAAAACATTGATCAAAGTAGAGACGTCGGCAGTGTTGGATAGTATTGTGCCTGACTCGGCAGTGTTGGATAGTATTGTTCCTGACTCGACAGTGTTGGATAGTATTGTGCCTGACTCGACAGTGTTGGATAGTATTGTGCCTGACTCGACAGTGTTGAATAGTATTGTTCCTGACTCGACAGTGTTGGATAGTATTGTGCCTGACTCGACAGTGTTGGATAGTATTGTTCCTGACTCGACAGTGTTGGATAGTATTGTGCCTGACTCGACAGTGTTGGATAGTATTGTTCCTGACTCGACAGTGTTGAATAGTATTGTTCCTGACTCGACAGTGTTGGATAGTATTGTGCCTGACTCGACAGTGTTGGATAGTATTGTGCCTGACTCGACAGTGTTGGATAGTATTGTTCCTGACTCGACAGTGTTGGATAGTATTGTGCCTGACTCGACAGTGTTGAATAGTATTGTTCCTGACTCGACAGTGTTGGATAGTATTGTTCCTGACTCGACAGTGTTGGATAGTATTGTGCCTGACTCGACAGTGTTGGATAGTATTGTTCCTGACTCGACAGTGTTGGATAGTATTGTGCCTGACTCGACAGTGTTGGATAGTATTGTTCCTGACTCGACAGTGTTGGATAGTATTGTGCCTGACTCGACAGTGTTGGATAGTATTGTGCCTGACTCGACAGTGTTGAATAGTATTGTTCCTGACTCGACAGTGTTGGATAGTATTGTGCCTGACTCGACAGTGTTGGATAGTATTGTTCCTGACTCGACAGTGTTGGATAGTATTGTTCCTGACTCGACAGTGTAGGATAGTATTGTGCCTGACTCGACAGTGTTGAATAGTATTGTTCCTGACTCGACAGTGTTGGATAGTATTGTTCCTGACTCGACAGTGTTGGATAGTATTGTGCCTGACTCGACAGTGTTGGATAGTATTGTGCCTGACTCGACAGTGTTGGATAGTATTGTTCCTGACTCGACAGTGTTGAATAGTATTGTTCCTGACTCGACAGTGTTGGATAGTATTGTGCCTGACTCGACAGTGTTGGATAGTATTGTGTCTGACTCGACAGTGTTGGATAGTATTGTTCCTGACTCGACAGTGTTGGATAGTATTGTGCCTGACTCGACAGTGTTGGATAGTATTGTGCCTGACTCGACAGTGTTGGATAGTATTGTTCCTGACTCGACAGTGTTGGATAGTATTGTGCCTGACTCGACAGTGTTGGATAGTATTGTTCCTGACTCGACAGTGTTGGATAGTATTGTGCCTGACTCGACAGTGTTGGATAGTATTGTTCCTGACTCGACAGTGTTGGATAGTATTGTTCCTGACTCGACAGTGTTGAATAGTATTGTGCCTGACTCGACAGTGTTGGATAGTATTGTGCCTGACTCGACAGTGTTGGATAGTATTGTGCCTGACTCAACAGAACGGGGTTTGAACTCTATCGGATGCACTGAAGTTAGTTCCCTCAAGATTTGGTTTATGATTTTTAACTTTAACGCGAATGTTAATTAATATTTTAAAACTCTAATATATTTATCTTATGGCCTTAATTTAGATAGTTTAATACGGCCGTGTCAATTAATTCAAGGTGTGAATAACGTAGGTCTACATGTTCAAGGTGTGAATATAGTAGGTCTACATGTTCAAGTATAACCAATATGTGTAATCTATTGCGTTTTTTTTAGAGAAATATATAAAAAAAACTATGTTGAGGTATTTTTACTTCCTGGACTGATAATTGCTTTGTGTGATTTTAAAAAAAAAATATTATTTTATTATTTTTACGCATCCCCACCTTAAAGTAAACCCTGATAATATACTAGAAAATCACTTGAAACGCGCATAGACTCAATCGTGTCAACTATTTATTACACTTTAAGCTACCTTAAACTAATACTGGTGTGACCAAAACCAAATATTATTTCATCACACGACAAAACCAACTAAACAGCTCCCATCTATTTCTAGAAGAAAAATACGTATTTTTTAAACACACATTTTAATTATTCTTGTCTTCTTACCTGTATCAGGTGAGAACTAACCTACCACAAGTCCAAGTTGTTACACGATACTCGTTAAATATATTAACGAAAAAACAACGTTTAATTGAGTAGTTTGTCACAAAGATTTTTTCTAGTTTAAACACTTTATGTCGTAAGTAGCCACAGACAGCACTGCTTAGGGAATTATTTTCTGACAGTTTGCGAATAATACAGCTCTTCTTTTCTCGCAAAAACCACTGCAGTAACTGTAAGAATAGCTTCACTGCCAACACCCAACACTTCCTTGTACATCCCTGAACCATGAAGGTCACGGTCTAGTTCGTGCACGAATTAAACACGTATTTCCTAATTAGCACTGATTAATGTCTACTTGTGCTAGCATAGTAAATCAAACACCACGTCAGGGTTATACGCTTGTATACTAATTACCCTAGTGGATCTAGGAAAAGTGTACCTGCATTTGCGTAGAGGTAAAGCGAAAAACCATTTTGTGAAAACCACCCTTAGTTCACACCGACCGAGATTCGAACCTCGATCTCCCCATCATCGGCAATCTAGTCCACTGTGAGAACTAATATTATTATTATAATCGAAGCAAGTTCACAAATTCTGTTGTTCAGCCGTCATGTCCAGGGTATAGAGCCAAAAGGATGAAACTCCCAAAAAGAGAAATTGACAGGAGATAGGAACAACTGAATAGAACATTATTTACTCAACTGTTTTTGATAATAAATAAAATAAATTTCATACCATTTGATGATACAGCTATTCTAATGATAACATAATTAAATTAAATTAATAGTTATTAATAATTTAATACTCTAAGTTTGTAGGTTTACACTCTTTGACCTGTACGATTAAATTCTTATTTTGACGGTTACGACTGAATCAGTTAGTGGGTTACGCCAATTGACCTGTTTGTAAAATATTCACAGTAAAGAGAAAATGATGAATTAATCTATTTAATAATAAAGTTAGGTTCACGCCAATTGGTCTGAAGTTGTATTTTAAATTAGAGAACACCTAACCTCAAACCTAACCTCAATTTTTTTTAAATTTGATGGCTACGGCCATTTTCATGAATACCCTAGATGCCAACAGTTATTAGAGAAATATCCTGTGACCTATAGCAATGGCGACTCTATCAATCACTTCGTGAGTATAACAATTTCTGCGTGAGTAAATTATTATTTCAATGCACTTTCCATCGCTGTAAGACTATTCGAGAAGGCTCTAGAAGTGACTTGCTCTGTTTGCACCGATTGGAAGAACTGGCGGTCTAACAATGTAAGTGTCAGCGCGGTGAAGGCTTACATGTGCTGTAAGTCAATTTGGTTCAATCATCTTAACCAGTGAGTGACGTCACAAGCAAGGACTTGCTGCCAGGGAGGGATTCCCCGCCTGTGTTTTGTGCTGACCTATGGTGCCAAGGTCACTGTCAGGGGGGGGGGTTAGATCCCCTCCCCCCCGAAATGTTATAAACAAAATATATCTGGTTTTATTTATTGTTCAAACAATATCAAAATTAAGATACAAATACAAATTAGGAAGCTGTGTTACCATAAAAAAAAGCACTTCAGATAGCGTCTGGAACAGTGTATCATTTAGTTTTTTTTCAAACCTCCAGCAATTGGGGGATGTGCCCACCAAACACCCCCATCCTCCCCCTGAAACAATTGACTGGGTACGGCTACAAAGTACGCTTCTACGGTAGCCATAATTACAAATAATCATTTAAATGTGTTAAATTTAAACTGTTCTTTAGATTCATAAATAAAATAAGTTTAAACATCAACTGAAACATGTGTTTAGAAAGTAGTTTTATTTTGAAAACTAGCTTTATTTAAAGAAATTCGCTATTTATAAATCAGTTAATTACAATATTCAAATGTTTATAGGGCCTACTAAACTTAACACAAATTAATGTTTTTTCTTATCCCAGTATAAGGTAGTTATAGTTTTTTGCGATGTGTTTTAGTTCAACAACTGCTCCATACCGTGTTCTGGTAGCTTTGCCGACCTGAATCCCGGTCAGGTCGGAGCTACTAGTCCTGACGTGATTCGAAATCAAACGTTGGATTAGGGATTCTAAATTCTGTAAAAGTGGCGTCCCAGGTGCTAGTAACCCTCTGGTTGTGATATGGTCCTTGAAAACATCAAAATGGTTGCTAATATTTATATCTTAAGTTTTATATTGTTTAAACACTAAATAAGGCAATCATTAAACAAATTGGCAAGTTTTTGGGGTTTAAGTAGGAGGGTGTTAAATCTTTCAAGTTATAGGTGTTCTGTCTTTTTACAGTTCAGTGGCCTTGAACGAATTGAGTCTTACAACATGTCCTATTAGCACCTTCCTTTTTTTTAAATCCTGAAACTTGAAATTCTTTCCTTGTTTGAAATCACAAATAATTTTCATTAGTTTTATTCCTGGTCCCCCTTTTCATGTCCGATTCCCTAACATTGTATCCGCACAGAGAGAAGTTGTGCTGTACAGTCTGATCTCAATAGTAAGAACCTTATCCGAGCTGACAATTACAAACTATACTATGGCTGAGTCAAAAGTCTGGACACATGGGGAGTAGAATGTCTGTAGACGTGTTGTTTTTCTTGCAGGTTTATGGTGACAAATAATGACAGTGTTATAGGAAGAGCTAATTGACACCATCTTACAGTCTGGGGGTGGCAGTTGCTGACACATTCCACCACTGATACCTCCTCACGAGTACCTGTCACGCATAGGGTATGTTCCCTAAGTTTCCATGAGCTTGTGAGGAGGTATCAGTGGTGGAGTGTGTCAGCAAATGCCACCCCCCCAGACTGTAAGATGGTGTCAATTAGCTCTTCCTATAACAATGTCATCATTTGTCACCATAAACCTGCAAGAAAACACAACACGTCTACAGAAATGATCGCTGAGGAAATTGCAGGTCTTATGTAGGTAAGCTTTATCTTCGCTCTCTATCTCAGTCAACTGTTGCCAAATCTCCTCGCTCTCAGTTATGTCTGAAGGTGGTGTGCTGGGGTAAGAAGGAGCTACTGGCCAAATCTCCTCGCTCTCAGTTATGTCTGAAGATGGTGTGCTGGGGTAAGAAGGAGCTACTGGCCAAATCTCCTCGCTCTCAGTTATGTATGGAGGTGGTGTGCTGAGGTAAGAAGGAGCTACTGGCCAAATCTCCTCGCTCTCAGTTATGTCTGAAGATGGTGTGCTGGGGTAAGAAGGAGCTACTGGCCAAATCTCCTCGCTCTCTGTTATGTATGGAGGTGGTGTGCTGAGGTAAGAAGGAGCTACTGGCCTAATCTCCTCGCTCTCAGTTATGTATGAAGGTGGTGTGCTGAGGTAAGAAGGAGCTACTGGCCAAATCTCCTCGCTCTCAGTTATGTCTGAAGATGGTGTGCTGGGTAAGAAGGAGCTACTGGCCAAATCTCCTCGCTCTCAGTTAAGTATGGAGGTGGTGTGCTGAGGTAAGAAGGAGCTACTGGCCAAATCTCCTCGCTCTCAGTTAAGTATGGAGGTGGTGTGCTGAGGTAAGAAGGAGCTACTGGCCAAATCTCCTCGCTCTCAGTTATGTATGGAGGTGGTGTGCTGAGGTAAGAAGGAGCTACTGGCCAAATCTCCTCGTTCTCAGTTATGTCTGAAGGTGGTGTGTTGGGGTAAGAAGGAGCTACTGGCCAAATCTCCTCGCTCTCTGTTATGTATGGAGGTGGTGTGCTGAGGTAAGAAGGAGCTACTGGCCAAATCTCCTCGCTCTCAGTTATGTATGAAGGTGGTGTGCTGAGGTAAGAAGGAGCTACTGGCCAAATCTCCTCGCTCTCAGTTATGTCTGAAGATGGTGTGCTGGGGTAAGAAGGAGCTACTGGCCAAATCTCCTCGCTCTCAGTTAAGTATGGAGGTGGTGTGCTGAGGTAAGAAGGAGCTACTGGCCAAATCTCCTCGCTCTCAGTTAAGTATGGAGGTGGTGTGCTGAGGTAAGAAGGAGCTACTGGCCAAATCTCCTCGCTCTCAGTTATGTATGAAGGTGGTGTGCTGAGGTAAGAAGGAGCTACTGGCTAAATCTCCTCGCTCTCAGTTATGTATGAAAGTGGTGTGCTGAGGTAAGAAGGAGCTACTGGCCAAATCTCCTCGCTCTCAGTTATGTATGGAGGTGGTGTGCTGAGGTAAGAAGGAGCTACTGGCCAAATCTCCTCGCTCTCAGTTATGTATGAAGGTGGTGTGCTGAGGTAAGAAGGAGCTACTGGCCAAATCTCCTCGCTCTCAGTTATGTATGGAGGTGGTGTGCTGAGGTAAAAAGGAGCTACTGGCCAAATCTCCTCGCTCTCAGTTATGTCTGAAGGTGGTGTGCTGGGGTAAGAAGGAGCTACTGGCCAAATCTCCTCGCTCTCAGTTATGTATGGAGGGGTGTGCAGAGGTAAGAAGGAGCTACTGGCCAAATCTCCTCGCTCTCAGTTATGTATGAAGGTGGTGTGCTGAGGTAAGAAGGAGCTACTGGCCAAATCTCCTCGCTCTCAGTTATGTCTGAAGATGGTGTGCTGGGGTAAGAAGGAGCTACTGGCCAAATCTCCTCGCTCTCAGTTAAGTATGGAGGTGGTGTGGTGAGGTAAGAAGGAGCTACTGGCCAAATCTCCTCGCTCTCAGTTAAGTATGGAGGTGGTGTGCTGAGGTAAGAAGGAGCTACTGGCCAAATCTCCTCACTCTCAGTTATGTATGAAGGTGGTGTGCTGAGGTAAGAAGGAGCTACTGGCTAAATCTCCTCGCTCTCAGTTATGTATGAAGGTGGTGTGCTGAGGTAAGAAAGAGCTACTGGCCAAATCTCCTCGCTCTCAGTTATGTATGGAGGTGGTGTGCTGAGGTAAGAAGGAGCTACTGGCCAAATCTCCTCGCTCTCAGTTATGTATGAAGGTGGTGTGCTGAGGTAAGAAGGAGCTACTGGCCAAATCTCCTCGCTCTCAGTTATGTATGGAGGTGGTGTGCTGAGGTAAGAAGGAGCTACTGGCCAAATCTCCTCGCTCTCAGTTATGTATGAAGGTGGTGTGCTGAAGTAAGAAGGAGCTACTGGCCAAATCTCCTCGCTCTCAGTTATGTCTGAAGGAGGTGTGCTGGGGTAAGAAGGAGCTACTGGCCAAATCTGCTCGCTCTCAGTTATGTATGAAGGTGGTGTGCTGAGGTAAGAAGGAGCTACTGGTCAAATCTCCTCGCTCTCAGTTATGTATGAAGGTGGTGTGCTGAGGTAAGAAGGAGCTACTGGTTAAATCTCCTCACTCTCAGTTATGTATGAAGGTGGTGTGCTGAGGTAAGAAGGAGCTACTGGCCAAATCTCCTCGTTCTTAGTTATGTATGGAGGTGGTGTGCTGAGGTAAGGAGCTACTGGCCAAATCTCCTCGCTCTCAGTTATGTATGAAGGTGGTGTGCTGAGGTAAGAAGGAGCTACTGGCCAAATCTCCTCGCTCTCAGTTATGTATGGAGGTGGTGTGCTGAGGTAAGAAGGAGCTACTGGCCAAATCTCCTCGCTCTCAGTTATGTATGAAGGTGGTGTGCTGAGGTAAGAAGGAGCTACTGGCCAAATCTCCTCGCTCTCAGTTATGTCTGAAGGTGGTGTGCTGGGGTAAGAAGGAGCTACTGGCCAAATATCCTCGCTCTCAGTTATGTCTGAAGGAGGTGTGCTGGGGTAAGAAGGAGCTATTGGCCAAATCTCCTCGCTCTCAGTTATGTATGAAGGTGGTGTGCTGAGGTAAGAAGGAGCTACTGGCCAAATCTCCTCACTCTCAGTTATGTATGGAGGTGGTGTGCTGGGGTAAGAAGGAGCTACTGGCCAAACTCCTCGCTCTCAGTTATGTCTGAAGGTGGTGTGCTGAGGTAAGAAGGAGCTACTGGCCAAATCTCCTCGCTCTCAGTTATGTCTGAAGGTGATGTGCTGGGGTAAGAAGAAGCTACTGGCCAAATCTCCTCACTCTCAGTTATGTCTGAAGGTGGTAATAAGGATCTACTCGCCAAATCTCCTCGCTCTCAGTTATGTCTGAAGGTGGTGTGCTGAGGTAAGAAGGAGCTACTGGCCAAATCTCCTCGCTCTCAGTTATGTCTGAAGATGGTATGCTGGGGTAAGAAGGAGCTACTGGCCAAATCTCCTCGCTCTCTGTTATGTATGGAGGTGGTGTGCTGAGGTAAGAAGGAGCTACTGGCCAAATCTCCTCGCTCTCAGTTATGTATGAAGGTGGTGTGCTGAGGTAAGAAGGAGCTACTGGCCAAATCTCCTCGCTCTCAGTTATGTTTGAAGGTGGTGTGCTGGGGTAAGAAGGAGCTATTGGCCAAATCTCCTCGCTCTCAGTTATGTCTGAAGGAGGTGAGCTGGGGTAAGAAGGAGATACTGGCCAAATCTCCTCGCTCTCAGTTATGTCTGAAGGTGGTGTGCTGAGGTAAGAAGGAGCTACTGGCCAAATCTCCTCGCTCTCAGTTATGTATGAAGGTGGTGTGCTGAGGTAAGAAGGAGCTACTGGTTAAATCTCCTCGCTCTCAGTTATGTATGAAGGTGTTGTGCTGAGGTAAGAAGGAGCTACTGGCCAAATCTCCCCGCTCTCAGTTATGTATTGAGGTGGTGTGCTGAGGTAAGAAGGAGCTACTGGCCAAATCTCCTCGCTCTCAGTTATGTATGAAGGTGGTGTGCTGAGGTAAGAAGGAGCTACTGGCCAAATCTCCTCGCTCTCAGTTATGTATGGAGGTGGTGTGCTGAGGTAAGAAGGAGCTACTGGCCAAATCTCCTCGCTCTCAGTTAGTTCTGAAGATGGTGTGCTGGGGTAAGAAGGAGCTACTGGCCAAATCTCCTCGCTCTCTGTTATGTATGGAGGTGGTGTGCTGAGGTAAGAAGGAGCTACTGGCCAAATCTCCTCGCTCTCAGTTATGTATGAAGGTGGTGTGCTGAGGTAAGAAGGAGCTACTGGCCAAATCTCCTCGCTCTCAGTTATGTCTGAAGATGGTGTGCTGGGGTAAGAAGGAGCTACTGGCCAAATCTCCTCGCTCTCAGTTATGTATGAAGGTGGTGTGCTGAGGTAAGAAGGAGCTACTGGCCAAATCTCCTCGCTCTAAGTAATGTATGTAGGTGGTGTGCTGAGGTAAGAAGGAGCTACTGGCCAAATCTCCTCGCTCTCAGTTATGTATGAAGGTGGTGTGCTGAGGTAAGAAGGAGCTACTGGCCAAATCTCCTCGTTCTTAGTTATGTATGGAGGTGGTGTGCTGAGGTAAGGAGCTACTGGCCAAATCTCCTCGCTCTTAGTTATGTCTGAAGGTGGTGTGCTGGGGTAAGAAGGAGCTACTGGCCAAATCTCCTCACTCTCAGTTATGTATGGAGGTGGTGTGCTGAGGTAAGAAGGAGCTACTGGCCAAATCTCCTCGCTCTCAGTTATGTATTGAGGTGGTGTGCTGAGGTAAGAAGGAGCTACTGGCCAAATCTCCTCGCTCTCAGTTATGTATGAAGGTGGTGTGCTGAGGTAAGAAGGAGCTACTGGCCAAATCTCCTCGCTCTCAGTTATGTATGGAGGTGGTGTGCTGAGGTAAGAAGGAGCTACTGGCCAAATCTCCTCGCTCTCAGTTATGTATGAAGGTGGTGTGCTGAGGTAAGAAGGAGCTACTGGCCAAATCTCCTCGCTCTCAGTTATGTCTGAAGGTGGTGTGCTGGGGTAAGAAGGAGCTACTGGCCAAATCTCCTCGCTCTCAGTTATGTCTGAAGGAGGTGAGCTGGGGTAAGAAGGAGCTACTGGCCAAATCTCCTCGCTCTCAGTTATGTATGAAGGTGGTGTGCTGAGGTAAGAAGGAGCTACTGGCCAAATCTCTTCACTCTCAGTTATGTATGGAGGTGGTGTGCTGGGGTAAGAAGGAGCTACTGGCCAAATCTCCTCGCTCTCAGTTATGTCTGAAGGTGGTGTGATGGGGTAAGAAGGAGCTACTGGCCAAATCTCCTCGCTCTCAGTTATGTCTGAAGGTGGTGTGCTGGGGTAAGAAGGAGCTACTGGCCAAATCTCCTCACTCTCAGTTATGTCTGAAGGTGGGAATAAGGATCTACTGGCCAAATCTCCTCGCTCTCAGTTATGTCTGAAGGTGGTGTGCTGGGTAAGAAGGAGCTACTGGCCAAATCTACTCGCTCTCAGTTATGTCTGAAGGTGGTGTGATGGGTTAAGAAGGAGCTACTAGCCAAATCTCCTCGCTCTCAGTTATGTATGAAGGTGGTGTGCTGAGGTAAGAAGGAGCTACTGGCCAAATCTCTTCGCTCTCAGTTATGTATGAGGTGGTGTGCTGAGGTAAGAAGGAGCTACTGGCCAAATCTCCTCGCTCTCAGTTATGTATGGAGGTGGTGTGCTGAGGTAAGAAGGAGCTACTGGCCAAATCTCCTCGCTCTCAGTTATGTATGAAGGTGGTGTTCTGAGGTAAGAAGGAGCTACTGGCCAAATCTCCTCGCTCTCAGTTATGTATGGAGGTGGTGTGCTGAGGTAAGAAGGAGCTACTGGCCAAATCTCCTTGCTCTCAGTTATGTCTGAAGGTGGTGTGATGGGGTAAGAAGGAGCTACTAGCCAAATCTCCTCGCTCTCAGTTATGTCTGAAGGTGGTGTGCTGGGGTAAGAAGGAGCTACTGGCCAAATCTCCTCACTCTCAGTTATGTCTGAAGGTGGTGTGCTGGGGTAAGAAGGAGCTACTGGCCAAATCTTCTAGCTCTCAGTTATGTCTGAAGGTGGTGTGCTGGGGTAAGAAAGAGCTACTGGCAACCTTGACTAACCAGGTCAGTTATGCCCTTCCCACGTGGCAATACATGTATTCGTGAACCTGTTCTAAGAAACATTTTAACTCAGAAAAGACTAAAAGTTACATTATAAAGTTGTGCACTATTTTTAAAATATTTAAAATAATTTCTTTAAAATAAAATAAGTCAATCTAATTACACATTTCTGTTTGCAATAAATTACTTCTTTATGTCAAACACAGTAAAAAACCAAAAGAAGAAAGTGTTTTAAAAAAGGACAATATGTTATTTTACAAAATATGCATCGTCTATGCCTCATCAGATTATTTTAAACCTTTATATATATTCTCAAAATAATTTAATAAGCTATAAAATTGTAAACTCACAGGTGTAACAATATCGTGTAAAATATATAAGTAGACATTTCTTACATAAAGATAATTTTGGTTTTGTAAATACATTAAATATATGTTTTGCTACAGATATTATTGATTGTTGTCTACCTCAGTGATCTTGGGGTGAAGTGCTTGCCTCAGGGTTCGATGATTGTGGGTTTAAACCGGGGCCTACGCTAGCTACGGGCCTGCATGCTACTGGCGTGACGTCACAGAGAGAGGCGGTAGGCTGCCGCGGCGCTCCATTAGTTAGCACGGCGTTAACTCGTGACGACCAACTAAAACTTAATTTTACAAGTAATGTTACTGCCTAGGGTTTATTATGGGTATGGCGTTTTTATGCAGCATTCTTACTGAATATAATAGTGAATATGGTTTAATTTACATATTACCTAGTCCAAGCCATACAATTGAAATACTGTAATAGAACGTCAAAGCAATAGCATTTACAGATATAATTTACTAAAACCATTTCCCAATATCGTGTCGGCTACCATTTTTTATAATTGAGAATCTTTGAGTAATTGTTTGCTAGGCTATAGGTTTTATAATTTTTTGACAGTTTCATAGCAACATAGTAATTTTATGTAAGGCAATAAAATATTAAAAACTATTACATGAAGGCTATGGCAACGCATGATATTTTTAATTTTTTGTGGGGCCAGATCAAAGCTTAGCGGTAAAGATTTATTTTCACCACGTGCTAAACACATTCAATTAAATTCATTTAAGTTGTCCTACTTTTTAAAAATCATCAGAATACAAAATCACTAAACAAATCTACAAACAGAAATAATAAAATAATTTAGGTTTTTAATTAAACTTATCAAGGGATGACATTATGTACAAAAGCTTAGCGCTTCTGTTCTTCTGCCCATCACCACCAAATAATAAAATAAAAATAAGCTAATTATTTCTCTTCACTCACAGTTAACCACTTTTTTTTTTACCAAAACACTAGAAAAAGTTTTTATCCAGACAACTTTTTTACTTTTCGTTTTTCATTTTTTTTCTGGCCTAATCTGTCTTTGATAACTTTGGTGTAATTATTAAGAAGGATATTACAAAAAATTGAAACAAGCCTCTTTACAATATAAAAATGAGGTGATTTACATTCAAAACAAATAGATGAACACAAGTTTGAACTCTCCTTTAGCAAGTCCATTGCTAAACTAAACAACATGTTTTTTTGAGACTTCTTTTCCCAAAAACATTTCTTCGTGAACTGGGCTTGTTAAACGTTTGAATAACTTTAAAACGTTACTTAAAATATGCACAAGTTCGGGCTTCGGTTTTTTAAGACCCCCTCTATCAATAAACTTTAAATATTGGGTGTTTTCTTTCGCAGCAACATCTTCTCCTGCAATAACACACTCATACCTCATAACATTCTTACACGATGTACAGTTTTTAAGTTTTTCGATCTTGTGAACAGCGTAGCCTGCTATGTATATCAGAGTCATTAGTTCATTTTGTGAAGTTTCTAAGTTTTTAACTTCATCATATACATTTGGACAGTCTGCCAAAACATCACTTTCAGTTAGTTCCTTGTCGTCTCTTTCTTCATCTTCTTCTAAACTTAAATCTTTGATGGAGAACTCTCCCGCTTTGTATGATTGTATTTTTAACAGAGATATGGCTTTTATTTTTCTTTCTGATTCCAGAATTTCCGTCACACTTATGTGGTAATTCCCTCCACTCATCTGGCGGTATTGACCAAACCTGGACTCTATGTTATCATTCTGAAATTTTCCTAACAAAACATAATTTAGTATATCTGTGTATAGGAGATACTTACACATCTCTATCATTGCTAGGGTTGTGTGTGTGAAAGAAAAATTTCTCAGTTTCCCACAAAGACTACCTCGTATCTTCTTTTCTCCGAAAAAATCAAATGAAGACCATTGTTTTAACCAATCTACTAGACTTATAAGAAATGTAATTCTTTTGTCAGTGGTCGATGTGACAGGCTTTCTTAGTTCATCTCTTAAAGCAATCCCAGAAAATTTACTTTTAGTATTAACAAGGTTCCACCAAGTTAATATGACTAAAATGAATTCACAAGTACCTGTTATGTCCCCTCCAATGATTTTCAGGGCAGCAATGTTTTTTTCATCAAAAAGCCTGTGACATAAAGTTACGTTTTGCCTTTCTATGTTACTAGGGTACAAAACTTTTCTTGATAAACTTGGAGCCAATTTCACTGGCTGTTCTTGTTCTGTCCTATGCAGGGTTTTAAGATGACTTAGGCTGGCACACATTCTGTTTTGCGGGAAATTTATTTTAGATAATTCCGATTCGGACGTTGATATTTGCTTTAGTAGGACCTCGGGTTCAGGAAATATTAAGGTTTGGTTTGTATCTTGTTGGTTCAGCCAATTGTTTCGAATGCATTTAAATATATGCACTGTGTCAAATAACAAAAATACCTTGTCTGCTTCGTTGTAAGGGTTTGTGATAAAAAGTTGCATTTCCCCCCCACACAACAAGTCAAACATTTTTCTATTCACCCTATTGTTGTCCGATATAATGCTAACTACTCGAAACCTTATTGAAGTTAGAAGCTCCAATACACTAAGCATCAGTTTGTGAAGATCTTCGCCATTCATATGAATTTGGGGGAATAGGCCAACAACGTCTTTATAATTGGATGTTATGGAGGAAATCATAAAAGTTTGAACAGTTTCGGCAACCTGAGGGCCTCCTCCTTTTATCACCATGCCTTCAATTTTCCCGCCTTTGTAAGTAACATCGGGTCGTACATAGACCTCATCAACTAAAATATTTACAAATAGTTCACTGCTTTCTAATAGATCTTTCTTTTTCTTGAGGTAAGAACCTTGTTGCTTACTTATTCCTGATGTTCCAGGACCCAACTTCATTTTGAAACTATCTAAATATCTGTGGTGAGGCAGAGTTAGTATTTCACTGTTTCGTAAAGATATATAACCTGCAGGACATGTAAAACAAAATGTACATGCCCATATCAACATTCTTGTTGAATACCGAGGTGATTCAGCTACAATGAGGCCTAGCTGTTCCTCAATGAATTCCAGTTTTGATTTATCCCTATCGCTAATATTTTCCAAACACTGGCATTTATGTAATATTTCTTGAGACAACATTATGTGAGATTTAAATATTTCTTTTACATTATATTTCTCTTGAGAAATCAACTTATTTGAAGCCTCCAGTATTAATATTAACTTAGACCACAATCTACACGTGGTATCATTAACTGAGCCTACTAGTCTAAATACATGTTCAGTTACTTCTACATTCTTGTAATACACTTTAGTTTCCATAACATTATTTATACATACAGAAATTACAATAGATGGGATCCTTCTATAGGAAGGTTTAGTTTGTAAAATATTATTTTATTTTCTCCATTTAAGATTAAATACCCTTGTTCCTTGTTATAGTGTTCTGAAACATTTAATCTAAAATCAGCAAAGTAGCAAAGTTTAGGATATTATCTTTCCCAGCTATTTCAATTTCTTTCTGTTTTTTAAGAATTTTAATTTCTTGTTGTCTTTCTTCAGGCGTCTGTCTTTTTTTTGGCAAGGTCTTAGACAAATATGAGGGTAAATTGTTTAAAATTGTTGGGTATGAACCAATTTTTAATCTAGGTTTGTCTCTTCTACAAGATAAAATGGTACCATCGGGCCTTTTTACGGAGTCTTCTCTAATAATATCTGATTCCGTAAAATGATCCTCACATACGACCGAGTACGTGGAAGGGATAAAATTGTCTCTGTGAATGGACCGAATCCATTTTTGTCTGAGCGTTTCATCACTGGGAAATTTGAATACGGATTTTATATTAGTGGATTCATAGTTGGATTTACATCCAGGTACACAGCATTTTAAAGGCATTGAAACTAATGTTGAATAATGTACTAACAGCAGATTACACTCATACAACACTCACTATACAAATGAACTAGTTAAACAACACAACACTATAGTCACCTCTTAAACAACTCACATAACCAATTAAACAATAAATCAACCTGTACAGTAGCCAGTGCAGGGGGAACTAACGTTGTGACAGATCGGACAGGACCGCCGTTCGGCCTGATGTCACACTGGTGGTGGGGGGAAAGCATGCAGGCCCGATAGCTAGCGTAGGCCCCGTTTAAACCCAGCCGGAATTAACGGATTTTTCTTGAGCGATAAAAATTATGTAGCACAACTTCCTTCGGAGGGGAAGTAAATACGTAGTCTCGTGTCGATTTCGGCGTGTAAAACATAATATAATAATATAACATAAAGTGCTCAAGTGAGAGGAGAAGAATGGAAGCAATAAAGGAGGAAGAGTGGTGGAAGGATAGAGGAAGATGGAGGAATTTTACTTAACTACTCTACCACAGGCTGGAAACGATGATGATGATGATGATGATATAATAATTATTGTATTCGTCCCACACCACTCTAAAAAGCCAGCAAACGAAAATAGCACGTTCCTGTTAATAACCACAAGTCTGATTATGTTAAACTATTCCCTCAAACATGTTCCTTCAAGAGTTGGGTGACGTTTGCTTGAAACATAAATTATTAAAACCGATAAATATGTCGACAGTGGATGTTGGTCATATTGTATTTTTCATAAATGTGTACTATGATCTGATTTTCATAGAAAGCTCATATTGCCACAATGGTGGCGAAAAAACAAAAATTACAATCGTATTTAATTTTCTTAGTGTGTTTAAATTAAAGTTATAAAGAGCAGTAATGCATAAGAAAGTATTATCGGAAGATTTGATAGCTTTTAGATGAACTTTATAATTATTAATAATAAGATAAGAAATATTCATAAAAAAGCCAAATTTTAGTGACTTTTAATCATTGTTGGTGGTTGAAACTCTAAAGTGAGCTTTTAATAATATATTAAAAAACATCCGATTGTAACTAGGTTTAAATATCTACCCAAAACACATTTTTCAAATATAAATTATTAAATGTATGTGGAGAAACTCGTATAGACAGAGTCAGTGATAAATGGGTGCTGAAGGAGTGTGGTCTGAAAGGTAATCCAACAAGTCAATGTGAAAGAAGAGTGTTACGTTGGTTTGTGCTTGTTGAGAGGATGAGTGTGGATCGAGTGAAGATGCAAATATATGAAGGTAGAGTGTGTGGCTCAAAGGAAGGTAACCAGGTAAGACGTGGCTAAATGTTGTAGATGAATGTGTGAAAGAAATAAACATTAAAGTTTTAATAATAAAAGATCACGTATGACTCGGTGTATGGATGTTGAAGAAAGTATGTAAGGACAGGGAAGTGTGGAGAAAGTTAGTGAGGATGGATTAAGTACGAGTTGTTGGTTTTGAGATATACGCACGGTTTCTTACCTATCCAGCAAGGTAACAGCTTCATTGGTAAATATGTATATAAAATAGAATCAAAATGTATTAAAAATAACAATATATACAGTGAACAACTCCTTAGACAAAATAACAAACTACAAAATTGTCTCTTGAGGTGTCAGTTGGACAATTTGTTCACTCTTCTCCCACAGTTTCCTGGCGAGGCCTTCATCCCGTGCCTTGGCTGAAGGCGTCACTTCCTGCAACATAAACACAACACCCGCCCGGGATTTGAAC
Source organism: Timema cristinae (assembly GCA_039000515.1). Lineage (NCBI taxonomy): Eukaryota > Metazoa > Arthropoda > Insecta > Phasmatodea > Timematidae > Timema > Timema cristinae. Next base: position 29,066,983 of record JBCFYV010001001.1, on the reverse strand, counting down.
CTTCATCTCTCCATCATCAGCAGTCTAGTCTACCGCCACAGTAGCACCTTAGACCATGCGGCCACCGAAGTGGGTTAGTATCATATTATACCGCGAGAGTAGTACCGTGTGCTGCAAATATTTTAGGCTTATCAAGTGTAACGTGCTTTTAAAGTATACAAAACACTGCATTAAGGTGGTTTCACACTGGAGGACTGTCCCTACCATGTTCTGATGTTTTGGTCATCGTAGTTACCTTTGGCACAGAGTTTGTCTAATCTCTCCTTACAAATATGTCCTTTAATGAGATTATTCATCGTATTCTATTTAGGTTGAAAATTATATATTTGTGCCAAAATGTATTACGTTATCTTCGTCCATAACTAAAGGCTGTATTTGATAGTTGTATTGGAATGTTCTGCAGCCATTGTATAAATGTGGACAGTAACCTTTGTGAAAGTTCGGCTCGCACTTTCCGGGAGAAGCCGAACTAGGAGGAAAGTCACAGGGTCGACCATAGGGTGCTCGGAGCTCAATTCACACTGACAGGACTGTGTGACTACCATAATGAGCCGGGACCTTGGGAGAACACTTTTGAAGTAATCCAAGATGACAAAGTCGGAGCACAGTCCTGTCAGTGTGAACCATATTTAAATGTAAATAGCCTGTCTTTCATGCAGCGAGCTGCGCTTGATCGGGTTCTACCACCAGGAGCACTGTTGTCAACTAGTCTCTCTCAAATCACCCCATTTACCCGGATTGTGTTTACTAGTACTCAGTTATGGCAGTTGAGAATAAGATTTTTCAGTTATTCAGACACACTCTGGACTCATATTTCTCAGTCTCAAAATGGAACGCAATCCGTTTCCACGAATGCGAACTGATACAAAACTTGTTGGGAACTGCACATGCGTGATACGTGGAAACTCCCACTGCTCTCTGTACAGTCAACTACACCAACTGCAGGTATTATGGAGAAAAGCTTTATCTTCGCTCTCACTCAGTCAACTGTTGCCAAATATCCTCGCTCTCAGTTATGTCAGAAGATGATGTGCTGGGTAAGAAGGAGCTACTGGCAACCTCGAATAACCAGCGTTGCCAAACTTGTCATATATTTGAGTGGGAATTGACCACATGAAAACGAGAGAATGACAACGATGTTTCCCAATAGTAACCATGCAGTTCCCTCAGAAATGATATCCGATGTATATATTATTAGAGATTACATTTTTTATTTTAAAACGGTGGACTATAATGTTTAGAATTGTATGCTAAATAATAATAATAATAATAATAAAATAATAATAATAATAATAACAGTATCAATATGATTTTCTCACCTTACATTCAGCAAAATACTTCCCCGTGACTCCTTCCACCTGCTCTGACACAGCAAGATGAATTGTGGTCTGGGCTCCTTCAACAACATCCTATGAGGAACGAGATACAATAATGGTTCAAAACATTGTGTGCTAAAAGTCCATTGAGATCTCTATACTACTGGAGGACTCACACGAACACAACATTTGTCAATGACCAAAACGTGACGTTCAATCTGGTCGTCTGTTAGGGACATAAACCCCCCCCCCCCCCCTGGCTTTGATCTCATTTCTCGCATGGTACCAGCATGTTACTGAAAGACTAAGGATGTTTTATCTTTGTTTATAAAGTGCACTTACTATGAATTGTAATAGCCCTGCCTTCGATTGGGATGTTTGTTTAAAACTAGCATAACAGTGTTGAAACGAAGCAAGTGAAATAACTGGGATAGTCTTACTTGTAATGAGTTAGTAAACATTAGGAAAGAACGCTGACAACTCATAACAACTTGTTCCCGTTGTGCTCAGCAATTGACAAGATTTGCAGTAAAAAGGCTTCTGTTTTATAACAATCGGGGCTGACAAAATAATATCTATTCAGAGGGGTCACTCTGCCTGTTTTCGGGGCCACGCGTATTTGAAAATAGTTTCATCGGGTACTTGTGCTGGAGGGCAACCCTCATGCCCAAAGTACAGGGTTTGAATCCGTCAGCCATCGGTTAGTTATTGCTTACCAAGACATTTCTTTCACGCACTTTCACGTCAACTTATCTATATCTTTTTGTGACATCTTTTTAACATCACATTTTTGTAGTAACTCTTAGTGCTATTAATAAACCCTAAAAAGCAAAGCCTTCTATAAATTACGAACCTAACCATCTACCTTTCCCCCAGCCTTCCCCGCAAGCTATCCTGGCGGATTAGGCTCGTAGGGAGGGGGAAGAGGGACTCTTACCATAGTGGAATCATGCAAGGTAAGTGTGCTACCTTACAGGGTAGACGAAGGTTGCAAGATAGAAATGTTTCGGCTCAATTTACCTTCAGACCATTCTAAGGAAGAATAGTAGAACTTGTCTGAGTCCAGGCGGCACATGTCTCCAGATTCCGGTCACTATCACCCCAGGGTGCAAACAGTTTGACGTCACTCCTGAAAAAACACGCACCGTTCATTTTGTTTTAATTTGATACAAATTAACTTTCTTATGACTTTTTTTAAACATATGATTAAAGGGCCGAAATTATAAAGCTAATTCGAATGGCAACAGTTATCCCACCTTCTTCGGTGGCCGCATGGTCTAAGGCGCTACTCTCGCAGTAGACTAGACTGCCGATGACAGGGAGGTCAAGGTTTGAATCTTGATCGGGTGTACTGAGGGTGGTTTTTTAAAATGGTTTTCCACTCTACCTTCATGCAAATGCGGGCACATATCCTAAAAATATGACCTTTCCAATCCCTAATACATTTAACGTAATTAGTACATAAGTGTCTAAACCGAACGGGTAGTAAGACGCAGTGATTAAAAAAACCAGTCCCCCCCTGAGGAGTGATTTAAAGCAGGGGGGGAAACTGTCGTCATTATAATGACCTTCATAATGTAGACCCTCATGTGGTATGAATGAGAAAGGCATCATTAAGGTAAGTTGTACCCGCATTCACGTCTTACGAGCTCCCTATGCCATTATAATAGTTCCTACGGGAGCAGCACTCTTGCTAGCCATCCCTGTTACGCCCCCCTATCCCCCTCCAGGATGATTGAAACACTTTAAGGCTCCGTCATGCCCCCGGGGGTTTCCAGTTAGCTGTTAGCTTTTGGAACTAGACTGAAAAAGAACCTGACAAGGACTGAAACAACGATCTGATGATTTCAGTGGTCTTATGGCAAGATGCTCACCTCGTGGGTTCAAACCCAGCCGGAGCTCACGTTTTTTTTAGCGATAAAAAACATTAGCGCAACTTCCTACGGACGGAAAGTGAAGCCATCAGTCCTAATGTCGATTGTATCATGTAAAAGAACCCTGGAAGGTATGTGAAAATACCTCTCCCGGCAAAATTGGAAGGCTCTTTCTCTCTTGCTAGTAAATATTCTCGAGTGCTGATCTAATCAGTCGGTTCAGAAAGTGCAACCAACGATTGTCACACCATGGCTACCGTCGTGCCCCCACTGGGGGGGGGGGGGGGGGGGGGAGGGACTTGTGTCATGTGCTGGCCCCAGACCTAGCACGATCATTGCCAACCAGCTCTTATATTTTTAATATGATACGGTAGACGGATACAAAAAAAAAAAGGATGCATTAAATTAAAACAGGTTTTGATACAATTTATGATCTTAGTACATTGTTTCAAATGAAGTAAAACTATTTATAAATGTTTCTGGGATGAAAATCTCCCTCATCAACCACATAAATGTATAGTCGGAATTTTGGGAAGTCCTCCCCCCTCCCCCCAATAGAACAGCAACAAAAACAACTAAATAAAAGTCGACAAATTTATCATCACAAGTTTCTTGTGGAACCCTCCAGTTCATCTGTTATAAATAATGTTAAATCAACAAAGTAAGCAAAGTAATTTTAGTGTTAATTTATAATATTATGTAATTGTTTTACAACCACATTTATTGTATTTTACATGGCGGCCAGTCTCCTCTGGAAATTGGTCCAAAGGTTGCTTGCCATTTCCCACAGCCAAAGGCAACTAACCTCGGTTGATATCTTGCGATTAGGAAATTTTAATATATATAATTATATATAAAGCGAAGTGTTCATCTATCTGTAATAATATTTTTGGTTAATATTAAGTTTTCATATTGTCACTATGGTAAAGAACACCCCCGAGCTGTCTCTCAGCTGACGAGATGGTTAAAAGCAGAATATGTACTTACCGGTGCCGTCAAGTATTTTGGCCAGGTGGATGGACGTGAGCATGTTGGCCAGTTTACTATTAGGATACAATGTTATCCAATTGAACGACTTCTCGCCGTTCAAGTTGTCCACACTGAGGTTTGATATTCTGTGCATCACCGACGAAACTGTTACAATGCGGCTTGGGGCGGATTTTTTCAGCAGACCTGTATAAAAACAACTGGATAGTGTCCTTTTCTTTTAACTCTTCGTAACCTGTTAGTTTGGGACTGTTAATTAGTTAGTGACTTGATTTAATATGGACAAACAAAATAGGAATTCTGTACATAATATTATAATATGTCTTTCCAACCCCCCTCCCCCCAGAATTTCCTAGATGAACTAGAAGTGTGTATGTTTCCACAACCTCCAGAAGCCCCTAAGTCCTAGAAGTGTGTATGTTTCCACAACCTCCAGAAGCCCCTAGGCGTCCTAGAAGTGTGTATGTTTCCACAATCTCCAGAAGCCCCTAGACGTCCTAGAAGTGTGTATGTTTCCACAACCTCCAGAAGCCCTAGATGTCCTAGAAGTGTGTATGTTTCCACAACCTCCAGAAACCCCTAGATGTCCTAGAAGTGTGTATGTTTCCACAACCTCCAGAAGCCCCTAGATGTCCTAGAAGTGTGTATGTTTCCACAACCTCCAGAAGCCCCTAGATGTCCTAGAAGTGTGTATGTTTCCTCAACCTCCAGAAGCCCCTAGATGTCCTAGAAGTGTGTATGTTTCCCACAACCTCCAGAACCCCTAGATGTCCTAGAAGTGTGTATGTTCCCAACACTCCAGAAGCCCCTAGATGTCCTAGAAGTGTGTATGTTTCCACAACCTCCAGAACCCCTAGATGTCCTAGAAGTGTGTATGTTCCACAACCTCCAGAAGCCCCTAGATGTCCTAGAAGTGTGTATGTTTCCACAACCTCCAGAAGCCCTAGATGTCCTAGAAGTGTGTATTTTTCCACAACCTCCAGATGGCCCTAGATGACCTAGAAGTGTGTATGTTTCCACAACCTCCAGAAGCCCCTAGACGTCCTAGAAGTGTGTATGTTTCCACAATCTCCAGAAGCCCCTAGATGTCCTAGAAGTGTGTATGTTCCCACAACCTCCAGAAGCCCCTAGATGTCCTAGAAGTGTGTATGTTTCCACAACCTCCAGATGGCCCTAGATGACCTAGAAGTGTGTATGTTTCCACAACCTCCAGAAGCCCTAGACGTCCTAGAAGTGTGTATGTTTCCACAACCTCCAGAAGCCCCTAGACGTCCTAGAAGTGTGTATGTTTCCACAACCTCCAGAAGCCCCTAGATGTCCTAGAAGTGTGTATGTTTCCACAACCTCCAGAAACCCCTAGATGTCCTAGAAGTGTGTATGTTCCCACAACCTCCAGAAGCCCCTAGATGTCCTAGAAGTGTGTATGTTTCCACAACCTCCAGAAGCCCCTAGATGTCCTAGAAGTGTGTATGTTTTCCTCAACCTCCAGAAGCCCTAGATGTCCTAGAAGTGTGTATGTTCCCACAACCTCCAGAAAGCCCTAGATGTCCTAGAAGTGTGTATGTTTCCACAACCTCCAGAAGCCCCTAGATGTCCTAGAAGTGTGTATGTTTCCACAACTCCAGAAACCCTAGATGTCCTAGAAGTGTGTATGTTCCCACAACCTCCAGAAGCCCCTAGATGTCCTAGAAGTGTGTATGTTTCCACAACCTCCAGAAGCCCCTAGATGTCCTAGAAGTGTGTATTTTTCCACAACCTCCAGATGGCCCTAGATGACCTAGAAGTGTGTATGTTTCCACAACCTCCAGAAGCCCCTAGACGTCCTAGAAGTGTGTATGTTTCCACAACCTCCAGAAGCCTCTAGATATCCATTTGTAAAGTAAAACCAAGCTATTGACATATTTTAAAGTCATAATTGGACTGGTGATGATCATTTCGAAAGGTATAGAAAAGGGTAGACGGTAGCATATTGGGAAATTCATTAGGATCTTAAGTTGTAAAAAGGTTGAGAACCCCTGGCTTAGATGGGTAGTAAGAGATGGAGCAAGAAAAAAAAGTAGTAACACTAAACGTAATATGTACCAATTTTTTGAAAATGGATCTGCCAATTCTGATCACATTCAAGTTATTTATAGAAAGTATTAAGTTCATATCAAATGTAAACAATAAAAACAAAATTCATTCAATTTTATTTTATTTGTCAAAACCCTTAGTGCTATAATTCATAAAAAGTTAGGTATATTTTCTTAGTATTTGAAATTAAAAAACAACAACTAGTGTTAAAAGCACTAACGTATACATTTTAAAAGTGAAGTGGCTTCACTTAAAAATACAAGAAACAAACAAATATAGAAATAATAAATATGTTCTTATCTAGTTAACGCATTATAACTATCCTTGCTCACCATCAGAGTTGTTAAGTGGAAGATCAACAATATAAATCATCAGGAAAGTGTCATTTTTCAACTGAAGTAACACCGAAAGAGATTATAAGACATTTTCTGACACAACTAATATGACTACTATACATGGCACCTCGCCATAGCCCTCAGGCTATATTTGTGACGCGTTGTTATTGTGAGGAATTTGTAAACATCCTAACAAGTGAACATAGAGTCCGTATCTGTGTATGAAGGGTGATATCTGAGTATGAAAAACTATAGACCATTTTCTGTATGAAGGGATAGTACGTGTTCCCCCGAATCGATTTTTGAGAATGGATAATTGGTGATGGATTATCGATGATCGAGAGGGTTTAAAACACGGATATTATAAAATATATATTTATTCTAATTGGTGATTAATTATCAGGAAGCCCTCCCACCTACAGCGCCTGCAACATCGAAAACTGTCTATATTTTCAAAAAGTTCCTTCATATCAAAACCGGCCTATAGCCCTCCAGTCACCTTGGATATGTTGATTGCCTCACAACAACCTTGGCGAGGACTTCGTGAGAGTTTGTAAACATCCCTGTTTTTTTCGTGGTTGTGTAACAAAGCAAACGACTATAAATAGACCTCGAGATCTTTACACTCGTTCAATATAATTTGTGATTTCATCCTATAAACATCAAGATGAGTTTTGACGATCTTGAAAACTGGTTCAATTTCGGTAAGTTTAAAAAGTTTTGTATATTTTAATGGGTAACTATTTTACATGATAAAAAGTCTTTGGTGTACAGAGGTATTTGCTCTTTACAGACTTCCAAGAAGACACAACACCGGCGCCCACAGGAACTATTCAAACGCGGTCTCCAGATCTGTTGGGGCTTTTTACCAATGAGGGGGTTTGCACGGCGGGTAATTTCCGGCTTTAAATTTGAGCATGATTGGTGTGTAGTTTTTTTGCCCCTGTGATAGTAATTAATATGTATTTATTTAATTTCAGATTTTTGGGACACTGCACCACTGTCGCCGCCAGCCCAACAGATGGACGACGTGTCGGCCACTCAGGCCGAGCTCGAGCGGCTAGCCCCGGAGATCCGGGATGGTGTGCAGGCCCCGCTAGGGGTTCAAACCGACGTCACGGCAGCCATCCCTCATGCCGATGTTTTGACCGAACTTGAGCTACTAGATCAACTCTTATGTGAGTATCGACTATACTTGTAAATAGAAAGCTTATTTGACTTCCTCGCTACAACTGCTGCAGGGCAACAGAGAGAGAGAGAGAGGCAACCAACAATTCTGACGTTAAAAGCACAGCTGAAAATGTGGGTTTAACCTTTGTTAACGCGTATGTTTGGAACAATTATATTTAAAGTCTGTTGAGTCAGGGGTCCCGCGCTCGATTCCCGGGCATAGATGAAAATGTGGGTTTAAACATACGCCAAGTCATGTGAGGCTTTCTTTAACAACCTGATGAATATTCTAAACAGTTTGTTAGTTACATACGCCAAGTCATGTAAGGCTTTCTAAACAGTTAGTTACATACGCCAAGTCATGTAAGGCTTTTTAAACAGTTAGTTACATACGACAAGTCATGTAAGGCTTTCTTTAACAACCTGATGAATATTCTAAACAGTTAGTTACATACGCCAAGTCATGTAAGGCTTTCTTTAACAACCTGATGAATATTCTAAAAAGTTAGTTACATACGCCAAGTCATGTAAGGCTTTCTTTAACAACCTGATGAATATTCTAAACGGTTAGTTACATACGCCAAGTCATGTAAGGCTTTCTTTAACAATCTGATGAATATTCTAAACAGTTAGCTACAAACGCCAAGTCATGTAAGGTTTTCTTTAACAATGTGATGAATATTCTAAACAGTTAGCTACAAACGCCAAGTCATGTAAGGTTTTCTTTAACAACTGATGAATATTCTAAACAGCCAGTCACATATTCTTACAAATAATAAATTATTGTAAGTCCTAGGGTGTATTTATTACACACACACAATTTGCGAGGGGGGGGGGGGTCCCGGGTTCGATTCCTATTCATGTGTGTTTAACCTTTGTATTTATTACACACGTGTGTTATAGTTGAAATGGATGGGGAAAATGGCGGCCCACCGACAACCATCGCTGCCGCAACGCCGTTGCCGTAGTTTATGGTGATCCCGCGAACCTTGCACACCGTTTTTGTTTTGGCGGGATCGCCACCGACCAAATCCGGTACGCGTAATTCTTGGGACCACCAGATACAAAGGCGTCGATGAAGCTTCCCGGCCCGTAATCCTGAAGTTCGTCAGTGAGGTCACCTAAAAAGTCTCCGGTCGGTGGACTCTGATCACCGGGGCGTTCCGTGAACAGAACGCTATCCGTGTCGTGATACAAAACGCGGTCCCCCAATTGTTCAAGGATGCCGTATAAGTGCAACCTAGCCATAGCAGTCGTGTAGCACGCCACCGCCACACTCGTGTTAGGGTTAGGGCGCAACGCGTAAACGCGCATCCTTGTAATTGAGGAACATAACCTCGTCATTAACATCTATGACGCTGTCCACGGTGATGTACGGATCCGTCAGGTACTTGTGGACGCCCTGATAGTCGTTGACAACGGCTACGTGTGGTAAATCGGGTCTTTGCCCAAACTTTCCCCATAACGAATTTAAAAAGAGTTTAGCCAGTGTGCGGAGACCTGGGTTTTTACACACAGAATCGAAATCGAGTTTTACCCCTTCCCTTTCCTCATAATTTTGAATGTAAGCTAACTTTTCCTCTCGTGAGGTGCACCACTCTGGCCATCCGCTAGCTTCTTGTTTAATTTTCAAAAAAGTATCGATGTACCCATGAAACAGCCCGCCAGAACGTGTCTGACGGTCGTAAACAGATACATCGTACTCCCACACTTCGTGCACTGCTTCAACGGTGTAGCCTTTCTCAACGGCTTTCCGGATCTCGTCAATCACCCAGACGCCTGTCAACCAGCGATCTTTTTTGTCGTTGTGCCGACACGCGTCTTGGTTTTTCTCCTCCCCGCATTTCCTGCACAAGATGAACATCAACTTGTCGTGCATCCGTGTAGGCAATACGGGCAGGAATAAATCCCGCGGAGGCGTCACTGTAACTTTGGCTATGCCTTCTACTCGATCTATAGCGGGACAATTTGGCTCTAAGTGAATTTTGGGGTGGCCGACTGGGTATTTTTTGTACTTGCAAACGTACGGAGACAATGAACACACGTCCAAGTACCTGATCTTCTCTCCACAAGAAAGGTCAGTTTCGTGGAAGAGTTTGATACAATTTGTACGCCCGCCAAAGAATGCATCCCTGGGGCTGAGGGTCTCCTTAGTATACACCTCGTGCCGGAGTACAAATCGCTGCAAGTCCTTGTCTGTGCGTTTCATCGCGTTAAAAGTACACTCCCACATCTCTACGACCGTGTAGCCGGCGTTCTTAAACTTTTCCACGCAGGCCATGGTCGCTTCATAGCGCGTCTCCATGGTCTCGTGCGGCTGTTTTTGACGGGGGTGGTCCTGTCCGGATAACAGAGCGGACACCCGTGCCAATAACAGCCCCAGAACTGGAAGACGGTGGTGGTATCTCCAGCTTTAACAACACCGTCTACACGTCGCCCTAACACGTATTCCTCGCGGCCGTTACCCGCATGAAGGATAGACACACCGCGTTGATGGGCCTCCCAGCAGAGTCATTGTACTGCGACGTGCGACTTTTGGTCCGCGCACCGGTAGCCACCGTTAGGGACAATACCAACGGTATTCTCCTTAAGATGGCTTCGGCGGTAAACCAACATGGCCGCTCCAGTGATAGTACACGCCTCTCTGAAAGGATCCACCTTTGCTTTCTCCACGAGCATGTCTCTAAACTTTAGGCAGGCCTTCCGCAGGATCTCTACGTCTTTCACGCAATACAGTTCCAGCTCGCGGTTAAAATCAAAGACGTAATTTTCTTTGACCAACGCGTCATACCACTTCTCAAAGCGCTCCTTTCCCTCGACCGACATCTCGCCGACGCCGTAGTCCTCCTTTGGTGGCAAGGGACCCCTATACCCCGCGTTTTCTTTTTTGTTGAAAAAATGGGGGAAATGTCCCTTGTCCAAGCCGAACGTTTTGGGCATCTTGGACAACGACATGGGGAGAAAGTTCAGCGAGTCAATAAAGTGGAGCGGGCCGTAACGCATGGACATGATTTTCCCACCGTTCATTATAAGTTCTGGAGTCCATTTTTTCACCTCCATCATATATTTTAAAATAAAATCTCCATCATAGCCCTTGGCTATTATGGGCTAGGAGGGTGATGTCTTTAAATTTTGAAGCTTTAATTTGCTCTATAAATCCGAAAAATTGGGCCATTGTTGCATCACCCTTGAATATGCGAGTCCTATCGCCCCCGCAATCGGTGCAATGATTGTCATTTGCATCTATATGAAGACAGGCCTTGCAACACGACTGCACGACACAAAAGTTAGGTTCGTGCAGGTACGTGTTGACCGCACCTTGAAGAGGCGTTTCTTGTCTGCATTCAAAATCGTAAAATACAAACATGAAATTGCTCTTTTCCAGTGACGGCTTGGCTCGCTTCATATAACAGAAATGCCCAAAAGGGCGATGGGTCTCGCATACTCTACAAAAAGTCTCATAACACCTGTGTGAAAATTCTGCTCTTTCCAAACTGAAAAATTGTCCGCATACCTCGCAAACCTTTTTGACGTCACAGACCGACATGCGACCTCTGCAAAAACCGGAATGTTTATGGTTATCAAAACACTGCTGGTTTGAGAACCGACGCCCGCAATCTTTACAGGTCACAGATCGGCCTCCGCTACAGGCCGGTTTAGCGTAGCATCTTTTGCACGCGGATTCGCATTTGTGTTCATTCTTATTACTGAACGGCACACGGCACTCGCGGCAAAAGTACGAGCACTTAAACGCGGCTGTCAAAGATGTTATGACATCAAAATGGTTTTGCTTGTCGTCGTGAATATACAAATCAAGGTGCCTCTTAAAGGAATGTTCGGAGGGAGTAGGCCCCTCAAATAGGACCTGTCTCCCCGACGTTCCCTGAACACGGTGATTTTGTATTCGGTGAGGTATGTTTGAAATTGTTTCAGTTCGGTGAGTCCACCACCTTTCAAAAGATTCACACGGGCATCACTGCATAGTTCCTCTGCTTTGAGTTTTTGAATATTACGGCCCTCCTTTATGTATTTATAGGTGTTCACGTCCATGCATCCCGGTTCTCTTTTAACGTCACATATAGCCTTGGCGACAACCAATGCACGGGCGAGGCAAAGTGTGTCACCATTTTGAATAGTAATTATTCCTTTGTTATTTCGGCTATACGTGGTAGCGGGAGCGAGTTTATCACAATAACTTCTACCCCTCACGCGCGGCTCTTTAAAGTGGTGTAACTTGATATACAGAGGGGATGAAGTGAGGAACGAATCATTGCTTTGTAACACTCGTTCTACATTAGAGAGCACAGCCTTCGCGTCAAGCTGATCTGCTCGTCTAAAGGAAACGAACACAGGTCTTGACGAGGAGTCTGTGTTGACCAATAGTAGACCTACGTGATCCTCGGCGCTAACTCCATGATCCTGGAGACGTCCAAGCAAAGCATTGATTTGCTCCTCGAGCCAGGTTTTAGCGTCACGATCGCTCCCCGGCGTCCCTAATTGTATGATCAATTCACGACTGACATAAAAAAAAACGCCTCAATTGCTTAATTCTCTCTTCGACGATTCGGAGAGGGACGCCTTGAGGCAACGCTCCTCCTACCTGATTAATCGGGCCACTACTTGGTGCCGAAGACGGGCCAGCGATGGGTTGCGGGGACTCCCTCGGGGCTCGAACACCGTGCTGAGGCGTTGCGGCAGCGATGGTTGTCGGTGGGCCGCCATTTTCCCCATCCATTTCAACTATAACACACGTGTGTAATAGATAAAAAGATTAAACACACATGAATAGGAATCGAACCTGGGACCCCCCCTCGCAAATTGTGTGTGTGTAATAAATACACCCTAGGACTTACAATAATTTATTATTTGTAAGAATATGTGACTGGCTGTTTAGAATATTAATCAGGTTGTTAAAGAAAACCTTACATGACTTGGCGTTTGTAGCTAACTGTTTAGAATATTCATCAGATTGTTAAAGAAAACCTTACATGACTTGGCGTTTGTAGCTAACTGTTTAGAATATTCATCAGATTGTTAAAGAAAGCCTTACATGACTTGGCGTATGTAACTAACCGTTTAGAATATTCATCAGGTTGTTAAAGAAAGCCTTACATGACTTGGTGTATGTAACTAACTTTTTAGAATATTCATCAGGTTGTTAAAGAAAGCCTTACATGACTTGGCGTATGTAACTAACTGTTTAGAATATTCATCAGGTTGTTAAAGAAAGCCTTACATGACTTGTCGTATGTAACTAACTGTTTAGAAAGCCTTACATGACTTGGCGTATGTAACTAACTGTTTAGAAAGCCTTACATGACTTGGCGTATGTAACTAACAAACTGTTTAGAATATTCATCAGGTTGTTAAAGAAAGCCTCACATGACTTGGCGTATGTTTAAACCCACATTTTCATCTATGCCCGGGAATCGAGCGCGGGACCCCTGACTCAACAGACTTTAAATATAATTGTTCCAAACATACGCGTTAACAAAGGTTAAACCCACATTTTCAGCTGTGCTTTTAACGTCAGAATTGTTGGTTGCCTCTCTCTCTCTCTCTGTTGCCCTGCAGCAGTTGTAGCGAGGAAGTCAAATAAGCTTTCTATTTACAAGTATAGTCGATACTCACATAAGAGTTGATCTAGTAGCTCAAGTTCGGTCAAAACATCGGCATGAGGGATAGCTGACGTGACGTCGGTTTGAACCCCTAGCGGCGCCTGCACACCATCCCGGATCTCCGGGGCTAGCCGCTCGAGCTCGGCCAGAGTGGCCGACACGTCGTCCATCTGTTGGGCTGGCGGCGACAGTGGTGCAGTGTCCCAAAAATCTGAAATTAAATAAATACATATTAATTACTATCACAGGGGCAAAAAAAACTACACACCAATCATGCTCAAATTTAAAGCCGGAAATTACCCCCCGTGCAAACCCCTCATTGGTAAAAAGCCCCAACAGATCTGGAGACCGCGTTTGAATAGTTCCTGTAGGCGCCGGTGTTGTGTCTTCTAGGAAGTCTGTAAAGAGCAAATACCTCTGTACACCAAAGACTTTTTATCATGTAAAATAGTTACCCATTAAAATATACAAAACTTTTTAAACTTACCGAAATTGAACCAGTTTTCAAGATCGTCAAAACTCATCTTGATGTTTATAGGATGAAATCACAAATTATATTGAACGAGTGTAAAGATCTCGAGGTCTATTTATAGTCGTTTGCTTTGTTACACAACCACGAAAAAAACAGGGATGTTTACAAACTCTCACGAAGTCCTCGCCAAGGTTGTTGTGAGGCAATCAACATATCCAAGGTGACTGGAGGGCTATAGGCCGGTTTTGATATGAAGGAACTTTTTGAAAATATAGACAGTTTTCGATGTTGCAGGCGCTGTAGGTGGGAGGGCTTCCTGATAATTAATCACCAATTAGAATAAATATATATTTTATAATATCCGTGTTTTAAACCCTCTCGATCATCGATAATCCATCACCAATTATCCATTCTCAAAAATAGATTCGGGGGAACACGTACTATCCCTTCATACAGAAAATGGTCTATAGTTTTTCATACTCAGATATCACCCTTCATACACAAATACGGACTATATGTTCACTTGTTAGGATGTTTACAAATTCCTCACAATAACAACGCGTCACAAATATAGCCTGAGGGCTATGGCGAGGTGCCATGTATAGTAGTAATATGCTATGTTTATTTTGTTGTAGTAAGCTTGAGAGCAGGAAATGTCCGAAATGGTTGGATTGCATTCCCACCAGAATGTGGTCCTAATGAATGAATGAATGAATCTTACCTAGTAGAAGGTTTGATAGCAGGAAATGTCCAAAATGGTTGGCCTGCATTCCCACCAGAATGTTGTCCTTATGAATGAATGAATGAATGAATGAATCTTACCTAGTAGAAGGTTTGATAGCAGGAAATGTCCGAAATGGTTGGCCTGCATTCCCACCAGAATGTTGTCCTTGGTCTTCTTATCGTCGATACTAGCAACTCCCGCGTTGTTGATCAACACGTCCAAACGAGGTTCACTCTCCAGGATCTGTTTGGAGAATTCTCTCACTGACGAGAGAGACGCAAGGTCCAGCTTTCTGACCACCACGTCCTGGTTCCCTGTACTGGCCACGATCTCATCTGTGGGAAATACTTTTATGTTAACATCGTTAGCGCAAAGGTCAGAGACAACGTAAACCGAAATCCCAGGAAAAAATGTTTACTGATTACAGAATATTGTATTCGAAGGCAAGCCAGAACTTATTTTTGGTGGATATGACCATTTTTGTCAGTTTTGACCATCCTTCATACATTTAAAAAATATAATAATGATTAGATCTGGATATTATGCATCGTCAATTAATCTTGTAAGGACAAGAGAGAGAAATGAAAAGAAGAATGGCAGCCAGTTTCTTGACGGTGTCACAAAGCTGGGTATTTGTCCTAATATCGTGAGTACGGGAGAAAAGGGTATTGTTGGGTATTAAATAATAATAATAATAATATTTAGCACCACGTCTTACTACCCGTTCGGGTTATACGCTTTAAGTACTAATTACGCTAATGGATTAGGAATTGGGAAGGTTGAATTAGAAGAAGTGAACCCACATTTGCGTGGAGGGAGAGTGGAAAACCATTTAGGAAAAACCACCCCCAGTTCACCCGACCGAGATTCGAACCTCGATCTCCCCGTCATCAGCAGTCGAGCCTAACACGACAAGCGCGTTAGCCAACTACGCCACCGAGGCGGGTTTGGGGTATTAAAAAGGTGATACGGGCCATTAAGGTGGGGATGTATATAGCTCGAAAAAAAAGACCAGTGTTTTTCCCAGTTTTTGTATCAAAACATGTGTTTGGTAAAAATAAATAAAATTATTCTCCAGTATAAACAGAGTTTAATTTTCTTCACACGGTGATATCAACAGTTGTTAAATATCTGTGAAGTGTGTCCTGGATTTTAACGACACCTTTTTCTCTTCATTTAAATAGTTTGTCATGTAACGCCGCTATGCTCAAGGCAGATATTCAACTACTGTTGATAGAATTAAACTCTTTGTCATTATTAGAACAATGTTTAATTTATTTTGATTAAAAAAGTCTGGTCTTTTCCCGCGCTATATCCATCCCCACCTTAATGCCTGTTTGGCTATGTGTACAGCTGTAGTTTTAAGAGGTTTTTTTTCGTACCTCGTCCTAATACTCATATAGACTATCCGCATTAAATTACACCAAAAGTGTAGGGATAGGGTTGGTAGAATTGGTAGGCAACATTTTAATGGAGGGAGGATGGAAAATCATTTAAAGAAAATTTAATTTAGAACGTACGGCCTAGATTAGAACTCTGGACCTCCCAACTGACCCTACCATCCCTCCTATTATCCTCCCATCATTTCGGCACCAGAAACTACGATTAATGAGACTCACGCTTTAGTCCACGTGTTCACCGATACGGGTGTATAAATATTTGTTTTCTTCTTAAGTGAACAACCCGATGGTTGGTTTGATGTGATTTATACCCATCTGGTGCTGGGTATGGTTAGTGATACCTGCACCATCTGGCAGAGACCCCATGTACTAGAGGAGTTCAGGAAGTGTGTTGGTTCCCCGTTGCCTTCCATACAAAATTTCTATGATCGATCGCGAAAGAGTCAACCAATTTCACTGGGAAAGGTATTTCCACGAACCTTCCAGGGTTCTTTCACACGCCACAATCGACACGGGACCGATGGCTTTACTTCCCCTCCTAAGGAAGTTGTGCTACGGAACTACATCGCTCAAGGAAAAACCGTCGAGTATCGGGTCCCGAGGCGAGCACTTAACCTCAAGGCCACCGAGATCAACACTTAGTAACTAAACACTTCCGTATGTTATTATTACTACTATTATTAGTGTTGGAGTTGTTTTACTAAGCCACAATTACTGCGTTTAAAATCTTTAAGAAGAACTAATAAATATAATGAGCCGACATTATGTGGCATAAGTAGGTGCTGGGAGATAATTGGACAGAGTTTTATTACAAAGATGAGGTAAGAAGTGTGTGTCGCAAGAATTAACTACCTGAATCCGTATGATCGTGTGATCGTGAACAGGGATTGGCAACTAGTCGATCTCGCACCAACTTTGAGACGATCTGTGATAAAACTACCTCTTCATTCAAAGTCGATCTTTCTGAAGCAGTCAAACTCAGGACTCTTGAGGACAAATGAGGAACTACTTGAATAGAGAAATAGCAGTTCTGGTCTAGAAAACTGAGATTAACGATTGAAGGTTTCATGCTGACCACATGACACCCTCTATCCACAAATGTTGGAACTATCATCGTTAACTGCGGCGGCCACTCGGTCGGTATAACCGCTTGTTATCTCATGTCATAGAACTATATATAGGCTATATATTTATTTCTATAAAGGTGGGTAGGGCTTTTAGCAATTTAATCTCATGATAAAAAGGGACGTAGAGACCACCCCTTAAAACCCTGCTCTAAATATGTGTATTTAAGGACATATTTAATGTATTGAATGCATATAAGAAGAAAATACCAAATAAAAAGCAAAATTAGGGGGTGAATAACGCTGGACCTTTAGACCCCGTGGTGTAGTGGTCAGTGCGCCTGGATACGAACCCAGGAGTCCCGGGGCTTGACTTACAGTTGGTACTTTGGGTATTTGTTTTTTACCTCAAGAGGAATTACACCAACGGTCACTACAGTTTGGTAAATTAAGCTTAAGTTAGGTTCAAGACAGCCATTGGCTAACACCTCCATATTTTATTTCGTCACGTCTCATTACAGGTACATGTAGACAGCCCCCTATGGTGTACCCCGGGCAGTGTTCTGTGTCACCAGGAGGGCCTGATCCTCCACCCACTGGCCAGTAATGCCCCAAGACAAGAGAAACAGATAATATCGGTTGATAGGTGGCCGATTCCTTGGACTAAGGCTGAGTTTTTCAAACTATGTTCTTGGGCCCCAACATAATAATCTCAGGTTCCGTGAGGTAATTCTATAATATTAATTATTTGTAATTATGACGATTGCTATTTTTTTTTTTTTTTTTAAATATGAATAATAGACATTTTGCCAAAGGCGTGGGATATTTTTTCGATTTGTTTACAACTATTATACATGTTAAATTTAACTTTGATTTTATTGATTTTCTAAAACATTATGGTGTCCACATAGTCTAGAGCGTGACTCCTAAGATTTTGAAACACATTTATATTTAACTGGGTGACCTGACAGTCTAGGGATAAGGTGTCGGACCTCCGTTCTGGGGGTCCGGGGTTCAATCCTCGGTCCCGGCACAGATTTATCTGATTGCCAAACCCTTCCTTCACCTCTGATAAGACGTGTATTAATCACAACGTGTGAATGTGGAGAATGCCAGGCCTCCACTGTGGTTCGGATCCCACGTTAAACCGTAGTTCCTCCATTTCATATCACACTTACCCTACCATTACACAATAGCGTAAGTGCGTATAACCCGAACGTTTAGTAAGACGTGGTGTTAATAATAATAATAATAATAATAATAATAATAATAATAATAATAATAATAATAATAATAATAATAATATATTTAACTCCAAAAGATTAATGGAACCTGATTTGTATCCCGTGAATGCTAAGAAACATGTCACAGATTATTTAGCTTACTGAACGTAAAAGTACTGCTCTATTTTGAGTGAATAAGTGAGATAGATCCCCTCTGCTTCAAGTCCAAGAGTCTTTCTACCCCCTTCACTATACCCGCCATTAGAGAAAATAACGTGCTATATCAACACACAGGTCAACAAATGGTTGACACGACAGCATCATCTGGCCTGGGAACATCTTACCAAACACTCGCTACAGCATCGTCTGGCCAGGGAACATCTTACCAACACTCGCTACAGCATCGTCTGGCCAGGGAACATCTTACCAACACTCGCTACAGCATCGTCTGGCCAGGGAACATCTTACCAACACTCGCTACAGCATCGTCTGGCCTGGGAACATCTTACCAACACTCGCTACAGCATCGTCTGGCCTGGGAACATCTTACCAACACTCGCTACAGCATCGTCTGGCCAGGGAACATCTTACCAACACTCGCTACAGCATCGTCTGGCCAGGGAACATCTTACCAACACTCGCTACAGCATCGTCTGGCCAGGGAACATCTTACCAACACTCGCTACAGCATCGTCTGGCCTGGGAACATCTTACCAACACTCGCTACAGCATCGTCTGGCCAGGGAACATCATACCAACACTCGCTACAGCATCGTCTGGCCTGGGAACATCTTACCAACACTCGCTACAGCATCGTCTGGCCAGGGAACATCTTACCAACACTCGCTACAGCATCGTCTGGCCTGGGAACATCTTACCAACACTCGCTACAGCATCGTCTGGCCAGGGAACATCTTACCAACACTCGCTACAGCATCGTCTGACCAGGGAACATCTTACCAACACTCGCTACAGCATCGTCTGACCAGGGAACATCTTACCAACACTCGCTACAGCATCGTCTGGCCAGGGAACATCTTACCAACACTCGCTACAGCATCGTCTGGCCTGGGAACATCTTACCAACACTCGCTACAGCATCGTCTGGCCAGGGAACATCTTACCAACACTCGCTACAGCATCGTCTGGCCAGGGAACATCTTACCAACACTCGCTACAGCATCGTCTGGCCTGGGAACATCTTACCAACACTCGCTACAGCATCGTCTGGCCAGGGAACATCTTACCAACACTCGCTACAGCATCGTCTGGCCTGGGAACATCTTACCAACACTCGCTACAGCATCGTCTGCCTGGGAACATCTTACCAACACTCGCTACAGCATCGTCTGGCCAGGGAACATCTTACCAACACTCGCTACAGCATCGTCTGGCCTGGGAACATCTTACCAACACTCGCTACAGCATCGTCTGGCCAGGGAACATCTTACCAACACTCGCTACAGCATCGTCTGACCAGGGAACATCTTACCAACACTCGCTACAGCATCGTCTGACCAGGGAACATCTTACCAACACTCGCTACAGCATCGTCTGGCCAGGGAACATCTTACCAACACTCGCTACAGCATCGTCTGGCCAGGAACATCTTACCAACACTCGCTACAGCATCGTCTGGCCTGGGAACATCTTACCAACACTCGCTACAGCATCGTCTGACCAGGGAACATCTTACCAACACTCGCTACAGCATCGTCTGGCCTGGGAACATCTTACCAACACTCGCTACAGCATCGTCTGGCCAGGGAACATCTTACCAACACTCGCTACAGCATCGTCTGGCCAGGGAACATCTTACCAACACTCGCTACAGCATCGTCTGACCAGGGAACATCTTACCAACACTCGCTACAGCATCGTCTGGCCAGGGAACATCTTACCAACACTCGCTACAGCATCGTCTGGCCAGGGAACATCTTACCAACACTCGCTACAGCATCGTCTGGCCAGGGAACATCTTACCAACACTAAACCACTTGGGTGGCCGCGTGGTCTAACGCACTATCCTGGCAGTAGAATAGACTGCCGATGACGAGGAGATCGAAGTTTGAATCTCGGTTAGCTGTATTGAGAGTACTTTTCCCAAATTGCTTTTCCACTCTTTCTCATGTTCTCTCTCTCTCTCTCTCCACGCAAATGTGGGTAAACTTTATCTTAATATAACCTTCCTAATCCCTAAAACAACCAGTGTAATTAGTATATGTCGTATTACCCAAACGGGTAGTAAGATGCGGTGCTAAAATAATAAAAATATTAAAAATTAGTTTGAGATATACTATTTTAAAAACGCACATCAGTAAAATATTATTCTGTTTATAAAATGAAGTTGAAATATATCATCCCAGTCTTGAGTAAGAAGATATCACCAATACCAAATATTGTCTTTAAAAGTATATTCAAGATATTATTTTCTTTATATATAAACCTTTTGTTTACCTTTACACCGTAGGGGTAACACCACCACAAACCATGTATTCGTGGCTACACTTCCTTATTTGAATATACAATATACAGGGTGGGCTGGAAACAATTAGACGATCTGTGCTGAGGAGAGTGAGGGACAACCTGCGGAGGTTTGTCTGATATCGAGTGGAGCTCACCTGAGTAACATTATCTTCACAAAGTGTTGTATGTAGTTTGATTTTATCTAGCTAGTGAATAGTTACTGTTCAATTAAATAGTTAGTTCGTCACCCGAGAATGCAAGGGTTCTATGTCCAATTTTTCACTTTTGTGTAAAAGAGCATTGAAGTTTGACCTTGTGTATAAAACCAATGTTACTAGATGACAACTCTAGTTGGTATCTTCTTATGTAATTATATAATAGTCTCAATTTCACCACAGGTGAATCAAGTGCATTCTAATTATACGTAAACACCAAATATCTCAAATTTAACAATTTTGGAGACAGAACACTTGCATTCTCGGGTGACGAGTTTTCAAGTTACTAATCGTCTAATAGATTTGATCCCGCCCTGTTTACCAAACTGTCAGTGATGTTGGAAATGGCGTACTTCTCGACAGTTAACCCGTTTGGTAACTCTAGGAAAGTGCAACGCTTTTTTTTTAAAGTTGACAACTTGTTTGCCGATCGGGATTTAAATCCCGGCCGGCTGTTCTGAGGGCGGGTGCACCTAAATGGTCTCATACTCTCACTACGAGCCAATAATGGTACATTTCTTCTAAATTCTAATCTACCTATCCATTCTTCATTAAACGAGGCAAGTCCCGAAGTTGAGCAAGTAAACAAACATTAAATATATTATTAAGGCTATTTGTATTTAGTTGTTTAACTTCTATTAAATCTATTCTATCTCTCTAAGTATAACTGTGAAGGTAATAAATGTACAAATTAGAGCATCGCAAATATTACCTCGAGCTGTGTTGGCTCTGTCCATATCTCTACAAGCGAGAATTACCCGAGCTCCTCTTCTGGCGAGATCTCGCGCTGTCTCCTTGCCGATACCTGGCAACACATTAATATAACCATTAAAATAAACAGGCAAGATGTCTCCTAGCCAATACCTGGACACACATTAATATAACCATTAAAATAAACTGGTAAGATGTCTCCTTACCAATACCTGGCAACACATTAATATAACCATTAAAATATTATTATTATTATTATTATTAGCACCGCGTCTAACTAACCGTTCGGGTTATACGCACTTACGCTAATGTGTAATGGTAGGGTGATTTTGAGATGAAATGAAGGACCTACAGTTTAACGTGGAATCCGAACCACGGTGGAGACATGGAATTCCCCACATACCATTAAAATAAACAGGTAAGATGTCTCCTAGCTGATACCTGACTACACATTAATATAACCATTAAAATAAACAGGCAAGATGTCTCCTAGCCGATACCTGACAACACATTAATATAACCATTAAAATAAACAGGCAAGATGTCTCCTTACCGATACCTGAAAACACATTAATATAACATTTAAAATAAACAGGTAAGAAGTTCCTTACCGATACCTGACAACACATTAATATAACCATTAAAATAAACAGGTAAGATGTCTCCTAGCCGATACCTGGCAACACATTAATATAACCATTAAAATAAACAGGCAAGATGTCTCCTAGCTGATACCTGACAACACATTAATATAACCATTAAAATAAACAGGTAAGATGTCTCCTAGCTGATACCTGACAACACATTAATATAACCATTAAAATAAACAGGTAAGATGTCTACTTGCCGATACCTGACAACACATTAATATAATCATTAAAATAAACAGGTAAGATGACTCCTTACCGATACCTGACAACACATTAATATAACCATTAAAATAAACAGGTAAGATTTTCCTAGCCGATACCTGGCAACACATTAATATAACAATTAAAATAAACAGGTAAGATGTCTCCTTACCGATACCTGGCAACACATTAATATAACCATTAAAATAAAGAGGCAAGATGTCTCCTAGCTTATACCTGACAACACATTAATATAACCATTAAAATAAACATGTAAGATGTCTCCTTACCTATACCTGGCAACACATTAATATAAACATTAAAATAAAGAGGTAAGATGTCTCCTAGCCGATACCTGACAACACATTAATATAACAATTAAAATAAACAGGTAAGATGTCTCCTAGCTGATACCTGGCAACACATTAATATAACCATTAAAATAAACAGGTAAGATTTCTCCTAGCTGATACCTGGTAACACATTAATATAACCATTAAAATAAACAGGTAAGATGTCTCCTAGCTGATACCTGGTAAAACATTAATATAACCAATAAAATAAACAGGTAAGATGTCTCCTTACCGATACCTGGCAACACATTAATATAACCATTAAAATAAACAGGTAAGATGTCTCCTAGTTGATACCTGGTAACACATTAATATAATCATTAAAATATACAGGTAAGATGTCTCCTTACCGATACCTGGCAACACATTAATATAACCATTAAAATAAAAAGGTAAGATGTCTCCTTACCGATACCTGGCAACACATTAATATAACCATTAAAATAAGGAGGCAAGATGTCTCCTAGCTGATACCTGACAACACATTAATATAACCATTAAAATAAACAGGTAAGATGTCTCCTTACCGATACCTGGCAACACATTAATATAACCATTAAAATAAAAAGGTAAGATGTCTCCTAGCCGATACCTGACAACACATTAATATAACCATTAAAATAAACAGGTAAGATGTCTCCTAGCTGATACCTGACAACATATTAATATAACCATTAAAATAAACAGGTAAGATGTCTCCTAGCCGATACCTGGCAACACATTAATATAACCATTAAAATAAACAGGTAAGATGTGTCCTTACCGATCCCTCGCAACACATTAATATAACCATTAAAATAAACAGGTAAGATGTCTCCTAGCCGATACCTGGCAACACATTAATATAACCATTAAAATAAACAGGTAAGATGTCTCCTTACCGATACCTGGCTACACATTAATATAACCATTAATATAAAGAGGCAAGATGTCTCCTAGCTGATACCTGACAACACATTAATATAACCATTAAAATAAACATGTAAGATGTCGCCTTACCGAAACCTGACAACACATTAATATAACCATTAAAATAAACAGGTAAGATGTCTCCTTACCGATACCTGGCAACACATTAATATAACCATTAAAATAAACAGGTAAGATGTCTCCTAGCTGATACCTCGCAACACATTAATATAAACATTAAAAAAAAAGGTAAGATGTCTCCTTAGCGATACCTGGCAACACATTAATATAACCATTAAAATAAACAGGCAAGATGTCTCCTAGCTGATACCTGACAACACATTAATATAACCATTAAAATAAACAGGTAAGATGTCTCCTTAACGATACCTGGCAACACATTAATATAACCATTAAAATAAACAGGTAAAATGTCTCCTTACCGATACCTGACAACACATTAATATAACCATTAAAATAAACAGGTAAGATGTCTCCTAGCTGATACCTGGCAACACATTAATATAAACATTAAAATAAAATGGTAAGATGTCTCCTTAGCGATACCTGGCAACACATTAATATAACCATTAAAATAAACAGGTAAGATGTCTACTTGCCGATACTTGACAACACACTTAATATAATCATTAAAATAAACAGGTAAGATGTCTTCTTACCGATACCTGACAACACATTAATATAACCATTAAGATAAACAGGTAAGATGTCTCCTTAGCGATACCTGGCAACACATTAATATAACCATTAAAATAAAAAGGTAAGATGTCTCCTTAGCGATACCTGGCAACACATTAATATAACCATTAAAATAAACAGGTAAGATTTCACCTAGCTGATACCTGGCAACACATTAATATAACCATTAAAATAAACAGGTAAGATGTCTCCTTACCGATACCTGGCAACACATTAATATAACCATGATAATAAACAGGTAAGATGTCTCCTAGCTGATACCTGGCAACACATTAATATAACCATTAAAATATTATTATTATTATTATTAGCACCACGTCTTACTACCCGTTCGGGTTATACGCACTTACGCTAATGTGTAATGGTAGGGTGATTGTGAGCTGAAATGAAGGACCTACAGTTTAAGTGGAATCCGAACCACGGTGGCGGCCTGTTATTCCCCACATTCACAAGCTGTCTTGTCAGAGGTGAAGGAAGTGTTTGCTAATCAGATAAATCTGTGCCGGGACCGAGGATTGAACCCCGGCCGCCAGCATAGAAGTCTGACACCTTACCCCCAGACCACCAGGCCACCCAACCATTAAAATAAAAAGGTAAGATGTCTCCTTAGCGATACCTGGCAACACATTAATATAACCATTAAAATAAACAGGTAAGATGTCTCCTTGTCGATACCTGCCAACACATTAATATAACCATTAAAATAAACAGGTAAGATGTCTCCTTACCGATACCTGGCAACACATTAATATAACCATTAAAATGTTATTATTATTAGCACCGCGTCTTACTACCCGTTCGGGCTATACGCACTTAAGCTAATGTGTAATGGTAGGGTGATTGTGAGATGAAATGAAGGACCTACAATTTAACGTGGAATCCGAACCACGGTGGCGACCTGGCATTCCACAACCATTAAAATAAACAGGTAAGATGTCTCCTAGCTGATACCTGACAACACATTAATATAACCATTAAAATAAACACGTAAGATGTCTACTTGCCGATACCTGGCAACACATTCATATAACCATTAAAATAAACAGGTAAGATGTCTCCTTACCGATACCTGGTAACACATTAATATAACCATTAAAATATTATTATTATTAGCACCGCGTCTTACTACCCGTTCGGGCTATACGCACTTAAGCTAATGTGTAATGGTAGGGTGATTGTGAGATTAAATGAAGGACCTACAGTTTAACGTGGAATCCGAACCACGGTGGCAACCTGGCATTCCACAACCATTAAAATAAACAGGTAAGATGTCTCCTAGCTGATACCTGACAACACATTAATATAACCATTAAAATAAACAGGTAAGATGTCTACTTGCCGATACCTAGCAACACATTAATATAACCACTAAAATAAACAGGCAAGATGTCTCCTAGCCGATACCTGACAACACATTAATATAACCATTAAAATAAACAGGTAAGATGTCTCCTAGCCGATACCTGGCAACACATTAATATAACCATTAAAATAAACAGGTAAGATGTCTACTTGCCGATACCTGACAACACATTAATATAACCATGAAAATAAACATGCAGAGATACAGACAGACGGCATCGCATTAACAACTTTTCATGAACATTGTACTGTAGAGGGCCATTCCCTCTCTGGTAGTTTCCTCACCTGAGTTTGCTCCTGTCACGATGACGGTCCTCCCCTCCATCCTCCTGGTACTCCTGCACATACCGGTGGTACATCTGATGTATATCTTCACCAGCAACAACAGCCCGCGGCTATAGTCCACTTGCTCCACAGAACATCCCACAGTCCACCACGGTCAGCAGTCATTGTTGTCCGTGAGAACTTATGTGCGTACTTCTACTGCCGGCCGAATACTGACTGAGTGGAGGGAGACAGACTGACCTTCATCGACGGGAAAGTTAGAATATGACGACAACATTATCGTTGAAATGTTCGGACCTTCCTCTCACGTGGTGGATACTTTCTATCCAACTGGGGGAGTGGCAGATACAGTTATTTACTGTGTGCTTAGAGCTAATTAGCAGACTTAGATTTATTCTACTATACAGGAAGTCCTAATTTTTTTCCCAGCCTGCTTCGGGGGTTGCATACTGCCGATGATGAGGAGATCGAGGATCGAATCCCGGTTAGAAGCATTCAAGGCGAGTTTTTTCCCCCTAAATCTTTTCCTTATCTCCCTCCACGCAAATGTGAGTAGCTATACTCTCAATTTAACCTGCCTCATCCTTAACACCGTCATTGAAAATATACAGATACAATGTAAATATGTCAAAAACCCTAACGGCTGGGCAGTAAGACACAATGATGGGATAAATAACCAAGCTATCATATTTGTTACGGTTATAGCCGAGAATCGAGCTCGGTACCCTTGTTTTGGTACCCCAATAATGTAACCACTGAGCTATCCAGGAACTGGCTGAGGATTTCCACACGTCCATCACAGAGTCTGCCTTAAGATAAGAGTGAAGAATGGCCCCGAACATGGGATAGCTTAGTGGTCAGAGTATTGGTGTACCAAGTCCAAAGGTCCCTGGTTCAATTCCCGTGCCAATGTGTGATTCTTCCATTTAAATAATATGATCCATCTAACCTAGCCGGTTGAGAATGTTGAATGCACACGTGGTAACTCTTAGAGCGGGTAGTAAGTGGGTGTGGAGGTAGGAAACAGATCTTATTGGTCAGTCCACGACCTCCATTGACGGATTCTGTCAGCGCAGGGTAATGTTTGACCACCTTGATATCCTACAGTCGCATTTGACTGCTTTCGGGACATTCCACAAAGACCTTGGAAGTGTTCTAGACCGATGAGGTTCCAGTATTATGTGAGAGGTTGCATTTCCTTTAGAACCAGAACACGGTTCTGCGCCCGCCTGCTACCCCACCCGCATTTGTGAAATGTACATTGGGGCTATAATGTATTATATTATTATTATTATCATTATTATGTCTTCCTTTTTTCTTTACTTAAGTGATAAATTCACCACTTTGGGAACCAAATAGATTCCCTGTTTTAGTGGGATTTGAACCATAGATACTTGTCATAAGATTTAGATGACAATCCACCCTATGACATATATCTCTACAATTTATTAGTTTATTTTCGCTGTAACCCGCTTTGGTGGGCACGTGGTCTAACGCGACACTTGTGTTGGACTAGACTGCCAAAGATGGGGAGATCGGTCGGTTACACTGAACGAGGGTTTTACTAAATGTTTTTACTAGAGATGGGCCACTCGAATCTTCGAATCCTGACAAGTATTCGAGATTCGAGGATCGAATCTTTCACCTCATAAACAAACCATAATATGTTGAATTCAAAAATTACTTAGTTAGGCCTACTTGAAAAGCACAACTTAATCCGTAATATTTATTTTGTCGGACAAAAGAGATAAACATGAATAAAATCTTCTTTAAAACAATAATAAATGGTTAGGTTTGGAAAAATTTTACGTGCCTAGTAACCTACCCTCCCAACCGTATGGGAAACTTGGACTCGACCGTTTCGGCACATGCTCACTTGTGAAACGTCACATCACGAACAATCTTGTAAATATTTTAATAAACTCATCAAAACTCTTCAAAAACTGAAAATCAAAACTAGAATTACAAATAAACTCGAAATAAATAAAACAAATTACGGATTTTTTTTTAACAGAAATAAGAACACATTACGGATGATACAAAGTCAGCCGCCATTACACACGATATAAAGTCAGTCGCCATGACGTATATTATGTTTACTCGCCCGAGTGATGATTAAAATAAAGATACTCTTAATTCTTAGTACCCAACTGGTTTTAATTATCTACAACTATGTAAAGAACCCCAATTTATTGCATACAATCCTTAAGTTAGACATTTTGTTGGGTTTCATGAAAAATAAATACTGTCAACAGTCAGACAGCAAAAACTCTTTATTTATCTCTACCGGCCTACGTATTGTATATCGATTGTTTGTTTAACATCGATTCAGGTAATCTGATCACTTAGTAAATCAAATAACGACTTGCTAATCCATTATTTATTTTTAAATTGATTTTAACTTAGTTTTTATTTTTTTAAATATGTTATTGAAGTAATTGTGGAAATATTCAAACGTCGTCCTGCCTTATAAAATGAGAATTAACAGATTGTAGTCGAAAATATGTTCGTATTTTAAATAGAATGTATTCTCAGAAATCGATATATCACAAGAATCGAATATATTTGTTTTCTACGCAAAAATAGATAATGGATATAAAAGAAAATAATAATAAAACATACTTAAGCATTATTGAGTTCACTATTTCCAATGTATGTTTAATTGTTAATCATGTTGTTTTAGTTTTTATTAAAATATCCGTTTGTATTTTTATTTTTGCTATCTTAATACAATAAAATATCCTTTAATGATGATTAAAGTTGATCAAAGGATATCTAGGCCTAATCTGTTTATTTCACATGTTTTTTAGAAACTTAACCCATTCTAACAACACTTTTAAAAATAACTAAAAGACACTCAAATTTTGATTGATTTGATTTTTAAACAATAATATTAGTCGAGATTGTTTAATTTGGCTGGATTTTAACCTGTATTTTGCGAGGGGGGGTCGGGGTTGATTAAAATTGAAAGCATGATTGAAATAAACCTTAATTCACAGTTTAGGCCTATATTGTGTAATGTAGGTCTATTTGTAAATCATTTAAAATTTATAACGATTTGCTAGGATTCGGATTCGAGATTCGAAAATAAAATGTAGATTCGGATTAGAGAAATAATGGATTCGACCCATCTCTAGTTTTTACACTCTCCCTCCACGCAAATACGGATGCATTTCATTTAAATTAAGCCTTCCTAATCCCTAACCCATTAATGTAATTAGTATATAGGCGTATATCCCGAACGGGTAGTAATAAATGTTGCTAAAAAAATGATATACAAGTGTCAGGGGGCATAGCCCCCCACTCAAATAAATTCCACCCTTCTCACCCCACACTCTCTAGATCTATTTTACTTTCCTTTTAGTATTCCCAAAAATGAAACTGAAAGATGACCTTGAGAAAATCTCTAATTAGCTTACTATAGTATTTAATAAAAAAAAAAAAAAAACAGATGAAGGTCACTCTAAATAGGATCTAGGCTGGGGGCATCAAATTATCAAAGATTTTCTCTTTAACTTAGTTGGCCAAATCCCTCAAAATACCTTTTTTTAATTTGTTCTAGTACCTTCCCTTCCCCCTCCCCCCCTTTGCAGGTTCCGTCGCCATTGGTAGACAAAATATATATTTATAAAATTAACAATTGCTAAGACTTTGTTTAAAAAATAATAATTCCTTCTTAAGACGATGAATTTAAGATTTATCATTCATTTGAAGAGAGTAAATTAAATATGTTGGTAAAATACAACAAAACAGCATTAAATGGATAATATCAAAACTATCAACAATGATTAAAGAGTTGTTAAATGTATTAACAATAATGGCTTGGTTTTTGTAATCTATTTGTTTGTACTTTAAATAATGATCATCTTCAGTCTAGACTTTTTTTTTTGCAAAAATACTATTAACATTGTTAATTATTTTCATTTTAATTAATTACATAATTATTCAAAGTCGTCCAAACTTTCATCCCCCCCCTTCCCCCTCCCATCTTCAGGTGCGGGAAACACGTGACTCGATTTCTCTGTTGCTAGCGAAGCGCCAAAACGGCGGATTGATATATTCATCGAAATACCCTCTCCTCTACCGCGAAAGGAGGTCCACGGCAAATCATTTTTAAAACTTGGTAAATCACGTGACTCGATTTTACTGTTGAGAAGCGCCAAAAATGGCGGATTGATATATTCATCGATGTACCCTCCCCTCTGCAGCGAAAGGATGTCCACAGCGAATCATTTTAAAACTTGGTAAATCACGTGACTCGATTTTACTGTTGCGAAGCGCCTAACGTCGTTTCGTCCCTTATGCCACTAACAGTGTTCTACAGTGTTCTACAGCGTTGCCAGATCTACGACGTCAGTTTTACTCGACGTGAAATCTGATTAGGGATGGACATCGAATAAAAATATTGCAGAATATTTTAAAAATATATATCAAAATAACTAAAGCAACTGAAATGCATTTTTAATACATTAATTTAAGAATTCAAAATCGTATGCCTCCAAGCAAATCGTATTAATATCAACCTAATAAAATATTATCTATAAAATAAATAGGATTAAACTCAGTATTCATTTTAATAATTAGAACAATCACAATATTTTGTTAACTGATTATGTATATTATTCAGATACAAGCAAACATAATCAATTCCATACACTGTATGTACATCGGTACAAAACATCAGGTTTTCAAAATTATCGGCCAACTGACATCGATGAACGTCCCTGATAAAAACAATGGGGATATTTTGTGATTATTTAAAAGTTAGACCATGGGCTTAAACATATCCATCGTAAGCTGTACTGTGTGTGTATGAACACGAATATGCACCCCCCCACCTCCACCCCCTGCCGTCCAACGCCCTAAACCCTAAGATCCAAATAAATACATTTAACAAAATATTAAAATTTCCATTTTTATACAGAGAATTAAATATTCTAATAATGAGTCGAAAATTATAAAACTATTATCCATGAATTATATGAATTCATGGTGACTGGTGGTCCAGGGGTAAGGTGTCAGACTTATGTGCTGGGGGTCCATGGTTCAATCCTCACAGATTTATCTGATTTCCAAACCCTTCCTTCACCTCTGACAAGACTTCTTGTGAATGTGGGGAATGCCAGGCCTCCACCGTGGTTCGGATCCCACGTTAAACTGTAGGTCCTCCATTTCATCTCACAATCACCCTACCATTACACATTAGCGTAAGTGCGTATAACCCGAACGGGTAGTAAGACGCGGTGCTAATAATAATAATAATAATAATAATAATAATAATAATAATAATAATAATAATAATAATATAGAATCCATACCACATTCAAAGCTAGAAGTCACCTGTGGTTGTGTTTTCTTAGTACCGCGTCTTATTACCCGTTCGTACTAATTACGCTAATGATTTTAGGTATGAGGAAGGTTATATTTATAGTAAGTGTACCCGAATTTACTTGAAGGGAAAGTAGGGAACCATTTTGGGGAAAAAAAACTCTCCTCAGCACACCCGACAGAGATTCGAACCTCGGTCTCCCTGTCAAACTCAATCTAGTCTACTGCGAGAGCGTATTCACTTTATTAGCCCGTTTAACTAATTATTCAAGGAAGATTTATACAAGAACGCAGTGAACTGCAAGACCATGTGTTTTGAGATGTCAATTTTGTCGATATATATATATTTTTTACCTTGAATCAAGAGAGCAAAGAAGTCACAGCTGAAAACACTCGGAATGATGTGGGAAAGGATTCTATCTTTGTTTGCTGCCATCTTGAGACAATGGCTGCGTTGACCGGACGAGAGTAACAAAGTTATCTCTACAAACAGCTCCTGTAGACTCTTTGTC
This sequence comes from Timema cristinae, assembly GCA_039000515.1. Lineage (NCBI taxonomy): Eukaryota > Metazoa > Arthropoda > Insecta > Phasmatodea > Timematidae > Timema > Timema cristinae. The sequence continues at coordinate 29,035,015 of JBCFYV010001001.1, read as the reverse complement.
CCCTCTTTTGAAGAAGACAGAGTCAGATCCTTTCATAAACATATCAAAGATACCACGACCATCCTTCCTTCCATCCTTGCTTATCTTTGTCCGACCAGCACTTTATATCTGTTCCTCGGACCAGTACTTCCCAGCCCTTGTAACACCTTCATATTTAACTATTTACTATTCTTATAACATTACCCATAATGGCCGATCAAGGTAATTTTGATAGCACTCAATAATGATCTGATACCCCTCCGTGACCGCATGGTATGAGGTGTCAGTCACTCTCGTGCTAGACTAGACTGCCGTTGACACAGAGGTCGGGGTTCGAATAACTGTCGGCGTTGTACTGAGGGTATTCCTTAATGGATTTACCTCTCTTACCGCAAATTCGGCTACAGTTGCTGTTAATTCTACCTTCCTCATCCCTAAATTTCACCGGAGCGGGTAGTAAGACGCTGTCCCCATACACACACACACAAAATTGCATAATAAGAGTTAAAATCCACAATAATGTGTTTCTTGCATAAGATAGGCTCGACTACTGGAGCTTTTTGGCTAGTAAAGTATTTTAAAAAAAAGAGTATATATATATATAAAATATATATCTTCATTTTGAACTTATATTCAAACTGATAAATCATCTATTTGTGTGATGAGCCTGCAAAAACATGATTTAAAACATTTTTCATTCCTCGAAATAATGAACTGTGTTTCGATAGCTTGGTACTGGGAAATCCGGCAACCCCGCTTTTAAGATTGAGCAAAAGGCAGAGTTGTAGACTTCGCCATCTAACTGGCTATCATGAAACAAAAATGGACTGAAAAGAATACCGACCAGAAAAGTCTTCGAAAGAACTAATTCACGAACTTACACTTTAATACATATTTTTTTGCAGTCCAACATTTTATCGCCAACAATACGGCACCACGTCCTACTACCCGTTCAGATTATACACTTTTGTATTAATTAAGATAGTGTTTTTAGGGAAGAGGAAAGCTATATATATAGAGGAAGTGTACCCGCATTTAGGGGGAGGGAGAGTGTAAAACCACTCTGGAAAAACCACCCTCAGTTCACCCGACCGAGATTCGAACCTCCATCTCCCCGTCATCGGCAGTATAGTCTACTGCAAGAGTAGCGCCTTAGACCATGCTGCCACCGAAACGGGTGTTTGTATTAATTAGGCTTAGGTTTAAGAGGTTCAACTTGTTCCACATACTAACTATCACCCTCCCCTCATCTCCTCGGGACATGTAAAGAGCCCCACGGAAAGGATGTACTATTAGTACATTAGTACATTAGTACAAAGGAACCTTAGTACCGGCTGATATTGCAGCGAGTGACGTAGCCCGGACAGTTGGACATACATTTAAATATTATTATTATTATTATTATTATTAATATTAATATTAGCACCGCGTCTTACTACCCGTTCGGGTTATACGCACTTACGCTAAATTATTATTTATTATTATTATTATTATTATTAGCACCACGTCTTACTACCCATTCGGGTTATACGCACTTAAGCTAATGTGTAAATGGTTGGGTGATTGTGAGATGAAATGAAGGACCTACAGTTTAACGTGGAATCCGAACCACGGTGGAGGCCTGGCATTCCCCACATTCACAAGATGTCTTGTCAGAGGTGAAGGAAGGGTTTGGAAATACATTTAAATAAATAAATCCTTTCCTCTTAATCGAAGCCACGATGCAGTAAAACACAGTTGGTGAAATGGAGTGACTGTGTAGCTTTTGTTCTACAGACAATTTTTTTTTTGGGGGGGGGGGGGCATTTCCATCTCGAGCAAGAATTAAACCCCGAATTCTTGATTCAACAGGCAGACTCGTCATCAAACATGTGTCAGAAATTAAATTATTTAATCAATAATTGCTCAAGATCAACTTTGTTAAAAGTTTCACGTAAAACACACCATCATTTTAATATTTTAAAAAATATATCTGTTTAAATCCATTTATAGAGCAATGGTCACAAGGCTAGGTTCGAATCTTGACCCTAGGGCCACCCCAAGGGGGCCCCACGCTTGATTAGGTGACAGAGGGTAAAAAACAAGTTAGGGGGTGGGATTATATGCTTATTACCTGTAAAGGCGATCTATCAAATATTGGCAGTGTGAAATAAATAAAAACATAATTATGTGGTTTCCATTATTTCTCCATCTGAATGCGGACACATTTCCTTAACGTTCCCCTATTCGCTCCATTACCACTGGCTTCAGAACATCAGCAATTAATTTAATTGATGAATATAATATTTAGCACCGCGTCTTACTACCCGTTCGGGTTATACGCCTTAAGTACTAATTACGCTAATGGATTAGGAATTGGAAAGGTTTAATTAGAGGAAATGAACCCGCATTTGCGTGCAGGGAAAGTGGAAAACCATTAAGGAAAAACCACTGCCAGTTCACCCGACCGAGATTCGAACCTCGATCTCCCCGTCCTCAGCAGTCGAGCTCAACACGACAAGCGCGTTAGCCAACTACGTCACCGAGGCGGGTTAATTGATGAAATTATGTTAGCAAATTGGATATTTTTATTTAAGTATCGGGTGACCTGGTGGTCTAGGGGTAAGGTGTCAAAGACTTCTGTGTTGGGGGTCCGGGGTTCAATACCAGGTCCCGGCGCAGATTTATCTGATTACCAAACCCTTCCTTCACCTCTGACAAGACGTGTATTAATCACAACTTGTGAATGTGTGGAATGCCAGGCCTCCACCGTGGTTCGGATTCCACGTTAAACTGTAGGTCCTCCATTTCATCTCACAATCACCCTACCATTACACATTAGCGTAAGTGCGTATAACCCGAACGGGTAGTAAGACGCGGTGCTAATAATAATATAATAATAATAATAATAATAATAATAATAATAATAATAATAATAATAATAATAATAATTTAAGTATCGTATAAATATAATAATTTACCAATGTGTATAAGTAGAGCATTATTAATTCTTAAATATGATGAATAAATTATATTTATTTTTAAATTTTAGATTTAAAAAAAAGTTCAATAAACTTTTCAAGACAAAATGGCGATCATTAGTACAAAGGACGCGATAGCTCTAATATCTATTTTAAAATTACTTTTATTATTTTTAATAATGTATTTTACTGCAATTTATTTATCTATTTATGCAATATATTTATTTAATAAAAGTAATGGATTGATTATCCTTTTTAAATGATTCACAGAAGAGGTTAACCCATAAATATCTAGAACTATTTTGTAGTGATTATATTTTTCTGAATCTGTTGGCGGATGGCTAGTGAGTGGAGTCTATTCAACCAGGTGTATGAAGACATTATTTGTGTAAGGGAAGTTGCCCAGAGTGAACGTGTTTAGTTTCGTGTGTTTAAAAAATAATTATAGTGCTAAAATTCAACAAAGTGCCATTTATAAGTGCTTAATATTTAGTTTTTATCTTACTAACACATTATTTGGCCTGCAGGAATCAATAACATTATTGACTTTACAATAAAGTCAGTGGTAAAAACACAAGGTATTGTACCCGATGGATTATTCTTTTTTTTAAATGTCGCGAATTCGAACACTTTTTCAAGAACTTTTCCAATTAAGTTACTTGTAAAGTTATAAAAGTAAATTCAGATATAGTTTAATTAAATTAAAATAAATTTTATTTCCTATTAACTTTGACATAAAATTTGATTATCTCGCTCTTAAAGTCATTCGACCATAAAAATGTATTGCCCAATTTTAATAAGTTAATTATTATTATTATTAGCACCGCGTCTTACTACCCATTCGGGTTATCCACACTTACGCTAATGTGTAATGGTAGGGTGATTGTGAAATGAAATGAAGGACCTACAGTTTAACGTGGAATCCGAACCACGGTGGAGGCCTGGCAATAAGTTAATAATTATTATTGTCTGTAGTGATTCAATATTAACACATTATTGCAGTTCACTAGTTATGAGGTCAAACTTGATACCATATACTTTTTGCGTTTCAATGTTGTGATAAAGTAGTTAATGGGGCTAAAATGTAGTTAAAATAGACATTCATATGAGGTGTACACAATGACATATTTATAATATTAATAATTTATGGATATTAATATTCCAAAGAAAATTATGATTTGTATACATGTATATATATATTTATATTTTATATATGTATATATATTAGTGTTTATAATCATATTGACAATAATTATGTTAATACGATTAATATTAATTGCAACATTATTTCATTGTGTATACCTCAAATGGAAGTCTAGTTTAACTAAATTTTAGCCCCATACATTAACTACTTTATCACAACAATGGAACGCAAAATGTATATGATATAAAGTTTGACCTCTTATAACTAGTGAACTGCAACAATATATTAATATTGAATCACTGCAGACTATAATAATTATACACTTATTAAAATTGTATAGTAAAATATGTTCATGAAATATATTGGGATACAGTTTGCATATTGTTCAATAATACATAAAACTTTCCACAATACTTATATTCACAGTATATAAAAGAGTAGGTTTAATTATTATGCCAATAATAAATTGAATGTTACATTTTTATTATCTTAGATTATTTTAAATAAAATAAATCAATGATATAAAAATATAATTGTTGAAACCAAGATAACGTACTGGGTCAATGCCTTGTGTGGTAGAGATTGTATTATTGTAGTTAGTTGGATGTATTCCTCAACAAAGAGACCAAATGAAGCCGGTAATCTTCTTACCCTCTTTTGTTGGGGCCCATCACCATTGTTGCAATATACCATGTCTATTATTTCTTTTGTTTCAGGATTGTTTTTCTGTTTCAGGATTTTTTTAAAATTATTCATTATTGTTTCTTGTTTTTTTGTGTGTGCACCCGTTTTTTTTAGCTATAGATATCAGTGTCCCCCCTTCTTTTAACATGTTAGGTAGGATTAGGTTAAGTCACACTGTTGTTCTATAGCTAAAAAGATGGTGAGAATATTTTATTGAGTTTTACCTATTTTTAAACACGTGAATACCATTCTAAACAAACTAAATCATCAGAGCTTCAAATCGAAGGTTCGTTTCGTTTGTGGACGGATGTGTTATACAGCGTGTTTACGAATAGTTTACTCAATGAATAAAGTGTTTATATTGTGTTTGTTTATTATGTTGTTTGCAAATGCTCATTGTTGCACATCTGCATGTTACATTGTTGCACGTCTGCATGTTACATTGTTACACTGACGGAAGAGATTCTACCCGGGCTGCCCCTTCCACCCCATTACCTTTATTAAAATATAAACAAATATCCTTAAGCCCATTAAACAAATGATCCCTATAGATTGAATTACAATATAATACATTTAATTTTTCAGAATCTGGTAGTTTGGTTAGTTAAATTCTATATAATAATTTGATAATTTCCTATGCTCCTTTAATTAAAAAATACTTTTTTAATTTAATAGTTATAATACTAATAATTTTGCAACTATTCCTTCATTTGTAAGATATACTTCTGAATAGTTTTAATCACAAGCACATAAGTTTTTTCTAATGACTGCGTATTACTACCCGTTCGGTTAATACGCTCACGTGCTAGTAATCAAGCTAATGTGTTAGGAATGAGAGGGGCATATTTACAGCAAGAGTACTCACATTTGCGTGTAGGGAGAGTATAAAACCATTTAGAGAAAAAAACCTGAGTTTACCTTACCGGGACTCGATACCCGAACTCCCCTTCATCGGCAGCATAGTCTATTGTTAGAATGACGCCTTAGACCTTTCGACCACCAAAGCGAGTCTGTTACAAATCAGGACCGGTGGGACCCAGTTTGATCCCTGGAGGCTAGTATCAGTAAAACAACCTAGGACCCAAGTTATTATTTTTAATATTTTGATTTTTTTAAAAGTTATTGTAATTTAAATTAACCCCATTAAACCATCATGGGCAGCTCCGGGATTTGAACTAGGTAATACAGTTTTATTATGTAGTTGATTCCTGCAGGCGTAAGAGATCATTAGACAAGTGCATTGTTTAAAATGTTATTTTGAGTTCAAAACTTGCATGTTTTGAACTCAATTGCTTTCACCTTTAACCAATAAATGCTACGAGACAATCGTATTGTTTCGTGGCATCATTTTCCCAATCTGATTTTGATCTAAGCCCCTTTAAACTAAAGTATTGTTTACCTATGATTGATTTTCAATAATTATGGTTCTAACAAAATAATTATTAAAAAAAAATGAGGCCAGTTTACTTAAAAACTAATTTTTGAAGATAAAAATTATTCTTAAAAAAAGATATAGTTTAAAATGAATTTCAGACGAATATTTTACATTATTTTACATGATTTTACATGAAAAATAATATTTACTGTTTTATTTTGAATAAAAATTCAAACTGTATCATAAATTCATAATCTTGAGGCCAAAACATTCAAAATGCTATACGATCAAGTAAAAATAAGTCATTATATTAAACGGTCTACATACAATGGAGAGTGAGACTTTATTCACGAAATAAATCAATTAACGTTTGTTTCTGGAACACACTCGACAAATAGATAAATATTTATATTAATTTATGCACTAAAATCTCTTATAAAAGATTTTATTACACAATTGTGTGTAAAATCTCGTTTTACCTTGATATGTTATTATCACAACATGTAATTGTTACTTTAGATTGTTTTATATGAATATTAATTTGTAACGTTAAAAAAGCTCAGGATGGGAGAAAATTAACATAATTTAAATATTTTAGCTGTCAATATTTTTATTGGCAAGGCTTCGAATCCGGAATTTGTATCCAAACTAGGTTGAAGTTGATTTTTGTTTTCTAAGTAAAGTCAAAGTTTCGACACCACGAGTGCTAAATAAACATTTGTTTACTTTTCCTTTGTTGAGGTTTTAACTAATCAGCCATTAAAATGTCAACAAATATTCTAATTAATTCTACAGGTCTTGCAAAAGGGATAGACTGGGTTGGAAATTGTCCGTTGGGTCGGTTTGATTTGGGCTACAGCAAATACAGGTGCTTTACTCTAAAATAATAATAATTTATAAACGAATATTTATTAGATTTCTGGTAAGTCTGAGGTGTACGCAATACATATGATGGTATTAAAGTTAAAACTATCTCATTTAATTTTTCGTGGTGTCAATATAAAAAAAAAAGTAAAATTAAAAGTTTAGTGGTCTACAGAAGTAAAAAGTGGAGGGATATTTTAAAGACTTAAATACGCCGTTAAGGACACCCAGTCACTGCCTAAACATTAAGGAGAATTTTTACTCTTGTCATTAGAAAGTAAAAACTTATCGAAAACTTGAACGAAATGGATTATAGATCAAATTAACTGATAGTAAATATATAAAATATCACAAATTGAACTTAACAATGAAACACGGGTAGATGTTAATATATGACGAAGGTAGTCATGGGAACCTTTTTGAATCTCCTGGTACACACCTGCTTATAAAATAGTATTCTTGTTGAGATTTAAAATTTATTAATCCAGATAATATAAATGGCAATTAAATAAATATACAAGTTATAAATAATGTAAATTGAACTTTATTCATTAAAATAAAATACAAGGTTTGATTACATTCAACAATTTGTTTTTTAATGACTGTTTGAGTTAATAACATAAGCTGAGAATTAAATGTTCAATGTAAAGTAGAGTGAGCGAGAAGCGACAATTGAATTATACTTTAAGATAGTGGAGGGTCAACGAGATAGAAATATTAGTTTAAAGAGAGTGGAGGGTCGACAAGATAAAACTATTGGTTTAAAGATAGTGGAGGGTCAACGAGCTACAACTATTCGTTTAAAGAGAGTGGAGGGTCAACGAGCTACAACCATTAGTTTAAAGATAGTGGAGGGTCAACGAGCTACAACTATTAGTTAAAGAGTGGAGGGTCAACGAGCTACAACTATTAGTTAAAGATAGTGGAGGGTCAACGAGCTACAACTATTAGTTTAAAGAGAGTGGAGGGTCAACGAGCTACAACTATTAGTTTAAAGAGAGTGGAGGGTCAACAAGATAAAACTATTGGTTTAAAGAGAGTGGAGGGTCAACAAGATAAAACTATTGGTTTAAAGAGAGTGGAGGGTCAACGAGCTACAACTATTAGTTTAAAGATAGTGTAGGATCAACGAGCTACAACTATTGGTTTAAAGAGAGTGGAGGGTCAAAGAGCTACAACTATTGGTTTAAAGAGAGTGGAGGGTCAAAGAGCTACAACTATTAGTTAAAAGAGAGTGGAGGGTCAACTAGCTACAACTATTAGTTAAAGATAGTGGAGGGTCAACGAGATACAACTATTAGTTTAAAGAGAGTGGAGGGTCAACGAGCTACAACTATTAGTTAAAGTTAGTGGAGGGTCAACAAGATAAAACTATTGGTTTAAAGAGAGTGGAGGGTCAACGAGCTACAACTATTAGTTAAAGATAGTGGAGGGTCAACAAGATAAAACTATTAGTTTAAAGAGAGTGGAGGGTCAACAAGATAAAACTATTAGTTTAAATATAGTGGAGGGTCAACGAGCTACAACTATTAGTTAAAGATAGTGGAGGGTCAACGAGCTACAACTATTAGGTTAAAGAGAGTGGAGGGTCAACGAGCTACAACTATTAGTTTAAAGAGAGTGGAGGGTCAACGAGCTACAACTATTAGTTTAAAGAGAGTGGAGGGTCAACGAGCTACAACTATTAGTTAAAGATAGTGGAGGGTCAACAAGATAAAACTATTGGTTTAAAGAGAGTGGAGGGTCAACGAGCTACAACTATTGGTTTAAAGAGAGTGGAGGGTCAACGAGCTACAACTATTAGTTTAAAGAGAGTGGAGGGTCAACGAGCTACAACTATTGTTTTAAAGAGAGTGGAGGGTCAACGAGCAACAACTATTAGTTTAAAGATAGTGGAGGGTCAACGAGCTACAACTATTAGTTTAAAGAGAGTGGAGGGTCAACGAGCTACAACCATTAGTTTAAAGATAGTGGAGGGTCAACGAGCTACAACTATTAGTTTAAAGATAGTGGAGGGTCAACGAGCTACAACTATTAGTTAAAGATAGTGGAGGGTCAACAAGATAAAACTATTGGTTTAAAGAGAGTGGAGGGTCAACGAGCTACAACTATTAGTTTAAAGATAGTGGAGGGTCAACGAGCTACAACTATTAGTTTAAAGAGAGTGGAGGGTCAACGAACTAACAACTATTAGTTTAAAGAGAGTGGGAGGGTCAACGAGCTAAAACTATTAGTTTAAAGAGAGTGGAGGGTCAACAAGATAAAACTATTGGTTTAAAGAGAGTGGAGGGTCAACGAGCTACAACTATTAGTTTAAAGATAGTGTAGGATCAACGAGCTACAACTATTGGTTTAAAGAGAGTGGAGGGTCAAAGAGCTACAACTATTGGTTTAAAGAGAGTGGAGGGTCAAAGAGCTACAACTATTAGTTTAAAAGAGAGTGGAGGGTCAACTAGCTACAACTATTAGTTAAAGATAGTGGAGGGTCAACGAGATACAACTATTAGTTTAAAGAGAGTGGAGGGTCAACGAGCTACAACTATTAGTTAAAGTTAGTGGAGGGTCAACAAGATAAAACTATTGGTTTAAAGAGAGTGGAGGGTCAACGAGCTACAACTATTAGTTAAAGATAGTGGAGGGTCAACAAGATAAAACTATTAGTTTAAAGAGAGTGGAGGGTCAACAAGATAAAACTATTAGTTTAAATATAGTGGAGGGTCAACGAGCTACAACTATTAGTTAAAGATAGTGGAGGGTCAACGAGCTACAACTATTAGGTTAAAGAGAGTGGAGGGTCAACGAGCTACAACTATTAGTTTAAAGAGAGTGGAGGGTCAACGAGCTACAACTATTAGTTTAAAGAGAGTGGAGGGTCAACGAGCTACAACTATTAGTTAAAGATAGTGGAGGGTCAACAAGATAAAACTATTGGTTTAAAGAGAGTGGAGGGTCAACGAGCTACAACTATTGGTTTAAAGAGAGTGGAGGGTCAACGAGCTACAACTATTAGTTTAAAGAGAGTGGAGGGTCAACGAGCTACAACTATTGTTTTAAAGAGAGTGGAGGGTCAACGAGCAACAACTATTAGTTTAAAGATAGTGGAGGGTCAACGAGCTACAACTATTAGTTTAAAGAGAGTGGAGGGTCAACGAGCTACAACCATTAGTTTAAAGATAGTGGAGGGTCAACGAGCTACAACTATTAGTTTAAAGATAGTGGAGGGTCAACGAGCTACAACTATTAGTTAAAGATAGTGGAGGGTCAACAAGATAAAACTATTGGTTTAAAGAGAGTGGAGGGTCAACGAGCTACAACTATTAGTTTAAAGATAGTGGAGGGTCAACGAGCTACAACTATTAGTTTAAAGAGAGTGGAGGGTCAACGAGCTACAACTATTGGTTTAAAGAGAGTGGAGGGTCAACGAGCTAAAACTATTAGTTTAAAGAGAGTGGAGGGTCAACGAGCTACAACTATTAGTTTAAAGATAGTGGAGGGTCAACGAGCTACAACTATTGTTTTAAAGAGAGTGGAGGGTCAACGAGCTACAACTATTAGTTTAAAGATAGTGGAGGTCAACGAGCTACAACTATTAGTTTAAAGAGAGTGGAGGGTCAACGAGCTACAACTATTAGTTTAAAGATAGTGGAGGGTCAACGAGCTACAACTATTAGTTTAAAGAGTGGAGGGTCAACGAGCTACAACTATTAGTTAAAGTTAGTGGAGGGTCAACTAGCTACAACTATTAGTTAAAGAGAGTGGAGGGTCAACAAGATAAAACTATTAGTTTAAAGATAGTGGAGGGTCAACGAGCTACAGCTATTAGTTAAAGATAGTGGAGGGTCAACAAGATAAAACTATTGGTTTAAAGATAGTGGAGGCTCAACAAGATAAAACTATTGGTTTAAAGAGAGTGGAGGATCAACGAGCTACAACTATTAGTTTAAAGATAGTGGAGGGTCAACGAGCTACAACTATTAGTTTAAAGATAGTGGAGGGTCAACGAGCTACAACTATTAGTTTAAAGAGAGTGGAGGGTCAACGAACTACAACTATTAGTTTAAAGAGAGTGGAGGGTCAACGAGCTAAAACTATTAGTTTAAAGAGAGTGGAGGGTCAACGAGCTACAACTATTAGTTTAAAGAGAGTGGAGGGTCAACGAGCTACAACTATTAGTTTAAAGAGAGTGGAGGGTCAACGAGCTACAACTATTAGTTTTAAGAGAGTGGAGGGTCAACGAGCTACAACTATTATTTAAAGATAGTGGAGGGTCAACGAGCTATACCTATTAGTTTAAAGAGAGTGGAGGGTCAACGAGCTACAACTATTGGTTTAAAGAGAGTGGAGTGTCAACGAGCTACAACTATTAGTTTAAAGAGAGTGGAGGGTCAACGAGCTACAACTATTGGTTTCTACTTTACGGCAATTTACCGTAGAAGAACAACCATTATATCAATAATTAATAATTCTAAGTGTTTAACATAAGTTTTTTCAAATATCTATGAATATCAAATCATTGCTGACTACACCTTTGTGACTAACACATTCTTTTTCAGATATCGACTTATGTTCCTCAAAACTGTTTTTATGAATAATATTTTTTGTGTTTTTGTTTATAGGTTAAAGTATTGGCGTTTCTCTAAAAAGTGGTTAATTTTATTCTACTGATTTGTGTCTTTGTAATATTTTTCTGGCCACATATTCTTTCGTTGAATGGTGTTAATTATTTAAATTTCTTTGACATAGCAAACTAATACATTCTTAATTTTAGTTCTTAATTTTAGTTTTTAATTTTTTTAATTCTTCCATCCAAACCAATTTGTATTAAATACTTTGTATATTTAATTACTTGTTATAAATCTTTCTCTCTATACTAATCACATTTTATTCTTTTTTTTTTAATTAATGCAGGATTCCACGCAAGCTCTCTAGTATTTATTATTATGTTATTGTGTTTGATTTTAATTTTTTCTATTTGGTACTAATTTTAATTTTTAATATGATCTTTAACTCTAGTTTTTTTTGTTAATACTGTCTATTAATTTGTGAGATTAATAACGTGGTTTTTACTACGTGTGTGTGTGTGTCAATTGTTGTTTTGTTAATTTTATTGAACTTTTACCAAATTCATTTAATGTTTTAACATGCGTTGTTCCATGCTTTGTTTTCTTTTTTTACAGGTGAGGTAGATAAAATCAATCTCAACACATTTAATTCTGTGTTTTGTTAGAGACGTCTATATTGTTAGTTCTAATTTATCTTTGATGCCACTAATGCTCTAACAAAGTCGAGTCTATGAGATCTTTTCTTTCCAGATTGAGAGGACACTTGCCAAGAAAGTAGAATGGCTCATAGTTCTAGTTAATTAGTATGCACGCATAGTTTTAGTTAATTAGTATGCATGCATAGTTTTAGTTAGTATGCACGCATAGTTTTAGTTAATTAGTATGCACGCATAGTTTTAGTTAATTAGTATGCACGCATAGTTTTAGTTAATTAGTATGCATGCATAGTTTTAGTTAATTAGTATGCATTCATAGTGTTATTTAAGTAGTATGCATTCATAGTGTTACTTAAGTAACTCATACATGCATGTTACTTAAGTAGTCCGCACGCGTAATATCATTTAATTAAAATGCGCGCGCGTAATATTATGTGATACACGATCGTGAAAAATTTAGTTCTTTGAGATAGAGTTCTTGTAAGTTAGTAAAACTAAAAGGTCATGGAAGGGCCCAAATTTGGTTTATACATTTTTAATGTAAGGACTATCAAGTCACCTTAATTGGTGGCCTAGTTAGCTAACGCGCTAGTTTCGTGTTGAGCTAGACTGCCGAGGACTGGGAGATCAAGGTCAAGATTTCAGTCAGGTGAACTGGGGGGTGGTTTTTCCTAAATTGTTTTCCCCACTTACCTCAACGCAAATGCGGGTTCACTTCATCTATATTCAACCTTTCCAATTCCTGACCCACTAGCGTAATTAGTAAGGCTACAAGAGTATAGCGGGGCTAAATAAATAAAACTCTCCCAAGTCAGATTTAGAAAAGTTTATACTAATGTTTGGGTTACCTCCATTGTATCGAAATATTCTGAGTTAATAATATTTTATAAAAACACTATTACCCTGATAGTAATGATGGATTAAATTGCCAAGCTATTATATTTGCTAATTACGGTCATAGCCTAACGTAAATATCATACCCTTAAGATTGAAAAATGACACCTGGACACGGGAATCGAACCCGGGACCCTTGGACTAGTACTCTAGTGCTCTGACCCCTGCGCTATCCAGTAGTTGTCCCGTGTTAAGGTCATTCTTCACTAATCTTTTAAGGCAGTGGCTGTGATGTCTGCCTTAAAACACGAGTAAAGAACGACCCTGATCACGGAGCGACTCTTGGACAGCTCAGTAGTTAGAGCATTGGCGTACTAAGCCAAAGGCCTTGGGTTCGATTCCCGTGTCCAGGTGATATTTTTCAACTTTAATACTTAAAAGTAATGCTATTTAAAATGTATTGTATTTAAAAACCAAATAATAATAAAACACAGCATTTACAAACCAAATAATAATAAAACAAAGCATTTACAACCCAAATAATAATAAAACAAAACATTTACAAACCAAATAATAATAAAACAAAGCATCTACAAACCAAATAATAATAAAACAAAACATTTACAAACCAAATAATAATAAAACAAAACATTTACAAACCAAATAATAATAAAACAAAACATTTACAAACCAAATAATAATAAAACAAAGCATTTACAAACCAAATAATTTAAACAAAGCATTTACAAACCAAATAATAATAAAACAAAGCATTTACAAACCAAATAATAATAAAACAAAGCATTTACAAACCAAATAATAATAAAACAAAGCATTTACAAACCAAATAATAATAAAACAAAACATTTACAAATCAAATAATAATAAAACAAAACATTTACAAACCAAATAATAATAAAACAAAACATTTACAAACCAAATAATAATAAAACAAAACATTTACAAATCAAATAATAATAAAACAAAACATTTACAAATGGTGCGTTATAATTAGTGATAGGAACGTTACTATTTAGAAGAGGGTTTATGTAGTTAACAGGTTTTATCCCTGTAACTAACTTGTTTTTCTGATCTACAAGAACTGTTATCTTTTGGATTTTCTGAGGATGACGTGATTTTGTCATCTTAAGGTCCCAAAGAACGCGTGTAATGTGGCCACAAGCCGGTCCCAAGCCCGGTTGAGAAACACAGAGGGAAGGCGTGTATTGTTGTAACTACCGCAGGAAGGTAAGTCCAGGACTACAGTGTTGTTTATTGTTGTAACTACCGCAGGAAGGTAAGTCCAGGACAACTTTCTCACATGTTAGTGTTGTTTATTGTTGTAACTACCACAGGAAGGTAAGTCCAGGACAACTTTCTCACATGTTACAGTGTTGTTTATTGTTGTAACTACCGCAGGAAGGTAAGTCCAGGACAACTTTCTCACATGTTAGTGATGTTTATTGTTGTAACTACCACAGGAAGGTAAGTCCAGGACAACTTTCTCACATGTTACAGTGTTGTTTATTGTTGTAACTACCGCAGGAAGGTAAGTCCAGGACAACTTTCTCACATGTTAGTGTTGTTTATTGTTGTAACTACCACAGGAAAGTAAGTCCAGGACAACTTTCTCACATGTTACAGTGTTGTTTATTGTTGTAACTACCGCAGGAAGGTAAGTCCAGGACAACTTTCTCACACGTTAGTGTTGTTTATTGTTGTAACTACCACAGGAAGGTAAGTCCAGGACAACTTTCTCACATGTTACAGTGTTGTTTATTGTTGTAACTACCGCAGGAAGGTAAGTCCAGGACAACTTTCTCACATGTTAGTGTTGTTTATTGTTGTAACTACCACAGGAAGGTAAGTCCAGGACAACTTTCTCACATGTTACAGTGTTGTTTATTGTTGTAACTACCGCAGGAAGGTAAGTCCAGGACAACTTTCTCACATGTTAGTGTTGTTTATTGTTGTAACTACCACAGGAAGGTAAGTCCAGGACAACTTTCTCACATGTTACAGTGTTGTTTATTGTTGTAACTACCGCAGGAAGATGTATTCGTGCTGTCAAATTTGTCTAGACTAAGAATCTAGTTTCGATTCAAATGTTGCAAAGCATTTTTTTTAGCACCGCGCTTTGCTACTACCTGTTAGGTTAGGTTAGGTTAGGTTAGGTTATGTTATGTTGTGAAAGGACACACATACACACCTAATAACGCCGTTCCATTACGAGGTAGGCAATAAACTGTGCATATAGTTCTAAAAACAACAGCTCGGTACTTAATCCACCCTCACTAACTTCTTCCACACTTCCCTGTCCTTCAACATCCATACACAGTCATACATTCTCTTTTATTATTAAAACTATTGTTTCTCTTTGTCACACATTCGTCTACAACATTTAACTGCGTTCATTTTTACGATGTTGACATATATTAAAAATAAAAATAAAACTATGTGTAGAGAACTAATTTAAACAAAACTATTGAAACGATATTTTATACATTTTGTCCAACATGGCTTTTTGTTACAAAAAAACTGTAAAACTCTGTACCCCATTTCACGTTCCATGCCATCCCAACATAATCATTTGCTTATGCTTTTTACGTAGGTTGACTTAAGCATAAAATACTATTATTTCTAAATTATTTTATCTTTTTATCATAATTATATTCTTTGCCCAAAAATATTTAACATTAAAAAAAATAGTATTGTCATAGTTTTCTGATGTTGGTTTTGGCTTCTTGAAACACTCGATAGTTTTGATGTTATGGGACTCGGTGGATCGTCTCCGTGCTATCTATGAAACTGTCGACTGATTCAGACTCAGTCGCGTTCGTGTGCGGACGAAGAACATCAATCGATTGCAAACCAGTTGCACAATAATCTGATGTGCAACCGGTTTGAAACTCGTGTTGCAAAACAGTCGACCCGTGTGCGGAGGGCCTAACCCACCCAGCCTTCCAAATAACCGTTTTCATGTGGTGTACGGGTTGGCTGTCTATCACATGGTCCAGCTCGTGTCGATCACTTGGTCTATGTTGTTTCTTTGTGTCGGCCACTTTGTTGTCTATCACTTTGCCTGCTCCCAATGTCTATCGATGACCAGGTGGAAATTTGGAGCTTAGTCAACTGGTTCTAATGAAAGTTAAGGAAACCCAAAGACTTCTAGAAATAACAGGGGAAACCGTTCTTTTTTTAATATTATTGTGGTCAGCAAAGTATTTCAAAATTATTCTAATATGAGTTAATTGACTGTTATGAGTGAAAACCTTTTCCTGCAAATATCATTAAGATCACAGCTATCTGATACCTGTTTTTATGAGGCATCCAGCAAAGCTTAAATACTTGTAATCTGATTGAAATTTAAATCCTAGAAGTGTTTCGATACTTATATGACACTAGGGAAAATAAACACTTTTCAGAAAAAATGAAAGATTAGATTCATCACCATAAGTGATTTAAAGAGTTTTAACTCATGGCACACTGCCAAAGGAGCTATAATGATCAAGGCACACGATCAGTTTGTAAATGAGGTATTTTAGCATTAAAATCATGACTACTAACATTGTGTTTAAAATTTCAATAGTTAAAATTATAATAGTTGTGTTGATTTTAAAATTGATCTTAAGCGTTGATTCAAAGATATGTATTTTTATTTTTTACATTTTTTTCTTCCAACAAACTCCGCAGTACACCTTCTGACTCTTCACAGCAAACTGGTTGAAATTTAATCAATAATTTACAAGTATTAGAGCGCTGGGGAAAATGCATACCATAATCGGTATTAACAGAGACAAAATTTTACTTTCATTACTTTTTTGGACTTTCTTCTATAGAGTAGATAGAGGGTTAAGATTTTTTAAATTACATAACCTTGACGTGTGTTGTGGTATATTTACTAATCAATTATGTGAAAAATGAATGGTTCATTTCATGTTTTCAGACCATTCCTGTAGAAAATATCTTCACTCCATTTGGCGAAGGTACTAAAGAAAGACCTTAGCGTGAATAAGTTTTTTCTTAACTGACTCAGGCTAAGAGTAAACTTAAATCTTTAATGAGCAGGATTTCCAAGCTAACTTGATGTTTAGTTTCTTTACCTGTGAAAAATGCACCATTTAAACGCTACTTGTGTTTGTTTACAATGAACACCTTAAATGTTTTGTAGTTAATGATTATATTTGTGTTATTGTTTGGTACAGTTCAACCTTCATCTAAAATTTTAGTTAATTAATTCATACTAAGTACCTTATTTGTTATTTCCATTAAAATATTTGATTTAATGATGCATTGCTTGTTAGATAAAGTATTAAAATTAATTTGGATTATATTTAATGATATTAACTTAATAAAGGCCTTGTAGTGTAAATTAAGAGAAAGGGAGGAAGCTGGGTAATTTTATAACGACCTCCCATTCACCTCCCATTCAAATATCTAGGAACGCCAGTGATTAGGAATGAGTACTTTTAATTTAAATATTTTATATACACTTTTTTTATCTTTTTTATTAACCTCCTATTCTCAAATATTGCCAAAATTTGACCATAAACCAATTCAGATGTATTTTTATCTTTTTAGAATAAAGTATATTTGTAACTGCTAACAACAAATATTAAACAAAGTACTAAACACATGTGGACAGCAAATGTAATGACTACTGGCTTCAAATTGGATTTCTGGAATACTTTTTTGACTACACGGTGTAATAAAAAATATATTTGTTATATTTTATATATTGTATTGTATAAATTATTATAATTGTGTCTAATATTATTGTCCTCTGCATCTTGTTAACATAACAACAATAGTTAACATCAAGATGTATAAGGACGGTGTTATTGTTGGGTGCCACCCCTAGTATCTAGGAGGAAAAAAAAATTAAAAGAAAAAAAAAATTTGCCTCGGTTAATTCAATCATTGGCTCTACGACTCTCAATACTCGAGACCACTGGGTAAACTTAAAACTAAAAACGAACAATTCAGATAAAATTGTTTGTTGGAACAAAATGTAATTTAGACAATAAAAAAATGCATAAAATAACAATTGTTGGCACTTTTGTGGATTTATTATGGTTTTCCACTTTACCACATCCCAAGCCTACCTAAGGAATTCCGGGTAAATATAAATCTAAGTTAAAGTATAGAACAGTATTGTTGAGACAAAACAAAACAAAAACATAATAATTACAAATTTAATAATTAGACATAAAATGAAATGATAATTAATTCTCTACATTAGTCTGTCTTTCTGAAAGTAAACGAATTCTTATTTTATAGGAGAAACAAAAAAAAAAATTATAATAATTTATAGTTGAAGAGTTGGCTTGGCCTCACCACTGAATTAGTCCATATTGACACCAACTTCAGAGATTTGTTACACTCTAGTAATTTGTTTGAATTCTTACGCAAATGAAACGAAAATAAACAATCTAGTTATTGTACACACACTTCCTTTTTCATTTCACCACGTGTACTTTGATTCAACACCTTTAATTCATTTTAAAAATAATTTTAATTCGGAGCTACACAGATTTGGCTCCATGTTAAAACCACTCAGAAGAAGAAGACCTCATGACTTATAAAAAATCTTTTAAAACCAAATTTAAAAAGGTTCTATTCTTTACCTCCCAGTCCAAAGAGAAAACAAATATATATACATAAAACCAAAAAAATGAAATGTTGTCTATGGACTAGGAAAAAATCAAATAAAATGCAGGTTCAACCAAATATTGAACTGTATGTTAATGTTAAAGAATTAAATGTTATTTTCCATCTGTCATAATTGAAAAACGCGCTTGTTTTGAGTTATTTACATCGAGCTTTGTTTCTTCTTTTACTCACTGGTTTGATTGAACTGCGCATGCGTTGAAATCAAACATGGCTGACGTTCATTATAAATAAGTCAACAGACTTCTTAACGGGATGATGAAATGTTTAATAAAAGGTAAGTGTTCTTCTTCTAATAATCAAAACTCCTTATTTAGATTATTTAAAACAATGTAATACGTTGTTCCGTCCTTTTATTTAATTTAATAGATGTAAACAGTATTATTAGTCAGGCCAGCAACCAGCGTGTGGCCTAACTTCGAAGCGCGAAAATAAATTGGAAATTGTTCACAAAAAGTAGAAAACCGGGAAAAACAAGGTAGGGTGGCAAATAACGTCACAACGGCTACTAAATCTTGAGATGATCCAAATTTTAACAGACACTATAACCTGTCCAATACTATTGAGTATGTAACGTGAAAAAAATATAAATAAGTGGATTATTTACTCTTATGAAGGCCAAAAATTAAGAAGAGAAAATTTAAAGTTCTTTTTTTTTGTAAATAGATTAAATTAATATTAAAAAACAGACAAATATAGCTAATGAACATAAATAAACACCTCAGTATTATGTGTGACATAAACCGAAAAAAAAAAGTTCTCGAGAATGCAACCTGCTAATATTTATTTAATTTAGTATAGTCATAAATTCCAAAAAAAGTAGATAAATGTAAACAATCATATGAGCAAAACTGTAAACGAATTTTCAGATTGTAGAGTAACCTGATTATAATTTCAAAAACCAATATTTACAAACATTAAGTTGTAATCAACAAAGGTAAGACACTTTAAATTTAATACTATCAGAATGAAGTTTAGTATATTTACAATAATCTTTACAGGAAACTACAATCAAAAGAGGGGAAAATTCCTTAAAGATGTTAATATTATGACTCGACTCATCAAAATTTATAACTTGGAAACCCATCTGATTTATATAATCACATTTCAAAGGGCCAGTTTCAAATAAAAAAATTATTATGATTTCAATTTACCAAAAGGCTAGTTTAGGTTACAAAAGATAAAATCAAAAAGTAAAATAATCATTTTAGATGAATAGTGGAGAAATGACTAGCAATTGTAACAAGTTACTAGTTAACGTTATATCGAATGGGTCTACACTCACTGACTCTCGTGATCAGCTACAACACAAACACTAACATCAAGCCCGAGCCTTGACCTTCACCCTCCAACTGGCACAACAAACTGAGCGGAGCCTTAAACCAACTGTCTGCTCGGGTCTCGATCCGTGGACGGCCGGAAACGACTAAACTTCCACGCGGCCAGACGGAGTTATCACTTCCGTCGCTAGGAGGACCTGGATCATTCTAGGCGCCACTAGACGTATTCTTTGCTGTTCGTTTGTTCTATCATTCCCCCCCCCCCTCCTTCCCTTTCCAGGCCACTCTGTGGATGCAATAATTGTATGTATAGAGATCGAGATTTTGGAATAGTCACTTATTATATCACCGACTGGGCTTGGTGAGGACGGCGACTTGGGACCGTAATCTATTTTTATTCAAAATTGCATTTTTCGACTTAAATGGGGAAGGACCTTCTAAATTACCGTTTAGGACTTATTTATAAATAAAACTTAGGAATTATGAAATGTTGTGGTAGGTCAATACCAATACGGTTGGGGGGTACGAGGGTTAACGTCATATTGATAGTTACAATTTGATTATGTTTTGTTATACATTCATAATGTATATTTGTTTATTCATAATATTTTTGATCGCGCCAAGGCGTACTCGGCGAGTCAGGCTTACCGCCTGTTCTTTGTAGTTCGCATGTTTGGAGAATATGAGTTTATTTAAGTGTCTATTTAACTGGGAGTATACAGGGCACTTAGGTGTTAGAGTAGAGGCTTGGCCTAACGTTTGTTTTGAAATCAACGTTGTTGATTTCATTAGAGTTAAATACTTGTATATGTTTATCGTTTTTGGTCTAAGTTTATATTGTTTGATTGCGCGCGCTTAACGCTATTATTGAGGGAACCGTAGAAAGAACCATAGAATCCCACGATGTCAATTAGTTCTACTGTTATAACTTACAACAAACATATAACTGTATGTTTCCCCTTTTATTTTCAGATATTGTTAAAGTAAGATTATATCCATAACTCCGAGAGTTATTTGGATCTTAGTGAAGAAGCGCTTTACGCTATATTGTCTTGTTTGCATTAGTTGTGTATTTACTTTCTGATTGTGCTTAAATAAACAACTATGTTTATGATTGGTAAACTTCTTGTCTGGTTTTCCCGTCACACTTCCTATAATGTTAGAAATATGTTCAAGGGGTTTACACAATTATTGCTCCAAGTCAACAGAATGGGGCCAGTCAAGCATAAACACCACTTACCCAATATCACTGCCTTGGCTAAGCACCTCGCGCAACAAACATCCGACCACATAAACCACACGCCAGCAACTGCCAACATTGAGCCTAGTGCCGCATCTCGCCGCTAGAGACCACCACCACTACCATTATCAATCCACCCAACTTCAAAGAAATGAAAAGACGAGAAGAAGATGGTAACTGCCAGGCTTTGCCAGAATAATATAGAATGTTCTTCAGCAGGCGCGCTCCCTTCCCCTGTGCCTATCTTGTTCAATGAGTGTGCGCAATATAAAAGACCATCCGTCGAGGAAGACGTCACTCTTGGACGTGGCTGGGACCATGTAGGACTAAGCGTCAGCGTAATGGACATATTAAGATAATGTAAGAATACATTCATTTGCGGCTTAAATGTAAATTATTGGAACTAGTCAAAATGCTTTTTAAATCTTTTTCTATCAAATTTAACTATAAATTACTTGCGTAAACCTTCGTCTTGGATTTACTTTAAAATGAGAATATCGTTAAGTCAGAAATTTTCTGTAATTATTGATATTAGGCATTATGCGCGAACTTTATACTTAACAAATTAACTTTATTTGTTTCTCTGTAGTATTTTGGGTGTTATTAAAATAGGAGTGTTGTTAGATCAGAACTTTTCAATGTTATCCATAATGCTTGAAAGTCATACATTTCAAAATTAACTTTATTTCGTCTCAATTGCAAAAGGATTTTGCATTTTGGGTTAGGCAAACATTAAGGTGGGAAAGTGTTAGAAATATGATGCCGAGATTTTCAGTATTAGTAGAATGGAGTATTGTATATATCGACTTAACTTTATAATTTTTACGAGTTTCTCGATTGTAATTTTTATGATAGCGTTGTTAACATCTTTTGTGTCAAAATAGTAACGAAAACTTAAAAAAGGAATAAAGTTAGGAAATATCCTCGATATTTATAATTGTACTATTATCCTTGTTTATGACATATGAGAAGGTTATTTTGAGTTCTGCAAGTAGGTTATTAGCGTACATGTTAAATGGTAGTGACATTAGGTATATTTGATGGAACTAAAACTTTTATTAACATGTTGCATTTTTGCAACAGGTACAAAAATGTGTTAGTTAGGAGAGATCATCTACTGTATTAAGTATGATCATATTCAAGTCTATTAATGTTATGCATCAATATTTATATGTGCGTAATATTTTT